>JAWNPQ010000106.1:0-1369851 GCA_035047465.1 Drosophila sordidula
ATATCCAAGATTTTTGATGTCTACCGTCTTATAAATATATTTAAGACTATTTTGACATTTAAATCGTATAATTTTTCAGAATTCCTGGATCCAATTTTTGATCAAAATAAATTATAAATATGTATATGCATACAATGATCATGCATCAACATATGGACGCTTATATATTATAAAATATCAATAAATTCATTTTTCGACCGATCGTTCCTATATCACACAAATCATATAATGGGTCAGCTTAGACATATGTATCACCAACAACACAGACTAGTTTTATTTAAAAAAAATGCAAATGAAAAATGCACTGTGCCAAAAGAAAAACCAATCTATATAATTTTTGTTGCTTCGTATTACATACATACATATATATAACATATAATAATAAAACAAATTTAATATAATCTTCTTCATTGATTCTTTTTCAAACTTCAATATCATTCTTCCTCATTCATTTCTGGTTCCAATACGTAAACTAACTTTTCTTGTTTGTCTTAGTTGAAATTGTTTGTAATTCCATTTAATTTTATCAATTTCTAAATTCATTTGCTTGAACCATCTGAAAATACGCCGTTGATTATTTTACGCGTGTCAACTTAAATACTATAAAAACGAGTTATATTTTTTGAGTATTTGTATATATACTTATATATATACTATATATATTGCCTATTGAGAAAAACGCAGTTCTCATTCTTAAATTCCTTACAAGCACTATCTTGTTCAAAATATGTGTAAACTTTACTTAAATATATATATATATATAAATATTCAAGTCCAGTTTTTGAATAAAAAAACGCATTCGAAATAAGAACGTTCTTATAAAGTTAATTTCAAAAGTTGATTTAAATACAATATACTCGATGTCTATTCTCCATATCAACAAATGCAAAGAATGCACCCAGATACCATACATGTAAAATTATACATCACATTCGAAGTTCGAGTAACCCTCCTTAGAGGCGGCTGTATTTGTGTCTCTTAGAATGCCCTGCGAAATTATCAGAAACATATGGCAGGTAGGCAGACGGCCAGACGGACGGACAGCATGACGGACATTGCACAAAGTTTCACTTCGTGAACGAGTATAAAAATGTCCCAATTTGCAGGTTAGGGATGAACAAAAGATATTCGTTAGGGAAAGACGGTGATAAATGCGTTAAGCTTGCTACAAATTTATAATAAATTTTATACGAAATTTAAAGTTTCACACTTGCGCTTTTCCTAACTTTAGATGCACGATGCTGAGGTTACGTTGTAAAAACTTTAATGTAAGAATTACAAAATTTATTTGCACACATTCTTAAACAAATTGCAAAGGAAAATGTGCTTGATAAAGAACAAACTGTCAAGGGTTATTTTAACAATAAATTTAACAATGCGCCTGCTTAAATTCTGGATACAATTGTAAATTCTCGACTCGTGTTTGTCCAAATTTTAATGGTATATGGAAGCTATTGAGATTAGGTTGAAAAGTCTTTAATTTAAGAATCAGTTATAGAATTCTGTATTAAACTGTTAACTACAGACTTTAAATAAATTTGAGTTTACGTTAATTACTTATTGAGGTCAGGTAGTAAATGTTTAATGTATTTAAAATTTTAAACGTAGGTGGCTGGTCACGCCTTTTAAAGCTCGGAAAGAAAATTTCCCGGCCACGCCCACTTCCTCCTACTCCCGCCCCCGCAAATCGCGAAAAGCTATATCTCCCACAATTGTGAAGCTAGAGTTACTAAATTTGGCAGACAGTGTTTGGGTGACCTTCCCTTAAGATCGAGCCCAAAAATTTTGGCCACACTCGAAATATAAAAATTCTATATTTTTCCAAAATAACAATAATAACTTTCGTGTACTGTGAACGAGTATTACGCAGTCGGTTACGTCCGACTGCAACGCTCTTACTTGATTTTGAATTACATTCAACAATGAAATTGTAAATTTTACACTTGCGTTGTCCAAGTTTCAAAGTGACGTAAAAGTTATTGAGGTTACGTTGTAAAGACGTTAATGTAAGAATTGCAAAGGAAAATAATATGCTTCCCAAATTTGCAGGTTAAGTGCGTACTAAAGGGATTGGATAAAGAAAATCAGTAATAATTTCTTAAGATTTGTGTATTATTTAATGTAAAAGTGTTCCTGAATTCTGTATACAATTGTAAATATCGTGAGTTTGTCTAAATTTTAAAGTTAGATACGAAGTATTGATGTTCATTTGTAAAATCTTTAATATTAGAACCAGTAAAAAAATTGATATGCACACATTCTATACAAACTACTTATGTTAATGCTTAAAGAAATGACAATGTCCATATTTTTGTATATATAATGAAAATGAAAATAAATGATTTAGATGCTTTTAGAAGCAGTCACGTTTTAGTATCTCTTCATCAGTGTAGACGAACTCCTCGTGGTCCTCGACCAGTCGGAACAGCTCCTTGGAATAGTATGCGGAACGCGCCGACTCCTCCAGTATGAGCTGGTGGGTCTGCACGGAGCGACGCACCTGCTCGTGAAGGAACATGGCCTCCAGGCGCCTGGCACGCTGCGTCAGCCGGCAGGCCTCGTTCCGCCGCAGACGCAGCTCGGCGGGGCTCAGTCGCGCCTCGAGGACGGACTGTTGTTCTGCCCCATATCGATGATAGCTGCATATATCACAGATTGCGGTGGCGTTCATGTTGAAGATCCCATCACCGCCTTCGCAAACCGGCGGCAAGCAGACTTTCTCACGGAACAGGTGCTCGCGAACCATTTGGTACAGCACGATTCGCCTGACGGGCCTCAGAAAGTCGCGACGCATGGGCTGGGGGCGGATCTTGTGGCGCATCGGCCTGAAGAAGAACACCTGTGTGCCCCACAAGTGGCCGCGCGTGACGCGCTTGCTCTTGCGCCGGCTGTGCGACTCCCGGAATAGTTGCCGCTTGACGCGCAGCAAGGTCTCGCTCCTCATGCTCAGGCGCTCCGGTTGCAGGCACTTGTCCACCTGCTGCCACAGGTCCTGGCGGGTGGTCACTATCAATGGGGGCGCCCAGTGCACCTTGTGATCCTGGCCATTGTACATGTACAGTTGCCGAATGCACTTGTTGAGGAAGCTGCGCTTGGCCGGATTGTAGTAGTTGGGCGGATTGTTGATGATGTAGTGGTCCCACTGGTAGACCACACAATACCCACTGACACTGGGCGACTGCTCGGGATACTCGTACACTAGCATTTGTTGATCCGAACAATCGATCGGCGAGTTGAAGACGTAAACTTGGCTCTGTGCGTCCAACGGAGTCGGCAAAATCAGCACTTGCGATTGACTGTCCATATTCGACGGGCTTTGAAATGCGAATGATGCCTTCGAGGATGCGCGGACAGCTTATATACACTGCAGGTAGGTGTCGCCAGCTGACCTGGCAGCTTGCGCCAAATTGTGTCCGTGTGCTTGTTCGGACCTGAAGGCTAGGTACGCACGCTTGAGGTTAGGTAGAAGATCTGTAGTAAATACTTAACGTAAGTCTGGAGTTTTCAAAAAATCTGCCTCAATGCTTGGGGATTTGTATATGGAATCTTTGGAATTTTTGATTTTCGGCACGTACTCTTTTTCCAATTTCCCAATTTTAGGTACGCAGTAACAAGCCAAGGTAGGGAAAAAAGGTTCGTAAATGGCTCAGTTTTATTTGTAAATGTATTCAAAATGCAACTTAATAATGCCACTGCTCAAATTCTGTACGAAATTTCAAATCACATTTTACATTTGTGCTTGTTCAAATTTATGGTTAGTTACGAACTATTCAGATTGGGTACAAAGGGTAGTAAAGGGATTGGATAAAGAAAAACATTAAAAATTGTTAAAGATTTGTGCATAATTTAATTTAAAAGTGCGAACTAAAGAGATTGAATAAAGAAAAGCCTTAATAATTGCTTAAGATATATGCATAATTTAATTTAAAAGTCAACCTAACAATCCTCTTAATTAAATTCTAGATAAAATCATACATTTTTTAAATTATTGACGTTACATTTTAAACGCGCTAATATAAAAACCAGTTAAGGAATTAATAGCCACACATTCTTAAACAAATTGTAATTTTGCCAAATTTGCAGAAAAGCATTAATAAATGCTTAAGACTTCTGCATCATTTTATTTAATAATCAATTTAACACTCTTACAGCTAATTCTTAAATTCGTTCCCTAAACATGCATGTACAAAAATGTGTAATTAAAGTTATTTTATAGCTAATACAAGATAAAATTCTAATATTCAACTATATTATATTATATATATATTAAAAAGTGCATTTACTTGACTACAGTATTTATTTTCCTTAAATTAATATTTGAACTCATTAAATATATTTTAACAAATAAAAATAAGAAAAAAGAATTGCATTAATGTAAAAAAACTAAAACTAATATAATCATAAACATTTTAGTATAATATAATATACCTTAACTGTACTATAGCTCCTGTGCACCAATTTTGAACGCTGGTCAAATGAAACCAAATTGCGAATTTGAAATTTGTAATTTGTGTTAATAAACGCAAATGTTTCAATTTTAATCAAAGATAAAATGGGAGTAGTGGGAATCAAACAAATTAATAAACATGTGCACAAAAGTAATTCGAAGAATGTTTAAAATCGTGTTACTTTATTTAAATTCGTATAAAAAGAGAAAAGTTTCAACTTTTCAAACAAATTCAAATTCGTCCACAAAATTCATGTTAAAAGAGAATTAGGTGTATTCTTAAAAGGAAAACAATGTACAGTTACAGTTTAGGTTAAAGAGAGTGGATAGGGAAAAACGTTAATAAATGCTTAGGATACGATTTTACATAAGTTTGAGTTGTAAATGTTTAATGTAAATTGCAAATTGTAATGGAAACAAGTAAGAACGTTGCAGTCGGACGTAACCGACTGCGTAATACTCGTTAACAGTACACGAAATATTCAACTTTAATCGATTTGCGATTTTAGGAGTATCGACATGTAATCGGTTTGCCTGCCTCCCAGCAGATAAATACAACTATATATGCCAAGTTTCAAGTCTCTATCTTCAATAGCGCCGAAAAATATTGCGTTCATACGGACAGACGGACGGACAGCATGACGGACATTGCACAAAACCAATATACTAGTTTCACTTCGTGAACGAGTATAAAAATTAAATATAAATATTAAGCATTTATCAAAGTTTTGCTGTACCCAGCTCAATAGTTCATAACTAACCTTAAATTTGGACAAGCGTAAAATTTAAGCAGAGGCATTGTGAATACAATCAGAAAAAAACCATAAGCATTTGTGGATCATGTTCCCGTACCTTGGCCTATTACTGCGTACCTACAATTTGGAAATTGGGAATATCAAACATACCATATACAAATCCCTATACATTTGTAGGCAAATTTTTGTAAAAATTCCAGACAAGCGTTAAGTATTTACCACTAATCTTCTACCTAACCTCAATGGGTCGTACTTAACCTGCAAGTAAAGTAAGCGAAATTTGTGCAAATCGAATGTTTCCATTTAAAATTTGATACAGCATTTTGGGCAAATTAATTATTAAATTGATTTAAACAGCAAATATTTACTTATACAAAAATGCTAAATAGTTTTAAACATGTTTCAGCATAAAAAAAACTGATAGTGTGTAATGACAATAATTCTACTGTTGCCATTTAAAATTTCGTCAGGCAAGTGAATTGTTAAGTCGAATTTCTAAAATATTCAACCCAAATCCTGATACATTTGCAACCCCAACCCAACCCGCTACCTAATCCCAAGGGCGCATACCTAATCTGCACGTCCGGACAAGCACACGGACACAATTTGGCGCAAGCTGCCAGCTCAGCTGGCGGCACCTACCTGCAGTGTATATAAGCTGTCCGCGCATCCTCGAAGGCATCATTCGCATTTCAAAGCCCGTCGAACATGGACAGTCAATCGCAAGTGCTGATTTTGCCGACTCCGTTGGACGCACAGAGCCAAGTTTACGTCTTCAACCCGCCTATCGATCATTCGGATCAACAAGTGTTAGTGTACGAGTCTCCCGAGCAGTCGCCCAGTGTCAATGGTTATTGTGTGGTCTACAAGCGGGACCACTACATCATCAGCAATCCGCCCAACTACTACAATCCGGCCAAGCGCAGCTTCCTCAACGAGTGCATTAAGCAACTGTACATGTACCACGGCCAGGATCACAATGCGCAGTGGGCGTCCCCAGCATTGATGACCACCCGCCAGGACATGTGGCAGCAGGTGGACAAGTGCCTGTATCCGGAGCACCTGATCATTAGGCGCGAGACCTTGCTGCGCGTCAAGCGGCAACTGTTCCGGGAGTCGCACAGCCGGCGCAAGAGCAAACACGTGACGCGCGGCCACTTGTGGGGCACACAGGTGTTCTTCTTCAGGCCGATCCGCCAGAAGATCCGCAGCCAGCCCATGCGTCGCGACTTTCTGAAGCCCGTCAGGCGAATCGTGCTGCTCCAAATGATTCGCGAGCACCTGTTCCGTGAGAAAGCCTGCACGCCGCCGGTTTGCGACGGCGACGCTGATGGGATCTTCAATACGAACGCCACCATATCATACCATGGCATATTTTGAACAAGATATATATATATATATATATATATATATATATATATATATATATATATATATATATAAATATTCAAGTCCAGTTTTTGAATAAAAAAACGCATTCGAAATAAGAACGTTCTTATAAAGTTAATTTCAAAAGTTGATTTAAATACAATATACTCGATGTCTATTCTCCATATCAACAAATGCAAAGAATGCACCCAGATTTTCTGTCGAATATATACCCTGATAATACCATACATGTAAAATTATACATCACATTCGAAGTTCGAGTAACCCTCCTTAGAGGCGGCTGTATTTGTGTCTCTTAGAATGCCCTGCGAAATTATCAGAAACATATGGCAGGTAGGCAGACGGCCAGACGGACGGACAGCATGACGGACATTGCACAAAGTTTCACTTCGTCTTTACAAATGTCCCAATTTGCAGGTTAGGCATGAACAAAAGATATTCGTTAGGGAAAGACGTTGATAAATGAGTTAAACTTGCTACAAATTTATAATAAATTTTATACGAAATTTAAAGTTTCACACTTGCGCTTTTCCTAACTTTAGATGCACGATGCTGAGGTTACGTTGTAAAAACTTTAATGTAAGAATTACAAAATTTATTTGCACACATTCTTAAACAAATTGCAAAGGAAAATGTGCTTGATAAAGAACAAATTGTCAAGGGTTATTTTAACAATAAATTTAACAATGCGCCTGCTTAAATTCTGGATACAATTGTAAATTCTCGACTCGTGTTTGTCCAAATTTTAATGGTATATGGAAGCTATTGAGATTAGGTTGAAAAGTCTTTAATTTAAGAATCAGTTATAGAATTCTGTATTAAACTGTTAACTACAGACTTTAAATAAATTTGAGTTTACGTTAATTACTTATTGAGGTCAGGTAGTAAATGTTTAATGTATTTAAAATTTTAAACGTAGGTGGCTGGTCACGCCTTTTAAAGCTCGGAAAGAAAATTTCCCGGCCACGCCCACTCCCGTCCACTCCCTCCTACTCCCGCCCCCCCAAATCGCGAAAAGCTATATCTCCCACAATTTTGGAGCTAGAGACAGTGTTTGGGTGACCTTCCCTTAAGATCGAGCCGAAAAATGTTGGCCACACTCGAAATATAAAAATTCTATATTTTTCCAAAATAACAATAATAACTTTCGTGTACTGTGAACGAGTATTACGCAGTCAACGCTCTTACTTGTTTTTGAATTACATTGAACAATGAAATTGTAAATTTTACACTTGCGTTGTCCAAGTTTCAAAGTGACGTACAAGTTATTGAGGTTACGTTGTAAAGACGTTAATGTAAGAATTACAAAGGAAAATAATATGCTTCCCAAATTTGCAGGTTAAGTGCGTACTAAAGGGATTGGATAAAGAAAATCAGTAATAATTTCTTAAGATTTGTGTATTATTTAATGTAAAAGTGTTCCTGAATTCTGTATACAATTGTAAATATCGTGAGTTTGTCTAAATTTTAAAGTTAGATACGAAGTATTGATGTTCATTTGTAAAATCTTTAATATTAGAACCAGTAAAAAAATTGATATGCACACATTCTATACAAACTACTTATGTTAATGCTTAAAGAAATGACAATGTCCATATTTTTGTATATATAATGAAAATGAAAATAAATGATTTAGATGCTTTTAGAAGCAGTCACGTTTTAGTATCTCTTCATCAGTGTAGACGAACTCCTCGTGGTCCTCGACCAGGCGGAACAGCTCCTTGGAATAGTATGCGGAACGCGCCGACTCCTCCAGTATGAGCTGGTGGGTCTGCACGGAGCGACGCACCTGCTCGTGGAGGAACATGGCCTCCAGGCGCCTGGCACGCTGCGTCAGCCGGCAGGCCTCGTTCCGCCGCAGACGCAGCTCGGCGGGGCTCAGTCGCGCCTCGAGGACGGACTGTTGTTCTGCCCCATATCGATGATAGCTGCATATATCACAGATTGCGGTGGCGTTCATGTTGAAGATCCCATCACCGCCTTCGCAAACCGGCGGCAAGCAGACTTTCTCACGGAACAGGTGCTCGCGAACCATTTGGTACAGCACGATTCGCCTGACGGGCCTCAGGAAGTCGCGACGCATGGGCTGGGGGCGGATCTTGTGGCGCATCGGCCTGAAGAAGAACACCTGTGTGCCCCACAAGTGGCCGCGCGTGACGCGCTTGCTCTTGCGCCGGCTGTGCGACTCCCGGAATAGTTGCCGCTTGACGCGCAGCAAGGTCTCGCTCCTCATGCTCAGGCGCTCCGGTTGCAGGCACTTGTCCACCTGCTGCCACAGGTCCTGGCGGGTGGTCACTATCAATGGGGGCGCCCAGTGCACCTTGTGATCCTGGCCATTGTTCATGTACAGTTGCCGAATGCACTTGTTGAGGAAGCTGCGCTTGGCCGGATTGTAGTAGTTGGGCGGATTGTTGATGATGTAGTGGTCCCGCTGGTAGACCACACAATACCCACTGACACTGGGCGACTGCTCGGGATACTCGTACACTAACACTTGTTGATCCGAATGATCGATAGGCGGGTTGAAGACGTAAACTTGGCTCTGTGCGTCCAACGGAGTCGGCAAAATCAGCACTTGCGATTGACTGTCCATGTTCGACGGGCTTTGAAATGCGAATGATGCCTTCGAGGATGCGCGGACTGCTTATATACACTGCAGGTAGGTGTCGCCAGCTGACCTGGCAGCTTGCGCCAAATTGTGTCCGTGTGCTTGTCCGGACCTGAAGGCTAGGTACGCACGCTTGAGGTTAGGTAGAAGATCTGTAGTAAATACTTAACGTAAGTCTGGAGTTTTCAAAAAATCTGCCTCAATGCTTGGGGATTTGTATATGGAATCTTTGGAATTTTTGATTTTCGGCACGTACTCTTTTTCCAATTTCCCCATTTTAGGTACGCAGTAACAAGCCAAGGTAGGGAAAAAAGGTTCGTAAATGGCTCAGTTTTATTTGTAAATGTATTCAAAATGCAACTTAATAATGCCACTGCTCAAATTCTGTACGAAATTTCAAATCACATTTTACATTTGTGCTTGTTCAAATTTATGGTTAGTTACGAACTATTCAGATTGGGTACAAAGGGTAGTAAAGGGATTCGATAAAGAAAAGCATTAAAAATTGTTAAAGATTTGTGCATAATTTAATTTAAAAGTGCGAACTAAAGAGATTGAATAAAGAAAAGCCTTAATAATTGCTTAAGATATATGCATAATTTAATTTAAAAGTCAACCTAACAATCCTCTTAATTAAATTCTAGATAAAATCATACATTTTTTAAATTATTGACGTTACATTTTAAACGCGCTAATATAAAAACCAGTTAACGAATTAATATCCACACATTCTTAAACAAATTGTAATTTTGCCAAATTTGCAGAAAAGCATTAATAAATGCTTAAGACTTCTGCATCATTTTATTTAACAATCAATTTAACACTCTTACAGCTAATTCTTAAATTCGTTCCCTAAAAATGCATGTACAAAAATGTGTAATTAAAGTTATTTTATAGCTAATACAAGATAAAATTTTAATATTCAACTATATTATATTATATATATATTAAAAAATGCATTTAGTTGACTACAGTATTTATTTTCCTTAAATTAATATTTGAACTCATTAAATATATTTTAACAAATAAAAATAAGAAAAAAGAATTGCATTAATGTAAAAAAACTAAAACTAATATAATCATAAACATTTTTAGTATAATATAATATAGCTTAACTGTACTATAGCTCCTGTGCACCAATTTTGAACGCTGATCAAATTAAACCAAATTGCGAATTTGAAATTTGTAATTTGTATTAATAAACGCAAATGTTTCAATTTTAATCAAAGATAAAATGGGAGTAGTGGGAATCAAACAAATTAATAAACATGTGCACAAAAGTAATTCGAAGAATGTTTAAAATCGTGTTACTTTATTTAAATTCCTATAAAAAGAGAAAAGTTTCAACTTTTCAAACAAATTCAAATTCGTCCACAAAATTCATGTTAAAAGAGAATTAGGTGTATTCTTAAAAGGAAAACAATGTACAGTTACAGTTTAGGTTAAAGAGAGTGGATAGGGAAAAACGTTAATAAATGCTTAGGATACGATTTTACATAAGTTTGAGTTGTAAATGTTTAATAGAAATTGCAAATTGTAATGGAAACAAGTAAGAACGTTGCAGTCGGACGTAACCGACTGCGTAATACTCGTTAACAGTACACGAAATATTCAACTTTAATCGATTTGCGATTTGAGGTGAATCGACATGTTATCGATTTGCCTGCCTCCCAGCAGATAAATACAAGTATATATGCCAAGTTTCAAGTCTCTATCTTCAATAGCGCCGAAAAATATTGCGTTCATACGGACAGACGGACGGACAGCATGACGGACATTGCACAAAACCAATATACTAGTTTCACTTCGTGAACGAGTATAAAAATTAAATATAAATATTAAGCATTTATCAAAGTTTTGCTGTACCCAGCTCAATAGTTTATAACTAACCTTAAATTTGGACAAGCGTAAAATTTAAGCAGAGGCATTGTGAATACAATCAGAAAAAAACCATAAGCATTTGTGGACATCTTCCCCTACCTTGGCCTATTACTGCGTATCTACAATTTGGAAATTGGGAATATCAAACATACCATATACAAATCCCTATACATTTGTAGGCAAATTTTTGTAAAAATTCCAGACAAGCGTTAAGTATTTACCACTAATCTTCTACCTAACCTCAATGGGTCGTACTTAACCTGCAAGTAAAGTAAGCGAAATTTATGCAAATCGAATGTTTCCATTTAAAATTTGATACAGCATTTTGGGCAAATTAATTATTAAATTGATTTAAACAGCAAATATTTACTTATACAAAAATGCTATATAGTTTTAAACATGTTTCAACATAAAAAAAAAGATAGTGTGTAATGACAATAATTCTACTGTTGCCATTTAAAATTTCGTTAGGCAAGTGAATTGTTAAGTCGAATTTCTAAAATATTCAACCCAAATCCTGATACATTTGCAACCCCAACCCAACCCGCTACCTAATCCCAAGGGCGCATACCTAATCTGCACGTCCGGACAAGCACACGGACACAATTTGGCGCAAGCTGCCAGCTCAGCTGGCGGCACCTACCTGCAGTGTATATAAGCTGTCCGCGCATCCTCGAAGGCATCATTCGCATTTCAAAGCCCGTCGAACATGGACAGTCAATCGCAAGTGCTGATTTTGCCGACTCCGTTGGACGCACAGAGCCAAGTTTACGTCTTCAACCCGCCTATCGATCATTCGGATCAACAAGTGTTAGTGTACGAGTCTCCCGAGCAGTCGCCCAGTGTCAGTGGTTATTGTGTGGTCTACAAGCGGGACCACTACATCATCAGCAATCCGCCCAACTACTACAATCCGGCCAAGCGCAGCTTCCTCAACGAGTGCATTAAGCAACTGTACATGTACCACGGCCAGGATCACAATGCGCAGTGGGCGTCCCCAGCATTGATGACCACCCGCCAGGACATGTGGCAGCAGGTGGACAAGTGCCTGTATCCGGAGCACCTGATCATTAGGCGCGAGACCTTGCTGCGCGTCAAGCGGCAACTGTTCCGGGAGTCGCACAGCCGGCGCAAGAGCAAACACGTGACGCGCGGCCACTTGTGGGGCACACAGGTGTTCTTCTTCAGGCCGATCCGCCAGAAGATCCGCAGCCAGCCCATGCGTCGCGACTTTCTGAAGCCCGTCAGGCGAATCGTGCTGCTCCAAATGATTCGCGAGCACCTGTTCCGTGAGAAAGCCTGCACGCCGCCGGTTTGCGACGGCGACGCTGATGGGATCTTCAATACGAACGCCACCATACTCAGTAAAATGTGCAACTATCATCGATATGAGGCACCACAACAGCCCGCCCTCGAGGCGCGACTGAGCCCCGCCGAGCTGCGTCTGCGGCGGAACGAGGCCTGCCGGCTGACGCAGCGTGCCAGGCGCCTGGAGGCCATGTTCCTCCACGAGCAGGTGCGTCGCGCCGTGCAGACCCACCAGCTCATACTGGAGGAGTCGGTGCGTTCCGTATACTATGCCAAGGAGTTGTTCCGCTTGGCCGAGGACCAGGAGGAGTTCGTCTACACTGATGCAGAGATACTAAAACGTGACTGCTTCTACTAAAAGCATCTACATCATTTTACATTCATTATATATATAAAAATATGGACATTGTCATTTTTTTAAGCATTAACATAAGTAGTTTGTATAAAAATAAAAATGCATAACACGAAAATTTAGTGTTGATATTTTCCTGGTTTCCAAATCGGGTTTAAGATTCTAGTCTTGTGTTGTCTTCTGCTGCTCTATAAGTCGGGAATGCACACCCATAAGGCTCTGTAAGCAGAAATGAAGAAAAAGTTAACAACAATCGTAAGATCTTATACAATTTATTGTATATAATATCGGAGTATTTGGAATTTTTATTGTTTTTTTCTATTGTTTTCTAGTTTCTTGAGCTTGCTAACTTGTCAAAGTTAAACTTACTCACAACTTACTTGACAAAGTTAAAAATATATATAAAGTATAACTTTTGTTCTTTGGCACAGTCTTGAGATAGTCATCTAAAACATGCGTAACATGCCTAAATATGCCTAACAAGAAATATCCAAGATTTTTGATGTCTACCGTCTTATAAATATATTTAAGACTATTTTGACATTTAAATCGTATAATTTTTCAGAATTCCTGGATCCAATTTTTGATCAAAATAAATTATAAATATGTATATGCATACAATGATCATGCATCAACATATGGACGCTTATATATTATAAAATATCAATAAATTCATTTTTCGACCGATCGTTCCTATATCACACAAATCATATAATGGGTCAGCTTAGACATATGTATCACCAACAACACAGACTAGTTTTATTTAAAAAAAATGCAAATGAAAAATGCACTGTGCCAAAAGAAAAACCAATCTATATAATTTTTGTTGCTTCGTATTACATACATACATATATATAACATATAACAATAAAACAAATTTAATATAATCTTCTTCATTGATTCTTTTTCAAACTTCAATATCATTCTTCCTCATTCATTTCTGGTTCCAATACGTAAACTAACTTTTCTTGTTTGTCTTAGTTGAAATTGTTTGTAATTCCATTTAATTTTATCAATTTCTAAATTCATTTATTTGAACCATCTGAAAATACGCCGTTGATTATTTTACGCGTGTCAACTTAAATACTATAAAAACAGGTCATATATTTATTTTAACTGAGTATTTGTATATATACTTATATATATATATACTATATATATTGCCTATTGAGAAAAACGCAGTTCTCATTCTTAAATTCCTTACAAGCACTATCTTGTTCAAAATATGCGTAAACTTTACTTAAATATATATATATATATATATATATATATATATATATATATATATATATATATATATATATAGATATATATATATAAATATTCAAGTCCAGTTTTTGAATAAAAAAACGCATTCGAAATAAGAACGTTCTTATAAAGTTAATTTCAAAAGTTGATTTAAATACAATATACTCGATGTCTATTCTCCATATCAACAAATGCAAAGAATGCACCCAGATTTTCTGTCGAATATATACCCTGATAATACCATACATGTAAAATTATACATCACATTCGAAGTTCGAGTAACCCTCCTTAGAGGCGGCTGTATTTGTGTCTCTTAGAATGCCCTGCGAAATTATCAGAAACATATGGCAGGTAGGCAGACGGCCAGACGGACGGACAGCATGACGGACATTGCACAAAGTTTCACTTCGTGAACGAGTATAAAAATGTCCCAATTTGCAGGTTAGGGATGAACAAAAGATATTCGTTAGGGAAAGACGGTGATAAATGCGTTAAGCTTGCTACAAATTTATAATAAATTTTATACGAAATTTAAAGTTTCACACTTGCGCTTTTCCTAACTTTAGATGCACGATGCTGAGGTTACGTTGTAAAAACTTTAATGTAAGAATTACAAAATTTATTTGCACACATTCTTAAACAAATTGCAAAGGAAAATGTGCTTGATAAAGAACAAACTGTCAAGGGTTATTTTAACAATAAATTTAACAATGCGCCTGCTTAAATTCTGGATACAATTGTAAATTCTCGACTCGTGTTTGTCCAAATTTTAATGGTATATGGAAGCTATTGAGATTAGGTTGAAAAGTCTTTAATTTAAGAATCAGTTATAGAATTCTGTATTAAACTGTTAACTACAGACTTTAAATAAATTTGAGTTTACGTTAATTACTTATTGAGGTCAGGTAGTAAATGTTTAATGTATTTAAAATTTTAAACGTAGGTGGCTGGTCACGCCTTTTAAAGCTCGGAAAGAAAATTTCCCGGCCACGCCCACTTCCTCCTACTCCCGCCCCCGCAAATCGCGAAAAGCTATATCTCCCACAATTGTGAAGCTAGAGTTACTAAATTTGGCAGACAGTGTTTGGGTGACCTTCCCTTAAGATCGAGCCCAAAAATGTTGGCCACACTCGAAATATAAAAATTCTATATTTTTCCAAAATAACAATAATAACTTTCGTGTACTGTGAACGAGTATTACGCAGTCGGTTACGTCCGACTGCAACGCTCTTACTTGATTTTGAATTACATTCAACAATGAAATTGTAAATTTTACACTTGCGTTGTCCAAGTTTCAAAGTGACGTAAAAGTTATTGAGGTTACGTTGTAAAGACGTTAATGTAAGAATTGCAAAGGAAAATAATATGCTTCCCAAATTTGCAGGTTAAGTGCGTACTAAAGGGATTGGATAAAGAAAATCAGTAATAATTTCTTAAGATTTGTGTATTATTTAATGTAAAAGTGTTCCTGAATTCTGTATACAATTGTAAATATCGTGAGTTTGTCTAAATTTTAAAGTTAGATACGAAGTATTGATGTTCATTTGTAAAATCTTTAATATTAGAACCAGTAAAAAAATTGATATGCACACATTCTATACAAACTACTTATGTTAATGCTTAAAGAAATGACAATGTCCATATTTTTGTATATATAATGAAAATGAAAATAAATGATTTAGATGCTTTTAGAAGCAGTCACGTTTTAGTATCTCTTCATCAGTGTAGACGAACTCCTCGTGGTCCTCGACCAGGCGGAACAGCTCCTTGGAATAGTATGCGGAACGCGCCGACTCCTCCAGTATGAGCTGGTGGGTCTGCACGGAGCGACGCACCTGCTCGTGGAGGAACATGGCCTCCAGGCGCCTGGCACGCTGCGTCAGCCGGCAGGCCTCGTTCCGCCGCAGACGCAGCTCGGCGGGGCTCAGTCGCGCCTCGAGGACGGACTGTTGTTCTGCCCCATATCGATGATAGCTGCATATATCACAGATTGCGGTGGCGTTCATGTTGAAGATCCCATCACCGCCTTCGCAAACCGGCGGCAAGCAGACTTTCTCACGGAACAGGTGCTCGCGAACCATTTGGTACAGCACGATTCGCCTGACGGGCCTCAGGAAGTCGCGACGCATGGGCTGGGGGCGGATCTTGTGGCGCATCGGCCTGAAGAAGAACACCTGTGTGCCCCACAAGTGGCCGCGCGTGACGCGCTTGCTCTTGCGCCGGCTGTGCGACTCCCGGAATAGTTGCCGCTTGACGCGCAGCAAGGTCTCGCTCCTCATGCTCAGGCGCTCCGGTTGCAGGCACTTGTCCACCTGCTGCCACAGGTCCTGGCGGGTGGTCACTATCAATGGGGGCGCCCAGTGCACCTTGTGATCCTGGCCATTGTACATGTACAGTTGCCGAATGCACTTGTTGAGGAAGCTGCGCTTGGCCGGATTGTAGTAGTTGGGCGGATTGTTGATGATGTAGTGGTCCCACTGGTAGACCACACAATACCCACTGACACTGGGCGACTGCTCGGGATACTCGTACACTAGCACTTGTTGATCCGAATGATCGATAGGCGGGTTGAAAACGTAAACTTGGCTCTGTGCGTCCAACGGAGTCGGCAAAATCAGCACTTGCGATTGACTGTCCATGTTCGACGGGCTTTGAAATGCGAATGATGCCTTCGAGGATGCGCGGACAGCTTATATACACTGCAGGTAGGTGTCGCCAGCTGACCTGGCAGCTTGCGCCAAATTGTATCCGTGTGCTTGTTCGGACCTGAAGGCTAGGTACGCACGCTTGAGGTTAGGTAGAAGATCTGTAGTAAATACTTAACGTAAGTCTGGAGTTTTCAAAAAATCTGCCTCAATGCTTGGGGATTTGTATATGGAATCTTTGGAATTTTTGATTTTCGGCACGTACTCTTTTTCCAATTTCCCCATTTTAGGTACGCAGTAACATGCCAAGGTAGGGAAAAAGGTTCGTAAATGGCTCAGTTTTATTTGTAAATGTATTCAAAATGCAACTTAATAATGCCACTGCTCAAATTCTGTACGAAATTTCAAATCACATTTTACATTTGTGCTTGTTCAAATTTATGGTTAGTTACGAACTATTCAGATTGGGTACAAAGGGTAGTAAAGGGATTGGATAAAGAAAAACATTAAAAATTGTTAAAGATTTGTGCATAATTTAATTTAAAAGTGCGAACTAAGGAGATTGAATAAAGAAAAGCCTTAATAATTGCTTAAGATTTATGCATAATTTAATTTAAAAGTCAACCTAACAATCCTCTTAATTAAATTCTAGATAAAATCATACATTTTTTAAATTATTGACGTTACATTTTAAACGCGCTAATATAAAAACCAGTTAAGGAATTAATAGCCACACATTCTTAAACAAATTGTAATTTTGACAAATTTGCAGAAAAGCATTAATAAATGCTTAAGACTTCTGCATCATTTTATTTAACAATCAATTTAACACTCTTACAGCTAATTCTTAAATTCGTTCCCTAAAAATGCATGTACAAAAATGTGTAATTAAAGTTATTTTATAGCTAATACAAGATAAAATTTTAATATTCAACTATATTATATTATATATATATTAAAAAATGCATTTAGTTGACTACAGTATTTATTTTCCTTAAATTAATATTTGAACTCATTAAATATATTTTAACAAATAAAAATAAGAAAAAAGAATTGCATTAATGTAAAAAAACTAAAACTAATACAAACATAAACGTTTTTAGTATAATATAATATAGCTTAACTGTACTATAGCTCCTGTGCAGCAATTTTGAACGCTGGTCAAATTAAACCAAATTGCGAATTTGAAATTTGTAATTTGCATTAATAAACGCAAATGTTTCAATTTTTAATCATAGATAAAA
Source organism: Drosophila sordidula (assembly GCA_035047465.1). Classification (NCBI taxonomy): domain Eukaryota; kingdom Metazoa; phylum Arthropoda; class Insecta; order Diptera; family Drosophilidae; genus Drosophila; species Drosophila sordidula. Next base: position 17,878 of record JAWNPQ010000106.1, read on the forward strand.
TTGGAAAAATGGAATGGAATAAAACAAATTAATAAACATGTGCACAAAAGTAATTCGAAGAATGTTTAAAATCGTGTTACTTTATTTAAATTCGTATAAAAAGAGAAAACTTTCAACTTTTCAAACAAATTCAAATACGTCCACAAAATTCATGTTAAAAGAGAATTAGGTGTATTCTTAAAAGGAAAACAATGTACAGTTACAGTTTAGGTTAAAGAGAGTGGATAGGGAAAAACGTTAATAAATGCTTAGGATACGATTTTACATAAGTTTGAGTTGTAAATGTTTAATGTAAATTGCAAATTGTAATGGAAACAAGTAAGAACGTTGCAGTCGGACGTAACCGACTGCGTAATACTCGTTAACAGTACACGAAATATTCAACTTTAATCGATTTGCGATTTTAGGAGTATCGACATGTAATCGGTTTGCCTGCCTCCCAGCAGATAAATATAACTATATATGCCAAGTTTCAAGTCTCTATCTTCAATAGCGCCGAAAAATATTGCGTTCATACGGACAGACGGACGGACGGCATGACGGACATTGCACAAAACCAATATACTAGTTTCACTTCGTGAACGAGTATAAAAATTAAATATAAATATTAAGCATTTATCAAAGTTTTGCTGTACCCAGCTCAATAGTTCATAACTAACCTTAAATTTGGACAAGCGTAAAATTTAAGCAGAGGCATTGTGAACACAATCAGAAAAAAAAAGCATAAGCATTTATGGACATTTTCCCCTGCCTTGGCCTATTACTGCGTACCTACAATTAGGAAATTGGGAATATCAAACATACCATATACAAATCCCTATACATTTGTAGGCAAATTTTTGTAAAAATTCCAGACAAGCGTTAAGTATTTACCACTAATCTTCTACCTAACCTCAATGGGTCGTACTTAACCTGCAAGTAAAGTAAGCGAAATTTATGCAAATCGAATGTTTCCATTTAAAATTTGATACAGCATTTTGGGCAAATTAATTATTAAATTGATTTAAACAGCAAATATTTACTTATACAAAAATGCTAAATAGTTTTAAACATGTTTCAACATAAAAAAAACTGATAGTGTGTAATGACAATAATTCTACTGTTGCCATTTAAAATTTCGTCAGGCAAGTGAATTGTTAAGTCGAATTTCTAAAATATTCAACCCAAATCCTGATACATTTGCAACCCCAACCCAACCCGCTACCTAATCCCAAGGGCGCATACCTAATCTGCACGTCCGGACAAGCACACGGACACAATTTGGCGCAAGCTGCCAGCTCAGCTGGCGGCACCTACCTGCAGTGTATATAAGCTGTCCGCGCATCCTCGAAGGCATCATTCGCATTTCAAAGCCCGTCGAACATGGACAGTCAATCGCAAGTGCTGATTTTGCCGACTCCGTTGGACGCACAGAGCCAAGTTTACGTCTTCAACCCGCCTATCGATCATTCGGATCAACAAGTGTTAGTGTACGAGTCTCCCGAGCAGTCGCCCAGTGTCAGTGGTTATTGTGTGGTCTACAAGCGGGACCACTACATCATCAGCAATCCGCCCAACTACTACAATCCGGCCAAGCGCAGCTTCCTCAACGAGTGCATTAAGCAACTGTACATGTACAATGGCCAGGATCACAATGCGCAGTGGGCGTCCCCAGCATTGATGACCACCCGCCAGGACATGTGGCAGCAGGTGGACAAGTGCCTGTATCCGGAGCACCTGATCATTAGGCGCGAGACCGTGCTGCGCGTCAAGCGGCAACTGTTCCGGGAGTCGCACAGCCGGCGCAAGAGCAAACACGTGACGCGCGGCCACTTGTGGGGCACACAGGTGTTCTTCTTCAGGCCGATCCGCCAGAAGATCCGCAGCCAGCCCATGCGTCGCGACTTTCTGAAGCCCGTCAGGCGAATCGTGCTGCTCCAAATGATTCGCGAGCACCTGTTCCGTGAGAAAGCCTGCTTGCCGCCGGTTTGCGACGGCGACGCTGATGGGATCTTCAATACGAACGCCACCATACTCAGTAAAATGTGCAACTATCATCGATATGAGGCACCACAACAGCCCGCCCTCGAGGCGCGACTGAGCCCCGCCGAGCTGCGTCTGCGGCGGAACGAGGCCTGCCGGCTGACGCAGCGTGCCAGGCGCCTGGAGGCCATGTTCATCCACGAGCAGGTGCGTCGCGCCGTGCAGACCCACCAGCTCATACTGGAGGAGTCGGTGCGTTCCGTATACTATGCCAAGGAGTTGTTCCGCCTGGCCGAGGACCAGGAGGAGTTCGTCGACACTGATGCAGAGATACTAAAACGTGACTGCTTCTACTAAAAGCATCTACATCATTTTACATTCATTATATATATAAAAATATGGCCATTGTCATTTGTTTTAAGCATTAACATAAGTAGTTTGTATAAAAATAAAAATGCATAACACGAAAATTTAGTGTTGATAATTTCCTGGTTTCCAAATCGGGTTTAAGATTCTAGTCTTTTCCTGGTTTCCAAATCGGGTTTAAGATTCTAGTCTTGTGTTGTCTTCTGCTGCTCTATAAGTCGGGAATGCACATCCATAAGGCTCTGTAAGCAGAAATGAAGTAAAAGTTAACAACAATCGTAAGATCTTAGACAATTTATGGTATATAATATCAGAGTATTTGGAATTTTTAGTTTCAGCATTCTATTGTTTTCTAGTTTCTTGAGCTTGCTAAATTGTCAAAGTTAAACTTACTTACTTACAACTTACTTGACAAAGTTAAAAATATATATAAAGTATAACTTTTGTTCTTTGGCACAGTTCTTGAGATAGTCATCTAAAACATGCGTAACATGCCTAAATATGCCTAACAAGAAATATCCAAGATTTTTGATGTCTACCGTCTTATAAATATATTTAAGACTATTTTGACATTTAAATCGTATAATTTTTCAGAATTCCTGGATCCAATTTTTGATCAAAATAAATTATAAATATGTATATGTATACAATAATCATGCATCAACATATGGACGCTTATATATTATAAAATATCAATAAATTCATTTTTCGACCGATCGTTCCTATATCACACAAATCATATAATGGGTCAGCTTAGACATATGTATCACCAACAACACAGACTAGTTTTATTTAAAAAAAATGCAAATGAAAAATGCACTGTGCCAAAACAAAAACCAATCTATATAATTTTTGTTGCTTCGTATTACATACATACATATATATAACATATAATAATAAAACAAATTTAATATAATCTTCTTCATTGATTCTTTTTCAAACTTCAATATCATTCTTCCTCATTCATTTCTGGTTCCAATACGTAAACTAACTTTTCTTGTTTGTCTTAATTGAAAATGTTTGTAATTCCATTTAATTTCAACAATTTCTAAATTCATTTGCTTGAACCATCTGAAAATACGCCGTTGATTATTTTACGCGTGTCAACTTAAATACTATAAAAACAGGTCATATATTTATTTTAACTGAGTATTTGTATATATACTTATATATATATATACTATATATATTGCCTATTGAGAAAAACGCAGTTCTCATTCTTAAATTCCTTACAAGCACTATCTTGTTCAAAATATGCGTAAACTTTACTTAAATATATATATATATATATATATATATATATATATATATATATATATATATATATATATATATATATATATATATAAATATTCAAGTCCAGTTTTTCAATAAAAAAACGTATTCGAAATAAGAACGTTCTTATAAAGTTAATTTCAAAAGTTGATTTAAATACAATATACTCGATGTCTATTCTCCATATCAACAAATGCAAAGAATGCACCCAGATTTTCTGTCGAATATATACCCTGATAATACCATACATGTAAAATTATACATCACATTCGAAGTTCGAGTAACCCTCCTTAGAGGCGGCTGTATTTGTGTCTCTTAGAATGCCCTGCGAAATTATCAGAAACATATGGCAGGTAGGCAGACGGCCAGACGGACGGACAGCATGACGGACATTGCACAAAGTTTCACTTCGTGAACGAGTATAAAAATGTCCCAATTTGCAGGTTAGGCATGAACAAAAGATATTCGTTAGGGAAAGACGTTGATAAATGAGTTAAACTTGCTACAAATTTATAATAAATTTTATACGAAATTTAAAGTTTCACACTTGCGCTTTTCCTAACTTTAGATGCACGATGCTGAGGTTACGTTGTAAAAACTTTAATGTAAGAATTACAAAATTTATTTGCACACATTCTTAAACAAATTGCAAAGGAAAATGTGCTTGATAAAGAACAAACTGTCAAGGGTTATTTTAACAATAAATTTAACAATGCGCCTGCTTAAATTCTGGATACAATTGTAAATTCTCGACTCGTGTTTGTCCAAATTTTAATGGTATATGGAAGCTATTGAGATTAGGTTGAAAAGTCTTTAAAATAAGAATCAGTTATAGAATTCTGTATTAAACCGTTAACTACAGACTTTAAATAAATTTGAGGTAACGTTAATTACTTATTGAGGTCAGGTAGTAAATGTTTAATGTATTTAAAATTTTAAACGTAGATGGCTGATCACGCCTTTTAAAGCTCGGTAAGAAAATTTCCCGGCCACGCCCTCTCCCTCCTACTCCGGCCCCCGCAAATCGCGAAAAGCTATATCTCCCACAATTTTGAAGCTAGAGTCACTAAATTTGGCAGACAGTGTTTGGGTGACGTTCCCTTAAGATCGAGCCGAAAAATGTTGGCCACACTCGAAATATAAAAATTCTATATTTTTCCAAAATAACAATAATAACTTTCGTGTACTGTGAACGAGTATTACGCAGTCAACGCTCTTACTTGGTTTTGAATTACATTCAACAATGAAATTGTAAATTTTACAGTTGCGTTGTCCAAGTTTCAAAGTGACGTAAAAGTTATTGAGGTTACGTTGTAAAGACGTTAATGTAAGAATTGCAAAGGAAAATAATATGCTTCCCAAATTTGCAGGTTAAGTGCGTACTAAAGGGATTGGATAAAGAAAATCAGTAATAATTTCTTAAGATTTGTGTATTATTTAATGTAAAAGTGTTCCTGAATTCTGTATACAATTGTAAATATCGTGAGTTTGTCTAAATTTTAAAGTTAGATACGAAGTATTGATGTTCATTTGTAAAATCTTTAATATTAGAACCAGTAAAAAAATTGATATGCACACATTCTATACAAACTACTTATGTTAATGCTTAAAGAAATGACAATGTCCATATTTTTGTATATATAATGAAAATGAAAATAAATGATTTAGATGCTTTTAGAAGCAGTCACGTTTTAGTATCTCTTCATCAGTGTAGACGAACTCCTCGTGGTCCTCGACCAGGCGGAACAGCTCCTTGGAATAGTATGCGGAACGCGCCGACTCCTCCAGTATGAGCTGGTGGGTCTGCACGGAGCGACGCACCTGCTCGTGGAGGAACATGGCCTCCAGGCGCCTGGCACGCTGCGTCAGCCGGCAGGCCTCGTTCCGCCGCAGACGCAGCTCGGCGGGGCTCAGTCGCGCCTCGAGGACGGACTGTTGTTCTGCCCCATATCGATGATAGCTGCATATATCACAGATTGCGGTGGCGTTCATGTTGAAGATCCCATCACCGCCTTCGCAAACCGGCGGCAAGCAGACTTTCTCACGGAACAGGTGCTCGCGAACCATTTGGTACAGCACGATTCGCCTGACGGGCCTCAGGAAGTCGCGACGCATGGGCTGGGGGCGGATCTTGTGGCGCATCGGCCTGAAGAAGAACACCTGTGTGCCCCACAAGTGGCCGCGCGTGACGCGCTTGCTCTTGCGCCGGCTGTGCGACTCCCGGAATAGTTGCCGCTTGACGCGCAGCAAGGTCTCGCTCCTCATGCTCAGGCGCTCCGGTTGCAGGCACTTGTCCACCTGCTGCCACAGGTCCTGGCGGGTGGTCACTATCAATGGGGGCGCCCAGTGCACCTTGTGATCCTGGCCATTGTACATGTACAGTTGCTTAATGCACTTGTTGAGGAAGCTGCGCTTGGCCGGATTGTAGTAGTTGGGCGGATTGTTGATGATGTAGTGGTCCCGCTGGTAGACCACACAATACCCACTGACACTGGGCGACTGCTCGGGATACTCGTACACTAACACTTGTTGATCCGAATGATCGATAGGCGGGTTGAAGACGTAAACTTGGCTCTGTGCGTCCAACGGAGTCGGCAAAATCAGCACTTGCGATTGACTGTCCATGTTCGACGGGCTTTGAAATGCGAATGATGCCTTCGAGGATGCGCGGACAGCTTATATACACAGTAGGTAGGTGTCGCCAGCTGACCTGGCAGCTTGCGCCAAATTGTATCCGTGTGCTTGTTCGGACCTGAAGGCTAGGTACGCACGCTTGAGGTTAGGTAGAAGATCTGTAGTAAATACTTAACGTAAGTCTGGAGTTTTCAAAAAATCTGCCTCAATGCTTGGGGATTTGTATATGGAATCTTTGGAATTTTTGATTTTCGGCACGTACTCTTTTTCCAATTTCCCCATTTTAGGTACGCAGTAACATGCCAAGGTAGGGAAAAAGGTTCGTAAATGGCTCAGTTTTATTTGTAAATGTATTCAAAATGCAACTTAATAATGCCACTGCTCAAATTCTGTACGAAATTTCAAATCACATTTTACATTTGTGCTTGTTCAAATTTATGGTTAGTTACGAACTATTCAGATTGGGTACAAAGGGTAGTAAAGGGATTGGATAAAGAAAAACATTAAAAATTGTTAAAGATTTGTGCATAATTTAATTTAAAAGTGCGAACTAAGGAGATTGAATAAAGAAAAGCCTTAATAATTGCTTAAGATTTATGCATAATTTAATTTAAAAGTCAACCTAACAATCCTCTTAATTAAATTCTAGATAAAATCATACATTTTTTAAATTATTGACGTTACATTTTAAACGCGCTAATATAAAAACCAGTTAAGGAATTAATAGCCACACATTCTTAAACAAATTGTAATTTTGACAAATTTGCAGAAAAGCATTAATAAATGCTTAAGACTTCTGCATCATTTTATTTAACAATCAATTTAACACTCTTACAGCTAATTCTTAAATTCGTTCCCTAAAAATGCATGTACAAAAATGTGTAATTAAAGTTATTTTATAGCTAATACAAGATAAAATTTTAATATTCAACTATATTATATTATATATATATTAAAAAATGCATTTAGTTGACTACAGTATTTATTTTCCTTAAATTAATATTTGAACTCATTAAATATATTTTAACAAATAAAAATAAGAAAAAAGAATTGCATTAATGTAAAAAAACTAAAACTAATACAAACATAAACGTTTTTAGTATAATATAATATAGCTTAACTGTACTATAGCTCCTGTGCAGCAATTTTGAACGCTGATCAAATTAAACCAAATTGCGAATTTGAAATTTGTAATTTGCATTAATAAACGCAAATGTTTCAATTTTTAATCATAGAAAAATTGGAAAAATGGAATGGAATAAAAGAAATTAATAAACATGTGCACAAAAGTAATTCGAAGAATGTTTAAAATCGTGTTACTTTATTTAAATTCGTATAAAAAGAGAAAACTTTCAACTTTTCAAACAAATTCAAATACGTCCACAAAATTCATGTTAAAAGAGAATTAGGTGTATTCTTAAAAGGAAAACAATGTACAGTTACAGTTTAGGTTAAAGAGAGTGGATAGGGAAAAACGTTAATAAATGCTTAGGATACGATTTTACATAAGTTTGAGTTGTAAATGTTTAATGTAAATTGCAAATTGTAATGGAAACAAGTAAGAACGTTGCAGTCGGACGTAACCGACTGCGTAATACTCGTTAACAGTACACGAAATATTCAACTTTAATCGATTTGCGATTTGAGGTGTATCGACATGTTATCGATTTGCCTGCCTCCCAGCAGATAAATATAACTATATATGCCAAGTTTCAAGTCTCTATCTTCAATAGCGCCGAAAAATATTGCGTTCATACGGACAGACGGACGGACGGCATGACGGACATTGCACAAAACCAATATACTAGTTTCACTTCGTGAACGAGTATAAAAATTAAATATAAATATTAAGCATTTATCAAAGTTTTGCTGTACCCAGCTCAATAGTTCATAACTAACCTTAAATTTGGACAAGCGTAAAATTTAAGCAGAGGCATTGTGAACACAATCAGAAAAAAAAAGCATAAGCATTTATGGACATTTTCCCCTGCCTTGGCCTATTACTGCGTACCTACAATTAGGAAATTGGGAATATCAAACATACCATATACAAATCCCTATACATTTGTAGGCAAATTTTTGTAAAAATTCCAGACAAGCGTTAAGTATTTACCACTAATCTTCTACCTAACCTCAATGGGTCGTACTTAACCTGCAAGTAAAGTAAGCGAAATTTATGCAAATCGAATGTTTCCATTTAAAATTTGATACAGCATTTTGGGCAAATTAATTATTAAATTGATTTAAACAGCAAATATTTACTTATACAAAAATGCTAAATAGTTTTAAACATGTTTCAACATAAAAAAAACTGATAGTGTGTAATGACAATAATTCTACTGTTGCCATTTAAAATTTCGTCAGGCAAGTGAATTGTTAAGTCGAATTTCTAAAATATTCAACCCAAATCCTGATACATTTGCAACCCCAACCCAACCCGCTACCTAATCCCAAGGGCGCATACCTAATCTGCACGTCCGGACAAGCACACGGACACAATTTGGCGCAAGCTGCCAGCTCAGCTGGCGGCACCTACCTGCAGTGTATATAAGCTGTCCGCGCATCCTCGAAGGCATCATTCGCATTTCAAAGCCCGTCGAACATGGACAGTCAATCGCAAGTGCTGATTTTGCCGACTCCGTTGGACGCACAGAGCCAAGTTTACGTCTTCAACCCGCCTATCGATCATTCGGATCAACAAGTGTTAGTGTACGAGTCTCCCGAGCAGTCGCCCAGTGTCAGTGGTTATTGTGTGGTCTACAAGCGGGACCACTACATCATCAGCAATCCGCCCAACTACTACAATCCGGCCAAGCGCAGCTTCCTCAACGAGTGCATTAAGCAACTGTACATGTACAATGGCCAGGATCACAATGCGCAGTGGGCGTCCCCAGCATTGATGACCACCCGCCAGGACATGTGGCAGCAGGTGGACAAGTGCCTGTATCCGGAGCACCTGATCATTAGGCGCGAGACCTTGCTGCGCGTCAAGCGGCAACTGTTCCGGGAGTCGCACAGCCGGCGCAAGAGCAAACACGTGACGCGCGGCCACTTGTGGGGCACACAGGTGTTCTTCTTCAGGCCGATCCGCCAGAAGATCCGCAGCCAGCCCATGCGTCGCGACTTTCTGAAGCCCGTCAGGCGAATCGTGCTGCTCCAAATGATTCGCGAGCACCTGTTCCGTAAGAAAGCCTGCACGCCGCCGGTTTGCGACGGCGACGCTGATGGGATCTTCAATACGAACGCCACCATACTCAGTAAAATGTGCAACTATCATCGATATGAGGCACCACAACAGCCCGCCCTCGAGGCGCGACTGAGCCCCGCCGAGCTGCGTCTGCGGCGGAACGAGGCCTGCCGGCTGACGCAGCGTGCCAGGCGCCTGGAGGCCATGTTCCTCCACGAGCAGGTGCGTCGCGCCGTACAGACCCACCAGCTCATACTGGAGGAGTCGGTGCGTTCCGTATACTATGCCAAGGAGTTGTTCCGCTTGGCCGAGGACCAGGAGGAGTTCGTCTACACTGATGCAGAGATACTAAAACGTGACTGCTTCTACTAAAAGCATCTACATCATTTTACATTCATTATATATATAAAAATATGGACATTGTCATTTGTTTTAAGCATTAACATAAGTAGTTTGTATAAAAATAAAAATGCATAACACGAAAATTTACTGTTGATATTTTCCTGGTTTCCAAATCGGGTTTAAGATTCTAGTCTTGTGTTGTCTTCTGCTGCTCTATAAGTCGGGAATGCACATCCATAAGGCTCTGTAAGCAGAAATGAAGAAAAAGTTAACAACAATCGTAAGATCTTATACAATTTATGGTATATAATATCAAAGTATTTGGAATTTTTAGTTTCAGCATTCTATTGTTTTCTAGTTTCTTGAGCTTGCTAACTTGACAAAGTTAAACTTACCTACTTACAACTTACTTGGCAAAGTTAAAAATATATATAATGTATAACTTTTGTTCTTTTGGCACAGTTCTTGAGATAGTCATCTAAAACATGCGTAACATGCCTAAATATGCCTAACAAGAAATATCCAAGATTTTTGATGTCTACCGTCTTATAAATATATTTAAGACTATTTTGACATTTAAATCGTATAATTTTTCAGAATTCCTGGATCCAATTTTTGATCAAAATAAATTATAAATATATATATGTATACAATAATCATGCATCAACATATGGACGCTTATATATTATAAAATATCAATAAATTCATTTTTCCGATCGTTCCTATACCACACAAATCATATATTGGGTCAGCTTAGACATATGTATCACCAACAACACAGACTAGTTTTATTTAAATAAAATGCAAATGAAAAATGCACTATGCCAAAACAAAAACCAATCTATATAATTTTTGTTGCTTCGTATTACATACATACATATATATAACATATAATAATAAAACAAATTTAATATAATCTTCTTCATTGATTCTTTTTCAAACTTCAATATCATTCTTCCTCATTCATTTCTGGTTCCAATACGTAAACTAACTTTCTTGTTTGTCTTAATTGAAATTGTTTGTAATTCCATTTAATTTCAACAATTTCTAAATTCATTTGCTTGAACCATCTGAAAATACGTCGTTGATTATTTTACGCGTGTCAACTTAAATACTATAAAAACAAGTCATATATTTATTTTAACTGAGTATTTGTATATATACTTATATATATACTATATATATTGCCTATTGAGAAAAACGCAGTTCTCATTCTTAAATTCCTTACAAGCACTATCGTGCTCAAAATATGCGTAAACTTTTCTTAAATATATATATATATATATATATATATATATATATATATATATATATATATATATATATATATATATATATATATATATATGTATGTCAATATGTAGACAGTTTTCGAATTAAGAACGTTCTCATAAAATTAAGTTGATTTAAATACAATATACTCGATGTCTATTCTCCATATCAACAAATGCAAAGAATGCACCCGGATTTTCTGTCGAATATATACCCTGATAATAACATACATGTAAAATTATACATCACATTCGAAGTTCGAGTAACCCTCCTTAGAGGCGGCTGCATTTGTGTCTCTTAGAATGCCCTGCGAAATTATCAGAAACATATGGCAGGTAGGCATTAGCAGGATATAAAACTAGCCCATATAACTAGCCCAACGTTAGGAAGCTGACAGCAGTTAAGGGATTACAGGCAATAAAACCAACACCTTAACCTAGATTATATAAATACGCCACCCTTAACCCAAGCAGCTACAATTGCACTCGCTCCGCGCATACCTTGAAATATTTAACGGTCTTGACGCGCAGCTCCAGCGTTGCGTCCTCGTCGCAGATCATCAGGGTGTTCACATGCTGCTGGAATGCACTGACGGTCCACATGTGATTGACGCCCTCCTCGATGGCCTTGTACAGGGCGAACGCCTTGTGTGCGCCAGTGATCAGAATCATCACCTCATTCGAGTCCATCACAGTGCCCACGCCCACAGTCAACGCCTGCTTGGGCACTTTGCTCATATCGTTGTCAAAGAAACGCGCATTCGCCTCGAGCGTATCCTGGGCCAGGGTTTTCACACGCGTACGCGACACCAACGATGAGCCGGGCTCATTGAACGCGATATGGCCATCGGGTCCAATGCCGCCAATGAATAGCTCCACGCCGCCAGCGGCCGCAATCTGCTGCTCGAACCGATTGCACTCGGCGACCAGATCCGGCGCATTGCCATCCAAAATGTGAGCGTTGGCGGGCTCGATATCGATGTGCTTGAAGAAATTGTGCCACATGAAATAGTGATAGCTCTCCTGATGATCACGCGGCAGACCTGGCAAGGCGCCAAGTGGAATCGTTAGTTGTTTGTATATAAAGCACATATATCCTAACTCACTCACCCACATACTCATCCATGTTAAAGGTCTTCACGTACCGGAAGGAGACCTTGCCCTGTTTGTAAAACTCAATCAGCTCTCTGTACATGCCCAGCGGTGTGCTCCCCGTGGGCAGGCCCAGCACAAAGTATCTGCAAAATGATAAGCGCGATAACGAGATTATCAGCTATCAATTATCTTGAGTTGTTTGACAGGGCGTTACCTATCAGGTCCCGGCTTGAAGTCGTTGATCCGTTTGGCAACGTATTTGGCCGCCCATTTGCCAACCGATTGGCTTGTTTCCAGGATAATCAAACGCATTTTTGATATTTATTATTTTGTGTACTGAAAGTTTTGAATTTTAATTAGGCCTGTGTTAATTGCATTATCGTTTTTAGATTAGGTCTGATTAGATGGCATACATATTTTAATATGCCATTGATAAGCCGTACGTTGCCGTTGTTTAACCACAACTAGCACTTGTTATCACAAACCTCTATAACGTTTAAATGTTTTTGTAACTTTTTACCGTTCCACATCAATTAATTACTTCAAACCTTCAATTGAAATAGTTTTCAATGTAATTGTTATTAAAAACTGTTTTTATTCTCTCATCTCTATTTAATTTTGAAATAATTTGTTCTTTATAAAAAAACGAACATTTCTCTTTATAATGGATTCTTTACTATAACGAATTTTTCTCTTTAACCCAAAACTGTTATAATAGCACAGTTTAAGGCACAGAATGCCCACTGTAATCAAACACTTTCGTTCTTTATTGCTTGACACTGTCAAGTTGACAGTAACTAGATGGGAGGGCGAGAAGGAGATACATATGCACTTGAATTCCCATGGAGGACGCATCACGGTCGTCCAGTTGCTAACCTCTACTCACCTGAACAATGCTAACATACATATGAAAAAATAACAAATTATTTTTTTCTTAACGATAAACAAAGGCACGCACAAAACAGTGAGTGCGCTCAGCTGGCAGCAAACTTGGAACGTTCGTATCGCATTCGCGACTGGCACAGCAAGCTCTGAGTGCCGCTTCAATTTAAATGCCAATTTATTACAATATACATATACATTTATAAAAACATATATTTGTGCGAAACGCGATTAGCTCTTGCTACGCTCTCTCAGCGTGATAAAGAGAATAAGCGTAGCCGTAAAACCAAACATTGTAACCTTGGTATACTTTCTGTCCGGCGTTATCGCGTAGCCTGGCTTCAAGGGACTTAAACTCCATGGGCGCGATACGCATCTAAAGGTTGCAGCGTCATTTTAGCTGCAGCCACAGCAGACAACTCCGAGTACAAATAAAAGAAACCAAAAATAAGTATTCCTTAATAAATGCAGCTAGAAACAGTTGAATGAACTTACCAAATGAGCGTAAATGAGTGTGAGCGCGCTCTGCGCTCTTTGAGTGGTTTTACCATGGCTGGCGTTGCCAGACCGCACAGTATAAATTGAGTTATTATCTAGTCGCATGCATACACACAATATAACATCCAAAAATAACTCAACTCAGAGCGGCACCGAAATTGAAGTATGCGTACCCTACAAAAAAGCCAATCAGTTAGCACAGCAGTTTGCCAGCTGAGCATCTATAAAATAAGCACAGTTTTTATGAAACATTTTTATTTATTTAGCAGTTACATTTTAGGCTTAAGTATAAATTTTAATTAAGATTTTCTTCGTTGCTTTCTCTTTTTAGAATAGTTTGGCGTGGCCACACCCACGTTGAGCAGCGTTCTTTTTACAGGCGAAAACCGGTTCAGCGGTCAAAAACATTAAAAACAATTTAATGAGCACCAACCGAGGGAGTTCTTCGCCCAAGAATTTTTCTTTCGTTTTAAAAATATATTGCTGGCTTTCTCACATATGTAGGTATTTATGCGTGTGTGTGTGTGTGTATGTGTTCCATGTTATATAGAATTATATTTTATGCTCTGCTTGTACATAAAAAAAAGATACCTAAGATAAGATAGAAACGTGTATGTTATGGGATCTCACATATGAATCTGTAGTTATATATATTTTTACTGATTTTTATTATTTTCTTTTTTAATTAGGGTTTAACATGAACTTGTCGTATGTTTAATTCTGCTTATAAAACTATATATATTTATATGTATTTGTATTTATATTTATATGGTGGAGAGTAGACCACACAAATGCATCGAAAATGCTGTAAACTCAGCATTTGCAAAGCACTTGAATGGACGAAATACAAAAAAAATAGTTAAGAGCTGTATTCTCCTTTTGTAAATTCTATGTGGTATATGTAATTAAGAACAGGAAGTGTGCATGTCTTAAATATACCAAATAAAGTTTACAAAACTTGCTTATTGTTAGGTTAAGAGTGTGATGGGGATGGGTTTGAATTCGATACACGTAACGTAAATTAATATTTTGTCATTTTTTCATAAACACAAAGGAAATGGCGGGTTAGAAAGCACATAAACTGAATATTAAACATGTGGAAGAATTGAATACATTAAATTGTTTTTGAACTGCCTTTCTAGCTAGCAGATTTTTACAATTGAATAAATTAGTTGCTTGGCTTTTCTTTTTTATCTGTCTAACTACTTAGGGTAGCCACGAAAATAATAACTTAGCTGATAATATAATTCTGTCTGTCTGTTTGTTAGTTTGCTTTTCTTTTGTTTTGTTTTGTTTTGTTTGTATGTGTGTGTGCTTGTCTGGCTGTGTTTAATTATATGCTTGACTCTGGCATTACATAATCGAGCACTTCTCGCCCGCCTGCTGTGGATCGCCCTGCTGATGATACAGCTGCTCGTTGCCATCAACGGCGCTGATGCTGCGTCGGCGACTGAGACGCGAGGAGGACACATGTGTGGACACTAGACGCTTGACACGTTCCAAGCTGGCAACCGCCTCGCCATCGCCGTTCAACAATGTGGTCTTCGTATTGTCGCCCGTAATCCATTTCTGCTGCTTCATCACAATGTTGGCTGGCGGCTCGTGGGTGGCCCTGGAGTCGGAAGACCAAATGGTGACCGTGGCATTTGCATCGATTTTAACCGAACGATGGAACTTGTAACTGGTGGCCGGACCACCATCGTTTAGGGAACGCTGCAGCTGCCAGCCACCGATGGAGATCTCATCGTTACCCTTGTTGTGCAGCTTGACGAATTTGCCCTCGGGATCGATCTCTTTGATTTCCACATTGCCATTGGCCTTGGCCGCCACATAGAAATCGGAAACGCTGCGATCCTCGGATTCATCGACAACGGCGCGCTTGCGCTTCAGCGCGCCTGACGGGGTGCGGCGCGAGGGCGTGGCACGCGTGCTGCGCAACGATTGGCTAAACGATTGAACGGTGGCTGAATTGGCGGGCGTGATATTCAGACGCGCCTCCTCGCCCACCAACAGCTTGTCGTAAGCGGCAATTTCCAGATCCAAAGAGACCTGACAAAAAATAAAGTTAATGCACTGTTTGCACACTATAGCTTTTGAAGACCCACCTTGATGTCCATCAAATCCTGGTACTCCTGCAGCTGCAGCGCCATCTCCTCGCGCAAGCGCAACAGCTCCTTCTCGAGCATCGCAATGTCATGACCGTGGCGCTCGCGATCATTGTCCAGCTGCTGTTCCAGCTCGCGTATGCGCGCATTCAGTATCGTGTTGGTCGACTCCAGATCATTGATCTTGGCGTTGAGGCCGTCGATACGTATGCGTGAGTTGCGCAGCTCCTCAATCGACTTGTGCGATGAGTTGTGGGTACGCGAGGCCGCATCCTGCAGCGATCGTATCTTGGCCTCATATAGGGATTCGATGTCATCGCGATTGTTGCGCATTTGCTCCTCATACTGGCTGCGCAGCTCATGCAGCGATTGCTGCAGCTTCGCCTCATACTCGGACGAGAGGCGTCCATCGATTTCGCTGTATTCCGTTTGCCGTATGCGACGTGATTCGTTAATCTCCTGTACGTGCACTTGATCTTTGAGCGACAACTCCTCACGCAAGCTCTGTATGTTATTCTCCAGATCGACGCGGGCCAGCGTCTCTTGTTCGAGATTCTTGCGCGAATCCTCGAGCTGCTTGCGCAGACGCTCCAGCTCCTTGAGCGCCTCGTTCAAATCATCAATTGCCTTCTTGCGATCCGAATTGGCCTGGGTGTATTTATTGCTTTGCTCGTTGGCACGCGCCTCATAAATGCGGGCATTGGCTGGCGTGGGAAAGCGAAAGGGAGAGTTGATTGATTGCCGTACATTGTTAAAATGCCCAAAACTCACCCTCGGCTGCGTTGCACTCCTTGGTCTTTTTGTCCAAACGTGTGGTCAGCTCCTCGTTCTCCTCCCACAATCGCTTCGTGTCAATCTCGAGCCGGGCACGTTCGCGTGCCAATTCATCGAGCATGCGACGTGCCTCCAGCAGTTCCGTCTCATAGATATTCTTGATGTTGGTCGTCTCTCTGGTGACGGTGTCACGTGTCGTCTGCACTTCAATGCTGAGACGTGAGTTTTCCGTCTCTAGATTGCGCACACGATCGATATAGCAGGCCAGACGATCGTTCAGATTCTGCAGCTCGACCTTCTCCACGAGGCGCGAATGGCGCGTGGGGCTTAACGGGCTGTTCGCCTGCTGCTGCTGCTGCGACTGCGACGACGAAGCCGTCGCCGACGACGACGACTGTTGTTGCGGCCCAGTGGGCGGCAGCGGGGTCGAGGTGCTGCCGGGCTGCGGCGTCGCGGTGCCAGCGCGTCGAGATTTAGACGACATGTTTTTTATTCACGGTCACTTGCTGTTTGTGGCCAAGATACGTAATGGAAATTTTTAGAAAACATAAATATTATGCAAATAAATTAAAAGAAATCAAACAAAAGAAAAGCAGACTTTAAACTGACCTTAATACGCTTATGTTTTTAGCTCGAGATATTTTTGCGCGCAATCGTTCGCTTCGGCCTGATAAAATTCCAAATAGAAACAGAAAAACATCAGAAGAAATAATAAAAAAAAAAAAAAAACTACTCGAAACGCGAGCCCACAGCGATGCGGAAGAGCGCAATGAAAGCGAAGCGAGTTTCTCTGCTGTTGCGCTCTCTGAGCTCAAAACATGTTACCCCAACTGTTTCACTCAAGCGACTGTACTAAAGCGAACGAACGAAAAAAAAAAAACTGTTCGAGTGACTTTTGCGGCGTTTTGTTTATGGGCGTGGGGTAACAATACGCGGGTGCGGCAGCCAAGCGGCCGTTAAATACACTAAATACATACACACACATTCGTTGTTAAGCACTTAATAGTGTTTCACACAAAATTTGTTGCATGAAATTGCACAATATGGCGTTTTTAATTCACAATTTGTCTTTTCTCAGCGGCATTTTCTTGCAGCTGCAGGGGGGCGGCCAAACGTAATGGCAACTTTGAGAGGGAAACGCAACTCAGCAACTCATTTACACTTTTCACTATCGCAGACTTCATGTAGTGCACAAAACTATGAAACAATGTTGTGGGTATTAAGAAACTTACGTGGTTATTAATATTTATTCGTGTAATGCACAAGTCTTGGACAAAAAGTTTTATTGTCGACAGAAAACGCGGCCGACGCAAAATTTCTGTTGAGTAGACTGACGCTGACACTATCGATATTTTCGCGTGAGAGTCGCAACTATCGGTGAACAGCGAATGCAACTCTGCCTTAAGTGAACACGGAAATATCATTTAAATCGTTTTAATTAATAAGCGCAAGCCCTAAAAAATATATTTTTAATTTGTTTGATTTCAATAGTATATTTTTGAATATGAATGTTCATGTTTGTATATCGAATATTAGATTACTGCGTCTATCGAAAATCTACATCGATGACAATCGCAAATATATACTTTTCATTATCGACGTGACGTTCAGAGCCAGTATCACTTAATCAAGCTCGCTGAAAAAATATTTATAACTTTTAGCAAAAAAAAAAGGGAACGTGCAAAAAGTAAGTGTAAATGTCAAAAATAAAAAAATTCAATCAAGCAGTAAAATGTTATTTCACAAAATTTTGTAAGACTGCTTAGTAATTCTGTATAGTGAAAAACAAGATGGCGGATGGCATATGCCGGTTTGGCATATATGTACATACGTAAAAACGCGGCATTTACTGCACATACAGGCACATGTAAATTACAAAGCCTTTTTTTTCTACAGAATTTAAGAAACTTCTCTACGCACAGAGTGTAAAAAAAAGAAGAAAAAAATGGCCGATAATGACGATCTTCTCGATTACGAGGATGAGGAGCAGAACGAGACCACTGCTGTTGAGAGCCAGGAAGCACCAAAGAAAGATGTCAAGGGTACCTATGTGTCCATACACAGTTCGGGCTTCCGTGACTTTTTGCTAAAGCCCGAGATATTGCGTGCAATTGTTGACTGTGGTTTCGAGCATCCATCCGAAGGTATGTGAAAATGTACAGTGTTTTTCACATGATGTAGTTATTTATATATGTATATGTATGTTTGTTAACACTTGCAGTTCAGCACGAATGCATACCGCAGGCTGTGCTTGGCATGGACATCCTCTGTCAGGCAAAGTCCGGTATGGGTAAGACGGCTGTCTTTGTGCTCGCCACGCTGCAGCAGCTTGAACCCTCCGATAACAATACCTGTCACGTTTTGGTCATGTGTCACACACGTGAGCTGGCATTCCAAATAAGCAAGGAGTACGAACGATTCTCCAAGTATATGCCCACAGTTAAGGTATGTTGGGATTCGTCCTGTTTGTCATGTTGCAGTTGTATTAATTATTTGTTGTCCTGTCAGGTTGCTGTATTTTTTGGCGGTCTGGCAATTCAAAAGGATGAAGAAACTCTTAAGAATGGCACACCCCACATTGTCGTTGGCACACCAGGACGCATTTTGGCGCTGATACGCAACAAGAAACTGAACCTGAAGCACTTGAAGCACTTTGTTCTGGACGAATGCGATAAGATGTTGGAGCAGCTGGGTAGGTTTTCAAACTGCGATCGTAATATGTGTACGTTATTAATCATATTTTATTTTCTCTCCGACAGACATGCGTCGTGATGTGCAGGAGATTTTCCGTAGCACACCACACGGCAAACAAGTTATGATGTTCTCCGCCACTTTGAGCAAAGAGATTCGTCCCGTTTGCAAAAAGTTCATGCAAGATGTAAATATCTACGTCGCACTACTACTACTACTATTACGACCACTAGCTATAAAAATCGATTGCAAAATCGCGCACGCCATACAAACCAACCTAAATACTACCAAAAAACAATTGTTACACTTTTTGCCTTATACCTGAAGCCAGTCAAACACATTTTTGTAACTGGGTTAAACGCGTTGTCACGTTAATTTGAGCAAGTTTACAATCTTATTACTAAATGCCAATAACCATATTTTAAATGGTTAAACATTGCAATATCTTCTCTGAATGCTAAACACCATTTTCTAAATGGTTAAACGTGTAAAATCAAAACGACCAGACGCTACATGCGCATAAAATGTATGAAAGCCTTGTCCATAACTATCAAAAACCATTTTCTAAATGGTTAATCGCGTTAATTTCAAACGAAAACGCGCTAAATGCGTATAAAATATACCAAACTCTTGTCTATAATTGTCAAAAACCATTTTCTAAATGGTTAAACGCGTAAAATGCAAACGCCAAAGCCGAAAGTATACCAAAAATAACAAAGAATATTAAAATCGATAACCAAAAATGCAATCAACATATAAAAAAAAGCAACAGCAGTCACACATACGATATTGAAACGACCCGATACGTCTGATGTTCGCATGGAGCGCTAGCTACCCTCTCGCACAGCTTTTGAGGTGACGATAGACGCTACAGATGCGCAGCAGTGGCGGCAGCAAACAACATTTAAATACCCCGTACATACAGACTAGTTGATGATGATGGTTTTTAGCGTGGCCGTATGTAGAATTTGTAGGCGTACCCTAGCTTAAGTTGCAATTGCATTTGTCAATCTTAATTGTTTCTCTCTTAAAATACAAACAAAAAATTTCCAATATTTCAATAGCCCATGGAGGTGTACGTTGATGACGAAGCCAAACTAACGCTCCACGGCCTGCAGCAGCACTATGTCAATTTGAAGGAGAACGAGAAGAACAAGAAGCTGTTCGAACTGCTCGATGTGCTCGAGTTTAATCAAGTAATATCTTATGATTGCTTTCATCTGTAGCTCTTACATGATATATAATAATCCGTTTTTTTTTTTTTTTTTTGCTACTTCAGGTTGTCATCTTTGTCAAGTCCGTGCAACGTTGTGTAGCACTGGCGCAGCTGCTGACCGAGCAAAATTTTCCGGCCATTGGCATTCATCGCGGCATGAATCAGGATGAGCGTTTGAATCGTTATCAGCAATTCAAAGATTTCCAGAAGCGCATCCTGGTTGCCACAAATCTCTTTGGCCGCGGCATGGATATTGAGCGTGTAAACATTGTCTTCAACTATGACATGCCCGAGGATTCGGACACCTATCTGCATCGTGTGGCGCGTGCTGGTCGTTTTGGTACCAAGGGTCTAGCCATTACCTTTGTCTCCGATGAGAACGATGCCAAGATACTTAACGAAGTACAGGATCGTTTCGATGTCAATATTAGCGAGCTGCCCGAGGAAATTGATCTGTCCACATATAGTAGGTTTTAGACTCACATTTTAATTGTGCGATTTTATAATGTTTGTTTTCACTTTGCAGTTGAGGGACGCTAGTCACAGCGCATGGAGAACAGGAAATTTAATCATCTTTTTATAAACCACTTTATAATTAATAAAATACAATCCAAACAATGTGTTGACGTACAAAAATACAAGTAAAGTGTTTTGTTTTACGATTTACGATAGATATAGTAGAGAACTTAAGATGAACTTAAATTTGGTAAGTTCTGTAAGAATCACAAATTATACTACAGGAAAAGTAAAGCCAATTGTTGAGCAATGTTTCAAGATGTCAATAAATCGAAGAAGGAGTGTAAAAGTATAAGATAAAAAGCAGGACTTAAGTTCTCAGAAAATCTTATGTTGCAATTCTTTGCGAAATGAAAAGTTGAACCTTCTGTTAAGCTGTTCTTTGAGTCACGTACCTGACAAGGGTACGATTTTAAGGAGCTATGATTAAAGTCATTTCCGGATCTCTTTTAAAATTTTTTTCTAAGAAT
Source organism: Drosophila sordidula (assembly GCA_035047465.1). Lineage (NCBI taxonomy): Eukaryota > Metazoa > Arthropoda > Insecta > Diptera > Drosophilidae > Drosophila > Drosophila sordidula. Next base: position 39,162 of record JAWNPQ010000106.1, read on the forward strand.
TACATATAGGGTATATAGACTACAACTACCATTGTAGTCTACTGAGGCTTAAACAACACAATATATGTTCGAATCTCATGCAGAACATGGGATTCGAACCCGAAACTTCACTGTTCAGTGCATTAAAAAACTATACCAATCTCTCAAAGGATTCGTATTCCTTTACTGAGTGCGGAGTTGAGAGTCTAGTGATTTGAGTATCTTATTGAAGTTATTCTGCTTTAAGTAGGGTGTTAAAAAAGTACCACCTTATGCTGTTGGAAAATTATCGCTAAAAAAACAATTTTCAGATGTACAAAGATCAAATTGGATGCATTTTAAAAATCAAAATGAAAGTAATAAATGTTTATTATAAATTTTCAACTAATCCAATTACGGATTTTGGTATTTTGAACGTCCGTTTTGGGACATGCGCAAACCGTCTCGAGTTTCCGGCAATTGCTGTCATGTGTAGGGTTACAAAAGGGCAGGTCCTTGGGAGGGGGGTTGCACAGAAAGCGAAAAGCAGAAGAAGAACCGTGCAACCAACGTACAAACGACAATAACGCCAAACAATGTGAAAAGCAATAGAGCTAACAAAATGCTGCTGAAAAAATATGTGAAAACGCGACGCAAGGTGAAAATTCTGCTGCTGGTGACCATTGTGGCGCTGATTGTGATCACCTGCATCATTTTGCTGGGCTCGTCGGGCCAGAGTGGGGCGACCATCGAGCGTTTGCTGGACGAACGTTTCATTGCACGCGCCTTTCAGCCGCAGTCCGAGCAGCAGCAGCAGCAGCAGCAGCCGGGGGAGCAGACGCCGCGGGAGCGGGTGCAGGCGGTGGCTCTGCTGCAATCCCATCGCGAACATGGCGTCATCGTGCCGGAGAAGTATGACGAGCAAAAGATCAAGACGCGCATCATGCAGAACCGCCTGCAGCAGGTGAGGCAGCAGCAGCAGCAGCACGAGAATGAGGCGGAGCAGGCGCGCACCACGGTGGATACGCTGGCCACAGCCGTGCACATTTTCTATACGGCGCCGGTGCCGTGGTACAAGTCCAAGAAGCCGCCACTGCCGCCGCCCGAGCATCCCAATGAGGTGGCCTTGCCGCTGACCACGCCAAGGCCGGTCAAGATTCTGAACACCGCCTTCTATCCCGCTCTGGGGCTGTACAAGCCCAGCGCCAAGCTGCTGGGCCAGCACTTTGAGAACATACGCAGCTGTGGCATTGGCGTGCTCATACTCAGCTTCGTCCGGCCATCGGATCCGGCGCTACTGCATCAAATCATTGAGCTGGCGCCGCAGCACAATCTCAGCGTCACCTTTGAGCTCATCGTGGCGGGCAATCGCACCGTGGAGTTTGTGCGCCAGCAGCTGCAGGAGATTGCGTCGTACGTCGAGCTGCCCGGCTTCTATCGCGTCTGGAGCCAATCCCGAGCTGCATTGCTGCCCGTGCTCTATGTCAGCAATGCGTACAAGCTGAGCGAGAGCTTGGGTCGCCAGCTGTGCCGGCCAACAGCACTGGAGCTGGCCGAGCAGCAGCAGCTGCAGGCGGAGACGGGTGGTCTGCGGCGTGTGCTGGATGCATTCTTCATTGGTCACATCAGGTGGGTTGTCGGAATGTTGAAACCAGAGATTCGGGTTTTATTTAACTAACCCATTACCGGTTCGATTCACGACTTGGCTCACATTCCAATCCTCTGTTAACCAATCCCTATTCCCCTTCAAAGACTCAAAAGCCATGCGGATGTCTTGCGTCGCTTGTGTTTCGATGGCTTCTACAGCAAATTGCCGAGCAATGGAGCCGTCTTTGCCAGCACCTGGAAGAACTGGTCGTATCTCAAGTCGTACGCACTCTCCTACAAAATGTTGTTTGTGCCCACTGTGGGTCCCGGCTTTGCGGAACGCAATAAATTCCCACGTCATGGGGATATACAACGACACAGGAGCAATGGACGCGTAAGTTGAAGCAAGCGTAGCTGTGTATACCCTGTGCCCATTAAAAATGAATGAAGGCAAGAAATGAGTAGCATTAACAACCTAAATATAGCCTATATAGTCCTTTTCATGTCCGCTTATATATATCCGTTTTGGTACTATAGGAGATATATAGTCTTTAAATTTTACTCGTATACCATAGACAGTTTACTTCAAATATCGATAAATGTCGATTTTTACCCCAATTTTTTTGGAAGTTGCCTACGGTGTATTTTGTAGTCGAGCATTCAGCAAATAAAGCGTTGTAAAAGCTACATAGCTCAAGATGCTTACAGGGTATCTGCTAGTCGAGCACTCAGCGACTAGCAATTTTTAATATAGCTGCCTACAGGGTATCTGATATTCGGGTGTTCCGCGACAAGAGCGTTCAAGCTCAAGGCTGAGAGCTGTTTACAGGGTATCTCAAAGTCCGGCACCCAACGACTTAAGCGCTTTTACATGCTTGTCTCCAGCTACTTATTTCCGCTTTTAATTTTCAGTACTATGGCGTTGCTTGGCGCACCGCCATCCTGAACCACGTGGGCTTCATCAACATTGCCAGTTACAACAATTGGCCGGATGGCAGCCAAATTGAGGAGGTTGCTCCACGCGCCGGATTCCTCGATTACAATCCCGGCTCGCGCACCAAGTATCTGGATCTGACGGCGCATTGGGTGGGCAACTTTCTGAAGACGCGCCAGGAGGCGGCTGCGGCGGCAGCCGGTGCGGCCCCGATGAGCTGTTACGAGCTGCTCAACAATACGATTTGTTGAAGGCGCACGTTTATGCGGGCGCGCAATTCGTGATCACGCGGAATCACGACACGAAATTCATATCGTAGAATCAATTTGTTGCCTTACCCATGGAGCGGGCAATGTGTGCGTTTACTTTAAAAAGCAATCAATTGCAATTGCCACAAAATTACTTTCTTACTGTTCAAAAGTCTTCTACTAGTACTTAATTACGCCTCTATAGCAATCAGAACAATTATCTGTGTATCTGCCAAAAAGAAAAAGGAAAAACTAAACAAACTGCAAGCAATATATATATTTATGTAAAAGAAAAACTAGGGCTAAAGCAGCGACAAATTATTTTAAATTTTTTAGCTTTCTATTAGTGTTATATATATATATACATATATTAGAAAAAATTAACAACAACAATATCATAACTAAAAGCCATGCCATATTATATACATTTATATACATAGAAATTGTAGCATCAATTAACTATTTGTTAAACATACAAATTTATTAACACTTGTTAAACAAAAGGTACTTAACAAATTTTATCTTTATTACAAGTACAACATAAATATATATACATTTATATATACATATATGTAATTACTTTAACTAAGCTTTAATAGTTTAACTAGTGCGAAACTAGCATAAATAATAACAATTCATTATCAATAATACAATACAACAGTTTTTCTTCAGTTTCTTATCGAATGCCTCGTGTAAACGCGTCTTTTACAACACTTGGGCGCTCATTAGAGGCACACGCGTATAGACAACGGTAATGTATTTGCCGTTATACGAAATTTAATGTTTTTATTGCCTGTGCGAAGTTCCGTTCGAGCCTGACAGGCACAATTTCTAGGTTATGTTTGCTTATTTTCAATTAAATACAATTTGGAGCGTTTCGAACGAATGTGCAATACCCTGTAAAAAAAGTTACAAAAATCGTTGAAAAGTCTACATTGCGCCTCTGCCAAATTTGCCGGCTTTTGCGGGATGTTAAAAAAAAGTTTAACACTGTTGTGTGTATATGTATGTACATATGTGTATGTATATGTATACAAGCAAAAACCCAATATACTCTTCTTCACTTCGTGCATAGAGTACATATGTAAATAAATGACAGCCCCTGTCAGGAACTCAGCAGAAAGATAATTGAAAAATACTATGTCCCATTCAAGGTCGGGCAATTACTTGTCCAAGGAGCCCTCAAGGCGTCAGGTGAAGCAGGTGGCACCCAAAGGCTGCTGCTGCAAGCGTTCGCAATGCATCAAAAACTACTGCGACTGCTACCAATCGATGGCTATTTGCTCCATTTACTGCAAGTGCATTGGTAAGTGGGTGAATGCAGTTTTAAGTATGCCTCACTTTGAGTCTGAGTGTGCAGGTTGCCGCAACACAGAAGAACGCCTCGCGGTGGCGACGCCGCCCAAGAAAACAGCGATGGCAGCGAAACGGGAACGCGCTGCTGCGATGAGCGCCAAGGCTGCGGCTGCGGCGGCCAAGGCCGGCATTAACATCCATCTGAAGCCGGCGCCTGGCTCAGCGGCATTCTCTGGGCAGCAATTTGGCGCAGCCGCACAGCCTGTTGCACAGCCACAAATACTGCAGCTGCCCGATCTGGATTTGGAGAATATTATCACATTGCCGCCGCCAAACGCTGCGACCAAGAAGCAGCAGGCAGCGCAGTTGTTCCCCAGCCAGCCCATGGCCCCGCCCAAGGATGTAAACGTGTGTAAGCATCCCATCAATGTGGCCCTGCTGGAGTGCGTTCTGGTGCAGGCCACCGATGCGGAGGAGCTGGGCCTCAATGAGATGCAGGTGGCCAAACTAATCTTGCACGAATTTGCACGCGGCTTGCAGGCCATTATTAAAGTCTATAATACCTAAAACACACACTCTAAGCTATAGTCAATGCATTTATTTAACAAACAAAAGTGCTCTAGTCGGGAGTGTCCGACTAGGAGATACCCTGAAACCAGCTGCGAGCTGTGGTTATATACATTTATGCTCGATCTGGGTATGGTATAGGAGTATCTATAGTCGAAAAGTTTCTGAGATCGCTGGACAGACAGAGTTGACTAAATCGACTCAGCTAGTCGTCTTGACCAAGAAAATATATACAATATGGGTTTGGAGATGCTTCCTTCTGCTTTTAAATTCTATATATACATTTAAACCATTAAGTTGTCTTTTACAATATAACTATGTAACATGCATATATATCTGTAACAATATACCATTCCATAGTTTATGTACAAGATGACTTAATGGTTATTTACATTCGCTACCAGTCGTGTGGCTGAAAGATTAGCTCAGTAGCCAACAGGTCGTAGTTGCCTCTACGCTGCCCCCTGTTCGATGCGGACGACGCAGTTTTGTGCCGTTCCAGCGGCAGCTCATCGTCCGTATCACTATCGCTACTCGCCGACTCTTCGGCATCCCCATCGTCGTTATCTTCTCTGCCACGACGTCGTTTTGATTTTGGACCCGCTTTGGTTTGTCTATATTTTTGCCAAAACTGCGCCGGCTGCGCAAAGTCCGTCAGGTTGGGAAAACGCATGGACATGGCACGGCAAAATTTATTAAACTCCTGCTGCAGTTCCGTGCTCATAAATTTTTGCAAATTGCGATGAGTTTCCTCCACATAGCGTAAACAGCGCTCCAGCTGCTTCAGCTGTTTTTGGCATAAAAAAATGTTGATTATAAGGTTAAGGTAAATATTGAATGTATATATCCACTGACCGGTTCCTCAGCCATCTCACGTTTACGTGCGGCGCGTCCGCGACCTTTGTTGGCGCCTGCATTGCCCGGTTGTTGGTCGTCCGTCGCTGTGGGCGCTGCCGGCGCCAGCTGCTCTCCAATCGGCTCTTCATCATTATCGCCCTCAGCCTGGGGGCCGCTCTGCGCTTTGCTTTTGGTGGAAAAGCATATGCGTCGCATTATGAAGAGTATATCCATGATAACATCCAAGGCGCCAGGCGATTTTAAAAATGTGATATCCTTTGTTTGCTCTGAAAAATAGGAATGTTCGATTACTTAAAGTTTTGCTTGAAACAGGTTTAGCTTACCTGCAAGCACCTTGAGCTGACCAAAGTACAATAAAAGCGCGTTTTCATCGAGTGTGACAATAATATGATTATAGAGCAGTCGTCTACTTTTTCTGTGCGCTGGGCCCTTCAGTGGCGACTTGAAGCCGGCTTCAATACGCGCCGAGCCTTTGAGAAATTTCTGATCATTTAGGTCAAAGGGTACCTCCTTGAGACAATGATGAAACAGGGATTTATCGTACAACTTTTTATAGCGGATAAAAAAGGCGTCCGCCTCACGCGCCACCTCGGCACTCTCGTCCACCAGGCCAGCCAGCAGGCAGATTAATATGCCGCCCTTCAACTTAATGTTGCCCGCCAGGATGACATCCTTAACACAGCGATAGGTGCGCACGCGTGTCGTAGCGTACTTGGACGACAGCTTGATCAGAATGCATTGCATATTTTTCTCCAATATTGTGGGATACTTCTTGCCCAAATCATTGAGACCGATCAGAGTGCTATTTATCAGCTGTGGCCTATCGTTTCTGCTCAGGATTTGGCCATATATCCTGGAAACTCGATGCGCCAGCTCGTTATCCCGCATGGAGAGCCGCCCCGCAATGACAACCATCCAGTTCATAATCCGCTCGTTCTCCGTATCGAAACTGGACTCGTTGAGTTGGAGGCACAGTTTCATATAGTTGATGACAAACTGGACGATTTTGTCATCCATAGGCTGCGGCAGCATGGCAACCAGCTCCGTGTACGTGGCCAGCAGCGATGCCAGACGTATGTGGTCCGCTTGAAAGTTATCCATGCACACATAAATGGCCGCCTTGACATCCTCAAGCAGCTGCAATTTCCAGTTCTCGTCACAAACGCTGTCCCGCGGCGCTTGACTGTGCGACAAATGATCAATGTGACTGAGCAGCAGCATTGCAGGTGAGATTAGGGCCAGCCAAATGCTGCCTGTGCTCATCACCGCAATCAGATGCTTAAAGAGCTGATTAAGCGACGCCTTGGAAAAGTTGCCGAGACAGTAGATAATCAATTGAAGTGCCAACACCTGATTGGACTTCATATTGTACGAGGATAGCCGATCAAACGTTGGTATAATGGCATCCAAGTTGTTGGTGATGCGACTAGATATTAGAAGGAGCAGTGTCCAGGCTTCCGTTGCTATCGGCGTGTTCAAGTGTGAGATTATTATGTTCACGAGCTTGGGTCTGTTGAAGAGGTGAAAGTTAAGTGGGCTTTCTTTGGTTTGAGTTCAGTTAAGGCTACTCACGACACCAAATTCTCGTTCTGCAGCAGCAGGCTCAACCTTTGCTGCAAATAATCGCGAGGCTGGAAACTCAACAATGTGGTCAGGATACGCCAGGGCAGCAGATGCATTGGTTCATTGGAAAACTCCAGCGGTTGAATGTTTATCAAAACATTTCGATTGAAGCTCTGCAAAATAAAGTCTATTTAATACAAGAGTGATCTAGTGGTAAATATCCGACATAATGTTTCTAAATTGATTTTGACAAAGTATAATTTAAAAGTTTAAAATTAAAGAATTGAGTTTCTAGATTCAAATGCATAATTAATTTGCACATCAATCAATTGATAAAAAGTCATTCCTTAGGTAAATCGATTTTTTTGATAAAGGGATGTTCGGTAAGGCTAATCACAATTTGTAGGTACATCTAACATGAAAACCCCCATAAACCCGTATATCCAGCTATTTCTAGCAGGTGCAGGGCAGAGCTAGTTAGAAAAGAACCAAGTCCTGCTCCAGATACGTACATACAATGCCAATTTCTGGAGGGCAGCATCATCATCGTTGAGCATGCTGGGCCAGATGCGACAATAGATATCCACGAGTACGGAGCAGTTGTAATAGGTACTCAGCAGGGAGTCGATGGATTCCAGCGCCGCTTTGCGTACCGATGACAGTTGATCAACGCCAAGCAGCGAAATCTCGCGCTCAAAGTGTGTGTTGTAGAGTATACGTTGATTGATGTGCACCAGACGCTCCAGCAGAGCCAAGCCCGCACAGCGTGCCAGGCCATTGTTAGATGCTATGAAACGTTCGTAGATGATTTGTGGCATTCTCTTGAACTCCGGTTCCAGTTCTTCAAAGCCCTCAAAGCTGTAGGCGTATTGCAAGTCGTTGGGCCTTTCCTGGGCTGGTGTCTTCACATCATCGTACTGCACAAAACTGATCATCTCGTGGAGAATGCGCATTGTAACGGGCGAGCCCTGCTTGATGGACAGGCTCAACACTTGGCTGGCCTTCCGGCGTACACTGGAGGTCTTGTCATCAAGGCAGTGTATTGTCCCTCTGATGAGCTCGACTTCACGTGGTTTCGTGGACACATCGTGACGAAAGATGCACCACTCCACCAGCGTCTGCTGCTGCAAAATGCGCTCGATGAGCTCGAGGGAGCGTATCTGCATACCCACCGCATCGTCTGCTTTGATGCCCATAACCAAGAGATCCTTGCAGGACTTGTTACACTTGGCATAGAGAGCTGCATCGTATTTGGCCGCATACCCAATGGCAATTTTCTCATCCGCAGCTTTCCACTGAAAAGATACAAAGTACTTTAGTTTCCTAATTGTTTTTGGTCTGTATTTCATTGGACTCACCTCTTTGATAGGGTTCGAAATTACACACTCTATGTAGACCTCTAATACGCGCGAAATTATATCTGGATACTTGTCCAAGAGCTTGATAAACCAATCCGAAATGTGTTCGCCACCTTTTGGGCCCGTGCCCTTTGCATTTTCCGGATAAATGTGCATGGCAAATGTTTTAGTCATTATTAACATCAGGGTCTCGTGTACATCGCCATTTTGCTCGTTGGTAATCTCATCGAGCAGCTCAAAGCACTTGGCATGCAATTGGGGTGCACCTGTAAAAAGGACATTTTGAGAAATTTAAATCTTCAACTGCTCAGATTTAGTTGATAAGTTTATCGACAACACTGCATGTTATCGATCAATAGCACTGGCAAGCAGCTAGAGATGAGACAATGAAATGTTAACTTTTCAGAGGTTTTAACCATAGATTCGTTTAAAATAAAGAATTTTATTTTAATTTTAGATTTAGTTTAAAATAAAAATTTATATAATGTTATAGTATACTAACCAAATATATATTAATCTGGTGGCAAGTGGGATATATGGGTGGGTTATAAATTGTAATACTCGAAATATAATTCAGTTTTAATTAAAAATAAAAATTTGGCTACTTTAAAAAATGTTCGCGTTTAGATGCACAAAAGTAATCAGTACTGATCATTGCCAATATCGATAGCCAAAGACATAGTGATTTACCAGTCACAGTGATTGTATTCACAATTGCGCCGCTCGTTGACCATCTCTAATGGAACCCATTACGAACGATAACACGAATTAGAATTGTGAACTTTAAATATATATTTTTTGGCGAGTGCTTTACAACCAAATGTTGATATTACTGCGTAAAAATGCTGGCGCTGGGGTGGCCACGCAAGTGCGCAGCATTGCCAAGCGCCTGCTGGCCACAACAGCAGCACGCACAACAACGACGACGACAAATCCTACGCCGACAACGGAGCACTTTGATATTATTATTGGCGGCGGTGGCCTAGTTGGGACAACGCTGGCCGCTGCACTGGCCAAGAACACGACACTGGCAGACAAGACGGTGCTGCTGTTGGAGGGCGCACCGCCATTCAAGGGCTTCAATGCCAGCGGGCCATATCAGAATCGCGTTTCGGCCATCAACCGGAACTCCATAGAGCTGTTCAAGTCGATTGGCGCCTGGGCGCACATCGAGGCGGCCCGCTGCAAGCCGGTGAAGCAGATGCAGGTGTGGGAATCGAACAGCGATGCGCTCATTCAGTTCCAACACGAAAACTTTGCCAGCGATGTGGCCTGCATCATTGAGAACGATCTTATATTGGATGCAGTCTACGCACGCGTCGCTGAAGCGGCGCCCAATGTGCGGGTGCTGAATCAGGCGCGCATTGAATGCGTTAAGCTGCCGGGCGAAACCAGCGGCGGGCCGTCTCAAGTGCAAATACAGGATGGACGCAACTTTACGTGCGATCTGCTCATCGGTGCCGATGGCGCCAATTCCGTGGTGCGCAAACAAATGGGCGTGGATGTGTTCTCATTCAACTACGAGCGCATGGGCTTGGTGGCCACGCTGGACCTGAGCGTGGAGGGGGATTGTGACAACTCGGTGGCCTGGCAACGCTTCTTGCCGAGCGGACCCGTCGCCCTGTTGCCGCTGAGCGCCACGCAGAGTTCGCTGGTCTGGAGCACCACAGTGCCGCATGCCAAGCAGCTGCTGGCCATGGAGCCAACCGACTTTGTGGATGCGCTCAACGAGGCCTTCTGCCGGCAATATCCACGCGTGGAGGTGGCGGACAAAGCACTGCAAGCGCTCAATTCCTTCTTCGGCAACAGTGGAACACAGCATCAGCGCCAGTATCCGCCGCGTGTGTGCGGCGTGCAGGAACGCTCCCGGGCCACCTTCCCGCTGGGCTTTCTGCACGCATCGTCCTATGTGTGCACTGGCGCTGCCCTGGTGGGCGATGCCGCACACCGTGTGCACCCGCTGGCCGGCCAAGGCGTCAATTTGGGCTTTGGCGATGTCCGCTGCCTGGTGGAAACTCTCGCCGCCGGCGCTTATGCCGGCTTCAAGCTGGGCGACACTCAACATCTGGTCAAATATGAGCGCAAATGCTTGGCCAAGAATGTGCCCATTATGGCCGGTGTTCATGGCCTCCACACGCTCTACTCCACGGACTTCAGTCCGGTGGTGCTGCTGCGCAGTCTCGGCCTGCAGTTGACCCACAACTTGCCGCCCATCAAGAATTTGTTCATGAAGAGCGCCATGGGTTGAGCGTCCGCGAGGCAAGGGAGTATACTATATTATTTTTAAGTGTTTACAGTTTTATAGTCGCTAACGAATCAAATAAAAGGTGTAAAGCAATACATGGAAGGCTTTTAGAAAAGAGGAGCTTTCGAGAGAATAAAAATTGAATTCAATTCAAAGAGAATTAGCGCGGCAAAAAACTTTACCAAGCTATCTTAACTTTATCAAATATCTCTCACAGAAATTGTACGCTGATAACATTGATTATGCAATTATTTATCAATCACTTGTGAAATTGATATATAGCTAATTTAGTTGCGCATATTAATATTATTCTATACTTCGATTCCGGATACCTCTCCCTACTTGCCACAAGACCTGAAAATCTCACAATGATCATACTTTTAGTTTGGAAAATATTCAAGAATTTGGCAAAAAGATGTAGAGCAAAAGATCTTGAAACGTAAATAATTCTATATCCAAGTCCAGGACAGACTTTACACACCACCAACATACTTCTCACAATTGTTTATTTTTAAATGTTTTGTGTATAAAATTAAGATAATAGTTGGTTTGTCAAGTATTCCATTAAGGTTAGTAATTGGTGGCAGCTGAGATATATTACGATTCTTAACCCTAGCATTGTAAAGGCACATTTGGTAGAGACTGTAAGACTAAGTTAATTCTATGAATTTGGCATTGTGGACACTCTGTCTTAGAGCTCCTGATGGCTTTTGCTGACGCCCACCTGCGGCAGGCCGTTGCCGTGTGCGCTCTCGCCCAGCTTTAGCTCCTGATCGAGAATACTAATGTCGTCTTTGGGAAAGATTTGCTGGCGATTGCTTTTCAGCTGCGCCTCGCCGGCTGCGGCACCCTCAACGACCACCTGCTGCGAGTCCTCCGTGTCGGATACATAGCCCGTTTCGCCCGTGTAGTGGATGGGATAGAGCAACAGGGGCGCCGCGCTGAATGCAATCAGGTTGCGCGGCTCGAAGGCCTGGCTTAGGTTCTGCTGCGGATGCCGTCCGAACATAACGGGCAGAAACTCATCGACCGGTATGAGTTTCTCTAGCGGCTTAGCAGCCAGCAGCTTCTCGGCCCCGCGCAGCGTAATCACATAGCCCAGCGTCCAATAGGAGTAGCCGACGTGCACGAGATTCTCGCTGTCCTCGACCCACGGCTCGTGCTCATCCTTCAAACGCTTGCGGCCAAAGTAGATGAGGTCGTAGTCAAATTTGCTCGCCTGTTGCAGCACGCGCTGCGCATTCGCCTTGAAGTAGGGCTCGAAGCGTATGTCGTCCTCGAGGATGAGCACCTGGCGCAGCTGGCGCTGCACGATCTGCTCCCAGATGCGATAGTGACTGAGGAAGCAACCAATTTCGCCCATGGTCATGGGCCGATGATGATATGGATCCTCGTAGCCGGGCATAAAGCTAATGCCCATTTCCTGCACACGCTGCGCATTTAGCAGCTTCCCATCGACGGCGGCAAAGTGCTCCACCTGAAGGCCCAGCTCAACGAACAGCTGCTCCATTTTCTCACGCCTTTCCGGTCGTCGCTCCAGATTGATCATGAATATGGTGTCCAAGTTGAGTGTGCCTTGCTGCGGCAGCGGCTGTACATGCTGCTGCAGGTAACTCAGCACGGGCGGCACGGCGCCCAAATCGTGCACCATGTTCACCCGCAAATTGAGCAGCTGCTGCAGATCCTGGTCGAGCGTGTCGCCCGTCTCCAGCGGCTGCATTATGTAGCCAAAGGGCAGCTTATTGCAGATGTGCAGCGGCACGCCCGAACTGTTCGCGGACACGGCAAACACAATGATATCGTCGACGGGTCCATTGTAGGGGCGCACTTGTCGGCGCGACTTCTGTTGCATCTGCACCAAACGCTGCCGGTCGAAGGTTAGATAACGTGCGCCCGCATAGTTCATGTGCACCAGCACGGCCGTGTGCACCATGGGCACCTCGAAGACGCCAACTTTGTCGCCATGATAGATCTGCTTGTACTCAGTGGTGCGCTGATAGTAATAATCCTCGGTCATGCCGCACCAGAAATTCGAGTAGAGGCTCTCGGAGAGCAACATGGGCGCCACAATGGGCAGCTCCAGGGCCGTCAGCACCTTTAGTGCTTCTGGGGCCGTCAGCAGCACATCTGCATCGAGGAAAAATATAAAGTCGGCCCAAATGTCACGTGCATATTGCAGCGCCTCCTCTTTCAGCCCAATCACATGCTTGAAACGCGACTCCGGCCAGTCGTAAGTGGAGCTTTCGTTCTGATAACGCGACGTCTCGTCGTCCAGGGCATAGTTGACGCTGTGATAAAGATCGGCCGAACGCTTCAGCCACTGCTGTAGCAGGTGAATGCTATCATCGCTGCTATGATCACAGCGCAGCCTGCATAGATATATATCTATAGTTATGGTAATCCGATGCCGACGCTGACTTACCAAAAGGCTATGCGCTGCTTGGGATAGTCGAGCTGCTCCACATAGCTGAGGAACTGGGGCAATATGTGCGCCTTGTTGCGCACGAGCAGCGTTATGAGCACCGTCGGCTGCTCGTACTCCAGATCCGAATCCGCGGCCCAGCCGGCGCCCAGGGCGCTTATTGTGAGCAGTCCAAGTAGTATAATGCGCATCTCCACGTCACGCCAAATACATTGTTCAGTTCAAATAGGTCACACGCACTATCGAACAGCGGATGCGACTGCTGGACAACTGTAGAGCGTCTGTCAGACTTTGAATCTATTTATAGACTACAGCGCTCAGTGTTCAGCGTTCATTGAACGACCCCATCACATGGTTTCAATCAGTTCCTGCAAAACGATAACATATCGCTTCGTTTTCAATGTGTAACAGCTGTTTCAATTGCGTGCAGCAGGCGCTGTTATCGACCCCAACTGTTTCAATTACTTTCCGCTACAATTGCAGTAGCTCTCCAACTGTTCAATTGAAAGTGCTGCGCCTATCGATTGAATTTTATCGTTTTGAGCTGCAGGAGCCATTTGAATTTTGTCATAAAGAGGACATCCTGGAACCCGTAAAGCATATAGTTTAGTATAGACAGACGAATCGCATGTCAGACTGTCCTTATATGTATTTTCTTGCAACAGATATTTAGGGTATTCAATTTTCGGCACTCCAAATATAATTGCTCCTGCCTGTTTCTTAATGAAATACAAATTAAGTGAAAGTGAAGCTCTATTAATGCAGAAAACCTGTTCTTGATGAAATATGCTCCGTTGACATCGCATTAGAATTTGTAGATTTAATAGCATTGCTCTTTTAAAAAGTAAACAACAATTTATTTCGTCAAATCTCAACAGAAGCGAATTCTATGCCTGCTTGGCAGGATGCGGCTTCACATAGCTGGGAAAGTTGAGCTGCAGGCCCTTCTTGGCCTCAAAGAACGTGTAGGACAGTGTGATGGTGTCACAGTACTCGAGCGCCGGATCTTGCGTGATCTCGGGATCAATGTAGAAGAACACGGGCATATCGACTTCCTCGTACGGATTGAGCATTTGCTCCTCAAAGCAAAAGCATTGGATCTTATTGAAATACGCGCCAGCCTCAAATGGTATCACATTGTAGGTGCTAATCCCGACCACCGGCTTGTCCGTCGGATTTTTGGCCGTGTAGAAGGCGAGCGCCGTCTCGCCGGGCGCCACTTTGATTTCATACTGTTGCGGCTTGAAGTTCCAGCGCATGGAGGAGCCGATGTCGGCATTGAAGCGTATTTTAAGCACACGATCCTTCACCCGGACCATGTGCTCCACCTTCTCGGCGTCGTGGCCCTGCGATGTGGTGCCGCCATAACTGTACGCCTGGCAGAATATGCTGTACAGTGGCACGGCCGCATAGCTGAGACCCACGATCAGCACACCGCCAGCGGTTATGTAGTACAGTGTCGACTTTAATCGCAGTTTACGCGCTGCCTCCGAATCCCCTCGGCTGCCACTAAAAGTCGATTTTGCGCGACATGGCGGCGATTGCACTTGTTGTCTGTTGGCGTTGCGAAGCGGCGTGTGCCGCAGCAGCTGCTGGCACTGCACGCGCACAGAGGCCAATGTGCGCAGCATTTGTGTTTATTTATTTAGGCTCACAAGTTTAATTGAATTCGCGTTTTCATTCAACAATCAATCGTTTGTATAATCTTTGCCTCACAAAACAGCTGTTGGCTAGCGACCAGTGTGTACACACACACAGTTAACACCGGCTGTCAGGGGCAGTGTTTAATGACAAATTGTGAAGCGCGTCAGTCACAGTGATTCTCGCATATTTACGATATTCGCGCTGTCATATTACACAGCTAACTGAATAGTTTCATTCACTTAACACTTAACACGTTTAGTAATTTATATTAAAGATCCGTTCAAAATTATTCTGAACTAAGCGACACAACTCTGATATTTATGATATTCACGCTGTCATAGTACAATTTCCGACAGCACTATGAGCACAATAAACACAACACAAAATAAAACTAAACACAACTCAAAAAAATTTGCAGCTTGCAAAATTCAAACAGGTGTTTCTTAATAAATATAACATAATATTTATGTAATACTCACAGGAATTGTGGTAGCCAAGTCTAAAATTCATATAGAGTATTTCCATCAGGCAGCGTATGATGTTGTCCCGTGGCTTCAGATGATCCTTGAACTGC
Organism: Drosophila sordidula; assembly: GCA_035047465.1. Lineage (NCBI taxonomy): Eukaryota > Metazoa > Arthropoda > Insecta > Diptera > Drosophilidae > Drosophila > Drosophila sordidula. The sequence continues at coordinate 54,416 of JAWNPQ010000106.1, forward strand.
ACATAGCGAAAAACCAGCTTCAGATCATCGCAGATGGTTAAAAACAATATCCATATGTTGTTGGCGCGCACACTAGAATTGCCATGCTGCTCCAGCAATCGGAAAACCCTCAGGCAATGCTCGATGACGCCCTCATCGAAGACGCCGTAGCTCTTGGCGCCCGGAATGGTCAGGGTGAGGAAATAGGTGCTAACCGCATTGAGCGCCAGCTGCACGTTGATATATTCATTCACCAGCCCGGGAGCCGCTGCGACGATGTGTTGCGGCAGTGCTGCCAGACTCGTGAGCGTGTAAATGTAGGCCAAATAATCCTTGGGCACAACATCCTCGATGTTAGCCCAATTATCCGTGGTAATGTTGTAGGTAGCCCCGTTCTCGATATCGTTCGAGCGCAGCGATCTAATGCAATTGGACAGATCCCGCAGCGTTTGCAATTGATTGTCCTGCGCCTGCAGATTCTGCTCGCACATGGGCAGCGACCAGAATATGAGGGCCCTTCGTAGCCGCGTCTCCTCGTTGTCATCGTCGTCGCCGAGTAGCCAGTCTTCTACGTTGATCCAATCAATGTTCGTTGCAAACTTCGTCTTAAGTTCACAGAAAATGCGATTTAACTCGGACATAATTGCATATTTTGCGAATTTGTATGCTCAACTTCGGGTTTTTATAATTTTGTTTACAGTCGCAAAAGTCGCAATGTACTGCGGTTATCGGTATTAAACGTTATCGGTATCGAGAGCATTAATAAGAAGTACAACACGAACAGCTGTTTGCAGACTGAGCTGGGTATACAGCTCATAATATGTGGAGGCAAAAAGCATGTTATGTATTTATAATAATATAATAATATATAATATATAAAACTTATTACTTTTAATTAATTAATTTCAATTAATTCAATATTTTCACACACACATTGAAATGGAAATTTTATTTCGCTCACCTAAACTGTGAACAGCATACCTGGCCCTATCAACATATGGAACAACATTGAAAACTGCACCCAATTGTGATTTGGAAATTCCGTAAACAATGGACGCTCTTAAAGAAGCGTCCCTGGACAACGAAGAAGTGCGCGAAATATTAAAAAACACAACTGATCTGCGGCAGTATTCGCGACAGATTGAAAAGGAATTCAAAGATGTGGAGAACAGGTCGATTGAGGATTATATTGCCGAATCCCAAAACATTGCCAATCTGCACAATCAGATCAACGACTGCGACGATGTGCTGGAACGCATGGAGAACATGTTGATGAGCTTCCAGAGTGTCCTGAATAACATCAGCACCGAGATCACGCAACTGCAGCGAAAATCCGTGTCCATGTCGCTGCAGCTGACCAACCGGCAGTCGGTGAAGGCGCAGCTGTCACAGTTCATCGAGGACATGGCCGTCTCGGAGGAGATGATTAACATAATCATGGACACGGCGGTGACAGAGCGCGACTTCAGCGCCCAACTGAACGTGCTGAATCACAAGCTGTCGCTGGTGAAGGAGCTGAGTTTCAAGGAATCCAAATCGACCAGCGATGTCAGCGATGTGCTGCACAAGCTGCGCCTCAAGGCCATGTTGAAGATACGCAGCTATCTGCTCGAGCAGATCTACAAGTTCCGCAAGCCCATGACAAACTATCAGATACCACAGAATGCCATGCTGAAGCACAAGTTCTTCTTCGAGTTCATTCTGTCCAATGAGCGGCATGTGGCCCAGGAGATATGCAGCGAATACATCGATACCATGAGCAAAATATACTATAGCTACTTTAAGGTAAGCTCCAGAATTGAGAGTGGATTCCAATGCTAATTGTACTTACCTTGCAGAGCTACTCGACGCGCCTAACGAGTCTCAAATTTGAGGAATCTTGCACCAAGGATGATCTAATGGGCATAGAGGATAATGCCTCTAAGGGTCTTTTTGCCAAAACGACCAGTTTAAAGCACAAGAGCACAATCTTTACCATTGGCAAACGTGGCGACATACTTAATCAGCAGCTGGAGGCGCCTATAATAGTGCCCCATGCGCAGCTCAAAAATCGCGTAAGTTGCGTCCTTAAATCCCCTCAAGACTTGTTTAAATTTCCACTTACTTTTGCAGTACACGGTCGAGGCTCTCTTTCGTTCCGAGCAATATGCATTGGTGGACAACGCCTGTCGGGAGTACTTGTTTGTGACTGAATTCTTTATGGTGCGTGGCACCCAAGCGCAGGATTTGTTTAATCAAATAATGGGCAAAACATTGACCTTGATGATTGTACGTTTATAAATATCTTAGGCTTATTCATATAAGTATAACTCAATTGTTGTCGTTTTGCTAGAAAAATCTGGAAACCTCCATACATGATTGCTACGATACCATAGCCATGTTCCTCTGCATACACTTGATCTTTCGCTATCAGCTCATGTGCCACAAGCGCTGTGTGCCTGCGCTGGATAAGTGAGTATAAGATGATTTATTTCTTTAGGCTTAACTGCAATAAGTTAATCTGACTAAGCACCATTGGCATATAGTTGAATTTTAAGAATGCTTTAAATTAGAGTAAACCCATTATCAATATCATCCTAATTCAGACCACAAATAGCACAAAGACAACCGACTTACTATATCCATTAATTACTTTTCCAGATACTGGGACTCGCTGCAGTCGGCCATCTGGCCGCGTTTGGAGCATGTTTTCCGTCTAAACATTCAGAGCATTCACGACTGTGATCCAACCAAGTTCAACAAGGAAATGGGTCCACATTATGTAAGTGAAACACTGCCAAACTACTATGTGCCGGATCTTAAACCTATTCCTTGTAGATAACGCGTCGTTACGCCGAGTTTAGTGCCGCCATTGTGGGCATCTCGGAGCACTTTCCTAATGAGCTCGTTAGTCGCCTGCTGATGGACCTGCAAAACGAAGTGGAATGCTTTATCTTGCGCATGGCGGCTATTTTCGCGACTCGCAAGGATCAGCTCATCTATCTGATCAACAACTATGATCTTGTGCTGGGCGTGCTCATGGAGCACACACGTGACAATTCCAAAGAGGCCGAGGCATTCCGAGAGCAGTTGAATGCGCGCAGCGCTGAGTACGTGGAGGAGATCTTAGCCCCGCACTTCGGGGGCATTATACAGTTTGTCAAGGAGTGCGAACAGTACTTTGAGAAGGATCAGCCGGACGAGCTGCGCAAACAGGAGCGACGCAGCCTGGGCCTGGTGGCCAGCTTCTCTGCGAATTGGAAGAAATCTCTGGAGGAGCTCAATCGTGAGGTCCTTTTATCGTTCCCATCGCTGTTGACGGGCTCGCAGCTGCTCCAGCTGGCGTTGGCCAGTCTAGTGCAATATTATCATCGCTTCCACAAGCTATTGACGCCCAATGCGCGCGCCCAGCTCACCAACATCCACGTGGTTATGGTCGAAATCAAAAAGTACAAGAGCAACTACTGAGTGACAATTGAAACTGTGTTTAATATGCGTAACTCTGTGTGCATAGTGCAACATTCCGAAATATGAAAATAAAATATAAACTATGATAAACCTTCAGGAGGCTGCCGACGATTGTTGTGTATGCATATTATTCCTCATCCTCGAACATCATCTCGACCAGATCCTTGTTGGAGCAGCGTTCGCCATCCAAGCGCTGTGGCGACTTCCAGCGCAGCAGAGTGGGCAGGAAGATTAAATGTGTGTTCGGGTCCTTGCGGAACGGACAGTTCAAATCTTTCCAACTACAAGCAGAAAGCATAATCAGTAATTGGCTAACATTCTTTTGGGCTCACATAAAGATAATCGGGCACAGTCGACATCTACTTAGGCGATCAGCTATCGGGTTAGCAAAGTTTTTATCAAGAATCTACAGGGCGGGGCTTTGGCATATGGTATGTGATATATTTTAAGGTGCTGTATAATGTAGTCGAGGGCTTTCATCATATGCTCTTATAATATGGCAACAACAAACATATGTGTATGTATATGAATTTTTTCAGAACAAATGCTGCGACCGCAAGTTTTTATCAGTTAATTATACCCTGCTTGGAGTACTATAATTTCGTCACAAAATGAGTGTGTGAGTGTATTAAGTGTGCTTACTACCATGTGAAGCTTTCTTTATGAACCTTTTTACAGATGCTGCTTTTTGTTTAAGACAGCATATATGTATGTCGGAACGTATTGGATCACCGTACTTTATAGCTGCCATTGGAAAATGGCTCAGAAATTCAGTTTTTGTATAACCAACTTTTTGTTTTTCTAGATATCTTCACGAAAATCCGTTTATTATAACATATAGTTGTAATATGGCTAATCGGTTAGCAATTTAATAATTGTAAAGAAAACCTTCGGTTTTTTAGATTTTTCAGCCAAACTCACCAAATTCGACTTTTATTTTGCTCCTAATCTATTACCAATATCTTATCAGCATCGGACAACTATATAAAATAGCTATCATAGAAAACCCGATGAAAACCTGAGGTTTTGTATAAATATTTTTGATTTTTAGGATACATATCTAGCCAGTAAACTATGCTAAATCCTATCAGAATAATTTGTAAAGAAATCCTCTGGATTTCTTAGAGCTTTATTATGATCCTCATTTATGAGCAATATCTTGTGAAAATCGGAGAAAGCAACTTTGTGTATAGGAATATATTGCTAATCTGTCAAATGTGTGCAAGGGCATTGCTGTCGCCATTGCGAAGATAATAATTTTCACTTGCTTGCCATTATTTCATTTTATTGCAACTTACAATGAGCGCTCGCCGACATCGACGTGCACAAAGTGGGAGTTCTCGGCGGCCTTCTTCAGGGCATCGTGTATCACCGGCTCCGCTGTGGGCGGCATGAATATAAAAAAGTATATAAATATATGCGATTGGGAGTTGGGTAATTGTAATTGAAAGCGCTCGCGGTTAACCACTAGTGAATAGAGTATATATTTATATTACCCTTGACACAGTAGGGACACCAGCTCTCGCCGTTCTCATCTTTGCCCCCGCTGAATAGAATGTGAACGGGGTTGTTGCCATCGCCGGTTTCCAGCTCCTCCATTTTCTTGGCGAACTCATCGTAGCCCTTGACGTTGTGTGTGACGACCATAATTTTGCTTTGTTTTAGCTTGTTTACACCGCCTGCGAATGTACGCTTGGCTATATGACCGATGAACGCTGGCACCGACGTGATTGCGCACTTTTTAATAACTGGTGTAAAATGGTTACGCACTTGTTGTTTTATATCGTTTCAATTTTGTTATCACAAATAAAAGCCGTCTACGATTGGCTATCGATAGCATGACTTAATTATGTGTCGATAGGTTTCATGAAATTCAAATATAGTTGACGTCACTGTTGAACAATATTTGTGCTTGCAAATAAAACGTGTATGACATACATAAAGCAGTTAATAATTTAAATAGGAGCCTTTAAAATATATTTAAGCGGTAGAAATGTCTGGTCAATGCAAATGTCATCTCTAAGTGCCTATCGATAGCTAGTCGTGACAGCTTGCATGCATTATATAAATTATCGTTGAGCAACACATCACTAGTGTCATCAAAACATATGTTTAACTTATTTTTGCTTGCACACAATAATTTACACTATTATTTGATTACTGCTTGATTCACACAATGGCCCAGTCCATATTACTGCGCAGTTTCGTACTGCACAGACGCACGGCGCTATTGCCCACAACTGTGCGCCTCCGCAGTCTGGTTGCGCTCCATTTGAGCAGTCGTGTAGCTCAGGAGGCGACGAGTGGTTTGTGAAATTTCGATTTAAAACTGCAAGCACATTAGCTAGTCTTTATCTTTGTTCGTTTTAGGTGGCTCGAGTGGCGGCGGCGCACTGCAGAAGTCCAGTGGCGGCAGCAATGTGTCCACAGACGTACGGCCCATCGGCGAAAAGATCAAGGAAAACACAAAGACGGCCAGCTATACGGCCATCATTTTGGCCGGCTTGGGCGTGACTGGCATCATGTTCTATGCAATTTTCCGTGAGCTCTTCTCCAAAGAGAGTTCGTGCAATATCTATGCCAAGGCACTCAAACTTGTCGTTGAGGATCCGCGCGTGCAGGACGCCATTGGAGCGCCCATTAAGGGATTTGGCGAGACGTCGCGTCGCGGCCGTCGCCAGCATGTGGCCCACAGCAGCTTCGAGCGCAACGGCGTGCCCCACATGCGCATGCAGTTCTATGTCCAGGGACTGCGCAACAAGGCCACCGTACAGTTGGAATCCCGAAGGGTGTGCAAAGTACTCAAATTAATTTAAATGTCTACTTAAACCATTATTCTTGTGCAGGACTCTGCGGGAAAATTGGAGTTTCGTTATCTGTTTGTGCAATTGGATCATTATCCACGCACCACCATTGTTCTCGAGGATAATCGCGCCTACGATCAGACACCTGAGCCCGCGTCTTCGACATTTGGCAACCTGGCGCTCATGTCGAATAACCGGAACAAATAGTAGAAGAAACCTTTCCCCACACAATCCTCAGAGCACTTAAATTCTTTGTATAATTGTTATTTAATTTACACATTGACTGAAAGTATGCGCCGTTTCTTATTCGCCAATCGAGAAGTTGTCCATTTCCAGTATGGCGCCCGATTCGTGTCAGTAGAGCTTCTTCCAGGGTATTATCTCCCAGGAGCGTATGATGTGGCGTCCGAACAGAAAATCCTTCAGCTTGTTCATTACGTAAAACGAAATGCCAAAGAACGAGGCGAAATACAGCCAGAATTGACCCAGACGCTCCCAAATGCTCAAATGATAGCGTGCCGGCAGCTGCAGCACGTCCACCTCCAGATCGATGGCGACACCGGGCTCCAGTTGTGGCGCGGTCGGCCGGTAATATGTTTCCTGCACGGCCAGCTGGAAGTACGCCGGATTGGCCTTGACCTGTGCCAGCAGCGATTCCATCCTGTACTGCGACATGTCCGCCAGGCTGCTGCTCGTGTCCAGCTGCACGCGGCGAAAGTGCGTCTGGATGTTGCGCCCCGGAAAGGGGCACGTGAACTCCACATATTGCTTCAGTTTCAGCTCCCCCTTCAGCTGGATGCGTCCGCTTTGCAGACGCGCCGCCTGCGGCAGCTGCAGCTGATGCGCCAGGACAGCGGGCGGACTGAGGACGCACTTGTGCCGCAATTGCGCCTCGAAGAACAGCAGCAGGTCAAAGTTCAGGAGGCCTGCGGGCAGCTGCTGCAGCTCCAGCTGGAAGTGCAGGCGATCCGTGACGGTATCGTGATCCAAGTCCTCCGTCCAATACTTGCTGGCCACGCAGTTCCTCGAATAGTTTTGCAGGCGCGCATTAAAGTTGCCGAAGCTGCTGCAGGCGAGAAAGGAGGACGACTCTGTGGTGGCCACGAATATGTACTGATAGCTGAACTGTATGTGGGGCTGTTCATATAACACACGCGACTCGGATATGCCGGAGTAGGGACTCAGCAGGGAGACCAACAAAACCGGCAGCATTACGGACAACGCTATGAAAACGAGCACCAGCAGCGATGCCAGCGAACACAGGGAGTTCTTGTAGATTATGGCCGTGTTTGTGGTGTGCAGCGGTATGAATTTCATTTTGCTAAGTTTATTTTCTCACTTGATTTACAAACGTCAAAGGAAATTTGTTTTGATTTGATTAATTCAAATGGTTGCCGGGCAACACGTGGCGCCATCTAGCGCTCAGAGCTGCAACTGACACTAGCGCTCTCATATCAGTCAGCTTATGCATGTCTGCTATTTAGTCTGCTTTCGTTAAGTGTGGAGCCAGCAATTTAAAAAATACAACGTTACGCTCTTGCACTCAAGTTTGGCATAAATAAATTTGTACAAAAAACCATGTCAAAAATTGGTAGCAAGCTGACTGCCTGTCACTTCGCCTCAATCTCATGCCGGCAATTTGATCGTTATTGCACTCCGCTTTCAACACTCTTTAAAGTAAGCGCATTAAATTTAAAGCTGCAACTTCCGATTTTTATGCGCTTCGCATTAAAGCGCTGCGAGGAAAGAAACAAAATATAAAGTCAAAACCAGTTGCCGCTCTTAATTATGCGCAAATGTTGGTCAAGAAATTTTTGATTATTATTTTGTTTTTGTTTTTTTTTTTTGCGAATTTTGTAAACTTTTCACTTTTGATGTGGGCTGCTGGGGTTGGAACTGGGGCGTCTCGTTTGGGAATCCTATAATTATGTGCAATCAATACGTTTTCTGTATCGGCTTACGCTTAAGTTGTATACGGCCGGAACGGATGTGCTTCACTGGGGATCAATTGGTGGCCAGCGTTCACCGACCAAGCTAAATTATTGCTCAGAATTGCGTTGGCCAGTTGCTAATAAAGCGATTGGCAGCGCTTTTTCTTTATTCTTTCTTTCCTTTTTTTAAAGGGCTCCTTAAGGCGGAAGCGTGCTTTGTGCGCGCCTTCAGTTGCTATTGATTTCAATTTCGCTTTTTGCGTGTGGTGGCAACTCTGTAAGATGAATGTGTACATTTAAACTTTAAATTTTAAGATGTTTTTAATTTTTTAAAATTTAAATTCGTTTTCTACCAGCTTGAAATATGAGACATGCCTGGTACAAATTGTTGCTTATATTAGACGAAAGTTCTTTTGAGCTAGTTCTTTAAAATCTAAATTAATATTCAAACGCTTGCACTAATTCTTGCTTAACTACGTGCTAATACATTTTTTGAACTTGTTCCGGCAGTGGACTAAAAAGTAGTTCCTTGTGTGAACTAGCTGTAGTTAGTATTGATAAGCAGTTTTAAGTTAACTTAAGGTGCTTAATATATGTACATAGGTGTGTATTCAGACTGTTCCTCCAAATTCTAAATGCAAAATCGTTACAAAAATAAGGCAAATGTCTTTTTTCGCTGCAACTAGTTCCTTTACCTCTAAATTAACATTCAAGAACCAGATTACATAATTTTATTTCTTTTTAACCAGTTCTTAAATAAGCTATAAAACAATTACTTTTTTAACTCTTTAAAACTCTCAACGAGTTCAAGCTTTGAAATTATTTGCGAATTCAAGAACTTTGATTTGTATCTAATTCATCTAAAATGCATAATTCTTTTTGTTTGAGAACTAGTTCTTCAAACGGTAAATAAACTCCCCTTTCCTCTCCGACAGTGCTCATCATATTATTACATATTCTTCTGTTTCCTTGTCAATATGTTCTCTTTTGTCATTCAATTGCCAACTTCTTGTGTAACTTTATTTTGGTAATTTAGTTTAAGTTACTTGTTTTTTTTGGATTGTCGCCCGCGTGACATGTCAGTTAATTTGGACTGCTTGAACATATTCTTGATATGTGCCTTTGACTTTTCCTTTAGATGATGGACATGGTCGTGTCAAAAGTAAGAAAAAGCAGTTAAGAAATATGATGAATAAATAAATAAATAAACCACATTTGACAGTTACATTTGTGAGCTGTGTTTGACAGTTAGACAGTGTTGCCAAGTGCTCTGTGCCTCAAATGTGATTTGATTGATTCAACGTAACCCACAATACATTCAGATTGAAAGTGCGCTTGGAGCTTAACTAAAATATCAAGAAAATGGCCAAGAGTAGAGAAAAGAAAATCAATAATTTTTTACAACTGCTTTCCGCACGAGTTTTTATCTGTGGCGCTCTGGCAGCATTGCCACGCCATTGAAAAAAAAGCCATTGAAACGGAAAAAGAGGTTTCTTTTTGCTATGCCGAAGATGAAATACCCTAGCAGACAAATTAAAGATGTGCGTTTTTGATAGTAATATAAAACACTCAGTAAAAAATCAAGTTTTTATGGTACTTTATGCATATACAAAAATATTATACATATATATCATTTATTTAAACTGTGTTTGATGTCGGTGATATTTTTTTTAGCCCAGTAGTCAAGTTTGTTAAGGATATCTTTGCATTTAAAAAAATTTGTATGCAAAAATACATTTTCGATTGTTCCTATGGAATCTATATCTATCTATCTTGATAAACAAAAAAGATTTTCATACAAAAAGAACATTTTTCAAGCGCAGCTATATACTATAAATGGGCGATATTGATAATATTTTTCAGATATGTTAGCAGCGTAGCAAAAAATGTTCTATACAATATGTTTTTCAACCGATGGTTCCTATGAGAACTATATGATATATTGGATTTATATTGATAATATTTTGCAGATGTGTTAAGAGGTATGTTAAGAGGTAGTATAACTTTGAATTGCCAAGTTTGTTCCGGATATCTTGAAAATTAAAAATGTTTCTCTTACATAAACACAGTTATGTTAAGAACACTCTCAATTTCAAAGATTGTTTTGGGTATTTGGAAATATAAAAAAATGTTATATACAAAAACACGTCAATTATATGATATATTAGCCCGATTGTCACGTCTTCGATAGGCTAAAACTGGATTCGGCTATGGATACTGATCAAGCATATATATACTATATAGGGTCAGGCGTTACACATTTCGTGAGAGAATTATAATACGCCCCTGCAAGGGTATAAAAAGGGAGGTCTGTGCACAGTGCCACAAAGAAGATGGCGAGCACGAGCACACACACACACACACACACACACACACACACACATACGCTGGCACACGCACGTTTGATATGCGAGGCACGCGGCCAGGACAACGCCAGCTCTGTGCCCATATATCCTTTTTCAACGAAATTTCAGCTTTCACTCGCAACGCGTACGTGACGCCGTTTGCCGCAAAGGAGCTGTTGAAGTGGCAAATTTGCACAGAAGGGGGCAGCAAGGGGGGAGCTGTTGAAGCGTACAGGTGCGCCTGTCTCTCCGTGTGTGTGTGTGTGTGTGTGTGTGCAAAAAGTAGCAGTTTATTAGGCGCACCAAATTAACATAGGACTACTAATGTCCTTGCCCCAAACCGCTTCAGCTTCCTTTTGGAAAATTTCATTAGAGTTGGGTGCCTTTTTTCCTTTTTGCAGGTTTCTAAAATTACAACGCCTGCGCGAATTTATTTGATTTTTTTTGTCGCTTGTGTGTGCGAGTTAAGCAACCCCCTTTCTGGCTGGATGCTGGAAAGCGAGGGGAAATTGCGTCCATTGTTGCGCCCGTTTCTTTTTTTTGTTTGCTTTCCTCTGCTTTGCACTTTTACTTACAGCCCCCAAGGAAATCAAAGAAAAACGTATGGCTGGCGTTGTAGTTGAGGTAGTTGCTATAATATTTATATAAAGTTCATGCCTGGTATATAGATATATATATTCCCCTTACAACACTCAAGCGCTAAAGTGTTACACACACACACTCATACAAATGAGCGTCGCCCAAGGGGGGTGTATGTCATATAGAAGAGACTGCTGTGCACTATATAAGCATGTCCGTATATATATACTATGTGTACATATGTATGCACATTTGACAATCAGGCCGCAAGCATATGTTACCCGATAATTTGCCGAAAGTTTTAATGAAAGACATGGGACTCATTTCTCGTGCTGTCTCCACTGCGGGCATTGCTCTATCTCACTCTTTTCCTCACTTTATGTGTGGGTGTCTTTATTAGTGTGTGTGCGTGTGTGTGTGTCTCAGCTTTTGTCGCCATTTTGTGTGTCTCTGTGCTTCGTGTTGAAGCAAATTTTGATGAGCTCGAGAAAAGTTACTGCTCCTCTCTGTCTGTGTGCGTGTGTGTGTGTGCTTGGGTGTGCGAGGGTTGCGTTTGTATAATTTTCATTTTTCATTTTATAAATGACAATTGCCAGAGCTCGAGAGTTGAGTGCTGGTTGTGCTGCAGGCAACTGTAATCACACCATATCTGTTGAAAGTTTATTATAATGTCCTTGCCAACGTTGAAATTGCCATGCCATATTATAAAGGCAGAGGAGGAATTTCCACAATATGCTGGCAACGGCGGTGCTTGGCCAAAAAGTGGAATTAAACTTCTAAGCCCTAATCAGCTCAACTATTTGGAAATTGGACTTGTATAACTAGCTCAAAGTTGGAGCGATTCACATTGTTTTTATAATAGTATATAAAACATTCTTTTGAAATTTAAAATCTTTAAATTAATTTTTTTAATCAGTTAAAAATTTATTAATAAAAGAAATTAAGGATTTAAATTTATGTCAAAAATCAATGCTAATTGGAACTGAAATTATATTTTTATAGAAAATATATGTATATATTTTAATCAATTGATTTTGGTACCCAAGTTATCTTAAATATACAAATTTTGAAAACTATTTCATGACTCCGAACATTTAACTGAATTTCAGTTAAAGAAGTATCTTAACTAACGCATCCATAAATAATGATGCATTCCAAATACTTTCAATATTTTCAATGCATATTAAATGGAAAACCCAAAAAAATAGTAGGAAATGCTAACCAATGACAACTGGCAGTCGGATGCGCTATGAAAAATCTGCGCAGTTGGCAGACAACTCCAAAAAAAAAGAAGTTGGAAATAAAAGTAAAAAAATGTAGACAAAAAATACGCGAAGTGGACAAAAGCGCCAACGCGTCCCGCTGGGCACACTCTGCGCAGACGACAACTGTCCATGTTGTCTAGAGGGAGCTGTGGGGGGCGGGGGGGGGGGTGGGGGTAGGCCGAGGGAGGGACCTGGACACCATGTCATGCAAATACAAATATGTACAAGTGTAGTTTCCATTTTTTGTTTATTGCTCTTTTTTACACTTTTTGTGTGCTGGTTGGTAATAAGCGCAAAACTTTGACAGTTTGTTATCCGCATTTGTTAGACATTTGTTTGGCTATTTTTTTGTATTTCTGTCATTTTTTTTTGTTTGTATCTTTCTCGCGCCTCCCTCGGCGCACACCTGTTAAAGTTGAAGAGTGACAGCGCCGCATTCGCAAACGCTTTCTAAACGGCTCACACGGGACGCTGGACGCTGTGCTTCCGGCCAAAATGATAAGTGGAGACTGGAGCTGGGCGCGTGTCACGATTTTTCTTACGTGATTTTGATCAGATATAAGCCGTGGTTTTTCTTCTAGATTGCCTCTGTATTTAAAATATATGGATTATTTAAAAGAAAAAAAAAGTAAATCATTTTCGAAACTATTTTTCTCAAAATCGATTGTGATTGTCACAATTAGTTCATAAAAAAACAATATTAAAATAGATTGTAAGAGCTCAAAAGTTCTGTCATGCTAAAATTGGAAAAATATGGGGATTTAAATAAGTGAATTATAGTTCCGAATATTTTATTATGTTTCTGACGGTTAGATAAATTAACGGGCCAGCTCTAGAGGCGGAAATTGACACGGCCACACACTGCGCTGTCTTTGGCTAAAAAGGAATTAGAACGGGAAACGTGTTTTTCACTTTTTTTTATCTTTAAACATGTGCAGGTAATTTGCGGTTTTTTGTGCCGTGTTATCCGTTTTTTTGTTCCGCATTTTGTGTAATACTTTTCTCACCTTTTGCCAATGAATGCGAGTTTCAGTTTAATTTTTTGTGGGGCGTTTACTGTAACCAAATGTTCCAAATATTGAAGTACTTTTTTTTTGTAAAACTGCAATTAAAGTTTTTAGGCATTTATTGAACGATATTCATTTGGGATGCGAGTGCAGGAGGTATTGCATGCCTGCGGTTTTTATAAGGATGCAATTGCGTGAAATTATTCAAGGGAAAAAATTAAATATGGGGCGTTGCGGCCTCAATTAGTGGCATTTATGTTAAAGTGAGGGCATATTTGGAAAGGAGTTGGGGTGGGGCAGCCAAGGTATATCAATCGAGCAATATAATAATAAAAAATTTTTAATAAAATAATAAATAATAATACGAAGATCATAAATGAAGAAACATTGAGTTTTAACAAAGAAATTAACTTGTGAACAATAATAGGTTAAACTCAAGCTTTTGTTCGTTTTATTAATCGTTATGCCCTGTAAATATGGAGTGATATAGTTTGGGGTATCTTAAAGTGTCTTTTCCCAGACTTGTTAACATTGTTATTATTGATATCCATTTTTTTTATAATTTTTAATAGGATATTTAAAAACATTATTGAATTGTAATAGTAATAGTAATAAAAATTCTATTAAAATATTTTTGGAGATTCGATAAGCGCTGTGCCAAGGCACTTGAGATCTGTGAACAGGGTATCTCATAATTAAGCGCTTTCAAAATAGGCACATGACTTGTTTTAATAATAATCTGTAAAAAAATACCCGCTTTGAGACAAACAATGCCGCGCAGATCGTAAAGTCTAATCAATGAATTTATAATAACTGTCATAAAAGCGCCAAGTGTGGAAAACATTAAGAGCGTTAAGAAAAAGAGGCAGATATAATAAAAAAATCTTTCAGCAATTTGCTCAACAAAAAACAAAAATATATAAAAGATAAGAGGAAAAATATGCGGCTCGCTGATCGAAAGATACTTAAAACAGTTGGCGAGCAACCGCATAAAACTAAGAAATTTGTTTAATCTGAGTGGAGAAAAATGACGGCCTGTTTAGAGCCGGAAAATGTGTGAAGAAAAGTATCAAATAACTCAAATACTTCCAGTATCGGCCGTAAAAAATCAACCGCCGTCATAAACTGAATCACAATTTTGTTTCCATTTTGTTTTTGCTTTTCCATGTTGTGTAGTTTATTTTTTATATTTTTTAAGTGGCATTCTTTGTATCGGCGACGGGCCGGTACAAATGAGCTGTTAAAATAAAAAAGACGGCATGTGTCCTTAGGCCAACGAAATTAAAACGGCATTGTTGTGGCCCCAAAAAGAATTTCGGTTGCCTTCCCCCCGCCCGTCCTCTCAAGCAAATGCCAGAGTTGCCAACTCCCGCTGTGCGAACGAAGCGCCGCCAAACTGCAGGATTTGTTCGAACACAGAAATCTTTAAGCACCGCACATCAAATATCAAAAGCATTCAAACATAACCAGCAAGAGAGTAAGGCTGTCCATGGGCGTGACGAATATTAAATGCCCTAACGAGAAATAATTATGAAGGTTTATAAGTATATACATGCTATTCAAGATAACGACTACAACAGTGTGATTCATATTAAATACTCAAAAATATGTAAAAGAAAATAATAAGGCCTGATACACAAATATTTATATGATACGTACATTTTATGGCCAACATTCAATAAGTACCCTAATGGGTTAATTTTATTAAGCTACATGCATATATGCGCATATATAAAGTATATATATAAGATATCGTAAATTGGGGCTTGCCTTTTTATGAATATCCAAGCAAATTTTTAATTCTGGTTAACCTCGAGCATTTAACCGCGTTTTTCTCCACAGTTTGTAATCAGATAATATACAACTTTATTGGCTTTAAGTTTTAAAGCTAAAAATGTATATAAAAAGCTGTTTCTTTTAAGTCCACCTAAAGTAATTTAACTGTATAAACAATTGCGCCGAACGCATCAACAATTAGCTTAGATGAGCATATCACATAGCTCATTAAAGGCTTCAATTAAGCCACAAAATCATACTACCCTGCCCCAGTTAGGGTATCACAATAATTATGTTCAATGCGCGCCTCATTAGCATTTATAGGCGCCGAAATATTTATGATTTTGTGCGCTGTCAAAAAATGTCTTCAATTTAATTTCGAAAAGCGAAACCGTTAGACGAGCCAACCAGCAGACCACCAGCTCCAGCTCCAGCTCCAGCTCCGGCTCGGCTACCACTTGTCTGGCCAATTAGCTAGAGCGAAGCATATGCGTCCTGAGCTCCAACTGCAATTGTTGCCCCGTTTACAGCTCCAAGAGCTCCATGTAATTTCACGCTAATTGCGAGGCCCACAGGTTAGAGGATGGGTACGAAGGGAAAAGGTAAGGGAGGGGGGGGGGGGGGTAATGCCGCTTCTGCCGAGTTTTCGGGGAGCGCGGCGCTATGAATGATGGCCGCTACGTGTCGTGGCTGATCAATATGCGTAATCGGTGTAATCAGCCATGCCCTGATTAAATGTGGGCTGACGCGTGTGTGTGCGCAGGTATGCGTGAAGCGCGGGGGTGATTGGATGAAGGGGCCTCTGTTTATAACGGTGTTATGTCGTTAATGTGCAATTGGCATGTTGGCAACACAGCGCCATTATAAGCACACACACACACAGAAGCAGCTGCCTCAAATTGAGTCTGTTAAATTGTTAATGAGGCAATTTCTTAAACCAATCGGCAAGATTTGTTAGAGCCCCAAGAATTCCAGGGGTGTAAAAGAGTTTAGTTAGATTGCACACTTTTTGGGAATTTTAGAAATATATTTAATATGTTATGTACGTGTCCATTTATTTTTCTTAAAATATATCACTTAATATTTAGTATTTCAAGTATTTTGGTTAGAGGCAGTTAACAAGTGCTGCATAAGGAGAGTATAAATGAATTAAAAAGTAAACTTAATTCAAGTTGCCTAATCTTAAATAAATGTTATACCTGCTTAAAAAAAAGGCACGCCCTGCAATTAAAATTTAAAATTTGTTGAGAATTTTTTCTAGGCTTGGCTGATAATCGTTTATAAAAACTATAAAGTACATTAATTATATCACTTACAGTAAAATTTGTTGTTAAAATGAGTTAAGAAATTAAATTGTTCAACAATATTATTTTAGGACTATTTCCACCTGTTTCTCCGAAACAAACGTTCCGTTTTCCCATGGAAATGTGACAATTTCTTAAATCAACAGCCTGCCAGAAAAGTTTTATGCACGACACCCTCACACTCAGTCTCGAAAATATATTCCCACCCACACTCGAAACACAAAAACATCGCAATTGATATCTCGTTGGACATATCAATTTACCACACTTACACACAAGACATTAATTTTATGTCTATATGTGATTAATATATGTATGCATGCTCCCTGCTGCCCATTTCCAGCGATTACCAACCCTCAAATGCCAACCCCTAGACACACTCCACACATGGCGAATGGCTTTTGCCCTCTGCCCAAAATCCCAGCGGAACCAGACGACAAATTTCAATGATTGCCATAACAAGTGCCAATTTTATGGCCACAATTTCGCGCAGCAAAATCATCTAAAGCTAATCAGCCGCCCAAGCCAACCCGCAGACTGGATGTTCTATATTTGTTTTTCACTGCTATTTCTTTTTTATTTTTCATATTTTCTCATCGTTATGGAAAAAGGTTGGCCCAAAAATAAACTTTTGCCAAATTTTCAGAAAACAAATTAATTCGCACTCAAGTGCAGGTACCAACCCAGACGACCCCTAGTTATGCCAACCCCCAACCAATCCCAAAACTGAAAAGTTGAAAAAAGTTCAACCCTGCAGCTCATCAATTAAAATATACAACAGGCTGAAAGTTTTTATATATGTATATATTTTTCCTACCCCGGTCTTGTCAGAAAATTAAGCATAATTACATTTTAATCATCTTTATTGCTCTTTCACAAGTTTACTGTTATGTGCAAGTCGGTTTTGCATTATATACTACTGGCCACAACAATTAGGGGTTGGCCATGCGGTTGGGCTTTTTATGGAACGTTCCCAATAACAACAACGACCAACAAGAAGAAGCACAGACCGCAGACATTTTTGGGCAAACGGTAGCAACCACAAAATTTCATAAAGTTTTTCTCTCATTTTTTTTTATTTGCCCCATTGCGCTTCATCAATTGCTAATGAGTGGAGCGTTTGTGGTTCGAGCTGGCTCTAAAGAGGCCAAAATGAGACTGAAACCAGCTGTTGTCATTTACTTACTTCAACTGGGGAATGCTCTCCATTGTCTGATGAACTCGGTTGAACTGTTTGCCACTTGAGTCACATTTTATTTAATTTGTAATTGATATCTGTTTCATGAGCTAAAATGTGTGATAAATTGAGCAGCGTGGGTTAATTCAATTTTGGTACATAAATAAATATGTTTTGGCAAGTATTTAAGGGTTTTTTAAAGGTGTGAGCTTTTGCATAAGTTGCAAATTTTGTTTCTTAGTTGAAAGAGTTGCGGCAAAGCGTTCATTTTAGCTCAAATGAACGCTCAAGCTTGTTCAGTAAGAAATTAACTAGTGAACTACTTCAGCGATTTGAACTAGAGATGGCAACGCTTGTAGGTAATATTCACTAGATCATCGCTTCGTTCTGAACAAGTTCGATTGAACTAGTCACTTAACTGAACGAACGCTTTATTTCTATTTTTGTATTCGTTTTCGTTCTTTACGCAAACAATTCTTTCTTTCTTTAATTCTTTAAAATTGATTCTTAAAAATATTTTTTAATAATTAAAAACGAATAGACCAAAAACATTGTCACAGCTAATTTGAACCAAATGTTTCGCAACTGAATGATCCGTTATGTTGCAATGTAACGGTTGTTTCTTATTTTATGCTTTAGCCATTAAATTCCCAATACGTTCAAGTTAATTTGATCTGATTTTTATGAGTAGATCTTGCAAGAAAATTTGTTATAATTTATAGTCAAACGTTTTAATATCGTAACAGAATTTCAGCCGCTTTCTTTAACTCAAATGCTCGAATATTGATCAGAAATTCCTATTTATAGCTGTATGCCTCTTATATAGCTGTATGAATTAGATTGAATTGCATTGGATTTCTTATGCTAACCATAAAGCTTTGCATGCACTATAAAATAAAACGATAAATCGTAAATTTCAACCAAACCAAATTGAATAGAACAAATTCGAAATTCGAGACAGAGAGAGAGAGAGAGCGAGATAGCGAGAGGGAGAGCGAGAAGCTTGTCTTGCAACTACTCATGCTTATCTGTAGTCAGGAAAAAGCAGCTCGATGCAGTTGCAAAAATTGAAATCAATTAAAATGACAACAGAAAGTGGCCATAAATACCGTTGTGCAGTGCCGCTGCTTTTTATGGCCGCTGCAGCAGCATCAGCAGCAGCAGCAGCTGCCTTTTCGGTCACTCTGGCAAATCTAATGAAGATTTACTTTAGGCCATAACACACACGGCGCTTAAGTGGCAGCAACAGCAGTCGCCTCTTGGCCATTTATTTGGAATTTTACATTTTACAATTGGCCAACGAGTGGGCGACTCTGGGCTGTGATGCGTGCTCGCAGCAGCAGCAGCAGCAACAACAGGCAATTATAAGCGTTGTCAAGCACCCACTACATCCCCCTAGAACAAGTAAGATTGCTCTAGTCGGGAGTTGCCGACTCGGAGATACCCTATGAAACACACAAAATCATATAAACACCCACATCAGATCAAATTTATTCTTGAATAACTTCGTAGTTAGTTCGATTTTGCACAAACTGTATAATTGAATGTTTTTTTTTTAATTTTGAGTTCAGCTCCCTAGCTCTTGTAGACTCTGAGATCGACAGACAGATGGATGGCTAACTCGACTCGAATATATATGTATATTCCTTCTGCCTGATACATGCATTTGCACAAACCCATTATACCCTGTGTACCCATTGGCAATGGGTATCAATGGGTTAGAGGGTATAAAAAGCGCACCCCCGCCGCAATCGTCGTCGTCAGCCATTTCTAACGGTGGCAATAGCTTTGGCGACAGAGCCGCAAGCGGCTGCTGTTTGGATTTGCAAAGGGGCGGTGGGGGCGAGGGCGTGGCAGCATATGGCAGCCCAATGGCAGTGCAACACATAAAGTTCGATTTGTTGTTGCTGCTGCTGCTGCTGTTGGATTTATGTGCGCTATATGCGGTTATAAATTCCGAATACATGAATGGCTTGCCCAGATCTATGCGCCAAATTGCAGCAGCATCAGCAGCAGCAAAGTTTTCCTTTTGGGTTTGGCATTTCCTCGTGCCATTTCGTTTGCTCTACTAATATTTTTCAATTAGAACAACAACGATTACAACAACAACTAGTAAGAATGCTCTAGATGCGGGGACTCGACTAGGAGATACCCTGAACCGATGTCAAATTTTATCACACGTTTCGTAGCCGATCTTGATTAAATCTTTCGCAATATGGTATAAGTACTAAAATATATTCAAATATTCATTTGAACCATATTTGGCGTCTCTAGCTCTCATAATCTGTGAGATAAGCTTAAAAAATCGCAGGTTCTTGTAAATTTATATCGATTTTATTATAACAGAGTGGGCTATCGATCATTTGAAATAAACTTGATCTGCGCATGCCATCAACCAATTATACAATTATACCCTTTTTACCCATTTTTAATGGGTACAACAACGCATGTGATTCTTCTAAATTGCTCCAATGCGCAATTATTTCAATTTTGAATGAGCAGCAACTGGAAACTATCGTTATATTCGAACCCCCTCCACTCCCTCACCACTAAAACACCCCATCCCCCCATCTCCCACTTGACTCGTATTGTCGTTATTTGAGTTTCTTGGCTCATAAATCAGTTTGTTGCCTTTTTAATCCGTTTTAATTGCTGTTCGTTGGTCAGACTATGAATGTCGCAGTCGCAAGGACTAGCATAAGGGCCCCCCTTTGAACCCCGCCCCTGGTTAGTAGCTCTTGTTGCCGTTACAGTTACAGCTGTTGTTATTGTTTTCGTTGTTGTTGTCGAAGCGATTAAGAGCATATCGTCCATTATACGCATTCAACACACACACATCGTAGCTGGCTGTGTCTCCTGTAAGCCTTAACGGCCATTATAAACGTTGTATGCAGTCTGAAATGGATATAAATGTTTTCTTGTCGCAAAAAAAACAGAAAACTTGAGTTTTAAGCAAAATGCAGCTTTGCAACGTAAAACGCTTTATTTTACAAAGCTTAAAACTGTTAAACTGTCAATTATTAATAATTAATAATTAATCGCAAATCAAACATAATCTCAGCTATGTATGTTAACAGGCATATTGCATTCACAGTGGCGGACAAAACTCTACATTCGACCCCTTTTTCTTAAGTTTAGAAAGTTCTAAAGGATTTGAAATAAAAGTAATGATGCAGGTTTGTTTTAAATCTTATTATTGTATAAAAAATAACAAAAAAAATATATATCTCCAATATTAATTTTTAAAGTTATTCACTTAAAACTGAAAAAAGGCACTGACAATTGTGTACGTACGTACGTACGTGGATTCACTCTTTTTGCTATTTCTTTCTGCTAAAACATTACGGTAATGTACCGTTTGTTTTATTTTATGGTAAGCTTTGTATTTTTTTTAAATTTGTTGTGTTTTGTCATTTTAAAAAGTGTACGATCGGGAAAATGCGTGGAGCAAAGAAAAGCATAAAAGAAGAATAAACAAAAATTGTTTTTGCATTTTGGGCAATAGAAAATATGGGCATAGACAATTAGGCGTTGTGTTTTCGTTTTGTGTTTGCGACTGCATCGCCACGCACGAAAAATTTGCTATAATCGCGTATGCTTCTGAATTCCGCTCTTCTACTTTAGTTCTCTCTGGGCAACACCAAACCAAGTGCTTTTATTGCCTTAACTGTCGTCGGCTTATTAAGTTGCGCTTAGTTCCCAAGTGTTGTGTTGTGCCTTATTAATAAAGTGCATTAATTGTTGCAGCGCTGCAGTGTGTTAATATAAGAAAAATATGTGATTTCAAGTTTAGTTGTCGGCTTCGTTAAGTTTTTTTAGTCGTGTGCAAGAGCGAGACGAATAGTTTTTGCCGCAACGGGCGCCATGGGTGGGCGATATTTTGGCAAAGCTCAAAAAAGTAAATAAAAAGTGATTAATTCTTGTTGCGTGATGTGCTATTTACAGTTCTAAAATCAAATTTGATGTCATGGTGAGTAGCGATTTTTCGGCAGAAAAGTAAAGTGCAAATAAGTTAGGTTAGTTGTTCCTTTTTTATTGAACGAACAAATCGTTTTAGTTCTTAGTTCAGCGTTCGTTATCTTGTGATTAGCGTGCGGTTTGCTCCTTTGAGTCTCATTATCGTTCGTTTTGTGCTTCTTAGTTGCAATATTGGTAAATACGTTTAAATTACAGATAATAATTAATTTATTTATCAATGAACTGCAAAAGAAGTATCATTATATTTTATATTCATCAAATCACATTTACTAAATTTGTATATTGTGAATTTTCTGAATTAAGGAAACAACAATGTATTAGGTAAAAAACGATGATCTCGATGGAATACGGAATTCAAACGAATAATTCGATACAGCTCTAATGTAGAGAGAGCGAGTTAGAAAAACAATGCATTATCTTACACTGCGTTCTTCTCCCCTTTGTATGCACTCGCTCTTGGGCTCTCTGGACACACACGCAGAATACATACGCCCACTTAAGAGCGCCGTCTCACTTGCTGTTGTTGCTTTTCTTTGTTAGAGGCCGAGCGACGACATGTTGAAATTCGCGCGCCAATTTAACACTTGTCATTTGGTTCTCGTTTTGTGCGTTCGCTGTTGCTCATCTCTTTATTTTTTCGTTTTGGCTGGGAGACGACGACGACGACGACGACGTCGACTTCGACGCGCAGACGTATCATTTTCATTATAAATATAGCCACAGATCCCCGAGGCTCTCGCACTGGGGCATAAGCCACGAATTTATGACATTTTGATTTGCGTGAAATTTGCTTTTGGCACGCATGCGTCGCGTCTCTCTCTGTGCAGCTCTTTCTGGGCATTGGCCATTGTGTCACGTGCTGCTTTGGCTGCTGCTGCTGCTGCTGCTGCTGCTTCTGCTGTCGTCGTTATCCTTTTCGTTCTGTGTCACATTAAATGCGCTTAAAGCGCTAAACAAACGCGTCCAAGACAGCGCTGCGGCTATGCAAGCTGGGCGCGGTGCGATGCGGTTGCGGAACTGGTGCGTACAGTGAACGCTTCCTAGAACGAACACCTACCGTTAACAAAACGAACAAGTAGGAAAAATACATTTTGTAATATTTGATAATTTTAAATTTTATTCAAGTTAAATAATATTTATTTATAGTTCTTTTATATTCATAGTCTCAATTGAAACTTGGATATAAGTTGTGGATACCCACGTCAAATAAGGTGTTCAGATTTTACCGGACAAATTAAAATTGACAAACATTTTTACAAGTAAAGCTCTAGGATTCATAGATACTTTAACTTTCTTAAAACTAAGCCGATTTTCATGTTTGCTAGTAGTTTGGTTATGGTTTGTTCTCCAGATTGGTACCATTAACAATATATGCATTACGTAAAAGAAATTTACTTCTTTAATATTCTCCAAAAATATTTTATTAATAATTTAGAATTTAAATTTTATATTTTTAATGGATAGCGCTTATCATAATTAGAATAAAAAATATGAAAACAGATTTTTTGTCAAATTGTTAAAACTGTGTGAATATTGACGTTCATAGCAGAAATTCTCGGATCCAGAACTCCTATATTTCGTCAAAGAAGCGAACCTTCCAAAAGTACAGAAAAAAAAAAATAGATTATATCTGTGTAAGATTGGTTGGTTGGTTGGCTTAAAGAGAGTTTACACTGTACTTGGCAGCGAAGGTAACTGGCAACTGGAGGCCCACCTATGCGTGTGCTGTGCACATTTAGCGTCATCGTTGGCGGTGCCCCGGTGGTGCTGGTGGTGGTGGCTCCGTTTGCCAATTAATGCGAAATATGCGCGCATGCGCTCAACAGCCCAACGCCAAGTAGAAGTCCAAGACGTCCCATGTCCAGGACACAAGGCAGACAAAGCGTCGCACACACACACATGCACACACACACAGAGAGTCGCCAGCTTTTGGACTGAGGTGCAACACAATTTTTGACATTTTTATGAGCATGCAGCGCATATATCAAGTTGGGCGACGGCAACTTGAGTTTTGTTTTGTTTGTTCATTTTTTTTATGATTTTTTTATTTGTATTTTTTTCTGCTGTTTGAAATGGAATTCCGCACATAAAGTGCGACGGCGCCCACGTAGGCCGAACCCGTTGATGCCCAGAGGCGCCTGTTTCGCGCCTGCGCATCGCTCGGCAGTGGAAATGGGCAAAGACGCTGGCGATGGCGATGGCGTCGTCTGCCTGCCAAGGGGACATATATCGTGCGAATATTATTTATATACGTTCCATAAGCGCAGCACATATGAAACGCAAATATTTATCACGCGTATTTTTTGTTGATACCCTGTGCGCCCTAACAGGCTTAGAAAGGGTATGCGGGTGGGCAGACTGTCAAAGGGACTGTGGATTAGAGTAAAATTGCGTTTTGTATAGAGTTGTTGGCAGAAAAAATCAGGTGAACCTGAACCCGAACCGAACCTTCTTTTAATAGCAAATAAATGGTAAATAGATTATTTTACTTTTTAAAATAAAAAAGAATGTTACCAAGCAAAGTTTGAACAATGTTTATAAACCCAACCGAAAGGTAACCATTTAAATTGTTTTCGTAATATTTCTAGTAATGTTACCCAGCGAAATTATTCAATATTATTATACGATATATATCTTCAACGAAATACTCTTTGTGCGAAAAAGGAATAATATTAAACTTTACATAAATTGTCTATAGAAAATGATTAAATTATTAAATAAATATTTTATGCAAGCTTGCCGTACGATTTGAACCTCTCAAGCAGAAGAGTTTGACGCTCAAGCAACTACACCACATTATCAGGTTATTATATATATATATACATATGTATATATATTTACATTTATGTATGTATATTTTTGTATCTATATTTATATATCTATGCTTTTTACATGCGTGGTATTTCCAGGTCGTGTCTTCTTGCGCATTTTTATCTACGACCACAGTAACTGACTTATTGACCAAGTTGGCCAAAACATGACCTGGTAGATGCCACCACAACGCACACACACGCACACGCACACACACAGCTAACCAGGCAGCACAAATTGAACTGTAGGTGGTGACCGCTGCTGGGCTCTTGTCATCTCCCGTTGTTATTTGGCTCATAAATTTGTACAGCAATGATTTTTACGTTGTTTTCGTGTGTTTTGGTTTTTTTTTTGTTTGTATTGCATTTATTTTTTTCTGCTGTGCGGTTTGATTTGTTTGAACACCCAGCAAAAATATTTCCCGAACTGAATTATTGTAGCTGCCGCAGCGATTTATGGCCGTGAATTGGGTTGGGTGCTGGTCATAGGGCCGCCACGAATGCTCTTCATTTGAAGCTGCTACCAAAAAAGAGAGAAGCCAATAAAAAGAGTCCAAATCGATTGGTTGTTGGCAATTTATTTGCTGTGTTGGTTATGGTCATGTCAAAATATGTGTGATATGTAAAATAATGAGTTTGTTGTGGTCGCATTTATGCATTTATTTATTATAACATTTTATTACTATATATTTTTATTTTTATTTATTTTTGTGTTGTGTATAGAGTTGGACATTTTGTGATTGGATTGGTCATACAGAATTTGATTGAAATTCTTTATTTTTGTCGAGGTGAATCGGCTTTAAATTGTAAAGAATACAAAATAAATAATATAACAAGTGAAAACGTTGCAGTCGAACGTGGATTTTTTGATAAAGTGTCATGTACTCCCCCCTCCTCCCTTCCTCATTTTCAAAAATTTTTTTTTTTCAAAATTTAGAAATGCAAATTTACATTTTTAATCGATTGTGGTTATCACAAAAAAAAAACAACATTAAAATCGATACTGATGGGGTCAAATACTTTGTCAAAAATCACTCAAAAATTGACAAAAACTTTTTGATAAGTAAAGCTCTCGGATCCATAGCTTCTATATTTCAAACGCCCATAACTTTGTCAAAACTTCAGCGGGATATCAAGGTCGCAATTATTGAGAAGGGTCACCAGCAATCTACATACCGATTTAGGCGCCTCTAGATTTAATATTGTGGGAAATATTCACCTTTTATCGATTTGCGATTTGAGATATATCAATATGTTATCGATTTGCCAGCCTCCCAGTGGCCGTGCCACAAAATCCTTAACTTTTTGTCCGACGCGGGCATACACGAGTATAAGTTTCAGGTCTCCAGCTTTAATAGCGGCGCAAAAAATCGCACATTGCCCAAAACCAATATAATAAATAATTAATTAAGAATAGTTTTGATTTACGAGCGACTACTGCACTAAATAAAATTAACATTTTTCTTTTCGTACAAATTGTTTTTTATCGCTATATAAGAATTAAGAATTCTGGTAAAGTTTTTTTTCTATGTGTATATTGTTATTATTTTTTAAACTTTCATTATATAGATTTAAAATATTCGTTTAATACCAGGAATCAACACGCCACAACACGCCAAAGTGTGATTTTTTTAAATTTGCAAAAATTCCAAAACATTCAATTATATATTTTTTGCTCGACGACTATTGTCAGGTTATATACGGATTATTAGTACCATACACGCAGATACGCCCAACACACACACACACACTAAGAAGAAAGAAAGATACAATTTCCAAAATATGTTCATTTTTATAAATTAGCTGAAAGGTGCCCACATGTCTGCCATAAAAACAAAAGCCATCAGCATTGACCCAGTGGCCGCCGTCGACGTCGTCGTCGCCGTCGTCCCAACTCCAGACATATTGAAAATTAAAGCGAGCGCACGTTTAGCCTGCGGCTCGGAGCGGCAGCAGACGCTGTCGAGAGTGAAGCCTTCGGAGTCATAACTCCAACGAAAAACACTTTACAGATCATTGATCATCATCAGATGTAGACGCAGAGCGAAATATGTTGAGATGGAGAGCGAGTGAGACAGAGAGAGCGAGAGAGAGACAGCTGCAGAAATTGTGATTATGATTCATAAGCGTCGACGAGATGCTTTTTGGGTTTTTGTTTAAGGTTCGTAAATTACCGGAATTACTCGAATGTTGTTCGTTCTCTTTTTTATACCCTGTAACAATTGGAAGTAGATGTAAGAGGTTTTCACGCCGATAAAGTATATATTTATCGATAAGATGAGTTTTCAATTTTTTAAATTAATTACTCAAACATATGTATGTACATTCACAGATCAAGTTTATATACAATTGAATGCTTTTCAGTAAGATCGGACAATAAATCATCCTCTTGATGATGAAAAAATGAAGAAAAACAATTCAAAGTGTTCTAGGGTGTGGTCCGAGTATAGGGTGTTTGCTAGTCGATCACGCCTGTTTTTTTTTCTTGCCTCTCGTATTCATTTTTTGGGTCGCGTTTTTTGGCTTTAAGCAAGCGGGCCAACACCTTAGAATTGCCTGGCGTGCCGGTGTTTCGGTGTTCTTTTCGGTTTTTCTTTTACTTTTTTTTAGATAAATGAATTTGCGCTACTTCAGGCACCGTCGACAGCTACCAGCGCCGAGATAGCCCTTGCACAGATACAGATACAGACACAGATGCAGATGCCGATAGCCGATACCCGAGTTGGGGCCGACTGGAGGATCGTCAACGGCAGCTCGTCAGTCGCTTTGATTGAAGCAGTCGCTTTTTTGATGTTGATGTTGATGTTGAGGTTCGCTTCAGCTTCAGCTCGCATGCATTTGGGGAGCGAACCGGCGCAATTATACCGAAAAACCATCCATAATTATAGAGCGGCAACATATTTCGAAGTTAACACTTTCGTAGCGATGGCTTTGGGAACTTGCTGCAGGCAAATTTTATTGATGCATCACAATTTAATGTGCAGTTGGCACAGGTTTTGTTTTTAGGGATCGCATCGCAACGATCATCATTTCATAGGGGGTTTCGAGACTCAGGGACTCGGGCTGTTTTGGTCATTTGAGGTATTGTAATTTTTTAATAAAATTTTGTATTATTTCGTTGGGTTGTTAACGTTGATTTTCATGTTGTTGATTGGTATTTCGTGTGTGTTTGTCAAGGCACGCAACGTTATCGGCCTTTTTTTTTGTACTTTTATTAAATTGAGGTTATGTTCTGTAGCTTGAGCTGGTTTGCTATTTGTATCCTTGCCAGCGGGCATGGCAACATTGTAAGCGTATTTCTTTAGTGTGTTGAGGCTATCATAGGAGCTCTTCTTTGTTTTTTATACATTTTTTTAAACAAATTCTGATCGAAACGGATTTACGAGCGAAATTTAAGCGAAAATAGCAGTGCAGTGCTGTGAAAATAACCATAATTAAAACAGAATTTTAATATTTACGTATTTTTTTGCCACATATCTATGTTATCGATATCGATTAATTTCATATTACTGTCTCTCATATTACACATCTTATTTTAAGCTTTAAGCAAACTAGATCATCTAAGGCGAAACGGAAAGCCAGAGCTCTCACGAAAGTATCAATAATTCTATTGATAGTGTATGGACATTTATCAATCTTTCGATAGTATAATATTAATAACAGATATTATTGTATTATTATAATATCGATGATCGATTGCAATACCAAACGACTGCCGATAAATCAACTATCTATATATTTTTAGGCATTTCATATTACATTTTGTTACCTATATCAATTCAGCGCATATATAAATATCTCAACCATTTTTAAGATGTAATATACTTATCCAAATAAATGAAACCTTTAAGTTTGGCTACTCCAGTTTATAATTTGAAGCAGTTTAAAAAAAATGTCTTGATTCACGGCTATAACCCGTTTCCTACCCTGGTTCCTCCCTCCCAAGAGATCGCATTAGCTGAACAACGCTTTTAACACAATATCACATTACGATCAAATCCGTAACACATTCACAGCGAGCGACCTTTAATCAAATCAGCTAGTTAGCGTTCATTTCAATACAATTTTATGATTATTAATACTATATGTTTATATTCAGGTTGATTATCGCTTTGTTCAAAACCAAAACCAACAAAATAAACAAATTCAGCCAACACACGCT
This sequence comes from Drosophila sordidula, assembly GCA_035047465.1. Taxonomy (NCBI): domain Eukaryota; kingdom Metazoa; phylum Arthropoda; class Insecta; order Diptera; family Drosophilidae; genus Drosophila; species Drosophila sordidula. The sequence goes on from JAWNPQ010000106.1 coordinate 82,980, forward strand.
TCCCCAGTTCCATACATATATTAATCTCAACTTGGCCTAACTCAACTCAACACAATAACAAAATATATATATATATATTTATTTGTATATATCAAGAGTCATTAGAATTGTCAACGCATAAATTAATTGCTCATAAAATGTCTAAGTTATGCCTTTTTTTCATACGAGCTTATCTGTGATTTTTTCCCTCGCTCTTTTTCCCTATCTCTTATTTTATTCATTTTATTAATTTGTGTGAATGGAATTTGTTGTGCAAAATCAAATGTGACAGATCCGTCGATTTATATATTTATTTTTTTGCAATGCTTTTAATTACGTTGACTTTTTATTGATCTATTAATTTAAATTTAAAATATATCAATGTTGTTGTATAACAGTTGTAGGTTGTTAAGTTATTTTAGAACTAAGGTGTTTATACTCATAAATATGTTTAGAGAGTAGTTGGACTATTTTATTACCCATTTGTTTATACTCATTAATATGCGCGCACAGCTTGCCAATTTGGAATCGTATAACTTTGGTCTATTGTATTTAGGCGAGCATATTCATAATAAAGTAATAAAAAATATTGAAAAGAAATCCGATTTAGATACAGTCAAATTGAATTGCATGAATGGAATATCATAAAAGCGGCAAACTCATCAATATTTCAATTGATCAAAAATGATCGTAAAGCAGAACGGGAATAAAAAAATTAATCAATGATAGAAAAATTATTACTAAAGTGTGCTTGATTTTGAATAAACACAGTATCGTTTATTTTCTATAATATATTTTTATATCTTTACGATATATATAAAGATATTAGTAAAAACAAAAATCCTTTTAATTCATCCATAAATATATTTGCTTAATTAGTTGTGAAGTATCTATATATCTCATTTTTAAGCTACCGACCTTAATTTTGGTTTTAAATTTTTTTTGTTTAAATATATTTAATCGAATTAACACAGTTGATCAAGAAGAACCAATCGGTGGACTGGCGAAACTTGGCCCATCAACACTTGATTATAAAATATCTCGCAAGCAATGCTTTTCAACGATTTATAGATCAAACAAAAAAAAGAAAAAAGGTAGTAATCTGAGGAAATTCATGTGGAGACGTGTAACGAATCAGATTAATGATCATTCAATATCCAAGACAACTCAACTTGAATCGATCAATATTCCAATGTAACAACCAAGTCTCGTTTTAAAATGCAGAAATTTATGGAATTTTGATTAAGAAGCCTCTCAGACTGGAAAATGTTTCAATCTGATGCAACTGCCATTTCAACGTAATTTCACAAAATTACATTTCAATTATTTGTGCTATTTTATTGTAGAGACCCGAGGAGACAGCGATCATCACACCTACTTTCTGGCAATGATAATTGCCCATAATTCAACAGCTTTATGCTGTTTGATTTGAGCCAGACGAGCTGCGTTCCGGCAACATGTGTTGGCCAAGTCAAGCCAAGCTGTCGGCTCATGCAACACGTGCAACATGCCAACTTCTGTGTCTTACAACCGTCTCCAAGTCCGACTCGGCCTGAGTCTGAGTCTGAGTCCGAGTCTCTGTCTTTGAGTTATCACAACGCATGCCACTCTCGAGGCACACAAATTAGTTTCATGCTTAATGATTGCGTAAATGGTTGCTGGAATTCCTATTGCTATTGCCCATTAAGTTGGTAGCCCACGTCTGGCTGAGGAACTTTGGCTAAGAATGGCGCATTCTGAGACTTATTGTAGCGCCTAGTCGGCAATAACTTGGCAAATTAGCTGGTTATTATGGGCTTTTAAAGCATTTGTTATACTATAGAATTGAAAATACTAGTATAGGTATGGGTATATTTATTTCTGTATATTTTTATAAACACTTTTTTGTTATTATAAAGCTCACTTGATTAAAATGCATTTTAATACGTCATACGATTTTTAAAATTATTGTTCATAAATTTAATATTCATAAATAATTATTTACACTTTTTAAAAATTGATTAGCGCAATTTTCAGAAATGTATTTTGATATTTAAACACTCGTTTTTCAAGAATAAATACAAATATATGTGACTTAAAATATGTATATAGTATAATTACATATGTACTATGTAAATTTCTATATCTAGCTAAGTAAGTATATCTGAATCTGAATTTGTAGTCGATTTTTAATATCAATAATTATCATTCAGTGTTTTGGTTATTATAAAATACATGTTTTTCTTAATTTATTATTCATAAATATATATTTAATATTTTTACGACATATTTGTGCAAAGTATTAATTATTTATAATTTTTTAAATTTATTTTGCGTAAGAAATACATTGATTGGGAATAAATGCGTCTTTTGTGTTAATGAGTTGTCACGCGTGATTAAAAATATAAACAATTATGTGGTAATTAATTGAACATTATTATTACATATGTGAGAACTACCTCATTTGTAATCAAAATAGTTAAAATAATTAGTACACTTAAGTTAGTTCGGTAAATAAAATTGTTTGATATCTCTGAATAAGGCTTAGTTTCTTAATTTAAGGTTCAGTCAATTTAAAATTTTTTTTTTAATAAAATTTACCCATGATATTGATATTTTAATTGGCATTTAAAATTAATTTAAATCTAAGATTTGGTAATTCTTAGTTCGCAAAGATGCATTATGTCCATTAAGAAATAATGTTAATTTGTCTGGAAGCTCTTGTCTCCGCATCTCCGACATTATGGCATCCGACAAGCGGGTAGCTCCACGCTCTGCTTATCGTCGGGGCAGAATTTATGCACGCAACGCGTAATTTCAATAAATAAAGCAACGGCAGCCCCTTCACTTGGCCGAACCTTGCGAAAATTAAGAGCACAGAAAATAATTACGCACTATTGCAATAATTTCATAAAAGCCACAGCGAGCCCCAAAAGGTAACATGAACCTGTCGGCAATATACAGAGCACCACCAACAGGAGGCCCAAACAGAGATTCCAAATAACCAAAAATCAAAAAAAAAAACTAAAGAGAAAAAAGAAGGAGTTGCGCCACAATCAACGCCCCACGGGCCAACGGGCTCGGATCGGATGCTCCAAAATGCCAGAACGGCGGCGGCCCCAACAGAAGTTATTATGAGGCTTTTGCTGGCGGCGTTGGCCCCGGATGGGGCGGCAATATGACGGGGGGAGGGGGTAAGGTGAGGTGCTACACTCGGCCCGGACGATTTGGCAATTGGTGCGGCCTGTTTTAGGCCCTTAGCCAGCAAAATTGGTAGGAGTTGATGCGTTGATGCAATTACACCATAATATTCACACTTTGCGAGGTGAGAAAATTGCGGGCTATTAAAAGATCATAATAACGCGCTATGCCGCATCAAGAAGCAGCAGCAGCAGCAGCAGCAGCGGCAGTTGCAGCAGCAAGATGAAGATGAAGATGCTGCAAATTGTTGCCGTGCCGCGTCCACGCCAAGCGGTAGATGCAACAGCAGCAGCAAAAGCTTTGCCGCCGACATTTATGACGGGCTATGAAATAATTTTTTTTTTGTTTTTGCACCCTTTTTTCTTCCATATAAATACGTATTATTTTTTCTTTTTTCTGGGTCGTTCGTCGTTTCCAATGGCAAAGCGACAAAGTTGCGCACATGTCAAACTTGGAGGCGCTTCACTTGATTTAGAACTGTGCCAAGTGGCGTTCGCAGAAATTGATTTTAAAAACGTTTTCAAAACTATAAAAAATTTAAATAAAAGAGGGGCAAAAAAGAGGCACAAAAGCGAAATGAGTTCCATCTTTGCGCCGTTTAATACAAAGTTGTAGAAAGTGCTGAAATTTGTTGAAATCTCCGTTTTGAACTTGGTATTTGGTTTATTTTGTTTTGGGTTCTGTTTAAAAGCAATTAAATACTCTTTTAGAATAGATAAGTATATATTTTATAGCTAAATTAAAACAGTTGTAAATGTCTTTTAGAATAGATATTTAATTACAATAGTATGATTGCAGTTATAAGTCTTTCAAAAGAGAGAAGTAATATATATTTATATACATATGTATTTTCTACAAATGAAAAGTAATAAAATCATTTCAGAAATAAGAATTCACCTTTCTAATTCTTGAGTCTTTTTCGTTTTTCCCAAAAATATAGTAGATATTTTTAATTGAGTCATTCAACATAAAAGCTATAAAATATATTATTCCATAGAAAATTTTAAATTTTAACTTTGGGATTATGTATATATTTTGTATTACAAATAGTGTTTAGTAGGTATTCGATTTTTTTTTTGCAATTTTGATACAGTCCCGGTGCCAAAGCCATGCTTGAAACTAAGCGTGACATTATTCAATATTGTTTCTTTTGTCTTCAATATATCTTCTGTCAAGTTCAAGTCTTAGTCAACGGTTTTTTATTTCGTCCAAACTTGACAAGGTCATCGGCATCTCTAAACTCTTAACGTCTATATCAAAGCAATTATAATTTCTGCTGCCGCATAAGATGCTCTAATTTGCTTACAAGCTACACTTCCCAAACATTGTTGGTGTTGTTGTTGTTTGGTGCCCAGTTGATGCATCATCTGCATGCGGCATTCAACACGCATTAGGTTCACACCCAGGCAACATTTTACTTTACACATCGCACACAAATTGTCGCTGCTTGTTGTTGTTTCGCAGCCCACTAGCGTTTTAAAAGGAGTCCAAACAAAAACATGAAAGGAAGAAGCAAACCAGAATCAATTTTACACTTGAAGAAAATAAATAAAAATATTAAATTGAATTTCGAATTCATATTGAACCAATTTTTAAGTAATGAAATTCTTCAGTTTTTTTTACGTTGAAAACCAAACCGTGCTTTCTTAGTACAAGCAATTAAGATTTCGCCAAATATTGACTAGATTTCCTTGAGTGCTGACAATTTGGGCTATTTTCTCTGAGTGTAGCAACAGTTGCCGCGGCAGCCACTCGTCTCTCTACACTGGCTGTTGATACCAATTTGATGGCATAATTTCAACATGCCCCGCAGCCATATAAATTTGTATGTTGCTGTTGTCGTTGCCGTCGTGTTGCCTGCCTCAGCTTCTGCCTCTACCTTACAGCCTGTCTGCCTGCCGCCCGTGAAAGAAGTGGCAAATTTAATGCCAAAACAACAGCGGCGGCGGCGGCGGCGACTATGTGGCATCCTGGCCGGGATTTCAATTTTATGCCCAAAAGGTACGTCAACATGTCTGCCCCGTCAGTCCGGCTGTCTCTGGCTCCCCCAGCCCCTGCCCGTGCCCTAGCATAATTGTCGGCTGCAGCTTCTGGGTTGCAAGCCACCATTTGTTGCAGACACTTTTGTTACGCTTTTGTTGGTTAATTATGATTGCCTAGGCTTGAGGACCCCCCCAAGCTGTTCAAAATTGCAATATGCAAATTTCGTCTAACTGAAATAGGTAAAGAAAATAATAAATAAAAAAATACTTTCCATAAATTTAATTTATTTATTATATTTTTGCTGATGTTGTGGCTAGTTGCACTTCTAAGCGGCGCCGCCTATTTACACCCCGAGGCCATGCGCTCCACACAGTAGCTGACACAATTGTCATTTTGGCGCTGCCTTGGTGAAAATACCCGCCAAAGATTTATGCCTGTTCTCCATACGGCCGCTGCCCCAGCCCTTGCCCCTGCCCCTGCCCCTGCCCCTGATCGTGCACCATCTGGACTCTGCCTGGCGTCAGCTCTCTGGTACTGTTGCAAATCTTTTGGCTACTGGTTTTCTCTTTATACCCCTTTGTAATGTGTGTATAGGGTATCATAACATATCATAACATATGACTCATATTTGATTTGTTTTTGTATAGCTGGAAATTGTATATATATATGTTCTATCGGTCTTAAACAGATTTTTACATAATTCATAAGAAAAAAAATTGTAGATTTTTTAAAATTTAACAGTTGCTATTTAAAGCGATATAAAATTATATTTAATCCCATCATTTCCCCAAAATCTCTTTAAGCCCTGAGAAGAGCGAAAGTCACATATGTTGTCGTAGTTAATATATGTGTATTTACATAAAAAATAAATATATATTTATATAACAAACAAATAAATAAATGTCGCTTAGTTATACTAAATTTTTTGTTTCACATTTTTTAAATTTTCCCCCATAAAATCGATCATTATTGACTTTTTCTCCAGACCGGACTGTAGAGTATTTTCTAGTCAAGCCCACTTCACTTTCACTTGGACTTTAGCGTGCAACGCAGCACCGCAAGGGTTTTAATTTTTATGCCAGCTGCAACATCCGCCACGACTCACGGCATCCAACGCCTCCCTCTCGACTCCCCAACTCTTGGCTCTGGCGAGTGCTTTCCTTAGTTATGTTGTCTATTATTGCCTGTCAATATAAATGTCAAAATCTGGCTCTTAATAGCCTTTTAAAAAGCGCTACATTAGTCTTTGTTTTTGCTGCCGGCAATTTTTAGTTATTTTTCGGGTTTTTTTGCTATTTTTTTTGCAAAAAAGTTAATTAAAAAATAGTTTTTGCGAAACGTGAATTTAGCTGAATGACAGTTAAATTCAATTATGCGCTGTTTATGGCTTTTCTCGTTGCATGCACCGCGGGCCAAATCAGTTGCAGTTGCAAAGTCAACTAGCTCTAAGCAACACTAATAAATATGCATTAGCGCTGTATGTGTGTGTGTGTGTGTGTGTGTAGAACCACCCACCCACAACCACACATCAACGCACAATCGGATCGTAAAAACAGCGCTCCAAAGTTGTTGGTAATTTGTAAAAGACCGCGTCGAAAAGTTTTGTGCCACAAAAAAAATGGTAAGCCAGGAGAAACAAAAGCAGGGAAAACGAAAAGATGTTGTGTTATGTTGTGCCGCCATTTTGTTTGGCTCAACGCTACATAATAAAAGAACAAAATATTGGGGTGACCATTAAAGTATTTGAGAAAAAATTAAACAAAGAATTGCTTTCTATTATTAAGATTAATTTTTCTTTATACAAAAAATTACTTTTCATACAATTTTAAGAATTTTAATTTTTTAAAATATGTTAAAGACAAGACTTTAAAAAATGTAAGAAAAAAGTTTTTAGTTTTATTATTACGAATATTTATATGATTTTAGTTTCCTACATCTATATTATTATATTAAAAAATAATGAAATTCGATACTGTCAATAGTTGTCTATGTATGTGTATGATAGTCAATGTGTTGGGAATTATTAAAATATAATAATATAAAATATAAATTTATTAAAATATAAAAAGCAAATAATTGTTAGAATAATATATAGCGATAGTTTATTATCAAATTCACACATAGAAAGCGGAAAGTAAAAAATTTGTTTTTCTTTGAAACTCCTTTAGAATTTTGATTTTAAAATTTTTGCGCATCTTGGGACACCCTAACCCATACAAATATATATATGGTTTGTATCGCTTACGCTTTTCGAGTGTGGAAAGAGTTTTGATAAACTTTTTACACATTATATGGCAACAGCAAGCTGGCACCCCATCGCCCCACTGTGCCCCTTACCACTCCGCCCCTCAAAACAAGCCATTTGGAAATCTATGAAAATCGCCTCAGCCGCGCGTAGTGGGTGCAAAAAAGTTAAAAGCAGACTTAATGGCGCCACTTGTGCTTAAAATTTATTTTATGATGCGCATGCTAAGCCACAGTTGAATTTTAAAATACACCCAGACACACACACACAGATAAACCGATGTGGGAGGGGGTAGGGGAAGGGTAAAGATAGAAGGATTTGCTACGCATCGTCGTCCTGCTAGCTTATCCTTAAGGGAACGCGTCGTTTACGCCCCAAGAGGAAAAAACTCTTTCGAAAAAGTTTCGCGCGACTTTTTTTTTAGCCATGCGTCGGTCGTTGGTCCTTGAGCTAACTCAAAGAGTGAGTGAGTGAGTGAGAGAGAGAGGGAAAGAGGCAGCGGGTAGGGAAGAGTTACCGAGTCGGGGTTGACTCTCGGATGTGTGTGGCAGGAGTGTTTCGGGTGCGGAAAATGGCATGTTAGCATGTGCCTTGGCTGTCAAGAACGCTGCGGGGCTTAACGAAAGGATTTATGTATCAACGCTTTAAAATTTGGCGCAGATAACGCGCGTTTAATTGGCTCTGGGCGCGTGTGCGGCCCACAACTTGGCTCTGACTTGATTTTGGGTTTTCTCTCACTCTTTTATTCTTTTTTTTCCCCTTCTGCGCACTCAATTTGAAAATGTTTGGGTTTCCTTTTTCTTTTGGTAAGTGCCTCAAATCGTTTTAAAAGTGTGTACGACAGCTTATCTGCATTTTTATACCCTGTAGCACGAGGGAAATCAAGGAAATGTGGTATGTGGACGAAATTTGTATGAAGTAAACAAATTCATGCTAAAAATTGTGCCCTACAAGTTCCCATTTGTACTTGGGTCCAAACTTCAATAACTTTGTCAAAACTGAACTAATTTTTTCATTAATATTTGGGCTGCAATACAAACTAATATAACTTGGAAGCAACATGTTTTGATGGAAATTCATGTTATAAGCAAGAAATTCGCATGTGTCCAAAAACGACCATAACTTGGTCAAAACTGGACCGATTGCGGCAAGCAATTTCTTTTTATTCATGGAATGGTGACTAAAGGGTATCTGCTAGCCGAGTAGTCTTGACGGAAACACTTTTACACATTCTGTACGCTTTGCGTCAACATTTGCTTTAATTTGGTACCTCCAAAACGTTAGAATAAGTTATTAAACTATATTTTGATCATTATCAAACATTTGAAAATTTGATGGCTTTAAGCTTCCTAACTTTTGTGTTTTTTCGACTGTTTTGTTCCGCTCACTGGGAAGATTTACACACAAATCACACCAATTCGCATTGTTGGTCGAAAAGAAGAGGAGAGGAGGCAGACAAGAAAAACAGACTTCCATCAGTCCTAAAGCTGGGCCAATAACAAGTAAAAGGTCTTATGACCTTGATGCTCATTTCGGTGCCGATTTAACACATAATACAGAGCAACGATTTTTTTTTTGTGAGAAATACAAAAAAGTTCTTAAACAAATAAAAATTAGTCTTTCCACATAATCAAGTCATAATATTGTGATAACTATTGTTGAACTGGATCGTTCAAATGTCAGTTAAAAAAAAAAAAAACTCTTAAGCTGCTTACCAAAGCTGAAACTCTCAGCGAGCGCTCAATAAGCTGCTTACCCACCAATTGACCAATATTTTTATTTATTTTTTTTTCGCCTCGAGCTGCCAAAACAATATAAAGTGTTAATTTGTTTAAAAAATCAAAAAATTCAAATAAAATCAAAGATCGTGACAACGTTAACATAATTTTTGTTTTTCAAACATGAAAATACACTTTAAGCAGCGATAAATTACAATAAATTAGAATTTAATTAAACGAAAAGCCAAATGAGAAAAAAAAACACTTTTGATTTGAGTTTTTGAGAGACTTTGAGCTAATCAAAATTCTTTGGCATTTCATAAGCGGCACTAAAAATGTCAAAATATTATGCGCGGCCTCCAACAACACTAAAAGAAAAAGAAAAGAAGAGGCTGTCATGCTGTCAAGCATTGAACTCTCTGTGCCTATTGTCAAACCGATTGCCAATGCATTTGACCAACAGCTAAGTGTTGCTGCCCAGAGAGAACTCAACAACCGGCAACAACAACAAACTATTGTTGTGCCCGCTTCTAACGCCTCACTAAACAACATGAGCTTATGCCCGTAAACCTAATGAACGGATTAAGTCGACTCTACGTCTGTCACAAAACTCTTTCCGTGTGTGTGTGTGTGTGTGTGTCCCTCTCTGATCTTCTGATCTCTCATATGGCATCTCCAGTGTGTCTGTCGTGTGTGGCAAGGTGATAAACTTTGATATTTTAATGATATGTTCAACAAAACGTTTGTTGCACATAAAAATTTTCTTAGCCTGTGCATCGCGCTCAACTTTTGTAACTGTTTTTTCGTAAATGGTAAATCGGCTTTGGCTTTATAGCTACGCCCCCCCTCCAAGTGTCTCTGCCATATTCCCATTGATATTGTTTGGTATTTGGTATGACATTAAACTCATTTTACAGGTGTCGCGTTTTATTTATGAGCTGTAAAAAACTCTATTTTTTCGAGCTCTTCATGCATTTTTCTTGCATCATCTTCAACTGTTTTCATATGTGCTTTGAAGAGATGGCAGATAAAAAAGGTTAAAAGGTCATGAAATACAATACCCTATTTGCAAAGCGAAGCGTGCTAGTAATATAAGCTTCATCTTTATTAGTTTTTTTAATATATATGTGTCTTTAAAGATTCAGATTAAAACTATTAGTTTGACTATATAGTATAAAGCAATGTCTGTTAAATGTGTTGGAAACTAACAAATATGTTGCACCATAAAATAGTTTATATTTTCATGACTAAGATATTTCCTTCTGATTGGAAAATTTTTATAAAAATATACAAAAAATAAAATAAACTTATAACAAATTGAGGTAAACTATTTCTTTAAAATTCTTCTCTGCAAGAGACTTTGACTTTTACATAGAACACAATTTATAGTAGATCCTTTCTGTCTGTCTGTCTGTCTGTCGCTCTCTTTCTTTCTTATTATTTATTATTACAACTTTTCTTTCTTCTTCTCAAATGTTTTGCTCTACTCTTTTCCTTGAAGGTTTTTTTCTCTCTTCGCTCTCTGTAAATTGTGGATTTTTCTTTCGTTTTCTCTTTCCTTCTTTTATTTCTCCTGCTACCGCTATATTTTTGTTTTGCACGTTGTAACCTTCACTCCTCATTCTATTCATTTTATCTCTATCTTTTCCTTTTGTGATCCTCAAGCTACCCTCTCTCGAGAGTGTATGTAATTTTGCAATTCCGTTCTAAATGTTTTTCGTAAACGTGAACAATCTGTAAAAATATTTGCTCCTCTCTTTCTCTTTTTATTATATATATCACTTTATCTCTCTCTCTCTTTCTCTCTAACTCTTAACTGACTCTCTCCAGATCGTTTGAATTCTTAATTCTGTTTTAAGCCTTCTTCCTAAACGTTGCGCCCATTTCCCATAAGTTTGAATGGGAATAGAAATGGAAAGAAAAAGTTTTATTTAAATTGTTATTCTCTCGCTTTTGAACTTCATGGATGGGCAATTAATTGCCCAAATTTATTTCTTGAATTTAAATTAGCCATGTTTATATTTATACGCTTCAACATTTAGCTTACCTGTTTTATGTGATGTGATGGACCTTAGCATAAACCCCAACTGATGGCTATTGCTCATCGTCAACTTGGCCAACCTTCTGTCATGGCAACGCCCCACATCAAGCAGAACTTTTTGATATTTTTTACCCAACTTTTCTTCAAATCCATTTTTTCTCGAACGCGTGTAACACGAACCGTTTTCCCAGCTGCTGCTGCTCAACTTGCTGGGTTTTTGTATTTTATGGCAATATAAACGCGACGATTAAAACGTTAAAATTCAACATTTAAAATCATGTTCGGTTTAATTTCAAATCGAATGAATGCGCAAAGGCAGGCAACTCGAAAAACAAAACTGGCCAAGCGGCTAACCCACTGACTATCTATAACTATAAATGTATCTATATCTGTAAATGTATCTGTGTAGCTGGTATCTGGCAGCTATCCACAGTCATGTCAGACAATCAACTTAACCAAGTTAGTCAACCGGAGTTGGTCATTTCATTCAACGGCTAATAAAATGCTTGAGTTATCCACATGTTGAGGCACTGGCTTAAGAGAGAGAGGAAAAGAGAGCAAGAGGGGAGTTGGGAGGGGGTTGCTGTGGCGTGGCACATCATTAAAATCAACGTTTACATACAGCAAACATCAATGCAGACAACAAATTCTTTTAACTGCAGATAAAAATCAGCAACTGAAACAAAAGTGAAACAAGATGAAAAATTTGTCAGCTTTGCTAGACGAAGCCTAAATACGCTTTAAATCTATATTTTGTTAGCGTTTAAGTGGGCGATTTTCTTATTTTTGCTACTATTTCTATTACTCATGCTGGCCAAGGCAAAGATATATTTCAGGACTTTACATAACAATAAAAACTTAGCAAAAATAAAAAAGCAAATTCACAATTTAAGCATAAGTTTAACGTATGTTTGATATAATTTTAACCGAATTTTTAAACAAAACTTCACAGAGATTTTATTTTTACAGGGTTCACAAAAACCAGTATTACATATTGAGCCTCAAATTTAAAATACTCTTTACGCAGTGTATAAGTATATTAGTACAATTTACGATTTACATTTGAAACAACGCAAACACGAACATGGCTTAAACGCAGACTTGGGCCAACGCGGCGCGGGACAAAACGAGACGGGAAAGGGGTTGGGGGTGGAAGTGGGGTGGGGTTGGGGTGCGACGGTTGGAAAGCGCAACGAGATTGCTGACTTCCTGAGCGGCTGCTGGGTTTTGCTTTTGCTTTTGTCTTGGCCATCGCATTTTAGCTGAGCTCATTTACAATTCCAATTATGCACAACATTTTCTAATTACACGACCATCAACACCGCTGCCAGAGTTGCCACGCTGTTCCGCCAAGCCCCCCACCTCTCTTTCTGGCGCTGCAGCTCCTTCTGCACTGATGGATCGGCATATATCAACGTGGACGTCGTCGCGTTGATTTCATTTGACTACCAGACGTTGCCGTCTTGGCCAGAAAGATTGGCCGTGACGTTGGCGTGGGCTGCAGTCGCCGCCGCCGCCGCCGCCGCTGGTCATCATCGTGATGATTGTCAGGTTTTTTTTTGCACGCCATAATTAACGTATGTTTTTAATGTGCAGCTAATTGTGTTGCAATCATTCGCATTCGCATGTGGCCAGTGTTCACTGTACAGCGAGCATTTTAATTGCAGCCGCAATTTTTCATACATTTTTGCATTGTGTATAATTTGTATTTTTTTTAAATTTCAATTTCTTTGTTATTATTGCACATACGCCATGCTTGCATCGCTCTCTCTCGCTCTTTCACTCTCGCTGGCTCTCTCTTTGGCTTTTTTCAACAGCTGCTAAATTAGTTCAACACTTCAGTTGACGGCATGTTCCATTGGCATGACATTCAACTGACAGTTGGTAATCTCTGGCATGTTGGCAATTTCTGACAGACCAACTGACAGACAGACAGACGGACAGAGAGGCGAACCGAACGACGGACAAATGAACCAACGGTGGGGCGGGCGGTCGGTCGACGGGACCCTGGCTTGATAGCTACTGGCAAGCGTGTGGAGGACACTGTAAGAAATCGTCCCTTGAAAAAAAATAAAAAAAAATAGAACACGACTAGGATATCTTAAAAACATATTTACATATGTATACACATTGTATACATGTAAGTTTCTATAATTATGTTTTGATATATTTATATGTTTCTATTTTCATATTTACTTAGAATATTTTTGAGCTACTCCAAGTGTGTTAATTCGATTCTTTTTGTAGGCTCTGTTAAACTGCAACTGGTTCAAAAATGGTTTATGCATATTTTATCTAATATTTTTCACTCTCATAATGTTGTGATAGCTCAGAGAATTTTTTTCATAGTGTTGGATTGTACAAAATTTGGAATTTTAATTATGTTGAAATGTCAACATATTATTTATGGAATACCAAGGGTTAGGCGGTTTAGCCCGACCAAGTTTTCTTTTCTTTCTAGGTTTAATTTTTACTCAAAAATATTTAAAATAATTATAAAATATTTAATTATCTTTTCTCAATTTTTAGGCGAGTGGGTGGGCTGTGTGTAAGTGCGTGAAGGGGGGGGGGGTATCTTCTCGGAAATGGTAATTAATGTATTTATTATTATTTTTTAAATATATATATATTTTTTTAATTGTAGTATTGTTTATAATAGCCGTTTTCCTTGAAGCGCTTTAGAATAGGTTATGAAGCGGATTTTCGCTCAGTGTAAGTAAATTGTCTTATGCTGCGTCTTGTTTTGTTGCATGCGTTGCACTTACAAATAAAATTGTTGCATTTAAGAAGCAGTTACAACGCCTAAGAAGAACAAGACGAAGAAGACGACGGCAACTCTTTTATTGTTGTTGCTGTTGCTGTTGCTGTTAAGAAGGGGTAGCAACACTTGCCGCATAGCCGAGGGCAGCTTGTAAATTTCGAACGTTGATGTTTTTATTATGATTAAAGGTAATTGGGTGTGGCTAGCTGCATTAGCCATGCACAATTATTGCCGTAGACAATTTCAAAATAAGTTGTTGAAGCTTAATTTTGCTTTCGTTTTTTTTCCCAACTTTGCGTGGGTGTTGCCTGCCGCGGAATGTCGCCTCGTTTGGGTTTTTCGACTCGGTAACAAAGTCTTGTTTTTTCCCCCTAAGCGACTGCCAAGGCAGACGCAGCGACTCCGTCTGCAGCGATCGAAGCTGAGGCACATTGAAAACCACCTGCTGTGCCTGGACACAAGGCACTGTAATCAGTTTAAATGGCCGCAGCGAGGGGAGCAGGGCGCGGGCGCGGGCGCGGGGCTAAAATCCACAGTCTGGCCAACACCACTGACATTTGACTGTGGTGCCACAATGAACACGCCATAAAGCAAAAGTCAAACAAAAAATTAATAAAAAACGCAGCCAGACGAACACGGATCGATGCATCGACAACGGGCAACGGTCACCGGGACTTGGCTTTTTTCCTTCTTTTTTGCATGTCGAACGATCGATCAAAATATAAACGAGGGTATGGGATAAGCAAATGCCGGGCTTCGAAGCCCAAAACACATTTGACTACCACATACCTGGGCCCAAACGGGCCAGCCAAAGTGTTTGCGTGTGTGTATGTGTGTGTGTGTGCATAGGGCTCTCTCTTTCTTTGACTCTCCTTTAGCCTTTGGCCCCGAAAAAAGTTTTCGGCATTAAAAGCGCATATAAAACTGTCAAATTGTTTTGTGCTGGCCAAAAGTTATGAGCCATCATTAGCGTTCGCGCTTGTATGCAGTTTGTTAAGTGAAATTGAAAACAGGAACCAAAGACCTTCGACTCGAAGTTCGCGCTGGTTCACTGCTAACACATATTTATTTTTTTCGGGTCTAACGCATGTGTTGACAGCTTATTAATGTTTGGCTATAAATTGCGAATCAGCGAAAAACCCAGGCTCAGGCACAGCCAGAAATCATTTAAATTTGGCAACACTGTTGTGTGGGTGGCGTTGTTGCCGAATTTCATTAGAAATATGAAGTAAAAGCTGATCATATTATTTATTTATATATTGAATAGTATATGCTTTATACTATCAATAAAGATAAGCAATAAAATATCTTAGTATGCATATATAAGTTTTCTATGCGACAAATAAAAACCAATTTTATTTCTGTCCATTTTTATATTTTTTCTGTAATGTATGTCAATTTTAAATATGTAAGAAAGTTGATATAAATTGAGCTCCTACTGTTTAATATTTAAATATATTAATTTTTTAATTTTTAATTTTTAAACGTAGTTCTTTCCTAAGCTTAAGAAGCAGATATATAAATAAGTATATTTTAAAATGTGAAGTGAATCACTTTCATGTCTAGCATTTCATTATGTTTAAAGCTAAAAATTTAATTTATTTTTAAGCGTTATTTTTCAGCGTGCACATCAGAAAGAATTTATTCCGTTTGCTATTGCAAATTTTCTCTCTGCAATAAATGTGTGCTGAAAAGAGGAATTTTATTTGATTGGCATGTAATAAAAAATCGTACATAGAAAAGTTAAATTCTTCTGTCTAACATTAACAAAGCTCTGCTAATGTATTTCAAAGAAAGCAACATTGCCAATTTTCGCTCCAAAGATTATTGAACATGCGAGCTCCTGGAAGAGATTAACTCAAGTGAATTACGCTGGGTGGTCTGCAACAAACTGTTGAAGATTAGAAATATGGCAAATGCAATCAATGCACTGAGCTCTTGGAAAACTCATCATAAACACTGCAAGTGGCATGGGCGGAGGGGTCGTGAGGCTGGTTGGGGGGCCTATATGCATGGGGTTTATGTGCTGTCAAAAGTGACAGCTATAATTGCGACGTCATAATGCAGCGTCATGTCTATGACAGTTTAATTGTGGCTAGGAAAGCGCGCAATTACATGTCGGCCGCAAAATTAAAAATACAAAAAAATTGAAGCTAAAAATGTGGAAATATAATTGAAAGAAAATTTGCATTGGCAGGCAACTTGTTAGACGAACGGCGGCTGCTGTTGCTGCTGCTTTGCACCCAATTAAAATGTTTCACACGTTTGCATAATTAATACTCAAATAGCGCGCACTTGTCGGCGAAATGCCCAGACATGATCAGGGGGAGGGGGAGAGGAAGCGGCCCATAGATTTTGTACCATGGGCAGTTGCAAAGCTGGCTGAAAATTGGCGACAAAAAAGAAGGCAATAAAGAGTATGTCGCAGAATAAGTACCCTGATAAATACATATAGTCAAATATCACCCAGTTGTCAATAATATATAGTCCAAAAATCGTAAAGATCCTTTAACCATGTACATGACAAACGGATATTGTTTAAATAAATTTTATAAATCGAGTTCTTTTACAATTTATATTTTATGTTTAGTAAGTTAGTTTAACTGGTTTTAAGTAATAATATTAAAATATTCTCATACTTTATCGAATCTGAAATACATTTAGCTGAAGCAAAATATATTAAATATTTTAATTCTAATATCCCAATATATTTAAACCCAAATATTTATTCATATAATATATGATCTTTATCTATATTTGATTAATTTGGGATTTTTTTAAAGCCTTCTCCCATACGTTGCATTTGAAGTGACAAATTATACAACCCCTTTGCAGACAGGGTATAACAAAGCCAATTCTTGTGGCGGCGTTTCTCAGAAGTCGCTTCTGTTGTCGAAATTGTTAATTATGATTTTTTCCTTGAGACGGTCGTATGACAGCATTTTGACAGAAATGGGGCTGGCTGCGTTGAGAATATGCGCAACGATATTTAAGCGCATGACAAATAAAAATGTTGCAAATATGCAAATAATATAAAAAGAATAAGGCAAAATAAAAGGTTGCCACAGCGCGTTGCACAAACTGACAGAGAAAATGTTACTTGCATTTTGCGCGGCAGCAGACAAAACTGTCATCTGTCAATTTGACAGTTTAACTAGGTAATTAGTGTGTGCACAACACACACTCGCTGTGTGTGTGTGCGTGTGTGTGTTGACTAGAAGCCAACGCGCCTGTCAGTGAGCACTAAAAGTAAAGAACACTTGAGCCTGCCACAGATTCTCAATTTCATTTGCCACTGCCACTGAAATGTCTCTCTTCCGCTTGTAATTCATCATTTGACATGGCGAGCGCACTGGCTCTGTGAATACCCTGTACCCAGCGCAAAGACGTGCAAGAGGGTATGATGCTTTTATTAAAATATATTAATTAAAATTATCTATTTCATATATATTACCTTTTAACAGCACGCTATAGGTGCAAAAATCTCCTTTAAAAATATGTTAAATGCCATATTTACTTTTATGAGCTTAATTTATGTTTAAATTATGTATTCTTAAACTGTCATACAAAAATTTTTGTTTATAATTCCGTTTAACTGATTCTGTATTTAAATCTGGAAACATATTTTTTGTCAAAATTCTTCCCATAACGGCTTAGATCAACATTTAATATCACAACTAAACAAATATAAATGAAGATTACCATTTTGTGAATGGTTTGTAAATTAAATTGGCATTTAAAATGTAATTTGTTAATATTGTTGACGAAAATTAAATTTTATAAAATTATTTTATAACTCAAATGCTTGCAGGGATAGCTTTGCGATGGGTACAGGATATATGCTAGTCGTGCAGTTTAGACCACAGCACTCTTACTTGCTTTACTTCGGATCTGTTGGCCCTCCCCCCTGCCCTGGTAGCTGACTGATCCGCGCGTACTTCCTACTATCCCAGTTCTCTGTTGGCCCGGCTCCTGCAATTACAGCACTTTTAAGTGCTTCATTGCCAACTTCATTGCAGCGCAACGTCATCATCACCATCTGCAACACCATCATCAGCATTATCATCGTCGCGTTTGTCATTCGAGTGGAACCAAACAGACGAGTTCGCAAATAAATCATCTTCTGCTAACCCCTCTGCCCAACTCCTAAGTTTTCATTGCCCCTCCCTTTCCCTATTTGTTGTGCTACTTCGCTTTTCTCTTGTACTTTGCACAATTTGTTTTCGTTTTGGTATTTTTCTTATGTTGCGGAAAATTATGTTGTACTTCTGTGGTTGATGCGGGCAATTGAGTGATTCGGCTGCTGGAATAGACGTCTCTTTAAATGCAGGGATCCGCAATTAATTGATTTATATATAGTATCTATTAGTTGGGAGCTAAACATTCAGATATTATTGAGTGAAGCAAAAGAAGAACTTGAGATTCTTCCTAAATTTATATAAAAAAAGAATTTATATCTTTTATAGAGTGTAATCGAGTATATAAATGAACCCTAAATTTATCGATGAGTTTATTAAAATTATCCATGCAGTATGAAAATATCTTGCGAATATATTTCATGGAAGGATTTTCTATACAGGAGGTGGATTGTCCTTAAAATTTAATTATTTTGTAGATACTTGTGGGGAGTTTTTTTTTTTTTTAGGATAATCTATTAATTAAAAGGACAACAAATGAGAGGATTAATGAGAACAATTGAAAGTAAGGATGGCAACGAATGAACGATGAACAAAATGAATGTAGTCTCGAGATACGAATCTCCCAACTGCTTCCATTTACACCTGCGCTTAGCGCTACCAACATTTAACCTTGAAAAGCTATAGCTCACTTGTTTTTGGTTTTTAACTACGCCGTTGCAGTTGCACACCTCTTTAAATGCCTCAATTTCGCACTGTAATATTTAGCAGCTATTTTAGTCCACAAGCCTCCTGGAAACCATTCATTTGGGCCACAAATGAATATGCAATGCATTTAGCAGCTAGTTAATTGGCCAACTGGCGTATCGGGCTACTCATTCAGCAGATTAAAGAGACGCATCTTGACTTTGGCTGCCATTTAATTAACTGTTGTTGTTGTTGTTTTTGCTGCTGCTGTTGCATGCAGCAGACACATCATTATTAAAATCACCTGTAATCAAGTTCAAACGTCAAAAACTAGAAAACTAGAGCAGCGCCACACACACACACACACATACGCACACACACATACACTCGTAAGAGGCAGCGATCAAAACAACATCAAAACCGATTTAAAATCGATTAACCTGTTTCTCTGTGGCACTTCATAAGCCAAGTGGCCGTTGCTGACGCCGAAAACTGTGTGCGGCAACAGGCAGCCGCAACAACAACGGGCAACAGGTTGATTTACGGCAAATTCTCACATGTCGGGGCAACAGCAGCAGGAGCAACAAAAACAACAACATCTAAAACCAACTTAAATGCGGCTGCAGCTAAAGAAAAACCAAAAAAAGAAGCATGTAAAGAACACAGAAATCTTGCCGCTGCCGACGACGCCGACAGAACGTTCAACAGCGAACACGCCCACCACACAAAAGGCAAAAGGCCAACAACAACACCATCAAAAACCCAGCTTAGAGCTCAGACTGAGGTGAGAAAATGTTTGATTAGAATTTTTTTTGGCCTTAACCACGAGCTTTGCGTGCGTCTGTCGGATCAATTTTTTGATTTTTCGGGTAAATAATTTTTTTTATATTTTTTCCATTTGCTGGCTGCTTTTGTTGCTGCCGCCGACGCCGCCAACAGCAAAATATTTGAGCTAATGTGGGCAGATGCCCAAGTAATCAGCGACTTTATATATAGATATATGTATATATGAAAAGTTATTAAAAATAATAAGAATGTTGAAGTTGCAAGTTTCCGAATGAGAGTAACTCTTGTGAGGCGAGGTTAACTAATTTGAAATCCTGTATGATAAAATTATATACAAATAAACGAAACCATTTTGATAAAAAAGGTTTGGTTCCAGTTTAGGTTTGACTGATTTTTGTTGCAACTGGTTCGTTTCAAGATTTACAAGCCTTCAATTCAAACTCGTTTAGTTGCTTTAATAAACAGATTACTTTAATTAGATACAATTATAAATTAATCTAAATTTGTTTTTTTTTCTTGACTTAACATTTCTAATTTTGAATAATTTGTTTTGGTATAAATAAGTACCCTCCCCCTTATCAGGCGCTCACCCAGGATAAGCTCGATTTCACGGCCAATACTTTAAACTGAAATTTTAATTTATTAAGCGTAACAATTTTATAAATTGCGCTCATTGCATCGAGTCCGGCGCCGGGGCTCGAAGGCGTTACGGCAAAGGGGTTGTTAATCCGGCGTAACTGCTACGCGTTGTTCATGTGGTTGTTGTTGTTGTTGTTGTTGCTGCTGCTGCTGCTGCTGCTTGTGACGCAGTTTTTGCCGAGTGCCAAGTTGTGATATTTCGCACATTTTACCCCTTTTCGAAGGCGGCTGCCGCCGCCGATTTGCTGCTGCCCTCGCTGAGGGTTAACCAAGGGGCGGCGGCCTCGACTTTTTATGTTCGCCCCGCCGTACGCAACTCTATTTGTTAGGGTTGACTTAATCAGTGCGCGCCTCTTGACTCTGTTATTTGCTGTTGTTGTTGTTTTCATCTTTGTTTTGTGTTTGGCCAAGTTGACAGTTTATTTTCTGTTTTTGGACTGTTATCTATGGTCTCATTAACGGGGTAAATCGCTATGCATGCTTCAATGATTTTTGACTTGGTTGCCGCTGTTAATGCTTCTTCTTGAAATCACTCAAGTCTGAAATCAGTTTCAGTGGGACACAATCCATAGAAAACGAAAGTGGAAGGGCCTTTAAAGTTTGCGATTAAAGTCAAGAACTTTAAGAAATTCTCTAACTTATTTCTTGGCCTAGATGTACATATTTTATTTTTATGTTAACTAACGTGCTTGGGCTTACTTCGCTTTATCGCTGCTTTAACAAACGTGACTTTATAGCATTTGGCATTAGATTTGCATCCGCTGTACGAGTTTCTGGCCAAGTTGTTACTACAAGTCTTTGAACATGTGTTTCAACATTTAGCAAGACTATTTCGAGTTTTTTTTTGTATTTATCAGAGAACATGTGCCATGAATGTGACTTTTGTAATAACATTTTTTCGGGTTGTAAAATAAAATAAATCAAATACTTGCCAAATATGTGACGCTAGAAAATGGCTTATTGGAGAATTTGTATTCAAATGTTATACAAAATTTCCATATATAATGAAATATAATAATATTAAATAAAACCTTATATTATATAATAGTAACATTATTTAATAGTTTACTATGGTTTATATACTATATCTATATTTTATATATAAATGATCCATATACTAGATTAAATTAAATATCATTTCCCATTTTGGTATATATCATTTGTGTATAAAAATTAAAAATAAAAAACCTAAATGCTAATCAAGTTATGCCAGACTAATCACGTTATGTCAGACTTGACTGAATAGAAAAGAAACTGCCTATTTTCCAGCTCAAACCAAAACACCTCTTTTGCCCACTTTGTGGTAAAAGAGTATGAAAAAATATCTTTGAGCATTATAATTAACAATATCTTATGGAATATACATACATCTCAAACAAAATCAGCAAATTAGTGATTATATGTAATTAATTATATATAATCTTCAGAATGCAGAACTTAAAAAGTGAAATCAGCAAATTGAGCGTGTTGAATGCTGCGAAACAAAGCAGTTGATTGCCCGACAATGATGACAATGTTGAAAGACAAACAACAACTGCAGTCGAAGCAGAAGAAGAAGAAGAGCAGGCATAAGGAACAGTCCATTGTTTTGCTGTCGCCTCGCTGTGGCAAGTTGGCAAGTGAAGCGTTATCAACATGCATGCAATTTACTCATCATCACAGATCGAAAGGTGATAGCCGACATGTTACTTTTTAATTGACGCGAAGATGAGTCAAAATGAATTATTACTGCAACTAATATGGAGTCGCCGCTTGTGCGGCAATTAGCCGAGGCGGGCAGCCAGCCAGGAGCGAGTGAACCGCCAGAAGCGAAGACACCACCACAAGGCGCAAAAGTTGGCGAAACTCGATGAGCAAAACTGCAATTTAGGCCGCATAGTTCAGGCCGGACGTTGAAAGACAATAATGCTTAATAATGAGCTGTAAAGTTTATTAATTGCCAGCGCGAATTTGCCAAGCCGCAGCACCGCATAGGGAGGGGCCCGAAGGGGGCTCGACTACTGCTCCTATCTCCTATTCAAGGTGCGGCTAATGAGCCATTTGCGTGTTGTCAATTTTTCTCCCTCTCTCTCTGTGTGTGTATTATTTGCTGAAGAGCTGCACACACACTCATTCACACACATTAAAACTAAATTATTGAAAATGTGTGTGTTTTTGCTTCTTTTTGCAACTGCAACCAAATGACAACTGTGCCATGTGTCAAAGTTCGCCAAGCGTCGCGCAATTGGCGATGAGCGCGTGAGGTCTTAGCAACAGGATGGATTTTAAAGAATGTAGTAAAATATTTATTATATTTTTTGACTGTTTTAAAACTATAATATTTTTTAAATATAAATTAAAGATTACAAATTTCAGGTTTGATAGAGAAGTCGTATAATTTTGATTATTCTATAAATTCATTTTATCAATGTCATTTTTCAATTAGACACTGATTAAAATGTCTTTGATAGTTACGCTCCTTAATTATATATTAGCAAAAAATACTTTACTTATTAAAATTATATAGAAATTGTAAGGATGGATATATATTTTTGTCAAAAGTATAGTTTGTTGCCTTTTCTTGTCTATTGATTTTGGATGAATATAGACTATTATAAGTAAAGTACTTTTATTTATTTTTGTGAATTAAATACTAAAAAACAGTGTATTTATTGAACAATTCAGTTCGGTTAAAATTTAAGTCAAGATAGTAATGTTTTCATATTGTTGAGAGAGTGAGTTCGTGCGTGCTCGTGTCACGACACTCGTTCCTATCAACCACTCACGCTCGCAATTTCAGTTTAAATTATTTTGTTGCAAGCAAATGGTGTTGCCATATGTTATGGTAAACTCGCATACTCGCATGCCATCCGTCTATTCAACATTTTCTAGTTAACACTTTGTAATTGCACAATGCAAAATCACTGAACTGCGAACGGACTCGACAAGTGAAAGATTCTCTACGGATTCGTGGAGTGGAGTGTGCCATAAATCAATCGAATACTTTTTGTGTCCCTTTTGCTTTGTATAAATTTAAATTGAGTGACAAAAACGAAAACGAAAAGTGGAAAATGAGAGAGGAAAACGACATGCCGTACTAACTGGAACTTGTTTTGCATTAAATGATGTGTAAAATGAAGCCGTTAAACATGTCCGTTGGGATGGGTAAACTAGGTGAATGCTCTCCCAACGCTCCGTCACTCAAGGGTATGCAAATAAGCCAACTGAATGAACGGGATTCATATGCTGCCTGTTTATTGGCCCTAAACAAAGGACAAAGTGAGCTGAATGGATTGTGCCCGGGTGCTGGAGGCAAAAGCGCAATATTTTCTATCGTAATTATGTAAGAAGAAGAACGGAAGAGCGAGCAATAGTAAAGTACTAGATACTAGATAGCTAGATACTATATATATACATATTTAATAGTTGGTAAACAAATGTGTATGCTAAGATGGACCTCAGATAATGTGACCATGGAAGTGCTTTTAAAAAAAATTAAATCGAATTTGCTGATATGCAAAAATGAAAATATGAAATTAAAGTAAATATCGATGATGAGCAAATAGTAAAATGATACCAATCCAATTGAAATTAAAGCCATACAAATGAAAATCAAATAAAACTAACGTTTAAATTAGGTCACGATAGATCAAAAGTATTAATTTGAAAGAGAAGAAAATAGTAAATAAATAAGAAAAACTTTCTTTGTTGTGTCTAATCTTTAAATATGAAAGATATACGCTATCTATCGTAACTTCTGATACGTTTCCTTAGAAGTGTATCACAAGCAAAAAATTAAATGAGTGATAAATTGAATTTGAGCTCCTTAGTTTAAGAAACAGAAAAAATTCTAAGAGGTAGATATATTAAATTGGACAACAATCACTTATTAATAATGACAATAACTTCTATAAAAAGATATGCATTAAGTAAATAAAATATTCTCAATAATAAGTAACAATCTCTATTAGGCAGTTTAATCTAAGCTTACCAAAATATTATTTTATGGAGACTACTTCTTTTTGGATATTATCTCTAGCTTTGACTCGTCTTAATATTAAATTAGGCACTGATCAAATATGTGTTATATGCCAATCTATTTGCTGTCATATTAAAACTTAACAAAATAGAAACAATACACACACACACACAGAGACCCACACACACAAAATGCTTTTGACACATTTGGTAATTGTCTTTTATGGAGCATCTAAAAGCTGAGGTTTGGCCTCTTCTGCACTGTGTGGCAAGTGGCACTTGTCTTGTGCCACAAGCCGCAGTCGAGTTGATTTGCTAATTGCTGAATATGTCTCCAGATAATCAATGTTTAAAATTTTGACACGAGAGGCGCTGTCCGTAGACCAAGTCAAGTAAAGACCCCAGCAAAGACCTAAAGCACAAATTGACACGACAATTACCAGAGGTGAGGCTGAGGTCAAGTCGGAGAGTGAGAGAGAGAGATAGAGTGGGGGAAGGGGGGGGGAGAGGCAGGCAGGACAAAGGGTCCTGATGCTTCAATTTGGTCAGCTGTTGGGCTAATTTGCTGACCACAGCGTCGGGTGCCGTGTGCTAACAAGCCAACATATCCGTGTCCATGTCCATATCCCTTTAGTAGCAGGTGACTGGCTCAGTACACTCAGAGAAAAAGCACGTACTAAATTCTAGTATAAATGGGTTAGAATGTATATCATATTGTTGATCAGAAGGGATTTTATTAAAGTTAAATACTTGAGTATGTATCATTTCATACTTGAACGTTAGAATAGCAAAAATTAATTGTATAAAAAAATTAATTTATGAAAAATCGAATATTAACCATAATAAAATAAATTACAAAACTTCTTGGAATTAAAACTTTATGTTTAAATTGTTTTATTACTTTTTGTGATTATTTTATGAATTACTAAATTTTATCTTTTGTTTGGATAATATTTGCAATTGTTTTGAGCACAGAACCTTTGATTATTTCTTCGAGTGTAAGTGTGCCAATCCTGTCCTGTAAGCTGTCCTGCATGTCCTGCATGTGAATGTGTTACTTTTGGGTTGTCTTGAGCAGTTATTGTTATATTGCTTTGACATGTCGCATTGGGCCAAGTGCCGAGACGAACCCCTTTTTGGACATTTACTGTCACTCACCTTGCGGTTGTCAGGATACACACACACACACACACACACTTCTTCCCCTTTCCCTCTGCATAACGTATCATTTTCTTGCCTAAGCTTTTGCGGTTTTGCATATTTTTACAGCTCTCTCTGGTCACATATTTTATAATTAAAAGCACATTAATTAGTCGCCTTTTTTGCTAGCCTCAGGCACAGCCTCGGTCTTTGTAGTTTGTCGCATTTGGTGTGTGTCGATGGCAACGCGTTGATGTGACAACGACAACAACCACATCAGGTCCATTGCTTTGATCTTTTTTATATACCCAACAACAATAAATGCACTTTTTTCTGTCACATGTGCGTCTACTGTGTTAAAACTGCATTGGAAATGTTGCGGCCAGTGTGACCTGACTGATGCGCTACAATCAGCCAATAAAACATTTGCTAAAATATATTTATAAAAAGATATTGTATAACAATGTTAAATTTGGAAATTTAAAATAAATAGATTTATGTCGTCTTGAGATTCCAAAATAATGTAAAATCAGGAAGTTTAAAAAATTGTCTGTTTAAGTTTAAGATATCAAAAATCAGTCTTTTGATTAAAATCTAAATCTATTAGTTTGGCATACAATTTGCTAATAACTTTATATTTTAATTATTAAATTACATTATGGAATCACGCACCTAACTTCTAGCTGATTGAGATTAAACATTAAACTAAAGGTATTATTTAAAATTTTGTATGCAATTTTTATAAACTTAGAAAATGTTAATAAATAAAGCTACCATAGAATTTTCTGTCGTATTATAGTAATTTTAGCACTCAGGCTAAAGTAGAAGTTATTAATTTAATTCTATAATTTAATTAAGTAAACTTAGTTTGAGCAGATAATTTGTAATATTTGTAGTGTATTTAAATAGTCTACTATATGCGACGTTTATTCTGTCATTTACTTACACAAACTACTGACTAATGCACAACGATTAAAGTCGGAGGCGAATATATATTGTTCATATATATAGACACGACATTGCCTGCCTTCAGCAAAAAGTAGCCGCATACACCCACAAATACACGTCCAATGACAGACCGCACACATGTAAAGCAAATGGCAAAAAGTAAAAGCAAAAAAGAAAGAAAAACCATATAAATACATATGTGTGTGAGTGTGTGTGTGTATAAAGAAACTCTTTGCAAAATGTCGCCGACGACATTTTATTTCGCCAGATTTTCTTTGACTAATTTTTCATTTTCTTGTGGTCGCAAAAAGTACTTGGTATCGCAACTTGGCAGGCAGGGGCCACAATTAATCACAGCGAGTGAGAATCGGCATCCGAATCCGTATGCATTTCGGGGGATTCTGGCTCGGCAATGTGACAAAAATTTCGCCTGATTTTGTCTTAATTAACGCCAAACGCTTCAATAGCGATAAAATATGCGCCAGTCGTTTGCCCGAATTGCTTGGCTTGCTCTCGCCGCTTGGCTGTTGGCCTGTTGGCTGTCGCCTGCTGGCTCTTCCCTTGCTCAAGTCCAATTAATGTGCCTCACGCGCGCTCATCAGTCAACGCTAGTGGTGCTGCCGCTTGCTGGTGTTGGTGGTGCAAGTTGTGCTCGGTTTCCAAATTCACGCATCATTCGCACATTGGTGGCAGACGCAGATCACAGAACCCGTAATGCTCCCAGACCCGGTTGCATATTTAATTGGACCACACAGCGATGCGAGGCAGATGCTTATGCAGCTATACCCTGTAAATGAACAGTCGAGGGGCTATGCTGACTTGGTGTGCATTTTTATTTCAGTCATTTTTAAGACCGATGTATAAGGCTTCCATAGCTGTGTTGTTCTTCAACATGATTTGAATTGATTTTTCATCTTTATATTTATACGTACTTATATTTAAATAGGTAAATTATTTTGGAAGTATTTTGGATTGTTTATTATATATATTATATTTAATTTGTAAGTAACTTAATTTTTTTTTTTTTTTTTTAGTTTTAGCGTCACTCTAAACTGCCTGCAGGGTATCTGTTTAGTCTACATCGCTTTAAGTATTATTAAAATATATATTGTTGATTTTAATTCCAAGCAATTTCTTTTCTTTGCATTCTTATTTCCCCGGAGGCTCTACTTTTGCTACTTTTACCGAGCTTTAAGATCATTGCTCAATTCATAACTTCCTACAGGGTATATCAGACTCGATCCAGCATCTGCTATCAATTTTTATTGAGGGTTTTTTCTCGTTTGGTCAACGCGTCGCCGCCTTAAACATTTGTCTTATTTTGCGCTGACAACTTTGGAAGCTGCTTAAGTCGCTTCAGTGGCTTCCAGTTCCCAAAAGCTACCGCCCGGGTGTAGGTGTCTATATCCCCCTCGCCCTCTCCCCGTCTCTTCATATCTCCTCGGCTTCTTATATGCCATTGAACCCCGTACAAATGTGCCTGTTGATTTACGATTCTATGGGGCGACGCATTGCTTAACAATTATGACTCAATGTGATATTTTGTTGTTGCTGCTTGTGCTTGTTGTTGATTAGCATAAAATAAACTATAATTTAAATTTATTAACTAGTATGCAAGCATTTGAATGCTTAACTGATTGCGCGTTATGTATACGCCTTGTGGCCTGTCAAAAATCATAAGCCAACACACTTGTCAACGCTGTCAGCTGTGCACTCGCCTCGTGATCACTCCGAGATGGCTAATTTCTATGCATAACTTGTGGATCTCAGCGGAGCGGGAGGGGCATCTGAATTGAGCAGTATTAATGAAGCTGTCAGTAGTTTAAAGTTCGTAGTCCATTGTCAATGATAAAGTGAAAGGTCGATTGGTTATCCGTGTTTGGGCATCCTATATTTTCAGCATAGTAGATGAGTAGTAAAAGGGTCTTACTTGAAAGTGCTTGAATATAAAATACCCTGTAAACAGCTCCGAATTGCTTTTATATATTTTTTACTTTATATACATACATAACTTTGTCAAAACTGAACCGATTTTCATATTTGATGGCATTTTTTTCATGGTTTGTCCTCTAGATTAATTCTGCATTTAAAGAAAATTCATTTTTGAAAATACAATTTTTTTTAATTTTTCGGGTGAAAGCATGTATACCTCCTTACACATTTTGGAAAATTTTTTTTCCCAAATTTACACTCCGGAATTTCTATTTTAAATCACGCAAAAATGGACAAAAACTTGGACAAGTAAAGCTCTCGGATCTACAGATTTCAAACGCCCATAACTTTGTCAAAACTAACTGGATGATATAACCATTTCCGATAAGGTGAGAGCTACTTTTCACTTTGGTATTAGATTTTGCTGAAACTGAGTTTAAAATAGTTTAGTGTTGGTTATGCCCTCTTCTACCAGTGAATTAAACCTGCACAATTGTTTTATACCCATTTAAAATGCGTACAGGGTATAAAAATGCTTCAACATAAATCTTCGAATGCGTTTACTCATCGACAATGTGACGTCTGTGAAAGCCCAGCTCCAAATCATAGACAATCATAAAATCGTATCATTCATCGATCATTCAAATGCGCGTCATAATTCGCTAGAAAGAAATATGGCTTGGAAACGAAGCGGGCTATGGGGCTTACGAACTATTGGGCGTCATGTTCAACTGTCGCTTAGGTTTGGGCATTGTTATGGCACAGACAATGGGCGCATTACCTGAACTTGGCGCAACAACAACAACAACAACGTGATCGTGACTGCACATTGTTTATAAGGTGTGAAAATATTTAAGACTTTACATGAAAACGTTTGCCTACAAAACTGTTGATCGTTGAAAATTATGATTGATGATTGAACGATTGAATGTGCACAAAATGATTCATGTACCACAAAAAATAAAGGAAAGAAGAAAGAAAAACTGAAACAAGTTGTCCTTTTGTAGAGTTTTTTATTATATATTTTTACAGGTTTTTTTTCTATTTTTTTTTTTTTTAACATGTTTCGGGTTTTTTATAGTTATCATAAAATAATTGCCACGCGAGATTTATGCCTCGCTGGCGATCGATCAGCGTTTGTCAGTTTGATTCAAGGCGGCTTTTACTTATGAGTACTCATGTATATGCGGGTACTCATGAATAGTTTATGTGGGTGGCTGCTTTGAGTCACACACTCGGAGCCATTGTGTCTGGTTTGGCCTGCGTGTGGGTTAGCCTGGGGGCCAGGAAATCACTTGGATAGGCTGAAAGAATCTGGTTAACGTATACAATATCATTTGGATTTATTGCCCTATAAAAAGTATATCATAAATGCTTATAAAAAAATTGTGTGTTGGGTTTTTTCTTTTTATAAGAATTTACATTTCTTTTTATTCATTTTTCTTTAACTTTTTATTGCAAATATTTTAAAATTCAGAGCAAAGCAATAAGAGTTGTTAAGAAATATTTAAAAATATGTTTAATTACTATAAATATTTGATAAATATAGAATTAAATTTATTTACAGTTATTATTTATTAGTAGTTGCAAACCTTCACATTTTATTTTATTTGATTATACATTCTGAAAGTCGATAAGATATGATTATAAATGTTCTTAAAGATAAATGTTGATAGACTTTTGATAATTATCAATTGATATATAATTGATGTATAACTTATAATTTATACAACTTCATGGGTTAGATAATCAACAGATGGAACTAAACTGTTAAAAGTTATATTTAGTTTTTCATATGATTAAGTAGATAAATGTTTGGCTGACTCGTCAAGACTTAGAATAAAAAAAAGTCCATTCATTTGCCAACATTTCTCTAATCACCCATCATCGCTTATATCTTAAGCCATAAATATATAAGAAATATAAAATAATACTATAACGTGAGAGATAATTTTGTAATTACATTTTTTATTTTTATCTATCGTTACCATTAAGAGTTGCATATATATTTTGTATGATTTTTAATAATATAATATAAGTTATGAATAATTATGTAAATATTAAAATGGAAATGAAAATTCGACAAATGTGACCAGTCTATAGACTATAGTCGACAACCTGCTCTATCATTACCAATAATAAATTTAAATATTTGTGTACCTACCAGTGTATATGATTAAAATCGCAAAAAAACAATCGAACAACATTAAATCGCTTCCGACTACATTTGATCGATAATTATGCAGCACTAGCCGCTAAAAAAGAGACTGCTGCGTTTAAAATTTTTAGCAATAAATGGATTCATCAATTAAAATTTGTTTTCAAAAATGTTGTTCGTCTTATCTGCATAGATCTAAACGCTTTCTACGTTTCAACACACAAAACAAAATTCGTTGTTATAAGTTGCCTTTCACTTGCGGCCTACGCAAAAAGTGTCGGCGATTGCCGCGAAACCTTAAAAGTCTTGTCAATCAACTGTTGACAAGGTTTGCCTGCCCGCTAATTAAGAGTTATGATCGATCTAAACATGCATAAATTGGCTGCGAATAAGCCAAGCCAAGCGGCGGCAACAACAAGTCGAGGCTACCGCACAACAGCTGCTTATCATATAACACACAAGAACAACAACAACAACAACAAGAGCAACAGCAATTCTTATAGCCAAGTCTTGAGTTTCAACCTCCTTTTTTGGGTTCTGGCTCTTTAGCAACATGCGCGAGGGCTTGGCAACGTTTTTGCGGCTTGGCCACAATGTTGCCCAACACGTCAGGAGCTAAACTGCGTGGCATTGTTCGCTTTTAGCACCCTACAGCCATTTCACATAAACATTACGATATAGTCGGCCCAATGAACACGTTACTACAAGGAGCTCTCGCCCAACTCGCTGGCGAACTCAGACTCGGAGTCGCACTTATATTGTATGCATTTCATTCTGGGGGCATGTGGCACTCGCCTTTTGCTGCCCAGCAGCGTAAATTGAGTTTATTGCGCCGCCGTATTGCAGGCAAATTATAGGTCGGCGCATTTAACTTTGTGCCAGGATATGAAAGGGGGCCGAGACAACCGAACGGCCAGCGGACCGACAAACTGATACCTGGACAAGGCTGCTGTCAGCTAATGAGTGTTACAGGCGCGACTGACAAACGCTGTTCCTGAATATATACCCCGTTTCAAATTAGGCCCGTTCAGCGGGGTTGCACATTATGATCCAAGATCACGTAGATCGTTTAGACTGTGGGACTCTAGAGAAGCCGTTACTTAGTTAAACATAAAGTTACTCTATCGAATCTTTTATATATAGTCTATAAAAGATTCTGGCTTGAATCAAACGATACCTTGTAGACATACATAATTGGGTACTTGGATTATCTTATGCTTTATGCGATCAACTTTGCTTAAACATTTTGTCAATTTTTCCTATTTCCTTCCAATCGATAAATATCTGTTTTAACCGATAAATATCGTTTATACCCTTAAATGTTTAAGTACATTTCAGAGGTCAGCTGCAAAAATGGGGTTCTATCTAACGTACGCAGGTCCAAATCATTTCCGGCTTTTGATAAATCTTTCTTGCTCCAAAATCCATAAATATCGATCTTAAATTGAACGTTTGTTGAGTGGATCTCATAAAGTTATTTCAAAATCGAGCAAAACTGATCGCTGGGTATCTCTCAGTCGAACCATGTCCACAATTCAGTCGCATTTTCCAAAGGTTGTTAAGACGGCACACCAACATGAAACCCACAAGACTTGTCTATATGTCAAAATTCACTATAGTTTTTGCTCTCTCAGCGTTATTATGATTTTTTTCTTTTACATATCTCGTCTTTTTTTTGCATTTCATTTCATTTCAATTCATTCAGCAATGCTCTTAATTTTTTCTCACCTCGTTGCATTATTTAACGCAAATTAAAATAATTTGCGGTTCCGTTTCAGCGGCCCCCAAGCAGCGGCGGCAGCAGCAGCAGCAGCAACTGCAGCAGCAACTGCAGCAACAACTGCAGCAGCGACGGCGGCGGCAATTCTTCAACCACTCCACAGTCCACTTGAAACAGGTTCGCATCAGGTTCTCCACTTCAGGTTCACCTCAAGTGCGACAGTCGCAGCAACAAATTCAAGTGCAACACGCATATGCCGCTAAAGAAATGGCCACAAGAAAAACAGCTAAAGAAAGACAGGCAACAAAAAAATTATATTGCAATTTACATTTGCTGCAATTATGAAAATGAATTGAAAACTAGCGGCAGGCCAGAGCGTTGCGACGCTCACAATATAAATTGAAAGCAAATGCAGTAATATTTTTCATATAGCTTATAGCTGAGTATATTGACTATGTCGGGGTCTTTGTTGGATTTCGTTCACCCAGTTAACCCTCAGATAGCTATTGAAACAATCCTTTTAATTTATTTAAGTGCTCTTTTTTGAAACTGATGAAAACCATTTTTTACTTTTAGTATAAAATATTTATTGGACTTGTTTAATAAATTTTGTCTTATTTATTTCTCTCTCTCTCTTCCTTTCCACTCTCCACTCTCCTACGCTTTCACTTCCTTACTCTTTTACTTCATGTTCCTTTTTATTTTCTGGCTTTTACTGCGCTTTTCTCTTAAAAATTCTCTCTTGCCACTTAAATATTCTTCTTTCAATAATGTTTAATATTCAACTGCGTTGGTTTGTAATTTTCTAAGTTTCTTTCTCACTCTCTCCTGTTTGTTTTTGCCTCTCTTTTTTGCTCTATAATAATTTGAATTCACTATTCTCTTTTGCACTACATTCTTAAACGTTTTACTAAGTTCGTAGACAAGGCCAAACACCACAAATACTCAGATAAAATTGTATATTTTGCTTTGCCTATGCTTGACGTAATTTTAAAGCGCATTTAGTCTTCGGTTTTTTGCAGTTCTCGTTGGTTATTTGCATTGCATTTTGTTTGGTCTCCTTTGGCTCCGTTTGCTGCTTCCGCACTTATTATGACAGGTGACAACACTTGAGGCGCGCCAAGAAGGAAATGAATGTGTTGTTGTTGTTGTTGCTGGCTGACTGAATGGATGGGTAGCTGCTGGCTTAACACTAGGGGTGTATTATCCACTAAGTTGTTTTTAAAAGCAAGACAAGGCATAATTTTTGGCGGCTGTTCAAACTTGTTAACTGCTTTTGGCATGCAAATGAGACATTAGTCAAACGCACTGGGGCATCAACTAACTATAGCCTAACCCTTTTTCTTTCTCTCTTTTTTTTTGCCCAGTCGATGGCAACGGGGGGCGCCCCATAAACAAATAAACACATTTAACCCCTTTTTTGTGTGCTGTGTCTTTGGGAGGCTCGGCTCGGCTCAGCTCAGCTCAGCTGGGCGAAGGAATTCTATGAATTTTGGGCACCTGCCGACGCACATGTTTAGACAAAGGCATTAACAAATTTTTACTGCTATACGGTTAATAGTTTGGCGCCCCCAGAAAAACAACAACTACAACAACAGAGGAGTTGGGGGCTAGGGTTTTCCTTTATAGCCCATGCGCATGTTGGCAATTACATGAAAAACTTTGGGAAATTGTTTCGCCTTTGATGTTGGGCCGTCGTTGATTATTATTTGTTTGCCTCTGTGCATGTCCGTACGTCATTCCAACATGCCGTCCATCCGTCCGTCCGACCATCCGTCCGTCCGTCAGTCAGTCGGTTTTGTGCATTGTTGATAAGAAACTACCATATAGCACAAATCAACACTTGGAAATGTGGAAAAGTGGAAAAGTGTTTTAGTTGCTGCTGACAGAAAATCAATTGGGCCTGCAAAACGGCAGCTTGAAAAACTTACCAACATATTTTCTTGTTGACAGCAATTTAATATTATCGCCGTGTTATTTTCTGCACGTAGAATGCAACAGACCCAAAACATGCAAGTCTCCGCTGGAGAGGGCGTGGGGGGGGGGGGGCGTGGTGTACGAGCACAATTTTGGGCGTAATGTTGCAGGCTTTGGAATATTTGTTTGGCTTGGGGCCAACCTACAAAGCAAGCATGCGATTATTCTAAATGCATGCTTTAAAGCAACATTTACAAATTTGATTTAGAATTTATCTAGATTTTATAGAGCTCACAATTGACTTAAACTTTGTATTTAATTAGTTTTAACTTGGGCTATTTTGTGGTGTTTTTTACATAGCAGTAATAAAACAAAAGGAGGCGAATCTGTCTTCCTATTAGAGTTATTTATTAATTGGATAATGTCCGTCATGCTGTCCGTCCATCTGTCCGTTTGACCATCCTTTTTAACGTTAACGTTTTCATTTGTTAAGTTTACATTAAAGCTCATATTAATTGACATTTAAATATATTATGATTATTTGTATATTATTAAATCGAGGATCCTTGTAGCGATGTTCATTTCTTATGGCAACGCTGAGTCCATCTTTATGGCTAGACCACGTGCATGATATGGCAACGCCACGTCCTTAAGTTGGCAACGCCACGACCCTGAATTGGCAGCTCCTTCGATTCGGTATAATTATTGCATAACAAGCTGGCAACACTGCAATGTTATCGTTCCAAATGAAAAACAGGATGCTAAACTATATGCTGAATTTTGACAGGAGCATAAGAGCATGAAACTTATTAACTTTGGCAGGGATACAAAAACAAGTTTCTGGATAAAGTATATTTCTAGTTTGGCGGTCAGGATAAAAGTGCTTGTTAAATTTGATAGAATAATCCCACAAATTCAAGACTAAGTTTTCACAGGCAAAAAATTAAGAGCCTTTTAAGGTATCAATCTTAAGAAAATTATCCTTGCGCAACTTTAGTTTTTTAATCCAAAGTTAACAAGCAGTTTGACAAACACACATCATTGTATTTTGCGACTACATTGAGGAGCATAAGTTTCAAATTTTTTTAAATAGTTAACATCTTAAATAAATACCTTATTCACAGACCTTTCGCCTCACATGCTGTTTATTTTTACACAAAATTACATTTGCATATCTTACCTAAAAAACCATAAAACCAAAACTCCCCTTTATGACTATCGCTTCATATCATAACTTTATGAATTGTTGCTGCACCCTTGATATATGGTTTCTAAATTAGCAACTGGCAACCAAAAAAATATATTAAGATTACGACAGGAGGGGTGGGAGAGTGTGGGGGTTGTCCACACGTGGCTTTGTAAGGGACCCACCTTGTAGTTGACATTTCTCATAATAAAAATTCTTGATTGCTAACACGACAATAAAAGCCACACCAAAGGCACCACCCGAAAGCCTCCTCCGTCGAACCCATAGTTCTATATCAAAGTCTATTTTTATAATGTTCTAATAACTGCAAAACTTTCACTGCTCGTTTTTGCCGCTTATTTGTTGCTACTGTTGTTGTTGTTATTAATTAAATTACACGGCAGACATTTTACAACATTTACAGCAAATTACGGCAGTCGCATGCACATCGAGCTAAGCTCGGAGAGCTGTAAAACTATTATATCACCAGTCCGAAAATAATAGTAAAACAAGAACAATAAGAGGTAACCTTGCCTAGTGCCGAAGTTTAAATATCCTTACGCATTCTGATCTTGAAATTTTATTAAATATGATTACTTATAAAAATGTTTATAGCATAGCATATGATATAGCTTTCCGATCTAGCCGACTTGGAGATGTGCGCTTCCTTAAAAAACTTTATTTTTATATTTTCAAAAATGTCAACCCAAAATTTGGCAATTTTCTAATTCAACATTTGAAGTGTTAATATTTATTATATATTTGCTTATTGAATCAGATATGCCTTTTTAAAGGCCTCACATTTTAGCTTAAATAACTTTAATACCCCCGCCCGGCAAGAGTACAAAATGAATCTAAAGTCAACCCGAGAACTCGAGAGTTTCAGTTTCGGTTTCGGTTTCGTTCTACAGGTCGGCGGAGGTAAGCCCAGGTATGAGAGTGTTAACACTCATAACAACTGCTAAAGCCCATTTTCGCATGTTGGCAGCTTATAAAAATGCAGTCATATAGCACCCAAGCAGTTCCAGTCCCCCCTTCGGCCCTCGGCCCCGTTGCGCACAACTTTAGAGATTTTGTGTGCGCGATAAACACGCGCCCCAGCACAAAAGTGTAAATTAAGTCCATGCTCGGGCGCATAGACCTAGTCGTGTGTGGGCCGATGTGAGCAAAAGAAAAAAACTATATATATAAAATAAGAGAAAAAAAGGAAAGAGTAGAAAATTATGAGTTATGCCATGCAAGGACAACAGGCAAGGCGGCCAAGCTTCATTTGCTAAGCCCTCGAAAAGCCTATGGTATATATAAATATATATGTACATATATAGTCATAGTCATGGCCTCCGAGCAGGGACATGTGTTGCATTTTTTTTGCAGTTCCTAGACATTTGTACAGTTAGCGTGCGGCTCATTAGCATGAAAATGTTCATTGTTGTTGTCCCCGGAATTTATGACCGGCCACAACGTGCGAATGTGGGTTAGTTCTCTCTCTCTCTCGAAATGGGAGCAATTTTATGCTCATCAGTGTGGCGCATTTCTCAATGCCAAGACGCGACGCGACGCCTCGCCTTATAAATTAATTAATTTGTGGTGTGGCTTTCAGCGCGTTATCAGTGCGCCAGGATCACGACCGGTGGACAGGATCTGTGATGGTTTTGGCTCAAGGGCAGCTGGTGATTCCAATAAAAAAATAATAAAAATTGCTGTTAAGACTCATTATCACAGGCAGGGGGAGGGGGCATTCGAAGCGAGCGGGATAATCAGCTGGCAACGTGGCTCCGAATAAACGAGCTCAAAATGCGAGCAAAAGCCAGCTTTGGCAACATGTTGCAAGCAACATGATGACTGTTTCACGCAGTCATATACCCTGTAAACATAAAATGGGCAAAAAAGGCATTAAGAAAACTTCGCTGATAATTAAAATGGGCAGAGGGATGCGTTTACACGCTATGAAAATTATATATTTTTGACAAGGGTTAATTACTTAGTCGTTCGGTCATATCTGTCAATTCTTCTAAAACATCTTATTATTCTTCGAGACTGTTAAGGCTAAAGATGCCATATATTATGGCAAAATATTTCAAGAGTATAGCTTAAGACAACTCATAATTATAATGTTTTGAATATTTTCTTTCTTTTTTAAGGATATGATTCTTTTTTAAAGATATAAATCGATTTTCATGTTGAGGTGTGCGCAGAAGAATATGTGGATTAAAAAAGCTAAAGAAACCAAATAAGGTCTTCCTTATATTAGGGATAAATATCGATAAAATCATAGGTTTTTAGATATTTGTGCATCATATGCTTATGCATTTTATAAATAAATTCAGATAATATGAATTTTTTCGGCTTGGGTACATAGAATTTAGAGATCGTTTTCGTTTTCTCCGTCTGAATAAGAAGCAAATTTCTTAACAAGAACAATTTTGGGCTTGAGCCTTGTTAAAGGACTTTTCAAATCAATAGAGGGTAGCTTTTAGCACATCACTTATTTCTGAACAATTCTTAGTAGTTGTTTTCAGTATGCTTGGCTTATGCAAACAAGGCAAGTTGTACAACATCGTGTTAAAAAACTTGTTCGCAATTAAACGATGTCCTGCCGCGTCGAGCGCTGACTGAATGTCTGCCCTGACCGAGTCTCTCTGCAGCGCTGTGTGTGCTGCCCTTTTGCCACATGCTCTCTTCCGTGTGTGTGTGTGTGTGTGTGTTTGTGTGGAATGCCACAAGGTGGAGACGTGAAGCGTTGCGCATGCGCAGCACCTTCCACCTGGCGTCCGGGGCAACAACAACGGGTTGTTCAACAAGACAAAGGTTGCACGTAAATGACCCAAGTTATCATAAATATGTCAAAAGCTGAAAATTAAATGCACAGCATGCTGCATGCCGCATGCTGCAACGAGGCAGAGGCAACCGAGCTATCACCCCCTCCTCTTCACTTCACACTCATCATCACAACTTGCCCAGGCTCGGTAAAAAGCTTTTGTTTGGCCTTTCGGTTCGTTCTGCTTTTTTATTGACATTTTTGCACTTGTTTAAAATTTTGATTTAATGCATTTTTCGCTTCATGTTTAACAGCGACCACACGTGGCGCCGCAGCTTGTACCACAAATTTAGTGGAGCGTTTTGCAAAGGATCTCGAGTTCTGCTCCTCCTTGTTATTTGTTTTTATTGTTGCAAATCGGTTTTGGGTACGTTGCTGCCTTGTGTTTTTTCTGGCCAGCTGTGTCAGGTGGCAAAAGTAAAGGTTGTTTCTTGTGTAAACGGAACTTGTTTTTGGGTGCAGATCAGTTCATTTCATGGGAATGTAAACTGATTCATGTACACATGACTAACTGACCGAATTATAGGTGATTAACGTACCACCAGAGTCTAACAGCTAGAAAGTTGAAGTTTTTCAGTAATTAGCTTAGATGACGTGAGTAAACGGGAACTTGAAAAATTCCACCAGTTTTTTGTTTTTCATCGATTAATGTAAACATTTTTTGAAGACTAGTTTTTAATTGATTTTAGCCAAACCACTAGATTATCACTCAAGTGGAAAATGGGTGAAATTTATATTGTTTTGCTTTTAACAAACAAGAATATATTAATTGGTATTTTTGTTTTTAGAATTTTGTCTTTTACTGTATATTACCTTATTAGTTAGGCTATAGAAGTAAGGGTAAAAAGATATATTTAATAATTGTTTATCAATTTCCTTAATACAGTTTTCTTAACATAACTAGTTGCCAAAGTCTCTTTACGTATTAATCAAAAAATT
This sequence comes from Drosophila sordidula, assembly GCA_035047465.1. Taxonomy (NCBI): domain Eukaryota; kingdom Metazoa; phylum Arthropoda; class Insecta; order Diptera; family Drosophilidae; genus Drosophila; species Drosophila sordidula. Next base: position 121,850 of record JAWNPQ010000106.1, read on the forward strand.
TCAATTGAAGTTTTTATGCCGAAGATCTGAAGTTGTAAACATAAAAGCACAAAAACATTGTAATAACTACAATAAAAAAATATATGACCAAAATTAATTGAATTTTTATCTTATAAGCGTTTCACAAATTGTTAAAAGCAATTGCCATAAGTGTTGTACAACGCATTCCACAAACACAAAATTCCAATAAAAAAGAAAACCAAAAAACCTCTTTGGAAATACAAGTATTTTTCTCTCTCTCTCAAACTTAAAAAATAATTGAAAACAAATAATTTTTGCATGTGTGTTATTTTTTTGGGTTGTATAAAAGGCAACCCGCGGCGAAACATTTTATGAATGAATACAAGAAATTTTTGTTTGGATGCTGGCGACCATTTGGCTACCTGGTCGAAACCGGGGCCTGGCCTTTCCTGGCCTGGCCTCACACGTCATTCATAATCGCGGCTAACAAATGTTGATAAATTCAATATTATTAGTAGCCCCGAATTGAGTTGGTCACGAGGAGAGGGAGAGGTGGAGAGCTGGAATGTGGGCTTGTTGATTTTAATAAATTGCGCTATTTATCACTGATGGCTGTCGAAAGGGGGAAGGTGATAGCTGGGCGGGGGGGAAATAGCCATAACAAAGCCTTACAATATTATGTTGAAATCATTGAGCAGCCATTTAAGGCAAACCGTGTTGAGCTTTTCATATGCAAATGGCTTAAAGAGAGGACCACCCCGAATTGAAAATACTCTCACATCATTTTTGTGAGTTTATTTATTTGTTTTTGTTGTTGTTGTTGATTCTAAGTCTGCGAGCTGCTGCTGCTGCTGCTTGACTGTTCGCTGTGCTTATCGATTACAACTAATCGTGATTAAGTGCATTCCATTTGGGACACAGGCAACATGTTGCAGACTCATGCTGCCAGACACTCTGGTCAGCGAGTATCGCGCGGACTCTCTCTCCCCCTCCCTCCATCTCTCTCTCGCTCTTTATCTGCGCAAGACAAATTAATCGACGCGATCAATTCAACGCCCCCCGCTCCGCCTGCAAACGCTGCTGATTTTGATCTTCGACACTTTTTGTGGAACTGCGTGGCGACTCTGAAGCTCTGTGGATCTCTATAGAGAGATCTCAGATCTGTGTGCAGCTTTTTTCTTGAATACCCCTTGAAAGTGCGAGAATGGGGGTATAGCGTTTCTCTGATAATGTATGTGACTGGCTAATGAAGGAATCTCTGATTCTATCTATAAAAGCTAGAGGCAATCTGGGGATTTTAAAATAATTAAATGTGTTCATCTTAATCATATTCTTGTTTCCCAAAATTAAAATTTAATAGATAGTTTTCTCCAAAAACGATATATATCTTCTTTCAAACTTCGAATTTGAATATATATGTTGTATGCCATATACTCAGAAAACATGTATTTCAAATTTTGTATATCCTGTGTTTAGAGCATATCTCGAAGAGTTTTAGGAGCTAGGACACAAAATTAGGTATGAAATCTCTCATATATAGCAAATATGTATATAATGTATATTTATATATAATAGGTATTTATTAAAGCAGTAAAATATTTAAAGAAATATTTTCCTCATTTAAGAGCTTTAACTTTTAATTGTGAGTGTATAATAAATACACAAGTTATTTGAGACTAAATGTTCCAAGCTTGTGGCGTATTTGCATTCCGTGTCATTCTAGATCTCCCGAAATAAGTACATGTGTGTGTTAAGCTTCTTGGAGTCTGGGTCCAGGGTATTCGGAGCTGAGCATCCTCGACTAAGCAAGATGCTTAGTTTTGTGCTGTCTCATTGCGGCGATTGCTCAGCATTTTGTATTGCGGTGTTAAATAGCTTGTTTGTTATTCACCCCACACACATACACACACACACACACACACACTAGCAACAACAATTGAAGCGCGCCCGCCTGTCTGTCTAACAGGCTTAGGATCTGTTGGCCAGGGCTCGAACCCCGAAGTCGAGCCCAGCCCAGATTAGCTGCCTCAATAACTCACGATTGTTGTTGAGACTGTCAGTCACTCAGTGGGTTTTTATTAGCACTCGAGTCGACTCCGATGCGATCGAGCACTTGAAGTGTATGCAACACGCGCCGTCGCCGCCGCCACTGCTGCTGCTGATGTTGCAACAATGATGTGCAACAAAGTACAAATAAAAATGTGAAATAAAACAAATGAAAAAAAAAAACAAATCTTTTACAAACTTTGTAGCGTCATGCTGGCCACGGGCACGCGTCAAACTGAAAAGCGTCTCAGGTTTTTTCTCTCCTTCGCTTTGTTTCATATTTTTTAAATATTTTTTTACTTTTTCGGTTTTATAACACAATTGAATCCGCTGCAAAGCGCTGACAAATTGGGTCAGGCAGCAGTTACTCAAATTCAAATGCAACAGCCAGTGCAACAACAACAACTACAACAACAACAACAACAACAATTGCGTTACTTGACGACGTTGCCAAAACGCTTCCGTTCTGCTGGCGTTAATTCCAGGAATTCGATCAACAATTTTCACACAGACAACACATTTGCCTTATCGACAGTAATTACGAGCCAAAAAGCTTTTTGTGAATTAAATTTTTACTTATGTATATATTATATAGTATATCTAGCTTTTTTGGAAGCGGGCAGCGTGCGCGTTGTGCGCACAACAAAAACAATGCAACTAAATTGCAACGAATGCAACTTCAAGTGCTGCTCGAGCGCTGCCAACAGGAAGCGCCAAAGTGTCTTTTTTAAAACAAGTAGCGAAAGGGTAACAGTCCAACTGATGGACTGCCAAATGCCCTAGAATGAAAGTAAATTGACTGTTATGTAACAAAAGGATGTTTTAAATTTCCCTTGTATCAGAGATAATTTATCAGTAATACCAACTTTTACAACTTAGAATAGACATTTTTAATGCATAGGATGTTTTGAATTGAAAATTTGAAAATTAAAAAAAAAATTCTAATAAAATATTCATATTCCGAAACAAATTTGTATTCTTATAAACATAATTAAAAAAACGTTTTTTGGCAGAAAATGGAAGAATATATTTTTGATCATCCTTTTTATTTCTCATTCCCTTTTATTGTGAAAAAGTAACAATTTCCAGGAATAATATTTTGGTCGTATTTAAGATTGGTCTCAGGTTGATTTAGTTGATTTGTATCTGTCTATATACTTTTCTAACCAGACAAAGCTTCCTAAATACGTATTTAATAAAAAACATAACACTTTTCATTAAAAAAGCAGTTGAGTTATTTCCTTAGAAAAATAGGGCTTTTAGAAAAAATTAAATTAACAAATTAATTTTCTAGAAGTATATTATTTGAACAGTGATTTTACGTTTTCTAATTTTTGAATCTTAGAAGATTAGTATTAAGTTACTATTTTTGCATTCTTCCTTCAAATTAATATTCCTTTAAGTGTATATATACAGTTGTAGAGTATGCTTCTTAGCACCCTTTAAAAGTGCGGGGTATAATTATGAAAAATTGCGCGCGCACAAAGAAAATTGGCCGAAAAACTGGAAAAACTTGTTTTTAGCGACATAGCAAAACTTATGCCAGAAAGAGATGGTGTGGTCTATATATGGCGTATATATGTATGTGCACCGTCTTGTGGCAGTTGAGATTTGGTAGTTGGTGTTTAACTGGCCAACCAAGTCGCCAGGTTTGCGCTTGCGTGGGCTTTATTGGCAGTTTTGGCCGTGTGGAAAATATTTGGCTACAAAATTGCACAAATTAAATTAACGACATGGCGGCTGCATTCTGTGTGTGTGTGTAAATGATATACTAGCTATTTTGTTGTTGTTTATATGCATCAACCATTAAAAACGTACAGGTTTCTTTCACATGAAATCAACGTACCTGCCTGTGGGGTCTAACTTGGACTCTTGTCGGGCTCGACTCGACTCGACTCGAGCTCGATTCTCTCACACACAGCGGGTGACAGGCGCGTTTCCATAATTTAGACGGCTGTTCATCACATCACATAACAGACGGTGGTTGCCACAAATCCATCAACAGTGGCGCCTAAAACCGGGCCGGGTTCTGGCCTCTAGTTGGGCATTGCAACACTTGTCAGTGCAGCCTCCCCTCTTTCCTCTCCCTCTCGATTTGTGCCAGAAATTAATGCATGTAATTAATAATGCTGCTTGTTGTTGCTGCTGCTGCAATTGTTGTTGGCTTCGTGGAAGCCTCTCTCTAGTTGCGTTTTTTCTCCTAACTTCATGTAGGTGCTAGGCCGGCCTCGGTTTGGTGTTAATAGGTGTGCCTTTTGGCTCCCTATTGTTGTGGTTCGGGCCACAGATTTGTGCCTCTATTTGCTGGAAATCATTAATCACACACAACTTATGGAGTAGTCGTCGTCGTCGTCAACGTGGGCCGAACAACTCTTAATGATTGTTGTGCGAGTGCGTGTGTTTGTGTGTGCGGGGCGTTGCTTTTTTTCTTTTGGGGCACAACCAAAGCAGGTAGCATTAAATTGGAAATTTCGTTTGATTGAATGATATATGGCCCAGGCACTTATCTATATACACGTGTAACATTACGTTCTTGACAGTTGCAGATTATGTGACGTCTTACAGAGTATTTTGTATTTTGTTCCTGGAACGGCAAGGCAAAGGACTTGACTGAAGATTATAAAAAATTGTTTATATTTATGAGCAAATTAAAAAACATGTATAGGAAGTTTGTGGAAATAATAAATATTATAATTATAAAGAAAGCTATTGGATTTTTGTGGTTGCATATAAAATAATTTTTTTAAATTTTCCGACATGAGCAACCTATTTAGAAGCAGAATATTTTAATAATTGTAACATTTTATATCGTACAATATTATTGAATTTTAGTAAACAATTATTATTTTATTAAATACTATTTTTACTGTCCTGCTCTGGCATTTTTGTTTGCTTTTAAATAAAAATGCTTTAAATTCTTTAGTATATAAACAATTTCATTCAAAATTAAAGACAGGACCAAACTCAGTATATATGCCATTTACAACTTTTGTTGTCTCAGACACTGTGCACCCCTTGACGAGAACGCTCAAGGACTTCAGGCTCCAGGCGTAAATATTTGTAGTTTTCCTCAAACCCCCCGCACTGCGCCCCGAGCTGAGCAGTCACAGATTTGCCGGCAACCTTGAGGCGGAGAAAACGATTGTCGAACTTTCCCAGTGCCTGTGACAAAGGGAAAAACTTGTCACCAGCTCCTGTCGCGTGTCCTCCGACTGCAACAGCACGACGACTACTTAAACAGCAATAGAGAACAAAAGCGCAGAACTAAATCAAAAGACAAAAAGGAAATCAATAAAATTTTACAAGCGACTGCGACACCCGCGGATGCTATTTCTTGACCCCGGGCAATAGGCAAAAGTCAAAGTCAACGTCTCCGACTGGTTCTCCAGTTCCAGTTCCAATTCTCAGGAATTTCTGGCTGGCAACACGCGCAACAGAGATACCATTATTAATTTTGTAAATGCGCGTGTCAAATGTCATATAAGTGCCTAAAAATCAAGGTGAGCTGCGGGGGAGGAGCGGGAGGCGTGCCGAGCTCATTACCAAGCACAACGAAGGACACGCCGCTGTTGTGTTTGTCCTAAATGGGGCCATAAACCCATTGCCGGGCCTATCAATGCGACATTGTTTGACCAAAATGTGCATAATGAGCTGCCACACGCAGTTAATGGCTATGGCCACAGCCTTGACATGCCCAAGGTCACACACACACACGCCGAACACTCAACAGGATCTGCCATCCTTATGCTCTCTACTCAGGTACACTCGCCTCGAGTACTCAACTGATTACAGGCAATTGGCAATTGAGTTATTTAATCGGACTTTGCTAATGTTTCTATTTGTTTGCCTTTTCTTTTCTCTCTCTCTTTTTTGTAAGTACTTCCGTTCTAGTTGACGCAATTACGCCCCCCACTCCGCACCTCCCTCAGTCAGTCAGTACATCAATCAGTTGCTAAGTCACTGCTTTTTGATGTGGTTTCGGCACTAGTTCCACACTCTAACAAAAGCAGGGCATGTGAACTATATATATAAAGAATACTATCTACAAATTAATTGTAAGACTTATAGCTCTAAGCAATATTAGAAAATATGAATATGATTTGAAAATCTGTTCATTATTATTCTAGCAGATATTTGCTATAGTAGATACTTATTGCATATAAAATATGGTTTAATTTTCAATTTATGTTCAAGTTTGAACATTTTTGATTACTTCGAGAAGTATCAGAGAAGATAATTAGTAAACACTATTTAATATGAACAAATTTCTGCTGTATATTCTGCATATATATTTACAAAAACCACTCTTCTTATTTTCCTAGTGTATTAAGAACTTCGTCTTGTTTTCATTGCCATCAATTGTTTATTGTTGTGTTTACTTTGTCGCCTGCGGCCTTAAATTTTATTGTCTCAGTCTCGTAAAAGTGAAACGTACATTTTCATTGGTTTGTTTAAAGAAAACAGTGTGTGCGTGTGTGTGCGTGCATGTTAAATGCACTTTGATGTTGTGCCGTCGACAACGAGTTAAACCAACTATCTAGCCCCTGTCACCACTCCTGCTCCCAGATACTCTGTCATTTTTTGTTTGTTTAAAGGCGCAACTCGTCAGGCAATTACGCATATTATTTGCACAAATTACGCATGGCAAATTATTTGTACATATTTTATTTGATTTTGTCGTAGTTGCGTAAACACGCGAACAGAAACCCTCAGGGGATCACCGGGGCGAAAGCAGAGTTCGGTGGTACTACAATAAATACCCTGTATATTAATAAGGAATGAATATTTATATGTAAGAAAATGTATTTAAATAATTTTATTTAATTTTTAAAGCCCATTTACAAAGACATTTTGAAAGATATAGTTATTAATTCAAATTGAAAGGATCGATGGGAATCTGAAATGTTATATAGAGTATTTCGTAGTCTGGCCCATTTCTTTTTGCTTGTTTTAGTTGTTGACGCGTAACAAATTGCTAATAACTTGATTATGCATCTAATGGCTGCAATTGTAGCATAGTTTTCAGCAAACTAAACTTTCTCCATGTTTATATATATAGTTATATATTGTTATTTATCGTTATATGGTCTGTTTTAGAGACCACCCCCGTATGGTTTCATATTTTACTGCCGGACATAACTTGCCATAATTACCTTTGGTGTAGTTTGCTGCCACATCAGAGACGCCTACAATCGGCATGCCCCTTCGATTGACTGCCTCTCCATTCACCGCCCCCCTGCCCGCTCCCCTTTAATACTCCGTCTCTCGCTCCCCTCCATCATCAAAGGGGCGCAGCAAATGTGACGACGACCACATGAAAGCGACACAAAGCGAACCCGGGCAAAAGGCACATAAACATCTACTTAATGATTTCCTATGCCCAACATATATGACTTGTAATATTGTCTATATATGTACGTCAGATATTTTACTATATGTCTGTCTTGCTCGCATCTTCATTCATAATTCAGCGCTCATTGTTGTTTACATAGTAAATTTATACTTTTTACTACTTGTTTCCATTATTTTTAGTAGTTAACAAACAGTCGCAAAACATTCCACATGTGCACGGCACATTTCTGTGGCAACACACACACACACACACACATACAACTTCAAAGTCCAAAGAGTCGAAAGAGACCACAACTGAAGAACTATAGAGATCTGTAGCGATCCCTGCCAGACAGCTTGGCTGCACTCGGAAACATTGTAGCTGTGAAATACCCCGTTAAGGATTGGCCTCTTTATGTGTATCCTGCACTTGAAACCTGCTACACTCAGCGAAAATTCACATAACACATTTTTTGTTCTTCTTGATTTTGGTAATAATAAATCAAATCAAATTGATTATACTGCAACAACAAAATATTTAAAATTACATTTTTTAGTTGAATCTTTTTAAATGATGTATAAACAATTCATAATTTAACATAAATATTATAACTTTAAACTCTTTGAATGCTAAATTAAAAGAATTCGCAAAGTTGAAATACGCGTGAAGCATATTTTAACTTATTTTAGATATTTTTGGAACCAAAAGAAAGTAATGGAAAAACATTTCTTTTTCACCTAAACGAATTCCGAATTTTCCTTGATTTAAACGTTTTTAATTGCTTAAAGTACAACGTTTTTGGTTTTTCCCAGCGTGCACATGTTCTCTATAGCACTTTAACTTTCCCAAACATATCACATGACACACACCAACAACAACAACAACACACACACACACACCAATACACACAAATTAGCAATTACATATCGACACCCACGAAAACGTTCGACCATAATTTTCCCACACGTTTGCTCGTATCGGAAAAATGTTGAGCCATAAAACTGACAAGTGCCAAACTCAGGCAGACATCAAAGTACCAGTATATAGAAGCGTGCACCACCCCGCAAGCCACCACATCACGGCGCACCACCTCGCACCGCTCTGTGGCACGTACACATGTGGCAATAATGAGACAAGTGCAACATACTTGCAAAAATTTGTCATTTGTTGTCAATAATTTCAATGAGAGGGAAGAAAGCAAAAAAAAAAAAACTCGCAGACACACCAACAAATTTCCCATCAAAATTTTATGCACTCACTTCTATCCCATATATCTATATATATTTGATATATATTTTCATTTCTGGGTGGTTGAATTTGTGCGATGAGCAATGCCTGGGAATATCCTTAACGATGTGTACACACCTCCACACACTCATACGCACACACATACACACATTGCATATGTTCATATATTTGTCATAACCTATGGGATTATCTGCACTAGCAATTATTTCTTTTGGCTAACTGAATTTTTGAGCAAGGAAGATATATACATATATCGATAGATTTTACTTTAAAGTTCTAATAAAATTTATATTCTTTTATATTTTTGTGATATTTTTTGTTCATCTATTCATAGCCGCATTTTGAAACATCTCCTTTTATGCAAATTTTTGTTAAAGTTGGGCATGTAAAAAGTCACTTCAAAATGGGGCTCAAAATGCTAACAGAATATTCAATAAAAAATTGTTTAAATGGCATAATTCGTCTTTGTGGGCGTTGGTGGAAGCAAAAGACAAATCCAATGTGTTCGAGTTTTGGGTTTTTTCGCTGGGGATGGCCCTGCCCAAAGTTCTTCGCCATTGCAAAATGCTTAATGACTCTGGCAACTTGTTGTAGTCATCGTTTTTTGTTTTTTTTTATACCCTGCATATATGTTTGAGTGTAGATGAACTAGAAATTACTTTAAACGATTTTATAAAGTATTTGGGTATTTGGGCATTTGGGCAGACAATAAATAACATAGCTTTTTGTGATTCGATTTTATGTGCTAAACATTTAATAAAATTAATAAATATTTATCGGTTTCCATTTCAATATCAGTTAAATCTGCATTATTATTTTTGACTTATTTTGTATTACCAATTCAGTTTATTACAGTGTGATGAAGATTTTAGACCGGCTTACAGGGTATCTCCTAGTCAATATTTAGCGATTTACAAAACCAATTCATTGAGAATCTATCTAGATTTATATTATTGCCAATTCTGCTCCCAAAAAGCTTGATGGAAATTTAACAGTACTTTGCCGAAAGATTGATTAATGTCCTAGGGTAGATATTACAGGGTGTCTCTTTGCCTCGCACGCTCGACATTCAACTTTGCTCTGTAATTCTATTCTCGCCTCTGGCTTGTGTGTTTATTTCAACATTTTTTTGCAACTATTTTTCTATTAAGACATTATTAACAAAGGGTTTAAATGCTTTTTTATGCCACGTTTTGGAGTTTCGGATTCGGTTTAATATTCTGGCCAAGCCCATTGGATGTCGACTTTGGCCTGGCTTTTCAGACACACACACAAAACACACACGCACACACATAAATCATTTGGCTCTTAAGCTTTTGTTACGACTTCAGTTTTGTTGTTGTTAACTTTGTTGTTTTTGCTGCTGTGATTTTTTTTTTACGATTTTTGCATATTTTAAAATTAAACATCTTAAAGATTCGTGTCGAACCCGCAGATTTTTACTACTTACCTTGTTGTATTTTGTTTTTATTTTTTTATATATTTTTTCTTTCTTGACGAACATTCTTTTCTTCTTTTCATTCTCATTTTCCACAAATTTCATTGCTGTGTCGTCTGCTGCTAATGAAGTGTTGTATCTTTTAATATTATTATTGTTGTTGTAAATTTAATATGCATATTTATGCGATTTTTTTTAAAGCATTTGTTGTTATGCAGTTCCCCAACTTCCTCTCGAAACTTGAACGTAATTTGAGCTGATTTGAAAGGAATATATATACAAGCATATACAAATCTATATATTTAAATGTGCTCATAACACGTTTTGTTGCTGTTTGTATTCTTTTTTCTGCTTCTTCATTTTCTTGTTTTACAAATTGTATTCGTTTTTTGTTAAACTTTTTTTGCTGCTGTTTGTTCTTGTTGTAGATGTCGTTGTTGTTGTATCTGGCATATCACATATCTTATGCTTATCTGCATTCAATGGCAACGTTTCATCAATATGTCAGCGTATATCATAGAAATTAATAAATTTCAGCATGGCCAATGCAAATGCGTAAAATAAAAGCAAACGAAATGAATAACAATTTATTTAAGCAAGCGATTTTTTTTCTGGCGAACGTCATATATCACAAAATTTATGCGATTTTTTAAGCCAGCATTGGGCATATTTAAAACTATATTAAAATGATTTTAAAGGCAATTTAGTTGTTTAGTTTTTCGCAAGAACTTCCAGTTGTAATTCGTAAGAAATTTAAGTGTTTGTAATGGTATTGATTTGAATTTTTTATTAACTAAAGAAAGGTAACCAATATACACATAAGTTAAATGATCTTAGTTATAAGATTTGATTTTAAACGAAAGGTACACTCGAGAGTAGAACAATTAATGTTTAAAATTAGAAATGTCGATTGTTTTAAATAGTATAATATTTTAAGATCACAACATTTTTCAATTATTTTGGATAATCGCTTAACATACGACCTGCATCAACTCTGTACACAAAAAAATTATATTTCAAATTGATTAACATTTGTTTATTTTTAAATATAAATAGCTATTTTGTATTAACACTTTCTTTAAACATTCAATTCTCATAAATAAATTTCCACAATGTAGCACAAATCCCCTTTGGTTTGCACACAAAATGTTCGTTTTTCGGTTTTGCCATAAACTCACACATTAAGCACCCTACATTTAACCATATACCCATGTGCCAGATACTAATTTGCCACTAAGTCCACTAGCTGTGGACCGAGCCAAGCAACCGAAATAGCCAATTGTCTCGAATGCTAATCCGTTTAATCAATTGCCAAAAACAACAAGAACAAAAGAGTGCACTAGTATTAGAAGAGGAGATACCCTATGCAAAGCACTATTCTAAGCTAAATCAATCCAAATTTGAAGAACTAATTACAGTAAAGGCCTTAGATTATCTTTTTTAATAAATACACTAAATTGGTTATAAAACTATTTGATTATTATTATTTCGATTCTTTGACATTTATATGCGTATTTATACGACCTAATTAAATATTTTTGAATTCTTTATCAAATAAAATAATTTCTTTTATGATTGTTATGACTGTAGCATAAATGAAAAACATAATTCAAATCAACTCAGTTTTGACTAATTTAAACTAGTTACTGACTCTAATATTTGTTTGTTATATTATCTGTCTAGCATACCCAACCATTTTCATTGGTACGGGGTATTCACATACTCAGACAAAGAAGCACATTTAAACGAATTAAACGAGTGTTATTTTCGTCAGACGTTGACCACAAGGATTTGGGCCAAAAAGTTTCTCATTTAGAGGAGCATTAAACGCTCAACAAAGGGACAGAATGGGATTTACTTGCAGTATGTGTTTTTCTCTGGAATGGACAAAAAATCCTTTAGTCGGAAGCCAGAAGAGACCGAAGAGCTTTCGGGCCTGACCTCAACGGCCTCACACGCCACTTGACTTAAGCCAATAAAACGCCTCAAAACTTGTAATATAAAAATCAATTTTTGCCCCCAAACGCCTTTGGCCTGGCCCAATGTAATTATAGAGAGGGGGGCGTGGCCAGACAATTTTTGCCTAATTTTGTGCTTGCCCCCTAGAAAATTGATTTCATGTTGCATGTGTATAAAATGTTTGTGTTTAAATATTTGATGAATGTCTTGGGCGTCTGGGTTTTCGATTGGGGCATTTTGATGGGGGTAACAGACGAACCGAGGGGGGACACAGGCGCCTCAAGACGTCACACGTAAATGCAATATGACATGAAAATTGTCAATGATATATGAGTTTTTCCATCGACAGTGCCCAGTGCCCATCTAATTGATTTTCCAGACCCGAAACACCCCGCGCCCCTCAAGCAGCTCGACAGTTGCATGGGACAAGTCTCACTTTGACATGTTGCGGCCTGTGTGTTTATAAAGTCATTACCAGGCGGCTGTTGGGACCCTTTAAGGCTTGGGTCTATAAAAACCCTATAGGTCTATAGCTACACATCATGACAATGTTTACATTTTTTTAATTTATTGATTTTTCTGCAATTTCATTTAATTACGAAAAAGTTAATTTCTACAAATTTTCACTCGACATGGCGCCAGGCAGGGCCCGGAGCCAAAGGGGGCGGGGGTCAACGTCATGGCAGAGGTTACAGGCTCAGGGCTGAGGTCCGCAGAGACTCGTCCACGAGCTCATTGCCCGATGGGCTCCACAGACACACGTGGCAATTGTGCCGCAGCACGTGCCGCATAATGTTGCAAGTGTGTTGCCAGCGTGCTGGCCGCATCTACCGTTAGGGGCCAAAACACTCTTTGCCTGGTCATGTTCGGGTTAATGATTGGGGCGTGGCAGCGGCGCGTTGATTGCCCAGTTCGGTTTGTAAATGTCATCCCAGCCGCGTAAAGTGCGATAAAGGCAGAGTAGGGAATGGAATGAAAAAAGAAACAAAAGAGAAGTGAAATTTTTTGCAAGCTGTTCAAATAAATAATAGGACTTGAAATTGAATAAAACTCCTCTTTGAGAGTAAAAATATCTAAAATATCTTATATATAGAATATATGGAAATTGTTTAATTGAGAAAATTAAAAATTTCTTATGCTGAATGTTATAGTTTTTTAACATTAATTTGTATTAATTTCGATCCCTAAATGTGTTTCAAAATCAAAGACTCGAATATTATATTTCAAATATTGAGAATTAATGTAATGAGTATGAGTACTTATTGGAAGAATATTGTTCGAGTGTACAATATTAACAGTCGATTATAAAATCAAGAAAGCTTAATTTTATATATATTTAAAATCTAAATAAGTTTAAATTTTTGAAACAAAATATTTCGATTTTTAAGACCCAATACAAAAAGTAGTGATATAAACCTGAACAGGCTTAAGAACGGTTTAAAAAGGTTTGTAAAATTTTAAAAAATTTATTCTGCAAAATATTTGGCAATTTTCGTAATATTTTTAGCTGATTGAACAGCAAAATCCTTTTACATTTGGAAATACTTCGTATACTATTAACCATAGCTTAAACTGGAACTAAACTTGTAAATCTGTTAAATCCCTTAGATCAGCTTCCTTTACGAATGCCAAGCTTATCCACACAGCTTAGTTTTCCATAGCTTCCGACCGTTTACCATTCGCATTAATAAATCAATGGAAAACAAGCATCCACACTCCCGTCCACCCTCCAATTAAGTGTATCAAATATTTACAAACGCCCCAAAAATTAAATATTTTGTCACTGTTTTGTAGCGCCGCGTGACATTTAACCTCAAGACAAACTCCGCCTGCCCCTTGACTGTCCGTCCGTCCGCCTGTCTTGTCTGCCTGCCAACGCTGATTTGTGGGCGTGTAGATGGGGCGTCAGCCGGAGCGCGGCATTCCGGGGGGAGAGCCCAGAGAACTTCCAGACACATTCACAGCTGCTCCCATGTGCTGCGGGCGAATGTCGCAGCATTCATTTACATTCAAATTAAAATGAAACGCCAAAAGGAAGGCGCAATTTATGCCAAAGGGACAGACAAAAGTTGTGGCACCCCAAGCACCCCTCCCCCACTAGTGGCACCTCTCCTCCCTCGCTCCCCATTCCCCTCTGGCCTGTCTCGAAATGAGTTTGTTTGTTTTGACACTGGAAGTACATGGATCTGTGGCGGCCTTGCTTATAAATTAGCTCCCGACATTTTGACATGTGCATATAGTATTATGTTGCTGTTCCAGTTCTTGTTGTTTCTGTGGCTCCTGTAAAGATCGTCCGCTAGCTGATAGCCTAATGTTTTGTTTGTTTATTTTTTTGGTGATTAGTTTGTAATTAACTCAGAGACCACAGACAAAGATCGGCGCTACTTGATATGGGCGGTACGTAAATAACCTAAATTCAGGTGCCAGATAGACAAATGTCGATAGCACCTTTGCCTAATTATTACATATTTTATAAGTTACCTGCAAATTTGCCCTTTTTTCAATAACTAAGATAATTAGAGAAAGTGTGTTGTTTTTGTTGGGTGAGATCTTTATCCTAGCGCACATTAAAAGTTAATTTCTTTATAATTGGAAACAGTTTTTTGAGGGTTTCAAGTGGAGTTTTTGGCGGTTACTTATATAGTTATCAAATGTTCAGCTGGTATGTTTGATGCTCAAGATTTATTTAAAATTATCTTTCGTTTTTAGCCCAAAACAAACCTGAAACTTTCAATACAATTTGGTTACGCTTATCCACACCACAAGTCAAGCCCGAAAAGTCAGACAACATCATCCATCTCCCACAACGTAGCTATGCACAGTCGCTGTCAGCAGTCAGCGTATCAATCGAATTCTCTGGCCTGCCTTTTAGCTCTTGCCAACGAGTTTTCTCAACAAAAAAAAAAAAAAATACAAAAACGAGAATTTCACTTTGAGTGACCATGAAAATGCATTCGTTAAACATTTTTCCCCACCGACGGCTGCTGGTTTTGGATGTCTCGTCTCTTGGTTCTCCCTCTCTCTGGTTTCAATTTGTTCTGGCAACGGCACGCCTCACTGCCAACTGCGGAATTACGCCTATGTCTAGGGCCTAAGGCCTATGGGGCCAGGATCCCATTGCACAGCGCTGCCCGGGCAGGATATGCCCAGTGAGTAGTGTGACGAAGCAAGTGCAGACGTGTGAGAAATTCCCACTTGTTGGATAAGTACAGGATATTTGCCTAGTTACAGTCAAGTGGGTTTTTCTATTTAAACCAAATGAACAAAAATCAATTTTTTTCTTGCATTAAGAATGCGTGAAGTTCTGGCTGTTAAGTTGTATTCAGAGTTTTAATTGTTGAAACCTTATAAATGTGAGTTAAAATTTAATATGATTACATGTTAATGTTAAAAATTGATCAACTCTATTTTTAGCTATTATTATATTCGAAAACCAACGATCAAATCCCCAAACCTAATTTTTCAGGTAAAGAATTTTGAAATCAAAAGCAAATGTATTTTATTTTTGTTTTACACAGAACCCGACACACTAAACATTCAGTTTTTAAATAAAATCAAGTTTTATTTTTGTTTCACACATTTACTTTTTATTGTGTTGGTTTTTTGTTTTTTTTTTTTTTGTTTAATAAATTTTCTTTAAATATTTTTTTTTTGTTTGCTCACATTGAAGAAACATATATTATTATTATATTTTTTGTTGTTTTTTGATTCGAATTTGTCTTGCAACAGTTTTGCCTTAAACTTAAATTAGAATTTTTCATATAAATAAAACTAACTGAAGCGTCTATGAATTTATGTTAATACTAGGAATATATTATTATATAGTATATATTTAGATTTTTATATACCATAACATTTAGTGTTTACAAAGATGAAGCAGTTTTTATTAATATTTTTTTTTTGTTTTTCTTTTTCGAATTTTGTTTAAACTTTACACTGAGATGAGTTTTCAAACAACATTTAAACACTTTTTACAATAATTTATTAACTAATTTACAAGATTTTCTAAATGGTTTTTTTTTAACTGTACACGGGTCGAAAATGTGAAATTTTTACAACAAAAATGCGAGAGAGAGAGATATAGAGTGGGAGAGAGATAGCTGGAGAATAACAAATAATTTACAACATTTACTTAGTTGGTTTTCTTTTCGTTTTTGGATTAATACTGTTTTCCTTATTTTCCGGACGCCTCTTCGCCAGCTTAGTGGGCGGGGCTGCGGGCTGACGGCGAACCCGCCGCTGCTGCCGGCGCCGGCGGCGGCGGCGCTGACTGCGCGGGCAGCTGATACGGGCTGAAGCGCTGAAATTGACGCGGTCGCATGTCGGGCGATGGCGACCCCGAGGAGGTCGACGACGGCGTTGAGGCTGTGGGCGGCGGCGGCGGAGTGCGATTGGCGGCCATTGCCGCGGCCGCGGCCTGCGCCTGCGCCTGCGCCTGAGCGGCGGCCTGGGCGGCGGCCGCCTGCTGATTGGCGCTGGCCAAGAAGCCGGCGGTCAGCTGCGGCCACTGCTGCTGGAACATGTGAAAGGCGCCCAGGCCGGGCGGCGGCGGGGCCGCGGCGGCCGCCTGATACATCTGCGGCATCATCAGCTGAGCGTACGGCGAGTTGCCGCCGAACATTTGCAGATGCTGGCGCGCCTTCTCGAAGAGCGCCATCGAGGCGGGATCGGCGGCGCCCTGTTGCGCCGCAAACTGTTGCATCAGCGGGTCGGGGAAGAGGCGCAGCGGCGAGCGCAGCTGCTGCTCGAGCAGCAGCGCCTCCATCGGGTCCCGGTCGAAGTCGGTCAGGCGCGACGAGTCGCGGAAGCCTTTGGCGAACGGATTCGAGTCGATTTTCAATTTGGTTATCAGCTGGTTCTGATAGGCCGTCACGGCCGTAAATACTGTCTCCGGGAACACATAGGTCTTGTGGTCGAGGTCCTGCAGCTCCTTCGGGTTGCTGGGTATGCTCTGGCCATGGGCCAAGCGCACCAGATGGATCCGCGGCTGATAGCGATGCATCGAGTTGAGCACAATCTGCGGGCGAGACGAAGAGTGCGGTGGAATTGTGGATACGTTAGTTGGGGGTGCTTTGAAGAAATGTCGGATAAATATGAGGTAGTCTGTATAAAGTTTAGGTGGGCCTATTTGAACAACCTTTCGAAATTTCTTCTCTAACACAGTTAGTTTGCATACTAAATATAAAATTGTAATTTAAACTATTTACAACGTTATCAAACTGTCAGACTTATTTTATTAATATTTTAGTTATAGCAATATCCCTATAGGAATACCCTTACATATTACAATTATGGCAATAGAATTTCCATTATTTTATTATAAACTTGACAGTATCTATAAGCAAATGCGCCTCATAAATATACTAATATACTAATATACAACAACAGTATTTACAATAAACTGTTCCCTTTGTGTGATTCTTAAGAGAAAATAGCTTTCGAAATCAAGGAAATTCCTCAGTTTATTATGAAATAGGTTCGCTGCAACTGTTCGCGACTTATCTAAAGACGGCCCTTTGCCGCTGCTCAGGTTGCCACTAAGCAAACGTCCTCAACCTCACACGATTATCAATCATTTAACACGCGTCTATCGCGCCCACAATCTGAAGTCGCGGTCTCCGAGGCATCCGCTCGCTGGCGCGCAGATCTCAACTCACCTGTCCGTTCTTATCCATTTCGTTATTAGTCAGCTTGACCTTCTCGAAGGAGATAACTTGTTTGCGCAGCGCCTCGCAGCTGAAGGGGCTGTCCGGATGGGAGTAGAGGCGGGCGGGCGGGGCGGGGTCCGCCTTGCCAGCCACCAGCCAAGCGGAGCGATGATATGCATAACGATAGCGTTTCGAGTCCATCGGTATTATATCCAGCAGCACCGCATAGCGATCGGCAGGTTGGATCTGACGCAATGGGCCCGAGAAAGAGACGCGCACCGTGGGGAACATGCGTCTGCAACAGCAACAGAAGGGGAGAAAAGAAGGGAGATTTTATTTAAAGGAATTTCACAGGATTTTCGTTTGTTATTAATTAAAGTCAGAGCCACACACAAGCAGGGTTCCAATTCTAGTAATGCTCTAATTTATAACCCAAGCCAAAAAAAGGGAAATATTATTATTATTTTCTATTTCTTTTTTGGCTGCTTTGACAAGTGCGCACAAAAGGGAAAACTCTTTAGGGCTGGCATCCTGTGGCTTTAATGCGCTCTTAGCCTGCGTGTGACATAACCTGCTCAAAAGACCGCCCTGATTCTCTGTCTGTCCGACTGTTTGTCTGACATTTCTAAGGTGTGATTTTTACAATATCATTAAATAGAGCTCTGTGCGTGTGTCCTCTCCTGGGCCCTCAGCCAGCTCACTCTGTGTGGTCAACTGTGGTGGGAGCCTAGGTGTGGACAACCCGTGGTCATTGTAGCCTTGATTCCTCATTTCGCTGCCCCTCGCCTGCTGACAAGAGCAACGCCCAGAAAGGAAGAAAAACACACAGCTCGCATGTTTTACTGCAAATGCGGTTGACTTTCAGTTATTTTGCGTGACAGGTAGATCGAGGCAGGAGCGAAATCTTTTACAATTGTAACCTGGGGACCGCACACGGTTTAATGGATATTCTCCTTCTCTTACTTTTCTCGGCCCTGCTTTTGTGTGAGGAAGTGCATGAAATTCGTGTTGACATTGCACAAATTTGGCATGCAAGGAGCTCAGGAGTCAAAGGAAATAGATATTTATCATTTGTAAATTTGGGGCAGTAAAGGCTAAGAATGTTTATTTAAATTTGGACGATTGTAATAAAAATTGTATAGTTTTTAGCAGAGACAATATAAAGAAAAAGTAAAGAGAAAGTGCCTTCTATATAAAAATAATAATAAATAGTAATTGTAGAACCCGAGCAGGGACACATTACAAAGATCTTAAAATGTGTTGGAATATAAAGGAAATGTATCTTTGATCAATATATAACAATTATATATTGCAATTCATGAATGTAGACGAATATTAGCATTAAATTGGGAGTTTTGTGCTTGCCTACATGCCAAAAGAAACTCAACTATGTCTGAATTCAATAAACATTCCGTGTCTTCAATCAATTACAACTTTTAAAAGCCAGCTTTGGATCACTTTCGTCTGCTAAACCTTGTGACTACTTGCAACTAGTGATTACTTGAGCACATGTTTTGCTTTGTTTTTCCGCCTTTTTCGTATTTGATTTGCTTACCTGCCCGTTTTGGTGATGATCATTTCGGTGCCCAATTCGTGAAAGCGATCCCACAGCTCTTTGGTCTCCAAATGGCATTGCACCGGCTTGAGATCGTCACAATTACAGGAACCGACAATTTTGGGTGCCTTCTGCACCGGTTCGGGTGTCAAGCGCTCCTCACTGTCCTCCGTCCCTGGTGATTGCGGTGGCGTTGAGCAGCGTCCTTGGCTGCTGGTGGAGCTCGTATTTAGCTGGGATTCGGCGCCGGCGCCGTTGCGACTCTTGTGGGCTACACTGTTGTTGTTGTTGTTGCTGTTGTTGTTGTTATTGTTGTTGCTGTTGTGGTGATTGTGCTGATGATGATGATGGTGATGATGATGGTGGTTAAGGCGACGCGCCTTAGTTGGGGGCTCCTCAGCATCGCTGCAGTCGACAACATCAACGTCAACCTCATCCTCAACTGAAATGGGACCTGGGAAAATGGTGAATTTTTCGGTTAGAAAATTGAAAATTAAATGCATTTGCAAATTGAATGAAAGTATTATACTTTCGAGCATTTGTTTTGGGCTTGACGGAATTTTTGTTGTTTATACTCTGTTTAGAAAGTGAAAGTAAATAATATCGATTCAGCTGGAAATGCGGGAAATATGTTTACTCTTATACAAATATTCGCATCCGATAAATTGTTAAAAAATGTTCAATTCGGTAAATTGCAAAAATATACGCCTACCACAGTCTAAGAGGTAGATTCAGCGTAAACCCCCTTCAATCAGGAAAACGCTTTTCAAACTGTTTTCGGTTTGTTTTACAATTTAAATATTGCAAACAGAGTATTGGGCAGCCGGGTACCAACGATTGGAAACTTCTCACCGGATTTCTGTTGCTGGCAACATGTTGCTGAAATGCATTTGTTGTCGCGGCATTGTTGCTGACTTTGTTTAAGCCGCCCTATCTCTCTCTCGCTCTATCTTTTCTTTTTACGCCTGCTCTCTCTTTCGCTGGCTGCGGCAGACACGCCGTCGTCACAATTTCCGCTACGTTTGGTAAATTGGCAATTAAACAAGTTAACAAAGTCGCAGCGCTTTTTGCGCTAACTGCACATTTTTTTATGCACTTCTTAACAATCAAAACTTGAGTCTCAAGGCAAACAAAGAGCAAAAACGAATATTAAATAATATTTTAAAAATAATCTAGTTACCATAACGACTCTATCAAGCTGCTGCTTTGTGTCTAAAGTTCATTTGCCTGCTTTGAACTAATAAGCTCGAGTTAAATTTATGCTCTACCCCGGACACACACCCAACCCCCCCGCGCGCCCCTCTTTGAAAGCCGCCGCCTCTGTCCAGCTGTTAGGTGTTAAAATGCAAAATCAGCAAAATATTTCATTTCGTATTTTGTTTTTGTTTTTGATTTTGTGTCTTTTGTTTTGGCTTTTTTCGCAAACGAGTCGCTTATAAATAATAATATTTATGCATAAAATTTATTAAATATTTCACATTTGCCGTCGCTGATTTTGGCGCCTCGTAAAATTAATAAAACGAAGATTTTTTTGAGCACCAATTAACATAATTAGCTGTCTTTTGTGTTTTAGACGTTTCGTTTTTATTGGTAAAACTCAAAAGTAATACAAAGCTTTGTTTAATAAGTTGGCACTGGCGTTCTGTGGCTTGTGATTATAGCTTGGCTGGCCCCCTCCCCCCACCACCCCCTCGCCACCTGATGTTCACCCCTGAGTTACTTTTAATTACGGTTGCCGTCGGCCGCTCTAGAAACACGTTTGTTTCTCTCTTTTTTATTTGCTGTTGACTGTTAATTGTCTGTAACAATTAAATATCTTGTTCTTTAGCAAGTAACTATGGTTTAATAACATTTTTTAACCATTAGCTTGCTATTTATTTATTTATCTGTTGTATTACATTTAAGTTTTATATATCATTTTTTATGAGAGCATTATAAAGTTGTTTAGTAGCTTAATTGTTTGTGATAGCTTTAAGCTTTGGCAGTTGAATCAATAAAACTTGGTTTATTATCCTTAGTTAAATAGAATTTTAAGATTTCTTTTCAGCCGACGGCTAATTTAAACTCTCCAGTATTTGCTTTTATTTTAACTTTTAACTACTTTGAAAAGAGCCCTGCGATTTAAATGCTTTTCAATATATATATTCTCATTCGTTAAATTATTAAAATAAAAATGTTGTAATATAAATATATATATTTATATTTTTATTTATATTTTCATATAATCTATAATTCAACTGTTTTCAAATTTTCTTATTTTATATTCCTATTATTTTCCATACAAAATATTTAGTATAAAGCTGATTTTAATTTCTTTGGACATAAACCCGAGTGCATTATAGCAGCAGTATTTTTTCCATTTAGTAATAAAAATAGTATATTATATTATACATTGAGTGATATTTATCTATACAAATTTAAAAAGTTCTCTTATTTGAGCGAAATCTGCTTGGGATTAACATTGGGTTAAGCTAAAATTCAACTTGCTGTAAATTAGTGGAAATTGATTTAGTTTTTGGCAATCCGTTAATTGTGGAGTCAAGAGTTTTACAACTAATGCCGGGAATTTTTAGTTTTAGATGAAAACACCTTTCAAATAATCTAAAAGGCAATGAAGTGTCTTTGACTAGTAAAGACTTTAAAGCTAGCAAAAGTATACATGCTAGAGGTTCTATATGCTAGAGGATATTATGATATATATGTATGTATGCATATCTGTCGTATCAGTATGTAACCATATAGGCTAAGGTTAACTTTCTTAGTTGGCAAAAATATAAAGTAGGGATGTATCTAAAAGCTTTTGTGCAACTGTCAAGGAAATAAATACTAAATTATTTCTTTTTATAAACAAAAGTTGTTGGCTTTAAGCGCCTTAGACTTTTCTGCTTAAAGTTGGTACATAACTTAACTTTGCCTCTTGGTCAATTTTTATTTAACAACAAATACTTGTCTCTTGGTGAACTTTTAAAGCTCAGCTTTTAACAACAATAAAATGACATATTTTGCAACACTTGCCTCCTAATGTACCCATCTAATGTATATAGCTGAGGTGTGTCTGTGTATTTCTTCTTCTTGTTCAACTTACTTGCACTGCGCACCGAGGACTCGCGACTGGAGGCATCCTCGCGTGCCATAATCGCAGCTATGGAGAAATCCGTTGCCGAGCCGGCGGCACTTTTACTGCCCGCCGTTGTTGTTGTTGTTGCAGCTTGTGCAGTGGCTGTGTTGTTGTTGTTGTTGTTGCTGGGTGGCGCAACAGCGGAAACGGGGGGCAAAACGCCATTGCATAGATACGGATGCGAGCCAACAAGCATTTTGGTTAGCTTTGTTATTTTAGAGAGAGTGAGTAAAAGTATTTCGTAGATATTGTATCTGCTGGATATTGTATCTTTTTCGAGCACTTGAAGCACTTAGGAATTTCGCTGCATTCTTGTAGCACTTTGTATTGTAATATTTAAATATATGTATCTGTAACTGTTTCTGTAAATGCAACACAAAAATACACGCGCAAAACACACACACCTGAGGTGAACGTTCACAGTAGTTGGTAACTCACGCGAGTATCTGTGTGTGTGTGTGTGTAAAAATGCAAAATGCAGCGCAACGCGAATTGAGTGTGTGCGCTACGTAAGACAGGCGACGACGAACTGAATTGTGTGTTGGAAACTTGTGAGGGAACGTGTTGTGGCTCAGAGGCAGCAGCAGCGGCAGTCAGTCGGCCAAGCAGGCAGGCAGCGACGAATGGCAGCGGGAAACCAGTTTTCCCAACTAGCCAGCTAGCCAGCCAGGCAGGCAGTGCGAGCGAGCTAGTCGCACTGTGCACACAGACTGACTGCAGCAAGTGCGAACAGTCACAGCGAATTCAGCTGGAAGCACAACTCATACTTACACAATTGGGAATCGAGCAGAGCAGGGGTTGTGGTGTGTGCGCGAGAGCGTGACAGCCATTGAGCATGTGCCTGTACGCCGCCAGTCATTGCACTCGCACGCATGCGCTGCCGCGGCCGTTAGCTGTCTGGTGAGTGCCTGAGTGGGAGTGCGCGCTGCGTGTTGACGGCCACTCAGCAGCCGCAGCGATGAGCAGCAGAGAAATGTTTGTTGCTGCCGCTGCTGCTGCGACGCGTCGTCATAACTCATTTACAATTAAAAATGTCGGCGCTTTTTCGCTCGCTCTCGCTCTAGCACATGTTGTGGCATTTATGAAGTGCAAACGTTTTGCTTGCGGTTTTTCATGTTTCCTTTGTTGTTGCTATAGTTGTTGTTTTTCGGGTTTTAGACAACTTTTCGCCGTTGTCGTCTCTGTTGTTATCTCTGCCAGGCGCTGTTGTCGCTGCCGTTGAGCGCCTTTTTCGTTTCACACGATTCCAACACGTTCCGCTGCGCCGTTGAGTGTGTTTATTTCGAGTCTTTTTTTCTGTTCTCTGCTCTATTTTTTTGTTATTTCGTCTCACATATTCGTATTTTGTTATGCCTCGGCCCGCCTGTCTTTCTGCTAATTAGCAACAGTTGCATTCGCACGCGCCGCTTTTGCCTCCTGAGAGGACATCTGTTTTTATTTATTTTATTTTTTTGAAGGTTATTTTTTTAATGTTTAACAGCAACTTGTTGAAATAGGTGTTTTTGTGCTGCTTTTTAAATATTTACATATAATGTATATTATATTGTATATGTATTTTATTTACTTTGTATTTATATTTTTATATTTATTACATTCTTTACTTTTATTATTTTTTCAAAATAAGCTTCGGAGAATGTTAAGCCTACAAATGTTTAGGATAAGGCAATAAAATAATTGACCTCTTAAAAAAATATATATTCTCAATAAATAATACTTATAAATTTGATAGAATGGGTCGTAGGAAGTAGTTCACATAATTCTCTTTTTACCCGGGTGATAGTTTCCTAAAATATTGGCAAATTAGTAGATTGGTTCTGGAACCTAATAAAATCAACTTAAATATCTATTATAATTTTAGGAAATATTTCTCTATTATTATTTCAATTTCTACGAATAATGTTCAGTATATTTGTGTAAATTGTGTTACAACATAAAAAGAGAAAAAATCTAACTTTTTAAGGCGTGTTATTTCAAAATGGTATAAAAAGAGAATTAGGCGTACTTGCAAGAATAAAAAATAATTCTGAAATTTATAAAAAGGAAATAATAAACATTATAGAAAACATTTTATGAGTGAATTCTATAAATATTTTCCAGCCGCAGTTTCCGGCTGCCAGCGGTGGCCAGCAACAGATTGTGGCAAGTGGCAAAGTGGTAAAGTGCTGCCGGATGAACACGTGCCCCACTCGTCTAAAGGGTACAAGTGCTAGTCGAATTGAATTGAAAGAAGTCAAGTATTTAAGAGTAACGATAAAGCCAGGAATTTCAATTGAAGCGGAAGTGCCAGAGAAATTGATATGGGGTAGAGCTTAAGGAATATCCAATTGATCATCTTTTTGGCTATCCACATTTAATGGTTCCTAGAGGAAATCCACGGAATCATTTAACATTAGCCTTCACACTTATCATCAATCAGAAATGCCGGCTACGTAGGTGGCCTAGGGACCTAATAGGAACCAAGTAGAGCCGATCGAGTTCAACTCGAGCTAAATTGTTGTTGAATGACCAAAAGATGTCGCATTGTTTTTACACGCACTCACTGGACCAGGACGAATTCAAGTCCTGGCGGCATTTAAACAAAGTGAAAGTGTTCAATTTCCCCACGAAGAAAAATAACAGCAAAATGCGAGCTCGTTAAAATATTAATGAGCAATTGAGCATCGCCGACAAAGACAACAGATGAAAGAAAAAAAAAAACACTTGAGGGCTTCGCAACACACGCACAACAAGGAGAAAGTGCCAGCGACAGTTTTACAACACTAATTAACAAGCGAAATTTTTGTTTATTTTTACAAGTACGCCAAGTGGCACTTGGATTGGTTCTTGAACTGGGTCTGGGCAGAGCTCCGGGCTTAGTTGGGTTCTATAAATTAGGCGGCTGTTCTTGTTTTCACAACTTGTGTTTTTTTTATCTAAGGGCCAAGTGACAGTTTGGTGACATACGCGACTGCCACCGCTGTGACACACACACACACACACGCACACACACACACACTCGCACACTCTCACACTCTCAAATCTGCGCCGCATCCTGGCAAAGGAAGCTGCTAAAGCGCGAAACGGGATCGCGAACACACACGACGTTTGGCATTTGACGGTTGCCGTGGTGAAAGTGTCACATTGACAGCATGACATGCCCACTTTGTGCACGCCCCTCTCTCTTGCCCTACTCTACGCGCCTTTCTGCGCCCCTCAAACTGTCGCCTTGCGCGAGGGCAGTATGAAAAGTCGTGTATTAAATTTTAACTATTAACAATTTTTAAGCTCAAAAGTGCTGCCCGTCGAGCATTTTAGCTTATCATGATATATAAATAAAAAGGTTTTTCTTAATATTTTCAATATAACTTTTTCAATTTTTATAAACCATTTTTTTTTTTTTAATTAAATGATTATGAATATGGACATGTATATTTTGGAGCTTTTAGAATATGATTTCTGATTTAGAGTATTGAAGTTAGAATAACAAATTTGTTTTAGAAGATGTTTAATATTTGTTTTAATATACATTTATATTAACAGATTTGATATTGGGCTCTTTGTTTCTGACGATAGAGAACTTCATACCTTTAAAGAATACAGAAATATTTACTTGTTCCCTTGAATGATTAAACAAATATTTTATTTTGATTTATACACATTTTACGTACGTATATTTTCCATATACTTATGGCAACCCTCGTTGGCCTGCCGAATGTGGAATCTCTGGTGAGTGTTTTGTTAGCGCATAAAAGTGTCAAATTACAAAAATCACACGAGAAAGATAGAAGGAAGAGGAACAAAGTCAAAGACAGGGCTGGAGCTACGGCTAGGATCAGGGCCAAGGGGGGATAAGCCGGATTAGTGCGCTTGTTAGAAGAAGCCAGACTTTTTGCTGCGACTGTTACCACACAGAGTCAACTGCTAATTGGCGTTGCCTTTGACATCTAATGAATTCTGACGAGCTGTCAGCCAAAAATCTTTTTCGCTTGCATAAAATTTATTTTTTTATTATTTTCTAGCACCTCAACTTAGGTTAATTGGCAGTGACAAAGGTCTTGACTTGTTTCTTGACTCGAGTCGTGCATTTACCTGCAATTTGCTGACATTGGCAACTATATTGGGGCTGGGGCTGGTTCCGAGGCGGGGTGTTTACTGTAAAAAAAAACCGTTGCGTAATTATACCAAATGACAGAGGGCCAACGAAGGGGCGTTTCTCTAGTATTTGCATGTGTTTCATGTCCGGTTCGGTTGGGTTAGCTACCTTATTGTTTATTTTTTTCAAATTTGTGTTTTTCTGGTGGTTGCTTTTTCAGCCATATTCAAAGCACACTCCATATTTACTTGCAGCCATGCATTATTTGTTTTGCAATACCTGAAAACACAGCAATTGCTAATGTGCCGCAATCAGCATTTAGTACACAACTTGTAATTAGAGGCAAAGCCAAGGAGAAAAACAAAATAAAACAAATACAGAAGAAAAGTTCATTTACAGCAACATGAAACGAGACATTTCCATTGAAATGCCCAGGTTTTGTAATAATTTGATAGATATACAAATGTGGGTATAATTATAACAAATGCGCATATAATCATGTCTTTTAGTTGTAATTTTTTAGGTTTTTAAATTAAAATCACGTTTTTAGACAAACAGCGTGGTTACGACATTGATATCTGAATATTTTTCTATAAATTCACAAATATTATTAAACAATATTTTCATATATTTGGATGAACAAGGCGAGTTTCTTCTTTTTCAAAGTTTACGTCTACACAAATATGTTAAATTTTTGAATTTGACTTTAATCTACTTAATTTTTTCTGAACTCCAAAATGTTGTATATCAAATAAACGTGAATGAATATAAAAAACGAATAAATAGAGACAACATTGGCTTTTATTTTTAGTAGACACAATTTGAGATTAGTTTTCAAACTAATTTCAAGTAATTAGAAGTACTGCCTTTAAAAATAACTTTTACAAAAATGTTGATTTCTGGTCCAGTTCTTTGCTCCCTTAATGTCTGGCACAATTTCTTGTCCATCATTTCTCATCTTTTATTATGAACTGTGTCCTTTTACACATGCCATCGCATGCTTGTGTCCTGTGTGACCTTTGACAGTCCTTTTCACAGTCCGCAAATATTTACCAAATATTTTCCATTCTATTTTCTACATTTTCCTTGCATTGTGCACGCCCAGTTTTCTTTTTGTACTTTTTCTGGGTGTTTACAAGATGGAAAGAAACAATTTTTTTTTGGAATTTATTAATGAAACTCATTGCGTTTTTGTGGCCAAAAAGCCGGACCGCCTATGCCCCCGGGGAGCTGAGGCTCGAACCCGTAGCCGGATTCGGATGCAGTGCATCTTCTTTAAAAAAAAACCGCCGCCGCTTTGATAAATTGTGCGCCGCCATCCGCTCGAGGGAATTGGCGGCTACCGAAGCCGCTTTCTGTGTTTTTTTTTTTGCCGGTAGCAATTCCGCTAAAACGTTTGTGTTTTGTTTTCTGACTGTTTTTTTTACTTTCTGCTGTAATTTGTTTATGCAAAAAGCCTTAAAAACAGTCAGGAGCCGGTAGACAAAAGGGCGCCTTCCTGCCCCTGCCACAGCCTGCCTTTCTGTGCTGGCCAGGATCGAGACCGCAAGGAATTGTCTGTATTTTCTGGGAATTCCTTTGGCAGTCGCATAAATCTTTGCCAACTTGCCAGAGTCATGCGCCTGACTTTATCTCCCTGTGTCTGTTTGTGTGTGTGTGTGTGTGTGTGTAAGCGTGTGTGTGTAACAATTGTCACACCTTTCGGCGGCCACTCAGCAGCCAGAGCCTCAGCCTCTGCAGCCCCCCCCCTTCTCGCTGCCCCTCTCACAGTCTGTCTCTGTGTGTGTAATTCGACTCATTAACAATACGAGGCAGATATGTGTCCTGTGTGTGAGCGTGTGTGGCAGGCTGAAGGGTTTCTGCTTGGTTTTTGGTTTCGGCTTTGGTTTCTATGAGCCTCGCATGCCACATAAATCACAACTTAAACGATGCGTAATTTCGTTAAATTACTTGAGGCCTCTCTCAAATGCGCGCTTGTATTTATTTATTTATGTATTTATGTTGTTTTTCTGCCGCTGCGATTTTGAAATTTATGTCATTGCAAGACGCGTTGTGCAACGCCCTAAAAAACATTACAAAAAAAAAAAAAATTGGGAAAAAAATTAAAAGATAAAAAACCACACATTAACTGCAGCTGAGAGCCTTGAGCTCGTTCTGGAGCCTGCTCAGCATTTGATCGTTTAATAAGCGTCTTGGACCACGCCCCTTTGATGCACCTTAACACCAAATTTACATACAAGAGTAAGATAACCAGCATCAGGACCTGGACCTGGACCAGGGCAGCTGCTCCACTTTATGGGGTCCTAATTACAGACGCGGTTTCACATTGCAAATCGTTTGCTCTTTGTTTTTGTTTAGATTTTTACCAGCTGCACAGGCGATAGGAGATAAGGGAACCAAATACATTAAATAATAAGTTTTTATTTTCAATAATGAATATATTTGAAATTCAGAATCAATCTAGAGGACAAACGATGTCCATCAAACATGAAAATTGGTTTAGTTTTGATAAAGTTATGGGCGTTTGAAATATGGAAGCTATGGAGAGAGAACAAAATTTTCTCGAAAATGAGAAACTAATGTGTACTGTTACGGCTACGTCTGACTGCAACGTTCTTACTTGTTAGTTATTACTATTTATGTTTTTTTACAATGTTAATATATTTTATTAGCTTTGCAGTTAATTTCTATTAATTGTTGGATTCTTTTTAGTTGTATTCAAATTAAAAGCTAATCCCCATTTGTCTAGTCGGCACTTTTGTAGTGAATATTCTACGAATTTTGGATTGCTACCATGGGGCATATCAAAGACTTGACCGACTCGGGAATGTGGTTGCCCTAGGTGTCTATAAGAACAACAGTTTAATTTTTTTTGAAGTTGAGCGGCAACGTTTAAGTTAGATCTTTTTTTGCCAGAGCCAAAACTCTTAAGCCGCTAAAGGCGCAACTCCCACCGCACAGCCAGGGGCAGGAAACGCCCCTCGCACACACAGGAACTGCAATTACTCAGAGAGAGGGAGAGAGAGAGAGAGAGAGGGGGAGAGGGAGAGAGAGAAGATGTAACCCGGCCCAC
This sequence comes from Drosophila sordidula, assembly GCA_035047465.1. NCBI lineage: Eukaryota > Metazoa > Arthropoda > Insecta > Diptera > Drosophilidae > Drosophila > Drosophila sordidula. The sequence continues at coordinate 151,300 of JAWNPQ010000106.1, forward strand.
CAGCTGTGTGTCCTGGCACACAGGTGTCGGGGCTCGAGCTGAGTGTGAAAGTGGGCAGCGGCAATTACAAATGGCAAACAATTGAAATGAGGAAGGGATCTAAGGGATCTAGGATATCTCGAGGATCTTCACTTGCCGCAATCTCACTTTCATTCATTGCACCACATAATAGAGGCCGCAGTTAATTACAGGTTACATTTTCTCTCTCTTGGATTAGTCCTGCCCACTTTCTAGCAAATATATATATATATAAATTGACTTCTTAGCGCCCAGGACACGCGCACACGTGCAGCATTCCACAGGACGTTTGATTAATGAAACGCAGCAGTCAAAATGGCTGCCATACACAACAAAAAAAGGGGGCACAGTCTCTGCCGTTGCACATGTCCTTTTGTCAAGCATTTCCCAACAAAAAAATAAGCAAACAAACCTGGTGCCCTCCTTTTCTTTTCTTCCTCCGGCTCTTCTTCCTCTTACCCCTGTCTTCTGACAGGGCACAAGTCAAGCCGGAGCGAACCTCTGCTCTAAATTGAATTCAAATTGTATTCAAGGATGCTGCAGCATCTGCCTGTGTAAAGATCAGACCTTGTCCTTCGTTCCTGCGACACGGCAATAGATCATTTTCCACGCTCTGTGTGGTGCCCCTCTCCCCTCTCCCTTACCATTGTATCGAAATTTGTTGTGTTGTGCCAACAAAATATTAAAATAATTTCATATTTGATTTGCATTTGAGTATAGCTCGAGCTGTCTTTGGTTTCCTTGAGGTTCCTTATATATATGTTTTTTGTTTGCTTTTTTTACTTTTGGCATTGTCCGCCTTTGATGCGGTTTCAATGAGCATTTTGAAGTTACGGCCAAAAATTGTTGGGGTTGTATTCGTGTGTGATACATCAATCATAATTAGAACGTCTTGTGTGTGGCTTGTTACCCTTTAATATTTTTTTCTGTCTATAATTTTAACTAGATTCGGTTATGAGTAGACTTCTGTGACATTTATAGAGTGGGTTTAAGATTTATGGATTGCAGTTCAAGGATATTGCGCTCAAATTTCATTTGGAAATTCTTCAACTCGGTTAGTTGTTTTCTCATTAGATAATTACATTTATATTTGATTTTTTGTTCATTTAATTCTAATTAATTTAATATTACTCCACAAATGTTCATTAATATTGCAAGTTTTGTAAAGAAACCCGACCAATGTTAAATCATAATAAAATTTTTTCTGCAAACGCAAGTCATGAAAAATGTTCAGTATTGAACAATTGAAATTGTTGTATTAATCTAACATATTTCTTAGATGTATCTCATAAATACTTTTTAATTCAAAACACTGTTTTAGAATTAATTTAATAAAATGTTTAAGTGTACCGATTATTGATTAAATGAACATGCACGAATCTGCGACCTTATAATTCGTAGCGTAAATACAGGCATTTTATTTAATTTTATAATGTTTTCATTAAGTTTTTACCATAGAAATTTTCACAATCAAATTTGTTAGTCCAGATTACTCTATTATAGTAACAGTTCAGACTCTTCCCACCCCAACTCCAATATTAGCTAAAAGTGTTGAGCCTCACACACATTTGCACAAACACGGAATACACCTTCTCACACATGAGAGCTGCCTTACAACACAACATGCGCAGACCAAAGAACATTTTTAGCCAAACTCGACTTATTGTGAGGTCTGTGGAACGCCCCATTTCTTGGGCACGTTTAGGGTTTCTGGGGGCTTACCCTTTTTGATGATGATGCAAGACGCAAGGATACGAATAGGTTTTTGTTTCTCATTCTTTGTTTTCCTCGACTGGTTGGTGGATTGTTAATGAGCGTGGTGTGCGGTCGAAATGTGTGGCAAGCGACTTTTGGAAATACGAGAGGCGTCAACAGGCGCTAAATCCGCTTAAATTTTGTGACGGAAGTAAAGGATGCCAAAGAGAATGTACAAAAGAGACGAAGCGAGAGAGAGAGAGAAAGGGTTATTGAGCCCGGCTTATAGCTTTATTTGCCGCATATTAGTCAGGAGGCAAGTTGTAAGTTGAAGGCATTGCGTGTGCCACACGCTGCACAAGCCGTTCGGACAGAAGCTGTTTAAGTGGCTTCAATATCAAAATGAATACTTGCACTCATTTAACGAATACTACTCGTGCCAATTCATTTGCCAGCTGACTCCTGACTTTGACCTTATGTCGCCGTTGCACGCAGCTCAATTGAAACGTTTAATTGCAACCGGGAGTCGTGAGAGGGACACGAGATTCGGTGCTGCCAACTCCCTGTTTGTGTTCTCCGTATCCCTGGCTGGTCATTAGTGTAATTAGATCTTTCAGTTGAGTTCGACTGGCGCCCGGCTTGGCGTGTCCTTTTTCCGCTATACTCTCTATAGAGTGTAGTTAAGCAGCTATCAATTTTTTTTCTCTTGTTTTTTTTTTTTACTAATTTTTATGCCAACGGTACGTGCGCAATTTGTTTACCATCAACATAATTGGTTGGTTCCCTCCTCGAGTGTCCCCTGGGCCCACTTTTGCCTTTTTAAGCGCTTTTTTATGCCCTCTCTATCTTAGCCGCTCGCTCTATCGCCCTCTTTTGGCAATTAGTTAAAATGATTAAGTTGATGCGCTGGGCTTTTGCCCTTAGCTGTCCTTTTTACTCTCCACTCTCTGTTTTTTTTGTAATTACATTAGCCGCAGTTTCGATAATTCGAACTCGCCACGCACTCAGTCAAATTAGCTCGTCCATCTATCATATTGGTAATGTGCCCAGATCTTCTATTTAACCACACGCATACAGCTGTTCATTTGGGTTTCCCAGTGACAGGAATATTACAACAATGCGAATAGTTTTCAATTTCATCTTGTATTCAAATCAAATATTGTTTGCATTTTATTTTGTTTTCTGTGCACAGTTTTGATTGTTTGGCTGTGAATTCTTTTGCACTCATTTCGTCATTGATCGATCTGGCTCCGATTGGCCAGGGGGTGGGGTGTAACTATTCCACTGTTTACCACACATGCCAAAAATCAGGCTGACGATGATCGATGACAATCGCTTTTGTTGTTGCCTTTGACACTCGCCATTCGCTTGGCCACACGCATTTAACGCATGTACCCTCTCTTTTTCTCTCTCTCTGCCTTTCCCTTTGCTATATACAGTTTTTCCAATTACATGCTTTTAATATAATATGCTCTCTTTCTGCGAATATAGAATGCAAAGCTAGTTCTCCTAGTTTTCTGATTTTTATTTGGCTCCCTATTAAATTTCTTAGTATTAAATCGGTATGTGGAAATAAACAAGTAAAATCTGACTTTTTTTGTAATATGTATTTTCTTAAGAAATGCGTAAATATTATTGAGTTTAATATCTATCAGGTCCTCTTAATTATTTAAAGATCTGTAAATTTAAAATAAAAGAATTCAAGCATACCAACCAAATTCAGCATTTGCAGAACCTCTCCTTACATTTGAACAAAATCTTATCTAAAAAATAACTTTTCTACATAGATATCATATGAATAATCTTCTGAATAATCAACTGCATAATATGAAAAAGTATAAAAAATATCAAACATAAATTTATCATTCTCGTCTGCACGAAAAAATATTCTTATTTAATATTTTTACTCATTTGCATAAAATCGCTTCGATAATTATCAGCGAAAGTTACCCGAAATTTTATTATATAAATTCTCCTAAACTCAACTACTTCTCTCTGTTTGTTAAACACTATCGTAAAACCTGTCGAAAATGTTGTTCTTCTTGGTGTTGTTTCTGATTTTATTGCCCACAATCTTTAAGCTCTGGCTAAACGTTAACAGCTCCCAAAGCGCCATCAAATATAATTTGACACTTGACTGCGTGCCTGGAAATATGCTGGCAGCTTAAAAAACAAAACAAAGAAACACAAATGTTTAACAAAAAATAGACTGTATAGCACTAAACGGGAAGCACGAGTATTTTGTTTTAGTGTGTAAACTTTATGGGTTACAACTCTTAAAAATACGCAGCACGCCCCCTCCAGCTGCCCTTGCCATAAAAAACTTATTACACGCATAAAATAAATCCCACACAGAGGAACTAATTAAAAAGACCTTTCTTTACATTTTTGTGGTGCGGGGTGGCGGCTTGGGCCGAAGAGGGAGCAGTGGGGGCGGCAATAAAATTTATGAAAATTAACATAAAATTTTGTGCGATTAACTGAAAAACTCACGCAAACACACACACACACACACACACACAAATTGTTTGGGCCATATGGAAGAAAATCACATAATAAACAAAAAGGAAGAGCAATAAAAACAAATATGGCGACACACATTTTTGGGGTTGGGGTGTGGGGGGGTCTTGGGGTTGATGATGATGAGACAGTTGCTGCTGCTGCTGCCACTGCGGCTTTAGCTGATTATCATGCAACACTCGCGCCCGTGCCACACATGCTCTCCTCTATTCAAGTTGAAAGTCGCTCAATATAAACTTTTGGCCAACAACAAAAGTTAAGCCGTGCGGCGCAACGAAAGCGATTAGGCTGATTTGGTGTATTTTCGTTCAGGAGGGGGTAAGTGTAGGATGTGTGGGGATGAACTACACTCAAAGAAAACAATCAGAATTTTCTACGCAAATCAAGTACAAATGGCAAAGTATAAAAGTTTCTAAATATAAAAATTAAATAAAGTAATACATTAAGAAGTTTTGTTTTTTTTAGTCACTTTTTGAAGACTCTTTTGTACTTGTGCTAGTTTTAAGTATGCAAATTCTTTTATTGGGTATTTTTCACTTGATCCCGTTTTCTTGTTTTCAGTTCAAATTCCATTCGATTTCTCTAAGTGCATTGTGAACGCTCGTGCCTGCCACAATAGGTGGCATCCTGAACTCTTCTTCTTCATATCACACGCTCGCATTATGAGTAATGCGCACCTTATGCTGCCGCCAAGTCGAATGTGATTAGAGAGAGAGAGAGAGGGGCTGCCTAACCACATCCCTCCCCCTCCCCCCACACACCCCTCTTAAAATCTGTTTGCCAGCATTTTATGCGCTTTATTAACCCCTTAACTGATGATGTGCCTGCTGCTGCTTTGCGTTTACAAATCAAAATATTATGATGGCATCATTTACACGCCGCATTTTCAGATTAAAGTTGATCTCGAACACGCACCCCTCCCTCTACCCTTTGTGCGTGTGTGTGCGTGTTGTATAGTTTTCCCTATTTTCAGGCTAAGTCACCTCGCCTAGGGTTGCTGTTTTATGCTTTAATTTGATTTAACAATTATCTTGCGGCTTCGTTTTGAAGTGAATTTTGACTTCAGTTTGTTTGGCTTTAGGAATTTTAAATTTTTGAATAAATCCAACATTTAGAGATATATAAGAACCATAAATTTATTTCAATTAAACCAATATAAATTTAAAGTTCCATTCTTCATTGATTCTGTATTTAATTTAATACATAATTTTTTTTGATTAAATTTATTTAAACATTATTTTTACTCTCTTAATTGATAGATTTTATTTTTGTAAATTTAAAATATTTTGGTTTTCTAAACTCATGACAAATGTTATGTTTTATATTGTTCCTAAGTTTTTATTAATATTTGAATTAACATTGAATTTGGGGTTCTCTTAAATTGTTGGTTTTCAATCGGGGACTGTATTTGGTTTTACGTTTTATTTGTTTTTGATGAACTGATTTGTTGGCTTTGAGTTCTGTTTGCTCAGCACCTTTTATTTTGGGGGGCTCTCAAATTACCGTCTATTAAATGAGCTTTCAAAAAACGATTGCCTTGGCGCAGTTTCCATGAGTTTCCAACGAAGTTTGGGTCGTCATTAGCCATTTTAGCATTTTAGCATTTGCCATTTGAGTTTCGGGCTGTGTTGATGCACTGTTTGTCAATTATTTTTGGTGCTACAGAAGGCAACAACCACAGCAGCAACAACATTAACTGTTGTCATCAAAATTAATTTTATTGCCAGCCAAAAACTTTCAACAACAACAATTTGGCAAGTTCATTAGCTTTCCTAAGCGTCTTTGGCACAATGGAAACTTTTGGTTAATTAAACGCAAATTGTTGTGGCGGCAAATTGCGAAAAAATTGCAAAACTTTGTCGCCAAAGGCATTAAAAGGCTTTTCTCAGCAGAAAGTTTATTGTCTCACAAGTGCCCGATGCCCTAAAGAGAAAAAAAAACAGCAGTCGGTATGCTCTGATTGTAAGTGATTGACTGGAATTTACCCTGTACAAACTTTGACAGCTTGGCGATACTTAATTATTGAAAATTTATCTTCCAGCCAGTACAGCTTACTAGTTTCCTAGTACTTTCGCAGTATTTTCATAAAAAAGTGTTAATTAATAATATCGAATTGGCACTTATTAAACGCCTGTTTACGCCACTTTTTATATTTACAGGGTATCAAAAAGAAATATCATGAAAAGGGGTTAATTATGTAAGCAATGTGTTCGAGCGAGATGCAGCTATATAAATGTCATTGCTGCGCGTCTGCCTTTGGTTTTTATGTCAAAGCCATAAAAGTATACGATTGTGGGTTGGGGGTGGGGCTGGGAGGAAGGGAAGGCAGTCCAACTGAAACAAATATGGCGGCGGCTGACTTTACTCGCTGTGTGACTGTCTCTCGGTCCGTCCGTGAGTCTGTGTGTGTTTTTCCAGCTGTGCCGTTGCCCACTTAAATGGCCAAGTATGTGTTGACACTGGCATGTAGTTGTTGTAAGTAACGATGGCAGCAGCCAGAGGAGTCGTTGTCCTGCCTGCCACGCCTTACAGCCCTCCTCCAGTACCTCCCCCCATCCCCTGCCTCCTTTGGCATTCGCCTCGGGTGTCGCTTGCGCAAATTTGCCACTTCAACAGCTCCTTGCGGACGCCGTAAGCACCGTTGTGAACGAGCTTTGAGCATTTTCATTTATTTTCCGCACATTTTGGCTTCAGTTCACTCGTCGCTCTATCTCTGTCTCTATCTCTCGCTCTCTTTTCCTCTGTCTGTTTGCCACACCCCCGCAGCACGTGAAATTTATGCGCTTTGCCGGGTTTTTCCGCATTTCCCTTCTGCTTTTTTTTTTACATTTTTTATATGCGTTCTGCTTTCTTCTTTTTGCCGTTTTCGATTTTTTGGCAAGTTGGAAAGTTGTGAAACGATGCTCACAGAATTTTAAGCAGCAGCAGCGACTCCTTTTCGTCCTTTGGCTGTTCCTCTACTTTCTTTCGTTCGGTGTGTGTGTGTGTGTGTGTATGTGTGTGTGTACGGTGGGGTGAGGTGTGTGTGCGTCTGTGTGTGTGTTTTTGTCAATATTGTTACTTGCAGCGCAGTGCTGAGAAAATGTGCTGTGAATTTTAAATGCGAGCACTGAGTTGCTTACATAAGAGCGTAGCTCACAAATACCCTATAATTGCAGCCGAAAGTGAGAGTCTTGAAATAGACAAAATTAACTTTCATTTAAATACTAAAATTTACAAAATAATATAATAGTTGGGACACCAGAAGCTTTGGTCCTAAAGATGTAGAGGATCCAAAAACCAAGTTTTTCTTGACATAATCCCGATCTAGAAGACTAGAAGTTGATTATATCTTACTTATTGATCAACATGAGCTCTGATGCTAGCTCTTCAAAATGGTTTCATTCACTTTAGTAAAATAAAATATTTATTACAATAAGTATTTCTTAAAATATATTTTATAAAAAAAATATATTTATTAAAAATGATTTATTAATATGTATTTCTATTATAGACATTTATTTGAATTATATATTTTTTATATGGTAAATAAATAATTAAATAAAGAAGCATACTGATCGCATTTTTAGTATTATTATTTTTATTAAATTACATCAGCATTTTTAAATAAACTTAACTTGCCTTTGTATAAGATATCTTCAAAGCTTATAATAGTATTTTTCAGTTCATCTTCAGCTCTGCATTTGCCTGGGCATAGCTCAACTGGCAATTACACGCCTCCTCGCCCTAACCACACCCATCTACCACTTCCAGCCACAGACAAAACCAAACAAAACTGTTCATTAGCCCTACACCAAAAAAAAAAAAAAAAAAATGGTTGCCCCTCGCCTTTAGAGCACGAAAAAAACAATTAAATATAAACAAAAACAGAAAACTCCCCCCACTTATGCTTATCTGCATAATTTATGGTAAAAATCAGACGCAACGGTTTTCAAGTCTCGGTGCCTTAGTGCTCACTGTACTTGATATTCATTATTGTTATTATTTTTGTTGTTGTTGTTGTAGTTGGAAGCAGTCAGCCATGCGCATTTATTTTTTTATTTTTTTATTTTTTTTTTTGGGAATTGCACCACGTGTGGTGCACAAAATGCTAATAGGCGCCACCGAAAATTGTAAAACAATTAAATTGTAATAAGTAGCGGGGTCCAGAGTTGCCCTCACCTTAAATTTGGTGGGCGGCACTTGAGGTTTTTTTTGTTTCTAGTCTTTTTTATTGTGGTAAAAATAGAGTAATTAATAACCCCGGCGCTGTCCAGCTATAGCTGTCCGGTTTGCAACGCCTCTATTAGCCAACTAAATTCAACTTTGACTTTAAATGATAAACAGTTTTTTTGACGCCGACTTCCCCTGCTGCCCCTTCAGTCTAACCCCGATTTGATCGTCTGGCGCCAAGGACTTACAATGGGCCCGCTTAAGTATTTGGCAACGCGACCCACTCCAGAAGCCGGACCCAGACCTGAAGTCGCAGTCAGAGCTCCAGCAGCGCATTTGATTGACACTTGACATTTCCTGTGTTTTGGGGTTTATTTTTTGCAGTTACGTGTAGCGCAGCATTTTTTTTTTTTTTTTTGATCTGTAATCGCCAGCTGACATCGAGCTGAGCACCGTTAGATGACTTTGTTGGTTACTTTACGAGCATTTATTTATGTATATATATTTTTCGGTGTTTGGCAGATGAAAACGTTGCGATAGCGTTGTGCTTGGTAGAAACTGTGGTTTCAACTGTGCTGCGTAACTGGGTCAGAAGAGGCCAAATTACCAGATGAAAAGTACAAGATATGTTTACATATTCTTTAAAGTAAGTCAAGTTTTATCTATGATTCAGTTGACAAATAATGTTATTGTTAATTATTTATAAGGTATTGGCCTATCAGTTTTGTCCTGAATGCTCTTTCAATTTTTCTCTTGCTTTCTTTTTTGGTTAAAAAATAACAAACATAAATATATTAAAGTAAAATCTTAAGTTTAAGTTGGCTGTAAACATAAAACAATAAGCTAGTCACTTTTTTCAACAATACAATACTGTATTGTGAATTCAAATAATTTTAATCGAACCGATTTTAAGTCTGCTTTTAAGATTATCCGAATAATTATGAGTTTGAGCATAAAAGCCTTAAATTCAAGTTTAAACCTGAATTTTCCTTTATGTATATTATATTTATATTTTTTAACAACAAATGTTCTACTCGCATATAATTTCTCTGAGTCTACCTTTCCCCCCAACCCACGCAGGGAAACTGTTAATCATGTGTGGCTGACCAAGGGCCCAACACACGTGTAGACAGAACCAAAAGCGTTGACTACACCTGGCAGTCCATATAATTTTATATCTACCCGCGCGCGTGGACCCCTCATATATATGTCTACATATATATATATCCTTTCACTATATGCTCCTTGCACATAAACCACCCACAGTCGGCAGCCGGAGCCTGATCCAGGGGCCAGCGGGCAGAGACTGAACCAACGCGTCAAGTTGTGAAGCTGTGTGCAAAAAATCATTAACACGCACACCCACAACGCCAAAGGGGGGCAGAAGGGGGCGTAGTGAAAGGCGTGTCTTCTGTCTCTGTTCCTCTTTGCCCCTTTTGCTACCCTTCTCGCTCTCTCTGGCGGTGCTGCTCTGCGAGTTTTGCTCAAATTACTTGGGTTTTTACATGCGGCAGTGAGGCACATTAACACTGTAATGTGCCAACTGTGTGCGAGTGTGTGTGTGCGAGTCAGTGTGTGTGCGTGTGTGTGAGTGTGCGACTGAAAACAACATGGCGGCAACATGGGCGTCCAAGTCATTGCCATGCATAAAGAGCAAGAGCTGGCAAAAGGGAGCTAAGAGCTGGAAGCTGTTAGCCAGACCCAAAGCAGTACACTTCGAGAAAAACAAAAACGTACCAAACTTAAGTGTGACAAACTTATATCAAGTTTATTTTGTTTTTTTTATTTTCAAATTATATGTGAATAAAACCAAAATTAATATTTATGTTACAGAAATTAAAGAAAGAAAAAATACTTGAACTAAATGTACTTTTTATACGAATTTACCTTCTATATGTAATAGATCAAATTGAGATTAATTTTTATAATTTGACTAAACTTAATTAAAACAAAATGATTTTTTTATCTATGCAAAGAAATTTAGATCTTGGCTGGCTGTTGACAATGACTGCCAGACTACGGGTTTTTCTCTGAGTGCAACTTTAGCTGCTCCTGTGCTGTGCTGTGCTGTGGGCGGCAGCAGCAGATACTTTTAGTCAAGATTAATTGTTATATATTAACATGGCGTCGAGTTACTGAGTCTGCGAAAACGAGCTATTTACAAGCTAAACGAAAGTTGACTTTGCCTCAATGGACGGCAACGCAGGAGGAGCACAGAGGGCCCAATTTCGCAGTGGCTGCCGGCTAAGAGGGTGGCCTTAAAAGACTGCGTGTAAAAAGGCAACTTTAATAAACAGTTGCTGCATTTGGCTAATATTTAAGTAAGTCCCAACTCCAGCCCCTGGCCATATTTATGGCCTAACTCTTGTGCTAGATTTATGTTTGGCCATTTTCATGTTTTATCATCAGCTGCGGCATCGAATTATTCATGAACATTTTTGCCATGTTACTCATACGACGCGTATGAAAAGGGTTTTATTTGGATGCCGCCGCAACCCTTGCCCATTGCCTTTGAATTATGTGACTGGGGGTTATGGGGGGATTTTTACTTCATTCGGGTTTGTTTTTGTGGTTACTACTCTGCGGCTTTTATCATATTGGCCAAATTTGTAGCGGTCGAATTTGGTGCGAAGAGTGAATTTGATTTATATGTTGAGGCTTTCTGCAAGAAATCATAATTTTTTGATAACCTAGTTTTTACCTATTGTGAGCTTATATTGATTTCAGCAAACAATTATATGTTTGAACAGTGTTCAATTTATCAGAAATTAAATTTAAATATTATTTATATTATATTTTATCCTTCTTGTGCCCCCCTTGAGCTTGTGCAAATCAAGAGCTGACATCTTTTTTTATTTTTCCTTCATTCCCTTTCAGCATATGTTGAGTAACCATCCAAAACCCACTCTCCAACTCCAACTCCAACTCTAACTGTTACTGCATCTACCCTGCCACAACCCCTACCTAAGCTCTGCCCCTTCCCCTCGTGCGACAACTGTCGCATATTGAACCGCAGACAAATTTGTCTACGACTTTAAAGATGAACGCACAAAAAGTAATTCCCGAGCATATTGACATCTCAACTGAAACTCAATACGGACATGGTATAAGCCCCGACCCCCTAGCGAACTCCTCTTCCCCGTTCCTGGTCGCCTTTGGGCCCGTGCCACCCAAATTCAACGCGCTGTCACTTTTGGGCGCAAATTTTGCCATTTCCACCCTCGCTAATGTGCAAATAAAAATGTTAAAAGGGTCCTGTAGCACTCAATTACACGCCCTGGTGACCATTTGTGCTGCGACTGCCCCCCGCGCCATCGCTACCCCTAACTCCCACCCCCTCCCTGCTGTGTGTGAGCTTTTTCTTGCCCTTATGCAGAGCTGCTTCTGTATGCGGCTCAGTGTGCGTGACTTGTCTCCCTGTGTGTGTGTGTGTGTGTGTATTTGTTTCTATGTAGAGAAAACATTATGGCGCGCGAACGGAAGTTGCCATCTTGTTGATGGCAGTTAAAGATAAGCACACAAAAAAAAAAAAGAAAACGAAAACGCAAAAAAAGCTGCGGAATTTTTTTCTGTATTTTTCTCGCTCGTTTCATGGGGTTTCCGCTGTTTTTCTTTTTATTGCCTGCATTTTATGTTATTTGTTTGTATAAATATATATACTTTTGGACCCCAATTGCCCCCACTCCCTCAGTTGCTTTATGCCATGTTGGCAGTTATCTTTCTGCCTTTGTTTCCTTTTTTTTTAAGTTTTATGTGCTTTTATTTTGTTATTTTCTGTGCTTTTTCGCTTTCTGCTTCGTTTCTAATTTGCAATTTTGTTTAGACGTTGAGCAGCGGCGCCTTTAAGCGGTTTTGTCATGTCATTTGGTAATTGGGTGGCAGCGGTTGGCACTTTATATATTTTGCAGCCAGTTGGCAGCACTGGACGGAGCTCACTCTCACACACGCGCATATGGTCACACTGTTTTGTGGGCGTGCCCTCACTAAAATTAACATCTTTATAAGTACAAACACACATCTGTATCTAAATATGTATATATAATTTATTTCAGTCCCACTCCTCCATAATTCAGTTTTAGTGTAGCGCTCTCTGTGGATTTTCTTCGATAAGTTTGGCAAATTAAATGCGCCATAAAATTCACATTTTTACAGATCGTAAACAAAGGCGACTTCAACGCCGCCGCAAAAGATGCGAACGATACGAAAGTATAAATAAAAAAGACATTTAAAATCAATAAATTATAATTAAATTATAACATAAGCGTATGCTAATTTCCACAACACACACAATATAATCTCCCCCGCGGCGTTTGTCGCATTCTCATTACAATTTTTGTCGATTTCAGTCGATTTCTTTGCGGCCTATATCATTTCTGGTATTTTTGTTTTTGTATTTCTTGCTCGTCTTTCGTCGGGCATTGGCATATTCCTTTGTGCGTAAGCTATATCGCTTATAAATTTTTAAAAATTACACCCCAACTCATAAATGTCGCACTTAAAACTCTGCTTTTATTATTGGCAAACTTCAGCGCTCTGCAACTTTGCATATTTTAAATGGATTGCAAACGGTTTCTTAATTTGTGCAGTGGGTCACTTAAGTAAACCTTCAGTTCAGAAATGTTGGTGTTGGTACTTCAAAATATTTGGCATATAACTCTAGAAGCCAATGTGATCACATTTGTGCACATTTCTATACATTAACAAAGTCGATTCTGTTTTTAAGTCAATCTGTAGAAACTTGTCTGCAAGAAAACAAAAAAAAAAGAAAAGAAAAGAAAACAATATTCCATAAATGGGGATAAAGTGCCCACTTAATTGTTGTCACAAAAAATGATATTAGAAACTTTGGCTTTCGCCACTAGATTATTACCAAGTTTAAAGGTGTTTTTCTTTGTTTTTTTATGCACTAGAAATCGTATATTCAATTTATATATTGTATAATACATTTTAGAATTACCCAGAGAATTAAACAATGATTGAATTATAAGTCTTAAGCCAATTAATTCTACCAAGACACTGGAGTACTTTTAGAATTCCCGGTACCTTTTTGTGGTACCAACGAATTGGGAGAGTAGGGAACGGAAAATCTAGCCAACTGCAGTCAGTGGGTGCAAAGCAAACAAACAGCTCAATTATGTTAATCAGATTCACGCCCATCCGCAACATTTGGCTAATAAAAACCCCACCCCCACAGCACCCCTCAACACACCGGCAGGCAATAAAAAATTACACTTGCCATGTGACACGCAGCTTCCGTTTGGCAAACCACCCGCTGCAGGTTGCCACCTTTCACCCTTGGCAACGCCGAAAAAACTCCATTCAACACCAATTAGGGATGATCATCAGCAGCAGCACAGCAGCAGCCAGTAGGGGGGTTGTTGTTGTTCTTGTCGACGGGCCACCCCCCAGTTGTTGTCATTTGTTATTGAGCCAACACAAAAAAGTTGACTTCAACTTCAGCTCGTGTCATAAATACGCCCGAGCATAGACAAACAATCAACAATTTATGCACAGCAGCAAGGGTGGGGGGCGGGGTGTACACTTGAAAAGGGGTGGCCCAAAAGCCATGCAGCGGGCTGTGTGCCCTGTGGGTGTGTGTGTGTGTGTATCGAATGGGGGGAGGTGTTCTGCCAAAATTGCTCAGCGAGTATCACGGGTAGCGCATGTTAAACATGAATTATGAATTGTTATTGAGATTGATGTTGTTGTTGTTGTTGTTGTTGTTGAGACTGCGACTGCTACTGCTCCTGTACACTTGGAGAAAAATGTAGGGGTAAATATTAAGACCTAAAAAATACGCAATATAAGTGCATAACTTCTAAGCTTGATTTTTATTTTATTTTTATTTATTCTTGCTTCAAAAACTTTTTGTATAATCCCAAAAATACTAAGTATATGAAACATTTTCAGCTAAAAATGTTGCAATTCATGAATTTTCTTTTTTTTAGCAATTATATTTTGAGCAATTGTTTATAAAATCAAGAATGATTTATACTTTATTTATAAATATATTTATTTAAAAAAGTGTTCTTTAAATTATAAAAATACTTTGAATAAGAATTTGAAACTATACATAATATATGAGTCTGGTTCTTAAAAAAATATTCATCCGATTTGTTTAATTTGTTGAATTTTAACTTGCACTGAATTCTTGCTTCTTTTCTCAGAGTGTACATGTATCTCATATCCTATATTTACTGTAGACTGTATCCTGTATTCGTATCCTAGTTGTGGCTGTCGCTCTCACTCCTGCTCTAACCAGCTTTGGCATTGTTTTGTGTGCGGTAATTTCATTGAAATCATGTTGAGTAATTGGTGCACAGTTTGTTCTGCCTAGGTGGTGGTGGCGGGGGTGGTGAGAAGGGGGTGGCTGTTGGCGGGGGTTGTGTGTGTATAAATAACACTGTGGGGTGACTTGGCACTTGGCTACTGGCTCTGCTTTTAGCTGCTGCTGCTGCTGCTGCTGGGATTAAGCGACCGCCGCGTCGCCTTTATGCGGTTTGTATTTATTGCTTGTGCCAACCCCCCTTTAGACACCACCCCAGCCCCACCCTGCACGTTGGTAATTGTGTTTGTGCTGGCATTATGCAACACATGTAACACGTATCTCATAGATACGCATACGCGCAGCGCCTGTCACGGACTGGCAAGTCGGCACTTGTGCGTTTTGTCACTCCAACCCCAACCCCAACTCCACCCCACACCCTCTCTCAATTTGCCTTTTGGGCATTTTGTCATGGCCAAGTGGTTGCTGCTGTTGCTTTGCTAATTTGGGCATAATTTGTGACTGTTTATTTATTTTGGGCTCTCGTAATTAATTTCTTTCGGCTGGTAGTTCGTTTCCTTTTCTATCATTTTACATATGTTAACATTGCCAATGGCAGTTTTTATTAATATGCTCTTAGGGGTGATTTTTTTTATCGCGGATCGTATGTAAATCGCTTTTGAATTGATGGCTAAATTATTAAACTGGTTGTGTAAATCATTCGAGTTGATTCTTGCTGAGCCAATTGATTAATTGGTTGGAAAGTTCCATCTGCCAAATATGACATTTACACAAAAAATTAACCTTACGTTCGTGTAGAATATGTCGTAGTATATAATAGTTATAACAAACATAAGTAGTTATTAAAATGAATTAATG
This sequence comes from Drosophila sordidula, assembly GCA_035047465.1. Classification (NCBI taxonomy): domain Eukaryota; kingdom Metazoa; phylum Arthropoda; class Insecta; order Diptera; family Drosophilidae; genus Drosophila; species Drosophila sordidula. The sequence continues at coordinate 166,829 of JAWNPQ010000106.1, forward strand.
TATAGCCTACTTTCGTGACTGTTTTCTTATCAGTATTCGATGTTCAAGTCTTCGTTGCCTCGCTATCGTAAACTTACCAAAAATAGTTTGAGACCTTTACGCTGTTACACTAACAATAAAATGCATTGATTTATAAAGCAGGCCATGAAAAGCGGATCGGGCATTTGAGAAGCACGCACCACCAGCGACGACGATGGCTCAGTGAGCATTTCAAAGCACTTCGAACTGTGGGGCAAAGGCACAAAAGACGTGGCCCCCATTCCCCATTTGCCACTTGCTGCTGCAACTGCAACACACACACACACACAAAGCTTTCACATGCAAATGTCTTTCGGGCCTAGACAACAAGCCAAACGGCAAACCAACTTGGGCCAAGAAATAAATACGAAGCGAGACTCGGGCTGAAGCTGAAGCTGTAGCTGAAGCTGGGCTGTGGCTGAGGCAAGACTCGTAAATTTGCAGCTTATTGGCAATAACTGCAAGTGGCTTGTTAACAATTTAACACGTCTTAATCGTTAAATTTGTGGTTGTTGCTGGATGAAGAAGAAGAAGAGAGCAAAAACATACGCACCAGCCCAGGTCCCGAGCGGGGCCGAGGGGCACCTAACTCAGTTGGCAAATGCCAAGCGGATGACACTTTTGTAGGTGTGAATGCAAAAAGTCTTGGCAAATCTGCATATAAAGTTAAACTGTGTGGTTGGGCTGCACTATACTGTGGTTGCTGCGTGGTTGCAGCTTGCAAACCGGTTCGCTTTGCGGTTCGATCACTTTTAATAATGATATTTTCGTGCGCGCCGCAACCCAGGCCCCAGTCGCAGTCGCAGTCAGCGTCAAACAAAAGACTTAAGTCATAAACTTTATGACATTTTGCAAAAATCTCAGCAAGAATGTCATCAATGAAACAAATCGATTTGTTTACATGCCATTCGCGTTGTCCTCTGTCCCCAACTACCTCTGCCCCGCTCTCCTCTGCCGTCGCACTCCCTCTGTTCCTGTTTTTGCCAATATCGATTTAACTCTTTTGCCTTGCCCCACACTCATTTATGTTACTTACCTTTTGCCCGTCTCGCTTTGTACACAATTCTCAGAAGATTTTAATCTTGCTCACTGCACTTTTTTTCTGCAGCCCAGTCTTCAGAACTTTTGCAGAGTATTCTGTCCCCCTTCTTTCTTCTCGAGCTAGGCTTGATTATACCCTATAGATCATAATACTTTAATTTGCATGCCTTTTTATGACAGAATTTAATTATATAAAGAACAAAATAATGTTTTAATAATTAAATATGTGTTCCAATGTGTTAAATAAAGTTCTAAAATATTATATTTTAATTTGTTTTTCATTATAGATATTAATTCAAAATATATTAAATTATCTATTTTTATTTAAAAATTCTCAACAGGGTATTTGATATTCGTTTTAAACAGTTACGACGTTTTGTTTATTTATAAGTTTTTTTCTGTGTTTTTTTTTTACCTGTATGACGGCATTCGGTGTGCGGTTTATGACTTTTCGTGTCTGATAATTTTCTGATTTTAATGTGCGAAATTAAACATCACATTTTTCAACACGAACGTTTCCTACGTATATCATAAAGTTTAGCACAAGGAAACGGTCGGACTGAGAAATTATCGCGGTTATATAAGCAAATTCTTGAGGGTAGAGCTGGGTCAGGGAGTAATGAAAGAGTAATATAAAAAGTACACAGGATAAGGATAAAATTCAAAAGAATCATATAATACAGCAACTACCCTGATTCTATCATAGTAAAAAATATATTTTATTGTAATATTTGTTCCGAGTCTACATTCAGTTGCATCTAATATAGACATTTGATATGCAAAAGTTTTTTAGTTGTCCCAAAAGGCAGCTCCAATTCGCTTCTGATTGATCAACAATAATAAATTACGATATCAGACTACGAACTTCAAGCCTTATCGAGTAATATCCACTCTCAGTTCAAATTACACAAAGAGTTTGGCTTAAAATCTATGTAAATTCAAAAGTCAATCTCTGGCTGAATATCTTGGCCCATAGATCAGTCTTAGCCACGCTTATTGCACTTTAAACAGGCACGAATACAGACATTACACTGCCGTTGAATAGCATACGCCAACCCAATTTGAAATGCATAAATTAGAGCACAAATATCCAAATAGAAAAGAAACCAAATCTGTATCTAGCTGAACTATCTGGTCGTTGAATCATGGATATTATTATTATTATTATTTTTGTTTTTTTTTTCTCGTTCCGTTTTGGGCGTAACTTGTATATAAACGCTGCTAATAACACATCTAAACTGGCCAACAAATTACCGTTTCAACATATTTTCAAAGGCATTCGATTTCAGTTAAATGTGTTTTCAACAAATTTTCATGCAAATGAACTGAATGGAATGGTATCGAATGGAATCGAATGCCCTCCGCTCCAGACAGATGACCAGCATCCATAGACAATGCGACGCGGCGGTCCAAGATCTTTCCTCCTCCTCCTCCTCCTTCTCCTCCTCCACCTCTGTATCGTTCAGTGCCACACGGGCGGGCTCATTTGTCGGAGCTGCCTAACTTTATAATGCTCGCAATACACACAAAAGTTTCCGTGGTCATAAAAAGTGTCAAAACTTCTGCTTGTTGTTGTTGGAGGCTGCTGAAAAGAAATTTTGTACACCCTGTAAAATGAGCTGAGCTGGGGTGTCATAGAATTGTCGAAATATCTGTAACACTCTTCTCTATCTATATATATTATATTATATCTATAAGATAAAGTAACAATATTCATATTTATTTTTAATATATTTTATTTTTATCTAAATATATGTTTTTTATGAGTTTGATGCACATTTCTGCTTCAGAATTTGATGATTTTTTATTTTCTTACATTTTCCTAAGATATCTTCCCCCCGAATACTCTCGCCATTCTTCTTCGTTTTTATAGCGTTGCCAGAAAATTTGTCGAGGGCCGCCGCTGCTTGCATTGTTTAGATATTGATTTCCAAACAAACTAAAAAGTAAGAAAAAAAAAACATGAGAAAGAAAAAGGTGTGACGACCTCTTTTGTTCGGCATTAAGCAGCCAGCAACTACGGGGCAATATCGTTGAGCAATTTATGAATGAAAGATCCCCCCCCCCCGCACTAGGCCTGTGGCCCTAGAAGACATAAAGTCTGCAGCGTTTTGTATAGGAAAATCTCTTCTTTTGATGGTTGTTTGTGCTATGACTCAGAATCGAAACGATTTGTTTTTCCAGCCGAGTTTTTGTTGTGAAAGTGTAATATTGTGACACTTTATATTGTGCGCAAAGGATTATGTATGGTTGGAGGGGGGAATGTTGTGGCGGGAGGGGGACTCGTAATGTTTCTATTTAACAAATTGTTGCTGCATTGCATTCCAATTAGTGAGGCCAAAGCCAAATTTTATGTTGCATTTATTACATAATTTTGTCACAAATTTTATGGCGCTGCGTGTGCGGCTCAAGAGCTGATTTTACGAGCCAAGTCTGGAGGGGAAATGAGAAAAGAGCATTGGCGGGAGGTTGGGGAGTAGGGAGTAGCAAGTTGAAGTAAGTCTTCTTCTGGCTCTGCAGGTTTTTCCAATTTCAGTGCGGGATTAACAAGGATTTTGTTGGTTGGGCTGCCTGGGTATCCTTGCGCCTGCTGTCTGCTGCCTGCCGCCTGTTTCCTTGTGACGACATTTTTCAATTAAGAAAGGATCACAAGGCGCTTAGTAAGGCAGTTTACTCAGCCAGTGGGCGTGGCCTACATCCTACACCCCACACCCCCTTCAAGCTTGGCAGCCAGTCTGACTTCGAGTAGCTGCTGCTGCCAGCTTCAATTTTGCTTTTAATTAATTAGTGCTTTTCCAGCAGCTCAGTTTTAGTCCTTTTGCGGGTATCCTTGCCCGCAAAATATAACTTTTTGGCAGCTGCATTTATTGAACGTCTTGGAATTCGGCCAAAATGGAAATATTGCTGCCAAGTTTTTAGTGAGCTAAAAAATTATATTGATCAATTTTATTTAAACTCTTGAGAGTTGTTTAGATAAGACGAAGTTTAGTTTTTCTTGATGTATCAATATTTGGAAAATAATAGATAAAAAAGGGTTAAAGAAAATAAAAAGCTTGAATTTTTTTGTTTAATAAAAATTATCAATATTTAAAACACCATTTAAAAAATGAAAGTTGTAAGACTTTTTAGTTTTTTTTTTCTAAACTTATTTTTATTGTATTTTTAATTGGTTAGAAAAGTGGTTTATTTGTAAATTTAAAGCTTTGCGATTTCATTAAAATTTGAATTTTTACATAGTCGTTTGCAGGTTTTGTTTTTATTTTTTTTATAGTTTTAAATATTTAAGTTTTAAATATATATAAGTGTAAGTGGTTTAAATACATAACTTCAAGACCACGGATTGTTATGTAATGTTGGACAATATTTACAATTACAATTAATATAGAATAAATAATTGAAATGCTATTAAAATACAGTTAGTATGATAGTTAAAATATATATCCTATACTTTGAATAACTATAATAATTTACTGCTAAAATTTGGTTTATAAGCTAATTTGTTTTTGTTTTACTGTACGATATACGATATATCCATTAAAACCCGCTTGAATCCAGTTATTATATCATGCTATTATATATGAATTGGAAATTTTCTTCATTTAAATTCCTTATTCCATGATCTCTGGCAGTTTCATGTCTAATTTACGCGTTCCAAAGAGCGATTGGCTTTTAATAACTGTATAGCACAGCTAATAGATACATTTAGCAGCAGTTAAAGCATCTTGAACTGTACATTTAGCAGCAGTTAGATACAAATGCTTGAGTCTTACATAATTCTAACTTAATTACCAGATCCATTTGTGGCACTTACGTGAGTGGCAGAACTCAACACGGCACAGATAAAATTGCATATTTATTTAGTATACCCTGTAGCAGGCTTTAAAATGTTAGGAAAGGGTATACGCAAGCCGTGACAGGCAAAATAAAAGCAAAAATTTATTTATTGATTTTATTAGAGCTTTTCACTATAATAAGTAAAAGGGTTAGTTCGATAATTAATTGAATATAAGTTTTGGTAGCACAATCAGTACTTTATAAAGTCAATTGTGTCAATAATCGATAAATCCTTCGACAACCAATCATCGACAGCTTCGATGACAACGATAACCGATTGCTGTCTATATCGATACAATCAAAAGTTTTAAATATTTCCATAGTGGTAGCAAGCCACTTCGTACAGGGTAACCGCTAGTCGAGCATTTTTTTAATAAAAAAATCTTAGTTGTTTTAATTCATATTTTACTATTTTTTTTATATTTAATTAACTTGTTAACAGTTTCCCAATGGCAAAATTATAAAATAATTGTGTGCAGGTTGTTCTCGTTGCTGTTGTTATTGTTGTTGCTGTAGCTTTTATAGTTGCTGCTGTTGTCGCTGTTGTTGTTCACTTCATAAACAATTTGCGGCACTCGGCGGACAATTCAAAAGTTGCGGCAAATGCACATGAAATTAATTGTAGTTGGCGCTGGCAAATAATTATAAATTAAATACGCGTGCAAGTGCTAAGGTGAATGGCAACAAATTAAAGAAAGAAAAAAATTGTACAAAAATTACGAGTATTAGCTGGTGAATTGCGGATCACTTTTAGACTGACCGATCGACTGAGTGATCACACGACGTATACGTAATAATTAAGAAATTTACAAACGATTTATCACGTTAATTAAACGTTGGCAGCAGCAACAGTTGCTGTTGTTTTTTCTCTTTATTTTTTTTCATGAATATTGTATATTGAAATATTGATAGATGACCAATGATCAAAATCATTTCACACGATCCTATGATTGAGCAGACGTAAATACGTATTCATAAGCTGTTATTGTTGTTGCCATTTGTACCGTAATTGCTGCTGTGATTGTTGCTGCTGTTGCTGCTGCTGTTGTTGCTAATTTGCCAACTACTTTGAGTCCACTGTGTGTGTGGCGAAAGCTGTTTTCTGTTTCGAGGCAAGTGAGAGCAACTTCAGCTTTAGCAAAGACATTGAACTCTGTTGGGTTATAGAAATGGAAATGGAATTGGAATTGGCAACCCATAGATCACTGTAATTAAGTAAATGTGGAAATTATATGCGCATACATGAGCAAACACGCCAAAACAATTATTTTGAGCATCTCGATCCCATTAACATGGTTGGGTAACACAAGTGTGAAGCATATAACGTTAGATAGGTTCCTGGGGTTAATAAACTAGATCATTTGAAAAGCACAAATTATAGTGTGATACTTAAAATAATGGCTAAATTCTAACAGCCGATAATTATCAGCGAGAAATATACTACTTAACAGTTTTTCAGGCATTTTCCGACGTAAGCGATGCATCTACAAATTGTATCTTTAAATACAATTAGGCTTATGCATTCAATCTCATGATTTCAAGCTTCGATTAAGTTTAATTATATCTATATCTAGAGTTATCTTCAATGCTTAGTTAGTTAATCATAATTATAAATTATATCTCCTCCTACTGCCGAATTGGCCAATCACGCTACAGCTCTTCAAGTCCGCCCCATCATAAGTATAAACATCATCATTATAGACGCCAAATGCTTTTAGTCATCTGGTTTTCAAATTTGGCTCCCTCTGCTGGCGACTTCCTCCTCCCCCTTAGCCATAGCTGATAAGCGAAATTAAGCGCATTTTCAAAAATACCTTTCTGCTGCCTGCTGCTCCAAAGCGGATGCCTTATTGAAAGCTTATCGGGTCCATTTGCATAAGACCTCGAACCACGTGCTGTACTTTTGGAGCTATCTTCGATTTTTGTGCTCGAGCCGGCTGAAACTAAATTGTTGCGATAAAACTAATGAAAATGCGTTTTCTAATTGCACATTAGGCAAAGTGAAATGATTCTCGTGTAAGTGGAAAAAAAGACGAAGAAGCTGAAGATACTACGGGTGGGGGTAGAACGCCCAGTTCAGATATATCTCAAGTGCAGCTTCTGTTTATGGCGCACGTGTTCTTGTTGTTGTTGTTATTGTTGCTGTGAGGGCTTGTGTGTGTTGTTGTGCGTTTTTTGTGATCTATCGTGCTTGGGCTTTTTACGCGCCACTGCGTTGCCCATTAATTTTAATTTGTAAGAGGCATTTTGCTCTAGGGAGTGAGGAAGATGGCTGCAGCTACAAAAAGGAAAAATTGAAAAAAATAAATAAATACGTACGACAAAATAAAACAACAATTGCACACAATCATTTTCAATTTGATGTCATTATGTGCAATTTGTCAACAATGTCCACAAACTCACTCAAGCGTAAGTGTGTGTTGTGGTGTGTGTGTGTGTGTGTGATTTGTGTGTTGCTGTGATTTGCGCTAGGCAAATGACGTACCGCCCCCAACTACCGCACACCCCACACACACACACACTACGAACACGCCCCCAGCTCAACAGACATTTAGTCAACCTTACCGTCATGTATTTTTATACACTTGCAGAGGGTACAATAATTACGTTACGAATTGTGTAACGCATGAAAGAAGATATCTTCGACCCTGTAAGTTAAATATATTCTTAATTGCTGAGCCTTGGATCCATATATAATATAGCTTTAATGGGAACAGTCAGTAGAAAAATCTATCTTATTTTACAAGAAAAAACTTTAGTTGGTCAAGAAATCTATTTAAAACAAATAATAGTTTTAGTAGGCTTCTATCGTTTAAACGAAGTCGAATTTGAATTGGAAATCTATATTATATTGTCAATCAATTTTGGTATTCAAAACATTTTTAGTATTGGAGTTTTCTTTGTTAAACTCAGCAATTACGAACTGCGAAATTATCGCATCACTCAAGCAAAATATTTAAAAAAAGGTCAAACTCAGCAATTAAGAGCTATATCTCGGAATGAATGTCACAACTTTTGTCGGAAACACTTTATTGCTTCTTATGATATCCAAGTCCAACATCTTTCGCATCTTTATCATGTCTATAAAATAAGTATAAATATAAGTCGCACATCTCTAAAGTATTTGGAAGGGCATTTAATCTTCAGCTTCTTTTTGCTTCTTTTATTTATTTATGTGCCTCGTTGTTGTTGCTTTCGTTGTTACTTCGTGACGAAAAGTGATTGAAAGTAAACAATAAAAGCGACACTCGACGCCACTTTCCACCTTTGTCGTGCCTCTTTTTGCCTGCCGCCTCCCTCTCTCACTCCCACGCTCTCCTTCTCTCTTTCGCTCTTTTTGGGGGGCACCTTTCATTTGGCTAACAATTTTGTACTTTGCGTTGTGTCTAGCTGTTTGCCTAAATTGGCCAATTGCGATTGGTAACAGCAGCAAACAATTTAATTCAATTAAATATTTTTTTGTTAGCCTTCTTTTCGTTGACTGCCTGTCGTTTGTTATTTAGCGACAGTTGTTGTTGCTGTTGTTGTGGGCAATTGTTTTATGTGAAATTTGTCACACTGTCATGTGCATTTTATAGCGTCTGCCACGGCTGTCACTAGTGCAGAACGTACAACATTCAACATTTACCAGTGGCCAATTTGCCAACTAAATTATTTATTTAAATTTTCCTATTTAAAATGGCGACATAATTAGCTAGTATTTGCGTTTGCTCAGGGGATAGGGACTGTTTTCAGGTACGGCCTAAAATTGCTGCAACAAAGTTTTACCACTTGCTGCAAGTTGACTTAAATATTCAATGGAAATTGCTGTGGAAAATTGGCGCTTGTTTTGCTGTTGGCTGAGAGCTGAATAAAGTGGCAACAGCTGGCGGAAATTCAGTGCAGGCAAATTAATTTCGGATATTAAACAGATTTTTTGTTGATTTTTAATGATATGGTTTCTTAAATATTACTTATAATTTAAATCTAAGCTTCCTGTAAAAAAAAGAAAGGTAAATTGTATGCAATTTACAAAGCTTTTCCTGTGAGTTCCATATTCGTTTTTAGAGAGTCGACTCTATCCAAGTTACTAACAATCAGGACTCTGCGAAATTGAAGTTGATAATTAATAGCAGAATTTAAATTTATCATTTATTAATGCAAATTTATATTTATTTATGAAAAACTGAATTTTTTAATATATCACGTAGAAGTAAATGTTCTTAAATCCAAAACATCATATTAAAGAGCAAAAATCATTGCAATCAAAATAAAAAAGGGGAAACATATTCCTACAAAGATTTCACCAAAAAAGATGCGTACAAGCTCTCCCAATCATTATTCCAAAATAAAGTGTTCTTAGAATTAAAAATATCTGAAGTTCAAACACTAAAGATCTGCCAAAAAAGCTTCCATCACATTTCCAAGTAATCAAAATGTGTAGAATGTCAAGAGAGCGACCACTTACAGCAGCTGGGATCGTGTCAATGATGTGCGACACACGCACACACACACCCAAGCACAACAAGCGAACAAGACACGAGACATGCAACCAAAATAGGCGCAACAAACATGAATGGAATTGTCATACGTATATATTGTGTACTATGGGCCAAAACTAACAATCAAAGCCAAATAATTAAACGACTGTCAGAAGAACATGCGGTGTCAGACAGACAGCTAAACAAGCCAAGGTAAAGTGAGGAGAGGGAGAACAGTCCAAAAACTGTTGGCCCACACACAACACACACCAGAGTTGACACAATGCTGCGATAAATTTGCTCATCATTCACTCATTCAGTCTGTAAGTCATTCACGATCGTGCGCCCGATATTGCCGTTGACTATAAATAAAGCGGGCCTCATCAGTCAAGTGTGGCCCACCTCCCCCCCACCCCGCCGAAAAGCTAATGTGGAAACCAAACTGAAACTGAAGTGAGGTGCCAATGATAGTGGCAGGGCGACATTTCCTCATTCCACTGGCTGCTGCATCCAATTTGCGGTGATCATTCATGCAACGTGTAACAAGATCATTTGATTCCCCTTCCGAGACGCTGTGTGTGGCAGCAACGAGTAAAAGTGTCAACATTTACAACGTATCCAAATGCCAAGTTGCAACTGACAGTTAAGGGCCCCAAAGACACAGCAGCAACAACTACTTATTGCCAATTGGGCAGCAACTGTTGCTGTTGCTGCTGCTGCTGCTGCTGTCTGCTGTCTGCTGTGCACGCGAGCAACTCAATGAAATTGTTACATCAAATTTTACCTTTTAATTGCATTACACAGTTTACAGCCATATGCTGCACCCACTTGCCAAGTCTTTATCATTATCTTCACATTTTGTATACCCTCTGAAATGGGATAATATAATTTTGTTCAGCCAATATGTAACACATTGAAAAAGCCATATATGAATTTATAAATACACATTTTACTCATGAATAATATAAAGTAATGTAAAGTTTTTCTGATGAAATTTAGTAAAGATCTTTTCTTTTAGCTGCATGTGTTTCAAAGAAAACTCAAGCCCAAAATCAAGGAAATGAAAAAAATTAAAATTAAAAGTAAAAGTAACTTCTATCAGCTAAAATTTATCACACATCGTATTCCACATTGTGACTAGAATTTGCTCAAGATCCCCTTACCGTGTTCTCAAAGGGTATTTAATCTTCACCAGGCCAAAACAAAGGCTGCACCTTCTTGTGTTTTATTCTTGATGTCTTTTCCTTTATTTTTTGCATTTCGATTGAGTTAATTGTTTTTGTGCCCGGGGTGCCACTGACTGGGGTATGTCAAACAACTGTCAGTTAGTTCGTCATCATCAGCAGCAGCAGCAGCAACAGCAACAACAAACAGCAACAAGCAGCAGCGGGCGGGTCTCAATGATCATGATCGAGGCATATGATTAATTTGCACTCGGTTTAGGCAGACGATCGTTTCATTGTTTAAACAAAATATTGACTCATAAGTTTGTTGATTAATTAAACTCACCAATAAATCAAAAGGTTGCCAGAGACACAGGAAGAGAGACAGAGAGAGAGCTCGATCGAAAGAGAGGGAGCATCCAAAGCAGAGACACTTCGGATGATGAGCATCAACACCGCTGGCAGTGTTGAAATATTGACACCACAGGTGATTTTATATGGAAGTCGATAATTTTATTTTTGTTTGTTTCTCCTCTTTTCCTTTGTGGCTTGTTACACAAATTAGGCACAGACAACGCCTCAGTTGGTTCTCTGGCGCTGGCAAAGGTAACTCAGGTGAATAAACCGAGGGCAAATGCTGAGGGCAAGCGCCAAGCGCCATGCGGGCTTGAACTTAGGGTTAAGGGTCAATTAAATATCGAAAATCAGCATGTTGTATACACGCATCGGAAGTATGCCAAATGAAGCTCATTAGTTTTCCACTGCCTCTATAAACCAATCGTTGAATATTTCACGGGGCCGTTAACTAATCAAACAAAAATGTTCAATTTATTGATTTTTAATAAGACATTTCCTCTCAATAAATATATGTTGAACAGGTATGTAGACAAATAAGTTAATGATTTATAGAATTAATAATGTTTTAGTAAGGGAGAGCTGGACTATATATATTATATACCAATTTAATTAGTGTTTATCAAGCAATGAATTTTAACATAACATAATTTTCAATAATTATAAAAATTCTTACAATACTATTAGTTACATAAATGTTGCATAAATATACATAAATTTTCTTTTAAGTAAAGTGTATACCGTTTGCTTTTATATTGAAAATAACATGACACAATATTAAAGAATATTCTTTGATTCGAGGAATTTGGGCATCAAAAATTATTAAAAATTAAATAAATATTTCTTAGTCTTTTCGTTTATATAACGTTTATATAACGATAAAGTTAAGGTCATTTTAATCTTTTATGTGATTTCAATTCAGTCCTCTTTCAAGAAGTTGTTTACCATCTATTAAAGTTGTCAACATCAAGGTTCTTTAAGATACTTTAGCTCTATATATAAAAAGTTTTCCTACAGCACTCACCTTATGACTTAAGATGAAACTTAATTATCTTTTGAATAATTATTTTTGAACACTACTTACTTTAATCTTTGCTGTTTCCATGCAAGTTCTAAGCTCGACTTGCGTTCACTTTTACTTTTGATCTTTTTATTTGTGGGGCTCAGTTTCTCACGCTGCTTCACAACTGGCTGTGGGGACCGCCTGGTCGTCTGTCTGGGCTACTCCTTTTGCCGAAAAGTGAACGCATCAACAACAACGAGAGCAGCAACAACAACAAAAAGCCCGAGCCGCGCCAACGCCCACAAAAATGCGCTTCCTTTGCGGCAGGGCGGGCGCAGGCAGGGGGATAGCCCCTGCAGTACCGCCAGCTACCTACACATGATTGATGGCCATCTTGCGCACAAATTAACACCGGAATTACTCGTACTCGTCGGCGGGGCAGATTTTTCGAGGTTTTTTGTGCGGCTATTAGGCCAAAGCTCCACCCCTGAATGATGCGTTGCCATTTGAAATGATGCCGACATTCAATTAGGCGCGAGCTGGTCAAAAAACAATAAAAGAGCCGCCTAATGCCCCACAACTTGCAGCAAGTTGGGAGTTAATGAGACGACGACTGCAACTTGCCACCGGCCACAGACCATGTGCTCAGAGCTCGTGACTCATGCACGGGGCCCGCCGAACACGTTAATTATGAAACTGCAACTAAATCATTACATTTTAAGCCAGTGTCAAAGGCACAGCTGGAGCTGGAGCTGGAGCTGACTGTGGGGCTTCGTTATGCCTCTTTCTGTTGCGCTCGCTTGATTAATCGCAAAAGGCGCGAGAAGCGAAATGTGAAAAGGGTTTCGCTGCGTGTCCTAGCAGTTGTCGCATGCGATGCACGAGTACACTGCGAAAAATTACGGGGTATCTATAGTAAGAAATAATGTTAGGCGAAAGAATTACTGTTCTAGCATTCACTTCTTATCAAAAGGAATGTACTTCTTTGTGGAGTCGAGTCCGAAAACTGTGCTCATTTAACATCAAATTTCAAAAAATTCGTAATAAAATCAGTTTGCTTACTATTTTGGGAACTATGGATCCGTGGCATGTCAAAATATTTGTCAACTTTGGCATAATTTTTGACGAAAAATTTGACCCCCTCAGAAATGTAAATTCGCATTTCTAAACTTTGAAAAATTTTTTTTTCGAAAATTAGTAAGGGGGAGTACATGCTTTTTTAATCAAAAGTTAAAAAAAAATTTTATTTTCAAAAATGAATATACTTTAAATGCAGAATCAATCTAGAGGAGAAGCCATGAAACAAATGGCATCGAACATGAAAATTGGTTAAGTGTTGACAAAGTTATGGGTGTTTGAAATATGGGATTAGCAACGATCTATCTATTGTAATCTTAAGTTTCCTTCTTTCGTACTCTTTTGCTGTTGATTGGAAAAATGAAGAGAGGATGTTTTGAAATAATCGACAATGACCTATAAAAATGTGTTCTCAGTGTAGGTTCCCCCGCTCTAACTGGCCGCCCGACCCCCAGTTAATTACCTAGTATGTGTAGCTAGCGAGCTGATCGGTGGACAGACGCGTGCTCGAGGCGTGAATACCAGCGTCAACAGGCTGGCACCTGAGCCCCAGGATCGGCACAAACTGAATTATTGCTGAAATATTTGCTGATTTATTGGTTGAGATACAATTTGTTGTTGTTGCACGCAATATGCGTGTTAGTTGCATGCAGCACGTTGTCGTCCAAGCTGCAAGCTTGTTGCAATTAGTTTTTGCATCACCACCCAGCGAGTGGAGTTGGAGGAGTCGCCGCGGATGCCGCATATCAGTTTACGGCTCAACCTTGAACCGCCAACTGTCCAATGCGAGAGGAGCCCATTAAATCGACTTGGCAGCTTCCAGTTGCAGCTGAGGCAGACTTCCGTGTAATTAAGTGGCATACACAATGGCCCGCACCGCCAGCACCACCAGCACCACCCATTGTGTGGCCAGAGTCTGAACTCAACTCAACTCCGGCTCGACTGTGCGAGTGCACAAACGTTTTGTGAAGGCCCAGACAAGCGTATGCACATGATTTCAACAAGACGTGGCAGACGTCGCCTCTTGTCTGTGCCTCGGCGCCAGTTGTTGTTGGCTGTGCCACAAGCAGATATCGCGAATATGATAAATTGGGCGCTAACTTTATTTATGCGCCTGCGCCACAAACACTGCCAGCCAGCAAAAACCAGAATCAGTATCAGAATCAGAATCAGAACCAGAATCAGTTCTCTGCGAGCCAGTTCTCTAAGCCTCTCTTCTGGCCTCGTTTGCCTTGCTGTAATTTGAAGCCATTTTGGCCAACCAAATAAAGTTGTCAGCTGGCTCCTTCACACAAAATGCAAATATGATGGCAGCCCCGACCACGGAGACACTCAAACTCGAACTTGGACTTTGGGGCGACTTTGCCTCGGACTTGATTTCACTTTGGAGGTTGTTGTTAATTTTTTATTTGTGTTTTTTTTTTGGTACGTGTCTTTGCAAATTAGAGTATCGTGCAAGGCGTTTGTTTAGTTGCTGAAAAGTTTCTTGAATTTCAATTCAATTTAATTTATGTCTGTGCCACGAATTCTGCATACCCTGTAAGTAGAAAAGAACGGGGGTTAAAAATAAAACTCTGTTCGGTATTTTATTTTTATTTTATTTCCAAACGGTTTAAGCTTTTATTTATAATTTATCTGTTTATTGCTGTAGTTTTGTTATATATTTTTCAAAAAATTGTTATAAGCTGGATATGATGATGATGATGGCTTTCGGAATACAGATAATTTAAGCGTCTTTAGCATCAAACAGGTGATAAACTCGATAACTGGGTATCTCGCAGTCATGCACTCCCAGCCGGTATCCGCGGACTTGTTTGGCTTTCCTTTGGAGCCGGTTGCCACACAGCAGCAAAACAGAAGCTGCGGAAGTCTTTAAAGCTAATGGAACGGCTTACGGGAACCGGGCAGCAAATAAATCCAGTTCTCGCCTATTCAATCAGAACTAGTTCGCAGAAGTGATTGCAACTTCAGATACTGCAGCAAAAATAGAAGAATGGTTTGTCTCGCTGATGCATTAATAACTTTATCATGGTAATTTGTTAGATGTTGCGAGAAATGTAGGCCAAGCAGGAATTGCAGCTAATTTCGGGCCATTTCCTTTTCTTGCCTTGTGTAAAACAATTGTTAAGAATAAGCAATTATAATCAAAAGATACGCAGATAAATCACTGGGAAGTTTTTGTGTTAATTACACAGTTCTTTAATAATTGATTCAACTGACAAATGATTTATTTTGTCTTAATGCTAATCAATACTTTACATAAGTGCACTGAAAGTGCTTAATAAATTATAAAAAAAATGGGAATTAATAAATCTCTAACTCAAATGCTTTAACAACTCATCAGTGAGTTGTTTGGCGAATACGCCTTTATATTTGCAATAAATTAGCCACATTATAAGAGTGTATTGTTGTGAATTATTGCATATTCAACAAATGCAGAAAAAAATTAAATAAACGCGTTTTGTTGCTGATGTTTAAATCAAAAATACTTTGAAACCTATAGAATTATCTATGAATAAAACTTCTTGTATATATACGTCTTTTTTGTGAATATATACATATATACCGTCTTACCGCAATTTAAGTAGGATACATTATTATACACATTATATTAAATATTATTATATACACAAACTTTTATATACAACTATATTATGTCTACATCGTGTACACATAATTACTTCATATTCGGAAAGCCCAAATGTCAGTGCTCACATTCTTTTAAAACTGACCAACTGACGAATGTCAATACAAAAAACAAATACAACAACAACTGAAACTACATCTATCGATTGCTATAAAATCGATCATTAGCGCTGTTAATTTGCGCCGCCCCGCGAGCGTTGATGGCAACGCATCGACAGTTGAGCAGTTGGCAAGAGGCGAAAAAAGGGTGCAAGAGTCATAAAAATTAAAAGCAAATTACGAGCAACAACAACGAGAACAATAATAACAGGCGTAGCAACGATAACTACAGCGCCAGTTAACTCGACAATATTAGCGCAGTGTTCGAATGGTTTTTGAATGGTTTTCGATCGATTGAGCCACCGACTGAGGAACTGACCAAGCGCGACCTTTTGTCACTCTATATTGACGCACCTTATGCCTCACAGATACTGCCAGGTTTGAACCGTGTGGAAACTGGAGACGCGCACTTCCGTTTAGCATTGAAGCGCAACCGTTTCAATAACTTTTGCCCCAACTACCTCAACTGGGCAATGCTACGAGTCACAAAAAGAAAGAGTTGAACTCTATGGGTACAATTTGAGTGCCTAATGACGCAGAGTAATGAACTTGCCGGCGCGCCCCCGCCTTAACACCAAGCAACCAGCTAGAGATGAGCGTGGAATGATTTATGAGGCACGATAAAAGCACGAAAATGTGGTAAAAAAAAAAATGATTAACTCCAAAGAAATAAAACAATTTATTGAAAATTTACCAGAAATTAAAAAAAAAAGATTGCAAGAAAGGTTTATATTTTTGAAATATCAATAGATTTTATTATTTTAGAAAAACATTTTATTATATTTTATTACAGATTTTACAGATTTTAAAAGAAATAATGTTTTAAAAAGTCTACATAAAGTTCATCTTCGAAAGTTTTAAAATGATTTAATTGAACGTATAAGAAAAACTGTTTTTTTTTAATCGGATTTCGGGTCAAGTAAAGATTATAGTTAAAAGTATATAGTTAAAAAAAAGAATTAT
Source organism: Drosophila sordidula (assembly GCA_035047465.1). Taxonomy (NCBI): domain Eukaryota; kingdom Metazoa; phylum Arthropoda; class Insecta; order Diptera; family Drosophilidae; genus Drosophila; species Drosophila sordidula. The sequence continues at coordinate 183,487 of JAWNPQ010000106.1, forward strand.
TATATTATATTTCCCATCTCTAAGGCAAACACGACCGAATCGTATCGAACCCAACCCCTTTTTTCGCGCTTGATGTGTCGTTGATTTGTGTTGTTGTTGCAGTTGTTGTTGCTGCTGCTGCTGCTGATGGGTGCTAAAAATCGTCGCAGCTGTGCAACGTTTCGAATTGAATGACTTAATGTGCAACATTGTGTCATCAATATCCGTTCCATTCAGCTCGCTGCTCGCCTCTCCATTGAGTTCTGACCAACTGGCCGTGACAAAAGTGTGAATTACGCTCGAGCTTGAACGCCCACTTGTGCCGGGTCTCTGGGGCTATAAACCCCACCCCCCTCCCCAGTCACAGCCACCCACTGTCAACGCAGTCTGCTTCGAGTGTAGTTCCTTCTATTCGTCTTACCAATTTGCCCCGTCTCTTTAATCCTTCACTTTCGTATCGCATATGAGCGTCGATTTTTCGTCTGATGTCTGACTGACATTTGACAGTCAGTCAGTGTCAAGTCATCAATATGTACTTAGTACAATGCCTCTTAGCCATGACCGGGCCTCACAACTGAACATGCGACCTCTCGCTCTCCCTTCTCCTCTTGGCCTTGCCTAATCCCTATGTAAATCTGTCAAATTAGATGCGATTAGTTCACAGTGTCAAGTAGTTCTTAGCTCTCGTCCGCCTTCTAAAGGTGCCGCCGACAATGGGCGGCTTTCGGGCGTTTTGATTTTGACTTTTCGGGTTGACTTGTTGATGGTCATTTGCTCTAAATTTACCTTAAGATGAGTTGTTGTTTTCAAGACTGCATAGGTCATAGATCTACATGTGTGGGTAGGTAGGAGACTTTAACGGGGCAAGGTATAATTTATAGTTATTGTAATAAAAATCAACAGAACTAATTGCAAAGATGTAAATTTTTTATGTATATATATTGTATATTATTTATTTTCTAAATAAATTCAGTCATGTTAGTTCTGTCTGAGCTCCAAGTTCCTTCTAATCCTCTGCCAACTTTGAACATTTTCCAAAGCTTTCCCAAACTTTTTCACACCATATTACCTCTTTTCACAGTTCTTCCCACCACTTTAACATCTTTCTCACGCCCCCTTTAATAGCCCTAGTTTTTAGTTTTGTATCAAAGTGTGCGTCAATTTGCACCGCTAATAAAATCTAAATTTCATTTAAATTAATTTACAAATTCCCACGTATGCCTACAAAAAAAAAAAAAATAGAAAACAACTAGCTTCACTTAGCGTCCTACCCCACTGCACAATGCAAGTAAATGCCAAACAAATTTGCGAGCGCAACGAATCGCTTAAAAAAAGCGAAATGCCAAAAAAAGACAAAAGTATATAAATTGAAATCACGCGACCTGTGCAACGCAACTTTTCAATTTAGCCGCGGCGCCCGAGCAGGGACATTATCAAGCGGCGTATGCTTAGCAATTGGCAACGCCAGACGACGGCTCATCATTACCATTATCATCATCATCATCATCATCATCGTCATCATCGAGGCCGTGGTCGTCGGTCCACGCTTTGGTTATCGATATCATAATGACACTATCCGACGATGCGCAACTGTGACAAAATTAATTTTCAACTTGACTGCATACGGTTAGGCAGAGTGAGAGGGATAGAGAGAGGGGGAGGGGGAGAGGGTAGCGCTGAAGGGTGTTGGGTGCACCCTCGCACCGTACTTTGTTGATGATAATGAGACCATAGATAACAACATTTTATGCTGCCGAATTTCCCAAATAGTTGCGCGAATTTGCGCAGAGCACAGCGAGTGTGGAGTAGCCTCTGCCATATCCGCATCCGCATCCGCAGCCGTATCCGTGACCGTTCCCTGGTGCAAAGCACTCACAAGTCAACAGCAGGCCGGCGAGTACGAATACGAATACGTATGTGAATGGCTGCAGCCACCCCTTTTCACCCCTCGTTTCTTGCGGGTTGTGTTTGCCCGTTGGCTATCGGGGAAAAATCAGAACGTAACCGACGCCAAACGCCACCGCACTGACAAATTGTTCCGCTAAATAAATCACGATTCATGATTATCGCCATGAAATCGAAATTTTCCGCTTTATTTTCCATGTCTCGGGCACAAGTTATCTATAATATGCTTTAAATGTGAGCCCCCGCCCGCGGCAGCTTAACGAGTAGCTGAATTATTGATTTAGGCTGGATTAGTTTTTTCGACTTAAATGTCGAGGATGAAATTGGTGGACTTAAGAGGATGATATGGGAGTTTATTGAGTTATTCGGACCTTAACGGAATAAAATCACATTAGAAAGGAAGGAAATATAAATGTTAAGTAAAGAATATGCAAATTTTATTAAGAAAATATTTTATTAATTTTCAACCCTTCCTTTCCTATTAAAAAAAAAGGAAATAAAATAAAGTCTAGATCCTAAGTAAAGTATAAGGCTTTTACAAAGACTTTTTCTTTCCTTTTAAAAGTTTTAATGTACTAAAAAATGTAAAAAAATGTAATACAAAATAAAATTAAAAAATAAATAAAATATACAAAAAAAGGAAAGAAAAAACACAAATTTCAAATTTAAAGAAAATAAAAGAAAGTTGAGCAATTATTCCTTACGACCTCTTCATCTTGCCATTCTTAAAGCGAACCTCTTATTGACCTACTGCTAACAAACAGCATGCATCGTTAGCTCCTCAGTGCCAAATTGAACCTCAATGCGAGGTTCAACAACAAAGTCAGCTAATTTTCTTTGGGCATTGTCTAGCACAAGATTTGCCAACGAGTGCAATTAACTAGGCCTTCAAGGTTAGCATCAATATCCAAATCAAAATCAAATCAAATCAAGCTCAACAGCAACTGACAAATCCTGAGAAAGTCAGTAAGTCAGGCCGCACAACAATGCACAATCAGCCACCCTTCGCGCTAAGGGTGCAAATAACAAACAACAAATAAAAAAAAAGAAAAAGTGAAACCACAAAAACAAGCCAGCCTGTCATATTTGCTCATTTAACGGGCTGACACATCAATGTCAAATCAAATTCCGAACAAACCCAGATAAAGCCCTGCGGCGAGGGGTGCACAAATAAAGTAGAAATGTAAAAATGTGTCATTGTCATCAAAGAGAAACAAAACAAAAGCGCGCTAAAACATGACAGCTAATCTAATGGCAATTATGATGCCGTTACGGCAACAGTGCCTGCCACGGCCACTGCCCCTAGACCCTGGCCTCTAGGCCCAACCAGTGCCTCCGGCCCTAGCTACAGACTGCCGCAGATGCATGTGTGAAGCGAAAACCTCAATTCGTCTAATTGAAGTTAAGCATAACGGATGAGCGTGGTCCACTACCAGCACCACTAAACTCTACACTGCGAGCAAAAACATTGGTTTGAATTCTAGTCCGATTGGCATTGATATTTAAGTGGTGTTCCTTTCTTAAATGTTAAATAAAGCGTTGATTTCAATCTTATTTAATTAAGTACGAATTAGCTTGAAATAAAAACTAACTACAACAAAGTAAAAAAACACGTTAAAACGTTGCAGTCGGATGTTGCCGACTGCGAAATACTCGTTCATAGTACACAGTAGCTATTCATTTTCGAAATCTTCTTTTTTTCAAAATTTAGAAATGCAAATTTATATTTTTGACATGTAAAGTTCTCGGATTCATAGTCCCATATTTTAAAGGCCCATAACTTTCTGAAAACTTAACCGATTTTTATGTTCGATGGCATTTTTTTCATGGTTTGTCTAGATTGATTCTGCGTTTCAAATATATTCATTTTTGAAAATACATTTTTTTTTTTTTAATTTATGATTAAAAAAGCATGTACTCCCCCTTACTCATTTTCGAAATGCGAAATTATAGCATTTTTAATCGATTGTGGTTGTCACAATTAGTATAAAAAACAACATTAAAACCGATTCTGAGGGGGTCAAATTTTTTGTCAAATATCATGTCAAAGTTGACAAAAAGTTGGACAAGTAAAGCACTCGGATCCATAGCTCCCATATTTCAAACGCCCATAACTTTGTCAAAACTGAACCGATTTTCATGTTTGATGGCATTTTGTTCATGGCTTGTTCTCTAGATTGATTCGGCATTTCAAATATATTCATTACTGAAGATAGCATTTTTTCGACAGTTTGATAAAATTATATTTGTGGTTGTGATTAAAATATATCGAAGTTTTCTTTGAGTGTAGCAACCCCTACCGCTACCCCGTCGCTCGTCGTCCGTCACCGACCAGCATCAGCCGTCAGCTCGATCACAGCGCACAGTTGTTGTTGTTGTTTTTTTGGACTAACAAACTGTCAAAACTGACATGACAAGCGACGAATCAAACGAAATCAACAGTCGGCGCAAAACAGTTGCTGTAATCAGCGCTTTGTGGGTGCGAGCGGGGGGAGCGTGGAGCTGATGGTAGGGGGTGTTGTCGTTGTTGTTGTTGTTGTTGCTGGTGTTTGGTGGCATTTATGGAGTGATTTCCAGCATTTGACACTTGACATGCATATGAAAATTCTGACACGTCAACGCGCGGCGCTTTTTACACGCCAACACACACCATACACACACACACACACACGCAGAAGGAGAGAGAATACAGTTGACCGCGCTGCGTTTGTAATTTGAAACGTAACTAATTTTTTCTAGTTTTGCTTTTGTCTTGTAACGCCTAGCACAGCACAGTGGTACAGAAACTGGAGTTAGGAAAAAAAAGAAAATAAAATAAGGCGTTCAAAACCCAATCATTTATATGAATATAAAATTATATCTAATAAAAGTTGTTGAAAATGAAGTATACGAACCTTGTACACCAAGAAAACTCTGCATTTGACATAGTTTACAACTTGACGAATTAAAAATAATATTTTTTGCGAAAATATAACCTCACTTTCTTTCCTAAATTTATGCAAATGATTGAAAATATATGCTAATTGTACTTTATTAACAATAACCTAAAATATTTGATCATAGGATTCTAACCTGAAAGTTCTGAAAGATCTCTGACCTGAAAGTTATTCACTCAAATTTTATGTTCTGCTTCAAACAAATTGAACCACTGTGCGCATTGGTAACAGAGCCAAGCGTTTTCGATTGGAAATGGCTCTGAGGAGGCGTGGCAACTTCAGCTAGACATCAAAATTTTGATTGACGCGCTTGACAAAAGTGGCGATTAATCGCGTTCACTCGGTCGGTCTTCTCCTCTGATGTTGGACATTAGCCTGTGGCAGCATTATTTCTTTATGTACGATTATTTTCTGAATATATGTATATGTATATTTTGTAAGTATTTTTTTGTACCTGGTAATTTACCTATTTCAATATCGAGTGATTGTGACAGACAGCAGACGGCCGGGCATATCAACTGACAATTGTTGGCGGCATTTGCTTTGTGCAGCTTTTGGCCACTTTGCATATCAAAGAAATGTCTATAGAAAGTGTCAAAGTGCTGGCACAAGTTGATGACCATTGTGAGCTGTGGGTGGTCCTAGGCAAATTACCTTTTATTGATTAAGAAATCATTTGAGTTTGTAGAAAGAGAAATTCTCGGTTGATAAGAATTTAGTGCGTGGTTCTTAAGGGCATTGAACTAGGAAGTAAAAGGTTCGAATTGCGGGTTAACGCATGGATGATGATAGTGCCATATTCTTAAAAGAATAATAAGTCTAACTGTTAAGTGTAGATAGGGAAAATATATAGATAGTTAAAGCGACATCTGAATATGATAAATGAAGAAAATGATAATAAATAATATAATAATATAATAATATAATAATATAAAAAGTTCCACAACAGAAATTAGAAATTGCCATTCAGATTCCCATCTAATCTTAAATGATGCAGATATACTAAATACCATTGAGCCTAAGGAATTACACGAGATTTCCAGCTGAGCTTAGCCTCAAATTACGTCCAATGACTTTCCTTTTATTTGATCTCAGCCCATTCTGATCTCCAGCAGTATCCCAAGTGCTCTACAACGACAGCTCTCGAGGCTGTCGCTACAAATGCCAGTTCAATTTGTTACAATGTGTTGCGCACACTCTCAAGGAGAGACTCTCGACTGTCTGATCCAAGAGACGGCGACGCGACTGTCGTGTCTGCCACAACTTGCTACGCATTCCAGAAGCTGAACAAAATCTCTACACCATGTTGGCGTTTATCGGCTGACTGCGCAACCGCTGTGAATGACATGGCCAGAAAGAAGGAGACAGGGAGAGAGAGAGAGAGAGAGAGGAAGAGGGAGGAGTGCGAGGGAAGGGTGAAAGATACCCAGACAGAAATCCATTCATCAGTGGCAAATTTGTTGGTGGTATGAATCCATCATAAGCCGAGTGAAAGATCGTTTGTCGCTGATCATCAGCTTAAAAATCGCGCAAATGACGAGCGTAAGACATGAGTCCGAGATGGGAGCTCCGAGCTGAGAGTTGTGAATGTGGATGAGGTGGAACACCACGGGATCGGATCAGTGGATGTGCTGGTGTTCATAGCCAGTCAGTCAGTCAGTGAAGATCTCTTGGGCGACTGCTCAGCTTAAGCTGACAACAACAACAACAGCGGGAGATGGAGAAGAAAGGAGGAGAGGAGGAGGCAGCAGCACTGTGAGGTGGAGCTGTTTTTAACTGGTTTCTGAATCTCATAAGGGGCGTTCGAGTAGCCTAATGAGCAAACGGTCCTCTGAATTGGATGCGCTACATGAGAGCATGTGTGGCATATGACTAAGCTGATGATCACAGCAGAGAGAATTAAGAAAAAAACGTTGGTTGTTGCTAAAAGCTGGAGTGTTAGAAAATGTTGAATTATTTCAAAGAATATCTTCTATTATATTGCAAAAGAGAATTAGAGAATTTCAAATATGACAAAATGGCTTTCAAAAAATGTTCAGCATTGGAAAATATTGACTTTATTTAAAAGAATATCCTCAAAGTTAATGAAATAGTCGTTTTAGAAAATATGGAGAATTTTAGGGCTGGGAAGGTAATACAGATATATTTGTGCTAAGTTGGAAATGTGGCTATAAAATTATATATAAATTAAAAAAGGTAGAAATTTAAAGTGCAGAACATTAAAAAAAGAGCGAGTTAGTTGACCTTGACTAGCAATAAATTAGTGTTGGAAAATGTATATTGAATTAAATATGAATACGATAGGAAAATTTAAATAACATAAAAACATTTAGATTTTAATGTAGGTGCATGTCCTAAATTTACATTGTCAACCAAAGTTTTATTCATTTTCCACTACTTGACTCTGAAATCAAGGTTTACTTGACTTTCGTTTAAAAAACCCCGCGTTCTCACTTAAGTAGCTCATATCACATTCAGCTCGAGTCGAATTCATCTCCTAACTCAAAGACACAGTTCAGCTGCTGTTTCTGTTGCCATTTGTGCTACCATATTGGAATTCCCCCCAACTGGGCCGACCACAAATGATGTTGATTTTTATCAAAACTTATTGAGAAAACGTAATTTTTTAAGCTTTACATGTGTGTGGCGAGTGAGTGTGAGTGTGTGTGTGAGGCTCCAACTTGCGACTGTGGCTTTGAATTGCGACTGGGATCGACTGCAGCCCCCCTGCTACCCCCCGGGGGCCACTTGGCCAGTGGCTTAGCAGTCGCTAAGCTCGAGGCGTTTGTCAGTTAGTGGAGTATTTGAAAAATCAACACAGCGAGCGATGCTATAAATAAATACGCCACCATACAATGTGCCTACGGGAGGGAGCAGCCAAGGGGGAGGGGGGGGGAGGTGTGTGTGTTTGCTGGTGTCCCTGCCCGGTGGGTTGTCCATCAATTTGCAGCTGGCTGTGCGAATATTCAGCAAGTTTTATTTGGTTGCCCCGTGTTGCACGTTGAATGTTGTGTCTGTGGCAAGGTCTGCTGTGTGGTCTCTCCCCTCTCTCTCTCTCTCTCTCTCGCTGGCGCGGCAAGTAACTGCGCGTATAAATTTCCATTAACGATGCCATATATTCGAATTGATTTAAATGGACAACCATATGTCCCGCAACCGCAATAATACGAGCGCCATAATTCACGCGATTGCGAGACAATATCCAAGTTGTATGTCGCTTTTGAAGTGGCTCAGGCGGTTCAGTTGGGCATTCCCTAACGAACTTCTAATAGTTAACAGCAGATTAATCTTCGGGCAAAATCAGAAATAAGAAACATTCTATAAAACGATTTAAAATCGATTAACCCGAATTGTGCGGACATGCAGCAGGTTGAGATTTCGGGGTCTTATTATCGAAAGAATAAAAAATACATATATATGCGGCTTAAAACAAAGGCTAGAGCCGCGGCTGAGGGCGGACTGGATCCGGCTCTGCCGACAGAACATTCAGTCCGACAAACGCCTACCGCAAACATTTTTGTTCACTCTTTTCTGCGCGTTCTTTTCGTTCTCTTTTTGTCTCGTTTTTTGCTCACGAAAAAGAGGTGAGAAAATTGTTGATTAGCTTCCATGGAGGGCAGCCCCCAGAACACGCTGTACCAGCAGCAGCAGCAGCAGCAGCGGCGGCAACAACTGCCCCCGCCCCGCCCCACCCCTTGCACCTTGCCCCTTGCACGCGGTGCAGCGATCTTGATGAAGATCAACATGCCATTGATGGGCGTGGCCGCATATGACTTTGATATTTGTCGGCATTTCGCTTTGGTTCGCGGCCGCGCCGTGCGGAATGCTGAAAATAATATAACTATTAAAATTACGAGAGAATACGTCAATTCGAACGGGTTGATATGACACCCGGGAATACCCTATCAAATAAATTGCTTGTGTATGTTCTATAAAGGGATGGCCCGTATCTCTGCCCCTTAAAATCTGAATTTTAAAAAGAGCATTAATAAAGCCAAATTTTATGTGAAGTCTTTTAAATTGCGAGATAATCATTATGAAAATATATATTCAACGAATAGGCGGGAAACGGGAAGCGTTCTTTTATGGTTACAGGGTGTCAAAACTGGGGCTATTTCAAACGAATAATGGGATAAATAAAACATAATAAATTCTGAGAAATATGTACCATATATAGTATAATAGACAATTTTACATGCATAAAGATATGCCATTGATCTAAGAGTTAAGGACTTTTCAAATATATGTATATAGAGGATATATCGTTTAATTTAATCCAGTTGAATTACAAACAGGCCAACGCTGACAGACAAAAGCTGTTTGTTACAATTATTATAATTATCAAATTTGATTTGAAGAGATGAGATGATTTAATTTTGAAAGCCATGCTGCATGAACATTGTTGTATACCCCAACCAAGTGCAGCGTATAATTATGCACTGATCAACGCGTCGGCTGTTGCGTCTACCTTCCACAGGCTGCTGCTGCTGCTGCTGCTGCCCACTATCACTTACTAAACTCAACGCCCTGTTCTGATGCGCAGCAGCAGCAGCAGCCGCTGCAGAAGCATCAACTTGATTGTCCGCGGATCATGCAGACCCGGAGAGATCGGCCAGAGGAGAGTGGGGGGCTTTAGGCCCAATAATAAATTCGAGCGCGTGCAAGCGCTCCCCTTACGCCCTTGTCCAGCGCATCGCGAACCACGAACTGGGCCGCTTTGTTGCCAGCCGCTCTATAATTATCTCAAACTGAAATTAACCGTCGAAAGAGTTGGAAAAGATTATGCGCAACGCATCGCAACGGATCGCAACGGATCGCATTGGATCGCATTGGGACCGCACGCTAACGCTGGTTCTGCATGTTAATGCGGATGCCGAGGTCGGGCTAGACGCTGACCAGCTCCCTGATCGACTAGGAGGGGTCTCACCTTGCCGCCGTGGCCTGTGCTAATTTATTGCGCGTTAATATCGACAGGCAGAGTTTTGGCATCCAGACTTGGCTCTCAACTGGGAGCGCGGCGAGTGCCGTGGGGAGGGGCAGCTAATTGAAATGCCCGCGTTCTTATCGCTAGCGTAACGCTTACACATGCTTCAAGCGATACGAACGCTGCTCATTAGCAGAATTACAGAATTACAAGTCATTACACACTCAACCGACCAGCCAAGTATAGTGTGTGTGTGTGTGTGTGTTGTGTGTGCCAGCGCGTCGGCAATTATAAATAAATTAACTTTTTGGCCAGTCCCAAAAAGATTCGGATCTAGACACAAATACTACAAACTAGTCCCTTGACATCATACAGCGAAGCATTTGATTGATGGATTGCTCTACTTCTCCTTCTCCCTCTCTTTGTCTCTATCGCACCGCTAGCTCATATCATTGACAAGTGATCAACTTTTGGTGTCTACTAATAGAGTTGTTCTGGACAGCTGGAAGTATTTGTTTTTGGGTGAATTGATATTTGAATTCTGAAAATTAAATTAGCTAAATTTTTAGATCAAAATTATGTAAGACAAATATCTGAAGAAACGGGTAATGAGAAATTAATTTAAAAAAAATACTGTTTTGGATATGGATAGATTATTATATCAGAAATCTAATTTCAGTCCTCTTCATTCTTTTCACAGTTTTAAAATACGATGAAACCTTTGAATTATTTTATTAAAATGGGTTTTATTCTTGTACAAAAAAGTCATGTCGTTAAAATAACTTGCTAAAAGGCTTAAACACGGATTGTATTCACGTATTGTAATAACCGTTAGCTTTTAATGCAGCATATTTTAATTACATATGGGTTTTACTAGCTATAAAGTATTATTATTCTTATCTTATCCACGCTCAAAATAGGTTTTCGAATTTTCAGCTATCAGAGATGGCGATCGTTTAAAACCCCGTCGCTGATTTGAAAAGCAATTGTCCCAGAAATCTCATAACTGTACTTAATTTAATTAAACGTGGAGTGCAATTTCAATTAGTCCAAATAATTTGGTACGCATTTAACGGCGCCAAAGCGACCAAATCCCAAACTGCAATAAAGTGTATTAAAAACGAGGAACAGAATAGGCACATAAAACCTCAGTATACGGCACGCAGCCGTTCATTTCACATTTTAACATAAAAATGCGGGTAAAAACACAATGGGCCCTGTACCTGCAACCCTGCCGCCCCCTCACGTCCCCCACGCCCGCCGCCTCTGGCCACTCTCGACACTTTCTATGTGCGGCGGCTGGTCACATTAGACAGCCACGTGTCTGGGTCATTATGCTGAAAGTTACACGAACGTCGACGCTTGCTTTTTGACTCGCCGGGGCGAGGGGGCGAGGGGGGGTGGGCGGGTTGAGGGCGCTGCTAAGCCCTCTCCCACTCCCCTCACTGCGCAGCCCCTGCCCACTTTCAAGCTCAGCCTTGTAGCGCAATTTGTAGCTGTCAGTGGGAGACACAGCGAGAGACAGTCGGACGGACAGCCGCTTGACACGTGTGTGTGTGTAAGTGAGTGGGCGTGTGCCACATGCGCGGAGGCGGGGGGTGTCAGTTGTGTTGTAGTTAGCTAATGTTGTTGTCTCCATTGTCGTTGTTGTTGCTGTTGCTGTTGCTGGCGATTATCGCCATGGCCGGATTTGGCTTTGGCTTTGTTGCTCAAAATTCGAATCGGATTTGTGCATTGTGCGTATTAAATGCGGATTCAATTGAAAAACGAACTCACAGTCCGTCCCCGCACAACGCTGCTAGTTAATTTTAATGGCCTATGAAAAGCGGAGATTTTGTGGATTAGCCGCTAAAGAGAAACGGACGGGGTCTTAGTAGCTGGAAGGAACGGGGCAGGCTTGGATAAAGTTGCAGACTGCAAAGTGTCGAATTAAATTGAAAATAAAAGCCGAGTAGTATTAACTATAAAAGTGACCAAGAAGAAGATGCATTAACACAGTTCACCAGGAGGCCACGTTCCTCTTTTTTTTTTTTAATAAAAGAAGATTTTTATATACACTTTTTAAATTAAATTGATAATGGAGGATTTTTACTTTACCACAATATTTATATTGAGGTATTTTTATACTTATATATTTTTTTTAATTAAATTGATTTCAATTTAATAAATAAATGATAGGATTTTCACATTTAAATTTCTCCTTTTTCTCACAATCTCTGGCTGTAGAACCTGACACCATCTACATTTTGGCCTGCGCTGGCAATGTCACAACATTTCAGTGCGTATTCTCCTCCTATATATTCGTATATATTCCAGCTAACGAACCGCGACTTCCTAATCATATATCATCGACTCGCATATCGCTGACATTTGCGCTGGAGGCGCGTGTGTGAGGTCCCAGCGACAGTCTCTCTGTCCTCTCCTGTCTGTCTCTTCTGTCTGCCAGGAGCTGTTTTTCGAGCAACATGTGTCACGAACATGTCAATTAGATGCCCAAACTTGGGCTCCCAAACTGGCAGCGGACAGGGGGGCAGACTTTTTAAGAATTAACAGCAACACACGTGGCCAGGAAGTGGGCGGGAGGGGCGGGCAGCAGATCAAAAACGTTGAAGTGTGAACAATTTGTGGCGCAGGATATATGCCGGCAGTTAATTAAGAGTCGAGATCAACCAACAGCTACACTCAGAGAAAAGCGCAGTGCAGTACGAAATGTGTAAGGCTCTATGCTATTTTGAAGTATTTTAAGAACTTCAATACACTTAAACAAGAATCATTTCGTATTATTTATATTATTTTATTAAAATGTAGTTGTATTTTATTTTAAGAACTAAATTAGAATTCCTTGAGTAATGTATTCTAATAACCTGTAATATTTAAGCATTTTTTCCTAATTATTATTTCCAGTTTTCGTTTCTCTGAGTGCTGCCCCAAGCCGCATGCTACCTCTCGCTGCCTGCCCCTGCTTGCCACACATGGCCCACCCAGCTGGGGCATTGTTGTGATTTGCGGCTGACTTGCCTCATAATTATTTAAAATTAATGACAATATGAAAATGTGTTTGTGTGTGTGGCTCCCCCCACGCTCCCCATTCCCGTCTCCGCGCTCGCGCACAGTGGCGCCATTTAAGCGCCCAGTCGCATAATTTATGAATTGTCAACTAAATTTGACATTTCAATGTGTCGCAAAGCGGGGGCGGCGTCGGGTCGGGGGCGGGGCTATGGAAATTGGGTACATAAAACGTGGCAACTTTGGCGGCATTCAATTTATATTTGTTTTTCGTTTGCGGCCTGTCGAAGTGTGAGAATTATGCGCCCCAATGCAGCAGCCAGCAGCAGCAACAACAACTGCTGCATGCAAATGTTGTTGTTGTTGTTGGGTCTGGAATGTCATAAATTTCGATACGCTCATTAGCGTCGCGACTGCATATAAATCCTCGAGCAGAGCAAACGGGCATTATCAACTATAGCTTGAAGGTTGAGCTCGCCAAAGATGGGAAGATGGGTGGGCTCATTTAAAGCGCACGCTTAACTTAAACCGGTGTTAAACTGGTATAAGAACAAACTAAACCGAAATAGGTACAATACAATGCTGAAATACGATTGGTAGCAAAGAGGATAAAAAGTTTTAAAATATATATTAACTAGTATCATAATGGTATAATGTTACAAACTAATTTAACTTGGTATAAAAGTAATACAAAACTGGTGCATAAATTATATGAAAATGCGTATTAATCAAATACAAAATAGGTATACAATTTTATCAAATATACTGAATGAAATAGCACTATATATGGCTCTAGATACTTTATACAATGAGTGCAATATTGTTTTATAATTTGTATACAAATTAATATAAAGCGAATACATCTAGGTATAAATCAGTATTAATATGTGAGTATCTGTTCTGATATAAAACTAGGAGAAAATTGGTAGAGAGAAAACTATATGATATAATTGAAATATAACCGATCGGCCATAAAATTCACTTATATATATATTTCATACATCTGCCAGCGTGCTTAAACTTCGGCACGCCGATAAATAATTAATTCTCGCAGCTTTTCTTTTTGTACCAACCAAATTTGTTTCAATTTGAATTTGCTTGCAGGGCATTTAATTTGGCAGGCACTGTGTGTGGCCTCAGCCGCAGCCCAAAAATTGTGGAGCATCTTTCTAGAGTTGCCCGTGCGCAAAACTTGTGACGCCAGTCAACGAAATTGGGGGAGAAGAAACAAGAAAAACAAAGATTTTCATAATTAAAATGTACGCATTTAAAAGGAAATTTGATACATTTTTTCATATGTCGCTTGTCAGTTGTTGGTTTTTCACATAAATAATAATTTATTTCGTTAAATTTCATTTTAAAGTTTTGCGTCTAATTTTGCGCGATTAATCAACACGAGCTCGAGTGTGTATGTGTGCGTGTGTATGTGTGTGTTTGTGTGTGTGTGTCACTATTTATAGTTGATCATCATCATGATCGCGGCACATGTTCACCTTGCCTGGAACAGGTGGATTTTTCTAGTTCGACTCCTATTTCCACAACTGTTTCTCGAGTTCTCGAAATGCACATAAATTTCCCGAGCTGCATTCATTTATCAATTAATCAATTTGTCTTTTTGCACCGCGCGTGTTTTAAACAAATATTCGTAATTAATTAAACGTAAAACCGAACTATAATATTTTGTATTTATAATGCCCATCCCTCTCCTTGATCTATCGCACACGCGCCCTACATCAAACTTAACACTGACCCGCAATAGTCTTCGCCTATGCCTTTTAGCTGGAAAAACTGCAGGAGGTGCCCCGTGGAGACGGTGGCAGAGGCAGGCAGGGCCAGAGGGTGAGGCATCGTGTGTTTAAGGGCAGGTGTTGTGGGCAGCTAAACAAAAGTCATCAAAAACGGGTTTTTACTATTAATACCAGGCTTAATTTTAGCGATCAAGATAGTTCAGTTATGGAAAGTAGCCTATAAACACTTAAGGTAACGGTTAAGTGGTATAGATTAGTGTACCAATGATCTCAATTGGCATCGTATCGAATCAAACGATTTTTCCGCAGATAAAAAGTTTACAAAAATTAAAAAGACCTATTATCTATTATACATTTTGCCTTAAGTAAAATATTTTTATTCATTAGAAGTTTATTTTAATATTCATTTTGTATCCCCAAATTTGTTCAGTGTTGGCTAATTCTTACCTTTTTTTATACATATAGCATATACTTTTGTTTTGTTTTTTCACTGTCAGCGACCACACAAAAGGCAGCTTTGATGTGTGAAACGAATTGTCAATTGGTTGCAATGCAATTTGGGGTATGTGGCAAGAGCAACAACAACGACAGCAACAACAACTGTAGCAGCAGCCGCGATTAACAGCACAAAAAGTGTGTACAAATTTAGCGCGGAGAACGCGCGAAAAGCGCGAACCACCCAAGTGGTAAAAAGTGCCAATTCGTGAAATTTCACAAATGCCAATCGATGTGAATAATCAGCAGCGACAACAGCAGCAACAACAACACAACGTTGATGTAACATCCCCAACCCCAGCCCCACGTACCAGATAAAAAGCAAGAGGCCAAGGGGGCAAGGGGGCAGGGGGCGGGAGGCGCAGACAAGACAACGCTGTTGAGTGACAAACAATTGCAAGTGAAAGGCGGCAGTCGAAGGGTCGGGAGGTGGGGTGGCGGATGGGGGGCTGAAGAATTGGCATTGGAATCGCCTCGCACTTCGCTTCTGAGTGCAGGAGCTAAGGGAGTTGTTGTTGCTGCAGCAGCCGTTGCCTTTGATATAAAAAAAGGAAGGTAGAGTAAGAAGACCGACTAGAAGTTACCCTATATACACAGAAATTTAATTACTGATTTAATAAAATTACTCCTTAATCTACTTAAACTACTAATTCCAAATATTATTTATTTAATTCAAGAATGTAATAACGGCTAATATGTGAAAATGTATGTAAATCTGTTCTTTCAAATATATTCTATAACCGAAATTCTTCAGCTGCATACATAAAATTTACTCTTATTTCGTTTATAGGTTGTAAAGCGAAAAGCTATAAAAAAGATAATCATTTTTTACATAGACCGAAACTTGTCAAATTTAGTGTTTAGCTTTTTACATATTTTATCTGTATATAAATTTTGTAACTGCAGCTCCTATAAGACCTTATTTGCCATCGATTTTGTATCTATAATGCTGCATACGTTTGCTGCAGCTGCAGTATACCCCATTGCATTGGCTGCAGGGTGTTTAAAAATTTGGTGCTTGTTTTTAATCACATTTTGTGTGGCTTTTGTCTCGTGCGACTTTTAATTAAGTTTATTGCCCGGAGCCAGGCAACTGTTACAAGGACCGTGTCCCCCTCCCCCCCGCTTCAGCAACGGTTTCATCTTCGTCTTCCTTTGCGCCTCGGCAAAACTAATTTCTCTGACTCGCACACTCGCACTGAAATCCTTGTAGTTGGGCGCTCTCATTTATTTGAGTGCAGCAATTGTTAACAAGCTACGGACAAGTTGCAACTTGTCTGCCCACTCAGCGCCCCCGTTAACCCGTCTTGTCTTGCCTTGGCCGTACCATCTTGTTTTGTGTCTCACAGTTTGCACTCCACCTTCTCGACTCCTGAGCGCGCTCTCTCTCTCTCTCGCTCCCTCTCTCGCGGTGCGTGCGCTGCTGTAGTTAGAGCTTTCAACATTGTCTGCCATTTTTGCCAAGCAACGCCCTCAATCATCTGCCTGTTTAGCAAAGCACACACACACACACACACACACACACACACGCACGCAATTTTGCGCTCACCAATTTCCCCTCTGTACATAATTTTTTGCGCCTGTGGCCTGGAATGCCCACTGGAATGCGCGCTCTCTCGCTCTCGCTCGCGCTCTCTCTTGCTTGCGCGCTCTCCTTTTGCGCCTGAACTTGAGCCGCCCAAAATGGCCGCCTTTTTGGACTCACTCAAAACTAGTCGCTCCACAGAAACTTTTTCCCTCGCGTTGTTGTTGCTGTCGCTTTTCATTTCGTATTCGCCGCAACTGGCGGCCACATCAGGGGGAAATACGCGCGCTTTTTTCTATTTTCAGCCTTTTTCCCGCTTTGATGTCCGTTCGCGTATATTTCGCACCTGATTAACATTAAGTTTTATTCGTATTTCGCGCACATTATTATTATTTTTTAAATGCCCCATCGCACATAATTCACAGACCATAAAACCAATGTTCAAGCAGCAGAAAATAGAGACAGCCCAGTAAAATACACGAATCATTTTTTTTTTAAGAATGCCCACAAATGTTTATTTTTGTAAAAAAAATCGTTTGTGTTATTTTCTTTCGTTTTTTTTTTTTTTGTTACCTGTTGCCATAAAAATCACTTGACAGCTCATCGCGGCGTACGCGTGAAGATATTATGAAGAAATGACAAGATATATACATAATAAATAATTTATGTACAGGTATCAAAAATGAGGGAAATGAAATAAGAATTAGGTTATACAAAATGTTGGAAAGCACTGTGTTTAACTACATTTTATAATATATTCTTTATAAAGCGATGAGAGTAAAAATAAAGTGAAGAATAGTTTGGGTTTAATTTATCGAACATAATAATGCACGCAGAAGATTAAAAGTTACTTAGAATATACATAAATATGGGATGAAAACAGGCAATTTATCAATTTATATGCAAGTTAATTTAGGATTTGCACTATTTAAATTAGAATAGAAACCAGTGTACATTAGAAAGCAAGTAAAAGCAATTATTTTATGATATAAACGTAATTATTACGAATTTAAATTAAATTTAAAACACTCATAATACATTTTATATTACTCATATCATAAAAATGATTTAAACAGCGTTGACGTCTTATTACAAGCAATGCCACAAAAATAAATATATATAATATATAAGCAAAGCTATTAAGTTGGCTGCAACGACGCCCATAACGCCCACCAGGCCTACGAAGTCAGCAGCTGCCCGGCTGCAAGCACTTTGTATCTATAAGATACCAAGATACATTTTCGCCTATGTGTGTCGCATTTGTGCCAAATGTATGCGTGTGTGCGCGTGTCGGTATGTATTTGTAATTAGTAGCAAAGCTGTATTCACCGCCCCCTCCCCCCCGCCCTCTTTTTGCCACTACGCCCGTTTTGTCGCCTGCAGTTTTTGTCTGTGGTCTTTTTGAGCATCGAGATAGGCGAACAAAAGATGAGCTACAAATTTCTCAAGTGTCAACACCAAAGTGAGCAATAGAGTTGCCAGCGCCTGCCCGGCTTTGTGTGTATCTGTCAGATACTTTTCTCTGTGTGTGTGTGTTTTTGGACATGAAATAATCATTTTTCATTGCAAGCAGCATTGCATTTAGTTAATGCACACACACAGTTGCCATTTATTAATAGTCATTAGCAAGTCGCCTGCTAATGATGAAAATTTTGTCATCTATGGATATGAAAGATACAAAACTCTCGGGCTGATCAATCAACAGTTAGCCCATATATATATATATATATATATACTATATATATGCATGCTTATATTCCAGCCTGCACTTCGTGCTATCTTCATTTTGTATCTACATTTCATTGCACGTTTGACAGTTGTGTCGAAAAGTTAATGAACCGCACACGAAAGATGCCCAAAAATTCTGGCGAAGAACTTTCGAGTTCATTGAACGTCGTTTGTCCGTGCACAAAATTGCAACTAATTTGCACTGAAATTATATTTTATTTATTTGATATATGCACAGTGCCCCGCCCCTTACACACAAGCCCGCCCCCCCACTTGTCCAGACTTGCCTACATATCCTTGGGCAACTTAAATTGCAGCGATAAGCTTTAAACTGCGCGCACTTCCGGCATGTTAAAGCTTCCTTTGCCCCACACAAAACACTTGATTTCCAGTGGCAGAGGCGTAGTGAAATATTTGTTTGTGGGTTTAAATTTAACAAAGCGTAAACAAATTTATTCCAAGAGTTTTCCAAATTTTTACAATAATCAATAAATTTGTATATCTGGAGGGTGTTTTAGTTGCTATTAAAAGCCCCTGTCGACGCCTCTGTGCAAGTACGTATATGGACATGCAAGTATGGCCGGCTTGGAAAGTGTTGGCAAGGATATGCTTAAACATGCAAATTTTCAATATGCAGACAAAACAGACGCAAGCACAGACAGAGAGAAAGAGAGAGAACGACTAAGAGAAAGAGGGTAAGGGTGTGTGCGACAGAGATAGACAGTGTACATGCATGCCTGCACAGGAGAAAATTCTCAACGTGGCGTAACGTGAAATGCATTTGGGTTAACAAAGGGGTTGGCTTCACGCCCCCCACCCCCCTCCTCCATCACCCTTACTTCTCTCCTTTTGCAGCTACTTTGTCTGCGTCCTGGCATTCGATGAAATTGCCGGATTGTGTTGAAGTGTGATGTAGGCATCGCTTGTTTGTGCCCTGGACACGACGCCTCGCGACGAGGCCTTTGGCATAATTCTCGAAACTCGCACACCACACAAACGCGCGCACTCGCTCCCCCCCCTCTCCCCCGCGGCGCCCCAAAAGTTGTGGAAATTAATTTCATGGCAATTTTCAGGGCGCTTGTTAAAAGTCTTTGACTTTTACTATGTATATTTGTATATATACAAATATGAGCACATCAAATCAAAATTACCATAATTACCACAGAGGCGGTCATTCGGGTGTTTCATGTACTCTGTGCTTACAAACTTGCCCTGTTTTGTGTACATTTTAGCGATGGAAGACTATAAACATAATTTGCTACTGCTGGAAAAATCGAAGATTGATTGCGTAGCGTTCTTAAGATACTTTCTCCCCCAAAATTAATATTAAATTAAATATCTACCGTTTTTATTCAATTTTAATATAATTCTTTTCGCAGTCTTGCAGATACTTTTTCATCCGTAAGATTCTTTATTCTTTAAAATTCTTTCCTATTTTCTGTCATTCTTTAGGTATAGGATTCTTTTATATCTCATGCGTTGCCATCTCTAGGCGTTCTTTAACACACGCCAAATATTGTATTCGTAGCATATCAAAAGCGAGACCCATAAACGTGAAAACTGCCAAATCATGGTAGCATTACGGCCAGGAGAAAAAACAACATATAAAAAAGGTAGAGAGGGAGAGAGAGTAGAGTGGGAGAAACAGCGTACGCTGAAGTGCAGTCGCTGGTTTAATATAGATGTATCTTGTTATCTGACAAGCTGACGCTTGTTGGTTTTCATGTTGCGTTGATAAATTGAATAAAAATTTTTTGTGGTACAATTAACTCATGTTCATGGCTAATGCGACTGCCACGCCCCCAAAAAAAAGTAAAGCTCGGCAATTAAAATGTTCACAATTCGGCTCGTTATATATAGGGGCTTGTTAAAAGAGCTTGCACTATAATTTGGTGACAGCATTTATGACTTTAGAATGGTATTTTATATTTAAGTACACTTCCCTATATGGTATTTTAAATGTTGAAATGTTAAAGTTTGATTATAATCTGCACCCAATACCTTAAATTATATAAATACTTAGTCTCTGCAGCATTATGATAAATCTCTTAATATATTATTAAATGCCATCTCTAAAATATTTGTTAATAATTTATTTGGACACTCTATACACTTTATAAAGGATCTTCCCCTGCTACACCTACACAAAACAAAAAAAGATACAAAATAATAATTTAGATAAAAGTCTGCATAATTTTGATAAGGATATTCCCTGACCAGGCGACCCAGCTAGAGGAAATTTATATGCTCGCACCTAACTGCAAATTGTGTGTAATGAGCTGAGCGGCGTTTACCTTTGGCTTCACCTTCACCTTGCCTCTGCCTTTACCATAATTTTTTGTTGTTTCTTGCTCAGCTAATTTAGTGGCACCTTTTGCGTTGTCTAAGCCTGAAGAAGACATAAATTTGTTAGCGCCTGCCAGGTTTGGCTACCAATTTCCATGTTTTTTGAGGGTGTGTTGTTTTTTTCTTTCCTGGTCGCGACAGCTACCGCTGCCCCCGTGTCCGGGCTTAGGCACAAAAATTAGTCAGCAACAACAACAAAAACAACACCGAGAGCGAGAAAAGGTTGCCGACGGCTCCGGACAGCTAGAGATATGCCGGGGTATATACACGAAGATCGGTCGCCACTGATAAGTTCCTTCATATTTATGTTGGAAATTAGGCAAATTTTTAGTGGCGAGATAATTTGTGTACGACTTTGTCGCAGTGAGTGAGAAAATTGCATGTAATCTACGTTTATCTCTAATTGAGGGTGTGAGGTCTACGTGTATTCGTCACAGATTTTGTAACTACACGTGAATTCAGTTTGAATATATTGGGGAAGTGCTTTAACCTTAGCTGGAAAATATATTTCAGAGAATTCTTTAGTATTTGTAGCTCATAGAGGAAGTCCGTATGTGAACTCTTAAGTTAACTTTATTAAAAATGTCTACTCTCTTTCCGTATACATTATAAATTCATAAAAATCTAATATACGTTTGATATACATTTAAAGTATTCTAGGTATGGTATATGGTACTCCATTAATTTCTATAGGGTATCTGCTTGCTCGAGCACTCTTGGTTAAGCCAATCTTTCAAGCTACGTAATTTTCTCGTCAGACCTTTTAATTAGACATATCTTAGCCATTATTTAAGTTCCTTTGGAGAATGCCTATTATATAATAATTAGAAACCAATATAAATTTAAATACCTATTGATTGTTCTGACAGGACAGCACTCAGAATTATTAAGCAATTAAATGCTTTCAACTTACAATTAAAAGTTAAGAACCCAATTTACGCACTTCCCATAAATACTTAATATCAATGTGACACTTTCTCACAGTTTTCCCAATATGAACTCGGGCTTTTGAGCTGCTCAACCTGGCGTGGGTTAATTAAGATATTTGGAAAGTTGTTCAGTCGCTCGCTGCTTGTTGGTCAAAAATGATTTTATAATTGCAAGGTTTCGAGTGTATAATTATTAGTTAGTTATCGGTTAGGTCAGGTAAAACTAAACACTCGCTGTTATATAAGCCATATTTAAATACACCTCAAAAGTCGGAGCTGACCGCCTCTCGCTCTCGGTTCGTCGCCGTCGTTTCGTGGCCTATGGGCATAAAAATTAAGTTATTAGTATGCGGGCAATACAATATGCTAGGGTCTTTTCCTCTTGTCTGGCAACGCTGTGCGTGTGTATTTGTATTTGTGAGTGTGTGTGTGGGTTGTGCCTTGTAATTATACATGATTGACAGCACGAGTCTTAAATATGCCCGCAACTAACAACAACTCATGTGTAATTGTAACAAATTGGAACATTTGCAAATACAAGAAATACGTGGCAAAAAAATTACAGCGTTAATTATGAAATTCATACAATGTATTCAAATTCTAGAATTAGATTTTACTAGGGCATAAAAATGATTAAAATATGAAATCTAAAAAATTGCGTTTGATCGATTTCAAGCAAAAACATTAATGTTTAACTCTACACTTCAACACACCTTGATGAGGCACACCTAAGTGTTTTTTCTGAACTTTAAATTGTCAGAGAACTTACCTAAATTTAACCAATAAAAATTCAAGTTGTGCATTCTTTATATGATAAACAAAATGTCGTTCTAGATTCATCTAAAATGTGTAAATTTTAAATAATAAACTTAAATAATATCATATTTTTTGAAAAAAAAATCATTTGTTGCCCCCTCTTCTTTGATTTGAGTGAAACTCTTTGAGCCGTCCTTCTGCTTCTTTCTGCTTTACCTCTTTGTCTAAGCAACTAATTAAAAAGTGCATTAAAAAAGTATTAATAGCTAATGTCCGCACAACAGCAACAGCATTTAACAATTAATATCAAATGTCCATGTTGAAGACATACATCATTAGAAATTGATGACGCATGTCGCGTGCAACTGCAACAGCAGCAGCAACTACTTACCACTCCCCCCTCCCCCCTCGTTTGCTGCATAACATGACTCTTGCGCTCTGCATCTCCATCGTTGATTGCATGCGATGTACAGCGAACTGGCAACCCTTTGACTATATCGACTCCCCCGCCCGGCGCCCCCTGCCAGTACACAAATGACTTGAAAAGTGGAAATGATATGATAGGAGTGTATAAAACACGGACTTGTAATTAATTAGACTTTCATAAAGAGCACAAAATTCTATAAATTATATTTCATTTGGCTCGGCATAAATGTCAGTGGCAACCCTGTTCCCCGCTGCCTCGTTGCCTGCTGCAAGCGTCGCTGCCACGCGCGACTGCGCATCTCGTGCGGCTGCATTTTGTTGCCGACTCCACATCATCATCATCATCATCATCATCAACACCAACGTCATCATGATGATCATTTATTAATTGTTTGAAGATAGATGGTGAACTCGAAATTTTACGAACAATGAACAACATTTTTTTTTTTGTTTTTTTTGCATTTGTGTTATAAATTGTTTATTATTATTTTTGCACATAATTTAAATAGTTTGTTTTTTGCGCTTTTTGATTTTCAGTTTTGTGGGGGGAGGCGAAGAGGGAAAAGGGGCGTGTCCAAAAGTATACACTAGCATTGGAATTTTTACAATAATTTGCAGTTAGGAACAATTCGACAACAAAAATTCGATTCAATTAAAATTAAACACATACGTTTACAGTAAAAACACAAGCTGAATGGGTTTTTGTTTTGCACTAGATCTAAGCCTAATTAAATTAACTAATACTGTTACACGGCTAGGTCTAAGAACTACTTTTAAGTACATATACATTTATATATACTATATTTATATCTGGTTTATGCGCAGCAGCTTAAACGTGATTACAAATTTAAAATTTCGACAAAAAATTTTCAGCTGCAGGAAAATCAAAATTAATTGAATTAATTTTTAACATTTTTAAGTTTTTGGTAATACTTTTTGATTCATCTTAAAAGCCATTTCAAAAGCATGTCTATTTATGATTAATAAATATATTTTTGGTATGTAAAAAAAATTATTTGTCTTTGCCAATGAATCTTAAGTCAAAATTAATTAATTTAGAGGATTTTTTATAAAATTTATTAATCAGCACATTTGCACTGTGTTGGCTGTATTCAAAGAACAAATGAATTGTTTTCTATTTCAAATATTATTCATTATCATTCTTAGAATGTTATTCGATATTTTTATTTTTAATAAATTTATTACTATTCATATTATATTTATTTTTTATTGCTCAGATCTTTTTTTTATATATTTGTAAATATTTTGTAAACAGTGAATTCGCTGAATTGGCATTCGAATGAATGTTTGGATCTACCAATCAATATTTTTATTATTTCAAAATTTTTACAATATTTTTGTCAGCTTAATTATATTAATTTTTTGGCTTTAAACTGAACGATTGATCAAATTGGCAGTGGAATGCTTTTTATTCAAAATGACGCGTCATTAAAATACTTTTGGGTTTTTTGTACTGCAAATAAAGTGTTGGCTTATTTTGTAAAAGATTTCGGATAATTGTTGTGGTTTAATGATAATATCCTGAATTTGTGTCATGATTTTATTTATACAAATTTATTCATTTTATTATTGGAAACAAAATTTGTAAATATTCGTAAATGTTTTTAAGAGTTAATGAATTTGTAATCACGTTGAAGATGCGTCGCATAACGAGCTACCAAGTTGAGTGTGTGCAACATGTTGCTGCAACATGCTTAGCTACACAGCTTTGAGTGTGGAGTGGGTTACAGATCGGGAGGGGGTTATTTACACACATTTTCAATCATTGCACATACATTTCGTGTAGTTTTTTTGGGATGGGGGTGGTTCACCCCCGCCTGGGTCGTGGGGCAGCCCTGAGGGACTTAGGGACTGTCCGCACGCGCCGAGGTGGCCGGCGATGAGGCGGATTGCGGATGCTGCGGCACTTGGTACGGACTGAAGCGCTGCGGATAGTGGCCCTGGAGCTGCGTCTTAATGCGCAAGTCCGGCGATGCTGAGCCGCACGACGAGGTGGGCGTGGCGGGGGCTGGCGGTGCCGCCGCCGCCGCTGCGGCTGCTGCCTGCGCCGCTGCTGCCGCCGCCGCCGCGACTGTTGGGGGCGGCGTGCGGCTGGCGCCCGCAGCTGCTGCCGCCGCGGCCGCAAAGGCCGCCTGCTGATTGGCGCTGGCCAGGAACCCGGCGGTCAGCTGGGGCCACTGCTGCTGCCACATGCCCAGCTGAAAGGCGCCCAGCGCCGACGGCGGCGGCGGCGGCGGCGGTGCGGGCGGCGCGGCCCGCTGATACAAGTGCGGCAGCAGCATTTCCGTGTACGGCGAGCGGCCAAACATCTGCAAGTGCTGGCGCGCCTTCTCCAGCAGCGCCAGCGAGGCGGCGTCCGCCTCCTGCGGCGTCAGTTGCGACATCAGCGGATCCGGAAAGAAGCGCAGCGGAGCGGCGCGCATGTGCTGATCGAAGAAGAACGAGTCCATCGGATCTCTGCGGCGAGAGGGAGAAGAAAGAGCGTGGAGAAGAGTGCGTCAGAAGGAGAGAGCGCCAGCGAGTTGGAGAACTTGTTGCTGCCACACGGAGGCAACGCGGCAAGAGAGCAATAACATAATTACGTTGAAAGTAACTGCCAATTGCCGACACTAAACAACGCCAGCAACAGCAACAGCAACAGCAACAACAGCAACAGCGACAACAACAACAGCATTCACTCATTATTTTCGTGTTTTCATTTCATGTACGAATCGGCTTCAAAGTTAAAAGCGCCGATCTGTAATTTACGCCACTTAAGACGCCGCCGTGCCGGCTAAAAAACATTGAATGTTGTTCTTGTTGTTGTTGCTGCTGTTGCTGTTGCTGTTGCCCGTGTTGCCGTTGTCCATGTTGCTGCTGGCTGCCAGCCTTTGCTGCGTTTGCTGTCTTAATAGCACACGTAGCCGCCGCCTTGCAACACTTTTAAAGTCGTTCTCAAAATACAAGAATACGAGAAAATAAGAAAAATGTTTTAAAGGGCAGCTCCCAAAGAGTTGTTAAGAATCGAAAAAAGTTCGCTGCTGTTGGGAATCCTGTGCGCCTGCATCGTGCAACATGTTGCCGTTATCAGTTGTTGCAAGTGGCGAATTTTGGGTTAAAAAACTGAGATCATTATGTTCTTCAGAAAAATATTTAAAAAGCAACTGTTTGAATCAAATTTTAATGAAATGAAATAAATAAAAATAAATAAATAAAATGAAAATAAAACATAATTATATCAAATAAAATAGATAAATCAAAATTAAGATATTATATAATATTCAATTTTGTATACTATTTGAATTGCAGCTAACTTAAGATATTCGCCAGAATCAAGAAGGGAGTGCATATTTTTTAAGGCTCTTCGCATGCTGCGCACTTTCTTAAATCTTTTGCCGCAGATTCCTGCTGCTCCATTTTAAAAGGCGTACTAATGGAAACTGATTCTTTTGGTTCGGCTTTGCCGCCGGCTATCCCAATATTGGCTACAGACTTTCACACATTTTCGCTAATCAGCGGCATTTGCTTGAGCTACTGTAAGGTTGTTTTTCCTTTGAACCGAATCGACAGAGTTCGCATCGTAAATGAGCTCATAAATCAGCCTCATAAAATTGCTGCTGGGGTCAACTATTTCGATTCGTAACGAGCACTCAGGCCACTCCAGTGGCCCAGTTTCTTCGGGTCTTATAAAAACAGAAAATAAAAATAAAAACTCACCTATCAAAATCAGTCAGACGCGACGAATCGCGAAATCCTTTTGCGAACGGATTCGAATCGATTTTCAATTTTGTAATCAATTGATTCTGATAGGCCGTCACGGCCGTGAATACAGTCTCCGGGAATACGAAGGTTTTATGATCCATATCCTGCAGCTCCTTGGGATTGCCGGGTATGCTCTGGCCATGGCTCAAACGCACCAAGTGAATGCGTGGCTGATATCGATGCATAGAATTCAGCACGACCTGTAAAAAGTAAACAACAAATATTTCGATTTTTTTCTCCTCTCCTTTTTTTATATTTTTTCGGTTTTTTTGTGGAATTTTTGCGAGTCTTATAAAAAATTTACAACAATAAAAAGTAGTCGGCGTTTGTTTTGACGCTTTTCCGGGGCAGCATCCTTTATGGGGGCGATAAAAACGGTAGCATGCTCGTAAACAGAGCGTCGCCACTTTCCATGTTATATGACATGGAATGATATAGGGGTAGGGTCGGGGTATAGGGCTGTGTAGGGGAAGATTTAGTTGGCCTTGCCTCGGTCGCGCCTTTTGCATTTGCCACCAAATTGCCAACAATTTTCATTCATTTTTTGGAATTTGCATATGCCGGCTGTATGACAGCTTATTTCTCTGTTTCTCTTGCTCTTTCTTTCTCACTTTTTCTCTTTGTGTGCCTGGCAACCCTGGCAGCTCTACGGCCGTCAACATGCAGACAACAGGCAGCCCCGTCGCCCATCGCGGTTTTTATGTCTTTCTGTCTTGGCTAAATTATTCATAAATGTTTTTGGCCAGGCTGCTTAAGAAAATGCTGCCTGATAATAACTACGAATCTTGCGTGAATTTTCGCGACTTCGTTGCGCCAAGGAAATATGGGGCCATATCGTATATGTACACACATATATATATTTTTATGTTATATTGTTTATTGTAAAAAATACTATCCTATACTTAAATGAAAATTAAGAAACAAAGTTTTCTGCTTCAAATAGTTTCGAATTCTTTCTTCGAATTTCTTTGGAATCATTTATCATTTCTCGTCTGCATTTCTGTTTTAGTCTTTGAAGAATTTAAGGGACTGTTAAGTCTACTTTAAATTTTATTTATTTATTTATTAAAGATAAAGTTAACAGTACAATTCTTAAGGGGTCTTAATAGGTCTAGTATGAAAACATTTAAGCTAGTTTATTTTTATCAAAAATTATTTAACTACTATATAAGAGATAAAAGTCTTCTGCTAGCAATTTAATAAAATGTTTGACACACTTGTTTTTTATGGATATCCTTTAAATGCTCCTTCATATCTTTCAGCATTCTAGTGAATTCTCTCTAAACCTTTGACTCGCAGCTAAACTCACCTGTCCGCTCTTGTCCATTTCGTTGTTTGTCAGCTTCACCTTCTCGAAGGAGACGACCTGTTTGCGCAACGCCTCCGGGCTGATGGGGCTATCGGGATGTGCGTAGATGCGGGCCGGTGGGGGCGGGTCCGCCTTGCCGGCGACCAGCCACGAGCTGCGATGGTACGCGTAGCGGTACCGCCTCGAGTCCAGCGGCACAATGTCCAGCAGTACGGCGTAGCGATCCGGCGGTTGGATTTGGCGCAACGGCCCCGAGAAACTCACACGCACCGTGGGAAACATGCGCCTAAAAGTAGACCAAAAACCAAATGTTGCACATTAAACCCATTGAAACACAAGCGAAATAAGCGAAAGAGAGGGAAAATAATTTCCCCCAACAAAAGTGGAAACGTGCGCTATGCTTTTATGTTGTTTTTCCTTTTTTATTGCCAGGCTTGTATGTAAATAAGACGCATATTTAATTTTATGACTTTTAGCACGTTTTTGACACATTTCCGCGCCGAAGTAGCCACCCACACATTTCCCGCCCCCCTACCCGATCCTGACAAACCACAACGCTACCCAACTGAGCCCAACTTGTAGTTGCGGCCCAGCTAAGTGTAAATGACGCTAATGACCCAGCCCAGTTCTTTTGTCATTTGTCTTCTGGTTTCTGTTTTGTTCTCTCCTGTTTTTTATGGCTACCTGCAAATGAAGCTAATATGCGTGCGGCGAGTGAGTGTGTGAGTGCTCGTTGCTTTAAGTTGAGTTGTAAATGAGTGTTGCAACATTTGTCATAATAATACACTAATTAACTAGCAGCAAACTGAATTTTTGGCTAACAGTGAAAACGATGTGTGGGTAAATTGTAAGGTCTGTTAGAAATATAAAATGGAATAAAGATAAAAGCTATGAATTAAAACAAGCATTGCAGATCAAACAATTGTTAATTTATTGCCAAGAAAATCCATAGGTAATTCGAATCGTACTTATTAGAACTCTCTATAAAATAAATAAATAATTATGAAATGGTAGCAATCTGTACTTGTTAATTTGTTTAATTTTCTCAAGAAATCTAGCCAACTTTAAAGACAAGAGCAATAAATCACGGCCAGACCCGTTCATCGGCTGTCTGTGGCAATAAAAATAGTGTAGTGCGCCATGTAATTGATAATAATTTCTGTTATAATGCCAACCACATATATTATATATGTATATATAGTATGGCAGTTGTCCGTAGACGGATTCATTTGGCTGCGCCCACAATCAGAACGCAGAACGCGGCACGAAGTGTGGGCGGGTGGGCGTGTTCGGTGCACTTGGCCGCCATGCGAGTGGTTGTTTCTCTTGTGGCAGGGTTGCCAACGCACATGTGTGTATTTGCTCAAGTAATAGCTGTCATTGCCCGGCGTCCGTTGCATGCCACAATTAGCACCATTGTAGCGGGCAGCTTATCGCACAGCTGCCATCGGCTGGCGATGCACTCGAGCCTGACTCAAACCTGTTGGCAACTCTGGCCGAGAAAATCTCGGGCCAGCTAGTTGCAGCTAAAGAAATCGACGGCAGCAAGAGTTTGGAAAAGTTTCAAACAAACATTTTGATAGCTTGCTAATGTGTCCATAAATGTGTGAAAAACGCCAAACGCCCAGTTAACTGCCACGCCCAGCAGCGCTAGCTAGCACCCGCCCTCCCCCCCTGGCGGCCCCCTCTACTTCAGCGCTGCTAGCGGAAATGTCGTAAATCATATTCCCAACATTTACATACATTTTTATGAGCCAACTCAGCGGCAACTGCCTGCGGGCCCTGCCCCAAACGCCCACGAACACTACTATGTGTGTGTGTGTGTGTGTGGTTGTGTGTAGAGGGCGTGGCATACTTTTATATACACACACTTTTCTTCGTTTTGCGCTCTGTGCTATTTCGCTCAATGTAAGTGTGGATTTTATGTATTTGTTTATGGGAAAATTAGGGAAATGGCTTTCACTCATTTCCAGGCCAGGGTGGCGGCTTTAGGTGCCAAAGGTTACAATTATGAAGTTTACACACCATTTGCCATAGAGGGTTGCTCAGATACCCTACACTCTGGACTTTCAATTAGCTTTCTTGACCCAGCCGCTTTTCTCTCCAGCCCCCCTCCTGTGCCACGCCCACTTAGTCGCCTCTTCTTTGCACACGCAGCAGCGGCGTACGAATTCATTATCAACACCTTAGTTCCAGCAAATTAAGCCGCCAGCTCTGAGTTAATAAATGCAACTTAATGCTAATTCTGGGGCCTTTCGTAGCGCTGAAGCAACCCCGACAATAACCGAAGCGATCTTATCGCTGCTTGTAAAAATATATGAAGCGCAGCTAACTTACTTCTCACTCTTTGCCTTGGTCTCTGTCTTTGTCTATCTCATGTTTTTTAATATTTAATTAATTCATAATTTGGTTGTTAAATACACTCAGCTAAAAATTAAATGGCTTTGAATTACACCTGAAAAAATAAGTGTGTGAAAGTGTTTATAATAATATGTATATATAAACATTTCTGAAAATATACTTTGATATTACATTATTATTGTACATTACTTTTGTTCACTAATTTCATTCGGGAAAATAATTAAAGCATTAATAATTTCATCAAATATAAATTATAAATATACAAGACATATATTTTATTTTCGATCTTCGTTTTGTTAATTTCTTTCAGTGTATTCAACTATTTAGGGGCTGCTATTAACGGCCAACTTGTGGACTACAATAAATGACCACAGATCCTGCACCGTTCTGCTGGGGATTAACTTGTTTCATTGTCGTCCCGCCGAATGATAAATGTTGCCTCACATAGTTCAGCTGCCTCAGACAATTCAAAATATTAATGAAGTTGTACAAAATTGGTCGAAATTAATAAATTTCGAGCTCCTAGGTTTCCCCGAGGCGAGTTGTGTGCCCAGTTTTCGGTCGAGAAGCATGAAAATTGCGATTGCTACGCGCCTTTGCAGGGGCTACTGTCTTCGGTCTTGAACTGAGCGGAACAAACGCCGAATGGAGAACAATTACCTAACAAGCGTGAAGAGTTGTCGCTAAAATATTGACAAACATTCGCCGGACTGCCCGCTGCCCGTACTCTCCTCTGGCCGTACTCTCCTGGCCAAGTTCAGTTTGCCGCCCGCTGCTTTTGGCCGGGACAATTAGGCCGCCTGTGAATTTAATTTTTTTTGCTTCTCTCTTCGCTTCTCTCATTGCAACCGCCAATTGCCGCTGGTTTTGTTAACCGCTGACAGCGTGACAAAATCCACAAAACCACGTGACATTTTATCTCAATGACCGCAACAACAGCTCGAACAACAACTCTGAACCCAACAGCAACAGGTAAGACTCCGTATAACGGCCAGCTCGATCCTTTTTCTCGTCTTCTTTTGGCTATAAATCATAAATCATTTCGGCAGATCTTTCTTGGTTTTCTTTTGCGTTTGGCTGCGTTTATTTTCCTCGATTTTGATGTGCTCTACGCATGCGCATTTGCATGTTGTGGCAACACTTTTTTCACGCATTCGCCTTCGCATCTCTCTCCTGGCAACAAAGTTGCCAAATTGGGCGGGATTAAATTAGGTAAGCCTTCTTTTAAAAGAGATACAAATACAAATACTAAATATAAAACAAACTCCATCCTAAAGGCCAAGGCTTAAAATTGGGATGAAAAAAATAAGTTTAATGGGATTCAAGCTTAGTTGTAAAGATCTATATGAAATATGTAAAAAAAAATATCTTATTTTAAAACGGATATTTCAACCTAACGTGCGTATGAAACTATTTTATCTTGTTTTTCGAACTGCCCAGTTTCGATAAATATACATTCTGTTTGTTAACCTGATCAAGAATATATGAACTTAATGCATTATATAACATTATTAAACAATAATATATTGTGCCTCGAATTTAGTCGAATAATATTAGGTTGGGGAAAAAGAAATCCAATAACAAAATAATTATTATATTTCTTGTATAATTTCTTAATATAATAATAATCTTTCTTATATAATTTTTCCTGCATATTTAAAGACTTGCAGGTAAATTAACTGCTTTTTTTTAATAAAATTAGTTTAAGTATTTTTTAAAAACTTGTAGTCATTTGTAAAACAGGTGTTGCCAAGAGTAGTCGCGTCACGATATGCCCGGCTCTATAAACGATTGTTGTATTTGGCATGGGTATATTTAAGCAATTTAAAAGATATCACTCAAGGAACAGAACCTGCAATTGAAAGCTATTTTTGTCGCTGCTGCTGGCAGTCAAACGATGTGCTGACATAGATCCATATCAGGCAAGGGGTATATACTTTGGCGCGGCCAACCCGCACAAATGTAGGTAAACAGCGACAGTATCCTTTGCACTAATTACAGGGCGCACTGCTCGAACGACAGGAGGCGCATTCAAATAAAAAAAAAGGAAGAAAAACACACTCACACACTATTCGGCAGCTATTACATTGCAATTTATACTTTGTGGCGCTGTCAGGAGCTCTGACTGCCAGGACGAAAGGAGTAAATTTGTTAATGTGTCGCAAATGCGCACAGCGGGTGGCCGAGCGGGCGAGGGGAGACTCTTCTGTCAGGTACACAAACTAACACACACGGCGGCAAAGGGGTTAACAACACAACAAACCAAAAGCCAAACAAACAAAAGTTGCCAAGCACAACACACACACACACACTAACCGAATGCCAAACTGAAAAACAGGAAGAAGCTAAGAGAATTCAGCTCCTAACTACCAGCTAGCGACTAATGCGCATTTCGCATGTCATCAGCATAAGAACTGAGACTCGAAGCAGCAGCAGCAACAACAAAGGCGACTCTGTTGAAATTTATGTTTCATGCATGCTTCACTCTTGTACCCTGTAAATCAAATTACTGCATGGGGTGTACACACTCACAACATAATAGAAGACAAAAAATAAAATCAACATTAACTTAGCTAAATGTTATATAATACTAAATTCAGATTTATATAGATATTTAATTATTTAGTTCGAATACTTTCTCGCTTCAACCTACGAATTAATACCAAATTAAATTATACTTATATATATTTACTTGACATATAATATATATAACTTATTGTGCACATTTCTTTTCTCTTTATATATATACATAAATTTATAAATTTATTTGAATATTGACTTTCACTTATTTTAGAAACTTTTATACACCCTCAAGTAAATTGATATTAGAAATATTAAGGGATTATATTATAGGTTTAAGCAAAAACAAAGTACAATGGCAGGATATTTTCTTGTAAATCTTAAATTAAAATAAGCTACTATTGTAGTTAATTTAAGGAAGGGTATAATAAATTAGATCTTTGCCTAATTGTAAATTGATATATACCACAATTGTTTACTAGATTTATGGGAAATTAGGGAAACTTGTAAAGAAGTGAAAAAAAACATCTACAGGGTATGCTGTAGTCGTGCGTACTTTTCGGTTGCTATTCATTTCCATTTCACATTTCGTATTTTACACGACATTCGCACGAAAATCGTCAAGCAATAATTTTTGAAGTCGACTTTGTTGAGTTGCGAATGAAAAGTCGTTTAAGCGATTGCTGCAAGTGTGTGTGTGTGTGTCTGTGTGTGTATTTGAGTTTTGGCTGTAAAACAGCTGACAAGTAAGAGCCGCCAGTTTGGCTGCCTCTGCTTTTGGCTACTCTTGTATTTTTTTGTTATTTCTTTTCTGCGTTTTGGGGTCTTGCTAATCGAAAATCGAAAATCGACGGCACATTATTTCGATGCCTTGTCAATCAATTTGAGGGGCAGAAACAGAGTGGGGAGGTGAGGCAAGGAAGGTGTGGCAGCAGGAGGCGGCGGCGGCATTTGTAATGAGAAACTAACCAAAAAGCTGCTGATATTTTGCAGTTAACTCGAACGGGGCGGGCGAATGTCGTGAATGTAAATGCGAATTGTGAATTGTGAATGTGAATGTGAATACTCGTCCAGCCGCCGCCGCACCCCTCGCTCCCCCTGGCGGAGTGAAAGGCGTTTTCGTGCTTATTGATTGTTCAAGTTTTGAGTTTGAGTTCAGGATGAACTTTTTTTCTTGAGTCTCTGATTAGCGACGATTGATTGGGGCGGGCGGCGATTGATGGGCTGAAATTGTTTTATGCCACCGGCGACAAGTACCCAAAGGTGGCTAATTGACAGCTTAAACGAAATGTGAAAGATGCGCGGATTGGCAGAAAGAGCCAGAGAAAGAGCAGGATATTTAATTGGAAATGAAAGACAAGAGGCTGAAGACAAATTAGGGTAAAACTAGTTTCCACGACCGAGCAGCCAGTGGAACGTTTATGAATATGACACAAAGAAGAAATTTATCATCAATATTGTTTTAAGAAAAAATGACAGACAGAGGATGCGAATGAAACTAATAAGGGAGAGAGATAGATGTATCGTTTAAGAATATGTCACAAAGAGGAATATAAAGTAAAATTTTATTTTAAGAATGAAAAAAAAAGAAATCCTTGACTAGCGTGAGAAGAAAAGGAATACAAATTTGGTACTTTTTAATAAGTATTAATAATTCATATAATTATTAGTAATTTGGAAGGAATGAATATTTTTCTTAATCTAACAAGTAGTCAGTGAAACGTTTGCAAACGGGGACGAATGGAAATTGTAAGTCTTGAAATACATGATACTAGTGAAAATTGTATGAAGAAATAAGTAAATAAATATAATGAAATATATAAACAGAAAAGAAATATTTAAGTCGTGATTGAAGGCTTTCCTGCATTTATAGATATAGATTTAAATTACATAGATATAGATATACATGTAAGTTTATATTTATTTTAATTGATAGATCTCGTTAAGCACTCTTTTGATATATCCTATTTATATTGGTAGCTGCTATTAAGACAAAATGTTTGAGTCAATGTCGTTGTTCATTCTTTGAACTCTATTCTAGAATTCATGACATATAAGTTTAGTTAAAGCTATAGAATTGTGGGTTAAAAACACATAGAAGTAGTTTTTTTTAGCTTAGACACCTGGCATATGAAGATTTCAAGCGACACTCACCTGCCCGTTTTGGTGATGATCATTTCGGTGCCGAGCTCGTGGAATTTATCCCAGAGCTCCTTGGTCTCCAGATGGCATTGCACGGGCATGAGATCGTCGCAGTTGCAAGTGCCAAGAATTTTGGGCGTTGGCAGCTGTAAGGCAAAGGGAGAGGGGAGTGGAGGAGGCGTTGTTGCCACATTTAGTTGCAAGTGCGTTTGCCAGTCGCGACGCGAATTGGGTTTGTGCTAACTTTGTGGCGTTTCGTTACCTGCGCAGGCTCCTCCGGCGACAGGCGCTCATCTTCGCTGGGGCTGTTGGCGGCGCGAGGGGGCGGCGAGGGCGTGTTGCCGGCTGTGGCAGCACTCGGCGTGGCTGCGGCACGCCCTCGGTGGCTGCTCGCCTTGCTGTGATTGTGGTTGTTGTTGTTGTTGTTGTTGCTGCTGTTGCTGTGTTGTTGCCGCTGCTTGTTGGGTTGCTGTTGTCGCTGCTGCTGTTGCTGCTGCTGCTGCTGCTGCTGCTGTTGTGCAACACGCAATGCATGACGCGCATGCTGCTGCGCGGCTGCCGCAGCTGCCGCCGCCGTCGCTGCCGCCGCCGCTGCGGCCGCTGCCGCCGTTGGCGTTTCGCTGTCGCTGCAGTCAACCACGTCAACGTCGACATCATCGTCCGCATCCTGCGTCGAGTAGCGCTCCACGGACAGTGGACCTGAGAGCGAGAGCGAGTGTGAGAATAGCTATTAAAGAGAGTCATCAAGTGGCAGCAACATGTTGCATGCGGCGCTGACGCACAGATGCGTTTTACAGATACGCCAAAAATTCAATTATATCTGCGCCCAAATGCAATTTCATATGTTAATTTGCTCTCTCGTTGTTCTCGTTGTGGCCAGGGGATGGGCAGGGGAGGGGGAGAGTTGGCAGCCAACTGCAGCCAATTATGGCGTCTAAATAGTTTGCCCATGCATATATAAATCGATACATATATATATATATTTTATATAGTATGTACACGCGTGCATGTGCATGCCTAGACATGCAGCCACGCCCCATCGTTGCCTATCCCCCCGAACTCCCCGTCTGTAGCCAACTTGCATTCAAATAGGCTTTGATTATTTTATTGCCGGCGCATTTGCCGCAATTATCAAGTCATCAACGTTGCATTTGTCATCAATATGCAATTTATGAACAAAAGGCAGCAAAAAAAGAGAGACAATAAAATAATGTGCAACTGTGCAGCATTTTGCTGCAAGTAGTTGTGTGGGTGAGCGAAGGGGCGTAACAGCAGTAGCTAATTTAGTGCGAATATATATGAGAATAATATTATAATAATTATAATTACAAATGTTAAATAAATATTTATTTATTTAATTATTTATCTTTATATATTAATTATAAATTATAAATAAATTATTCTTTATTCTATATCCTATTACTATCAACTATTATTGACAGTGAACTTGTAATAAACTCGGATTAAGTACAATATTTGAGCCATACTTTATTGTTTTTGTGCAACCTTTCTCCTTTAAGTACACATTTATTACTTCTTTAACTCTGTGTACTAGTTAAACTTTATTTCTATGGTTCGTCCAAGCCATGCCCAAAATAAACTTCACATCTGATCACATTTAATTTTAGCTCTATTTCTCAATAGTTATAATAAACTATAAAGGAATACAATTTTTGTTTAAAATACAGTTTAAATATAGTGTAACATTAAAAAACCCCCATTTAAAAACAAGAAGTATTGCAAATGAATATTTAATATTGGATATAAATATAAAATCTTCCAATATATTTTAAGCTGGATTTTCGCGATTTGTCGCATGCCAAATTCTATTCAATCTAATATTTATTATTATAATGTGTATTTCAGAGTAAGATGTCTATCCGGTATCAAGGAAAAAAAATCAGTCAAATTCATTTAAATATTTATGAAATGCTGCTGATGAATTTAAACGCATATCTGATAAAAATCTGTTAATAAATGTCTTTATAAACCATGAAATCCTATAAGCCATAAATTCTAACACTAAAATATGCAAATCAAAAATTCCAAAAACTCTTTTCACACCTTAGAAATTGTTGAAATTGGCTAATGAAATAAATTATAAAGCCGTTTGAAATATGAATGAATTTTAAACAGAAAAAGCTGAAATGTTTGGGTGTTATCATTAGTAGTTTTTTTTCAGCTTTTGTTATACTTTATCCGAAATATCTTTAGGGGATATATTTAAAAGAGAATACATTTCTAATAAATATAATATATTTAATTATAAGCTTAATAATTATTTATTAGAAAAGTATTCACTATAACTATGAATAATTATTATATAAATTTATTGAAATAGAAATTGTTGAAATTGGCAATTGAAATAAATTGGAACGCATTTTACAAATATGAATGACTTTTAAGCAGAAAAAGTTGAAATATTTGAGTATCATTAATTTTTTTCCATCTTTTGTTTTACTTTAAAGTTTTGTTTTACGTGAAATATCATTATCTCTGTGTGGAATGTATTTAAAAGAGAATAATTTCCTAATATATATATTAAATTAAATTATTAGCTTAATAATTATTTAATATACATACATATTATATTATATTTATTAGAAAATTTGTTACCAATTTATATTGATTTATTCAGTCCTTTGGCTAAGACAACACTAGACTATTTTGGGATTCGAACCCGGATTCTTCTTATTCATTTTCTTGAGTACACCGGTGTCAATCTAATTGTGTATTAAATACTTGGAAAATACATATACAAAGTCTGAGATTCGAATCAGTTCGATTATTAGCACGTTTCCCCCTTTGCGTAACTCTATTATACTAAATCTACGCTCCTCAAGACTTATGATATATTTATCTTTGAATATTGTGTGTTCATCAAACCTAAGATTCGAACCCATTCTATTCATTAAACAAAATTGTTTCAACAGTTTTGTTTTGATGCGTGTGTTTCATATTTAAATCTAATAATAAGTAAGTTATACGCATGGTTAGATAGAGAGGGGGGCGGGCTCCCTTGGAGCGTCTCAATTACTTTGCACTACTCACTCAGACTCCTTTCGGACGGCTCGCGGCTGCTCGAGGCGTTTCCGCCGCGCGCCATAATCGCGGCAATTGAGAAATCCGTGGCGAAGGAAATATTATGCTGATGATTGTTTAGGTGATGGTGATGATGATGTTGCTGTTGCTGCTGATGATGATTATGATTGTTGTTGCTGTGCCCGTTGGCTATGTTCGTTGTTGTTGTTGCCCCCGTTGTTGTTGCGGCAACGGCTGCCGCGGCTGCTGCTGCTGCAGCTGCTGCTGTTGCGATTTGTTGCTGCAGCTTCGCTTTGAAGCTTTGTGGCGCTGTGGGCGACGGCGGCTTTGCATTTGCCGGCTGATTGCTTAAAAGCATGTTAAAGCCCTTTTTGATTTGTGTTTTTAAAACAATTTTTGTTTTATATTTTTTGCGATTTTTAACTGTTAATTAGCACATTTTACACAAATGCTGCACAAAATAATGTTAGATTTAACGCGCGATGACGCGAGGCTCTTAGCTTGTTGTTATCGTTTTTGGCGTTTTGCGATTTTGGCGTTTTTAGCGCTGTCTGCGCCTTTGCGTGTTTGCCGTGAAAACCGCTTTACAGTCGCACAGCTGACCATTGAATGAATGTGTGGCGGCTGCGATTTGCTTTTTGCCATGTAAACGCATTCGCAACAAGCCGAAGTGCGAGTGCGAGCCCCCCTTTTGCCCCGCTGGCCCCCTTCACGTGCTGCGCACAGCTGACGACGATCTCTTACGGCGAAAACCGTTTTCAACACCAGCGCCGGCGACGTAACGCCCTTACGTGACGCGTTACGGCAAACAACTTAACGAACTAACGTGTGAGGCTGAGTCTAAGGTACTTCTTGTTGTTGTTGTTGCTGCTCGTTCCTGGTGTGCTGTCTAGTTGTCCGGCTCTGCGCGGCTAGCGCAAAATACCTGACAGCACTGGGCGCCGCAGTTTTACGCAGCTCGCGCAAAAGCGCCAAAAAGTTTTTCTGTGTGGGAAAAGCGCTCACGTAAGCTACTCCACACGCAACGTAAAGCGGTTAACCGCAAGAGACAGACAGACAGGCAGAGCAGCAGCAGCGGCAGCGGCAGCAACAACAACAGCTCGTGCAAGCAATGCGCGTGCGAGCGAGTCAGCAATATGCGCACATGTGCAGCAGCATTCCAATGCAGCGACTGCGACAGCGACGTTCACATAATTCATGCTCAATTTTGAGTTTTCCAATACGAACCGAAAAATTCCCATGCACTCAGCTGAGCGCGATTGACGCTGCCCGGCGCACGGGCGTGCGAGCGAGACGGCTGCTGGTGCTGAGCGCAGTCGAGTGGCCAGCAACTTGAGCGCGCGTGGCGTGCGCATATATCGCGTTGTCTCGCTCTGGCGAGCGCAAACAAGTTCATAAATTCGTCATTTTGTTTTTGGGCTGTTGACAGTTGGTCTGTTTAGTTGTTGTTGTTGGCTGGCTGTGTGCGTGTGTGTGCTGGGAGGGGGTGTGTTTTCTACATTTCGTCGGCTATTTACAAATATGTTTTTTTCTGGCCTGGGTATGAGTGATTTTTTTTGTGTCTCGTTTCAATTCCATTGCGTTGCGCGTTGTTTCAGTTGAAACTCACCACGTTCCACGATTTGAGTGAGTTGTGCATTGAGTTGAGTGTTCTTGCGCATTGAGTGGAACGTTAAGGATAAATGAGCTGTTTAATATTTGTGAATATTTTGAAAGGAATGATTTTTAGAAAAAAGAAATGTATCTTCCCACACTCCAAGAATCAAATTAGTTATTTAATTTTTTAAACATTTTAAACATAAGTTCATTCCGAATTGATTTTTTATTGAAAATAAGAAATACATAAATGTGAGAAAAAAAAATAGGAAAAATTTTCGTTGCTTGTAAATAATTAATTTTCTTGCTATATTTTCGAGCCCAAAGAATAACTCACGATGCGTCGTTTATCTGAAAAACTGTCGCGCCCTTCAATTGAATAATATCATAATTGAATATCAGCGCTACCCACACACCACTCACACACACCGCACACACACCCTGCATATGTAAATGTTTTTAATTTAAATGTTTACTTAAAAGAAACAACAAAATGAAAATGGAAATGCCAAGAGGCAAAAAAAAAAAAAATGCGACGATGGCGTGTGAACGCCGCAGAAAATTATAGCACTCGCCTCCGTCGCCGTCGCCGTCGTCCCCGACCTCCGACCGCCAGGACACAGCCATCTTTATATATACCTATATCTATTTTTTTCACAATTCGTCAGCTGCGGCCCCGCCGCTTGTGCCTGGGCGCAGGATGCTCGGCGCCCTACCCTCGCCCTCGCCCTCACCCCCACCCGTCTCTCACCCCACTCCATCGCTCTTTGTCTCCTTTTGCGCTGCGGTTTCATTTGCATGCGTTTCGTGGTTGCGACTAATGGCAACAGGACTCCAGACAGGAGACCCGCGCAGCCCTGCCATGGGGTAGGTAGGTGTAGGGGGTAGGGTAAGCGGCAGGGCAGGGCAGCTCCTTCCATTGGTTTGTTTGCTTTGCAAGTCGGTGACAATTTTTCAATGATTTGTTTCCGCAGCGACAACTCATTTGCATAGGCCACCATATTTTGTGTCCATGCCCAGTTTTCATTTCTCCTTCCCTTCGCTCGTCTCCCACTTCCATTTTCTGAATAATTTTGTGGCTCTTTGAAAAATTGGCAAATCGTGTGTTGAACTTTTTTCTATAGCAATTTAATTTAATCAAATTCAAATGGGCGTGTATTTAGTTGGGAATTAATTAAGTTGTTTCTTTTTTGGGCATTTGTTAGGTCAAAACACAGTCAAAGCTCTTAAACTAATAGGAACAAAGCCCACAATTCAAGCTTACGCTCTATAACAAAAAACTGTTTTAAATCACTTCATTATCAAAATAATTTTACCTACTTAATTTTTTTATAATAATTTTTACTGGTGGAAATTTCTTAACAAAGTGCTTATAGCAAACATCTTTTTTTAAATCTCGAGCATTTCTAAATTGAAGTTAAGAATGATTAAAATAACATTGTATTGCTATTAAAAAATTTAAGAATTGTGTGATACTTTTATTTATTTATTTATACGGATGTTTTCCTCGGAGTATATTTACTTTGGTTTTGGTATTTAAAACTTATGTGTGTTATTGTATAAGCCCAATTATATTTTGTTTTTCAAAGCCTTCAATCGGATTTGATAGTTTCAGCCCTATTTGGACTCCAATTACCCAATCTTATATGTACTTCAATCGTATGGACACATTTTTGTATTTTAGAGTTTTGTTTTTGCGCTAAATTCAAATTTGTTTACATTGCCAAAGCTTGGCGCAATCTGTTGCAATCCGAATGGGCCAACATTTGATCCACAACCTGCTCCGGCTTAGAATCCCATCATCCATTTTGGACACTCACGCAATTCAATCCCAAAAAACCAATTGCAAAAAATAAACCCAGCTGAAATTTTTGTTTACGCTTTGACAGGATTATGACAAAAGTCGAAGGCCGCAGATTGGAACCGATTTCTCGTTGTTCTTGTTCTTGTTGTTGTTATTTTGTGCCATTAGTTTTTATATATATAGCAAAATTTCACTATTTTTTCGCTTACGTGCGCTAAATGGCCAATAAGCGCAAGGAAAACAACAACAGCAACAAACAACAAAAGGAAAATGCGGAAAAATTTAAACTAAGCCGCAAGGATACGTGTGTGCGCCGTGTGCTGCATATGGCAACCATGTTGCACGACTAGATATATCAATTTTATTGCTGCACAAAAAACTAGCAACATGTGCGTACCCAGTACTCTGACCCCCTCGATACACTGTGAAAAACTGTTGGCTAACATTACAAATTATTTTGGTGTTTATATAACAGTTTGTGTCGCTAAGGATATTCTCCATCGAAAAATGAACGTAAAAAAAAATAACTTAATAAATATTCAAATAATATATAATAAAAAAATAGTCAGGGGCTTAACGCATATTTTAACCCCAAGACATACTATATTTTATCATTTAACTTAATTGAACAATTTATAATAATATTTTTTTATATAAAATTGGAGTAATACTTCCCGAAGAACTCAACATATTTTTTATATAAAATAAAAAGCATTTACATTTAGGCTATTATTTTTTGTCTGTGTATGCAATATTGCGTAGCAAATTGTGTTTTTGCTTATACGCTCTAATCCTTTGCAAAAGGAAAATAAAAAACCAATATAGAAACAAAAAATATCACATAATTGCAAACAATTGAATTTTTATGGACTGCCTTGAGGTCACAGCGCGTGTCGCAGAATCTGCAACAACTGTTGCAGGTGTGTGGGTGCCTTGCCCCGCTCTGCACTCTCAAGGACAATGCGCAACGCCCGCGCCACAAGCCCCTGACCTTTCGCCCGGGCCCTGGTCTGGGCCTGGGTCTGGGCAATTATCCTTGAGCGCATCCCAAATCAATTAGCAGCTGCTCCGAACTTGAACTGGAACTGGAACTGAAGCGAGCTTCACTGCAGCTTGTTGCCGCTTGTGGCATGCCGCACACTTGCCTAATTTGATTTCATTACCGCGCCCACAACTAAATCAAAACAGAACGAAAAACAAAAAATGAAGAAACTTCAGCGAGTGCAGGGCGGAGCTGTGGCCAAGCTTAATGCGAAAATTAATCGAAGCGAAATCACAAGCGCATCAGTTACACCGAAAAAAATGCTGGAGAAGTAAACAAGATTGCTGCAAAGCTCAAAAACTGTTTATCGTTTTTTAGAGAATAAAGAAGACAATCTCGATACTTGACGTTGAAGTTTGCGATTATTTTTAAACGAGTTCAAAAAAATAAATGTATGTATAAATAAATATATATATATAAGCAAATGCCTAATTAACAAAGATAATAATAATCAATAAATAAAAAATTATTTTAAACAATCACATAAAAAATAGTTATAAAGAATGAGGATACTACAAACCACTTTACCACAAAACTTCACGCTTTAAGTTGTGGCTCTTTTATTTCGCTCAGTGTACATATCGAACTTTCGCTACGGCTGCGGCTGCAGCTACGGGCACCATCTTCCAGCTTCCAGCTGGGCAACGCCTATCGCTGGGCTGCAACTAGTATGCGAAAAGCAAGAAGAAGAAACAGAGGAAGAGAAGAAGACTACCGAAAGCGTTGAAAACACTTTGTCGGCTCACAGATGCGTTGATAATATGCTAAAATTGCTGATGATGCACGCCCACAGGTGTTGCGGCAACTTAGATAGAGATACAAATGGAGCTGCAGATGCAGTTCGAGATGCACCTCAAGATGCAGTTGCACTTGCTGAGATACATTTGTTTGCAGGCTCAAACGCCGGCTTGGCTCGCGGCTGACAGTTTCCTGCCAGGCCGGCGATGGAGGTGGTTGGTGATTGCCACATGGAATGGCAAATGTGCGATTAACGATGCCACATCCTGTGGCACAACAAAAGCCGCTTGCTGTCTAAATTTATGAGCTTAAGCGGCCGGCAATTGCGGCCAGTTAACAAGCTAAACCAATATGGCTAAACGGCTACATCAAAGAACTGGCTCCGGAATCTGTCTAAGAAGCAGAAATAACTGCATAAACAGGAATGCAAAATAATGTTTTGGTTCAAATTCAAAATCGTTTTGTTGTATAGATCTACAGCCTTAATTTAATTTGACCTTAAAAAAATAATGTTTAAAAGGATTTAAAGGTAGAAATGTTTTTTTTTTTTATTAATTATTTAATAAATAATAATTATTTGCAACATAAAAAAATAAAACTTTAAAAACTAAACTTTAAAAATGCCTCAAAAGCGATTTAAAGCTAAAAAGAATTTTATTTGTTAATTTTATAAATAATATTAAAAATAAAGTGAAGCATTGAAATTATTCGTGAATATATTTAAAAGCCATTTTAAATTGAATATCAAACAAAAATTAAGATAGATTGTAAAATTAAATGTAGTTCTAAAAACTTTTAGGTTTAAATGGTAAGCCAAAACATTTTCTTAGTAAAAACTCTCGCAGCACCCACTCTGATTGAGCGCTCAACTCAACAGTTGCGTGTTGAAAGTCAACGCTGGGAAAGTTGCAAACAATAGGGGCCCAGACACAATGACGATAGGGTGAGAGAAAGTCAAAGACGCACAGGTTCCATTGAACCAAGAGAACCAACAGGTTGCAATCAACTCTATAAAATATAAAATAAAAACCTCTTGTCATTGTTGCTGTCAAAACGTGGCTCACACCTTGCGCCCAGGCTATTGTGTTAGCTGCCTGTGATTAATGCGATTTATATCAGAGAGCCTTTTGAGAAAGGACAACAAGATGACAAAAAATATATAAACTAAGAAATGCCAAAACAATAGACAACCTGGCAGCACAGGCTCAGCAGCCTGGTGGCAAGGTGTGAAAGAGCGGGCAA
Organism: Drosophila sordidula; assembly: GCA_035047465.1. Classification (NCBI taxonomy): domain Eukaryota; kingdom Metazoa; phylum Arthropoda; class Insecta; order Diptera; family Drosophilidae; genus Drosophila; species Drosophila sordidula. The sequence continues at coordinate 227,748 of JAWNPQ010000106.1, forward strand.
CGTGTGCAACGTGGTTGATGTTATCAGCCCGCAAGGAAATAAAGTAAAGTGAAATAAATATAAAGAGGGCGACGCTGATTTGTCTGGCAGCTTCGTGAATGCTTCCGAGAATCGCGCCTCTGGTTGACAACCGGGTCCAGTCTGAGACTCGGGCGCAGCTCCGGCTCCAAGTCGGGTCGTGTCCGTGCACGGTTCTTACCAGGAACCAATCATTGCCAGGCATTTGCCATGCATTGCAATTAATCACAAGGCGTTGCCGCCGTTTGATGGCCGCACTGCACGCTCCTCAAAATTGACGCCATCTTGAGCTCCACTGACCACACACACACACATACACACACTCGAAGCTTCGACAATTGCATGGCAGACGCCGTGGAACACACGCGTTGACATGCAGCACGCGATCCGGATATGCCAGGGTATGCGCCGGACGCCATCACGAAGGCGACGCCGATGTGTTCCCAAAACCTGTCAATGGCAAATTACATGGCCTGGGTGGTGCCTCGAACTGCGCCGGGGCTGGGCACATGCGACAAAAGCTGCAATCAACTCAAACATCGGCGAGCGCACGATGCTGCCAAGCTATTTTAATACCCTGTAAATGGTATAAAGTCTAAAAAGACTTATTTCCTATTAGCTGAACCGACAAACCTGTTAAAAGTACATACATGGGTTTTGTGAAATTGCGCTCAGAGTTTTCCTTCAAAAAACTTGGCATAAAGATTTTTCCTGCTATCAGGATACTCTTTAAGTGTATTATTCTAATATTAGAGTACAGGGTATTTATAAGCGCAACCTACGCGACACGCTTCCAGGCGAATAGCTCAATTGGGGGGCGGCGACACGCCCACCCAGGTGCAGCTGCAGCGGGCTGCAGGTGCAATTAGCCGCAGCCGCAGTTCGTGTCGCGACGTTTTCATCAGCCATGGCAAAAGTGAACAAAATGAAGTTCTAAACTTTGGCAAATTCACGCGAGCCATTTCCATAGGCCAAGCGGGAGTATACAGTAGATGTACATGTACATATATATATAGAGATAGGTGTGTGTGGGGGTGCATATAATTGAGATCTGAGCTGGGGCAATTATATGCATTATATGAGGGCATTACGTGCATCGCAATGACAACCACTGAAAATTCAAACGCCCACCAAGTGAAAATGTCGCCAATTTTATTACCTGCGGTGGTTATTGTTTTTCTTCTTCCTTTTTTTTTGTTGCCGTCTATGTAATTAGAGCGCAAAGTGTTTGCATTTTGATAATTTTGATTTGTATTTTTTATTTTGTTTGCCCTGTTTTTTCTTTCATTTAATTACATATCATCTATTAGGGTGTATGGGGCTGAAACTGCATGTGTGGTATCTGAACTTGTTATGCAATGTGGGAGTGTAAATGTGCGATATGAAACTGTCATTAAATATATCCATATAATACCCAGCCCATAATTAAAAGTGATATTTTGTCTCTGGATTTGTCAGTTGCCGCATTGTTGGCTCAGTTAATTGAGAAGCTGACAAATGTGTAGAATGAATAGGTTGAATAGATCCTATTCAATACTCGTTTCTGGCACGAGAGTTCCCAATCCAATTAAGAACTTTGAGTTAGGGCTTTGGCCTTTGGCTTGGCTTTTCCTTCTGTAAAGTGAAATTTTATATAATCGATAGATAAGCTAAATATATTTCAAGCGATTATTAAATTTATCAAAAGAATTTTAGATATTTCCAGAATAGTTTTATAATAGAATGTTTCTATCGTATATCATAACGATAGATTAAAATAAAGCCGAAAAATTGAATTTGCTTGCATTTCTTTTTTAAATTAAAATAATTAATATATTGGCTTTATATGAATGATATTTTAGCTGCATATATCGATCGATTATAATAGGTTTAAATTATAATTGAAAGTTTTATAAATACCGATTAAAAATTTGTTTAATTATAGAGTTATACCCATAGTTTTAAATTGTAGATATTTTTGCTATATATCTATATATATTTATTTATTAGATTTGCTCAATTTATTTTATTTATACTATGATCAACAGATTTTATAATATATAATCTCGCCTTTAATGAACGCTAGATCGATGTGATTTTCTTAATTTTAATGATATATAGCACAATAATTGGTATCGATATTAGAATGCAATTAATCCCAACAAAAGCTAGATCCAATTTAAATATAGAAATAGAGGTTGGAATCTATTTTAAAATAAACTCTTCTTTTTTTTTTCATATTTTCATTATCGCTCACCCTAGCATTCGATTTGTCAATTAAGTCAACTTCGAAATGTGCCTCTTCCGCATTGGCGGCCATCAAATTAGCGTAGACATTGGCACAGCTTTGTACCACATGCCACATGGCTGTCGCGCCACTCCATTTTGGCCACTTGCTTGCGTATTGGCCAGTCTATTGGTGGCTTCTTCGGGCAGCTGGACTGGTTTGGATCGGCTTGGGGCCAAATCAATGTGAAGCCGTGAAGCTGTCGCGAAAAGTGCGCGAGACGTTTGGACAGCTGCCAATGCCAATTTTGGTGGCAGAAACTTTTCACTTTGCGGCCAAAACAAATGCTGCCGCCTAATGACACGCGCATTTGGCCAACGGTTGGGCCCAGATGTCTGGGCACTGAAGGAGCTGCAGCGCGCCCGCCCAGAGCTGGGGGCACGTTGCATGTTGCACGGTCTGCGGCTTTGTGTGACGTGTTTATATTTGTGGCAGTTGCAATGTGATTGATGCCACAGCACAGCAACTGCAACAGCTCCCCAGTTGCTGCCACATTAAGTTGTAAAGTCATTCCGAGACAGTTTTATGAGGACAACACATGTCATACCCACTGGCTTAGGGGTATTCCCACCTACGCCCCTAATCAGTTTCCTTCGGTTGGGTAAACTAGTTTTTGGCGCAAACTAATTTGAAGTTCGGGCAGTTCTTGGGCGCTTTGGCAATTTCATTTACAAATATGGCAGGCAAATGCAAATGTCATGGCTTTCGATGAAGTTGCCACATGTCCTGCGTCCCACACTCCTGCACACCCTGCCACGCCCCCGTCCTGACATGTCTCGTCCTTTGTTTGTTTGCTTTTCGTTATTGTCTCCATAGCACACAGAAATCATTGTCATTTCCACACGCAAAAGTCATTTGGCACATGTGACACCCTTTTTTGGCTTAAATTGCTTTGGTTTTGCCATAGTCTGTCCCCCATTTCCCCTTTTGGCCTTGCCTTTAACTGTACCCTAGTTCCTATATATCCTTTCAAACCGTGGCAACATTTGCACTTGCATTTGTAGTCAATATTACACGCTGGCAAAATATTTGTTTAAATTAAGAGTTCAGCTCTGCCTCGTTCCGTCTCTTCTCTCCTCTCTTTCCACTTCTCTTTTGGCATCCTTTATCCCTTTTTTTCCTGTTCTCAATCACTGTCCATTGGCGCTGCCAATTTGACTGCTAACTGCTTTTTCTTAACGCTTCGTTGGACTTTTATTAAGCCCATCGCAAGTTGTTTGCAGGCGCCACTGCGTCAATTGCGTAGAAATATTAGAATGTCAATTCGTAAATTGCAGTGTGCGAAGCATAAAGAAGCGTGTCAGTGCTGCCAATGGCATAAAAAACAAATGACTCATAAAAAAAATTTAGTCTTGTTTTTTGCTGGTGCTGAGAAACATTTTTTTCGAAGTTGTTTAGCAATCTTTTAAATTTTAGAATTTGCGACGCCCGAGCAGGGACTTTTTTTATTATTACTCTAAGTAAAACATTATATATATATATATGTGCCAATTGCTCAACAATTATAGTGGTTAATAAGTGTCAATTACATAGAAACTAATGCAGCTAGCTCGAAAAAGGTAACTGAATTGGCGGCCTAGCTGGGACTATTAAAGCTTTAGTTATTTGAAATGTCCTTAGCATCAAAACAATTTGGGCGCCCGAGCAGGGACTCGGTATTACTTATTTGAAATTAGAAGATAAGGAATGGGATATAAAATTAAATTTACGCGATTAGTTTGCTAATTACTATTATAATATTACTTATAATATATAATCAAGCAGCAACGACCTGAAGCCTTAAACATAAGCTTTGCAGTGGCGCCCGAGCAGGGACTCGATAACGATAAGTCACTTAAAATTGAATAAATAAATAAAACGACTAGTTTAATGATATATTTTTGAAGAATACAAAAATAGCATGCACCCGAGCAGGGACTTTATATTAAATTGCAAAATCACTTTAAGATCAAATCGTGAATGTATTACAGAACTAAATATATTCATATTTATTTAAATCTTAATCAGTTGACCACAAGAAATATGAATTGCTGTATTATTTACCGAACGACGTGGTCTATAAAAACAATACGTAAAGAAAATGAAAGTTTTTTTTGTTGATTTTGAACGAAACGTGGCGGTCGTAAACCGAAAACTTTGGCAACGTTTATCTGGAAAAGCCATGTGGATATGGATATGCAAACAACGGACAGCAGAGCAGAGTTTACCGAAACTTAATGTGATTTGCTATTTATGGCATTTTTTAGTGAAGGAATGCCCCTACTCTAAGTCCAAGCGTCCTCCCTCCAGCAGAAAAGGACATCTAATCCAACATATGAAGTTGCGTAAAAGTTTTGCCAACCCATCCAAGCACATGGTATGTAAATCCTGAAGAGATAAGGCGTCGGAATAGCACAATGACAGCCGCAGGAATTGACCAAATGGCCGGCACAGGACAACAGCAGGTTGCAGAAAAAACAACCAGGGGCAGGGGAGGGGGTTGTGTGGGGGTGGCTGCACAACGAACGTGAATCTGAGATACACGTAAAGTAATTTCATAAGTTTAGCAAATCACGAACCCAAACAACAAACAACAGCTACAGCAATAGGAAGGAGTGTGTCAACTTCTGCTCCTGCTGTTTTTTGCAGAAGTTTCGAACAGTCCTGCGGCTGCTTATTGGTCCTGACATGGGGACACATGTGTTATGGACCCCACTCTCCCCATGCTCTTGCGGTGATTTAACATAAAAAGGTAAAAAAAATAAACGAAAGAAAGCAAATAAGAAACTTTTGTTTTATTAGTTTTTCATGCTGGCAAATGTCTTGCCTGTTTTATTATTAGAGGGGGTTCTGCAGGACATTTTCATGACTTGCAAGTTTTGTGCTGACCAATGTCATAATGGATAAATAGCTGGTAGGTGGCAGGCGTGGCAGTTGCCGTAGCATTTTCTGGGACATCCTGTCATGCGTTCAATTTCGAAATGGTTTCGCATAATTTGCAAAAGAGACAACAACAACAACCGAGAAAGAAGAAACCGAGAGAGAGAGAGAGGGGATAGCATAAACCTCCCAAGTTGAAGTTCTAGTCCAAGTCCGAGGCTGGCAATTTGTGCTCAAAACTGCGTACGAAATCCATTTCAAAATTAGTTTTTTTGCTTCAATTCTGTTTGCTCTTTTTTCGTCCGTGTGTATTTTGCTTTATGAGAAATTTACCTGATTTGATTAAATTTCGGCACACGCCGTTGAATCGTCCATTATGAGGCTGCTTATGCGCATTAGTGGACAGTTCCGTTACGGCCTTTCCTTCCTCTTGTCGTCGACGGAATGGGAGTGACGAGTTCTGCTCTAATGCAGAAGCTGTTCGGCATTTGAGCTGCCTGCGAGCTAATTGAAAGTGCCAGAAGTTGACTAAAGTTTTTATATGTAAAGCTCTCGGATCCATAGCTCGCATTTTTTAAAAGTCCATAACTTTGTGAATACTGAACCAATTTTCATGTTTGGTGGCATCTCTTTCATGGATTGTCCTCTAGATTGATACTACATTTAAAGTATACTCACTTTTGAAAATTAAATTCCTTTCACTTTTTTGTCAAAAAAAGCATGTACTTACTCTTACTCATTTTTTTTCAAAATTTAGAAATGCGAATTTACATTTTGAATCAATTGTGCTTGTCACAATTAGTAAAAAAAACAACATTAAAACCGATTCTGAGGGGATCAAATTTCTTGTCAAAAATGTACAAAAATTTTGACAAGTAAAGTTCTCGGATCCATAGTTCCCATATCTAAAACGCCATTACTTTGTCAAAACTGAAGCGATTTTCATGATTGATGGCATCTTTTCATGGTTTGTCCTCTAGATTGATTCTGCATTTCAAATATCTGTGGCGTGGCCGGAAAATTTGTCCTCTGATATTTGGGGGAGCTTTCCAGTATACATTATGGAGCCACCAGCGCAAAAACTGTGCGAGGTATAGCTATATCTGATTTTTTGAGGCGGTGGCGCTGGGGGTTGTTCTTAGAGGGGGATCACCATCTACATACCAATTTTGGTGACTCTAGTTTTAATATTGTGGGATATATTCACCTTTCATAGATTTGCGATCGTTGTGTTATCGATTTGCCTTGGGCGTGGTACAAAAATCTTAAATCTTAGTCTGCCGCAGGTATACACGAGTATGTCTTCCAAGTTTCAAGCGGTGAAAGAAATTCCGTTCATACGGGCAGACGGAGAGATGGACAGACGAACGGATAAACGGACAGCAAGACGGATATTGCACAAACCCAATAAACTCTTTTCACTTTGTGAACGAGCATAAAAATGCTTTTATAATATAATAAGTAAAATGCTTTTTTTTCTTCGAGAATTCTGTTCTTCCTATGCAATATTAGCGATCAATTATGAATTTAAAATATATTCCTACTTAATTTAAAACTCGAGCTACCTGATAATTAGAAAGACTGCTGAAAAGATTGATTTAGATACATTTATAATTTGAGAGAGTTCGTAACTAAAGCAGACTTCCTGGACTTAAGGAATTCGGGAACCCACGCAACTGCGACCCGAGCCTACAATTTGAACCCTAAATCCATATTAAACGGTAGCTCACCCACACACACACGTGTGCATGTGTGCATGTGTGTGTGTGTGTGGGCTGCACCTTTTGTATTAAGTAAATGAGAAACGCTTTCAATTCAGCCACAGCTTCGGCCCCTCCTTGACCCTAGCGCTGCTCTAAACGATCTTTATCGCATTGTCCTGCCCAGTTGGCGTTTGTTTTGACCGACCGCTGCTGCTGCCAACAAATGAGGCTAATTTGTCAGGAGGTGCCTTCATTCAAGGCATACGGTATATGCCAGGTATTTCCAGTACGCTGGGGAGCCCACGAGTAGCATGAAATTTTCATTTGACAGGCATGGATATGCGTAGGCCTCGACACTGGATATTAATAAGCCAAGTTAGTTAGTTCTTTTTTGTTTTCTTCTGTTGGGCATAACATCCTGAACTCCGGCTGTCAACTTACGCCGCGAGATGTCGGTTAACAGCAGGCAAGAATACGGGCTCAGGAATACCGTTGCTGGACAGTGATTAAGCGAGAATTAAATGTCTGGAATGCCTGGGATATATGCATATTGTGAGATCTGCAGTAGCCCCCGAAGAAGGGGAGCGTGAAATTTAGGACTGCATTTTTGAAACTGTGAAAAAGTCAAGCAACTGTTCTGCGCGAGTCAATCGAGGGAGGAAAGGGGCATAAATGCAAATTGTATTTATGAATGCGAGACGTCAATCAACGCAGCATCAGCTTCCAGCTGCCAACTGGCTGCCAAGCGTTAACAAAAGGCAGCGTGCAAAAAGCCAAATATGAAATGATTAAAAAAAGATTATAAACTGGCCAGACAGACAGACCGATATGGTCATATATATCCACCCATATGTATACATGGCTGTTATATGGCAATGTCAGCATGCCTCGTTCACTCAACTCAAACTTGGACTTGTGGCTCATTAAGCAGCCGTGACGAATGCAAATGAAACTGATATATGAATATGCCAAGATTCGAGCTGAGACTCCGGCTCCCAAGAAGCATTCGCTCCATCCAGTTGCCATCTCGTGTGGCTTTATATGGCAGCTTGTTGGCTTGTTGGCTTAACGGCCACTCACCAAAGCCAGACAGTTCACAGCCAACTCATTTGGGTGGTCTGTTGCTGATTTTAAAGTGACTTGGCGTGAATTTGTTAACTTTTGCTGCGAGCTCTTCTGGCGCTTCTGACGGGGCACACAGCAGCAGCAGCAGCAGCAGCAGCAGCAACAACAGCAGGAGCGACAGCAGCAGCCAATCAGTTCGAGTGCCATAAACAAGCAGAAGTCAAATCTTAAACGTGATAGACAATTTTATCTGACGTTTATGCGTCCGCATTTCGTGGATTTGGTTTAAAGGATTAACCTAGAAAAAATATGTCACGGTTAGAAAGTTTCTCAACTTCAACTGCGGTTCGAGAACCTGGTTTCCACATCCATCAATCTAGATTTTATATATTACTTTATATAATAAAATAATATCTCATTACGCTATTAAAGAATCTTAAAAACGCTTCAATAATATTTGTAAAAAACCAAAAAATATTTGTTATAGCCTAACAATGCTGTTTTGTATTATTTATTAATTTGGGTAAGCTTCGATTTATATATAAAAAAAAAAATATTGTTTGCTTTCTATCTCTTCATAAAGATCCCATAACTTTGCTTATAAGGCCAAAGGAGTCTCTAACTTCATATATTGAGGCGTTTCTCGTTTCTTTCTCTCTCTCTCTCAACCGCCCTGATCATTAGGCAGTCTCTTTGCAGACCCCCTTCTACTTCGCATAGATCGTGCCAAAAGCCATCAATTGTCTCTTTCACTTGGCTGTATGATAAATGACGAACCTTCAGCGGGGCGGGGGGCAGTTTGTTTGCTGAAGTACCGTTCCATTGTTTGCTGATCGGCACAAAGAGGAGGCTGGCCAAATGATTTTCAGCTTTTCAACGAAACGGGCAGCAGGATCGAAGTGACTTTTTGCCAGTTTAACACCTTTTTTGGCCAACGCATTTTGGGCAATTTTATGGCCAAGCATTTGACACATTTGGCAAGCTGTGTCAACAGAAGACAAAACCCGCAAACAAGTTTCACGTGAAATGCCCAAGAGGGCGAGTTCTGAATAGCAGCCTGAAAAGATCCTTCTATTTGCACTAATGAGCAAATGTAATAAAATCGAATCCCACAATGGCAACGAGCTCTGCAATTGTTGAGTGCAATTGTTGCCCAACCACATGAAATGCCAACACACACAGCAAGAGGGCCAAAGCGAGAGAGAGAGAGAGGGGAGTGAGCAGTGTGATCTGGCCTCTCGCTCACTCTCACATCTACCTTTAGGTTTGCTCTCATTTAGCCGAAAAAAGAATACTGTTTATGTTCTCGCTTGATTTGTAAAGTTGCCCATAAATTATATGGCAACCTCTCTTTACCGCTACCTACCTCTAACTACCTCCCTGCCCCTTCCCCCGTCCCCTCATCCAGCATCTGCTTTAATTAACCTGGCATTTTTATTGTCCTGTCACAGCGCCCCGTCCGAGCAGCTTGTATCGCCTCCGGGGGTTGCCTCCTCCTGATCGCCTGCTTTTCAATAAGGCAACTGCCGCTGCATCTTGATGTTCGATCAGGTATGATCAAAATGGAGCGACTGCCAACTGCCTCTTGTGATCTGCGGACCTCTTTGGCAACTCTGGCCGCCCCAAACCTAATTATTTATGCGTTGACTTTTGCCTATAGTTAGACATCGCACATTACGCTGATTAGCGTGCTGAACCGATATAATTATAGCTGCGACGCGAACGTCGCCGGATCAGGTGACGTGTTTTTTGGTAGTCGAAACTTGTATACTCTTCTTTCATCATTCTTCTTTGTTTTTCCCCCTTCATATTTTAATATTTTATTAGTGTTTATTTTTCGTAGTACGTTTTCTATAAAGCAATTTATATTATTATTAAAGCTAAAGAAAAAATACGAACTTTTTAATGGGCTTAATATACCCCACTGCCATTTTCAGGGTATAGCTAGTCAGAGCTAGTGCCCTGCGGTGCCAACAAATTTACAGGGCAATCAAAGTGCAGCAGATAGCTGGCGATAGTTGTGGTTTAGGAGGGGAATGGGAGGAGGGAGGGTGGGGAAGGCAACGTTTGAGATTAAACACATTTTGCATTTAATTTGCCATAATTATAGCAGAAGCGATAAGTGAGACGAAAGATAGAGAGGCGGAGGGGCAGGTAGGGGGGGGGGGGACGCGACTCGAAACCGTTGGCGCCAAATGAAGTTGTAAATGAAGTATTGCGCACGGAATGTGGTGCCCCGTAGCTGGTGGTGCAGCTGGCTGTGGTGCAGACATGGTGGTCACGTCGTTGCCATAAAATTCTAAGCTTGCATTCAACAGCTTTCAGTTTGAGCTCGAGTTTTAACCTTCGTCTCAACAATTTCCGATTATTAATTTGCCTTCAGTTTTTTTCGAGTTTGTATGCTTTTTTCTTCTATAAATTAATGTTGGCCAATTAATTTGTGGCACTAAACGTTTCTCTATTTCAGTTTTTGATGTTTGTAATTTATGTGTGGAAAAATGTGTTAGTTATGGTTTATTTTTTTGGACCAGCATTTAAATGTGTGGGCTTTGGCGATTGATATGGGTGTGTAAATGTGAGCAGAGTTAATACATCTTGTAGAGTATTAAAGGTAGGGCTGAGATATATAAATATTGTTATATTTAGAGTCTTAGAGGCTAAGAGGCATACCTATAACTGTAATGACAATAATAATAATAATTAATAATTAGAATATATAAAAATTTAGAATATATATGACTATTTTTAAATCATTATCCTCCATCCTCCATCTATCAGGGTATTTGTTAGTCGAGCACGCTCTTACTTACTTTTGTCTAACTCATTTCTAATATGGCAATTTAGGCGTCTTCTATGCGATTCTCAACGGAGTTGCAACCCGCACATTTGCTATTTCTTCACACTTTCAACTCTGCCGCATCCTCAATACAGTTGAAATAGCCCACAATTAGTCGACTTTTACATTACAATTGCAGCTGTAATTGCGTGGCTATTTGCACTGCATCAACGTGTGGCAACTCTGGGTTCTACGAAGATTTGTTTATTTGCAAATTGCTCCGCATTGGCAACTTCCTCAAAGCGAATGCCTTGAGCTGAGCCGCTGAAGCGTGGTCCATTATTTTTTTTTATTTTATATGACTTTGCACTGCACTCTGCACGGCTCTTCCTCTTTCCATTGGTCTGTTGATTTCTGTGTCATAATTTTGTACGCTAAGTTGGCAACACTTTGCACAGTGAACACTTTGGAGTTTTGCCGTTTTTTTTCGCATTTAGTCGGTGCGTGTTTTGGTCTTCTTTCTGTTGGATTTTATTATTTAGTTTTTTTGCTGTTGTTTAATTGCAGCAGCTTTTCAATGGAAATGCAACTAATTACAGACACGCAGAGCCGGGCAGAAATTGTTAATAATTAACAGGTTTTCACAAATGGCACTCCACACACACTCCGAATGCCGTACGGAATCCACGAACAATATATGACAGCGGAAATTTCATGTACTCGTTGCCTGCCTTTTTATTCACAATATGTTTTTGGTTTTGTTGCCGTATTCGCTTCAACAATTGACGCCATTTGAGTGTTGAAAAATGCAACACTCGGTATTCGTGAATAATTACACGACGCGTAATAAAGAGCCAAAGTGCTGAAATTACAGTTTGCTGCGAGTTGAGGCTTTATTATTTTAATTCAGGCTGATGCGAAAATTGGCGGCCTCGAAATGCAATTAAAAGTGAAACAAATGCAAGACGTATTATTAATGCTTTCTCTAATCGCTCTTCATTGACAGCCAACGAAAAGATTTATACAGGAATTTGCACAAGTTGTAAACTTTATGGCAAAAATGCGCTAGCTGTAAGTTTATTTCTGCTTATTGCAGTAAGCGAAAGCTTAATAAAAACACCCTCCGCAGAGAGTAAAAATACGTTGCAATAAAACGTTCACGGATGCGACACAAAGAAGAGAACAGAAAGCACACGTTTTTCAAAGACCATAAAGTTTACCAATACCAATTTTTATGAGAAAACGTTTACGAAATTAAATCTTAAGAAGAAAAATAAAGTATTTGGTACGTTGGCATAAAAACGTTTGCGAATACAGCGAGAAAAAATTGAAAAACCTGAGTATTTTTATTGCGAGCTACTCACTAATTACTTAGCAATATTAGCTTTCTTATATTATTTCTCACTTTCTTTCTCTTACTCTTCACATCGAACTGCCTCTCTCTCTCTCTCTTTACATCTTTGCGCATAAACACATTTGCCATTTTTTTCGCAGCAAATTGAGCAGCCAAATCCTCCTCAGTTTCCTCGTCCCCTCTCACTGGGTGATAGTCTTTAGTTCAGGGCAATTTAGTCAAAACAGCTGCGCCCTTTGCAACTCGCAAGTGGCAAGTTCCATCTGCAACATGCCACATCATCCACACAGCCAAAGACAACAACACATTGAAGCGCCATAAGCTGCGCCTGTCTCAGCGAAGGAGAACAACTAGTGGGTGGGTGGGTGGCTTGCTGAAAAACTTTGTGCGGTGCCAGGTGGAGGGGGGTAATATGATAAAAAAAAATAAGAATGCTGAGAGAGCCCGACTAGAAGATATCCTGCACCCAAGTCCATGGTGGGCTTCAAGACTTTAATATGAAGAGAAATTGATGAAGACGATAAACTAAGTCAGTATTGTAATATCCGTAATATATTTAGCTGATTTAGGGTTTACGATACGTAGACCCTCTAGTATCTGTCCAAAACCAATATACCCGTGTTAAGTCATTTTCAATGAGTACAGGGTAGACAGAGCACAAATAATAAAGTTCGCTTGTCAGTTTAGCAGCCATTTTGCGGTTCCACAACGAACCACCCACCCACCCGATATGCCAGGGCAGCACGGGGGCACCCCGGGTGGGCAATCCAGGTGGAACTCGTGGAACTGCTTTGCATTCTTTTGCGGCACATCTTTTAGGGCGCTTATCCGCAATTGCCTGGGCCGCTCCGTGGATCTCCTTGCCGTGGCATAAACTTTTTTATGGCACCCACTCTGCTGATGCCGCTGCTGCCGCTGCGGCGATGATAAATCTGCCTCAATTTGCCATATCGTGAGCGTGTGGGCGTGGCCTGCTCTTGCATTATTTGCCTTAACTGGCCGCCCGCTCGGCTCCCTGCCTACAACTTCATCAAAGGCAAGTTTCCTGTCAATTTGTTGTTGTTGTGGGCGGTTAGTTGTGGAGTGGCTTAAGCTTGATTTAGCTCTCATTACGTGCGGCAGGACGAGGGCAAGTGGGGGAGGGGTGTGCGAGGTGGGGGGCTGCCCCGGATTTGCTTTATTACAGTTTAATTAAATTTTGTGCTCTGTGTTCCGCGTCTTCTTCTTCTTCGGCTTCTGCGAAACGACTCAATTACGCAGTTAATCGTAAAAAAATCCTTGCACTGATTTGTTGCAGCTGAAACCGAAACCCTCAAACCTGACTCCCCTTCCCCCTCGAAGTCACCTGGGGGTGGCTGGCCATCGCATGTTTGGGCCATAAAAACTCAGTGTCCTGGCTATTATTGCCATTGGACTATGGTCCTCTTGCCTGTTACTGTTTATCCTGCGTGGCCTCAGGTGCGCACGCGGTCGAGTTGATCCATTTATGGCCATATCGTTTGGCCTTTTCCTCGCTTTTTTTCTCCTGTCCTCGTTCTTTTTTCCTCCTTTGTATACATCATTTAAGGGATATGGCGACTAAGATGCTACATGACCACAATGAATGGCCCGCTCCACTCGCCCCCTTCAGCTCCGCTATTAATTTCCTGCCTCTGAGATTTACGACCAAATCTCATACAAAATGCATTCAGGCATTGGCAGCCCGCGTGGGCGCAAACCCTTTTGTTAATCAAACCTCACGTTGTCCTTTTATACCTCCGTTCTGTTGGAGTCCTGCTTTGATTACTTGCCTTTGCTGGCAATTAGGCGGTATTCGGAAGCCACCAATAAAAACTGCGCCTGTGCAGGCTGCGGCACGTCCTTCCCTTCCCCTTCCCCTCCCTCACCCCTAAAGTATGCTAGAGTCTTGTGCCAGTCCGTTTGCCTTTTGCTAATGCCAACTAATGCGCACTGGAAATTGTTTGCTCGCTTTGAGCCATTTTAATTTGCTTATGCAAATTATGCGAGTTGTTTACTTTTTGACACATGCGACGACCGCAAAATATTCTGTCCATAATTCAACAGTCGGATTCAAGTTCAGGTCCTGCTGTTGTTTACCTATGCAAATGAGCCCACTGACATTGTTAATCCTTTTGTAGCGCGGCTGCAATTATGAAACTATGTAAATATCACAGAACGGCGTGCAAATGTGACAGACGGTTGTTGAAAAGTTCGCATTTTTGGGGGGGATCAGGGGACGACCAGGCTGTAAAAGAGGAACACTGATCGAAGTAAATTTTATACAAAACCTTAATAATAATATATAGGAAGCATTCTAAATAAATTGATTAAAGTAAGACACACATTTGCTTCTATTTGGAAAATAATAATGTTGAATATGTTTGTATACTTATTATTAATAATTTATTTTGAAGCAAGCCGGTTCCAATCCGAAACTGCACTATTTTTAAAATTATAACCATTTTGGTTTGGTTTGGTAACTTCAAAAAAATATATATTTCCTGATGTCAGTGGCTGTATAAATTGAAATTTACCAGAAGTATTCGACCTCTTAATTCAAAAAAAAAAATGTATAATAATTATTATATGATATGACGAATGTATTGTAATAAAAAAAATCGCTCTCAGTTTTTTAATATACTAGCCTGGCATTCAGACAACTCATCTATTGATCTTGGCTAAATATTAATTTTTGATCATTTTCAGATTCAGACTTAAATATTTCAAATAGCTTATGCACTTATAATAAGAAATATTTCAAATTAGTAAGTGTACGAGATTTATGAGAAGAGATTAAGTCAACAATTGAATAGAAAATAGTCACTTATAACCATCTCAAATTACTGTGCCCAGCGCCTGCTTGCGAGTTATTCAAACTCTATTCACAAATTTTAGATGCTGGGGGCAACTTTTGCTTATGAGCCACCAATTAAAAGGAATAACATTAGCTGCTCGGCGCATATCTGGCGCACATCATCACAACGAAACCTGGCTCCGTCCCAGAGTCCGTCCCACTTGGCTATTTCACACCTTATTTATTGGCCAAGTCCAGAGTTAGGCTTTGTGTTTTTTTTTCTCTGTTTAAGCTTTCGTGCGCTTTCGGCATTTATGTCAAAAAAAAAACATGCCGAAAAAAATGAAGCAAAAGCCAGCGCCAAACGACTTGAGAGATGCGACGAGTGCGATTATGTTCAGTGGGCTGGCAACTCTGGAACTGTAGCTGGCAGAAGCAGGCGGCAACCTGGCCGCGCTCGCAAGCGTTAATGTGAATTATTAATAAGACAAAAGGCAGCGGCAAAGGCGGCTCACTTTGATCCAAACACTGGCCAAAAACGATGCACCAAACGACGCTGCAGCGGACCAAAGGCCCAAACGCCAGAGAACCCGACTCGGACTCCGACTCCGGCTCCAACTTCGAGCAATACCTAATCAAGATGACGCACAATTGCGGCCGAAAAGCAAACTAATCAGGCGGTGAGATTTAAAAATTAACGTAGCTCCCAGCGAATTGGCCGTCCGAACTGGGGGACTCGGGCCTTGAGTATTGGGTATTGAGTATTGGACATTGAGTATTGGCTTTGGCTTTGGCTTTGGCTTTGGTTTTGCAGTGAAAGTGGGTTGATTTAGGCGCATTGGCGATAAGCAACAGCAACACATTAAAAATGCATAAATCAATGCGATAAACATGATTTGCCGCATGTTTTATTGACTATTGTTGCAACAACAACAGCTTGTTGCCTGCCGCACGTTGTTGTTGTTGCGCTTTTCTGGACTTGTGGTTTTTTAGCAGGCGCACGATTGTTGGCCCTTGAGGAAAACCAAAGAAAATGATCTTGCTGGCTCTTCTCTTTTTTCGCTTGGCTTCTCTATTCACTGAGAAATAGGTTCCGAAATGTTTTGTGCAGTACATAAAAATGAGAATTTTTATCAGTGAAGAGAGCTATTCATCGTAGTTATTATTTATTAAATATTCTTTCCTTTATTCATTACAAAGCAGATCACCTCAATTGTAATTGTACGCTTTAAAAAATATGAATTTTACATATTTTACAACCGATTGGACCTGCCAACTTGCGTAAATTAATTTGTTCGTTATCAAAAACGAACACCAATGAAAGTTTTACAATTCCATTTGATTTTCCTAAGCGATAAATTTAATGACCAAGGCATTTTAACTTGGTAAATCAAATACCAAAACTCTTCTTTCCATTTTACCGCCGGTATAAGATATTTCGCATCTGTTTTGTTGCACAGTGTATTTTGTCATTGCGCGCTGAATTTGGCATCTGTTGCCTCTCCGCTGGCTTTTCTCTTCCTATATTTTTTTTGACTAGTCCACACAGCCACTGGCCACGTCATTGAAGGAAAAACCAAATCCATAAGCATACACAAATAGAAAAGGAAGCCACACTGAAGAAAATAAAGCACTTGATAGTCAAGTGTCTGTATGAAAAGCACTCGAAACATTTTCCGCGGACTCTGGCGCGCAAATAAATTGAAAACTCGTTAAAAATCCATAATGCTTGGCCCCATGTGAGCGGCCGTGGCGAGGCCACTCAGAGTCAGACGGGGTGGGGGACGGGGTGTATATGGAGGGGTTGGGGCGTGCCTATTGTTAGGCCAGGCTGTTCGTATCAGCGCCTGGCATTACTATACGCTTCCAGAGGGTATTATAAATTTGACAAAAAATGTGGAGACCCTATAATGTTCCTAGATATCACAGTGAAACTTTCTGCCTTTTTTTAAGACAGTATATTGATGTCGAAAAATAACTATATCATATAGTTGCCGTAGGAATTGCCATTCTGTTTTCAAAGCTGTTGATTTCGATATAACATAAACCCCAACAGTTGAGTGCGGATATATGTCTATGTATTTTCCCTATGTCTGCAAGGGTATTTCATCTTCGGCAGGGCCAAGATAACTGTTCTCTCCCGTTTTTCCAACAGCTTTTCCCGGCCAAAAGGCACTTTAACGTCTCGTCACTGGGCTAGCTGCGCCATAAATCTGGCAAGTGGCGGCATTTTGGCTTGCACTTTGGCTTAATTAATAATTTTATGGCATTTTAATGGCTCCCGCCAATAACAACAGTGTATTAATCAACTAGCCTGATCCATACACAACTAGATCTGCAGGAAGCAGGGAACAAGGGGCGGGGGATTGGGGCCTGGGGTGTGGGCCTAGTCCGAATCCATTGATCTGTGCGGCCAGGCAACGAGTTTTTGGCCATTGGCCATTCTCAACGCGTTTATCAGCGATAAATCTCTTTGTGTTCCCGCTCGCCGGCGCAAGTGAATTGAATTGAATTGAATTAAATTTTAATTAATTTTATCTGCACTTTATACCAGCCTCTCCCTAAGCCCCGCCCCCCTTCCTTGCCCCCACAGCACCCTCTCCCCACTACAACATTGTGTACTTGTGCGCCGCATAAAATTGCTGCAGCCGTCGTTCGCGGTAATTGTGGAAAATTGAAAATTATACCCAACCCCCTCCTCGGCTCTTTTACCTCGGCCCCCCCTACAGCTTTTTGGCTTCTCTTTGATCTGTGATCTTTTCATGTGCGACGACCCCGCATCGGAATTTCTTTAAGCAAATCGACGCCATGTTTAAGCATTTTGCCAGTAAATTTCAAAAGAAATTGATAAAATTTTTCGTTTTTGGTTCATTTTTATTTTTTTATTTTTTTTTTTTTTTGGATTTTCAATGGCAAAAATTTGCGTAAACTTTTTACGACTTTTGATTTTACGACTTCTCCCTTATGGATGTGGCTTTTGTGCTTCTTTTTCTTTCTTTTCTGTGGCTTTTCGAACAGGCGATTTCTGAGTCATTTGAATGCGTCAGTGGCTAGCACTATGCAATTTGTGAATACTTTTGAGTACTTTTCCATTTCGAATTTTATATGCGATGCGTAATTTTCGAGAATTGAGACATGGCATGATAAGTGTGCATGAAAGCGATTCATGGCGTAAGTAAATATTGTTTAGAAATACCTAAAAAGTTTTTACGATTTTTATTGATTTTTACATAATGAGTAAAATAATAGCCGATTGCAGATTTTAAAATATGAAGCTTTATATATTAAAGTTTTAAAATCTGAAACAATTTCTTTGTAATTGAATTTTGTTTACTTCACAAATTCTCAATTGTATTTCTGGACAATGGAAAGTACCAAGTTTGTCAAAACGGATACACTTAAATAAATTCTAGTATAATGTTTGTATTGCTTATACAAAAAAATACTGAAATTAGGTATTCGTTAAATGCGCAACTCAGCGACGGCGTTTAAATGTTAAAACAAACTTGCGCCCAAATTGTCAATATGACACTGACCGACACGCCCCATTCCCAGGCAACAACCTCCCCCAGCGACCCAGCCCAGAACACATGAAAAGTGCCGCTAATTGTCAAAAATTGTTGAACATTTTACATGTGCGTGTGGAATTATCTCTGCCCCATAAAAGGGGTCTGGTTCTGGGTGGAAAGGGGCGGGGGCGGGGGGCACTTTACCAATCAATTGGCCGAAATGTGCGGCGCGACAGACAATAAACGTTTTCGCTTTGATTTCAACTGATTTTCGGCTGCCGCTGATGAATATTGCGTGACAGTTTGTTGAATAATTTACGAATTTGCCGCGCCGAGCTACTGAAATCGGGGCAAAACTTTCCATGGCGAGAGTTTTTTTAGTTCGAATTTGATTGTCTCTTGTGTTTTTTTTTTTCACGCGCACCTAAACACACGCAACAATTTTGGGGCCTAATTGCGCGCATAACGCGGATCAGGTGTACGGGGTTGGGCCCAAAAAGAAACAAACCCAAAAGCATTTACATAAATGTGGAAATAATTAAACATGACACAAAAAGTTTTTACGTGGCGGGAAATTGTGCGCAATTAGTTGGTTTAAATGCCGCATAAATGTGGCAAGGCCCCCGACAAAGCTTGTCAATTGCGCCTCAAAACAAAATGGCGCCGTTTGCGCGAGCAGCGATGGCTACGTCGACGTCGACGCCAACGACGGCGCCGGCGCCGGCGCTGCGCATGCGCAACCTTTCGCTGGGTTTTTGGAAAATCAGATATTGCCTAAAAAAATGTAAAAAACAAAAACGAATTTAATGAACGGTTCCAATGCAGGCGATCGTAATCTGCGCTTAATATTATTTACAGTAGTAATCTACGCAAGGTGTCGTCGTCCCGAAGTGGCCAAGGGTTTCCGAAAATTATATATTTACCATAGATAGGCCGCATTCCAGAGGGCTACCTGAAATAATTGCAGCAGCAGCTGCGGAAGGAAGCCTCGACTCGGACTGGAACTTGAACCTGCACTCGGTTCGGCTTGGGTCGGCTCGATTTGGGTTGTTTGGCTCAAGGAAACAATTTGGCGTTGATTGCCATGTACGCGTCCATGTGGTCAACACCCAAAATTGACACCAAACGTTCTCGGACAACGCGAACCGCTTCTCGCATTGCTGATAAATTGTCAGTGATAAGCGTGATAAGAGCCCACAGACATGCCAAAGAAGTAGCCAAATTGTGCTCAAATTGTCCATCTTTCGAATGGATATTATGAGTGCTCAAGGGCTGTGTGCAAAAGGCTGCTGATATGGAGATCATGTGCGTTATGTAAGCCAATTATTTTGGGTAATCATTTTTGTTGGTTATACGAAAAATGATCAGATGCAGTGCCAGCCGAGAAAATTGCAGGGGGTAGGTTCAGGGGGTAGATGTAATTTTAAATTGAATTTTAATTCAATTAAGGAGAGTCATGCCAATCGCCAAAATAATTCTATAAATTATGCGGTATACCTCTAACCGACAAGTTAAGATTAGTTTGCTCCCTCTATCCTTTTACTCTGCTTCTCGCTGCCATCTATTTTCTTCTGCTTCCACCTGCCACATGTGTTTCATTCACTAGATTTGACCCCAGAGACCGTGGAGCAATCACAGTGTCTCAAAATCGAATGCGAACCGCAGGAAACCATAAAATTCCAACTTAACCGCCGAAGTGCGCGTGGGAGCGAGCACAGTAGCCATTGGGTACCGTTAGTTGAACGGCCACAGAGTCTACCGTTATTTCTGCTAATTTAGCGGGCAAACAACAAACGTTGGCTAACAACAGGAGAGCGCTAAATTACAAAGTAAAGAGCCAAAGAGCTAAGGAGCTAAGGACCTAAAGGGCCAGGCCAAAACAGGACAGCCTATTGACTGAGTCTCAGCAGACAATGCGGCAGCAACAGCAACAACAGGACGAGGTCATTAATAAGCCAAAAGCCATAAGTAAATATCCTTAAAGGATATGGGATATGGGAAATGGGATGTGTCCTGGGCCACTATAAACCCGACTTGCTTACGGGCCGCGGCAATATTTATGCATATTTGCTGCGCATAAAAATTGCCACTTTTGTTGTGCGTGTGTGTGTGTGTGTGTGTTGATTGTTGTTTGCATTGCGGCCTGTCACTGCCAGACAACAGGAGACAAAGCGGCGTCGTTTTGTTTGCACACAACAAAAAGAAGAGGAAAAAACCGATTTCAATATTGAGACCAAAGACGAAGCATCCCACAGTCCTGAGTCCGGTCCTGGCCGTGGCAACTGTCTCAAGCGGCGCACAGCAGGATCCTGTGGAGACCACATGTTGACATTATTTGCCGCTAGCCGCTTGCCGCTTGCCCCTTGCCTCTTGCCACGCACGCACAACAAACAGGTGTGAAGTGCGGCATGTGGGTGCAGCAGCCGCATCCTCAATTCCCTCGATTTCTCAGTTCTGTCCGGCTAAAACGCATTAATTTTAAATATTATTTTGGCAGATTCTTTTCTTGTTTTTGTTTTGTTGTCCTCGTTTAATAAATGAAATTTGCAACTTGCTTTTGTTCAACGTTTTTGTTGTTCGTCGTCGCATCTTTCGACAAATTGACCGCAATTTTGCAGCGTCATTTGGCTTTAATTTATTTGAAAATATTTACAAAACAAAAAATAAATGAAACGAACAAAAACAAGACAAATAAAATATTGATACGAATATTCCATTACATAGTGAATGTGAATATACAAATCTGTTATGAGCAATCCTGGAACCAGAATTAAAAAAAAATAAACGTTTCAACATACAACATTTTATAAATAAATAAAATTGTAAAAATATTATTTTTTATGCCTATTATGCCTATTATATTAATTGCTAAACAATTTTTAAATTTTCTGGTTAGGGTTCAAATATACATGTAAATAAGTATTTTTGTTATTTGCTGATTAAAACGCCAAAACAACAAAATAAAGCAATTATATTAAATTAATTCCCTATGGAATTAAGAGACGACTTTATTATACTCTACAACTACAGCCCAAACTTGAGAGTTCAACTTTTTTTGTTTTAAACATACGTCCAATTCTAGTATTTAATAACAATTTAAAGATTAGAATTTGCTAAGTTAAAAACATATTTTCAAAACAGTTTAAAATAAATGTGAAGAACTAATTTAAAATATGCATATCCTCAATATATAATCCATTGGGAGCTATATCTTTATAAATGTGTTTTGAATACCTCCGCATTCCCCATTTCGAGTATATTTGGCGTGTTGTGTGTGCTGTGTGAGTTATTGTGAATTGTGAAACAATAACAAATGACACTTTTAATCATTGCATATTAACAAACTTAAACCTTGGCCAAGCTGCGTGTCGAGCCCGCACTTTGTAGCTATAGTATCTGAAGTATTTTGTATATAATTGATGACCGCGGAGCGCGAACTGTGCCACTAAAAAATAACCCATTAACTAAATCCGCTTTTAATAAATACAGTCAAAATACAAAACTATAAACTTGGCCAGAGTTGTCTGTGCTGCACACAAACAAGCAACCCCGTTGGCAGTTGTCCCGCTCCGCTCACGGGCCGCGAGACCGGCAAATTAATCAAGCTGACGGTACGCGACGTTGTTGATGATATTGGGCGACTGATGCTGACATTGATGCGGCTGCCACAAGCAGCCCAATACAATCAGTCAGACGGCAGACAGCAACGGCAACAACGGCAGCCACAACTACTTCCAACCGTATCCAACTGTGCGGCATCAATCTGTGGCAAGAGCTCAAGTTGGAGTCGGGGCCGGTCTTGGCTCGAATGTGGCTTACAGTGACATGTGTGGAATGCGGCCCAAAAAATGTCTAGAATCAGAAGCGTTGACATGACAACTTGAGATGCACAGCCAAGATAAGCAACAACTGCAACAACGTGCCACATGCAACTTTCTAAGCATGTGGCACGAGCATGAAAAACCTTTTTAATGCGCTTTTTTGTCTGTCTTGTTGTAAGTACTTACACCTATTGTTATTATTGCCCAATATACCAATAGCTCGATGTCCGAAGCCAACAAGTCACGTCTGCTGCCTGACCCTAGACCCTAGACCACCCCCCCCCCTTGATCCCCCCTCTTGGCTTGTTTTCACGCATTGCTGTTGACTCGTGCGCTTAATTTTCAACAATTTGTATTATGAAAATGCAATGCATTTCTAATGAAAATTGCCCTCGGCTGCCTATTATTATTATTTTCTGTTTTTGGCTTTGTCATTGATTGATTGGCTTGTAAAAATCTGTATAAAAAGTATCAAAAGCTTTTCACTCTCGTGTCAAGTAGATATGCTGGCAAGTCAAGTGATGTGCTAGGAGTTACCCTATAGCCAGCTATAGCCAGAGTGTACCAAATTCAACATAAGTTTGTAGCAAACTATAAAAAAGATTGGTTATAATTGGAAATACCTTACAGCGAAGCTAACATTGGATATATCCTAAATATAGGTTGACAGGAGAAAGCTTATTGTAGATTAATATAATTAGTATTAGCTCTATTTGGAATAAATGGTATAAAAGTGCACATATAACAAATTTGGTAGCTATAAGTATAGTTACACAAACTCCGTTAACTACCTTCCATACACACATTTACAGGGTATACAAAGTGTGTAACAAGTCGTCGTGTAGCGCCCTGTAAAGCATTTCGTAAGCTCATTTTTTGGCTCTTTGGTGTGTGTGTAAATGATGCTGACAACGCATTTGATTAACACGATTAATTGCTGATAAAAATGTCTGACAGTTTGTTGTGCAGCCCCCCTCCCCCCACTCACAGCTCTTTCCCCTCGGCATAAACAATTTACGGTCCACTACTGGAGATACGCCCAAAAAGGAAAGAGGAAAATTAAATAATAAATATAAAAATATTCTCGCAAATGCATATTAATTGAAAAATATGTATTTGCACTTGTGTTTGTTGTTGTTGTTCACTTCGCTTTATTCATTTCAATTAGTTATGAAAAATGCATTTCTCAACGTGCGCCAGCGCATAAATTCATCAATTGCAGCTGCAACATTTACTGTCATTTGTCCAGTTGCTGCCACACCAGCCACCCATTGGCTACTGTGGTGCGCTGTGTGGTGCACCACCCCGTGGAGTCTGTCTGCCAGCCCCACCAGCCCCACCAGCCCAAGCCAACCCAATCTGTGGCCATCAAACGGTGGCAGGCAGCAGCTGTCAACTGTCGCACACGACTTGTCCTTGTCAGTCAATGGCTGCCTCGCTGCCCCTGCCCCTGCCACATCCTGCTCCCTGATCCCTTCGAGCCTGCAGCACCGTTTGAGCATTTTCTATATTAAACTTCACATTTTTTGACGTATGCAGCTGCAATTGGTATGCAAATTGCTGGCGGCACGTTAGCTCCACAGCGACGCCCAGATTGAGTTGCGCCGCAGATTGTGGCATCTTCATATATTCCTGCCACAGCCACTGCCAGATTGCGTATGTGAGTGCCCCAAAATATGTGTGTGTGTGTTCAGGCCACACACTTCTACCGGCCCTAAATGACAATAAGATGCGAACAAATTGAACTCCATTTTTGGGCTGCATATTAGTTTTAGTATGAACCAAGAAAAGTGTGGTATATATAGCAAATATAGGGTATTAAAATACCCTATATATAAAAAACTCAAATCTGTTTATTGGCCATAGAATAAGAATAAGAATATGAATATTCTATGAGTATTAAAATTGTAACAAAAGTTGAATTACAGGGTATTTAAAATTTTTGTGTTAATTTGCACAAGATATTAATAATAATAATAAATATTATATTGACAAATTAATTTTTTTTTAAATTAAAAATATAAAATATATTAAAAAAATTAAAAAAAACAAATCAATTAAAACCGATAAATATACCCTTGGTGTTTTCATATTTTTAGTTTTATTTTTCTCTCCATATCTCATAATTGACTTAAAAACTATCCCCAGAACAAAGATCCAGCAAATTTGTACTCATTAAAACCATGTAAAATTCAAGAAAATTAGAATCAGTTCAACTACTCAAAATTTTCTATCTCCCATTATACATTACTCGTTCTATCTTTTTCTCTCTCTGAAATTATGACAGCCTCAAATAATTTCATATTTGTTAAAGGGATTAGTGTATCTTCCAAACAAGACAAAAACAAAGAGAAAACATGCCACACACACAAAGAGCTGCCACATCACAATGCGATTCGAACTGAAAGGCGAGCAAAAATCAATCTTACGCGCAACGAGTGCAGCTACAGTTACAGATACGGATACCAATACCCTGGCAGACACAGATACAGCAACAGATACTCATATGTGAAGATGTAGTTAGCATTGCAGAGTTGAGAGACACATGTGGCATCGTTTTACATTTTGAAATGCGTGCAGTCAAAGTTGGGCACAAAAAATTGAGCATAAAGCGTGCTTAATTGTTAAAGAAAGTTCCATTTCCCTTTTCCCTTGGCAACGTGCAATGGATCAGAACAGATCAGACGCTGGAGTAGCATACGAAATTGTGGAGAATGACGCAGGACACGCCCACAACGCCTTAACAGAGCCTAACAGGCGCAAGTGCAAGGCGTGAAGTAAACCTTAAAATTATACAGAGAAAAGTGTGAAAAACCACACGCATAATTTTTCGGCTCAGTTTCTGTGTTTTTTCTTAATCCTATTTGATGTTGGGTTTGGGTTTTTTGGTATGTTGTAATTTTAGTAAAATTAATTGCAGTAGAAAATGTTCAGCTTCAGTGGCAACCACATGAAAATTGATACGAATTTGGTTATCTAGGCATTAAAAGGGGTCCAGAGATGTTTTCTATTGAAGGAAATAAATTACATATATATTAATATCTATCCATCAACTATCATTTAGAAAAAGATTTTAAATTTAAATCGTTTAAATCAGTTCCTCAAGATTTGATAACTTAAACAAATTATCTAAGGAGGAAGAGATTTTAAATGAAATATAATTGAATTAAATTGGAGCTTTGCAAGTTAAGATATTTTAAGTTCATTCGATTATTGATTATCGATATTTTAGTATTTTAGTTAAAAATTGGACACCCGTTGAATTCAGATTTAAAAAAAAAAAAACGAAATCTATCGAACTTTGCTAAAATCGATTATTTAGGAATGACTAACATTTCCGCATCATCTACACTTTGCAGCCATTTTATTCTCACAGAGGGCCTCCATGGAGGGGGGCGTTACTTGACGTTTGCAGCTCCTCAGCTCTGCGGTTTTAGCCAGCCTTTTGCTCATTGGCACTGATTCGTTCAACTTGCCAAATGTGGCTCGTTGTTGTTGTTGTTGTTAACTCGTTTGGCGTTTAAAGTAAACTGGTTTCTAGTTGGCTCTTCACTTGGCCGGGGCATCAGCAGCTCTTTAGCGCTCGTTCCAAAATCTAAAGTGTTGGACCAGTCGCGCTGCCTCCACGTCCACCCCCTTTGCAGCTCCCGCCGCAGACCACTGGAGACCTGAATCAAGCCAGACCTGAACCAGATCAGACCAACTATGTGTACACTTTGAGTGAATCTTTTATGGCACTGCCTACTTTGTGTCTTGACTCGGCTGGCTCTTTAGGGCCGGTTTTCCAGAAGATCTTTGCCGTGGCTTGTTGTTGGGAGAGCTTTGAAGTTGAGCAAATCTTCCGTATGAACTTCAACCGACGGCACTTAAACTCTGAGATGTAAAAAGTTTACATTTCAGTATTTTACGGGATAAATCATAATAATTCATTAATATTTATACTCGTTCACAGAGTGAAAAGAGTATATTGGGTTTGTCTGGCTGTCCGTATGAACGGCTAGAGATTTGAAAACCAACATGACAAAATGCTAAGATTTTTGTGCCACGCATACTGGGAGGCTGGCAAATCATTAACATGACGATCGCAAATCGATAAAAGGTGATTATTTACCACAATATTAAAGCTAGAGTCACCAATTTTGGTATGTAGATTGCTGAAGACCCCACTCAAATATTGCGAAAACCCGGCCACGCCCAATAAAACAGCCCCAGCACACCCGCCCTGAAAAATCGGAAATGATTCCCACAGTTTTTGAACTAGAGGCTCCATATTCGGAATATATACTACTGGAATATACATAATTTTTTACACAAAAAATATAATATATATATCTTTTTAAAATGCAGACTCAATCTAGGGGACAAGCCATAAAAAATGTGCCATCAAATATGAAAATCGGTTCAGTTTTGACAAAGATATGGGCCATTGAAATACACAATCTATGCATCCGGGAACTTTATATGTCAAAATTTTTTAAATTTTTGTATGATTTTTGACAAAAAATTTGACCCCCTCAGAATCACTTTTCATGTTGTTCTTTATACTTATTATGAACACCACAATCGATTAAAAATGTAAATTCGCATTTCTAAATATTGAAAAAATTTTTTTCGAAAATGAGTAAAAATGTGAGTATATGCTGTTTTTACAAAAAAAATCGAAATAATTTTATTTTTAATAATGCATATATTTTAAATTCAGGATCAATCTAGAGGTCAAACCATGAAAAAATGCTGTCAAACATGAAAATCGGTTCAGTTTTGACAAAGATATGTCGTTTGAAATATGGAACCTATTTCTCCGAGAGGTTTACATATCAAAAAAAACCAATTTGCATTTCTAAATTTAAAAAAAAACATTTAAGTAACAGATTTTTAATTATTTTAAAGTTTTGTATTAAATATTTTGTTAAAGGACATGCTCAATGTAATATAATAAATTAGAAACCGTGACTAAATTCTAGATAAATGTTTATCTTGTCCATTGATTGTTGCACCTTTGGCCATTATTTGCATTTCATTCAGTCAGATTGCGTCTATTAACAAATATGGCCAGCAATTTGCCATGTAAAATCGATAATCATTCACAGCATTTTGTGTAAATCTTTGTGGCACGCCCCAAAACGCCCACACGCCCACCTGAGCGACGTGTTGTAAACAAAATGATTTGCCATAAAATTATCATAATGCCGCCACGAAATGCGCCAACAACATGTTGTCAACGGCGAACGTCGCGCGCGGCGCAACCGCCAACGACAATGGGGCATGTGTATTCAGACACACACACACACACACACACACATTCACATACATCTGCACATTTACAGCCCAAATTGACGAGCGGCAAAATGTAATTTTGGGCCCCGCTGGCGCTTTTTTTTTTTTTGTGAACGTCACAAACACCAATCAAAATGTCCATAAATTTTTTCGGTGCCTACACATGCCAAAGCCAAACAATTGAACTTTGTTATACCGAAATGGTCGAAAGCGGGTTTCAATCCACGCACCCCACTCCCCTCATCCCACACCTTGGGGGCCTAACACTGAAATGCGTACTTCCCCGCGGTCTTTGGCAATGACAATGGAGACGTGGGCGTGGCGTCCGTTTTAGGTCAGCTTGTAATAAAAAGTTTTTTATTATATTATATTAAAATTCTTACACTTGGGTAAAAATCACATACTAAATTCAATGAGAAAAAATGCACATGGATTATTTTATATAGTATAAATTAATCCATACTTAATATAAGTATTACAATTTATTAATGTCTTTTTTAAATTTGAAAATTAATCTTTTATTTAAAGAAAATTACCTTACTTGCACTTTATACTTATGACTGATTTCGGTATAAAATCGATTTTGAAGTTTAATTTCTAGCTTTAAGAATGTTAATACTACTTTAACATATTTTTTAATGTTTTCTCTGAGTGGAGCAGACACCTCTGCCCCCGCCCTAACCGATTTAAGTAGCGGGTAATTATGCGCAAATGTGAAGAAAAAATTTACATGCAAATCATTTTTGCGCTTGGAAGAGCTTTCGACTGCCCAACTGTCCAGTTATCACCATTTCATGCACTGCTTTAAGCGTGTGTAAGTTGCACACACACACACACACACACACACACACACAGGTTGGGCCAAGTATTTGCCGCATGCAACATCAAAGTTAAAATTAAATGCGCGGTAATTTGGCAAAAGGCTCAAAGGATGCCGTTGCCGACGTGAAGATGGCCCTGAATATGGCACCGGTAAACGGCTCAAAGGGGGAAAGGGTGGGGGGGGGCGCAGGTAGGGGGGCAGCGGGGCTGATAGTATGAGGAAGTTGTTGCGATTCCCTTTGCCATTTGCCGACGAGCGTGTGTTGTGCACAGGTTTCTTTAGCTCCTCTCCAGCAAATTGTGTTTTGATTGAAGTTCACAGAGAGAGGGAGACGGAGGAAAAGGAGAGAGATAGAGAAGGTATCTGAATCGCTGGCTCTTGCATAAAACTTCATTTGTAAATTTAAATTATGCCTTATAGTTGGCGGTTGATTTGCGGTCAACAATTTTGATAACTCTGTTTTACACGTCCTTTTTTATCGAGGAGAGTGGCGAATGAAGGCCGAAAATAAGAGTTGTAATTAGCTGCCAATTGGTAGAGGGTCCTATGTTAACTTAACATTGAAATACACTCGAAGGCAATCTACAAATCATATTGAATTCAACAAGAAAATTGATTGAGTTAATCTAAGTTCTGGATCTAACATAAATAAAATCAGAATAGCTGTCAAAGCAGTCAATAAATCATTCACACTATATCTGCATGAATACACCTGCGAAATACATATGAAGGATGTATAAAATATATAATATTTTAAGAAAAATATACAAACAAATAGAAAAATATTAATTTCATTATTATGATCAATTAAATTGTACATCAAAATTTTTTTTAACACGTACTTTTTATTATTTTGTGTTTTCGTGGTAAAGATATCATATTTTCTATTAAAATAGGATCCAATTCAATTTATTTCCTAAGCTTAAATATTTAAAAAAGGCTTTATCCTTTACACAAAAGAATATATAGCATCAAATATATAGTCGTATACCTATCGGCAGCAAGTCAAACGTGTTGCGTGTTCCTTGCATCAAGCAGCGGCAACAAGAGCCCACAAAATGGGCTTCAGGGTTGACAGGCAGCACTCACCAGCTGAGTTGCAGACAGGGTTGCCACATTCAACAACTTTATTAATCGGTATACGGGGTTGCCTTCTGTTGAAGAATTTAGGCACGCGCAATGTGGTTGGAAGTTGGGATACAGTAAAAAACATGCAGATTCTGATTAGATTAAGTACGTGTAATTGTATAAAGTTGGGATTAGATCACGTATACCTATAATGTAATTTGCGCGCTTAAAAAACATAAGAAAATCGAATCCATTACATATATATTTTTAAATTTTTATTTATATTTGGATAAAAATAGGCTTTAGTCTAGATAATATAGATTGAAGGCAATTTCTTAGGTTAGCTCCTTTACCTTCCGGCCCTATGAAATTTGATGATTCTTAATTATATGCCTTATATATCAATTGCTCAAATACTTTTCAATAAATCCTTAGATTTGTTTTTTGCTTAAATGTTTTTTATTTATGCGACAATTTTATTTATGATTGAACAATTTTATGCCGTTTATCAGACAAGACTAATTGGGAATGGGCTATGAATATCGCGCTCTCAACTTGGCAGATTTGGCTCAAGTGTATTCATTTTGATGCTGCGTCCACTCGTTGTCTCCATAAATCACCGTTTGTTTTAATGAGCCCACACTTATGAGAATGAATCAGTTAAGCGGCTCTATAATTCCCGTAATACCCATCGTATGTCCTATGTGTCGGCTTAAGCAAAGTGCACTCGTCATGCGATTTGTGCATTTGGCTAATAAAAGCGTTAATCTGGACTCCTCCCAGCCGAGTGACGAGCACCAAGACCACACCAATGTCCATTAGAGCCGAGGCGAGCTAAGGGGAGAGGGAGTTGGCGGCCGTCATGTTTAATGCCCCCCAAAGGCTGTCATGTACGAGGCAGGAATGCGAGTGCGTCTTTGAATACGACTGTGAGTGCGAGGCCAGTTGGATTAGTGCAGCGCGAGGACTCCCCGAGGTGTGAAATCATCGTAAGTGAGCAGCCGGGCAGCTGTGCTAAACGGACTGAGGCCTGCGGCCAGGACTGCACGAATCCTGTTGCGTTCTGCCACGTTTGTACAAATGATTTAGCATCTGCCCCCGAGCCCTGAGCTGCTGCTGCTGCTGCAGTCGCTGTTTATTTAGCCATAAAATCGTGTGACATATCCGCAATTTTTTAAGCCTCACGCGCCTGCGTCCGAGTGTCAAAATCGACGCCCACCCGCTGAGACGCCCAACGGGCCCCAGTTCCCTGGAAGCAGCGCCAGAGTTGCCAAGCTCTTTGTTCAAGTCATGTTTGCCTGACTGGGTGTGCGTGTAGGAGTGTGTGTGTGTGGGTGTGAGCCTGCTGCAGTCAAATTCGTGGAAGCGATGACAAAAGCTTTCAATGCTGCTTCTCCCCCCACCGATTGTTTTTGTTGCTTTTTTTTCGCAGCCCGATAAACATCGCATCGAAAAACTAAAACTGAAACAGAAACCATTGCAAAATATATTTCTAATAATTTGTCTGCGAATTTGTGTCCAAATTGGCCACGAGCAACTAATTGCTGTCGATTAAGTCGCGACTGTCTCTCGCATTTGGCAAACTGCTGACAACTTATTTATGATTATATAATTTTGCGCCATTTATCGGGCTAGACTAACTGAAGTTGTTGCTGTTATTTTGCTATTTGTCTGCCTGTCCAAATGCGCTAATGAATTATGGCTTATATTAATATGGCCTTATAGTTATTGTTATAGTTATTGTTGCGCGTTGCGTTGCTAATGACAACATTTTCAATGTGCTGCCTCACATTTTGGCTACAACAATTTATCGAGATCAGTTGCTCAGTTGCTTTCAATTTTTTAACGCCAGAAAAATTATTAACTTGAATTTAGCAAAACTACAGATTTGTATGTCTGTTGACACTTTATCCTGCATCAAGAATTTTGATTTAATAAAATAAATTTGTTTTTATAAATTTCGTAGAAATATTAATTATTTTAAAACAATATTTTTTTTTTTAATGTATAATCCTTAGATTTTATTTTTGTCATAATTATTATAAAATGCTAAACTAACACTGATCGAAAGGGAGAAACTCATACCTCAATTTCAAACTCTCAGGTTGGCCCCACAGATTGATTCATATATAAAATAAATAATAGTTAATTAAACATATTTTTAATATCCCCCCATACATATTTCTTTGATCTAATCAAAGGCTGATTCTGATAGATTTGCAGCACAAGAATCAGTTGATCAGCGTTCAAGGAGGTCAACGAGTTGCGCTCAGCTGATGGCCAGAACGCTGCCTTGTGTGGGCCTGCAGCTGGAGCTGGAGCCTAAGCTGGACTTGGCCAGGTGTGCGGCGCAGACTGAGCCGAAGGGCCAGAGGTGCGGGTGACCGCCAAGAAGCAGCCACAACGGCTGCGGATTCTTTTGTTCTATGCCGTCAACACTAAATACTCACGTCAGCCAATAAATCCACTTCAACTGTGGCAAGGCGCAATCTT
The DNA here is from genome assembly GCA_035047465.1 of Drosophila sordidula. Taxonomy (NCBI): domain Eukaryota; kingdom Metazoa; phylum Arthropoda; class Insecta; order Diptera; family Drosophilidae; genus Drosophila; species Drosophila sordidula. The sequence continues at coordinate 259,574 of JAWNPQ010000106.1, forward strand.
CAACGCCGGATCTCAGATTGAGATCGAGATGCGAGCCACGAGTTCTGCTATGGTCTCTCTCTCTCTCCCCCTCTCTCTCTCTCTCTCTCTCAGTCGGCTTTTCGCACAGCTTCCAAATGCTTTTTGAGTTGAAGCCGGTTGTGGGGCAGCTTTTGGCCGGTTCCCTTTAGGTGTCAAAAGCAATAAAACGCCGGCCTGTAATCAACGCGATCCTAAATAGGTGTACAAATTACACCAAAGTCCTTAATTATAGCGAAACCGCCAGAGACTCTAAACCACAAAACGCTTTTATCGTGGTGGTGGTGGTGGTGATGGTGCCAGTGGTGCGGACTCTCTGTCTGTGGTTTTGACTGTTGTTCCTGTTGTTGTTTACACTCGTTGCCCCTTTCGAGAGCTGTGTGTGTGTGCTCTCATAGTAAGCTCGCAACTATTAAGAATTTGGCACGGTCCCAGGGCGCTGCTGCTGTCGCTGCCGTGGCATATAACTTACACCCAGATCGATCAGCGCAATTGGTGTAAATGTACTTTGCTCCAACAACAACAACAACAACAACAGCACAGGGCACAGCACTTGGCGCTGGAGCTGCCTCTTTGCCATGCCGCACGTTCGTGCTGCGAAAATTACATTTGATCGATTTGATCGGCGCTACAAGATCAAAGGAAATTAAAGACGACGACGACGACGACGACGATGAGGACTTTTGCTGGCGTTGAATGTTTAGCAATCGTAATGCCCCAGTAAAAGGGGGTATATCAACTTTTCAGATTTAAGACTCAAATGAGCCTGGGAGCACTCGAAGCTTGTGGGTCTGTAAAAATATACTAAACAATATAAATATTAAACTATTAAGATAGAGTAATTGTCTTTAAGATAAAACTACATCCATTCACAAACTTGGGATTCGAACTCCTCAATGTTCTGTTGCAGAAATGACAGAATAACTGGATTTAGAAATTATATTATTGTTATATTATTATCATATATTAAATAGGGTATTTTTGTCTCAATTAAATTTTATTAACTTTTTTAACCAACTTCCATTTTAAGAAAGAGTAAAAATAATTCGTTAAGCGAGAAAAATCGACATTTGCCGGCACTTCTATTGCTTTTGGGTTGTTAGGATCTGCGGTTTTTGCCTCCTTTATTATATTTTTCCTGCGAGTGCGCTTAAAGTGTGAAATTTGCTTAGCCAACCTCACCGAAGGGTGGCCACAGTTGAACCCCGACTTGCTCGATTTGTGGCATAGGGCAGCTGGTTTTGGCCTTAGCCCTGGGCCAAAACGCTTTAGCTGCGGCCTCAGCCTTAGCGCTTAGTTGGTAGCCCAACGAGCCGTGGCCATGTTCAGTTAGCCCCTTCGCTAGGCCAGGCCCGGCCCGGCAATAGTCCGTTTGGTAACGGTAAGCGAGGAAATTCAGCACGCACGACACACAGCAGAGGAAAATACGTTAAGTAACTGTGACCATAACTTATGCGCAAAATTCGCAAAGAAATTATTCGATTTGGCGGCGTAAAAAATGCAGCTACCCAATAATTGCGGATGGCCAAAAGAAAATAATCAGCTAGCCAAGACTCCCGGTGTCTACTGCAGAAGCTGTGAAAGTTGAGCCGGCGAAAGAGTAGCAAATCTTTTTCTTTCCTTTAGTTTTCGGTAAATTGAATGCTGCCAACTTAGCCGAGATCGTAATGAAGATCGTAATGAAGTAACTGTCGTCCAGTGGAACACGTAGGCGGCACATGGGATGCCAATGTGTAATTTTTCTCTGTGAATTTATTTTATTTGGCCAGCACATGATGAAGTCAACAACTGGCAAATTCTGCTCAAATAATTGGTCAAGTGGTGGGAAAATTTCTCTCCCGGCGGCTGCCTACGACTTGTCTAATTGAAATTCCCATGCTTTGGGGACCCGAGACTCCACCCCCTCCCCCTCTCGCTCTAATGGCCAGCCCAGCTGCCACATGCGGCATCAACATCAGAGTCCGAGTCACACACAATCCGTTTCTGGCCCGGCACAATTGAAGCCAAATCACAGCAGAGCACGCACACGCACTCTTGGCCAGAATGCCAGCTGCCAGGAGGGGAGTTGGAGAAGAAAGCCGGAGCTGGAGCTGGAGCTGGTTCTGGTTTGCAGGACAACTGGCGCAACATCAACAGCCATTTTCGTGATTTTAATTGTCCACTGCATGTGCAATGGCTCCACACTCTCCCCTCTCCCCTCTTCCCGGCCCCTGGTCCGTCCGATTACGCAATTGTTCTCATGTGACCCATGGCAATCAGTTTGTCTGTCTCGGTGCCCATTGCCATTTTTAATGCTGCTAACGAAATTTAATTGGCCTCTAAATGATTTTAATTGTGCCACTGATGTTGGCCATAAGTTACAACGCAAATTGCCAACAATTGTTTCAACAATTTCGATTTTCATTTGCAGATTAAACTTGGCAATACTTGTAATTAGCAAACAAAAGCTTGAAATAGTCATAATAATACTAGACAGACTATCTATCTATCTAAGATTCTATGACATTTGTTTATATAAAAATGTAAATACATGAACTTGAAATTGGTCAAAAAAACTTAAGTATTATTAATATATATATGTGATTTGGCCTAGGAATCCTAGGAATCAGAGTAAGGAAGTGTCCTGTGAACGCCGATCGGTTAATAAAGACCCCAAGACTAGAATTGATCGAGACTACACATATAGAAATCATATTCTAGCTATAGGAACTCCTTGGAATACTACCCTTAAGGATTAAAAGGATCTTAAGAGTTTGTAATCATAAGAACCCTAGCACTTGGTATTTACTTATTATACCTAGAATAAGCTAGGTTCGGAATGTTCATTCTCTATTCCTTAGTCTCTAATCAAGAGGTTATTACACCAAAGGCTTTCTCTTCGCATCCTTTCTGGCACTTGGACACCACCCTTGGGGTTGCAGGTGTTCGCCAATTAATTCTTCTGTCGCATTTCGGCTGAGTTAGGCAACTCTATACTCAACTCTATACTTGAGCTTTGTGTCTTTGCATCCGCTTTCATTTCACCGTCTGTCAGTGTCATTTTCATTCGTCATCATTTCAATTCGTTGCCCGTTTCGGCCTCTTCGCACATCGGCATTAAGCCAAATGAGCCGTGGCAAAGAGCAACAACAACAACGGCCCAGTTTCACTTGGCAAATTAATAACCTTTCACCTGAGTTTTAATTTAAATGCCCGCAACTTATTTGCCTAACCGTAGCATTGGCCCCCGTCTCCGTCTCCGTCTCCGACTCCGACTCCGACTCGAATTCTGCAGTCGGGGCCCACCCTGACGACTGGGTAAGCGGAACCTTCGTCAAGAGCTCCGCTTGGTTTTGGCTGACATTTCAAATTTCGCAAATGTCAAAAATGCCGTTCCGTTGATGCCGCTCATTTGTCTTGAAATTTGCCATAGCCGAGTCGCCGCACCGAGTCGCACTTTTTAACACTTTTCACTTAGACCGTTGCGGCTTACCCCCAACTTGCCCTTTGCCCGCGGCCTAATGTCAAAATGCTCTGCTGGAAGACCAAACGATGTGCCGACTTGAAGCCATCTCGTAGAGTTGATGACCAAGCGACCCCAAGTGGCCAGCACAGGAGTTGACTCATGGAGCTCACTCTCCGGCCATTGCTGCATTATTTCACAGTCTATCAATTAGCGAGCCGAGCGCGTCAGCAGGATCCGCTGCTGGACAGTGGAACCACCTTAATACACACTGGATGAATATTGTGAAAAATAGCAGGTTCATTAAGAAATTGAATGTGGATTCGAAAAGTAGTTCTTGGGAAATAAATATATTTCATAAAGTGATAGAAGAAAGAGTTTGGGTGCCATCTCTTGTATATCAACAGAGTGACCGCTGTGTCTGAATAAAGTAACGATGGAGGACATCTAAGTAAATATAAATACACAGGAGGAAATAACATAATAAAAATGCATAGCTCACACATAAAAACTTCAAAAGAGAATGTCATAAAGAGGTGCACGTAAACATCAAAAGTTGTGCCCACTGTACGAGTTAGTAGGCCATTTTTCATGCTCGTACAGCAGCAACAACGACAACGACAACGACAGCAACAGTTGCAACTTTCCAACAGCAACAGCAACTTTGCAGTTGCTTGGAGACATGGGACTGAAGAACACCGTGGAGCGAAGAGGCCGAGGAGACTGAAGACTGAAGACAGGCTCTTATGACCTTAGGGGCTGGCAAAAGGTGGTCTCGCTGATTGTTTACGTCTGCGCTACTCATAAAATTTCAATTAATCTGCGTGTCACTGGGCAACAGCAACAGCAACAGCAACAACGCTGCACTCAAAGAAATCACTATTATATTATACTACTATTATTTATTATATCCGAAAGAGTCTAAATACAACATTCAAAAGCATTACGAAATCGAAGAATTTTGTGCCGACATTGACAATTTTGTATTTTGTTTTTATTAAAGAATTTTGTATGATTTCCTTTTACATAATTTAAGAATATTCAATATAGAATATTCGATATAAATGTTAATTTTCTCCGAGTGTAGAGATCTGTGTAGCCTATGCTAAATGACAGCGTATGCGTATTTAATGAAATTCGAAGAGCCAACGACATCAGGTTGAGATTGTGTTCATAACGAGACTCCAGTTTGTGTCTGTTTCGGTTTCAGTTTTTCTCTGGCTCTTAACGTGAAATAGCAGATTATAATCTTTGTCTTCTTCTTTGCTCGAGACTCTCGGGCAAAGTCGCAACTCCAAGCTCTCGATAGCTGCGCACAAATTAATCTTCTTCAAATTAGCATCTTGATTAGCCAATGAAATGTGTAACCCCATACCCCCATGTGCCCGATACCTCTAGTGTATCACGGGTGATACCAACTGATGATCATTGATCACTTTTGCTGTTCCCATCTCTTTCCCGCTCCCACTCTCCCTTTCTCTCTCTCTCTCTCTCTCTCTGGGTGCTCCTCTGCTGTTGATGTGATTACAATAATTAATCTTGCTCGAGATTATGTTTTTTTTTCTTCTCTTTCTCTCTCCCGTATTCTCTGTTAATTCTCCCAGCAGAGCAACTGTTGGGAATGTGTAGATCAGGGGTTTGGGTTTGCTGCCGTATTTTTCTCTTCTTCGTTTTTTGCCTTTCTTTAAGGCGCCTGGCGTCAAATTAAGTGTTTGTGTCGCTTGCCATTAATCAAAACATATCACAAATTTCGATATGAAAAAGTGTTTTGTATTAAGGCAAAAAACAACGCCAACAACAACTACAAGAAGATGAAGAAACCCCACAACTAACTACAACTTGTTTCATGTCGTGTTCGTTTCATCTGGGTGTGTGTTCATTTATTTACACATTCGTGGATACCCTTGCAAAGACTATTATAGGTTTGTCATCAAGTGTGTAACGCATAGAAGAAGACCCAGCGCCTATTAAGTCTATATTCTTGATCGGTATCAAGAGTCGAGTTGATATATTCAGGTTGGTCTTACCAAACTGTGAGGTTTGCAACGGATTGGACCACTATATCATATAGTTGACAGAGGAACGATCGCTGGAAAAATAAGTTTCTGTATGAACTACTTTTTTTCAATATATTCTAACCAAACTTGACAATTGAACACCACATTATATAGCTCTAATTTAAATAAAAGGGCACAAAATAAATTCTTCTTTTTTTCTTCTTCCAAATATTTTGATTAATCTTAGCTCATAACTATCATAACTATATTTTTTGCATTAAAATTCCTGTAATATTTAACTGATAAATTATAAAGTAGTATGGAATATTATTTGTTTGCAAGGGTATTTTATATTCGGCAATTTAATACAGGCTATTCTGTCTTGTTTTAAATTTATTTTGATTCCTTTTCCTGGTCTGAAAATGTCACCTGCTGTGCCAAACACCACACACATGTTGTGGCTGTGGAAGCAGTTGTTGTTGTTGTTGGTGTTGCTGTTGCGCGTTTCCTGGCACTGGTTGCTGCTGCGGCTGCTGCTGCTGCTGCTGTTGTTGTTGGCCTGGCTTTTGATGAATGATGAACAGGGTCTGCAGACTTGAGACTTGCATTTCGTTTAGCTGTTGCCTTCATTGAATTTGAATTTATTTGCAGTTAACATGCAGCTGTCCATCTTTGGGCTGCGATCTTCAGCTATCTCTCAGCTATTCGGAAGCTGTTTGGAAAGTGGCATTAATCATTTTCGGGCTGACCACACAAAATGCATTAAAATCAGCAACGAAATTTATTAACTGGCTAATTGTAAGCAAATTTGACAGGCTTGTGGCCATAAACCTGGGCTAAAAACTGTTTTACATTGCGGCAACTAGTTTTTGCTTATCTGGCTAAAAATATCGTTAGTGCAAAGGCAGCAACAACGGCAACAACAATGTCAACATTCAGCAATCAAGTGACAGCAGCAGAAGGCAATTATCTATAATAAAATACAACAACAACAGCAACAACTATGCAACTCGTTTGCGACCAGTTGCCGTTTTCAACACTTTGCAACCAAAATGTGACACCTGCAATTGTTGTTGCTGCTGCTGCAGTTAAAGCCAAATTAAAATTCACTTGCTCAGTTCAACACCTTGGTCAATTTAAGCTCTCGACATGCGTGTTTGTGTGTGTGTGTGTGTGTGTGTGTGTGTGTGTGTTAAAGTAATTGCCATAGTTGTTGATTTCTAGCAATTTTGATCATTTCAGTAGGAAATTCTTAGAAGTTAGCGCTTTTGTGAATTAAGTGCTAATCAAATAAAACTGACAACCAGTTTGGCGACAACTATTTTTTCCCCAATTTTTTAAAAGTTGCTTTTAGTTGCGATATTGTACTTTTAATCACTTTTATAGACTCGCAAAATCGAAGTTTAAAATAAATCACCCTGAAACTTAAATTTCCTATCATTGTTCTTAAATTAAGTTTTTTTTTTAAATAGAATTTTAAGATATTGAAATTTTAGAGATAATTCAAAAAGACTGTAATTAAGCAAAAAACTGAGCTGTAATTTTATAACACGGATTTTCTGGCTGTATACTTATTGAAAGATGGCGCTGGTGGCTAGCGCCAGCTAGCGGCTGTTAGCGTGACTAAGCAGCGACCACAAATCATTTAGCAGTGACAACAACCAGTTGTGAGCGGGACAAACAGTCACGCACCTGCGCTCTAAAGACTGTGTAAAAGAGACAGAACAAGCGGCTGCACTGTGAGAATTCCAATTGAATAAAATTGTTCAACGGCTTTTAATGATTTTAAAAATGATATTTTATTTCTGTTGTAATAATATGTTGTAAGTTAATAATATTTAATAAAGTTTCATATATAAATGTTTTTTTTTAATACATCTATTTATTTACACATAAGTACATATAACAAATTTAAGGCGTATAATTTAGTTAGTAAATACATAAAAAAAATTACATTGAGAATTAGATAATTTAATGAAAAATTCCACATTGATTACAAATTTAAAAAACGCCACATATATGAAAAGCTTATGAATGTAAATTTATTTAAAGTGAAGCTAATTTTTAAAACTTACCAACTACCAAGTACGAATATAAATAATGCTAATTATATAATTTTCTTAATGGAATTTTAGCTTAATTATAAAATATTTCAAAATGCTAGGAAGTTCATGTCAAAAAAGTTAGGCAAAATGGATGACTTTAATCGAGTCCAAAAAGGACCTTAAAAAACTTTCTTAATTCAAATTATGGAAAACTTGTTTTGTTGTTGCTTTGGTTTGAACGTTATATAAAAAATTGTTTGTTCTAAATGATTTTATAAATATTTAAATAATAGGGCTTAGGCTTACAAATTACCAAAAACAATTTCAATATTCTAGCTAAATTAATTTAGTTTAAGTGAAGCTTAATTTAGAGGTTTGTTTTTCTAGGAGTGCAGCTTAGCTTTAAGGTCACTTAGAGTTAGGACAGGCAAAAGACAGTCGAGATGGGAGAGTTTGGAGAGTTGAAGAATAAGATGGTTTTTGGAGGGAAGTAAAGAAGAGAAGTTTTGGATAGAGTAGAAAGTAGTAGTAGTGGTAGTAGTAGTAGTAGTAGAGCAGAGTGGGATGATGCTTAGACCTGCAATCGAAACTCGTTTAGTAAGCCAATGCGAAAAGCCCTCAACTTAAGCGATCGAACTAATCAAAATGGTTTTCTACTTTCTGGCAACTGCCTTGCCCCTGCCCTTGCCCACCTGTGCCGGCGCTTGAGCGACGCCGGTGCCCTCCTGCGAGCCGCTCTCCGCATCCGAGTCCTTCAGCGAGCCGCCCTCCTCGTCGCCAACAAGTGCGCGATATTTCTTGGCAATCGCCTCCCAATCGGCGACGTTCTCGATGCGATTCTGATTGGCCGCCGAGAAGCTGGCCTGGGAGCCCAGCGGCGACAGATGCACCTGAGACAGGGCCACCGAGTCTGAGAGAGTAAAAGTTTCAGTTAATTATAGTGCAAGAGAGGGCGTTCAGTGTTGGAAATCGGGAAAGAAATTTTGAGCTAGAGCGCGCCAATTGTAAATAGAGCAGCAGAAAGAGAGCTGTAGTTGATAAAAGAGAGTCAAAGTTACAATACAGAGAGAGAGAGATGGAGAGAGAGAGAGATGGAGAGCGAGTGAGTTGACAGACGAACGCTTGTAGCTACAAAACTCTTGCACTTGTACCAACGTTGGGCGTACCCCTGCGTAGGGGCGAAGGGGGGAACTCACTCGTAAGGTAACGATACATACATTGCTCACCTTTCTTGATCTTCGATAGCCACTTGGCGCCGGCTTTGGTGCGAGGACTGGCCTGCCGTATTCCCATCATCTGAACCAGACTTGGACGCTTCTTTTTCTTCATGCGTGCCTGTGGCGTGAGCGTAAGTTCAAGGTCAAGGCGCGTTAAGAAGGACACAGGACATGAGACACAATCAAAACAGGACATACAGAGACAGAGACAGGAGACACAACACATCGATTAAACATCAAAAGCAGCAAAAAGAGCAAAAAGAAAACAAATTAGGGAAAAGTGATCAGTGCAAAGGAATTTATATGTAAGTACGTATGACAATCACAGGGTGGTTTACAGCACAGGGTGCAACAGGCAACACACTTAAAGCAGTTGTAGACACTTTGTTGTGGCAGTTGTAGAAAATCATAAAGTGGTTTTCTTTCACTTTGCAGTTGTTGCCAAATTGCTTTAAATGGTTGGCAGAAAAGGTCAGCAACTACGCGAGTTCTGATCGGTTAACACAGTCTGATGGTGTGTTTTTCTCAGCTTAGTTAATGTTCTTCTTTTTCTTTTGTTTTTTTAGTTTAGCTCGAACAGTGGATATTTTACCTTGACCTTCTCGACGATCCACATAAACCAGGTGGTAACTAAATTAAGCGGCGATGGCGCTGTTGTGGTGCGATGCATATTGCGTATAAGCTTGGATAGGCCAAATTTCCATTCGATGTCGGATTGCGCCTAGTATTTCATAGGTTTTTGCATTCAATGTGATTCGTATGATATGAGACATGATAAAGAATAGAACAAGAACACGTTTAACGCAAATGAGTTTCATGATTTCTGCTTTTTTTTCCTCCAGCATTCATAATTTTCATTTGTTTTTATCTTTTCTTTCTTTTTTATACATATAACTTAAGCGCTGCAACTGAGAAATTTCAATAAGAGAAATATACAAATGTAGACGTTTGTTTTGCTTAACAATTTCTAAACGTAGATACTTCGTATCTCAAAGATACTCGAGAAATCGCTATGCAAAACCACACGCATTTATTGGTATATCTCGTTGTTAGACTTAAAACATAGACATAGACACAGAAACATGCAGCAGTTAATTGGTAAAGCATGCATTTGCCAACACTGGCCACGCGTATTGCTCAACACTGGTCACAAAAGCTTTCTTTCGCTAGGCACTTTACTAATTCTAAAGCTAGTTACACAGAAGCAATTTTGCTTTTTGTACACACTAAAGTTTCTAATCTATAAGCCGGTGTTTTATCTGTGGGATACAATTGTTGACTGCGATTGTATCCCACAGATAGCTAGAGTTTTAATTTTCTTGAAAAAACCTGGAAGATGCAAGTCTGGGCAGTTGATGGATCTACAAAATATGCCATTGTTCTTTAGGTTAAAAATATGTTATGTTATGTTATGTTAAAATTAAAACGAGTTCGATCAATATTAAATTAAAGCTGACATCAGAGTAGCTGCAAGAAGCGAGGCGTGGAGCGATAAGTTTTCCAACTACTTTTAGGATCATTAATTTGTTGCTTGCTTCACTTCTCATTTTTAGTCATAAGTTGCTTCTCTCTTTGCTTCTTACTTCGCTTGTCGAGAGAAAGCAGACTTCTCCCCTATCTTCTCTCTTTTCTTCAGATTCACGGCTCTTGCTACATACTTCTTCCTTCGCTTCTTGTGCTTACTCTGACATTTTATGGAAGTGCACTTATCACTTGCCGCTTTGCTTCTCGCTGCGCTTGGACATCAGTCTTAGCCTAGAAGGAACTCGGCTATCTCCAAAACAAAATATTATTTATTATCTTTCAATATGCCCAGCTTTAACTTATGAACTAAGGACTCTCGTTGATTGCTGAAAAAGACTTAAGCATTAGTCAAAGATCATTCAATACATAGCTTAGATTTACGATAAGTAAGTTAATATATATGTTATATTTAAGAGCGTAAAAAGTGTTAAAGAAACGAGGTTCATTATTAAGCGCCATTAGCAATACTACCTGAATTCTTTGATAGGTGTCTGACATCATAGCAATCAGCAGGTTAATGAGTACAACCACCGATACCAGCATGTATATGCCAAAGACAATTTTGAATAGATACTCAACCCAATACGGTTGAGTGGGCGTGGCTAAATTTTTGATTTTATCAACTTGCGTTTGCTCCGTCGTCGTCTGGCCAAACACGGCGAAGAACAGTAACTCAAATGAGTTAATCGGATGCATGCGCACTGTGTCGCGTCGTGTCGTGTTTCCGTATCCAATTCCGAATTACCGAATCACCGGATGCCAACAGATACCCCCAATCATATACCGAATGCCAAATACGAAATACCAACCCCCAAAATATTGACGGACACAGCACAGCGTTGAAATTGGATTTGAAAAATAAAAAGATAACGGACGCCCATTTGACATCGTGGTTGGTCAATTGGTCAAATCGCATTTGGATGTGAATGTTGTTGGCCCAATCGAACAACCCCCAATGGCAACAGGAAACGTGGTTGAATTTCAAATAACGGTCAACGGGGTTGTTATCACAGCGTTAAACAAATATCAAAATTAACACAATCATAATTCATATCAAAAATGTAAATTAAGGATAATATATAGATAAATGGAAGAGAGAGAGAGAGAGAAAGAGGGGGAGAGAGAGTGTTTGCGATTAGTGGACATTGTCAATACAAACCTGTATGCGCTGATAAGTATCCGACATCATGGCAATTAGCAGGTTAATGAGTACAACCACAGACACTAACAAATAGATGCCAAAGACAAATTTGAACAGCACCTCGGTCCACTCGGGACGCAGATGTCGCATGGGATTGATGTCCAGGGTGGTCGTTTGTCCGAAAACGGCGAAGAACAGACGCTCGAAAGCCAGAAATGGTGTCATGGGTCCTAACAACGTCCAAAGAATTTTGGTTTTTGTTCCATATTTGTTTTGTTTTTTAGTTCAACGCACACACATACAACACGAGCTAACTGTGTGAGGCGGAATTTGTGTGTTTGCTTTTGCTGCATATATTGTTAGATTGATTGATTGATTGATTGATATTGATATTGGCACAGGCGTGTGTGCAAGAGTTCTTACGAATATTGGTGGCTAAGGAAGCAGCAACAACAGCAATAACAACAACACGTCAGGCATTCAAATTTTACGCATTTTTTTGTCAATAAAGAATTTTTTTGTTTCGGCCAACACACATACGACAGCATCGATAAATATCGATATTTCGTGTGGGGTTTCTTCATATGATTCGTTTCGCCGTTTTGTGCAGAATTTTTGGTTTTTGTGTTTGCCAAGCAGCGGCAGAAGCTTCAAGCCCAGAACATATCTTGGTTGAATTCCAATTCTTATATTTATATATATATTTTGTGTTATTTTTTTATGGCTGGCGACTTTGCAAAACATCAACATGCAATATTGAATTATTATTTATTTGAATTTGATTTATTTTGTACACGTTGCGCAAATGTGTGAAATGTTAATGAAAATCAAAATATTCAAATGATAAAGCAGTAAATAAAATCTATAAAAATCTAAAAAAGAAAGGTTATTGAAATAAAAGGTGAAACTGGTATAACTATTTTTAAATATGGGCTCCTAATAGCTTGGGTTCTTTCATTATTTGTCATCTAATTTTTTAATTTAATATTTTGACTTCAACTTTAACTACTTTTATGATTTTTTTGAGGATTCCATAAATCTATCCGAAAACTTTTTCATATACTTTTCTTTTCATTTTTAAAATCTTATCAATTATAATATATTAATTTTTTTTTAAGCTCTTAACTTGTTTGTTTTTAACCCTTCTTCATTGAATATATGTAGTTCTTTTCAAATTCAGATAGAATCAAATTTCTTTAGTTATAAAAGATGTATACAAATCTAGGGTATTTCAACTTTTGGGAAAACTTAAAGTGAGTCAAGATATTCTATGCTTGAATGAAAAAAAAAATGCATGCTTTTCAAATGAAAATTAAAATAAAGCAGCTATTAAAAAGGAAAGAGTCGTTATATTCATAATAATCATAATTATGCAGCATGATACCTATAAACATTGATTGATCCACAACATCGAGAATGCACAAAGTATATATATATTCATATATCTATTCTTTTTTTATGTAAAACGGAATCCGCTGACCAATGACCAATAAAACATGCCTCAAAACGAAAGGAACTAAAGAACAAGAACAAGGCCAACATTGGATAGTTGTACGAGTACGAGTATATTGATTATGTGTGGGATTTTGTTGCATTTGCTTTTTCCATTAGAACTGGAAAATAAGATATGACAATAAAAACTTTTACACACAACATTGAAGGCAAGAGGAACATCGGCCGGCGCCCAAAATATGCTAGGATCGCCGACCTGCAGCATAGGTTATGAACGAGTATAAGTATATAAAGTAAGTATTATATGAGACAGAGAGAGCCCATATATAATATATATGTATATATGAGAGGCCCATGCAAATTGAATCTGAACGAAGCAAGTTAACGCAACTTACGATCATCTTTGTGCTTGCGTCGGAATTCGCTGAAGCGACTATCGACATAACTCTCCACGGGCGGAGGTCTTGGGGTGGGCATATCATCTGGAGCATGGGGTTAACGTATGCAGAGGGGGGAGAGAGAGTAATTAGTTGGGGGATAGGCAAGGGTGTCAAATATAGCAAAAGGGGTTGGGGTGTTAAACACATGACGACATCAAGGAGGAGTTGATTCAGTTTGGGTTTGTTGTACAGCATGCAATTGTTAATGTATTTTGTGGTTGTAGTTGTATTTCAAAGGTGAACATTGAGCACACAGTTTCATTCAAGGCAGATACAGATACTTATCAAGACACATTGAACTTTAATAATAAAAACAAATGAAAGGAAATCAAAAACAAAGGATGTTGCGAAAACATTCCAAAACAAACCCAAAATTCCAACATAGGATGAACAAAAGAGTCTCATAAATAATTAGAGGGAAAAGCAAAAAGCAAACGTTCGGACTTACCGTCACTGAAGTAGCCCCGATTGCGATTCTTCTTCTCGAAACTGCGCAGATCCTCGGGCGTAAAATTGGCAAACGATTGATTTAGCGCCACGATGTGCATGGAGAAGCCAAACACAAAGATGGCGAGCACGGCGAGAAACCTCGCCAGATCCTTAAGCAGATCACCAATAATAATGGCCCAGGGCCCGAACAAATGATGGAACGACAGGAAGTCCAATATCTGCACGCAGGCCAGCAGGAAGGCCAAGGCGAAGCACTGATTACGGCAATAGACCAGTGTCGGCCAGTATTCCTTGGAGACGAAGAGGAAGGCGACCACATGGACGCCCACGCCGGCCATGCCCAGCAGCAGGACGAGCACCTTTATCGATCCCAATCCCGATTTGTCCGAGGGATTCGTCAACTCGAACAAAAGTAGGCCGCTCAACCAAATGAGCAGGCCTATTTCGTACCAGTAGGGGACCAGGCTCAGACGCAGCACCGGATAGATGGGCGTTATGCCCACAATGCTCAGGTGTGTCATGAGGTATATGTGCGAGGTGAGGTAGGACATGAACTTGATGATCGGCACCTTGTTGAACTTGTGCCCCATCGGAAATGTGAAGCCAATCCATACAGGTGGACAGACGATAAACGCAACCAGCAGCAACATTATCTTCCACGAGGCCCACGTCAACGAGCCGTGCCAGAGTTCCTTAAGCAGACGACAAGATTTAATTCTAGGATTAAACTGGACAACGAATTCCTTGGGATCCGTCACTTACTTGCAAATATCGCTGGACCACCGTATGCGCAATGACTTCCTTCTGCTCGTTCTCGATGAGCACATCGAGAAACTCCACGTTCCGCTTGTCGGTGGCCTGCAGTATCTTCCCAGCGGAATCGGAGCCAGCGGCCAGCGCAAGGAGTTCCGTGGCCATGGCCTCACATTGCTTGCCAGCCGCCACCAGATCCTTGGCGCGCTCCTTCTCCTATAAGGGAGAAAACACGGGAATAAATTAAGTAGGATCCTTAAGTCAAATCATAAGCCTCCCTTCGCACCTTGGTCGAGAGGTTAATATAGATGTTGGACAATTTGGCTGCTGTATCCACGGGTGCTGGGGAGACCAGCACAAACTCCTGTATGGGCTTGTTGTTGTTGTTCTTCGACACGACCATCAGATTGTAGACGAAGCGTTTGTCCTCCATCAGGCCGTACGTATCGTGCTCCTTGTTCATCAGATACCGCAACACCTCGTTGTGGCCCTCGGAGGCGGCAAACCAAATGGCCGCACAGCCGTAGTTTGTCTCCGACTTGGGCGAGGCGCCCGCCTCGCACAGCAGCTTCACCACGTCCAAGTGACCGGCTTTGGCAGCACAATGCAGTGGCGTCCAACCGTTCCGATCGGTTGCATTTATCTCAGCGCCCTGGCCGAGCAGGATCTCCACCATCTGGAAATGGCCGTGCATGGCAGCGATATGCAGACCAGTGCGACCATTACGATCCGTGGATTGTAGGAGTTCCGCCGACCGACTCAGAAGCAAACCGACCACTGACATGTGTCCACCGAAGCAAGCCAAATGGAGTGGATTGTAACCCTGTGAAATAGAGTGTGGTTAGTATTTAACGAGACGTTGTCGCAGAAGGGATTAACTATTGAGAATGGCAGAGCTTTCAGAGAGAAACTTTAGGCTAAGCTAATTAAAGGAAGTTTAAGAAGCAGATGGATTTCAAAGTAAGCTCTTTCCTGCTTGAAAGTAAAACCTTTCAACTAGACTTTCTTAAAGGCTCGATGCTTACGTTTTCCACGGTAGCTGCATCCACTTGCACACCCGCCGAGTTCAGCAGCAGTCGCACCACATTCTCATTGCCCGAAAAGGCGGCCAGATGCAGTGGCGTCATGCCCGACTCGGTGCCCAGCTCGCCGAACAGACTCTGGCCCGTGGGCGTCTCCGACTTGACCGTCGCCGGCACGCTGGTGAGGAGTTCGCGGACCGTGTCCGCCTGGCCGTAGTAGGCGGCGACGTGTAGGGGCGTCAGGCCCAGCTTCTTGCTATTGATGCGCAGCGAGTTTGTGCTCTTGAGCACGTCGAGCACCTGGCCGTGCCCGTTCTGGGCGGCCAGATGGACGGCCGTGAAGCCGGCCTTGTTCTCCTCGGTGCAGGAGGCGCCGGCGCGCACCAGGGCCTTGACCACATCCGCGTGGCCGCCCTCGGCGGCTAGCTGTAGGGGCGTGGCATCGGTCAACTTGTTTCTAGCTGATATCACGCCGGATCGATCGAACTTCATGAGCTCCTCGATCACCTTGACGGAGCCCTGCATGGCAGCAATGTGGGCGCAGGTGTTGCCATCCTTGCTGGTGGCGTTCACCAGGGACGGATGCTGCTGCAAGAACAATTTGGCCACTTCAGAGTAGTTGTTCTGGGCGGCGACATGGATGGGCTTCTGGCCCAGATCGTCGGTCGCGTCAATGTTCGCGCCCAGCTCGAGCAGCAGCTGGCAGACCTCCATTTGGCCACTGGCCGCCGCCAGGTGCAGCGGCGTCTGCTTTCGCAGCGTCAATATGTCAATCACCGCATTGTGGTCCTTGATGAGGAACTTCACCAGGTGCGTGAACCCGTTCATCGCCGCCAAGTGCAGGGCGGTGCGTCCCACACGCGACTTGGAGTTGATGAAGGCCTTGTTCGTTAGCAGCGCATCGCAGACGTGCAGATAGCCCCGCTCCGCGGCCAAATGCAGCGCCGAGCGCCCCTCCGTATCGAAGACGTCGACCCTCGCATGATTCGCTAAAAGATTGTTGACCAGCTCCATGTGCCCCCGATGGCAGGCGATCAGCAGCGGCGTCCAGCCGACCGACGACTGCCGATTCATCGCCTTCTGTATGTCCGTGGGATTCATGTGCGAGATCATCTCCATCAGCACATCGTTGTTGCCCGCGACGGCGCAGTAGTGGAACGCCGTCTCCAGCGCGTTCTTCGTCTGGAGCGTCACGTCCGCTCCGTTCTCGAGGAGCATGCGCACAATTTGCTTATCGGATTCGGGTATTTTCACCTCCTCCTTGGTAATTTGGCAAGTGTAATGCAGCGCCGTGGCGCCATCATCGTTCACAGAATTGATGTACGTGGTGGCCTTCTCCGGACCGTGTTTCTCCTTCACCGTCTCAATCAGATGCCGCACGATCTCCGGGTGGCACGACCGGCAAGCCATGTGCAGCGGTGTCTCCCCCGTCTAGAATGGGTGGAGTGAGTGGATGTTAAGCCTACTTCAACGGCGGCTACTCACATTGGACTTGTACAGCGGATCGCCGCCATCCTCCAGCAGCTGCATCATCGTCGCCAGGTTCCCGTGCCGCGCGGCCACGTGCACCGGCGTCAGGCAGTCGTCGGTCGTCAGGTTCGGACTCGCGCCGGACTTCAGCAGCATCAGGGCGCAGCGATCGCCGTCCTTGACACGTGCCGCAATGTGCAGCGGCGTCTCCCGCAGCTTGCCACCGCGCACGTGAACGTCGGCGCCAAAGCCGAGCAGCGTTTCCACCACGGCGGGCTTCGCCGATTCCACAGCTATGTGCAGTGCCGTGTAGTTATCCTGGCAGCGAAAGTGGGAAGTATTAATGGCTATCACAGGTAAATTGCGGGAGTTCTCTTTATAAGCACAGAGAATCCTATCTATTTTGTAGACAAAGGTTAATAAAGAGAGTAGAAGGACCCCGGATAGGTGGGGAATAAGAATCACAGATATTGATCTGAAAACCTGGCTAAGATTACGATTCACGCAAGAGGGATAGAAGAACTTTAACAAAAAGGAAAGAGCCCTGAGGAAATAATATTAAAAGGCTTTCTACTCACATTGGTGGTGACGTCCACTTTCTCGCCCTTCTGCAGCAGGGTGTTGATGATGCCAGTGTGACCGTAGGCGGCGGCAGTGTGTATGCTGCGCGCACCATCCTTGTTGGGCATGTGCAGATAGACGCCCTTCTTGAAGAGCATCGTGGCGCACTCAGCATGGCCATTGAGTGATGCAATGTGCATCAGTGTGCTGCCATCCTTGGTGCGCTCGAAGATGCTCGCCTTGAATTTGTCCGCCAGGATCTCGATCACATGCGCGTGTCCGTTCTCGGCGGCCAAGTGCATCGGCGTGCGGTCTGCAGAGGTGAAGGGAGGGAGGGAAGCATGATTAGCCCTCGCGAATGGGGTTTTCCCGCCCGCTGGCTGCCGACTCACCTTGATTGTCCGCAATGGAGGCGGAGGCGCGCACCCCGTAGAAGTACTTGAGCAGCGCCTCGTCGCCCTCGGCGGCGGCAATGTGCAGCGGCGTCTGCCCCTCGCCGTTCTGGGTGTCCACGTTGGTGCCGTAGTCGACCAGAATGCGCACCATGTCGACGTCCCGCCGTCTGGCGGCCAAATGCAAGGCCGTGTCTCCATTGGCCGTCGTTGCCTGGCCACGAAATTAAAAGAAATATATGTATATATATTGAATGCGAAGCTCCAAAATCAGCTCGCACGGCGATTGGCATCGCCTTTTGGTTTATTTTTGAATATGCAAATTGCGAGTCCGTAACAAGGCTAACTCCTCAGCCTGACCTCCTCCAGTGCTGTGCCCCCTTTTTAGGGCCTATTCAATATTTTAGCTGCGTTTTCGCAACACTTCTGACCCACTTTGTTAGCCGGCTGGTTGCGTGCCAAGCTGTTTGGCCCAAAGTCAACTAACTCGAACTTTAACTTTAACCCCTTTTGGTTAATTTCATCAACACGCACTGCTCTTGATTTTACACCTCTATGTGCCCGTGTGTGTGTGTGCGGTGTGTGTGTGTCTGTCGTGCAAATTGAAAACAACACTTAAAAACTTTGCCCCAATGTCGCATCACATTTTGCACTGTTGCACTTTTGAACACCGTTTTGCGTGCGCTGTTGCCGCACTTCTGGGCCATGCACGTGCGTAGGGTTGTCATCCCCTCGCGGCATTGCATTTCACTGATTTATTTACTAATTTACATTGGTCAGCTGCAATTTGAATTTGCATTTTGATAACGTTTTTGATTTGTGGCCCTTGGCAAATACTACGATAACGTCTCAACTGGTCTAGAAATTTGATTGGCAACACTGAAATCTTTGCCACGCATCTGGAAACGCAAAATGTTGTTTTTGATTTATGCAAGACTTGTGCGTTTTGGATTGGAGGACAGATTTAGCGGGAAAAATGGTTTTTAAGTGGGTTAAGAAAATAACCTCATTTTAATTTTTAATTATTTTTAAGTCTATTAACCAATTAATATGTATTAAAGTATTAAAAATATTTCAAGCTAATTTTAAATAATTCCAACTTTTTGCGATAGATTTAGTTTTGAATATTAACTATAATTCCTTCTGTGACTTAAACCCTTAAGCATACATGCACTCATGTTGGCTTTTCTGTAAACTAATTCATCTTTATACATATTTTTATCAAATATTACACTATTTTTATATACGATTATAATTTGTGGCATTTACCTTAAGTTGGTCCGCCGTTTGTGCTGCCAAGAGTTCTCTGCACATGGACTGATTGCCCGACTCCACAGCCAGCAGCAATGGGATTTTGCCACGCTACAATGGGAGAGAGATATATAGTTAAGGTGGTAACATAATTAGGGGTATAACACACACACACACACACATAAACATAAATAACCAATTAGCCAATTCATGCTTCAAGTGTTAACGGCTGCATGTTTTGCCTATTTTTAGCCAAGTTCGCAACTTTTCGCGCGAACTTTGAACTGGCAAAGGCGCATGAAAAGCACCCTCCCCCCCCCTCTGCAACCCCTGCAACCTCTGCAACCCCTAACCCCTAACTGTATGCGCGCTCAGCTGGCAAGTAAATCAAGTTGTAGAGCAACTTGTGACCCCCTTTTTGCCTCTATTTTTTTTGATGGGCCCAAACCCAGTGTTATGTGCTTGTTGTTGGCAACGAGTTGAGCGCCCTCACAGAAGAGTACATAGTGTCTGCTACGATATAGGAAGTAGAGTCCTCTAGACGCTGCCAATGTGCGTGCCGATGTCATTGTTAGTCGGTCTGAAAAAGTATTCGAACTATTTGGGCTGAGGCTCGAATCGAAATCGAAATGGGGAAATGGATATGGAAATAGGAAATGGGGAACGAAGATGATACCTAAATACTTTATCCAGCTAATTTTGTCTGACAGTGCCATTAACTGTGTGGGGGTGTACCTGGGCTGGGCAAAGCTCTAATTGATTTAAATCAAGTTGCCGAATCGCAAAAGTCCTTTGTCTAGACTATCAATCGAGCCTATATATATACATATAGTATACGCCGGGGTGGCGAAGTAAATTTATGCACTATTCGTCGCGTGCGTCGACCAAATTTCGGGGAATTTTGCACTCATGCACGTGATGCGACAAATAGTTCCGCATTTAAGCTGATGCCCCACGGGTTAAACCAACTAGTTTCGGGGCTTTTTTGTTCTTTCAATGCAAGTTAATCGGAGAAAAAGTGAAAGGGTGTCTGAATAGCAGATACCCTGTATTGAGATATGAATTGGTTGAATATAATGTAGAAACTGTATTCCTGAATAAGAATTGTGCTTATTACTGTTATCATATTGATATTGATATTGGTAAGGCCTAATGATGATGTGCAAATATTTATTCATACACAGACTTATGAGATATTTTCTATTTATGGAAAAAGGAACGAGTGGCATCCCGAAAATAAAATATTCCCAATTTTATATTAATTACGATATTCCAATTCCATTATTAACATTTCTAACATTTTTTGTAAATGTTAAAAATGTGAAATGATGATGTCCATGCGTGTTCCCAAAAGAAACAGAACTCATATATCTTACCATATGTAAGCATATGAGTTAAATATTCCAATTCGCCCTAAGTCATTTGTGTTTTTTGGATGATTTATCGAACTTCTTATTGATATCATGAAAAATATAAAAGTATCAATACTACAAACAGCTGATATAGCTTCCAAGGTAAAAGGCAATTTTATAATAAACTTAGAAATTGCAATCATCACACAAAATTTAATATTTGAAAATGAGCAAATCCCAAAAATAATCGTTTAAATGTAGTCCTTACCACGAGGTCGCATTATTGGACTTGTGGGAGGAGAAATTGCTAATGGAATCGAAAAATGTAAAATATGTAAGTGTATCAGCAGGAAATCGATATTTATCGGCGATAAAAACGGACTTCACGATTTTTTAAAATCGACCCCAGCGATAACAAGGAACTTATCGATTTTTTCAAATTTACTGGGAATACATCTCACACATTTCACACTCTGCAAACAGATAGACAGGCAGACTGACGGACGGTTATAGCTATATAGACTCGGCTGTTGAAGCTGAACAAGAATAAAATTAAACTTTTTAGAAAGAGATGTGCTTTCTTCCACCTGTGACATGCACAACTGCAATATACCCTTCTTTTAACAATTTCTATAAGGTACAGGGTATATAAAGCGCAGACATTTTATTCAGATTTACTTTTGGTGGTTTTTCTTTCTTTTCACATATATGTATATATTTTTCTGGAATGCATTTGCTTAGAGCTTTTTGCATATTGATTTTTCGCAATTTGTTTGCTTAATATTATGTTCGTCTTGTTGTTGTTTTCGATTTGTTGTTTTGTTTTGTTTTTTATGAAACTTTTGTTTACGTTGGCACCGCCTGGCACCTGGCTTTGAGTGTACTTCACATAATGTCGACTGCCAGCAAGTCATAACTTGGCCATTTACAACACTTGTGGCTCTTGCACACACACACGGACACACACACACACACTTACGCCGTCTGCCTTTATCCTTATATCCTTGCCAGCAGCTGCGAGCAGAGCTCTCAGGATATTTGTGGCTGTGCCCGTTTGACGACTGGACACCAAATGCACCGCAGTTTGTGAACGCGACTGAAACGAGAATTTGATGAAAATAAATGGGAATATTTATAAGTTACGAGCAATAATAAATATAGGAATAGTGTGCACACACTGGCTGGCACGCACTTTATGCGCCTTTTTATTTGCCGCCTAAAAGTATGCACAGTAAATGTGAATTGAGTGTTTTTATGTTGATACCCACAAAAAAAAAACAATGAAAGAAAGTAAAAAACTATTCACTTCAAAATCCCGAATCCAACTGAATGCCAGAGCACTCAGTATTTTGGCTTATAAGGCACATTTCGTGTCACTTGGCTGTTTTTTTTTTTTTTTCTGTGAGCCCCGTTTCATATCACAGATTGACAGCCATAGCGCTTTATAAACTTCCTGCTCTCTTCTGGCACTGACAGCTCCCACAAAGTGGAGCAAAGGGGGGGAGGGGCATAGGGGGTGCTAGGTGTTGGTGTTTGCCACGCACACGAGAGAGAGGCACCCACTTCAAACTTGGCTGTTGCTAAAACAAAAGTTAACATCTGCCTTGCATGTGTGTATGTGTTTTAATGTGCTATAACTGTAGCTATCTGTCTCACTTTTCTGCCTTGCCTCTCTCTCTCTCTCTCTCTCTGAGCGCCCGGCTGATAAACATCAGTAATTTCGGCTATGAGGCGCTTGCCACGCCCCAACATTCACTCATTGCGGCAAAAACGAAATTAAAATGTTCAGCAAGAAATGAAAGAGCGATTACTAAAATTATCGGCAGTGAAATACCCTACAATTGTACTTTACCCCAAATTACCCGAAAACTATCTGTTCTGTCTTCAAATCACATAATTTTAAGAATAAGAGAAGCTATATTTAGATTGATTTTACTTTAATTTAAATTATCTATTATCTATATATAGAAGAAGAAAAAATGATAGTACTTATATCACATATTCATATATTTTTATCAAGCCTGTAATGTGCTCTATTTCTCATACTAACTATAATTATCTTAGGCTCAAGTTTCAAGTGATCTATCTAAGGCTTTCAATACTTGTAATATTTTCTTCTGTTAAATTTAACTATTCCTCCAAAAGCTAAACTGCTTCTAGCCCATATACCATATATGTATGCACACCATACTCCTCACAGTTTTAACTACTTGGTATAGAAATTAAATGGTGCTTAGTAACCGCAGTTTGTTTACCTTAGAGTGCCTTAGACTGGCTGCCCCTGTTGGGTGGCTGGCTGGCTGGCCGGCTTTTAAATTAGGGGCCCTGTGGCTCGACATTAGCCAAAGTCTTAACCTTGTCGCCACTAATTGGCCCCTTAGCCCCTAACGTGCCAAAGTCACATGCAACATGGCGCAACATCTTTAGCGCTGACCTTTGCACACAAAAATGCGTCTAATCGACTTTAAAGTGCTGGAAAAACGATTCGTCATTAAGTAACGGTGACTGCAGCCGAAAAGTATGCATCGATTTTTAAAGTACTCGAAACTAAGCTGCCTAATTGAGTAAATGGGTTCGATAAGAAACTAAGTGATTTAGATGGGGAAATATTAAATTAATAGAGCGTTTGAAACACATATACATATATATTAGTTCCTTATAGATATATGTGTAGGCAGTTAAAGATATTGGTGCTCTTTAGTTCTACTTGAATTTTAGATAAGGAATGATTTGTATGTTTAAATATAGGTTATAGTATATAAAAGACATAGATATAGATATATATAAGTGCAGGTGTTAGTTTATGTATAACTAAAGGTAGAATTAGGTGTACTTGGGCATAAATTTTGGATGTACTTACGCCACCGGTGGAGAAGGGATCAACGCCGCGTTTCGTCAGCAACAATTTGACGACATCCTCACGCGAATACATTCCCGCAATATGCAGCACGTTGTAATTATCCTGCAAGACACAGACGGAGAGAGGCAAGTTGAGCAAGTGGGAAAGAGAAAGCAATAGTGGGAGAGACTCGAAATCAATTGCTGAAATCATTCGAGTGGCAAAACTAGCGCAGGTCAGCAGCTGTTCAATGGGTCAAAGTCACTTTTCCGCGCCCGCGACCCGCTTTCCCCCTCTGCCCATTCACGGTCCCATGCACTTCTGGCTCTTTGCATGGCCAGGCCAAAAGGTGCGGCTGATTACCAAGTGGTTATTGCGGTCGTTCTTCTCTTCTTCGCCCGCTTGTTGTTGGTTCACGCTAGCTGCAATCTTTGCATGTGGACTTTCGCTTTTGGCCATTTCTTAATGGTCGTTAGCTTTGTGGCACACATGCAACAACTGCATCAGAGCCCAAATTCAACCTTACCGCATGACCCTGCAATTGCTGGAAATTATTTAAAGATAACGACGGGCCCCAAATTGTGATTACCCTCAACGTTTGGCGACAAGTGCCCCACGTGACTCACATGTGCCCAACACATTTCCATTTATCGTCTTATATAATAAGCCATAACGCAATATGTTACACATACGCCGCATGGGCCCAGGGTGGATTTACTTAATTTATAACTTGACCCGTGGACATTTCTTGTAACTAGTTTTTTATTTTTTTTATGGTGCGCCCCTGAGCGGAAGTGAGTCGAGGCTTTTATAGGCGCCTTGTTATGTGCATTAGGCCTTAATGCTCCGTCATGGGGTTCGTAACATGCCTTGGAAGGTCTTACATAATTTTATATTTGAAGATAATTATATTGGAATTCTGAATATACATATGTATAGGTGTGTTATATAAATCCAAATAAATTTTGAGTATAAATATTTGAACAGAAACATTCTCCGAATTCTATTTTCATGCTACTTTCTACTACTTAACCTACCTAGGTCTGTAGTTTCATAAATATATATTTTTTTTGGGGCTCTTTAGTTTCCCGCACGTATACGTAATGCATGTCATGCGGTTTTCCTTTCTACTTTTTAGATTGAACGCCTATTTCTGGCCACAACTTTTGCTGATTTGCATAGAGCGCAGCGGGGCGCGAATTGGCGAAAAACTTCAAGTCGAAAGTCTTTGACACATGTCCCGGTGAAAGACATTGGCTCTGCCCAGTTTTGGCCAGGTTTTGCGGTTTGCAACGCTCGTAAAGTCAGGCGAACACAGTGGCCTGCAAAAGTACACGCTCGGGCAGGTGAGCCAAACACCAGACAGATAATATTTCACGCGCCTGTTTTGCATACTTTTTAGCTGTGTGTGTGTTGTTGTTGTTGCTGTTGTTTCTGTGCTGTGGCGGAACGAAAGCAAAAACCGGAAACACAACAAACAACGGAAGCGCAAATTTTCCAGCACATTTTTGCGCCTGCTTTGGGGAGAAGGGGGCTGAGTGTAAGACGACCCAGTTTTTGTTGTTTGTTCTGGCAAGCGCAACAAAGTATGCTACAATTTCTTTCGCTCAAGATGAAGTCATTTGCACACACGCACACACACCCTGACAAAAGAAGAAGAAGACACTTAAAAAATTAAATTATAAAATGTACTTTTTTACAAATATTTTCCTGGCTGATGTCAGCGCTCTGCATAGTGCACGCCCTCTTTTTAGCATGGCATTTAATTAAATTAATTAATTTTGACTTAATTCAAGTGCCACACCACAGAGCACACACCCGCACACACACCTGGCCATTGTGCGTGTGCTCACGCACAACATTTGACAAATTGAGTCTGAGCCCGGTTAATGGCTTAATGTAAAAATTGCACGCTGTCATCGCGCATGTGGCATAAATACCACAAGAAATATACTAAATAGAAAAAATACCAAGTGCCCAAAGTCTGTTTTAATTAAAATTGCATATATTAATGACGCCATGTGGGCCATAAAAGCCTTTTGGGCTGTCGTTGTGGCCATTTATCGTGGTAAAAAGGTCAGCGCCAAAAAGCTGACAGAGGGCCTGAGAGAGAGAGAAGGGGGGGGCGGTGGTTGGGGTAAGGTGTTGGTGACCAGTTGGCAACTGGGCGTATTTAAAAGTCAGCTGCGTGATTAATTGGCTTTTAAGTTGCAACAAATGAAGTTGGCGACGCCTCCTGCTGTAGCCTCGACTCACCTCAACTCGCCTCGGCTGCAACTTCCTACAATGACATGTGCCCCCCTCCTCCCGGTAACACCCTGATTTGACAGACTCAAAATGTTAATTACCTGTACTCATTACATCATTACATTAGCCTTGCCACACAACGTGTTGCAAGTGCCGTGCCAACTGCGAATTACTTAGAGATGTCCGACTCTTAGATAAGCCATAAAATGATATAATGCACAACACGATTCATCACACGTGGAGCGTGAGGGTTGTGTTTTCTCTTCCTCTTCCTTTTCTTTTTGTTTTTTTAATTCATTAGGCAAAAATACAGCTCTAATTGCAAGTGGCATCCAACTAATTATAATACGTTTATTTGGAGTTATAAAAAAGAAAGCTGAGGAGCTGTCAAGTTTTATGAACTCATCAAGATTTTTAAAATAAACATGACGCATCATTGCGCCCTATTATTAAATATTTTTTAGTACTTTCCCCCACAATTAACTGACATTTACCTAGTCATAAACTCTTGACATTTAGTTAGCTTGATTTGCGATATCATCTTTATTACGTGTGCTACAACCAGAAGTCACACTCGCCTTTCCTTTTATGGCCCTGGGTTTTCTTTTAAAATCATTTCATCATTCCAAATCTCAAAACTTGCCTCTAAAACTATAAAATTTAACAAAATAAAGTGGAGATAGAAAATGCCTCAAAAAATTAAAATATTTTTATTGGAAGGTATTAAGAGGAAGAGAGGATAACTTTCTCATTATAAGCACTTTTTGTTTCAATTTAGAGTGTTATATTCTCATATTCCACTTGAAGAGGAATATAACAAAAATATAAATGAAAGTGAAAGTCTAAAAGTAATACCACGCCAAATATGTTAGTGCATATTCAAAAAAAAATTAATTCTGCATATATTATAAATATTCATTTGTTATTCGCTTTCATAAATTCCAATTAACCTTTAACATTTCACACACGAGCTGGGAAAATTTGTGAAATGCGGTTTTTCTCGTGAGTCTGCAGTGGGGAAAAAACAAACACAATTTCTATGTTTGTTTTGGTAATTAAATTCGCTGACTTTGCTCAGTTTTGGTTTGGCAACAATTATTTTGTAATCAGGTCAAGGATTTTTATCGCCTCCAGCGCAGAAGTTGTTGGTGTATGCGTCCCGAGCATTTGTTGGCCAAATGAAATGTGGTCAACTGTGCTGTAAGTAATTGTGGCATGCAAACATAATGCCAAATGTCCAATTGGGCAACTGCCAATTACCAATTGCGAGACGTTGAATGGTTTAGTTGCCAGGCTAAAATTGCTCACTTCAGCTTTGACTTGGACGTTAATTCGGCATTTTGGCTCTGTGATTCATGAAAATTGCATTAGCTTATCCCTTTCCACATTACATGTTACAACACTACTATAAATATTACCTATTATTTAACTATTTACTCTTATTAATACTTCTTTTCCTAGGAACACAAATAACATTTTTTGTGCTCTTTTTAATTTTTTAAATTCCCAAACTTGCCACATATTCAATTTAGTTAATTTTATGTGTATTTTACACTTAGATTTAATTCTCTAGAGCAAAGTTAAATTATTTATATTATATTTTGAACTATTTTTTTAATATACCTAATCTTTTAAATACAGCCAATAATATATATTATGTACATTATCACATCCTAATGTCACGCTGATTTTCCTTTCGCTCTACAATTGAACGCTAAAAATAGTTTTGCAACATTTCGTGGCGCCTCAAGGTATGCAGCCCGAAGGCAGTGAAAGAGAAATCACAGAATATGATATCGCAGCCCCCCCTTGGAGGAAATGCTTGTGCGGCTTCGCGTGTCGCCGGAGCTCATAACAATTGTTAGAACGTGGCCAAAATGTTGGCCAAGCTCTGTTCAGTTGACCCACAGCGGCCGTTAAGTGGCAGTTGAGCGTCCCGCCGGCGATTTGCCCGGCAATGCGTGTGCGGCAAGTGCGTGGACCGCACCCCGCCCCCCGCCCCCCGCTCACCCACACAATCTCACAGCTACAAATCCCTTGCAATGACGCCCCCGCGCGAGATTTAATTATGCGGTTTTTATCGATTTGACACAATTCCAGAAAGCGGCTTGTTTAGCTTTTTTTTTTGTTTTTTGTTTTTTTCTGGCATTCCTTCTCAGCTGGTGCCACATTTTCACAACTGGGTAATTTAAGACGATTGCTCTAGCTTAAACTCTCGACATTCAATACTTACGTTATTCCGTGCTCCGACATCGGCACCCAGTTCAATCATGCGATCCATTATCGCCGTCCTGTTGTCCTTCGTGGCGTACATCAGCGGGGTCATGCCGGTGTTCTGAAACCACAGGATAATGATCAGAGATTTATTCATGAACAAATCATTAAAATTACGAAAGCAAATGCATATCAGAAACAAAGTTCTAATTAGGGTTAGAAATTTAATTTAAATCCTTTTACCTCCCTTTTGATACTTTTAACTCCGTTAAAGCTAAAATGCTTTTTGATAATTATCGAAAAAAACAATTATTTTAAATTAAAAATCTTGATAATAATGCATTATTGATCTTAAATGCAACATTTAAACACATTCTCGGTGGGCTCGTTATAAATTTTTAACTTACAGAATTTCCAA
This sequence comes from Drosophila sordidula, assembly GCA_035047465.1. Taxonomy (NCBI): domain Eukaryota; kingdom Metazoa; phylum Arthropoda; class Insecta; order Diptera; family Drosophilidae; genus Drosophila; species Drosophila sordidula. The sequence continues at coordinate 287,819 of JAWNPQ010000106.1, forward strand.
ATTTGAATTTATTTTCTTCTTTAAACATCCTACATTTTTTCTAACTTTGATATTTATATATAAACACATTTCTGTTGTTTGTTGGACTTGTAAGCTTTTCGGCCAATTCATATTGCTCCTTTAAGGCAGTCAGCTATTACCTTATTATTTTTTATACTATATAAAATGTAAATATATACATCTGTATGTATATACTTCTGTACATTCTTTAGCTTGTTTCTCCCTTTCCATCGTTGATAAGCCTACATTTTCACCTCATTTATTTTGCGTAATTTTCATAATTAAAACCAAATCAAGTCCAAAACAATAAGTATTTCCTAGCCCTGTCTGGCAGCCCAAAATAGTTGCCAAAATACAAAATTGGAACAATATAGTGCGACTTAAATATACCCTATATAAATTAAAATTATAACTTGTGGCATGTCAAGTCAAGAGAATTTGAAGCTATACCAAACATTTCTTTAAGGAAGAAACAGAATGTCATTTTTGCTTGCAGCACTCAAACCCCTTGCACATTCGCCTGTCTACAGGGTAACCCAGGCTGTAGTCTAACAAAAGTTGTATGTTAATGATGCCTTTCGGACAGCGAAATAATTTGCATGAGGGGCAACCCTTTCCTGTTCTGGCTTCCCTTTTGTTTTGTCTGCATTCCAATCGGGTATCTGCTTTTTTTTACCCTGCCTGCATTTTATTGTGCTCTGCCCCGGGGGGTGGGGGCATTAATTTTATGTCAACGACTTTTGCGTTTGATATTTTTATGGTAAATTGAAATCGAAGCGCTTCAATTTCGATGCTTTATGAGTTTATTCGGGGGTAGTCAGCGCAACTTGTGGCAGGACGTGGCCTGCCATTGCCTTGGCAGCCAAACATTTGGGCCGCGCTATCAAATAACACACAGCAACACACACCCGCACACACACACATACACACACGCTCAGCTACTGTGTCGTTATTTTGGCTGGTAAACAACCAACAACAACAACAACCAAAATGCCGCCGCCGCCGTTGGGGACGTTGATAAGGGCGACGTCGACTTACATTTTGCGCCGCTTTCGATGTGCTCCAAAATTGATTTTACAAAGTCGTGTACTCGCCAAAGCGCACTGAAAGTAATACCCTCTCCCTGGCTGCCGAACCGGTTTGAACCCGGTTCGAACCGTCAATTATTTACTCAAAATGCATGAAACATATTTAAACAGAAAGCGGTTTAAATTAAGATAACATGAAAGAGTGCGATAAAAATATCAAATAATAAATTGCACTATTCTGGTGATTATTTAAAATATTATTGGAACCCTTGCCATATTTAGTGACTGGCAATTTAGAGTCGGGGTTTTTTCGCACACCAACAAATCCCATATTCCGAACCGATTTTCTGATCGCCCTCTCCCGCTTACCATGTCGAGCACTCCGGCCAGGGGAATGTGATTGCCGTCTTCGCCCACATTGGCCACGTACTTCTCCAGTTTCTTGAGCTCCGCCTCGATGGGCGTCCACTCGCTTTTCATGGCCAGGGCGAGGACCTTGTTGGCCGTGTCCCGTATGGAGGCGCCCGCGCTGGGCGGCTTTGGAGCTGGGAACTGGTCGCCGTCCTTCTTGTCGCCGTTGCTGGAGCTGTCATCCTTGGGGTCCGAGTCGGCTTTGCTGGCGGGCGTTGCGCGTTCGCTGGTGTTGGCCGAATCGTCCGGCGGGCCCGTCAGCGAGGAGGGCGTCTTGCGGCCAACACCAGCGCCGCCAGCGCCGCCGCCACGCCCCCCGCGTCCGCCACGCGGCTGCGACATCCTCTCGGTTGGAATCGCTTACAACTTGGCCGGTTCAACGAAGCCGCGACCACTGGCCATTACACAACCGAAAAAGCACGACTTGCGGCCACTTGCGGCCACTTGCTGCCACTTGCTCCGCTTCTGGCCAATTGTTTAATTTGAGTTGTTTATGTTTTTCGCTCTATTGATTCGCTGCATAGTTTGTGGCCTGCATTTGCATTGCACAATTATTTGTCGGCCTCCGCATTTTACCAATATTTGTTGCCAACAATTTGCATTTTCATTGGCAACACACACACACACACACACACACAGTCAGAGAACAACAAACGTTTGTTGGTTACTTTTGCTTCGCTCGGAGCTCCTCAGGCCCCACTTTTCGTATGTTTCCTGTATAACAACAACACCAACAACAACCACACACATCCGCTTGCTATTATTATTATGCCTTGGGTTTCTTTTGCTTTCTTCGCTTTCTTCACTTTTACTACACAATTTTATATGTTTAGCCTTATTTGATGGCTCCCTCGGTTGCGTGTGCGTCTCACTTTAGCTTTTAGCTGCTTTTCGGCCAGACAACTTGGCTTGGCCTGAAGACTCTCAACGAACGGCGAGCGAGTGGAAAAGAACCAACAACCGTTTGCCACGAGCTTCAGCGAGTTTCTGATTTGCCAGTCGAAGCTATTTTCGCCACTTGCCTGACTAGCCTCGCTAACTAATCGTGTCGAGCGCCTTGGCAACATGACGAAAGACTGGCCGATTCCGTGGGCTGGGGGGCGCCACCCGGTGGCGTCCTCTGCGGCGCACGCGTTTGTTTACAATTGTTGATTCCACACGCTCGCGACCCTCGCCTGACACCGTTTTTGGCGCCAAAACCAGCAGGAAAAACAAGGAGTGCTCTCAACCTTCGTCGAGTTCTCTGCCCGGAGATGGGGGGTTTTAAGACTCCCGACTTAAATCTATTCAGCCTATTCATTGCCGTAGTTATCAAAATTAGTCGTAAAAGAGAAGAATACATATTCAATTAGATTCAACATGAGATCTTCCAGTATGGGGTCAAGCCAAAGGGGCTCGGTGAGGAACGTCGGCTCCTCCAAGAGCCTCTCGTCGCGCAAGAGCAGCCGCCGATTCTCGATGCGAGCGCGCGTGTCCGAGCGGACCTTCGACGACGAAACGATCATGCCGCCTGCGAAGTGCCAATGCGTGCACTGCCAGATACGGAATGCGCCGAAGGTGGTGCTCAATGAGCGGGAGCGCATCGAGATGGATGAGCCGAAGGTGCTCCGCCTCATCGAGGATCAGGTGGAGGACATGTTGAACGATCTCGATCAGCTGGTCAAGTTCAAGTCGGTGTCCGTGGACCCGGACCAGCTGCTGGAGAGCTGCAAGGCAATCGATTGGTTCGCCGATCGCCTGGCGAATCTCAAGTTCAAGATCTACGAGCACCACATCCCGGACTATCCGGCCAACTGCTTTGTGGATCCGCACCAGAAGGTCCTCTTCGCCAAGTACTTCTCGTCGCCCACGAAGAACACCCTGCTGATCTATGGGCACCTGGACGTGCTGCCAGCCAGGCCAGATTTCTGGCTGAACGATCCCTACGAGCTGAACCTCCGGGATGGCATGCTCTACGGCCGGGGCGTCACCAGCGGCAAGGGCATGCTCGCGGGCTGGCTACAGGCCATCGAGTGCTGGCTGAAGGTGCACGAGGATCTGCCATTGAACATCAAGTTCATAGTCGACATGCTGCACGAGGTGGGCAGCTCGGGACTGCAGGACTACGTGAAGGCGAGAAGCGACTTCTTCCTGGACGTGGACTACATTGTCTTCAACGTCAACTCCTGGCTGAACAGCTTTCGGCCCGTGATCGCCTGCAGCCTAACCGGCTGGGCGCACTTCGGCGTCGAGGTGCGCGGCGGCAACAAGAGCCTGGAGGGCGGCCTGGCCGGCGGACTGGTCTACGAGCCGATGGTCGATCTGTGCCACCTGATGAACCGGCTGGTGAACGACCAACAGGAAATCGAGGTGCCCCACATCGAGACGAACGTGAAGCAGCTGTCGACGCCCGAGTGGCATCTGCTGGAGGCGGCCGACTTCAGCAAGTACGAGTACAAGGAGGACATCTACGTGCACCGGATCCGGTACGAGATGAACAAGGCGGAGATGCTGCAGCAGCGCTGGTGCAAGCCCACCTTGACCATGCACGGCGTCGAGGGCGGCGCCAGCCGGCCCGGCTGCAGTCGCATTCTGCCCATGCTGGTGATGGGCAAGTTCACCATCAAGCTGGTGCCCGATCAGGAATCCTTCCAGGTGCATGCCGTCGTCAAGGAATATCTGCAGCGCATGGCACAGGAACTCGAAATTGGCACCAAGCTGAACGTCCGGCTCCTCGACTCCTGCGAGCCGAGCTGCTGGTCCACGGACTCCAAGCTGACCAAGGCCGTCATCAGCGCCGTCAGCTACGTCTACCACAGGGAGCCCATCGCCACCCAGGCCATACCCATCTGCCTGCCCATCGCGAGCGTGCTGAAGAAGCTGATCAACAAGCCGATGATCCTGCTGCCCTTCTCGAAGCGCATGGACCGGCACAATCAGGAGAACGAGAGCATCGAGGAGTTCGCCCTCATGCGGAACTGCAAGGTCTGCGCCTGCCTGCTCTACGAGCTCTCCACCCTCCGCACCAAGTGCAAGTGCGACGTCATCCCCGAGTACTGCAACCTCCGGGGCCACAGGGAGAAACTCGACGCCCAGACCAACGTCGAGGCGACGGCTCCTGCCAAACGCACCCTGTTCGCCAGCGTCTTCAGGGTGCGCGACCCGAGCCAACTAGCCAAGCCCAAGAAGAAGAGTCCCTTCAAGAGCCTCTTGTGCTTTAAATGCAAAAAGCCCAGCAAGAAGCGCAAGCCCACGCCTGAGGAGTAAACGCTTAGGATGGAAAGGAAAGCTTGTTTGGTTCCCATTAAGGAGCATATATTCACTTAATTTATACAATTTTCAAGTGAAAATATATTCCTCAACTTGAACCAGACATCGGGTACTGTATTTCCCTGTAGCTACAATTAATACCATTTACGAAAATATTGTTATTGAAAATTCCAATTATTGCTTCAACAGTTGTCGATGAATAAATTCAAATACTGATGTCACTTGGTTTTATCATCAATCAAAATTTATAGTTTCTAATTTCTATTTTCAGTTCGATAAGTACATTATATATATAGTAAATATGATTTGCTGGAGCGAAAACAAGGCCTGCGGCATTTTCATGGACCGCACGGTGGACGATCGCTGCGAGTGTTTGCGCGATCAGTGCATCCGGGACTATCCGCCGGAGCAGCGGATAACGGTGCACGAGCAGGAGCTGTATAGAACGTTGGAGCGCATAGATGGCAACAACGACGAATACATCCACGAGCTGGACACAATGCTCTCGATCAAGAGCATATCGAGCAGCATGGAGTACCAGAAGGAAACGAAGCAGCTCATCGATCGCTTGACCCAGCGTCTGACCGAGCTCGAGTTCGACGTGGAGGTCGTTGAGGTGAAGCCGCACGAGAACGGGCCGACGCAGTACGTCGTCTTTGCCAACTACTTTTCGACGCCGGCCAAGAACGTGGTGCTCGTCTACGGGCACATGGATGTGCTGCCCGTCGGCGACGACGACGGCTGGACCCAGCATCCGTTCAAGCTAACCGAATTCGATGAGATGCTGTACGGCCGCGGAGTGGCCACCTCGAAGGGTCCGCTGCTGTGCTGGGTGCAGGCGGCCCAGGCCTGGATGGAGGAGACCAACGATCTGCCGGTGAATCTGCGCTTCATCGTCGACACCCTGGACGACCGGAACAATCGGGCGCTGCGCGACGTCATTGCCAGCCGGCAGGTGTTCTTCAAGGCGGTCGACCTGCTGATCACCAACACCAACCTGTGGATAACCGAGGATACCCCCATGCTGACCACCAGCCACAGCGGCTACGTCTTCTTCGAGCTGGAGGTGCGCCAGAAGAACGAAAAGGCGCCCGAGCGAAAGTCGGCCGGCGCATCCGCCGGGCCAACGAAGACGCCGACGCGGGAGCCCATCGCGGAGCTCTGCCTGCTGATGAACACGCTGACGGACGCGAAGGGCTCCGCCCTCTACGAGGGACTGCAGCGGCACGTGCTGCCCGTGACCCAGCGCGACTGGGACCTGCTCAGCCTGGCCGAGGTGGGCATCATGGAGTACAAGGAGATGCTGGACGTGAAGCGACTGCGCCACGAGGAGTCCAAGCCCCTGTTCCTCAAGCAGCGCTGGTGCATGCCCAACCTGATCATGCACGGCGTGACCCACAGAGAGTACACCAGCCAGCGGGACTTCCACACGCCGGAGCGCATTGTGGCCAAGTTCTCGGTGAAGCTGGTGCCCGACCAGAGCGTCGACTACGTGACCTTCCTGATCCGCCAGCATCTGGACTGCGCCTACTGCCGCCTGCGGTGCGAGCATCCCGCCTACCTGCACGTCGTCGACTCCCTGGCGCCGCTGAACGAGGCGCGCAACGCGCCCTTCAATCTCGTCGCCCACCGGGCCTACGAGAGTGTCTTCGGCGTCCACACGGCCATTCCGGACACCATCCACGCCTGCCTGCCCATGATGAACGAGCTGCGCAAGTATTGCATGCGCGACGCCCAGGTGGTGGGGCTGCCCTTCTGCTCCATTCACACGTTCAGCGGGCAGCCGGACGAGTGCATTAGCCGGGAGGACTTCCAGAGGAATCAGGAGCTCTGCGCGACCATCATGTTCGAGGCGGCGCTCGTGCCGCCCGAGTGCAAGTGCACCGAGGTCAAGGACTTCTGCTACGAGACGGGCACCTCGAGGGGCCGCGACTTCCTGCGCATGCTGGAGAACCGAAAGCCCACCATTTCGCATGTGCTCTACGAGCTGGACGAGGCCGAGATCGATAGGACGCCCCCGATCAACAAGACCCTGCCCAACTTGACGAACATTCTGCTGGGCGAGGAGAAGATGTACAAGCTCGAATAGACGCGCGGCCCTCGCCTGATTCCCATCTGTGGGTCGTTTCTGTCAATTCAATTGGCCCCGGTTCAAGGCCAAGCAATTTGTGGCTCGTCTGTTGCTGCGTCTAAATTTTCTGAATTCAATTGGAGGTGGACTAGTTCTTTATGCGCTGATAAAGCGAGAAACACGCAATACAGAGCCAATAAAATTTGTACAATTACGATGCTAATGCCCCCGAAATTGATAACGAATTCGTAGATTGCCCGTTTGGCGAAGCTCAAAACCAGAACTATACGAAAGTACTAAAAGAAGTTCGAACTGCGTCTCCCGACTGCGAGATACTTTAAATCCAACAGTTGGGAATCTCGGCGAGGCATAAATATATACGTATTTATCTTATCTCCTGGGAATCATTTGAGGAGCTCGAACCAAATTTGGTTTTTCTAAACATGTATACTAAAGTGTTATAATTATAAGTACATAAGTTTACCTGAGAAATTATATAACCCCAGCACAATTTCGAACCCCGTATACCACTTTTCATTATGTAGAACACAGTATAAATCTGCGCAAATATTCCAAAACATATAAAAAAAAATTCCAGACGGTGAGCAGACTTAGAAAAACAATAATACAGAAACTTGATTTGATAACAAATATAAAACGCTTTTTTCGATTAACATATCAGAAGAGCTGCCAAATTTTAAAGATAAATGGGCAAAAAAAGCTTTTGAGTTATCAGCAATAAGTGAAATCTAAAATTAAAAATTACTGATATGGAATTGGAGAATTCTTAAGATATTCTAAGAATTTAATTTAATTTATTTTTTATTATTTTTGTTTTTTCAATGGTTTATTAAAGTTTATATATACATATGCAACTTAAAATATTTTTATAATACCCAAAAAATTGGCGTAGACGAATAATAATTAATTAATAGTTTTTTAAACATTTCTAATTTCTTGTTTGCAAAATGAATAATTTATGCAAATTAGAGCCAAACATCTTCTAGAATATGAATAATAAGAATATTCCGGTTGATTATGTTTATTTCTGCAATAATTCAAATATATTAAATAAATAAATAAACAAAAATAAATAAATAAATAGCCCAGCAAAGTGTTCGCATAGAAGCATAGAGTAATAAGATATTCTTATTACTAAACGATTATTGCTGAAATAAACATAATCAGCAGAAAGAAAAGAGAAGCGAATATTATACGCAGCCATATAAAAGTGTGTTTGATAAACACACAAAGCAACAGTCGAGTAAAACCGGTTCTTATAGAATTAAAAATAAGACATACAATCAAATAAAATACAACAACAACACGCTTTCGGACGAACCGAAAAGCTTTTTAAAGCACAAAACGAGCGGCATACAAGAAATAGAAAAAGAAAAAAAAAAGCAAAACAGAGCGCAAATGCCGGTTTTTTAAATACAAAAACAAAAACGAATAAAAGTACAAAAATAAAAAGGAAAAGCAATTTAAGCAACTGTGGCCATCGACACGTGCCGTCAGCCGAATGTGGGAAACAAAATACAAGCGATGAGAACAAACAAAACAAAACGCGATAAAAAAATGATCGACATGCGAAAACCAATTCAAACAGCAGCATGTAAAAATCCGATAAGCAAGGGAGCGCAACTAAGAAATACCCTAAACACAAACACAAAGACAGAAAGCGAGGCTGGTCGACCAATAGATTTATTTCAAAGAATACAAAGACTGCGCGACTTGTAAATACCCTGTACACAACGGCATAAAACAAATAGAATATTCGAGACCAGCAAATATCCGACAAAACGTAAACGTATTTCTCTTCTGTTCATATAAGGTATTTTTAAATCTTAGAAAACAGATCCATCTGTTCTCCAGCGAGCTACATACTTTGCTAAAATTCTATTTTTATTCTCTAAGCAAGTCAGGTATGCATACATACATTGTATATATGTACATAGCAAAATCAGTTTTCCCTGATTAAAAGTCAATGTCGCCTGTTCTATAACCCCTCTACTTCCCCGGCACAATAATATTTGCACAGGGTATTCCGCCTCCTCCCCCATCTCGGCCTCTCTCTCGCGCCCTCTCGCCACATCTCTTTAGTTTTGGGAAGGCGACGTCGACTGCGATTAGAGAGGTCTGCGCCTCAGTGCGCGTCTGAACGCGGCGAAAAGTGGACGTGTGTGTCCAAAACGTTCTTGACAAGTTTATTGAATCAATGAATAGCTGCGCACATCGTTCTTAAAAGTTGCACCTTCAAAGTAATGAAAAGGGAAAACAATTCTCTTAAGTGTTTTCAATTAATTCGACTGCGCCGCGTGTAAAGATGTTCAACAAGAAGCTGCAAATCGTGACGAGGCATATGCTCCGCCAGAGCCTGGGCCACAAGGCGATGCGCTGGTAAGTGCTTAGCCAGGACACGAACCCCAAGTGTATATCAAGGTCGAGATCCCAGGACCTCAGTTGTAACGCAGGATTCATTCAACTGCGCACATGTCAGCAGCTGGATAGTTTGGCTACCTTTGACTTGGCTTTGAAGGGTTGCTTTATTTTTTTTTCTTTTTTTCTTGCATCTTTGTCTCCACGTCAGCTTCTTTGCCGTCCACAAATTACGTAATACTCCCAAATCAAATAGCAGATGTTTCCTTCTTATTAGCCACCCAGTTGTTGATTACCGATATAAACTAAACTCTACTCAACCCGTAAATGCTATACACTGTAGTTGGGATACCATATTTTTTCCAACTGCGTAGAATCGGGTTTGGCACCTGTTGTTCATGAAACTTTTCCATGAGCTCTTAAATATTTCTAGTATATTATGCCCATGTATTTAAATGACAATTATGATTAAAATAAATTTCATTTACACTTTTATAATCTTACAATTGAAGAGATAAGCATACTCCACGTGTATGTAAGTTTTGCGATTTTTACATGTATATGCGTATGTATATGTACACACATATATACTACGCTGGCCTAATCCAAACAAACACAACAACAACAATAAAAGAACAAATTTTCAAGAGCAGTTACTGTAAACAGAGCGCCATAAATACAACATGCCATAAACTATTTTTGGTCCAAGCTTTGAAAGCTTTTCGGAAGCTTCACAGCTCCCCATCCGTGACACAAAACCCACCAGCCACACACCCAAGACACACACCTTTCGACGATTATGCGTTGGCATTAATCCCACGCCAATCTATCTTAATCTATCATAGCTTGATCACTAACTGTACCGATTTTGATGAGGCGTGGTTTTTATGGTATATATATTTTTTTAGAATAACCAAAATGTCGTATGGTAAACAATTTTAAATTTGTACTTTTCACTTCGTGAGCGAATTTTTTAACCACCTTTTATCCTGGCAACTATGTTTATCAGATATAATAATATATATTATATCGCTCCATCATTGCAGCCTGTCGACGGGTCTGTCCGGCACCAGCTACCTACATCACATTGGCAAGGAGCCGCTGGTCTATCGCAATGTGGGCCAACAGCTCGAGTTGGCCGCGTCCAAGTTCGGCAGCACCGAGGCCGTGGTCTCGTGCCACGAGGCCAAGCGGTACACGTTCCGCAGCCTGCTGGCGGAGGTGGACCGGGTGGCGGCGGGTCTGCGCAAGCTGGGGCTGCAGAAGGGCGACGCCGTGGGCATCTGGGCGCCCAACTACATTCACTGGTATCTGGGCATGATGGGGGCGGCGCGGGCGGGCCTCACCTCGGTGGGCATGAATCCGGCGAACCAGGGCCCCGAAATGGAGTACTGCCTGAAAAAGGTGGACATCAAGGCGATTCTGGCGCCGGAGACATTCAAGTCGCAAAACTACTACGAGATCCTGCGTGGCATCTGCCCGGAAATCGCCGACGCACAGCCGGGCAAGATCAAGAGCGACAAGTTTCCCCATCTGCGCACGGTGATCATCAACAGCCAGCAGAGCCTGAAGGGCGCGCTGCGCTTCGACGAGCTGCTCGATCTGAGCAACGCCAGCGAGCAGGCCGAGATAAGCCAGCTGCAGCGCGAGATCCCGCCCGAAAGTCCCTGCAATGTCCAGTTCACCTCGGGCACCACCGGCAATCCCAAGGCGGCGGTGCTCTCCCATCACAGTTTCGTCAACAACGGCATCCACGTGGGCACCCGCAACGAGCTGGACGGCGAGCGCATCTGTGTCCAAGTGCCCCTGTTCCATGCCTACGGCGTGGGCATTACGATCATGGCTGCGATGGCCAAGGGCGCCACCTTGGTGTTGCCCGCGCCGGGCTTCAGTCCCAAGGACTCGCTGGAGGCGATTGTCAACGAGAAGTGCACTGTGATACACGGCACGCCCACCATGTACGTGGATCTGGTTGCTGCCCAGCGCAAGCTGAAGGCGCCGCTGGGCAAGATTCGGAAGGCGATTACTGGAGGCGCCACCGTGTCGCCGCAGCTCATCATGGACGTCAAGAAGGTGCTGGGCGTGGAGATCATGCACAGCGTCTACGGCATGACCGAGACAACGGCCGTCATCTTCCAGTCGCAGCCGGGCGAGCACGAGGACCGGGTGCTCCACTACGTTGGCCACCTGGTCGACCACATCGAGGCCAAGGTCGTCGACAGCCAGGGCTGCGTGGTGCCCCTGGGCCAGCCGGGCGAGCTGTGCATACGGGGCTATATGACCATGCTGGGCTACCACGGCGACGTCGAGAAAACCAAGGAGATTCTCGGCGACGACAACTGGCTGCACACGGGCGATCAGTTTGTGCTCGAGACAGACGGCTATGGACGCATCGTGGGCCGCCTCAAGGAGATGGTCATACGAGGGGGCGAAAATATATTCCCCAAAGAGATCGAAGACTTTTTGAACGCCCATCCACAGGTGATCGAGGCACATGTAAGTCCCCAATCCATCCCCAAATCGAACAGCTACTGATTGGCTCTCCCACTCTTCAGGTCATTGGCGTTCCCGACGAGCGCCTGGGCGAGGAGCTCTGCGCCTTCGTGCGCCTCGAGAGCGACGTCGACCCCAAGTCCTTCACCAACGAGGCTCTGCGCGCCTACTGCAAGGGCAAGCTGGCCCACTTCAAGGTGCCGCGTTACGTGGTGCCCGTCGATGCATTCCCCAAGACCACCTCTGGCAAAATACAGAAGTTCAAGCTCGTGAAACAGTTTGAGGACACCTTCCCGCCGAAGAAGGACGAAGCGCAGGCTGTCCGAGTTTAAGTATTATGTGTTATTCTTGTACAGGTTTCAATCACTTGATAAAAAGCAATAAAATTTTTTTTAAAATGTATTAAGTACCCTAAATCTTGCATATTAATCGGATAGGGTCAAATGGGAGCTATTATTTGAAAAACGTAGAGCCTTTGATATTTTTTTAACTTACCAAAAGCAATCGACAAATAAAGGCTTTCAGAATCCTGCCGGTTGTGTGCGAAGAGATATCAAAGATTTTGTATTTCTAAACGGTGATTTTTGCGCTCGCAGCGTAGAAACTAATTTCTGTCTAAAATACCAGGCAAACAGAATCGACAGCTGCTCGATGTAGAAATATTTGCACTGAGCGCAAATTCGGCTCTCTCAGTTTTCGGCTTTGCACACAGGCGGCAAACGTTGCGTGCAAGTAATTGGAAAAATGTGAAAGCAGCCGTCTGCCGATTCTGTTCGCCTGGTATTTCAAGCAGCAATTTGGGCACGGTTTCTCAGCCTTAGTGGCTGAAAAATTTGCATACAATAAAGAAACCCCAATCAGCCACTTCTCCCCATTTTGGCAAAAAGAACACTACGGTTAGTTTTTGAAACAATTACTATTTTATTTTTAGGTTTTGAAATTATTTAGCAAAAAATATTGTAGGTTTCTTGTTTCGATAGCAATTTGTGTTATACTGTTATACAATCTTTCGCTTCCTTCCATTCATTCTCTCTTCAATTAGGTAAACACACAATTTCTGTTCAGTTGCTGTTGTTGTTGCTGCTTCTGCTGGGCTCACACATAAAAATAACATATATATATATATAGTATCTGATGGTACTTAAGAATTAATGACAATGCTGCGTGTTATAAACTTTTGCGTATCCCTTAATCTTATACATATAAGACTTGCAGGATTTAGATACATTTATGGATTACAGATACAGATACAGATACAATCAATGATAACAAATTAAAATTGTAAAGTTAACTAAATGCTAAGTGCTAAAAACTAAGTTATGCATACATTTATATATATTGTAAAGGCTATCAAGTTGATCTCAATTAACATAGTTGATTCACTTTAAACTGCCGCTAAAAACTAAATAATAAATAATGCTCAAAAATTGTTCACAAAACACACGCACAAAAAATGAATTAAAGCTTAAGTTCGGAGCATCGTAAACTCCGTAACATTTTACAATTTTAGTTTTAATGTGGGACTACTCTAACCCACTACAGCGGGCTTTACGTTTAAGGACATCAAGTGAGTTTTTTTCTTCTGTTCTAAACTTTTCCGTTTGAGCTTAATGGGAGATTTTTTGGGCTAGACTTATAATTTTTATTTAATTTTTTTTTTTTGGATTTGGGCATAATATTATTTTCATATACGATAACTCGAGTTGTATTTTGTTTTGTGGTTAGAATACCATAATAATATGTTTGTATATGTATAGATATAAATGTATATTGTATAGTTTATAAGTTGAATGCTTGAGCTAAATGCCTAACCATTACATACTGGATGTACTCAATAATACAATATATTGCTATATATATAACCAAAATGTACTCGGGTATCGTATGCGTTTTTTTTATTTTACGCTTGAAACTGTTTTCTTTCTTTTCGTTTATTTTGCTATTAATATTTTTTATTGAATTTGTTTGAAGAGTTGCTCTACTATTATACTGTTATACTACTTTCTTCTGCAATTGCTCTCCTTAAATTTCTTTTGTTTTTCTTTTTGAGTTATACGGATTGCAATCGTAAAATGTGCTACATATAACACTTATCCTTTTTGTTTACCAACCCATATATATTTCTCTTAAGACTGTGACGGATCCGCTTGCTGTGTGTGTAAAAAATTCTCCCTTCTTTCTTTTTTTTATCATTTTATCATAGCCGCAAATGAAAAACCTCTGAAATGGCTATTGCCCTCTATTTTGCTCAATCGCTTTAGCGCTCGTAATGAAATTATTTACAAGAAACATTTCTTTTTTAAATGAAAATTGCAATTATTTTATTCTTATTTCTAACTTTTTCTGCTTTCTTTTCTCTGACTCGGTTATCTTTGCTCTGCTTTTGTTTAGTTTTTCATAGTTTTTCATATTTTTTTGTTGTTGCTGATTTCCTGTTGCCCACTGAATTGTTCTACAATTTATGCGCGCCCGCTTTAGAAGCTATCATCATCATCCTCATCGTAGAGGTCCGCCTCGTCCTCGTCATCGGGCTCCTCCTCGTCGCCGCCCACAATTAGGTCCTCCTGCTGCGCATCGGCGTCCATCTCGTAAGCCTCTTCGGCTGCCTCGGCTATCTGCTCGATGACGGCGCGCTCCTCGTAGCCCACATCATCGCCGGGTGCCTGTCATGCCAGGTTGTGTGCGGCGGCCACATCCGCGTCGGCCGCGTCCTCGGACCAGCTGACCTCCATGGGCGTGCCGTTCAGGCTGCTCACCTGCTGCTCGAGCATCAGCGCCTCCTCGATGGACATGCGCGACGGCTGCTTCTGGCGCTTGGAGAGCGTGCAGCCCGCGGCGGACGCTGTGCTCGATGCGGACGAGGTGCGCATATCCTCCGACGAGGCCGAGCAGCTCTCGTCCTCCGAGTTGGCGCCGGACACCATGGCCTCGCCGGCCGACTCCTGTATCTCCTGGAACTTCTTCAGCGCCTTCGGATACGCGACCACGCAGTCCATCAGCTTAATTGTGGAGCTGCGCGCCCGCATCTCGTGCGCCGGCGCCGGCTGCGGCGAACTGGCGCACAGCTCATCCACATGCCAATCGGGCAGCGCGAGCTCGCTGCCCTGCGACTGCCGCTGCTGACGCTGGGCGGAGGCGGAGGCTTTGGTGCAGACGGATTGGGAGCGGGCGCGGCAGAGCGGACGCGGCGATTCCGGCTCGTGGCCGTGGCTGCGCATCAGCGCCGTGGCCGACATGCTCTGCGAGAGCGGATTGGGCCCGTGGCCGTGGTGGCCGCCATTCGCCTGCCCGTTGCTGGCGGCGGCCGCGGCATTGGCGCTCAGCGACAGCTGGCGGCGCTGGGTGGGGCTGCGCTCGCTGGTGCTGCGCAGCGAGCCGGCGCGTCGCACCAGCTTCGAGGCGGCCACCTGCGGCGTCTCGTCGTCCATTTCCAGCACCCAGCTGACGGAGTCGTTGCGCTCGATGACGCCCTTGATGACGGGCGACGCGGGCGGCGACGAGCTGCTGCCGGATGACTCCGGGCAGGAGCGCGCCGACGTGCACCGACTCGACGTGTGGTTCAGGGAGCTCTCGTGCGACCCGTTGGACAGCTCGGTCAGCTGCGCCTGCACCAGCTGCAGCTGCTCGGAGCGCTGCTTCAAATGGTACTGCAGCTCCTCCTTGTCGCAGGTGAGCCGCTTGCGCTTGATGTTCTCGTGGTTGAAGGCCTTCTGTATGTCCTCCATTTGCCGCTGGATATCCCTGCAAGCGAAAGAGTTGGAGTTAGTTTGGGAACAATCGGGTGATTTTTTATAAACTTTGTTTAGCCTGGTTTGCTTCAACATTATTTATATAAATAATCAAAATAATAAAGTATTATTGGCTAAAAGCTGAGATACACATTTAATGTATATTATAAGCTTATTCGATTTGTTTCTGTATTTAATAAACATTAATAAATATGAGTAACTAGAATTCGAACCCATTTTGAACGTTTTTTGATGCAACAAAATAGTATTTTATAATGAAAAATTAACCAGTATTAAATAAACCGAAAATTAATTTTCTTAGATTGTAAACTAAATTATTGTAATTTTAAATTTAATTAAAAAGATAAACTCTAGTTCGAGCCACATCATTCAACGAGGCTTGCGTCATTTAAATATTAAGTTTGATTAAAAAAATAATCAATTTCATTAGATGAAAATATTAAAATATTTGCTCAACCTAACATTTGTTTGTTTAAGATTCGAACGCAATGTTGGTAAAAAAAAGCCAGAATTATAAAATATGTGAGGAATACATTTAAAAAAAATAAAAACAATTTCAATAAAGAAAATATTTAAATATTATTTGATCTACATGATTCCAACCAAAATGTAAAATACGTGCTGAGTTATGGTTCGAACCTTTGTTTTAATTTGAAAATTAACCAATTTCAATAAAGCATAATATTTGAATACTCTTTGATCTACAGTTTGTTGCGGGTGCGAGCCAAAATCAGGTAAATCTCAAGGGAGCTTTGCTACTTACTTCTCCTTCTCGGTCTTGGTCTCCAGCTCGGTGCGCAGCATCTCGTTCTGGGCCTCGAGGAGCGTGAGGCGATTGCCCAGGCTGCGCTGCTCGTCGTTCTCGCGCTGCAGCTCGGCGTTCTGCTTGGAGAGGGCCGAGATCTCGGCCTGCTTCAGCTCGAGGACGCAGCGCAGGCTGTCCGCCTCGCTGGTGAGGCGACACACTTCGGCGCTGGTGTCCGCCTGGCCGTGGCTCGGGCTGCGGCGCAGCGAGGAGCTGCGCAGCACGCTGATCTCGTCCTGGGAGAGCGCGAGGCGATCGCGCAGATCGCGCTCATTGTGCTCGGTGGTGGCGCGCAGCGTTTGCAGCTCCTTGCTCAGCGTCTTGATGCGCTGCTGCAGCTCCTCCTCGCGCTGCGTGCACGCCGCCAGGCGAATCGCGTGCGTGTTCTCCTTGCGCGTCAGCTTCTCGCGCAGCTGCTGCTCCTGGGTCTCGTGCTCCTGCAGGCGCGTCTGCGCCTGGAGCACCTGCTGCTCGGCCGTCGTCAGCTGCTGCTGCTTGTGGCGCAGCTGATGGTCGATCTCCTGCTGATACGCTTGCAGCGCCTCCTTCTTCTCCTCGTCCTTGGCCAGCAGCTGGGATTCGAGCGCGCGGAAACGCTCCTTGGCCAGCAGCTGCACCTCCTGCACCTTGTCTTGTGCTGCACGAGAGCGTAAGTCGAGAGTTAGTCGCGGTTTCTAGCGGAGATTTCGGATTTGCTTAGCACTTACCCAGCTGCAGTTCGCTGCGCTGCAGGTGTTCCCGCTCCTGCTGACGCTGTGACCACTCCACGTCCTTTTCGACCAGCTGTTGTCGCAATTCCTCGCAGCTGAGTTGCGTCTGCTGCAGCAGCTTAATTGTCTCCTCTAGCGATGTCTTCGCCTTGCTCTCCTGACAGCTCAGCATGTCCATCTGCAAGGATCAAGGATCACAGTTTTAGAGATTGCTTCAAGGACGCGGCTACCTGCTATTATTTGCATTTGTATTTCAAGTGTTGCCGGGTAGCTTCGCACTTGGGTTATTGTTCCTGCGAATGGTTTTACGATGGGAAAATTCCCTCGGCCATAAAACTGAGGAATCGCATTTTATGACGAGTGGAAAACGTATCCCGAAATAAATGCGAGGGAAAAATTCATCCTAACTATTTTTTAAGCAGTTTTTAATTCTATTTTAATGAAAAGACTGTCGAAGGTTCCTTGAAGAAGCAGAAATTTCTATTAAATATATATTGCTGGCCTTAGAGGTAATCCAACTAATTAAATAAGGCTGCAACTGATTTTTTAGCTATAGGCAACAGTAAGCGATATCACGGGAATACCCACAATATAAACAATTTCCACTAATTGTGCCCACAAATAATATTGGATTAATACAATTAATTTTAAATCGATTTTTATACAGAAAACGACTTGGATTTAAAAAAGGAAAGAGTAACCCAGGTATTTTAGTGTTTATTTATATAATGTATTCCCAGTATTAACACAGTAACTTTAGATGCCATTAGAGATACGATCTAGAAAAAGGTATTTCAATTATAATATAAATCACCTTTGATTCAAAAGTGACTAATGCTTAAGTTTTGGATATACGATGATATATAAAAAGAATATCTATATTTTCCTTTTCCTCCAAAATTTTTCTTACTTTCATAACTGATATTAAAGGAATATAATATTGTTTTATAACATGCTTTTAATGAAACTTTTTACATAAACATAATGTACAAGATAAATTTAAATAAATTATTTCCATAATATTCACAACATAAACTGAATGAATGCTTTGCACGCAAAGATATTAAAATTATTGCCAGAAATCAATTCACTTGTGGAAAATATTTATAAAAAAAGAATAAAATGTCTTTGTAATCAAACAAAAATTCCCAACATTTTTAACTGAGTAAATTAGTAGAAAAGTTACTTAAAAGAATATTCTTGTGTATACATATAGCTATATCGCTCTAACTAATGTTATGTGTCACATAGGCATCTATAGCTATGCTGCTTCAAGATAACAATATCTAAACGGAATGCCAAGACCTGAATATACATAGAACGATAGCTAAATCACAGATGGTCTATTCCCTACAAACTTGTCAACTTTCTATTACCTGTTGCGCTTGTTCGTATTGCATGGCAGATGAGATATTATCCATGTAGCGAATTCTGCCCGACGTGCTGGGCACTGACCAGCTGATCAGATCAAAGTCCATGGTCTCGGCGGCTAAATTTTCGTTGGTGAACACAAAATTGTCAAACATTTTGCTTGAATATTTTTGTTGTCGAGCACACGTGTTGAACACGACGAATATTTGAAGTAGACTGATGACAGGAATGTCGAGTCGGTCGCTTTTAAAGGCAGCAGGTAGAGCAGGCAGCGGGAGGATTTAGACCTAGGGCTTAGACCTGATCCAGGCAGGCTAACAGGCAAACAGGAATAGCGAGCTAAATATTGACAGGGGATTTAGGAACTAGCGTGAAAGGGTTTACACCGTTGAGTTTTTATTCCAGCCGAAAACGAAAAAAAAACGCGAACTAGAAAAATTGGGTGTAGCCCTCGGTGGACCGAAGGGCGTTTTTGGCTGCTTGGTCAACGCCTCGTGGCCAAAATGCCAAAAACCTGACTTAGAACTACCTCATGCGGTTTGGGTTTGGTTTCATATCAAAAATGTCAAACCGAAAATTCGACACAGACAGTTGCCAGCTTCCACAAACCTATTTTGGGGCGTCCCTTGAGGGGTGTCTGAATACACTTCAATTTGCTCACCTCCCCTGCCCATCGATTTTGGGTGTACGCGTGTCGAAAAACTTGAGCGCCTCTCCAGAAGGTAGTACACGACATAGGCTAAAAGTATCTTTAATCCGCAAATTACGCTTCGAGTGCTCGGCACCAGATTTGATTAGCTCTAGTTCAAATTGCAATTGTCACGAATGAATTTGAATTTGATGAGAGTCAAGAGCCAGTTTTTGTTTATTTGAGAGCCAGCAATTAGATATGCTTCAAGTGGTTTTTAGGAATATGCCAAATATTTCGTGGCTTATGACGAAAAAAAAGTGAGAGCATATATCAAATTTATCATCAGTTAAAATAACCCAATAAATAATACATTATTAGTTTTAAAGTATTTGCTTTGTTTTTTAAAAGGTTAGGTTTCAATATCAGTTGACAAATTCAGTTCATCTTGATACGATACGATATTAATATATTGCGTAATTTAATTAAGATTTTATTGTGGTATAAATTTGCGTATAAATTGAAAGATCTATTGAACCGAGTTTATATTGATAAAAAAATATTATATGCGTTTTAATTTAAATAAAATTGTTAATTGATTTCTGCATATTCATACTCTCAGCTAAAGCACATTTAAAATTTATCTGCATATAGTGTCTAGTTGATAGGAAATAAAGGAGCCCAGAGCATGTACATGTATTGATAAACATACATGTATTAGTGCACTTTTGTTCGAAAAGCTTTGTTGCTTCAGCTTCGCTTTCCAACGCTATGTCTAAAGCTTAAAGCTTACTAAGCGTCAGCGTCTGTGTGCCCTGTATATGAGAAAAAATAAATCATTTGTCTTAATGTGCATATGGATCACGACTGAGTAAGAGATCTATTGTATTATAAATTGTAATTAAAGAAAATTGGACTCTTGACAGTATGACTAGACATTTCCCTGACTAACACATTTTAGTCATATGATAGTTATCAGGGTGCTCTTTCAGTGCTTAAGACTGTATTTAAAAAAACACAGACATATTAAATAAAGAAGGTGATTAATTTAAAACTGTTTAATTGTTTTTTGTTGTAACTTCTATAACCAAACTAAACTAAGATCTCATATATTATGGAAACAAATACAGAAGCTTAATTTCAAAAGCATTTTGGCTAGAGAATTTCGAAAAATAATGTCATCTTGTACTGATGCGTAAAATATATAATTTAAGACATAAGAAACTGTATTTTGAATACGAATAATAAATAAAATGTTAATCTTCTTCGATATAAAAAAAAGGTACTACAAATTGAAATATCAGCTGAAAGGGGAAAGCTACCATTATAGCTACTTTTATATTGTTTCATCTAAATTATCTGGTACTATGTCAACTCAATAATCTTGAAACGAAACAAAAACCTAAATAGGTAGCTACCACGAATAAATCCCGTGGCTATCAATCTTTAGTCTCTAGTCTAGACGCATCTGTCAACTGTAGAAGTTTGCAGTGATCTCATTAGCTTCTTGGACTCGGTCGGTTAATAATCGATTGCAGTCCAAGACAAATTTGATCTCCAAATTAGAGAGCATTGGCATTGATCGCCTGTCGTCTCTTGTCTGTCGCCGCATGATATATAATTCCGATGTCATTACGTGTCTGCGACTCCTTCATGACTTTGTCTGTGTCCCCTTCTCCGACTCTGCTCAGGACTACCTGAGCAAGTGCAATTAAAATGTGACTCGTTTGGCAGGACACGACGCTTGCTGCACTGACTGCACTTAATCCTTTGAGATCGTCTAGCGTCTATATAGAATCTATATTCAAGTTTCTAGAACATTTCTTAGTCGTGGCATTGGACAAGTTGAAAGCGGCCTTCATATTTGCTCTCAATAAAAATGCGCACACGCTTCTTCATTAGCCCTAAGCATTCGAGTGTCCTTGCTCGTGCATCTTTCCTGGTTTTCACACTGCCTCGTGAAATCTCACTGGATCATCATATTTAAATAAATATTTATGTTGCAACGGCAGCCGTTTAGGCTTTTAGTGGGAAAAAAACATTTCTGTTGTTGGGCAATCGAGAAATTCCCTTGAAAAATTCCGCTCGTGTTGAATGTTTGTGCAACAACCGCATGCAACAAGTTAGCCAAACATTGTGGCAACATTCAACTACTTAAACAATGGGTTATCAATGGCATTTAAAAAGAGACAGAAAGAGAAGGAGATGATGTATTTTTCCGCCCCGTGTTATTTCATTCACTTCTGCTTATTAAAAATAAATAAAATGAACATCAAATACAATTTTTGTCAAAGTTATTAGTGTTTCTTTTCTTTTTGTACTTAATTTAAGTATTTATCAAATTAACTATTACCAAGCCCTCTTTCTTATATTTTAAGAACAAGTATCTTATTTTCAAAATTAAAGAATTCTGTTAACAACATTATATGAATGGGTGATGGAAAGATTAAGAATACTTAAGTAAGAAAATCTGGTATTTTCTGTTATTTCTTTTTTATGCAATATGTTTTAAATCATCATGCCAAGGGAAAGTTCTTTAGTTTGCCGAATAATACTTCAAATTCCCAGCAAACGATTTATTTATGTTATTCTCATATACTTTACTGACTTATTTTAAGCTGCAGCAAACTGCAAACTAAATAAAACGGCACATGAGATGCATTGTCCTGGTATATCCTGTACAAGGATTTATGCAATTGTGCACCCGAATAAAGAACTTTTTTCCTCTTTAACTAGTCTTCTTTCTCTCATTCTCTCTTTTCTCCATGATTCGCCATTTCTTCGCTACCTGCTGCAAATGCATTTTGTGGTTGGGAAGTCACCAGACGAACAACATCATAAATCGAGTGGAGAGTGGAGAACCCGAAAACGAAAAATATCTATCAATATGCAAATGTCTAAATAATGTTTGTCGCGTATTTTTATGATCTTGTTATTGATATTTAATGCTGGTCAAAACAAGTCAAATGCAGTCGATATATCTAACAGGTAGTTAGAAGCAGCTGCTCAAGAGGTAAACATGAGACTCGTAAAAAAAAGGATGTATGTTAAACTATGTTTTACATCAGGTTATCGATTATAATTATAAGAAAGTAAATTTTAGATATTTGAATACATTTTCTGTTTTAATCGATATATAAAGTGAGGGGAAATAAGTTTATTATAGGCTGTAAAATAATTATAAAAAAAAAATACAAGATGTGCCGAAGAACAATTTGGATGTAAACGAAAAAAAAAATAGACTGTTTTCTTGAATAACTTTTTTTTGTTTTCAATTAAATTTTATAGATAGATAACACAATATGACAATATATGTCTATTTTAAATATTTCTCTACAGAAATAATTGACTGATATTTATTTTAATGATATTTTAAATATTTCTCTATAGAAATAATTGAAATATTAAAATTGAACTTTTGTTCATTTATTCATTTTTGGTTGTTAAGAATTTAAAGGTTTCATGCATGCTTAAGCAGGTAGAAAGAGATTAAAAGACAATTGAATAGACTATATTTCTATCACCCTTTTGGTTTTATAGATCAAAGAGCTGTTAAAGCTGGTCAGTGAAAACTGTTAAAACTCACACGTGTTCAAAATAATTCAAAGAAAATTGAAAATGCAAAAGCATTGAAAATGATAACAATTAATTGAATACAAGAGCGAAAACTCACACCCTTTCGCAAAATGAACAAAAACAAAGGGTAGGGACAGTGCGTAGGGTTAAGGCAGGTTAAGAGGTAAGGTATTAAGAATGGAATCTAAATTCCAACAGAAGAAAAATTTTGGAAAATTTTAATTAGTGCAAACACAAAAAGTGGCCCCGGCTTAGTGACAGATCCGGGGATCCGGTTACGGATCGGTAATGCGGTATACGGATTTAAGGGGCTTAACGAGCGCTGCAACAATTAAACAAAATTAGTTCAAATTTAAGCGCAGCTTAAGGCAAATTTTCTGAAATGGCCAGGCCGGTCCTTCTGGCCTTTATTAGAGCAGGTGAGACCCTTGGCTGTGATGGACAAAGGGAAGCAGCCGCGCATAAAACTGAACAAACTTTTCGATGGCCTGTCAGACAACTCTGAAATTCTCGGTTCGCCGGGCAATCCCTGGCGCCAGTTGGGCTAAATCCCTTCTCTAGCTGCCTCTATTGCTAATTTCCTGCCTCTTCCTCTCTCCGTTTCGACTGCTTTTCAACTCTGTTCGGTTCCATTCATCTCACTGTTTCCCAAACTTTACACTACAACAACTGCTCAAAACTCACCTGCTTGGACATAAACTGAACAACAATGGCGAATCCCAGCGTCTGCCGTTGCCCCTCCTCCTGCCACTGGCTGTTGGCCTCCAGGTATTTGGCCAAACGGTCATAGTTCAGATAACCGTTATCCATGTAGCTCTTTAGGGCGGGATTGTGGGCGACAATGTCCTCAGCCGCATTTGGCTGCATTGTTACCGTGTTGTGAGTACCCTGTGGATCCTGTTGAAGATATTAGGCACCAAAGAATTTATATTATATACATCTTTTATTTTTATGTATAAATAAAGCTGACTGGTGAATGACAACAGACCAAAATATAAAATCTAAATAGCTGAATTTTCATTTAGGTTATTTTGGATTGTAAGTAAGCTATATATGTATATGACAAAGCTATAAATATAAATAATTTAAAAATAAATTTAGATTTTTTCTTAATCAATCTGCGCGAATAACTGAGTCTGGGTTATAAACACTTCCATTTAGTGCCGTGAAATATGGGCGGAAAACAGTTGTATATATTTTTAAAAAAATTTTTTATATGAATTTTATAGGATCAGTGCAATAAATGGATCTTTATCATATATTATGCTAATATTTAAGAAACGTGATTTTAATTCACCGTCGGAAATGAATGATTAATGAAATATGAATGTGTTTATCAAATCAAATATGTTGAAAAACCCACCTCATTTGTACTGGAAATAGTATTTGTTGAATTCTGTAAAATCGCCTCCTCCTTGAACTGTTCAATTGCTTGTGGTTGCACTTCCTGCTGCTGCTGCTCCAGCTGGCAGCCATTTGGCTCTGTGTAATCGGGGGCGTGGCTGCCGCAGCGCTTCACTTTGGGCGCCTTCTCGGCGGCACAGTTGCAGCCTTTGTTGTCCGCGCCGCAATTGCAGGCCACCTCATTGCTGAGGGAGGCACGTTTGGAGTCGCGTGGCGTTTGGCTGGCGCTCAGCGCGGGGGACACGAGGAGCCCCAGACCAATGAGTTCCTGCAGCTCCGTTTGATCCACGGCGGAACGCAGCGATTCTGTAATCAAAAAAGTTGAAATTGAGCTATCGTTGAGTGTGGGATTATAATTTTTGATATATAAATAGATAGATTAGGCAAGCGCAAAGAGTGAAAGTTGTTGCTCATCAAACAATAACAACAAATGCCCGATGATAATCATAATAATGATGAGCTAATGATGAGTCAGTTCAGCTCAGTTCAGTTCAGTTCAGCTCATTTGTAGAGGATGAGTAATTGCTGTGGCTCAAACAAAAAGCCACAAGAAATTGCATGGGATCAAAGCCAAACAGACATAAATCTCAATGACAACAGCAGCTATGAAAATAGAGAGAAAAAGCGAAAGCAAAAATGTCTTCATCAATTACGCAGATTATATAGGTGTAAGTGCGGCCACGCCCACAAAACTACATACACACACAACAGGTCGGGGGCCTAGCGACAGCAGCCAAAAGCCTCATCAATAAACACGCAGTTGATGTACATCAAAGGGGGGAAAGAGAGCGATAGAGAGAGAAAACGAGGGAGATTGAGTCAGATCTTCCCCCAATCTTTAAAGTTCACTTGACAGATGGTCTCCCTCTAGACTTCAAAGTTGAGCCACCTCAATGAACGGTCCATCATTTTATTGATCCTCAATCAAACTCCTCTACAATCACTGCCCCCTCTCCCCCTTCCACGTAGCCATAATTTACAACAATTTCCTTACAAGCACGCGCCATAATCATTGCCTTTGGCCACGTTACCGCATCAATTTATAGCTAAGTGCCATACAAAATTGTCAACGCCAACCAGTACAACCTGTACCATCGACCCGCCTAACTATTTGTGTGTGTACATATAAACTCACTTGCACTCTGTTTGTTTTCTTCCTTAAAAAAAGAAAAGCTCGTAAATCAATTTCCTACTCACTGTAAATTTCTCACATTTTATCAATTGATTTATGAAAATAATTTCTTAATTTGAAAATTGAATTTCATTTGTGTTTGGGAATGTTGCAGGCATCAAAAAAAGAAAGAAAATGATAATACAAATTACTCAATCAAATATTTTTGTGCAATTTTGCAGCTTACAATAACATATTAGGGACAATGTTTTTTATTTCATTTTTTTTTTTTTTTTTTTTGTATTCTAAAATAAAATCGTTTTAAAAATGTAAAATTTAATTAAAAATACATATTATAAATATAAGGTTATATAATATTATAGATTTCTAAAGAGTGTCCCTAATGTGATAGGCATTAAGGCACCCAATACAAGCCTATTTTAGTTATCATTTATTTTCCACGATAAATGTATACATTTTTGTTGAATTTCAGCTGCCCAAGCCCCTTACTGCGCTGGACCAGACCTGGCCATAAATAACCTGGCACAGGTGAGTGCAGGAAAAGTGTGGAGCATTAAACCAATTACTCAAATTGGCTGTCGATGAGGCGACGACAGTTGGCCAATTAAATGAAATCGATACTGGACAACGACTTAAGCCGTATACAAAAGTCGAAAGAAAACTAAACAAGTAAAGTGGGGGAAAACTGTTGACAGCCAGTGTTGATTGTTGGGTGTGGCCTTAAAGCGTTATTTGATAACTGTTTAAGTTAAGCTTTTCGATTGGCTTAAATGATATTTATGTAATTCTTATGATAATTTTCAAAGAACATAAAAATCTTGAATTTAAAAAAGGTTATGTTAAATAATAATGAATATATAAAAAACCAACGCATTTCAATAAATTTAAACATTTAATCTTAGGTCTAATATAAGATTTGTGATTAATATTTGTAAGCCACAAATTAGTTCACATATTTCGCACTGACCAACATTGAAAACCCACTTGGACTTATTTATATCTCAACGCAAATCCTCGAGGGAAAACCCAGCACTTTTCAAACACACAAGAAACGCAAAAATGCTGAATGAAACAGGCAAGGCTGCCGGTTTTTCCCGCCAGTCATAAAAGAGCTCAGTGAAAAAAGGTGAAAGGAAAAAATGGACGGCCAAATAACTACTGAGGTGGTCGGTTAGCTGGCCATAAAATGGCTAAATGCAACAGTCACAGCGGGCATTTGCCGGCCCTTGCGATCCCGTCAGCAACTTGTTGCAAGCGGCGACAGATCCGTGAGAACGGAAAATGCTGGGAAAATTCTGGCAGAGAAACTGAACAGTCAGTGTCACGGCGAAATTATAGGCTTATTTTGGCCTTCGACAATCAAATGTCGTGTAACTAATGCCATTTAATTGCCTAATTGCCATTCCAGAATTTCGACATTCGAAAAACGCACCCGTCGTGTGCCACAAACACAGGCGAACAATTCCCAAGGCGTGTGGCATTGAAATCGAGACTCGCGACTTGCAACTCGCGACTTTTGCATCAGGTGTGCCATTTGTGCAAGGTCTTCTACGGCACATACACTATTCATAATTGTTAATGGGTATTTTGGGAAATTAAAAAAAGAAAAATTTAGCAAAAATGCAAAAAAAGAGAAATTGGAGGAAGACTGAAAAAAATGGGAAGAATGTCGTAGCCAATCCAGTAATTTTGGCTTCAGTTTAACAGAGAATTAATATCGATCTATCTAATACATAATAATAATATTGCATACATTTTAGGTCCTTGCATTAATGTTAAAATAAATTATTAGGATACAAAACTATTTGAATATTTTCTCTGCTTGACAATAATAGAGAGCCAAATAATTGTTAACTTTAACTAAGTTTTTTATAAAGCTTTGCAGCTGATAAAAAAATATCTAAAAGTACTATGAAGTTTCGTTCTCAAAAAGTCATCAGTATATTTTATTATATATCTTAATAAAGTTGGGATATTAAAGTTAAGATATTTTTATAAACGTAACCTAAATATTAATTTATAATGGTGTCCTCTAGAAAACCCTTTATTTATTTCTATATAGGTGCTCATTAAAAAATAGGTAAAAATAAATATATATCTAGTTAGATAACTATAATTCTCTATTCAAATGATATTCCATTCACATTCAGTCCGTTTGGTCAGCCAAGCTCGTAATGACGGTTTTTTGGGTTTTCGGTTTTCGAGTTTCGGTTTTCAGTTTCAGTTTAAACTCAACATGTGTCAACGCCTGCTGTCACGTCACACTGTGCGGCACCGTGGGCTGATGCCTAGCTGTTGGCAGGCGCTGTCAAGCAGTGACTGACCAACACACACACCCAAGACACACACACACACAGCAAGAAAATAATTGAAATACCAAAATATCTTATTTGGCATTAGGCAGCCGCTTGAGTGACTGAACTTCATGATGTATTCACATAACTATTCACATGAGCATTCGCATATTCGCATTCGCTTTTCGCATGCGCGTTTGTTGTTTTTGCCGCATTTGGAAAATGCAACCTGTCGCGGCCCATGGCGACCCACAAAAGTGCAACAAAAAAACAACAAAAACAACGACAAAAACAAGTCCATTGCAACAAATGTCCGTAATTAAAAGCAAAAACAAAAAACACATAAAATGAAAATTTGAGAAAAATACAAAAACACTAGAAAATGGCAACTGGCATTCCAATTAGCTGCGTTTCGAAAAGCAAAAACAAATCTCACTTGAAAATTCCACGTCGGATTTCTGTTTAGTTTCCAGCGCTAAAACGATAGATGTGGGGATGAACGAAATGGGGGCGGGGAGGGGCTGACAGTCAGCCTTTAAGGGGCATAAGTCGGGGCGCTTTTAGGTTTATTGCCCCCTGTCCAGTAGTCAGTTTATTTGCTGCGTTTCAGTGTTTTAATTGCAATTTAACTGCCAAGTGTTTAGTGCAAACGACAGATAGAGAGGGCTAGATACCCTGAGAGAGAGGGAGACGGCGGAACAGTTTAACAGTGGGCCCATTTGAGTAGTCGAGGCATTTACTGTGGGCGTCAGCGACACAAAAAAACTTCAAGCGGAATTAATACAAATTGCTTGAAAAAATGCGCAAAATGTGTAATAATATAATGGATGTGTACACATATAAGTAAAATCTTCAGTTGGAAAACTTAAATTTGAAAAAAATTTGGCTAAACAAAGGTGACATCATAAACCCTAACATGCCAAGTTTAAATAAAAAGTCAAAAATCGCCTCTATTTCGATTTAAATTTTTGGTGTTGCCACATTGCAGAAAGTGTCATATAATAATTCATAGCAGTCTGCTTTTTGTCTGACAGCTGTTTTTTTATATACTACTCAACACTAATTAAATATGTATAGCATAACAGCAGAAGTAAAGGCACATACGAATAAATTAATAAAAATCGATAAATACATAAATAATGAAATTATCTTTTTTTTTTGTCCAGATCAACATTACTTAGATGCGTAACTTTAATCCTTCTCAACGCTTACTAAATATATTTATGCAAGTTTGAATGGATTATTTTGAGCAGAATCAAAGGCATGAAACCATTTTTCTGTTGAGTAAACAAATGTAAATTTAAGTCTGATCATTCTCAACACTTGTCTGCGAGTTTTTATTGGTACTCAACACTGCATTGGCGCATAACTACTTAAAGTACGAAACTGAAAAATATGAACCAGCTATATTTATGGTGATGGCTATAAAAACTTTCAATAACATTCTTTTAACTCTAAAAGTTTCCAAGAACTACAAAAACAATTGACCAAAGAGAATTCTACAAAAGAAGTTTAAGTAAACGAAACTCAAACAAAGAATATTTTCTTGGAAATACTGCTAGAAAAAAAAAAAAAAAAATTGTAAATTCAATTTTTTGCGTGCTAAATAAAATGTGCGTCGCATTTTTTTAAAGTAAAAATAGAAATCGAAGCAACTTTATAAACAATTTACGATTGTAAACAACGAAAGAAAGCCATAAAGTGACCGTTGAGCGGAAGAAGTTGTCAGGCACAGAAAAAGAAGAATTATCGACTGATGAAAGGTATTGAATGAATGAATGTCTGTTGACTGTCAATCGGACTGATGAATATGAAGCCCTAAATGACAGACCCGAGACAAGTGAATGAGTGAGTTTTTTGAGCTATTGATGAAAGACTGAGACATCTGTTAAATTTACAGCAGAGAGAAGCAAAGCAGAAGTTTATTTTGCTGCATCACATATTGAAATAGTTTTACGGCACTGGACGAGGCGTACTTCAAGGTCGCAGCCCCCAAACCTCACCACGGCTCTAGCCAAACAAATTGAAATAAAAATCCACGCGTCGCATTTTTTCATTTTTTTTAATCTTTTTTTTTTTTTTGGCACAAGTTCTAATGCTTATTTTTAGATAAGTTGGGAACGCGTCGCTGCTCGGTTTATTTCACTTTATTTGGCACAATAAAACAGTCGAAACAAATTTAAGCCATAGCACAAATACGATATTTACCAATTAATCATGAAAATCTGACGTTTTACATGAATTCAGCGAGTGTGTCACAAGGGAACTGTTCATAATTTCTTCATATTGTATATAGGCGTATAGTATACAATCATATGGTAAGCATATGTACATGGGTATTTAATAATATATTATTTATATTCATTGTATTTTGCGGTTGGCAGCCCACAAAAGCGACATTTTGTATATAAAGTATACGATGAATAATGCGAAATTGAAAGAAGAGCGTGAAGACGTAGAATGAATGCAGAACATTTATTTTCTCCGCAATGCAGAAGATTGCAATGCCCTAGAAAAAGCTATCAGTAGAAAAAATTTGTAAGCTACAATAAAAACTTTTAAATTTCTTCATGAAAAGTGTAGCTTTTGAACGGTTAATTTCTCAAATACTTTTAATGTGAAATAAATATTTTTAAAATTTTTATTAAAAAAGATTCTAATTCTGTAAAAAAAAAAAAAATAAAAAAAATATTGTTGGTAATATTTTTGTCGATATCACGTTGCATAAATTCCATATAATACAAAAAAATTAAATTTAATTTAAATTTCCTAAGTGCTTTCGCAAACAGAAACTCATAAAATCCCTTCTATTTTACAGAGTATTCATGCTAATGCAAAAATCATGTTAATATGTAGGCATAAATACACAGATATTATGGTATACAGATATACATAAGTATGTGTATGTACATATATTTAAATATATACTAGCTTGTCGTTTGTTTATTCTGTAGCTCTAGGTCAGATCTCATAATACTTGTATGTTTTGCTATGGGAATTTGTTTTTAATGCTTGTCGCCAGACATTTTTTTTTTGGTTTGCACAATATTTTTGTTGATCTACGTTGACGGGTGCATTAACAACGTTACGGAAATTGCGTCGCAGCGATGCCAATAATTCGATAGACCTTAGGCAAATACTAAAAGTATTAAAACTCACCGCCAATTCCCTCGTCCTCAACATTTTCATAATCACAGTTGGCGAAATTTGTTGCTGTCGCACTCTCACACATTTTCACAAAAAGCAAATGCTTTCAATTTGCTTGTTAGCATAACGATAACAATATCGATAACGATAAGGATAACAACTTTAAAAGCGGAGAGCTTTTCTTCCAAACTTCTACTTTAGTTGGGCATAAATTGGCACCTTTTTTGCACATTTTTATTGCAGCACATTTCGCGACGCTTTTTGTTGTTGGTCATTCGAAGAGCAAACAACAACTAAGAAAATGAGCGCCAAACGTAGCCGCCACAAATCCGTTGATCGCAACAACAACGAAAATCACAACAACAACAACAACAACCACAGGCAGCACGCCAAAGTTCTAAACATAAACTGTTAATGAATTTCAATACGAAAATAAAAAGGCGCGCGCAACATTGAACATTTCGCTTGGCCAGTTGCCGTTTGCTAATTGCGGCGGTTAACTCACCACAGTGCGTAGCGGCGGCGGCTAAGTGTGGTGTGTGTGTTGAATAAGCGATCGTTGAATTTTCATATGCGTTAATGTATGCGAACTACGCAGACTGCGTGACGTCAGCTGTGCAGGGAGAGTGCTCAAAAGAGAGGGAGAGGTAGAGAGAGAGAGAGAGCTGTAGCTGCGCACAATTGCAGTTGACAAGTGTTTGTCCGTTCGTTTATTCGGGTCGTTCACTGGGTCACTTAATAGCTTTAGCAGCGCGGGCGTTGGGTATCGACGCAATCTTAATTAATTTTATCAGACACCACAGAGCACAGTGGTTAAATAGCGTGTAAAGCTGGTATTTAAATAAAGTTGCGGGATTATATGCAATTTTTCGCTATTAAATTTTAAATTGTATCACATTTTTATACAAATATATTATGTAAAATGAATAAAATGATTATAATCGACTTGTCATCTATTAATACAAATAAATGATAATACTCGAATTTATTAATGATGTAATAATAATAATACAAAAACATTGCATTAAGGCAGAGCCTTCCACTGTAAAGAACTTGAACAAATATTTCATTTAAATCTTGATTTATATTTATTTCCTTATTTCAGTAAGTGGCCAACAACAATTTCCAAGGGCTCACCAAAGCCTTCACTACGCACCACTGTGCAGCGACCAAGAGCCCCTATGGGGAAATTTGTTGCCAAAATCAAGCAATATAGAAGCGTCTAATTAATGAGTCCGACATAAATCAAAAATTTAATCGCCTCAAATCATGGCAGGCGCAATACGCAGCTGCTGTGGCCCCATTTGGGGTCTGTGCGTAGGCGTCAAGTGTTAAGTTTAAATTGCCTCTGCCACGCAACAACAACAACAAGTATATAGAGGCTTGGCCTACTGAACTTGTCAACAAGTGTTAATTGCGACAACGATAAAAAACGAAAACAAAAACAGCGCTAGGGCCCAGCGTCAAAGTGTGAGGCACAGTGCGTAAATCAATGGCAAAAAGTTGGCTTATAGTGCCATAGAGTTGGCTAGCCAAAAATGTATAATAGAGAAGGGAAAACTATAAAAAAAAAAAAAAAGAAATCCCCTAGAGGCAGTGGTTGGCAGCGAAGCGCAACAAAGCAACGGTCAACAAAACTTCACAATTGCCATAACTCCACAAATCCAGTAAAATCGTAAAAAAGAGAGAAATAAAAAAAACAACACCCACCGAGTGAATGTGGGGAAAATACCGTCAGGTAGGAAATGAACTAATTTATTCGCATAGCAACTATAAAGTTTTTCTTTTTTCTCTCTCAGTTTATTATGTGCGAATATGAGTTACAAAGTGAAAGACAAAGCCAAGTAAAATACAGAGAAAATATGTGACTGAAAATGTTAACAACTTTTAGGTTTACAAAGTTAATTCTAAGACAAGTTTCGAATCTCAAGTGCTAAATCTAAAACAGGTTGCGAACTTTATTTGCAAAGTGGTTGTAGGAATGCTTTCCAAATTATCTGGTTTGAACAATACTTCTTCAAACTAAAAACTACCTTTGGCAAGTGGTAATAGTTAAAGAGAAATTGATTAATATCTAGGGATGATTAATAATTATTTATAATTGTTTAAGATTAATAATAAAAATATGATAAAAATATTTAAAAAATATTAATTATTAAAGAAAGATTTGTGTTTAGAGGCAACTTTCATCTTAGAATTCGTCTATAACACTGGCGTCGTAATCGTAAT
This sequence comes from Drosophila sordidula, assembly GCA_035047465.1. Classification (NCBI taxonomy): domain Eukaryota; kingdom Metazoa; phylum Arthropoda; class Insecta; order Diptera; family Drosophilidae; genus Drosophila; species Drosophila sordidula. The sequence continues at coordinate 320,495 of JAWNPQ010000106.1, forward strand.
AATAGGTACGTGATGCCAATGCCAGTTAAAATTATCGAGAAGTTCCGGACGTGTTATTTCTATGTTATTATTTTTGCTATATATGTACGTTTTTTTTTTATTTTAATGATTTATATAATAATCAAATGTGCATAAATTTCCTTTAAAACTACTATTGTAAATGCATTTTTTTAATATTTTTATAGACAAAATCCAAAATCATTAAATTAAAATGATGGGGAAATTACACTTAAGTTAAATTATACACACTTTTTGTCATTGGAAAAATATAGATTTAATTTGTGGGTAGACAAAAAATGGGAGTAAGGGAGTAAGTATATGCTTCTTTTTGACAAAAATATGAAAAAAATTGTATTTTCAATAATGAATATATTTGAAATGCAGAATCAATCTAGACGACAAACCAAAACCAGATTTGACAAAATTATGGGCGTTTGAAATATGGGAGCTATGGGGCCAAGAGCTTTATATGTCAAAATTTTAGTTAATAAAAGATAAAATCGATTAATATCTTTAATATGCCACACACCGAGACACACTTTTTCTTTTGTTGCTGCACAGTTAAACAGACACACGACCTTAATTATGGTCAAGCAAAAAGGCCGATGACTTGCACAAGGGGGCGAAGCAAAAAGAACTGCGTGTAAACGATAAAATAAACAAGTTCAATGCAAATGGCACAGAAGCAACAACGACAACAACAACAAGAACAACTAACAACATTGAATAACAGCAACAAATAACAACGGCCCATGGTGAAAAATGTGCCATCAGCATTTAAAACCAATTTGCTTATCTCGGGCCTTAGCATGCAAATTGCGCATACGCCCCGTGTATGCATAAACATATACCGTATGCAGGCCAAAAGCAACAATCCACCAACAACAACAACAATTGAACAACCGGCACTCTTGGCCGTTGGCTGCCGGCCAAAAGCAACTCGAGACTGAAAGGCGGTTATCAATCAATTCGTAGCTGTTGCAGCTACTGCCGAGCTGAGTGCAACAATTTGTTGCGCTTAGCTGCACAAAAGTGTGGCGAGACGGGGTTGCTGCTGCTTTTGCGGCTGCTGCTGCCACGCGGCATTAGCCATTAGCCATTGGCCGTTACGTCGCCTGCACTTGACTCCATTAGTGGCAGGCAGGCTGGATTGTTGGCATAGCCAGCCAATCTGGCCGGAGGCGCCACAGCATGCGGTCACAGTTTGTTAATTCCGAGCGAGTACCGTTAATTAACGCAGCGCAGCGATTTAATTATGATTTTCTTTTTCGCTTTATTAATTAATCGATTTGGCTTTTCAATTTGATGAATCTTAAAAGCAAAACGCACTTGAGAGCGCCACAAAAGAGCACTCAATGCTGACATAAGCCTAGCAATTAAAAATCTCAACAGAGTGCGTGCGTTTAATTCGCTGAACGACTAGCAAATACCCTGCGAGCATTTTACACTTTTTCCACATACCTAACAGTTTGTGCTGCACTGTAAACAAGCAGGCTGCACAGCGTATGACAGTTTAACAGCCATTGATCGCGCATGCGCATGTTCTGTTCTCTCTCACTCAGCCAACTGTCAACGGCGCTCAGTGAGCAATAAGTGTCAGTGTGTCAAAAAGCACGCACACGCACGCACACAGTTACACAAATGCAAAAAGCACATTATGCAATTTTTATGCTGGCAGTCGCCGCAGCTGAGCAAGAGAGAAAGTGATGGGCTGCTGCCGAGCGAGCGAGCAAGTTTCGTTCTGCCTTTGCCGCTGCTTCTTCTTATTCTCCTCGTACACTTTGTGTTTTTATTGCGAGTGCAGTTGGGGTAGTCGCCTGGATGAGTCATCGCTGACTTGTCTAGCGACGGCGGGCGCGGGGTGGGATTTATGAGCTTAGCTACAAATTTAGTCACATGTATCAAATTGTGCTCGCACTTGTAAGCATTCCACTCTTCTTCTTCCTCTGCCTATTTATCTTAATATAGCGTGTTAACAAAGTATTTACTTGGCAGACGGTTTGCTTTTGCAGAGTTTTGTGTCTTGCGGTGCAAAAATCAATAACGGTCCATTTGCTGGCGCCGGGCAGCAGCCGACAAAAGTTGTTGTGGGCTTTTTTGTCTTTAGGGGAAATGGGTTCTTGTTGCGCCTACAACTGGGTACATGCGCAGAAAGTCCAAAACATTTATAAAATTCCAAGAGTATGATATGATAAATGATGCTAAAAATACATATGTGTATGTACAAAAATCACTAGTCAAATCTGAAAGATTGAGTATAGTGAAATGTAAACTTATAAAAATAAAATATATAAAATATTTTGCTAATGAAATCTAAGCTTAAAGAAATAAAGTCTTTAAAATTAAGTGAATCATCAATTAGATTAATAAAATTAATAATGAATGGAATTTACTAAGTAGAGATTAGATAGGTTAATCCCATTATTCTACATCTTCACGATCAATTAATGTAGATCAAAATATATAATGATTTGTGATATATTTATTCTATTCTATTCTAAGCCAAGTTTCAAATCTTTTTTATACTCCTGCTGAGTGTTTTAAAATTTTACCAAAAAACGCGTGAAACCTAAAGATACATTGTACTTGTTAAGTATATTTCTTGACAATTTAAAACAGTCTTTTTCTAATATACAACAAAGTTCTAAAACTCTGTGTCTTTATGCAATCCGCTTTGAGCATTAAAAAAACCAAGAAAACCAAATGACTTGTCAAAATTTAACAAAACTTAATAATTAAGATTATAAAGAATTAGATATTTTTGTTGTAAATTATTTTTGTATATGATAAACAATCTGAAAAAAGCACAACAATCGGATTTGCAACGCGCCAAAAAGCGAAACTAAGCAACAAAATGAAGACAAGAAAATTATGAACTAGAGGGGGAGGATGAAGGGTGGGGCGGGGATCGTATGGGTTCTAATTGCGCCATCGCGACTCTGGTGGAAATTTTGGTTAAGGTAGACTACAATTTGGACGGCTCGTTTGAAGCCAGGAAATTGTCGTAATACTCGAGACAACATGTAACTTGTATAAGACATTAAATTTGATGTCTCAGCTATTAGATAACCGCTAAGCAGTTAGAATTTTTCAGGTGGGTTGCCGTTAGCCATGGCTTGTTTTTGTTTATTTATTATTATTATTTTTTTTTTGTATTTTGTTCTGTGTAGTTGCTGGTTTATTAGGTTACTTCATGCTGATCTTAACTCATAACTCGCTCGCTTGTTAGCCAAATAACCCCAGGCCACAACTCACAATTGCCATTGTTCGCGGCTCTCGAGCCAAGTGAACCGAAATGGGTCAAACTGAGAGATGAAGCCAGACAGATAAATTGCTGGACATTAACAATTAGATAAAGATTGGTTTACCCTGTAAGCTAAACCAAATAACAAAGTTACTTAGTCCTTTTTAATCTTTTTAATCATAAAAAACACAGCTTATTTAAGGCATATCTAAACGTTCATAAATATATCTGAATATCTGATATACATACATACATATATACCTCAATCTCTGTGACTATGGGTGCTAAAGTAACGTATGTTCTAGTCGCATCCTATTGCTTCCATTAATACAAAACACTACTGAAAGTCCCGCACAGACCAAAAAAGTAAAGAACAATGAAGCCTATCTTTAGGGTATCTTTTAGTTGAGCAGAATCGGGTATCCAGGGTATCTAATAGTCATCAACTGCCCCGTGCATCGAATTTACATGCAATTTGGCATATATCAAATCACACCAAACAACTCTAGAAACTGCCCAGCCGCAGCACTATTTACAGGGTATCTCACAGTCGTCGCCTGCCTCCTATATCGCATTTTTATGAAATTTTGCATAAACCAAAACACACCAAACAGCCATAGCACTATATACGGGGTAGCTGCCAGTCAATCACTTTCGTATTTAGCCTGTGCTCAAATTGATTTTTCTCAATTCTTTAGCTTTTCTCACTCACCGGCCGCAAGTTTTTTATCTGTCGCCGTCGCCGAGGACGTTGCCGCCTTCTGCCTGCGTGGCAAGCGAAAGGAATTCCACAGGAAAGAGCTCGCTGATGTGGCAGATTTGTGTTTGCCGCGTTGCACGTCCATTTCGCTGTTGTTGCCGCTGCTGCTGCATGTGGCAACTGCAGCTGATTTTGTTGGTATCCTTGTGGCGGGCGGCGCTTTGCCAGCACCCTTGTTGTTGTTGTTGTTATTGTTGTTGCTATTGCTGCTGCCGAGCAACTTTTTGGCCGCCGCCATCGGCTGCGTCGCATAAATTTGCGACGCATTTAGATTCTTCCCATTGTACTTCATATCATTGGGATAATCCTTATAACTGTATTTTTTGGCTTGCGCATTTTTATGATTTTTCAACATTTGACGAAACTCTTTAACATCCGCGGCCGTTGGCAATGAATACGTCGACGTCGACGCCGATTTGCTGCTGGCGTGCAAATTCTGTGCCGAGCCGTAGAACAGAGAGACGAATTCATTGAGGCCCATTTTTGAGAGAAGCGCAGGCGCTGTGCAAAAGCACCAATGCACCAATGGCTGTCAAACTGTGTGGTCCGTTAAGTGTTATACACAGAGCGCAACAGTCGTAATTAAGCTCGCTATCGAATCGTTCGCACTCGCTCGCACGCACGCATGCAAACGCACACTGCCAACTCCTTACACAACACAACAACAAAAGCACGCGCAACGTCTGTTTGTTTGAAAGCGCGACGCGCGACTAACTTCAAGCCACAGGCGCGCGACGCCAAAGTCAACGGCGGCGGCGCCGGCGGCAGCGACGACGCCAAAAAGGCAAAGCACAAACGTAAAAATAACAGAAAAAAAATTACACACAACTTCAGAGCTTATGTAAAGAGAAATGCAAAAAACAACAACAAAAACAGCAAAGCAAACAAATACATTAAACAAAAAAAGTGAGTGCTGCTATGAGGAAAAGTAGGTGGGGAAATGAATTTAATTGTAATTATGCAAAAAAAATTATATTATTATTATAAGACAAAGTCGAAGAAAATACCAGCTTAGTGTGGCAAAAGTTATTAATCTAAATGGGAAATGTGCGCAAAAGTCGGAAACACAAAGCTCGACTTAAACAAAGTAAATGGAAAGAAATTAGAAGGAATTAGCTGTGCCTATTAAAATAACTATCTAAATTGATTGTGTGAATTTTTAGAGGTATCTTATTATTTTAATTTTAAATAAATAATATAGTTTTGATAAGAATGTATTAACTTATATTTTGAGGAACTTAACGAACTCAAGAGAACCAAATTGAAATGCCGTATATAATATTTGCATTTAAAATTAAATTAAAATAAATTAAAAATTCAAAAATGTACCTTTTTTTAAATTTTTTAAAAAATATAATCAATAGATAATTATCAATCTATATAAAGAGAGAAAGATGGTCACACTGTGCACAGAACAATTGGAAAAAAACAACTTAAATTAAAATAAATAATTGTAAAGCTGCATAAGAAAACTAATTTTTCACCTCAAAAGTCAAACTTTCCTTAAAAACTGGGAAAAGGCAATGAAATTCTGCTAGTCACAAAAAATTTGCAATTTAATTGTGGTTGAGGCAGAATTTAATGGCTAATAAGTAATTAGCATATCTGTGCGGAGCCTAGATATGCGCATAGATACCATTTTAATCATGCTTTTCACTTGGCTGGCAAAACCAAAAAAAAAAAAAAAAACAAATAAACTACAAAAAGTGCGCTTTTTTTTTGCCATTTCCCCCTTTCGCTGGTTTTTGGTTTATATGGAAGGAAAGGTTGGCTGTAATTGTAGACTTTGTCATTTCGTAAAGTCGTCGCCGTGACTTTCGCGTCACACTTGACCAGCAGCAGAAGACGGCGAGAAATAAGGGGGCGAGAAAGGGGCACGGCCAGGGGCAGACAAATAGACTGGTAGTCAGTTTTTGGCCTGGCCATTGACTGGCACGAGCCCGCAAGCATGCAAAAAATACAACAAAAAATAAAAATTAGAAATACGATAAAAAAAATAACAACAAAAAACGATATAAATGTTGGGCCTGGCCCAGAATCGCACATTAAAAGCCACGCTCCAATTAGAAGTTCCATCAAGTTTTGAGCCAAGTTAAGCACCGTAATCTAATTATAACCACGCGAAGCAGAGAAAAACACTTTTATTGAAATTACGCTCATATCTCCACGCAATAGAACACCCTTCCCCTAGCCCCCTCTCTCCAGCTCTTCCACTGCCAAACTGACCCCAATTTGCTTTTGTTTCGTTTAATCAAAATGTTGAAAAAAATTGGCAATTTTCAAACCAAAATTAAAAAGAGCACAAAATTCATTAATTATGTGATTTAAAATTGATTAAAAAATTATTGCACAAGTACCAGAAAAATAATAAAAGAAATATTTTGAAGCGAAAGGCAACCCATTTAAATTACCTCGAATATGACATGCCCTAAAAGATTAACTAGATTTTATTTGGCAAGGTAAAAGATATCAAAAGAGATAAAGTTAAATGCCGCTCTTTGTTTTAAACAAAGTGAATTTTGTGCATTTTATGATAATCAGTTTTAGTATAATTTGGAGGAAGTATGAATGGTTTGGGAATATTTTTCCTCGGCTAGCTTAAAAAGCGTTTTGCGCAATTCTTAAAGAAACAAAGAATTTTTGGTATTTGTCAAAATGAGCTAATAGTAATAAAATATATGGAAAAGATTTACGAAATAATGTGGCCATGGAGGAATGAGTGACATGTGAGTATAATTAAATGTAAATAATAAGCTCAACAGCGAGAGAAAAGCAATTCGTAAAGGAATTAATATGGTACAAAAGAATAAAGAATTTAGTGAACTTGGATGACAAAAAGAAAGAAGGAGTCGAAAAATGTAAAGGCTGAAAATATAGTATTCAAGAGAAAAGTTGCTTATATATAAAATGTTTTAAATATACGACAAACAAGCTGATTTTAAACACTTTGTACTTATCTATATTACAGCCCCTTCTTAAAAGCCAACAAGCCCCATTAGCCAAGTCATCATACCTTTTTTAAAGCGTATAAAATCGTCAGGCACACGAATAGCGTGCCGGATATCAGTTATAAAGCGAATCTACTTATGTATATTCGCATGTGATTGAAAGTCTTGTTTTCTTTTTACCCAGGAACTATAGCATTTATGTAAGGTCTGACAATAGTTGAGCGCGCGTTGAAAGTGTCCAAAATAGCGCTCCAATCCCCGTCCCGCCCTCCGCTCCCTCCGCTTCGACACGACGATTGCGTACTTAAAACTTGCCATGCAATTTTCCCACCTTTTTTGATTTCTTTATTTTTAAAATATACCCAAAAAATTATTGCCATATAACGCAGTTCTCACGCTGGCCCTGTTAAATATTCAAAATTGAATTACACAAAATCCCCCCCGTGCAGCGTTGACCCCCTGCCCCCCTCCCCCTCGCTCCACATTGGTTTCGCTAAGCAATTTATGCAATCGGCTTTTGGGTTTGGTCTTTGGTTTTTTTTTTGCTGTTTACCTCTTTGGCTTTTTGGCTTACTTAAGTCGAAAAGTTTGTTGTGTGCAAATAAGAAAAAAAAAATAGAGAGAAAAAATCTTCTGCAAGTGCTTTTTTATTTTTTCTTCTTCTTATTTTATTTGTCAGGCCAATTAAGCTTGTGCAATGTTTCGCTGATATTTCAGTTTCTTTTATGTCACAGCGCAATGGTAAAAATAAAAATCAGCACTATTATGAGTATTAATTCATGTGTAAACTGTTTAATTGAGTTTTACACTTGTAACTTTTTTGGCGACACACTTTTAAGAACGTTGACGAAATTTATTTATTATTTTAGAACACTGCGGCTAGAACTGATTTATAATTGGGCGAACAACAAGTTCGAAGAGCATAAAAGAGATAGATACATAGGAAAATAAAAATTACCCTAACAAAGATTTAAACTTTGAATTTAGCATTTTCATTATAATGCGATTATTTGAACTCGTCTAAATTAAGTCAATCCTTATAATAATTTCAAGATCTCATTTAAATAACATAATTTTGGACCAAAAATTGTGGCAGATTTAAACGCCAAATTGACAAAAAGGCTAAATCATGCACAAAAGGTGACTTAATATTAAAACCGGTTTAATTTCGATCCAGTTGTGATGATTCTAAATTTGTTCCTATGGCTCTTGGAGATTTTAACTAAAAATTGATAAAAAAAAAAGTAAATCCTAAACAAAATTGAGTTCTGACCATGTTACGAAAATCTAATATGTGGACCCAGGCCCAAGTGAGTTTTTTTCGACTGTTTTCGCTAACTGAAATGATTATATAATATTAAAAAAATCAGTTAAGTTATGACCAAGTTATGAAAGTTTAAAATTTTTACATATGACTATCTGGGATTTTTATTGTCTATTGCTTTCGTTCGTTTACAGTTATTTTCATCAAATAAATAACTTGATGAAATTTTGCAAATGACCATAAACAATTGCCCTACAAATTGTTTTTCATTTGCAGCTGGAAAATTGCAATTGCAAAGCAATTTGAAATTGATGGCGAAATTTTTGTGAATAAAATGAATAACACTCATGAGTGTAAGCAATGCTATCAATGGCGATGACGATTTTTCTTTGGGTTGGTTACGCATGATGGGCAAAAGAAAAAAGTAAAAGTTAATGAAAAAGGAAAATGCTGAAAGGTGCGTGTTGAATGTTTTTTTTTATTTATTTGTTAGACGGTCATTAACTTTTTTTTATTTTATTATGATATTTTTGTTTTTGCAAACTATGAGCTGGTCTTTTCAAGGTGGGGTGTGGGCGTGATAGAGGGAGAGGGGCCTGCTCCATTTGAGCAGCGACAAATGTTTTGACACAACATTCATCAATTAATCGAATGAAAGCGTGAAAAATGTTCATAAAACCTGAGAGAGACACCAAATGAAATCAATGAACTTGTCTTTGTGTGCGGGCTATAAATAAATAGTGAAAACGAGATAAACATAACAGGCGTGGGACACACACACGCGAAAAGAGTTGGCGTGTTTAAGATTTTTCCATTTTATTTGTAATACAATTAAATTAAGTGACAAATTAATTGAACGCGCGTCGCTTTGGGCGTGAAAACCATAAATAACAATTGGTCTTAAAGTTGGGAATCATTTTTATAGTGTGCCCTATCGCCGGGAAGATAAAGTGGCGATAGTCGATAGATTTGTAATAGAAATAATCTCTTTTCATTTATCAATCATTTAGAGGTTTCTTTAATTTTGTTAACTGACAATAATTTTATTTGAAATGCATTTGTAGTGTTTTTTTTTCAACTTCCTAGTAGATAAGTTCTAAAAAACATAAAATAAAATATTTTTCTACATACAATTCTGAGAACTTTAATTATAATTATTAGAAAAAAATTTAATTTAAATTTAAAAGAACGTTTTTTTCTCTGAGTGTAAAGAATACTTATACGACACGCTTTCCTGTCATTGATCTCTTGAACTGAAAGTTGAGAAAACAATAGAAAATCAATATTACCAGTGAACATCCAACCACAACATCACAAATATTTCCAGGGTATTTAAGTGTTAACTAGTTTACGAGTGTGGGCGGGTTGCTGCACTGGCTAAGCGCCCCATGACCCCACGGGTTATGTGACCCCGCTAAAGTAAACGCGAAACATTAAACAAACAATTTAACTTCAATAAGCCAAACAAGCTACAAGTAGTACTAAGCTGGCTGTGACGAATGGGCGGGGAAGCGGAGCGGGCAGAGGTGGCCAGAGGTGTTGCAGCACATTTGAGGCACACGCCAACACGCCTGTCCCCCAAAGAAACAGCCGCATACATATATATTTCAAGCGCACAACTCGTTGAACATCAAAGAGCCGCACGGCCGCCAAAACGTGCAACGCGTTTGCGGCACAAACAAGTTGCGACACTTTTGCGTGGAGGGGTAATGAAAAGAAAAGGGGGGAGAGTGGGTAGAGAAGCGGAGGTGCACGTAGTGGACTGGCAAGTGGTGTGTGCAGACAATGCTTGGGGGCATTTTGCAGAACATGGCGAGCTTTTGGCGAAGGGAATCCCCACAAAAGGGGATACACATGAAATTTGTGCTTACAAAAATTGTGCTTACCTGAGTTTAGAATGCATAGAGTTTGGAATTTGATGACAGTAATTAAAGTAGTTAACCAAAAAAGTTCTCACTTTAGCTTAAGGTAAAAATGTCAACAAGTTTTTTTATTTTATTTTATGCATTCTTTAACTTTGCAAATTAAAATCTGTGCGACTTTTATTGCGGCATAGAATGATAATATTTTTTTATCTACTATTTTGTTATACTCTTATTTGTCAAATGGTAAATTACTCTTTCCATAATTAATTCAGCACAAGGGAAAACTCTATCAAGGTAAGAGAATGGAGAAAAAAATTTACACTGAAAAAAGAACCAGACATCAACAAATTCGGAAGGTATATATTATTTATCTGCTACCTCTTAGTATAAAATATAAAAAAATTATATATAATTTTTATTTGTATAATAATAATAATAATAAATAAAGTATTTTCTTTTTATTTATTGTTTTATTAATGTGGAAAACCAGGTACACGAACCATGGTAACACACACACACGCACACACACACTCGGACATCTCTAGAAAACGCACGCACACACACTATACACATTCACACACACACACACACAGTATTCACTTTGAGGCGTTTGGCACTCGAAACAGGTGTCGCCCAACACTTTAAAAACAAAATTGGGACCAAAAATAAATAAGAATAAAAAAAATATGTAAAAATATATATAAATTTGAAGGTGAATATTTATGGCAAGCCACGAGCGTGGCAAATAGGTTGTTGCCACTCCGCGTGCGCCCCCAACGGCTAATTAGTGGTATTAATATTAATTAGAAAAGTTGCGTTGCTTGAGCCAAAGAAACTTTGACAGGCACCAAAATGGCCCCAGGAGCTCAATATTGGGTATGTGTATGTGTGAGTGTGAGTGGCAAAGTTTTAAGCTATTTGCGCAACTGTGGCGAATGCTGTTGTTGTTGCAACCAGTTGTCAAACAAAAGTCGAAACATGCCCCCGAAATCGAAATTGGTTTTGGCCCATTTGCGATGCTTTCACAAAAGCCTCGAAATCGAATTCAAAACAATTGAACTGAACTCCAGCCGAATTTATGTTTTTTTTTTTTTGTTGACTTATTTTTCTTTGTGTATTTTGCCTTTTGCAACTTACCTTCTGAAATGTGCAAAGTTTTCGTGCCATTTTTATTAATTGTTGCAATTCCTGCGTTATTTTTGACGCCCTTCTGGGGCGTCACCTTTATGGAGCCTTTGTTGACGGAGCCATTGGGTGTGGTTGTTGTTGTTGCCGCATTGTTGCTATTTGAGCGTTTTTCTGCAAAGAGAAAAAGAGAATGAGCAGAAGTTATTGTAGTTATATAGTTCCTCTGAGGGTCGTTAGAGAGTAAAGTTCGAATTGATTAGTATATTAGGTATATAAAAAAATTTAATAGATTATAAACTGGAAAATTTCCTATTAACTTTAAGATAAAAAAATATAGAAAAGACAAATATGTCCACATTTTGTTCAAGGAACTTTTTTTTCACAAGTTTAAACAAATTGTGGAAATTGCAAATGAGTTCAAATTTAGTTCACAGAAGCAATGCGAAAATTTATTGAATACTTTTAAGATAACAAATTAATTATAAATTGTTTAATTTAAGAAAACAGTAAAATATTCCGTTTTTTATACGAATTAAGTTCTTGGGGCCAGATCATCAGCTGATCGTATAAAATGTTCATTTTATTTTTAGTTAACATAAAACTGAAACCAATTGCACTCGTTAATAATCCACTCTCAAGTTAATTTAAGTGCTAATCGTAGCATAATTTGCGGCAACCACTAAAAATCGTTTTAACACCCGCATCAGATAGCTTTACAAAATTAGATGCACGTTATACGAAACCACCAACAGAGCTTGTCCCGTATTTCAGTTAGTCATGTTTCACTGTACTTGCAAATAACTCACGATTACTTCTGCCATTGTTAGCATCTGATTTTGTTTTGGGCCATCTAAAAATCTTTTTAATAAAACTTCCAATGTCCATTCTTTCACATATATTCCAAAGATAAACCAACATTAAAATAACATCAAAAGTGTAGCAAAACATAAAACGGTTAAAATTTTGTAATAGTAACACGTGCGGCGGTGCCTGCTTCGAGGAATTGTTTAACAATATTTTCAAAAACGTACTTCTCTCTTTCATTCTGCCTATCAATGCGATGGCAGGGAGCGAAGCAAAAAAAAAAAGCACATGTCAAATTTAGAGCAAACCAGTTTTCAGAATTTTCAGAATAGCTCTACATAAAAAAACATAATAAAGAAATAAACACCTGTTGCTGCGGGAAGAAAGATGCGGAAGGTAGAGAAGAAGGAGGGGGAAACTGCATAACGCAAGCAGTTCAAACGTGTGACTGCAGCATGTTGATAAGCTAAAGAGTAAACCAGCAAGCAGTCCAACATGTTGCCAGTAAATGTTGAGATTTTTGGTCTTGATACAGCAACAAAAACAAACAAGATCATGCAGTGCAAAATGAACTTGTTAACAAGCGGTGATCAATGTGAAATTTATTTCGTCTTTTTAAATGATTCACAAAGAATATAAAATATTTAATTAATTTAAAAATAAAAACCAAGATTATAGTATAAATAAAAGGAGACGAAACACGAAGCAATAAAAACAAAAATAAACAGAATCATAGCAGCAATTTGTGCGCAAGCAGTGCATAATGCTGCAACATGCTGCCAAGCAGTCGATCAGCTGCAAGCTCAAGAGAGCAGCCAGAGCACATCTTGAAACCCACCTGAATACAGCTGACAAGCAAGCAGCGCATGTTGCTGCAGCGGATTTAAGAGAGAGAGAGAGAGAGCAGCTAGCACAAATTTAGCTGCTCTTAACCAGTTTCTCTACCAAAACAATTAGCATAATGTGCTTAGGAAGTTGAGATGGGGACAGTTTTGGCGGGGAGCTGCAGCTGATCTCAGGTCTGTGGATTGCGATTACCTGCGCGCTTTGTTTCTATCTCTTTTTTAAAATTCTTTTTACTTTGTATTGTTTTAGTTAATTTGCGACTGCACGACAACAAAAAAAGTTGTCGCGTATTTACTCAATGCTAACCGCAGCAGCAGCGAGTAGAGGAAGAAGAAGCAGAAGCAGAGAGAGACAACAAAGCCAGAAGCCATAAATGGCTAGTACAAGTCTAGGCCGCAATGTACAATACACCCAAGACACCAAAAACGGAGAGAAAAACAAAATACAAAAAACTAAAAACAAAAACCGCGAGAAGTTGCAATGTTGCGGCCAATGTCAGGCGCAGGCGGCGCTTAAAAAGCAGCTGCCAAGGCTAACAACAAGTTAAAGGAGCAGGAAGAGGGGGCAGCGAGAGACGGAGAGAGAGGACAACAAGGTGGACAGCCACTGTCTATTTGAAAGGTTAAGCAGGATCCTCGTTGCAATCGGCTTTTTATTGATAAGCCAATTAGCCCATAATCAAGTCTAACCGGATCTTCAGCTGCCACTGGGCTGATCGCAGGTGGGCAGCAGCATCGTTGAAAACTTTAAAGAGGTGACAAAATGCCGCTCATAATTAAGCCAATAAATGGCTAAAGCCGCAATTCAATAACAACAACAACCACAACAAATATAATCATACGTGGGCCAATTCAGAGGCACGTTTAACCCACGCTCATGCCCATTGAATATTGAACAGGCTAATTGCAAGAATTACGTTACGTTTGCAGGCGTGATTGAAGAGTGCGCCAAGTGAAGCCAAAGCTTGTTGGGCCTCGAAAGAGACCTCAGCTATAAATAGAAACTACGCGTTATCTTGCTGATAATAGTCGCAGACTTGAATGCATAGAGATGGAAATACAGGGAAGAAGCAGCGTTGCATTTATGTGCGCTTTTGGGGCGAATCTTCGCAACGAAGCATCGGTGGTTCAGTGGTAGAATGCTCGCCTGCCACGCGGGCGGCCCGGGTTCGATTCCCGGCCGATGCAAGTCACTTTTTTTATACGTTCACTGTTTTCACAATATATTTTATTTGGCTAAGATAGTTTGCAATTAAACCAAAATAACCCAAGTTTACATTATTTAATGGTAGAGTAAAATAACTAAATACGTATTTGGAATAAACGTATTTTTACGTTATTTATTAAACATCAAATAAAATATTGGCCATGCTAGTAAGTTCATTGCGCAGTGATGCACAATTTAGACCTTGATTTTAAAGGTTTGGCTAGGTAAACTAGCTGACCTTTAGAAACATTTCGGTTTTTCCATGTTCGTGGGTCTGATCACAGAAAAAACTGTATTTTTGGTTCTAAAACTTACTCTAAAATTAAATCAAACAAATGTATAAGACAATAGGTTTATATGCACACATTTTGACGCCTCACCCACAACAGCATCGGTGGTTCAGTGGTAGAATGCTCGCCTGCCACGCGGGCGGCCCGGGTTCGATTCCCGGCCGATGCAGAATTAATTTTTTTTTTGTTGTGTTCTACTTTTAATATGTTTATATTCGCATACAATAATAATATTATTTAAAGGCCAAACTATTATTAGTATTTCCATGATTAAAGGGTTAAATGCAAAGCAAGGAAAAGTTAGTATTTATAATGTTAACAGATATTAAAAATGCTTGAAGATATAAACCTAAAACAAACTTTGGCCAATTTGTTAGTAGAAGAATGTGAAAACAATTGTCTACACAAATATTAAATTTGTAATTGTAATTTTATTCAGCTGCAACAAATATTTGATAACAAGTGCTTGGATTAAGTGGGGTTAAATATAATATTAAAATGTGTCTGTAATATTAATATTAAATATTTTGCCACCTAATACAGGTATATTTTGTGGTGACTAATACAAGAGCATCGGTGGTTCAGTGGTAGAATGCTCGCCTGCCACGCGGGCGGCCCGGGTTCGATTCCCGGCCGATGCATACTCTCTTTTTTTTGTAGGTTTTTCTCCCCACTTTTGAACTTTTAAAGTTAAAGATTGAAATCTGAAGGCTTTGAGTACTGCAAATTGCAAAAGAAATAATAACAGAGGCCATTGCGTGATCCCCAAACTAAACAATGGGCCGTGGCTACTGCGTTTTATCGTGCGCTTCTTCTCTCTTGGGAATTTGCATATGCAAAACACGTTTCTACAAAGGTTTCTTTTTATATTATTTTCTTTTGTGTTCAGTATTCATGTGCAAATAACTGGAAAAACATGCGCGATAGTGCGAGTAAATTTAATTTAGTCTGCCTCGATTGTGGTTTGCTGCTACTTGTCCACTCGGATGGGGGAGGGGGTTGGAGTGAGTTGGGGGCGGCAGCCACTCAGCCGACGATTCAATGCGACAATATTTGAGCAATTTGCTGGGCGCAGGCAGAGAAACAGAAACACAACACACAATGAGTTTTTGTCCATTAAACGTAATTTATGCAAAATTGCATAAAGAGGCGAATTAGGAGCGGGCGGAAAGCGAAATAAAAAACGCAAAAAAGTGATTTTGCATCGGCCGGGAATCGAACCCGGGCCGCCCGCGTGGCAGGCGAGCATTCTACCACTGAACCACCGATGCTTGTGCTGCGATCTACGCACAAACTTCAAGACTTTACGAGTCAAAGAGTTGAAGACTGGAAAGATGAGCACAAAAATAGTTGGCTGTAGCTTGTTTTTGCTTTCCTTTTTTTCATATCAGCAACAAATCGAATTTATAAATTTCAATAGCAAAGCACTCGATGAGTAAATAAAATGCCAAATATAGCGCCGTCGAGATAATGTAATTATGTATTATGCAATATTGCCTGATTTCTTTTTTTTTTACGTAAATTGATTGTAAATGGAAATATGGCATATCTATATGAAGCAAGAGCTTTAAAAGGTTTCCAATTGAAATACAAATGCAGAAATGCTTGGTGTGAAATAAATGTAGAAATGGAAAATATGAGCTGTGTATTCAAAAATTCTATTCATGTTTCTTCGAACAAAACAATAATTGATGTCATTATACAGTTTCACATGGGAGTGCCTAAATATCGAAATACTGTGAATTTATATACCCCAACTTTAACAAACTCTATTTATAAATCTGATATAATTCTTATAAAGTCTTTGCACGTTTTCAGAGTAAGCTCGCATATTTTGTGACAGCTTTGCCGATTTGCCTCTGAAAGTTTTACACAAAAATGAAAAAAAAATATAATTAATACTAATGACTGACATCAGCGGCTTTCGCAATTTGGATATACATATAAAGAGTCCACTCCCCAAAAATTAACAAATTCCCTTGAACAGAAACTCAAACTCAAAACGCATCAGCTGCCATTGACACATTCACAGCCAACTTTGATGGGGGTCTGTTTGCTGTATTTGTAGCTGTATGTGTATCTGAGTCTGCATATGTGTATCTGTATCTGTATCTGTATCTGTACTCCTGCCTCAGCCAGGCCGTAGCCAGACATCGCTGGGCACTGAAATGATTCACAGCGTCGCAGTTGGCGGTGAGTCAGCATTTGGCCAATTCGTTTGGCTGCTGCAACAGTTTCGACCCATTTCGCACACAGATTTCATCTCGGCCAAGTCAATTGTTCGCCCAGTTTTTTGGGCCATGCTGCAGTCTCAGCTGTTGCCATTCGCAATTCGCCATGGTGCCCGCAGCGGGCGATCTAACGGCCTCCAACATTAGCCACGCCCCCAGAAGTGCGGGAAAAAGGCTACAAGCCCAATTGTTTAGCGATGCTCGCAGTTTGTGCAAAATCATTGAGGGCATGACCCAAAAGACTACGACTGGAATATCATCATCATTCACCTGAGCCAATGATTACGCAATTTACCTGCTTTTTCTAGCTGTTGGCCAAGGGCAAAGAGTGAAGAGTGGAGCGTCGAGTGTTTTCTTTGTGATTTATGAGAAGTAATGGTAAGGACCTCAAGCGACACTTTTGCAGATGAGTAGAGCATACAGATGAAGGAGTGGTAAAAGCAAATAGATTGACACGTACTCTCAGATTCTATTAATAAATACATCTTCTAATAATGATCGTAATGAATGGCAAGAAATTTTAATTTAATATAAATACTAAGCCTTTTGCAAGTTGGAAGATAATCAAATATCTTGAAATGGCATTCCAATTTTCAGACAACATTAATATCAAAAAAAAAAAAAAAAAATTGATAGCTGAACTATAGACATAAATCTTTATATCCGTGAAAAAGTAACGATATTGGTCTAAGCCAAAACTCGAATATTTTTTTAGATTTCATATTTTTTGCACTCTAATGCTATTATATTTAAAATATATAAATATTTCATTTTGCAAACTTACGTATAGATGTAGGCGTTGGCGTTAAGGATTTATTTCTTGACGATTGGCCCTTGGCGGTCTGTTGGGTCTTTGGCGGCGGTCCCAGATCCGTGGGTGATATGCTCAAATTGCGTACATCACGCTTTTTGGCAGCTCCTGCAAGAAACCAAAAAAGATGATGAGACAACGTGAAAAAGACGTGATATTTTCACGCATATTTGCATGTAATCGATATACGTATATATAATTTATGCGTGAACACGTTGGGTTGCATTTTGTTGTTGTCACAATTCCCATTTAATAACTCAAACACACAGAGAGACCGCCCGGGACCTAAAAACGTTTAAGCACCCCCTTAGACGTGGCGGGACAGGGGGTTGGCCACTATTTGCATTTCAATGTTTGTCGATTAAAACAAAGCACTTGCATATAATTGAAGTATCTTTGCCCTGTGGCTTTCCATCTATCTTCTGCTCCCCATTTTCCAAAAAAAAAACACAACACCAGGAAATGTGTGAGAAATAAAGAGGAGAAAAGGGTGAAAATTAAATTACATTATGCGAGTGCATGTAGCAAACGCCAGGGGGCGCTTTATTATAGCAAACATAATGTACACAAAGCATTATCATATCTAGTCATAGGGTGGAGATTTGTAAAGTAGATAAATTATAATGTAGCTGGTGTTTTTTTCTAAAGTAGTTCCCAGCTTAAAGTTGCTTGAAAACATTTTTGTATTTAGTTAAGGGAACTGTAAATTAAGTTAAATTGTTTTAATTTTCAGACAAAAATCATAGATGGGGACATCTCCAAAGAGTATATACATACACATCTTTCTAGAATGTACTGGAATGTACATATATCGGAATTAGTGGAATTAAATTCCTATATCATTTGGTTGTTATAGCAATTACCGGTTAGAATTCATATTTTTGTCTAAAAAAATTACGGCTTTCCCAATTACTCGTTTTCCCTTTTTTTCATTTTACATAACAAAATTGACACAATTTTTTCCTTTATAATTGGAAACTAAAAGTGTTGATTAAGATTAACAACTGTTTACGCATCTGTATATGTAGTTGTGAATGTACCTGTATATATATATCTGTATAAATAAGAGTATTTAATTCACAGCATTCCAAATGTAGCTCTTCTTACTTGTTTTAATACTATTTTTTGTTATATAAGCACCCAACTATTTTGAAATATATTCCACTTAAATTGAATTTTCGCTGGCACAGACCAACTTCTAGTTAGGTTTTTCATCTCTCTTTTTAAAGCTGCCGCAAATCTCGCACTTGTTATGGAGCCGCATACATAATTTGCTGTTGCAGCAGCGTGTTAAGCGATGTCTGCATGCTGCAGCAAGGGAGCTGCAGCAACAACAATAACAACAACAACAACAACAAACAGAGCGGTTTGTACAGCTGCATGAAATCTAATAAATTTTATTTTTAGCTGTCGGCTAATTGCATTGGACTCCAGCCCGAGTCGGACGTGAACCACAGACTTTGGTCTGTTGCACGTGGCTTCTGTGCGGATTGCACCAACTTTTATCAGTGTGCGAAATGTGCAAACCACCCCCAACCACCTCACTTAACTCGCATAATCCCTTTGGGGCTTATCAAAAAATGTAACCACACAGTCAGGCGAAATAATTCGCTGGTTTCTTTTTTTCAGTGCAGTTCAGGCGACAATGTTGAATGCAAAATATTATTTCAGTTTTACGGAGATGGAATATATGTGTATATAAAATATTTATACTTTTTGTAGTTCACCAGAGTTTGTTATAGAACTAAGCTGTACGCGTAAGTGGAGCTCAGCAGAAACCACAGGGGCAAATAAGTTTATTTAAAGGGAATTTATATTTTTTTAATTATTAATTTAAAAGTGCGCTGAAAAGTTGTGATAAAATACGAAGCACAAGTAAAATATGGAATTAACCACCAACAAATTATACCACTTGCTTTACACGGCAATAATTTAGTGGTTAACATGCTTAATATATGTGTAAATTATAAATTACCTCAGTTCACTCTATTATTCACTTGCTGGGGTTATTGTAACCGACTGCGTAATATTTGTTCACAATACACAGAAGTTATTATTGTTATTTTAAAAAAATATATAGAATTTTTATATTTCGGAAGGACGGAGGAGGGCGTGGCTAGGGAATTGTTGTATCCATATGTAAAGGGGGTGACCACTAATCTAACTTTAAAATTTGGTAACTCTAGCTCTAAAATAGCGGAAAATAAAACTCTCGAATCCATAGCTCCCATATTTCAAACGCCCATAACTTTATCAAAACTGAACCGATTTTTATGTTTGATGGCATTTTTTTCATGGTTTTTTCCTCTAGATTTATTCCGCATTTCAAATATATTCATTATTGAAAATAAAACTTTTTAAATTTTTTGTCAAAAAAATCATGTTCTCCCCCCTTACACTTTTTCGAAAAAAATTTTTTTTTCAAAATTTAGAAATGCGATGTTTAATCGATTGTGGTTGTCACAATTAGTATAAAAAACAACAGTAAACCCGATTCTGAGGGGGTCACATTTTTTGTCAAAAATCATGTCAAAGTTGATATATAGCTCTTTTCATAGCTCCCAAATTTCAAACGGACAGACGGCCGGACATTGCTCAAAATCAATATATTCTTGTTACTTCGTGAACGAGTATAAAGACGTTCGAACTTCAAAAAGTAAGTAAAACATGAATTTAAGAGTTTTAGCAAACAGCAATTTCCAATTAATTGTAGTATTACCTGCACAGTAACTACATAAAATATATGCATGTATTTTATTGTAAATTTTATTCACATATGTATAAAACATAATAAAGGTTAATTTGAGCAACTTTCGCAGACATTGAAAACGTGTGAATCTGATTTAAAATTCGCAATTCATCACAGGCTTAAAAACCAATTCACTTTTGGCTCTTATGTGAGATTTCGCAATCAGTGGTTGCTTTATTTCATGAATAAGCACCCAATTTGCGGCATTACTTAATTACCATCTCGAGTGACCGCAACACTTACCTTTTGTCACGCTCTTCGCCCGCTTGCCAAAGCTGCCAAAACGCTCCCGTTCGATCATTTGACTGTGAATGTAGCGCTCGGAATACGAACGCGACAATTTATCCTTGGAACTGTGGGCGCCCATTGTGATAAGGTTTTTTTTTGCAGGGATACGTTTAACTGTGTTTGGATTTTCCTATATCTATAGCGATTTATTGTAGTTTCACTTTCACACACAAAGAGAGCGACTCTCCCTCTCGCTTTCACAATGTGCGACACCCGCGCAGAGGACTTTCATTTGTTATTGCTGTTGTTGCCGTCATTCACAATAGATGATTGAAGGCATTTTTTTTGTTTATATTTTCCTTGTTGTTTTTCATTTTCTTTCTCAATTGTTTTTGCTTTGCAAGTTTTTGCGTTACTTTTTGCTTTTATTGTGCTTTGTACAATTTTTGCAGTTACATTTTGACTGCAATTAAGAGTTCATGATTTTTGGACACATTTTTACTACAGTTAATTGCTTAATAACCGTTTCAATTAGCCGCCTCATTTAATGGTCAAGAGCGCAGTCAAGCACAAACGTATTTTTCCACGACTTTTCACTCTATACTCTGCAGGCAATAGCGCGCTAATTGGGTATATGCGACTTGCAAAGACTTGCTTCTCTGTACCCTTTTAATTATTTCACTATTTATTTATTATTTATATAACATCTTTTATATTAATGTTTAAGATGTAATGCAAAATTGATCCTAGAATACTCTTTACGAACCATAAATTTCATAACAGTTATGCAAAAGGTATATTCTGCAGAATACAGAGTATCTGCTAGTCTCACAACTCTTCCATTCACCTAATAGTTAATTAAAAGATTTTTATTGACGCATTTCATGGAATTTTTTTAATGCGCCGGAAAATTCAATAATTGTGCCCATTAAAATCGTGTGAAAATCGACCAATTCGCATAACTCAGTAGAAAATCAAAATATTTTTAATTTTTGGAATGGATACAAAACACATTTCACATTTTCAAGAGCTTCGAATGGAGTGTGAGGAGGTAAAAGGAATTTCGCAACAACACAAATGTCGTGTGAGTCTGTTGATAAATTGCCGCAGCAGATGAAACGACCTCAATTCTCAACTCGTAGACGCGCCTTCGTCGGGCAGGTGCAGCCCCAAAAAGAAACGTAGAAAAAAGCCAAACAAAAACTATTGCAACAGGCCCCAAATAAATCTTTCCTGAACTTACGATCTACGGCAACTCGAGTAGGAAATTCTACGCTGCGCGTTGACAGCACTTGAATGTCATCATAACTTATTAGCCAAAATGGAGAAGGAGCCAAATGCGACGCGTTGAGCGAAATGGGTTGACAAATTGCTAGCCAGCTTTTGAAGGCTTTTCAGTTATGTGGAGCAAACGGCAAGACAAAACAAAAAAAGTACCCGTTAATAATTTTCCCTGGCTGTAAAAACAAAAACAAAAACTGGGAAATTCATGCTTGCAACGTGCGACAGACGAAGCGCAACCTCATTGCTAAAAATAGTTGGGGTGTTCCTCTTACGAGAAACTACGAGGTAGGTTCGAAAAAGTATCGTCAGAGTACAAATTTCAAGAGAAGGCGATTCAAAGTTTCATTTTAATTATTAATTGAATTAAATATTTAGAGGAAACTTAGGAATTCAGGCTGAGATTCAATAAAAACTATTTAAAA
Source organism: Drosophila sordidula (assembly GCA_035047465.1). NCBI lineage: Eukaryota > Metazoa > Arthropoda > Insecta > Diptera > Drosophilidae > Drosophila > Drosophila sordidula. The sequence continues at coordinate 342,575 of JAWNPQ010000106.1, forward strand.
TAAACATTTTCAAACATTTCATATTTTCTAAAATGCTCAATAAATTAGAATTGTAAGTTTGAGGTTTTTTAATTTGCCTGCACTAAGATGTTTATAGTAAAAATTAAGCTAATTTGGAATTGTTTCGATTTAAGCATCAATAATACTCAAGAACGTTTTATTTAATCTCGAAATTTTTAAGTTAACGACTTAAAAATAATACTTAATCCACTTAAATTTTTTACTTAATGCAAGAACTTTCTTCTTATGTTGGCAACATTAAAAGTCGCTTATGACTTAAGAAATTGTTAGAACTTAGTTTAAGAACAAAAACCGAACATTATTAGATTTTTTTTTAACCTAAAGAATTTGGTTAAATATTTTAAATCATTCATACGTCTACTTCTCAAGTATAGAAACTCTTCACTGAGTTTTCAAATTTGTGAGCAGCCCTCGCTTGGATTCAGTCAGTGTGGCAGCCCCGTAAATGTCATTTCGGCCAGCCGAACTATAATTAGCCACATTATCGGGCAGACGTATTCCGGATCGTAGCTAAGACTAAGACAATTGCTATGTGAAGAGATAGGCGAGGGGTGGGGGCAATAGAGGGGAAATGTCGTAGTGCACGAATAGCTCTAAATTTGGCGTCAGTCAATTGGAAAAATAAAACAAAGCTTGAGAGCATAATTCACATGCTTGGCACATGATTGAACACGGAGCAGCCAAAGTCGTAAATGCCGGAAGTATATCAACTAAAAGCGGAAGTTGTGGGCCATTCTCAAGGGCATTTCAACGCTGGTGTTATTTTTGTTGTTGCTTTTGTTGTTGTATTTGTTGTCATTTATCAGCGCCTGCTTTGCCCGATCGAAACGAAGTTGCGGCAATTGCCGTTGGGGAGAGCTCCATTTAATTTAATATGCAAAAATTGAATTTGACTTTTAATTAAAAGTTGTTGGGGCTTCGCTGCTGCTGCTGATGCTGCTTCAGTGCGTGGGCGTCTGCAGTTTTTCGCCGCAGCAACAGGAAAAGCAACTGCAGACAGGCAGCAGAAGCAAAAGCAATTAATTGAACAGGCGCAGGTGGCGGCAGAAGGTGGTGTCAAAAAGGAGACACAGGTGAGCATAAATATGCATAATTCAGGGCAGGGCGGGGCAGCTGTGGTGGCAAGTGCCAACATTTCCACACAGAAAAGTTTCCTGGTGGAAAGTCAATGGAATTAATAGGGCGCACAGCAGCAGAAGTGAATATATAAAGGGTATTTAAATATAAGAAAGAAGCAAAGGAGAAGGTTTAATCAAGACATTGAGTTGGGTTTTAAACGAACGGCTTTGCAACTATGAAATGCAGCATGAATTGATTACATTTTTAAATTTTGAAATTGTAAAACACTTTTTGGGTATATTCTTCGATTCATGTTATACAAAATATTTGTAATTAATTTTTTTTAAAACCCTTTACCCGACTTCCACATAATTTAATTCAACATTAATTTTTAAAAGCCGACATTCCTACAAAAAGTCATTGCGTATATTCTGATAATGATATCTTATTTTCATTTTTAGTAGAAATTACGTAGATTTCTTGTTTATACTAAAATTCTCATTAATACTTCCATTTATTCTCAATTAACTTTTGGTTTGCTCTTTTTAAAGTAGAAAAAGACTATAAAAGTTTTATGATACATAAATTTCATGCATAAAATTTAGTTGCGTGATTTTCCAGACTCGTAATTTATTTTCCACATACTCGTAAAATGATATGTCTACTGATGTGTGGCCAGGCCCGGGAAAATAATGATCGCACTAAATACCGAAGCGAACATCACAAACTGCAAATTTGATTATTCAAATGGACGAACGAATGGAGTTATGAGCACATTCAAATAGCCACAACTATTGCAAAGCCATAACAGCGAATGGAGGTGAATGCACTCACCCAACTCAACTGAACTGAAATGAACTGAACCACCAACTCAACCAAATGAACCAACTGCACCAACTGGTCAATAAAATTAACAATTGCCATGCAAAAGTTTTTTTTTTATTATTATTAATGTGCCGCACATAAATATAAAAAATGTTGCACCATTAAATACAACAACAAAAGAAGGGGCAGGGTAGGGTGTACCGGATATTGCAAAAGAGCGGGGGTATTCAGCAATAGTCATTAAATCGAGCAAACTGCCAACAGTAAAAGAAGCAATTGACATTATATTAAATAATACATATATATAACAACTTTAGAAAAAATGTATATATGTATATACAAAAATATTAATTTTCTCTTCTTTTATTCTTGTTAAAAAGGCGAATTTGCATTCAGTAAACGTTTTATTTCGTATGATGTCATTGAAATATTTATTTTGCCCCCCTGAATGTGCTCCAGAAAATTTAAGAAAAACTGCGCAGGGCCAAGACAAATTTAGATATTTGACATAGATTTGTGTGTCTTGAATACCCTGTAAGCATAAAATGAGCGCGAACGGTATGCGTGACTGCAGAGTGCGTATGCACTTAGAAAACTTTGTGGCTATAAAAGCCAATATTTTCCAATTTAAAACTATATATTGTGTGATTTTCTACAAATTTGCGTGTAAGTCAAGTTATTAGAAATATTGAGAGCTTTGTTTAAAATTTAAGAAACATTCAAAACCAAGCAAATATTTATTTTTTTAAAGAATATTATTAAACAAATAAGTTAATTTATTGGAAATATTTGGAATTATATTTATATATATTTAAGTATTCAAAAGTATTAAACAAAATACTAGTTTGGCCATAATACAATTTTAACAGATTTTTTAAACAAAAATTCCAGCTTTATTTTTTCTAATATTCAGAATTTTGAATACGTACAAGAGCACAACTTCTTGAACAGAAATAACAAAAATAATGTGTATTGTATGTATTTTAATCAAATTTAGCCATGTTTTTATAATATATCCATTTACTCTTTTACAACTATACAAACTTGTACAAAAAATATGTCGCATAAGGTATTTCTTAAGTCAGGCAAGCTCGCTTTACTTATTGCCTTGGCTGTCTTGTTTTGTCTAGCGTGGAGGAAATTGCAACTGCATACAAAAGGCGCAGCGCAAAGGCAAATGCATTCATAATGCAATTTTATTTTTAAATCGTTGGCTGTCATCTCGCTTAGGGGCGCACATTTCGTATTTTATTTTCTCGTATTTGATTTTCACGTATATATATATATATATACCTTCACTTGGCTTCTGGCACACTTTTGGCCTGCAAGCAAGTGGCGGCAATTTGTTATAAAAATATCCATTTGCATATTAGCATAGATATAGACTTAAGTAAATTTTGTTAGATGCGAGTGCAGTTTTCTCGAGATATTGGGCAAAATGTGTGAATTTATAAAGCCAACATTCGCTGCCAGTTGCAAGTTGGCTAATGTTTTTTTCGCACACACAGTTTCTGGGTAAATGTCTACTGCAAACGGCACAAATCTCAATTTTCGCTGGCCAACTGAATTGACAACAACAAGTGGCCCGCTAATTTGGTTAATTTGTGCTAAATGAGGCTAAGAATTGTAGCAAAAATATATTTATGAACTCAGAATAACGCATATAATGACTTTTATGCCAAAAATCTGTTTAGTCTGTCTGCTTGAATGCTTTTAGTTTTTTATTGAGTTTTTTTTTTGTTTCAGTAAAAACGTGAAAGCTTTAATTGTATTAATTAATATATTAAAATAAATCACAGTTAAGGCTGAACTGCGCAAATTTTGAATGCTTTGAGCTAAACTAACTCCCTAACTCATCGTCATAAAAACTATTTGCATTTACTGAATACAATAAAATACAATTAAAGTAAAGAATTACAGTAAATTAATTTTAGTAAGCTTTAAGATAAAGGATATATTTATTTATTTAACCAAAAAGATCCATAAAAACCTTCAATTTCAAAGATTTACAATTTATACCAACAAAAATATTCCTCATTGCTGTTTAGGTCGGTTTTAAAGCCCATCTCCACAATTCTCACACTCTATGCACTCGGAATTTATACTCGAATACAAGTATCATTCAAGTGTTTTCACTTTCTACATAATTATTTGTAGAATCATCCTCACGAAACTTGCTCATATTTTGTTTTTTGTCGTTTGTTTCTTTTTTTGAGTTTTGTTTGTTTTTTTAAGAGCAAAAAAAGACAGCTACAATATTACATTCCAAACTAATCACTGATCGCCGTCTGCATTGCGGGCATTGAAAGTCAAGTGCCAAACCTATAAAAAAAAATCTGAAACTAAAATCTTAAGAGTCAATGTCGGATTTAAGATTTTTTCTTGCTGTAAATCTGATTTCTACTCAGATTTAGATATAGATCATATATTTTATCTTAATACTATCAATTCAAAATTAAATATTTTGTATTTTAATTTGTTCTGGTCGATATTAACTTTTAATCGATATTTGATAAAAACCATTTTATTTTTTTTTCTCTTTTACAAAAAAATGATTAGACATGTTTTCAATGCAAAAAACAAAAAACTCATTTAAAAGTATTTATCTTATGGCGACTAATCTTACTTTCATCTCTACCTATTTGTAAAAATTACTAAACTTTGAACCACAAAAAAATCAAATTATTTTTCAACTCAGTTGGTCCTGTTTAACAATTCAGATTCAAATCAAAAGATATTTAACACCTCTCATATAAAGTAAATTTTAAAAATTTTGTAAAAACTCAGCAAATATGAAATATAAAGTTATTCTCATCGTAAGCGGGTTTCTCGTATATTCTGTGTATGTAGGTATCCAGTGTTTGTATATACCATTTTATGCGAAACAATGCAGCGGTTGTGAGGTAAATAAAATCGATCTAAAACTCTATATCGAAATTACGAAATTGGCTATTTGTTTTATAGAACCATCATGAAATATTACGGAAATGCGTGCAGTTCCCAAAGCGTTGCTTCAATACCTTCAGTAATTGTCAACCCTTGTGCAGAGAAATGCACTAAAAATTTCCATTTGATCTAATCAAGTGTATACAAATTGGTTTCCTGGCTTCCAATCGATTCGATCTTAATTTTTTGACTACAAACCAAGAGGATGTAAAAGGATAAAAAAATATAATATATAGCCATAAAAAAAGCAAACATATTGAAACTCTCTACACACCTATACAAAAATTAATTCACAGTTTTCAAAATTGATACCTAATATTTTGTAGACTTAACTGTGCATTCAAACAAAATAAAATATTTCGGAAAACAAAAAAATTTTCCAAACATAAAATGAATTGACAAAATTATCAGTATTTAAATTATTTTTATTATAATTGTAACACAAATTACTCATATCTTCTAGCAAATCCACCTAAACAACACATTTGGTGGCAACTCTAGAGATTGACAAATTTATTGCGTTAATTTTACTATACACACTTAATTGGGTAACGCAACCGTCTAGAAATCACCAATAAGATTAAGCTTTTAGGCCAGTCAAACAGTCAACAACATTTTCTCTATATATATATTGACTCTGTCTACTCTCTATATAAATCTGTCTTTAGTGAGTACTTAGGCTTGTCTAATGCATACTTTTTACAAATACTTCCGGCTGTCTCGAGTCGTTCATTCATTGAAGCACAATAATAACAAATTTTGGTTTCCATTTTGGCCGCACACGTGCGACCTCTAAAAAGCCACTTTGGCACCCTGTCTGACTCGAACTTGGGACAGTTGGCTCATTAAATTACAATATAAATGACAATTGTTTGCTATACTCTGTACATATGACAAGTGTGTAAAAGAGGGTATTTTGTTTAGGTAAACACGTAGAATGCATAAAAATGTAATCTTTTTGTTTGATTACTTCGCTAAATTGCTCAAACTTGACAAGGATCGATGAATATACATACATTTATTTATTAAAATATATTTTAATATATCGATATAAAAGCAATGTTAAAATAATGAACTTTTTAAGTACTCTTCCAAAATAAAAATTAAAAATAGCACATAAAGGTTTATGCTTAATTTTTTATATCTACACTGATTTGAGTGCACCTTTCAAAGTTCTAACATTTTAAATCAATTGGACAATAAAGATGAGAAAACTAAATAAATTATTCGACAGTGTGGTGCTAATTGAAGAATAAGCTTGTCTGTTATTTTAATATATACATATAACTTATTACAAGGTATCTCCTAGTCGTTCAGTCGCGCGCGTGGCCCACAGGAAGTGCCGCTGGGTAAAAGTTGTACGCGCCTCTAACGACACAATTAATTTATTAAATTAAGCCGCTTTCAGCGAATGTGCAAGTGGTGGGGTAGGGGTAGTCCCACTTGAGGGCAAATGCACTTTGATGGCTTAACCCAAGTGGAAAGCACTTGAGCAGCTGCCCCGCCCACTCGCCGCCACTTGAGTCACACACAAACACACACATACTCGAGTGGAGTCTAAAAGCCTCTGCGTTGACTCAGTTTGATATGCAAATTAGCCACAATGCGTTGCGTGCCTTCGCATATCGGAGTCAATAGAAAATGCGTTGATGAGACGCCGTCGAATGTGCCCCAATGCAACAGCTGCCCCAAGCAACACCAACGGCAGCAGCAGTGGGGCCGCATGCAACACGAGCGTATAAAGAAAAAAGTCAACGGATCTCAATTCTTTTATCGCGTGGCCATTCAACAACTCAACAACAACAACAACAACCCAACAACAACAATGCACATTTGGTACCAGCTGCTCTTGGCTTTAACCGCTGCGATCAATCAAAAAGTAAACCAAATGCCGGCAACTCTACACGAAAGCAACAAGCTAATGACAAACGCAAAGACTACAAGATACACTATAAAAAGTTTTACTGCACTGATAAAAAACATAATTAATGATAATTAAGCTAAACAGAAATTAGATCTTACAGATAGTTTTGAAATTTGTACCATCAAAATGATTAATAATATTAAGCTCAAAACTAATACTACTTGTAAATTACAAGCTGCTTAAAATAAAATTCAAAATATACAAAATATGTAGCTAAGAAATTTAATGTACAAACTGTTAATTAAACTATTTAGTTAGTAGTTAAGATTTATGAATTAGTATACCGTTGAACAATCTTTCTATTATGAATTGTAAAATTATTCCATTCCTTTGTCTTATATAATATAACTTTTATAGTATACTTCTAAAGTATATAGCCATTCACGGTAAATCAACATCAGATATCGAAACATTTTTTAAAAAATTGTTAAGAAACAACTCAGGTTGTTAAAAAATAAGCAAATATTTAGACTTATTAAAAGAAAAATCATATTTAGCTGTAAGGCCCCCATTAAAGGAATTTATATCATCATATGCGCATTCCTAACAATTATATCATCTATAATTAGTTGAGGAACACGTATTATAAAGTCAAATTAATCATTTGCATTACAAATTCTGTTATAAATTTAAAAACATTTGATCGTGCACAACTTCTCAAGCCGGTTCATCCGCCAGAACTGGAACAATGCACAAAAACTGTTTTAACCTCATTTGCAATCTGAAATTTATACCGCTGCCTAATGTCTCCATCTTTTTACGATGCCCCAGATCAAAGCGAATCGTTGCCTGTTAATCTGTTAATGTGCTCGTTTTCTTCCTCTTCTTCCATTTGATTTTTGATTTTTATTATAGTTTGGAGTTGAGTGTGCGGACATAAAGATAAAGACGCATTTAACATGCTAAATTCATAAGAGATAGTCGTATATACACTGTGCTACAAAGTGCGTGGCATTTTGGGACATGCTAGAATTGTAATGCGAGGCAACAACAACAACAAATAATAACAAGCATTCGTTGTCAAGATAATCAACACACACGAGGAGACAACAACAACAAACAGTTGGTTGTTGGTTCAGTGACCACTGGAAATTTGTTGTTGTTGTTGTTAACTGATATCTTGGCCCGCTCTGCTAGTGTTTCAGTTAGTTAGCTCTGAGCTGTTTCTTTTTATTTTATCTTTTTATAAACGTTTCATTATGCCAAAATGAAAAGTGGCCCAGTTTTATTTTTTCCTTCTGCTGCTTCTTATTCAATGCAAGCAAGCAACGCTTGGGGAATTATGCAAAACATATCAGCAAATAAAATATAAAAAAAACACACACACACATACAAACATTTTGCCCCCCACAACAAATTCAATTACAACAACAAATGCATTTTGCCGATATGCATTCAAGTGAAAGTTGACAGCGGGGTTTTATAAGATTGTTTTCGCTGTTGCCTTGTTTCCTGAGGTAAAATAAAACAATTGCGAAGGGCGTCATTTTGGTTGGGTGGTGCCAGCTGATTATCAAAATTGTTGGTCTGCTTGAAAAACAAGTGGTTTTATGTGTCCTAAGGGGCTCAGAAATCAAGTGCTCTTTTTTTGCTGGTACAATTTTTTGCTATAACAAACTAAATTTTGGATGGTTGTAAAAAAATTTAAAATTTTATTTTGTATAGTTTTGCTTAAGAAGTTTTTATAAAATATTTTCTTTGAAAAATAAAAAAGTGTCTATTATAAATGATTAACAAAATATTTTAGCACGTGAAAAATGCCTTAGTTTTGAAAAGTATAAGTTATATCCTACTACAAATTTGGGAAATTTTGCAAATAAATACACTCATACATTTCAAATGTAAAATCAATATCAGCAAAATAGTCAAAAATATAAAACAAATTTCACAAAGTTATGACACCTCAAACTCTAAGAAAGCAATTTACAAACGTTTTCAGCAATTTATCTACTTAAATATAGTTTGATTTGTATCGCTCTTAACACAAAAAAAAAACTTTATCTTTAGCATAAGAAACTCAAATACTTAAAAGCAAGCTCACTCAAGTAGCAAACTATTTCATGCTCAAAAAGGTTACAAGAAAAAAATACTCAAATATTTCAATTTTTTTGCTACACATTTTTTCAGAGCATTTTTTGTAGCAACGTATTTTTTTATCCTATTAAAAACGCCCACAACACTTTCTCGAATAGTTTAACGAATTAAAAAATTAAAAAAAAGTAAAATAAAACGAAATTGCAAGCTATCAGAAAAAAAGTGTAGTAAATGAAAAGAAATTAAAGAAAAGCTAAAAAATATATATAAATATATTTATAAGGGAAAAAGTATTTCTGTCTAGCATTTTGCAAATTTCCCACATAATTATAAAGCGCCAGCAAGCGAAAAAAAGTGCGAGGAATGAAATGCAGTTCAGGGAGTGCGAGTGGGAGAGTTAGAGGGAGGCCAAGCAGTGCAGCAGCAAATGAAACAGACACTGACACAAAAGCCGACGTCAACTATTCAAAGCGTCTGCTGACAGACAGCTGAGCTGAGAGAGTAGGAGGCAAGTGGAGAGTGGGAGAGCGAGGAGTGTGACTGCAGCTACTGTTGGTTACGCTTGTGTTGAGCCGCGCGATTGTAAATTATAAATGCATGCGAATGAGCGAGAGCGCGAAAAAAATGCAAATATGATAATAATAATGTAAAGAGCACAAAGCATGCCACAGCACGTCAAGTGAAAATTAAGAAAGAGCTACAAAAAAAATATACAAACAAAAAAAGAGAAGAAAAACAACAAAATAGAAAAAAAGAAGCCGCTGCACAGACAACTCTTGACTGCATAATGAAAATAATAGCCGTCACAATGATAAACGCACACACACAAAACATAAACACAGTTAGCTTCAGAAGCTGCAGTAGAAGTTGTAAGAGAGGGGAGAGAGAGAGAGAGAGAGCGCAAACATCTAGCTGCAGGCAGTTGAAATTAAAGCAGTTGAGAAACTCACGAATGCCGGAAACAGGTGTCGCACTTGCACTTTGTCCAAAGCAACGAGAACAAAAAGTTTACATCATTATTTCCTCAAGTGTTTCTTGTCTTTATCAACAGGAAGATAGTATGGCGATAGCGTTAGAAAAGAATTGGCAAAAAATACAAAAGGTGTATATGTATTCATTTTACACCTCAACTTTGCAGAGAATAAACGCTTTTGAAGTAAGAAATGAAATATATTGAATATAGAATGAGTTTGAGAATGAGTAATTTAAAGTATAAGTTTTTATTTATATATTTTATATTTTTAGTATACAAAAGTAAAGTTCCAGAAGCTCAGAAGATACACATTAAAAACCCGGTTTAATTCTCGCAAAAGTTATTTTCAATAAGAAAACGATCAAAACACTATTACGAAAACTAGAACAATTTTTATTGTTATTGTTGAAAATTGTTATAAAAATAAATAGAAGCATGTAATTCACAGGAAAAGAAACGTTAAAGGTAATATTAAATTCGACCTATTTTGCGCAAATTTGTCTGTGGTATCAATCATCATTAATCATATTTTTAACAGAAAACTTTCACATTTAGCTGACCCTTTCTTTTGTTATGGTTTTTATATATTTATATATTATACCATAATTTGGGCAATTCAAGAACTCGTTTCTACCAAAGCAAATTTCAAGCTAAATTAGTAAGGAAATTAATTTTAAATCGATTGGGAGGCTTTATAACAATTATTTTTAATTATTAAAGCTCATTATTTCAGACTTAAAAATATCTAGAACCAGTTGAGCTAAAGATCAAGCCATAAAGAAACCGAACAATATTGAGTTGACATTTCAATAATTATAAATTGAAATTTTGACAGAGAAACTTGTTCAACTTTAACAAAAATATAAAAATAAATAAACATAATTCCAGTTGCGAGGCAATTTGGATAAAATAAATTTGAATACTTTTTATTAATTCTTTCATTTGTTTTAATTTTAAAAGCTTTGTTTTTTTCTAAATATATGTCTTTGATGATAAGAAAGTAAGTTTAAAATAATAATACAATTTTAAAGGTTTATCCATTCTGTTTTACTAATCAGCTGCATTACGTATAATACCTGATTCGAACTTAAGAACTTAAGATCATTATGCGAGTTCCAGTTGCTCCAAAAAAGGCCGCCCATTTAATGAATTTGATCTCGAACTTTAGAGAATGAAGCACGTTTCTAGCCTTAAGACTGCCGTGTAGGTAAATGAACTTGCAGACAAAAGCTAACGGCGCTTAAAAGAGACAAATAGAAAAGAGAGGGAGAGCGAGAAAGAGAGATATGAGCGGGAGGTGAGCGCAACACCACAGTCAGAGCCGTGGCAACAATTTTGCGGCTGTCGTGAGAACGTACCGCATTTTGCCACAAACTGTAAACTGTAACAAAATGATTAGCCGCATAATTTATGGTCAGGCCAAGACGTTAACAAGAACAGCGCCAAGCCGAGTTGACTGACTGAATGATTGATTGATTGACTGACTGATAGATTGTTTGCTTGGGCGCCCAAACTAATGCAAATTCTCGTTAACTTTTTGGTTATTCAATGAACGCAACCTCGATCGCCTTGAGGGAGGCTACCAAAAAAGCAAAAAACAAAAATGAGAACAAGTAAAACTGTTGTATACTTGACTAGCAGATACCCTATTCTAAAATTTAGGTAATATTAAATAACTATTATGTTTATTTTGCAGAATGCTTGACTATATTAAATATATTTAGTTCTTAATTTACAATTTCGTTGAATGTAATCGACTGTGAGATAACTGTGAGATGGAAATACTAAAGAGAAATACTAAAGAAAAATAACATACGCATATATAATATAATTTAATTTTTTCTTAATTATGAGAGAACTTGACCATGTTATCGAATTTGCGTGGTAAGCCGCTTTTACATATGCAAACAAGAGCACACAAACAAAATTTCAAAGCTCTAGCTCTTCTAATCCCTAAGTTCATTGGATATACTGCACAAAGAAATTGACAAAAGTAAAAAACACAACAAAAAAAACCTCCAATTGACGTCAAATGCAACGCAGGTAAAAGCTTAAGTCAAGTTTCAGGTGCTTTGCTCTGAGTTCGATTGTTTCACCTTCGCTGAATACATTTAAAGAAAAAAAAACCGGCATTCTACAGACAACAAAAATAAACCCGTTTATTTGTTATACATACAAATATAAAAACTATACAAGAGTTGCCTGAATTAGGGGCTGCAATGCTCCGTTTTCAAAAGGGGGTTGAGTTGAAATAACAAAAAACCCAAACCAAAAACCACACAAATAATTCACTTCTTATTCACTGGGTATTCGCTGATATTCACTCTATTTGCTTACATTCTCTTTTAGAATTTAATTTACATTTCTTGCAAATTTCTTTTTTTGAAATTTTTCAACACTTTATTATGATAATTTTAAAGGCACGTGTTAATTGCACATTTCTAGATAAAAAACGAACGCGCCATAAAAATCCGACACATGCAGAAAGACGCCAAAGAGGAAATTATAGAAAAATGCGAGCGCAGCCGGCGCGACAACATTGAAAACTCGCCGCAGACTAAAAGAGACTTGGGTAAATGGAATTTGTGTTGTGCCGTTTTATCGCTGCAGATACATTTGTATCTAGATACACAACACAACACGACGCTGCTCTCAAGGTACAAACAACTCTTAAGCTGTACCAGAAGCAGCTGCTCTAAAAAGCCGGTTCGTTGTTCATGCGTTATTCTGTTTTGACCATTTACCAAGCGCGTTTCAGCCACAAGTCTGTTTTAAGCCAATGGCTTCGAAAACAAGTTTCATTTGCTCTTAAGTTAACAAATGTTGCGGCAACATGTGCTTGAACTGCTTGGTGTGTACACTGCTTGCCATGTGTGTAGTTGCAGCAACGATCGTTGCTTCAGAAGAGTAGCATACTTTTGTATAACTTAGTAAATGGTATGAATATATTTGGGGCAGTCCGGCCGATCTTATGTGTTTATGTAGCAGGTTATTGAGGCGTTGAAGCATTAGCTCTCAAGTTCCCTATGTGACATTAACGTAGTTAAACAAAGACTAAATGTACACTGCTTGACTGGAAGCAGTTCGTATACCAACGGCTTGTTAAGAAAAAAGTGTTGCATACTTTCAAGCGGATCAACAAATTATCCAGTGTCTGTTATTTGTAAAGCATTCTAAGTTACTTAAGTTTTTTGGAATAAGAAATAATTTGTAGAACAACAGTAAATTGTAGTAAATTGTATAATTGTCATTTCAGTGTTTTAAATTGACTCAGACACAAAATTACATATTACATATTAAAATTACAAAATATATGTACGTCACCACGTAACGTGCCACAATTTCAATCAATCGATGCAAAATTCCATATGTAAAATTTTAATTTCAATATATTTTCGATTTGTACTATTAAAATAAATATAACTTACGCAGTGGAGTTTTTGCCAATAGTTTTGGGGAACCGCTGCCATTGCCATTGCACAACGAGCTCAAATCACTGTGGGAGCTCTTCTGGCTGTCCTTGCTGTACGAGCGACCACTGTAAGAAACATAAAAAAGATAAGAAACATGAATAAACACTGTCTAGCTGCATACTTTACGGCAACACTGTATGTTAACAGTCCGCTGCTATTTAAGAGTGTTAACGCTAAATTCGTTTTATTATTTATGGACATGATCAAACCGTTGTGAAAAAGCGCGAAATTACTTGAAAATTAGAGAAAAATATTTGGCAAAAATTAATGAGCGTGCAAATGAATCGCATTTCTTGAATTGTGAAAAAGTCTTTGCGGCGCTCACTCAAAAATGCGCAAAGCTGTGAAAATAATTGCGAAGCGCCACGCTGAACAATCACAAAAGCAAAAGAAGTAGAGGAAAAAAATCATAAAAACCAGGTGAATTTGGAAAAATGCAAGTGGATAAAATCAATTTGCCAAAAAAATTATGCGCTACTTGTTATAGTTTTTTTTTTTTTTTTTTTTTCATCAAAAACTGGGTGTTGAAATTTCCCTTTTTGCAGTTTTTTTTTTTTTTTGACATGCAACTTCCGCTCGCTGCGCTAATTGAAAATGCTTGAAAAAACGAATAAAAAAAAATTTGTTGGTCAGGGAATTTTTTTTAGCAGGAAACGGACTAGCAAGCAAATGGCCAAAAGGAATTAGCATTGCCAACTGCGTTTCCGTTGGCAACCAGCGGGCATAACTGTAATTTATGTGCAAGCAAGTCCAACGACAACAGTAACAAATGCAACAACAATAACAGCTGCAAAATACTAAAGTTGTTGCGCTGTTTGCAGAGTTGTCAACAGGGCGACATTTTTTTTGTGTGTCGCATTTTTTACCATCTTTTAATACACTTACGAAGGATATTATAATTTGATCACAAAATATGTAACACATATGATATTTTGCTACCCCATAAAGTGTATATATGTAAGTATAATCTTGATTGGTATCAAAATCGCACATCTTCTATATATATACAAAAAAAATATTTCATATAACAAAATCATATTTAAGTGTATTTAAGCTTCGCCAACCCCAAGTCAACTGTTATTTTTCTGCATTTTTCTGCTGCTTTTTTTGTGGTTTCTTGTGCAGCGACAAGTGAAAAATCCGCCATTCACGGCATTTAATTCAATTTTCTTGCCGTCGCATAATTAAATGCAATTAAAACGCAATTGTCAATGCATCTACACCTGTTGTCAGCCAATTGCGAACCCCTCCCCGCCCCATTCTTATCACCAACAAATGCGAAAAATCGACTAAAAGAGCGTAACAGTAAAAAACATTTTTACTATCCAGTTATAAAGCAACATTTTTTAAAAACTAATTCAATAAAATAGTTGACTGCACCCAATAAATAATGAAAAAAGAAAACTTTTTAACATTTTATGGAGCGGTAAAGAAAACTAATTCAATTGCAAGTTGTTTTTTTTTTTTTTTTTGTTAGATGTAGAGTTGCCACCTTATCTAGCTACTGTTCCACCGAAAGCTGAACAAAATGTTTGCTTGCTTTGCTGTAGGGTTGACTCCGAGCTAATTATGGCATAACTATACCAAGTAGAATATGTTGTTTAAACATTTGAAATCTATTGTAGGGTTGCCACCTTATAAAGTTATAAAGTTATGCTGTAGGTGAAAGACTTTGTTACTACCGCACAATCTGGCGAAAAATTAAAAAAAAAAAACGATTCTTTTTATAGAGTTTTTACTCAATCTACAGGGTTTCCATCTTGTATAATTACAACTGCCACTTACAATGTTGCTAAAGGGTTACCCAATTAGCCGTAGGGTTGCTTAATTAACGCCTAATTTTATCTCGTTAAAAAAGTTAAAAAAAACCCGCATTATTTATTGTAGGGTTACTGAATAACCTTACTGAATGTCCAGCCGTATGTTTGACATTCAATTAAAAAAATCATATTGCCAATATGTTACAAAGCTAACAAAAAGTGCACTTTGCGTGCTATTGTCACCAACATGGACAAAAGTCCCAACAATAATAACTACAAATATGCTGGGGCACATGATATCAAATTGAAATAGAGGATGGGGTTTGGATGAGGATTGTCATTTAGGGGTTGACAATAAGTCACAGAGGTGCAACTATAAACAAGCCATGGTTGTCGCTGTCGATGTTGTTGTCGTTGTCTATTGCATATTTAATTAATTTCTTTACATTTGCATTTCATTAATAATGCATTTTAATTACAGCACTGCACCCCAAGCTCCCCATTCAAGCCCCTGCCCCTCCCTTCCGACACGTCTGTAGCTTTTCACTGTTGATGATACAATAAATATTTATAACAAGCGTCACGACGAATGCAATGCGAAGACAGAATATGCACGCAGACAAACTTGTGAGCTATTTTAAAGTGCAATTTGTTTATAACTGAGGGGCCTACCTCCCCTCCCCACTCCTCACTTCCCACCCACACCCCCTCTTTTAGTGTGCTTGATTCTTCGGCTTAATTTCCGCACAATGTTTATGCTTCAATTCACTTGCCGGCGTGTCGATGCGCTTTTCCTACGTCGCTCCACTTCTCGTTTTGCATAATTAATTCCATTCCCTATACAACTAAACCTCCCCGCACCCAATCTTCTTGCCTAACCCCCGCTACACATCCCCCATTTGTATTACTGCACATTGAAATTTGGCTTAAATTAACTGCACAAATTGCACTTGTTAGCTGCTATTTTATGAACTTATTTTTCTTGGTTCTGCTGCACAGCATCGCACGAGTGGGCGTGGCAACGCCCTTAAAAGGCAGCGACACAGAAACGGTAAAACCTTGACAGTGAAAATGGCCAAGAGTGCGAATTGAGGTTATGCATCGGAATGCAGCTCGCTGCCGAACAGGAAGTGGCAAAAGTGTCTGAAGAAATTGTTCATGTACCAGCAATTTTACCCATCTATATCTAAATTATATTGAATTGATAAGAAGCTTATAAAGAACGCAATAAACGCAAGAAAATTCATGAACTTGTCTTTTTACACAAATGAACTCTGATTTTGCTTCAAAACCAGTTTAAATTCAATTGTATCCAACATAAGCCTTGACTTCTCTTAATATTGAACTTTAAGTTAAATTTATTTAAATAAATCAACAAATATAATCATAATATTCCTTTGAATCAAACCAATAATCATAGAATATTAAGAGTATTCCAAGCAAAAAAAAACCCTATCCCTCATTTTATTTCTCTTGCTAAGGTTTTAAAAATTTTCTGTAGAATTAAAGCAAAATTTGACACTTAAATTCTCTTTTTTCATCATAATCCCATCTGAAAAGCTGTTCGTTGGCACAAGTCAACATTTACAACAGAAGCAACAACTACAAAAACAACAATATCCATGGCTATTGTCTGCTCTGTTCCTGTAAACGATTTTTTACAACCTGACAATTGTTACGTTTTATTGATGCCACAGGCTGCATTTTAATTGCTGTCGTGTGTTGCAGAAACACAAAAATGCAAAAAAACAAAAATCGCAAAAAAAAAATTGTGATACTTTTTTTTGTCATTTGATGGGGTTTTGTGTTTTTTATGCACATTGCCCTCACTTTGGCCCTTAGGAGACATTATTGTTGACAACTCAGCGACTTCCGCGCGCTGTTGCAAGTTGCAAGTTGCCAAGTTGCCAAGTTTCGCAGCTTCCTCAATAATTTTGCGACTTGCGAGTCCCAGCAGAGATAAAAGCAGTCAAAAGGGAGCTGCACATTATGCAATTCCATGCAATTTGCTAAGCAGCCTGCCCTGACCCCCCTTCCCCTCTTCCCTCGATCCAAAAACACAATTCGTACACTTAATGAGCTTCCATTAAATTTAATTGCAGTTGCAACTGCTCGCGTCCAGTGGAAAACCCCCAGCTTGGACTGGGGGAAGGTGGGTATTTGGGGTAGTTCTCTGTCTCTCTTCTTTGTGTAGCTCTGCTGCTCTGGGTCTCCCACATTTGTTTGTGCTTGTCAAACAGGGAGGCTTCACTTTTCGACTGGACATTTAATTGAATTTCAAGCATCAACCGTTTATACCCTGTAGAGAACAGGGTAACATATTCACAGATTTTATTTCGATTCAGAATAGAAATACACATTCCACATGCCAAAATCTGTTATTTGAAATGATGATAAAATATCACATAAATGCTTTCTATTAGATTTAAAGCCTCTACAATTATTGGTAATGCAGAACACTAATTTCTAAATTAAGGACATACATAAAATAACTCATTATCTGACCCTAAAATAATTGTTATTATAAAAGCAATATTAGAGCTTAAAACTAAACTTAAGTCTAAAAATTGTTAATTGTGTTTAAATCTTGTTTAACACATCACAATCTAAACTGCAAATAGTTTTGAGTAACTTATAGTCGGGTTCCCTCCATAATTCTTAATTGCGTTTGCTGCTTGGGCAATTGCTCGAAATTGAATCGAGTGGCTTTTGAAGTTTTCATTCGCATTGAAACATCATTTGCTTTGTATGGATTTTTATCTTTATCTGTATTTTTTGCCCCCGCCGACAATTTGCGTACTTTCACTTTGACCGCAAACAATTTGCTTTAATCATTCGATGGTCCCGGTCGGCGCTCTGATCTGCTAACCTCAAGCATCGGAATAATTAAATTGCCCACTTCCTTTTCCATCGTGGATCGGTTCGACCAAGCGGCACAATGAGTTCATTATGCGAGTTCTTTTGCATATTTACATGAGTGTGAGTGTTGTGTGTGTGTGTGTGTGTGTGTGTGTATCTTTCTGCTTGTGAAAATTCCCATTAATCAATTCTTTTGTTCTTCGCATAACTAGGTGACCTTTTCGTCTAATTTATGCTCAACTTAATTAGGCAGACAGCATGAAAGGAAAATTCTTTTCGGAGCTTAAAGTTTTTGTTGTTTTTATGGCATTTAAGATAATTAAAATTGTCTTAGGAAAATAATACAAATGTTGTAGGGTAATCTAGTAGATATTTGAAGAACTGACAAACTCTGCATACCTTTATTCAGATGAACTGATAATGAGATACAAGGAGTGCCTGAGAAACTAAGAGAATCCAAATGTCTTTATTTAAAGTTTCTCTGTTCAGTTCTTTAGTTTTTTTAGTTCCTCAATTTCTTGAGCTCCTCTTTGGCGCAATGTCACGTCAGTTTGAAACAGTCTAATTCACAATAGATCATTGTGCTAGCGAGTTAAACCATTGAAGACTTATGTGAATGAGTATACTATATGGCCAAATAAGAGAGAGAGAGAGGGAGAAAAAACCGTTGGGTTGGGGGTGTTGGGGAACCGGTTGATCCAACGTTGCTTCTGTTCAACGCTTGAGTTATTAATGGAGCATTAGCAGAATTTAAGTATAAAGTAAACCACAGACAAGCTCCACATAATGGATTACAATAACAAACGGCAAGCGGAACTGACTAACTACTTAAAACGTAGAGTGAATTATGAATGCCCTTACAAGACTCAAAGTGTAAATACGAGAAATAGCAATAGAAATAATAAAAAAATATAAATATTTAAATTTAAATGAAAAACTACCTTTTCATTTAATTTTTATTTGAACAGACGATCAGACGCTATATGGCTCTAATATATAATATTTATTAGAATGACTGGGATCGAATATGGCTTTTCTTTTTTACACCATGTGCTACCTATTTTCAATAAATACAGGGTACACAAAAAATAACTTCATTTTTTTTATACCTTGGTTGAGTTACAAGCTGCATAAAATTATAATTAAACTAACGCTCAGCAAAGAGTATAACAACAAAAACAGCAATTACGATAACAACGACAAGAAAAACTCCCCTGCTACCGGTTGATATCGTTGTTTTTGCTGCACTTGTTGTTGTTGGCGGCATGCAACATCGTCTTCTGCAACAGAAATGGCAAACGTGCAACCTGCTCGCCGGCTTTGCCGCACTTTTTCTACAGCTTTAAATCGTATATGGGCTGTGTGCCTTATATACGATAGCTACTTATGCCATGTACTATATATAGTGCATATAGATATATACATATATATATAATATTTACAATGGAGCGTGGTGGCCATAGTGGAAGACGGTTGTCAACATTGAGGTTAGGAAACCGCCGCAAATGTTTCTTCTGTTCGTTGTTGTTGCATTTCTTAATGAGACACGACATGTGCAGTCAGCCATAGATACAAAAATCAACTTCATAGCAAGCCGACTTTGTGTCTCT
Source organism: Drosophila sordidula (assembly GCA_035047465.1). Classification (NCBI taxonomy): domain Eukaryota; kingdom Metazoa; phylum Arthropoda; class Insecta; order Diptera; family Drosophilidae; genus Drosophila; species Drosophila sordidula. Next base: position 362,059 of record JAWNPQ010000106.1, read on the forward strand.
GTTGCAAAATGTGTAAATTGAAATAGCAGCGCGATAAGAAATGGTAATTATTCTGCTATTGACAACAGTCGCTGTTGTTGTTGTTGCCGCAGTTGTTGTTGTTGCTTGTCTGGCAGCAAACATTTTTTTTTCTCCTCTTCTTTTTATGTAGTTCAACGGGCGTTTCAGCCGTGTTTATCTTTCATTAACAGAACTGTTCTAATTACACGTGAATATGGATCAATAGAACGCAGCTTAGAAGTCAAGATAAAGAAAAGCTGGCCGAACTGTTGAACTAGCTGACATTGGGTTTTGGGCTGGAAACAAACTCTTAGGGCTAGGCTAGGCAGACCTAAAAGACCTAATTTAAATATGTTTACCCAAATGATAGGTTAAAACATATAACTTTTAGTACTTAAATAAAGTAATACATTTTTTTAAACTGCAATTTTTCATATAGAAAGCATGATTTTGAAATATATTTAATAATTCAATTTTAAATTTAATACTTTATAAAGCCAAATAAAGAATTTTTGTATGATTTTTTTGAAAAATGCTGTGTTTACAATTATAAAAGTATTGATTAAGTTTATCTTCTGTATTAAAAATTGTAACAACATATTTTTTACAAACTAATTTTTGAGATACATAAATTAAAACTGTAGATTTTTGTTTCCGATAAATTATAATTTCTGAAAATAAGAAGTTTTGAGTATCTATTTTTGACAGAGGGAAATATATGCGAATATAGATTGATAAGAGCGTTGATTGGAATAAAAAGTAAATCAATCGAATATTATACTGATTGAAGACTAAAGATTCATTAAATGGCAACCAGATGTAAAAGCTCATAATCATAAAGGAACCTTAAAAACATTTGGAACATATCCACAAAATTGATTTATATAACATTTGAAGATCGATTTAATTACCCTACACTTCCTTCCTTTCTTGCTTCACTCAAAAACGTAAACAAAATCTTTGGTAAAATTACATCATCAGGTCCAGACGCAAACATGGCCAAAGACCGCAACCCCAATTCGAATAGTTTATGCTACACAAACAACAACAACAACACATGAATGTCTATTCAAATTGCGGTCAACCGAGAATTACGTTAAAAATAGCCACTCAAGAAACCAAAAAAAAATTATTATTATTATTTGTTCTGCCATTCAAACTTTCGGCTTTGACCAAAATGGCATTTCGTTGTAAGCGATTTTATGTTTCTTTGTTTTCCAGCTGAGGATCGTATATTTATTTTCTTGTTTGAGTGCAAACATAAAATACGCCCCGATTTCAGCTTTAGATTTGTTCGGGTCTGTTGTTCGCTATTGGCCCTCAAAAAACGTAGAGCAACAGCTTGAGGTGCAATTGTAGCTGAAAGTCTCGTCAGACAGTTACCCTGTAGACAGTATTTGAGCTTAAGAATATTAAAAAGCGAAATTTTCTATATTCTATTTTCCTTGCTATCGTATAAATCAAATATATAGCTTATATACCCCTTTTTGTCCACTGTGCTGTTAACAGGGTATACAAAAGACTGTTTTAAGCATTAGCGCACTCAGCTGGAACTTGAGAGCGGAAATTTTGGGTGCAAAAAGTGTCCATTACTCGTATTTATTGAAAGACATACAAAAAAATTTGCCAAGCCAAAAAAATGGAAAATAAAATATAATAATGAAGCAAAGTAAGCAAAGTTTTTTAAGAGGATGTAGCACAATAAAACACAACAAGCACAACAAAAACTTAATTGATTCTAGGCCTTAACAACCGGCGTCGGTTTTGGTTGAGCGACCGTTTATGTTTTCTACCCATGTAAAATGAACGAAACTGAGCGTAAACATTTCAACAGCTTTTAAGAGATAATGCAAGTAGGTAGAGTACAATAACTTTTAAGAGTTTAATAGATCAGGCACGACTTTGCAATACGCTATAAAAAGTTGTTTACTCGATTTGATTTGCAGCTCTTTATATCGATAAAAATATCTATCGTTTAATATCGTTTAATTAAGAGATTGAATGTAATATTAATTATAATTAGTCCAAAGAGTTAATCTTACTTGAAGCTCTTAAGAGCTTTTAAATCAACTTTGACATTTGCACTGAGAAGGCAAATTCGGGTTTCAGTTTGTTTAATAAGATTTACAGCTTTACAGATCTTCCAAAGCTTTTTGCACAGTTTTTGAAGTATCTTGCGTGCAAAATCTTTTTCCTATACTAGGTGAGCTTTTACTATCAAAGCCTTTTAAGTCGAGCTTTTAATGTTACAGCTACTGCGTTTGTTAGATTAATCAATATGAAGCTTTCAGAAGCTTCCAAAAGAGCTTTAGAGTTAATCTCTTAATTATTATTTAGCAAGTTGTAAAATAAATCTTTCTTTAATATCCGAACATTATTAGCTCTAAATTAAAGTTGCGATATAACCTTGCAGAAAATTCGAAATGACCGTATAACTCCGACTTTTACAGGGTACTAAACGATCTTCTTTACGAACTCTCATTATGCGGTCTGTAAATTTTCTAATACCCACCTTGTGTCGGTTACCTGGTCAGTGTTGTTGAATATTCAGATATTCACATATGTGCACACATATGCATTATGCATGCCGGCAACAACATTTGCGGTCGGAAAAGCCAAAAACCGAAAACAAGTGTTTTCCAACGCGTTGCACACCGTTTGGAAAACTTGTGGCAAGCAACGGTGGCGCGACGCAAAATACACGATGCCACAATGCAACATTTTGGCCGGCAGTCCTAGTTTTAAATTTAGAATTTGAACTAATTTCGCTTGTTCGCATCTCGTTGATGCTTCATCAGTGAAGTGGCCGCCGTCCGGGTCCGAGTCCGAGGCCGAATCCCGCCGAGCTAAACATACGGTGCAAAAATAGAGTTGTCCGATGCGATTTGGATTGGGATTGGGATTGGGGATGCTGATGATGATGATGATGCCCCGATGTTGTCATTTTAAAAATACGACACGTGATTCATGTGTGGAATTATGTATTGTAGTCCGTTAATTTTGTTTGCTGCATGTGTTGCCAAACACGGGATATGTCTGTGTCTAACAATCGCTGAAGTGCCCGCTAGAACAGCTAGATATATGTATATATATGTAGGTAGGTGGAGCAGCTGCGTGGGCGCTCAAGTGGGTGTGCATTGAGGCAGGTGCATTTGGATGAAGGCTTTTTGGTGGATTGAGCAGGGAGAAACTCTTAGAAGGAGGAAAGCAAAGTAGGTAAAAAATAAAAAAAGAATAGTTATGTTTATGTGTGGCTATTTTTCTATATATGTCCGTCCGTATGAATACTATTGAAATTTGGAATATATATTCGTGTTTTCCCGCATCAGATAAATTATTAATAGCTCACATATTTCCAACTCCGATAGCTATGTCAAAACAGAGCTTAATGTGTGCGTTTCCTGACATTTAAGATATATTGACAGGCAAAGTTCAGGTCACTTACATATTCAAATGCCTATACAAATTTCTGCTCTTATCTTAGTTGTTAAGAATTACAGGTGCTATATGAACCCAGATTTTAATAAATCTCCCATTTATTAAGTATCAAAATTTAATATCAAATTAGAGTACCTGGAGATTTTCATAAAATAAAATTAAAATTATTTTGCCTATTCTATTTACGTATGACTTTCACAATGCTTCAACACCCAGCTTCCCACAGCTTATTTAATTTCGTTTTCCACAGAACGAACACACACATCGCCCCAGCACATATAATCCCCAGACAGAGAATAAGTATTTTCTTTTCAACTGGCGCTTTCACAAAGACCCAGCCGAAGAAGATAAAAAAAAAATCGCTTAAGCTCATTAGTTAATATCCAATTTATAAAGAGCAGCGAAAGGAGAAGCACAACATCAATCAAATATCACCAGCAAAAGAAAAGAAGAAAAAAATTTAAACGAAAAACTTAAACAGAAGCAGGAAAAACAAACACACAAATTTCACTCACTTGTAAAACATTTTCGAAACAACAAAACGGGAGGCGCAACGCGCGACAAATTCGAAAAAAAGTCGAAATCCGCTTGCGACAGACCAAACGGCCTGATATATCGTGCTGTGAGATTGCAACTGACAACGGTTGGGGCTTGGGGTTGGGCGTAGATTCTGTTGACACTTGGCTGCCAGAAGATTGCGAAACGTGCGAAAACGCACACAAATGTGTGTGTGCGGAGGTGCCTCAAATGTTGCCAAGCCAAAATGCCTGAGCACAAAACCAATAGGCGTAATAAAATACATAAATATGACTGAAAGATATCCTGTACTCACTAACATAATACCAAGTAGTATAAATTTAAATATAAAAAATAACAATAATTTGTACATAATACTTTTAATTAATCTACCATTTATTGAGTGTATTGAAATATATATATTAGTTTCGTATTTCTACACTTACTACAATTTTTCAACCAATACATATATAAATATATCTTTATATGTGTAACTTTCAAACTGGTAAAAGGTATTCGTTCAAATATATAATATAATAAAAAAATAACACCACTGTAATTCAGATAGCGTTGATAACGAATATTTTCAATGACTATATAAAACAAAACTTTGTTCCATTTAATATAGAAAACAGTAATAAATATAATTTGCTACCTATCAGCTAAATTTAGCACGTCCATCTTCAACTTTTGCTACAGGGTATAAACAGTAAACACGGCAAGCAGCAGCAGACAATGGGAACTGCACTGTCAGGGGCAGAGATGCCAGCCGAGACGAAAGCAGCAGCAGAGGCTGTGCGTTGATTGCGTAAATGCCTCACGTGACGCATGTGGCATGCGAGTGGTCATTGTGAATTGTCTTCCTGCCTCGCAGCACTTCTCCCGCACACCTACCCCAGCGTCTATGCAGGTGTGTTGTGGGCCACGTTGAGTTACTATGACAAATTCATGACTTGTCATCAATTCCTATGCGTGCAGTTGCTCAGTGCGCTTCCTTTCCTAACAATCTTTTCTGCCTCCCCTTCTTCAAGTCGGGTTTTCCCTCAATTCATTTGGTCGGCATATGCAATAATTTTCCATACGTTAGGCAATTTGTTTTCACGCTCACATAAATTGCTGCCAGAGTTTTTTATGCGCTTTTTTCTTTCTGTTGATTTTTCCCTTCGGCTTTTGACTCTGTGATGCAAATGTCGCCACGTGGCTTCTTTTTTGTTTGCCTCCGTTTTTTTATGGGCCCATATGATGAGAATGTTGATGAGCTGAGGCCCAAATAGCGCTGTTCAGCTGTTCTTCTCAGCGTTCGACACTTAAAATACCATCAAATTGCATTAGACCCATGGGACTCTTAAAATGCGTATAAGTAATGGATATTTTAATATAATCTTGGGTAAAAAACAAACAAAAAATCAGAAAAAAACCTAACATTTGAGGTTAATGTAAATTGGGGTCATTTGTTGCTAATTACATATTAATGCGCCGCATTTCCCATTAATTTACAGCGAGTGTGAAGTAAGAGAAGATATGTACAAATAGGTGTTACCTAAATAGGTTACCTTTAGCATGTTAGATTAATAGATTTAGAATAACTTCCAATCTTTGTACAAATATCGGATATTCTCTAAAAATTTTAATTTTTTTTATTATCAATATTGGATATAGTTATAAGACAGCACTACATCATTTAAAAGTGATTTGCCCAACAAAATAGAACTGAAAGCTCTACAATATTTTCTTAATAACACCTTAAAGTTGCTCAACAACAAAAATATCCTTCAGCAAAGCTCCAGCTTAACTTTTAAACCTTTAAACCATGCAAACTTTAACTCGAATTTACCTAAACCCTGTTTAAATTAAAATTATTAAAGTTCATAGCTAAAAACAATATTTTTGTTAACGCTTCAGCCAACAACTTTTGGCCATTTCAAAATGTTTCTACCACCTCCGCTTTCGCCCCTTGAAACCAGCCTTTTAGCCAAGCTAATAAACAATTTACATTGGCCACAACGACTTGGGCTAAAGTTTATAACCGCTAACTTTGCACTAAAAACTAACTTCATTATAATTTCAAATTTTACGCTTTCTTATACGCGGAATCACAAGTTGTATTCCCTGCACTCGTAATTACTGTGCAGAAGGCAAAAAGGAAAATATAAACCTGCATAAATTTGCAATGCAAATCGTGTTAACGGCAACAATTTTTGTACTTTTTTCTGTTTTTTTGGGTGGCATACAATTATGGCCAAATGCAAGGTTGCACGGGCATGGACGTAGAACCCGGGAACTAAAATTGCCGCGACCACAGTTGCTGCCCTCTATGTGCTTCTATGAAATGCAAATTGACATTAAAATGCAACATTGACAAATTGCATTTTACAATTGCATGTCAATTAATTGACCGTTGATTTTAGTTGCAATTGAATGGATTTTCCCAAATGCATTAACTTAAACGCATTGACAGCTTTGTTACTAATGAAATTTGGATTCAAATACCAATATGTATCGTATTTTGAGGGATTAAACTTGAAAAGAGTTGTTTGAGCGAGGATCATTTAAAATTAAAGATAAATTAAAGATTAAAGATGCAAATTAAATATTATTCATCAAAAAAAGTATAAGTACATTTAAAGAGAACCGCTGAATGAAGAAAGATAAAGTCAGAAACAAATACGAAAAATGATTGTTAACAAAATAATTCGATTAATTTTAAGAGCACAATGAGGATAAAGAAGTGCTGTGTACCGTATAGTACATTAAATTACAATTAAATGTTTCTTATATAAAAAAAAAGATGGCAAGGGATACATTTTTTTTTCTAAATTTTGCTGCATATAAAAGTTGGATTTTTTCTATTTTTTTTTATTTTGATAACTAAAGGGAAAATTTTGCTTGAACACAAAGTTTACGATGGCTGCTGTCTATTGATATTATATTGAACAACTTCCACAAGCTTATGTCTTTGAGATGTCAGATGTAAAATTCTGTTGCTCTTAAACACCCTGTACTCCCCCCTCTGTTCTCCATAAAGAACACTTTCAATCATGAATTAAATGAACACTGACTTGAGTATGCAGTGTAATACATGTAAACTGTACTCATACCAAATTGGGGCATAACAATTTAATTGTATTTTTGTCGCATCATCTCAAAGCACACAAAAACCGGCTAACAAAAAGTTGACAAATTAACGTCCCGAGCACAAAAGTTGCTCATAAAAAAGCCAAACAATTAATAACGTTATCAATAAATGGAAATGGAAACCTTACAAAAAACAAGTAAGAACGTTGCAGTCGGACGTAACCGACTGCGCAATACTCGTTCACAGTACATAGTAGTTAGTCATTTTGAAAAACATTTATTTCCAAAATTTAGAAGTGCGAATTTACATTTTTAATCGATTGTGGCTGTCACAATTATTATAAATAACAACATAAACCCCATTCGAAAAATTGACAAAAATTTTGACATGCAAAGCTCCCGGCTCCATAGCTCCCATATTTCAAATGCCTATAACTTTGTCAAAACTAAACTGATTATCATGTTTGATGGCATTTTTTCATGGTTTGTCCTCTATCACGGGCGTGGCATGGCCAGTGTGATATTTGGGGAAGCTTTGTCTGACGGGGGCTTACACGAGTATATATTCCAAGTTTCAAGTCTCTAGCTTCAATAGCGGGGAAAAAAATTGCGTTCATACGGACAGACAGCAAGACGGACATTGCACAAACCCAATATACTCTTTTCACTTTGTGAACGAGTATAAAATCCACACAATAAATGTCAACTCTTAAAAGAATTTTTAGAAACGGGCCCGTTGCGTTTTTCAATGAAACTCGTTACAGCGCTAAATGCAAATGTGAAAACAAAGATTTATTGTTTTTCATTAGAATGCGTTAAGCCTATGCCATATTTTACAGTTTTTTCTCTTTTTATATTTTGCCAATTTTAGGTCGGCTTATTCAGATGTTGCCAATAGTCATTTATCACGTGCGACTGTCAAAAGATTTCTATGACATATTTAAAAGATTAAAATTCAATTAGCTAAGCAATAACTAATATTGGCCAAGATTAATGGTAAAATTAAACAATTAAATAATAAAGTTTCTGTAAAATAAAACCGATTGAATTTAGTAACTTAAAATTGACTCTGCAGCTAAGTAAACATAAATATGATACATCATTTGCAATACAGCTTGTATGCCCAGCTTTTAAATCTCATGATGTACTAAACATCTTCAGATCATAAAACATAAATATCGTTTATGGCTTTGCAGACATTTGGTATTACAACATTTTCGGTTATGAGCCACGTGTCACGGGCCACTGACAAAGTTCGCGACTCGACTTGAAATGTGGCTCATAAATATACATACGTATATATATCACCCCAAAAACAAAACACGTAAGCCGGCAAGCGCTTGATGAGAATTTATTTTTATTTACCCGAAAAACATATTTACAAGCATGCCCATAAATAAAGAGCCGCTCATTGATTAGCGTATAAATATTCACACGATATCCAAACTTGAGAATCGACACTCGATTGGGCTCAGCTGTCAATTGGGAAGCTGGCGGCATTCTGGCCGCAAGTTCAGGGTCAACAGATACTCAAACATATATGTATTATACATATAAATTTACATTTAGATAAACTCGCCTCATTTTGCGCTCAAGCTTTTTGAGCTGAACTCTTTTGTTGATTTTTCATTTACAAATTACAAGCGCATATAGAGCTTAAAATTTCATTTTAGCTAGCGGTTTGTGTTGGGGATGGGGGTGGAATATTCCGGTATAAGTTTAGTTTAAAGGCAGCTGTCTGTGTAAAAGTTTCAGTTTGCGGTTTAAGGAATAAACTTTATTCGGCACTTTCTATTGCCAACAATCGTTTAACTTTTAACTCATTTGTTGTGCAAACAATTAAATGTTTAACAAGATGATTGTTCGCACGACTACACGGCTAACAGATACCCCGTATATAATTGAATGTTTGAATTGCATGTTTATTATTTCTTAAAAGGCGAAATAACAAAATAAAATTATTGTGCACTACTTTTCAGAATTTTGTATAGAAGATCCCATTTATTAAATTTCTATCACGTTTCCATCTTTCATCATCTGTCATTTATATACACTTTTATAGCTTTTTACGCTCTTTTGTAGCCACTTTTTGTTTGCAGGGTGACAGCACTTTAACGATGTCTATTTGTTCCGGTTGCTAACTGTTGCCATTTACATGGATACATTCAAAATTTCGCGCCTTATAAATATTTGCTAGCTTATTATATAATGAGGTATATCTGTTATTCAAATTAGGTGAAATTTTAACCTTTCTATAGCAAAGCGTAATAATAAAATAAAAATTGCGTAATTCTTACACAAAAATTTATTTTAATACTTTTTTAATCAATATTTATAGATATTTTTTACATATTTCAAAATTCAATTTATGCTCTATTTAGAGGCTATTTTTGTGGCCATTTCCGTTGGAATAGCTTGATGTACATTTATTTTCTTGTTTTTAATTTGCATGAAAGCTTCCGCTGTTTTAAAATGGAGAGCAATAAAAGTTCTTCGTCAAATTTCGTTAAAGAAGATAAAATTTAAAAACCTCATAGATAATGTTTTATTATTCCACTTAAGTCTCATTCCCACATGCAAAATTTATACAACTTAAATTGAGATATTGATCGACTTTTGCTTGTTATACAAAAAATATCTTTCTTGTTGATCTTTAGCTAAAATGATTTCAGTTTCATCGAACATAATTTTTTTCATTGGTTGCTCCATAAATTCTTAGCTCATCTACAAAATGTATCCTAATTTAACGGCAGCTGGCAGCTCATTTAATATTTATAAACATTTTAAAACAAAAAGCTTAAGCAAATTTATAAATTCACCAGGCCGCAAAATGTAGTATACAAAATTGTATATTAATAATGTAAACAAAAGGTGGAAAAAGAGATACAAAAACCAGAAAAAATATTCAAAACGCTGACGTGAATATTGTCGAGGAAGGGGCGGGGGTAGGTGCGCACTTGAATTGAATATTGGGAGCTACTTTTCAACCTTTTGGTCAAAAACACGTTTGCCATTTGTTTTTGTTATGTTTTACCTTTTTGCTGCTTGCTCGCTTGACTTTTTTCAGTTCAACGCTATTAAAAATAATGCCTCAGGTCTAAAAGGGGGATGGGCAGGGAAGACGGCAAACTGTCGTTAGACTGCAAAATTAAAAAAAAAAAATTGTGCGTCGGACTTGTTACGGTTTTTAAATTTTTCACGCATTTACCCGCTGGGCGGTATTTTGAGGTAGGGGCAAAAGCGAACGACTAAGGCAAAAACCCAATGAAAATGTTGCATAATATCAAATTAAGTTTAAAACTACCGCCAAGCGGCAAGAAAAAAATATTTACCAAAAGAAAAAAAAACTGGTTGTATTTTTAATTACAACAACGCGCTTGCATTTTTTGTGGGCGTTAAATAGTTGCTGTGTGATAAAAATAAAGATACCCAGCACAAGTGGGGTATAACAGACATTGACTATCATAACGTTTTATATTTACATCTAATTCGTTTTTTAACATTCTGTATAATTGTAATATTAAGTAGTTTGAGCCAGTATTGGGTAGAATAGAAACTAAAGTACCTTAACAACATAAAAACAATTTTCCACTTGAAGACTTCAAATTCGAATAACCATAAAATTAAAATTGCTTTCTGACATTTTAAGCTAGAAATTTTCAAGACAGAAATTTCATATACAAAAGCTCACAATCAACATATTTCAGTAATGATACTGCTAACAGATTATATTATAGGTTTCTGATTAGATTGACTAGAATAATTTGCAATAAGAATCTTAGATAGCATAGACATTGTTTGAAAATGTATTTCTTTTTCATATTTTAATTATTTCTTTGTGACATTTGCATCTGATATTATTATAAGGTACATAAATTTAAATATAATTTAATGCGTAAACAAACTCCAACTTTAAGAAACCTAAAATAACATTACCAAATCTACCGTATCTTTACCTTCCTAACCTAAACGTCTTTGCTTGAAATTGCGATTAGATATACTTTTAAGCGTATACAAATTCTACATGATTACAATGTTTTTTAACTTTTTGAGACTTTACCTATTTTTACCTAATCAAACCTTAATTTACCTTACCTAATCTAACTAACGATTACAAAAAACTTATCATCACTTACAATCAACACGAAGTATACTGTACTATCCTAACATATATTGTATTGTATCTTCTTCTTTTTAATTTAACCTTATAATGTCCCTAATTGGAGACAGTCCAGACATCATCTTTAAGTTATTTTTGTCATACCGACATTTAACTCCTAAGAGGAGTAATGGATAGTTTTTTATAGTTATTTTTTCTTTAATATTTATATTTTATATGGTAAAATAAAATGGGATGCTCACAAATTTCACAGAGCATCTCACTGTCGATCATTACTTAAATTCTTCCTCTTCTCGTTTACCCGGCCGACATTTGCCGGGTGGAATTGTTTGCATGTATTTTATCTGAGTGGAACGTGTTGACAGCTCTCGTGACACTTGTCAAAACAGCGCTACGAATATTTGCCACTATGGCCCGGGTCCGGGCCCAGGCCGGGGTCTACAATTGATTTACGGCGCTGCAGCAAATAAAAACGCTGAAAGTGGCACCAAAGACATCTGTGGCACATACACACACACGCACACAAACACACACACACACACACACACACACACACACAACTTTCTGGCGTGTTGATAGATAACTTTATTATCATTGAATGGTTTGTCATCGACAGCAGCCTCAACTTTTACCAATTGAATTTATGATGGGCAACATTTCATTATTAATAACCCCCCTCAATGGCATTTAATGGTTAGTTTGGCAGCAGTCATGATCATTAACATTAAATTGACAGCATCATTCAAAGGTCAAAGTCATAAAAACTCCACAAGATAGACAGACAAACAAACATAGTAATTTATTAATGCATACACCTCACGAAATAAAATCCGTCTATATAATACAAAACAAAATTTTAATTGTTTTTATTTTATCTACGAAATATATTTATGTTATTTACGATCTAGACTAAAATCAGGACTATGAACTTTAAGCACTGAAATCTGTACTCGAAATAAAACCTGTAAACTGTAAATCTTAATTCCTTTTGAATATTATTTTGCCCTATATTCTCAATCATTAATTATCTGGTACTCATTTCCCAGGGTCCATTCTACACTATCCAAATGTCACAAGGCTTTTTTTTAACTTGATTACAAAATAATTGTGAGAAATTCTTTTAAAGAATTAAATATTTCGCAGTCTACGTTTTATCTTCTTTAAATCCTTAGCTTCAAATTCTTTAGTGTGCTTAGATGAGATTCTATCTATATAAGAAATGTTTTTTATGAAAAAGAGCTTCTCAAATGCTAAGAACTATGGAAGTTTTGTTTATGTTAGATTTATATATTAAATATCATATCTTCTTAGTTAGTTTTAATTTTACTATTGATTTCTACAAACTATACATTGAGTTGATTATAATTACAATCATTATTATATCTCACCATTATAATCCATTTTCTGTCATATATTACAGCCAATTAAGTTAAGATTAAATCAGAAATTATTTATAAATATGTAATTAAGTTCGCTAGGTATTCATTGTCTCAGAATTTCTTTATCTTGGGTAATGTTCTGAAAATCTTCTTTGCAAAAGGTTGCTTACAGCTGCCACACAATACATTAAAATTTTCTCTCAGTGTACAGTTACATTCTCTTATCTGTATGACCATCGCAAAAGCGGCTTGTTTTCATTACTTAGCAAAAAACAAAAAAATATATATATTGAGCATAAAAAATGTTCACAGACTCGTGTTAATGAAGCCGCTTACAAGGCATAATTTTTTAGCTGGATTAGTGATTTTTTTGTTTTTTACCCAACTAATGCTCAACTTTCAAGACAGCTTGGATTTGTACGTATTTTACTAGACTCTGCTGCAGTCAATTATTTCAACTTAAAATCAATATTGATACATTTATTTTTGGTTCCTCATTGTGTTTCTTCGTGTTGCTTAATTGCCGTTCTGTTTCTTGCGATGACCTTGTTGAAATTTATGGCATTTATCATGCCCATCCATATCTCAATTTGTTGCTGCCTGTGTTTATCTACAGCAACTTAGAACTAACACGTTGGCCCCTCCCCACCAGCTATTTGCCCGATAACATGTGTTACAGACCCCATAGACCTGCTGCCAGACCCCAACCCAGCCCTAAAAACACAACAATTAGTGTGCTTGTATGTGGCTTGGACTGTTTCTAGTTGGGTGTTTTTACTTTGGCTTTTGTCCACATTTATGTTTCCGCCTCGACAGCAATTTCGGTAAAGCTCTGACTTATGCGAGTCTCTAATGGCATTTGCTTTTTGTGGTCAGTTTGTGCTTGGCCAAATGTTGAAATAAAATTGGAAATATGTCGAGCAGAACATAAATTGATTAAAGGCTCTTTGAATTTGTTGCTGGAAAGTAACTCAGGCGAAACAACTAGAAAACTTTTAGCGAATGTCGCAATGGAGATAACTAAATGTTTTTGTGGATCCAATTGAATAAAGTTCTATAACGAGGGATTTGAATAAAACATTTAGCTTTTTAATAATGATATGATGGCTATTTAAGACTTGTGCAAGAGATAAAAAAAGAGAAAATACGATGCTAAATACGATGTTATGTGTTATAACAAGAATAAAGCTTCTACTATGACTGACATAAAGCAGATAATTTTAAAAAATATATATTATATTTAATACATATGCCGTCTCATCTGTTATGATATTGTAGCGATTATACATATTTTTCTAGCCTCTCTAAATATACATAGTTATCAATTGCAGTCGAGTGTATGCATTTCCAGACTCGAGTCTTGGTTATCTCATCTCACGACCGCAGGTCAAGCTGCGAACATTAGCTCATTTTTGAGTCATAAACAAACATCGGAATTATTTAGTAGATACTGCATTAGGTAGTGTCTGCTAGCTTAGCTCTAAAGTTCCGCATAGCCTATATCTATAATATAAATGAATATAAAAAATGATATCATGTTCAACAGTATTCAAGATACTCTTGATACTTGTTTTGAAATTAAAGCTGTCTGATGTGAACACTTAAAATCCTCCACATATGTTAAAGCCATTCATAAATTATATAAATATGTGAATATAACAAATGCAATATTGAATAATTTATAAAATTTTAAAGCAAAACAAAAAAAAATTAAAAAACAACACTTATATCTAATTTAAGGCTTCATTTGAGCTGATAATATCTTCAACATGTTTCACATGCGGGCTGTGAAACTTTTGCGACTTGAAAGAAATTCGCAGATACCATGCGGTATCCAACAGATACGCAAAATACGTAGCTCAATAGATACAGATACAGACAGCGCACTGTTCAGCTTTTGAGCTTGGGCGTTTTTCACACACTCGAAAAGGCAAGAGCACACTTCAAGATACATTCACAAATCCGACACACACTAATTACATGTGTGTGAGTGCGCCGTTGTTGTAATTGGCGGCAGCTTTGCGCTTGTTGTTCTTGTGGTTTTCAACGTAAGCAAACAACAATAAATATAAAATAAGACGCATTGAATTATGGCATCTTCGACTAAGTACTTAGCTGACAAGCCGCTCAAAGTGTTTTTGAATTATAATCTTTTATACTATAATCATAATAATTAGCTTAATTTGATTAAAAATTAATTTGCTTTTTGATGCTTCTCTTCACAAAATTTTATAATTTCAATATTTGCAAATTAGTTATGTTAATTTCTTCACAATATATCAAACTATCGACGATAAAGTTTAAGTTTAATTGATTTTCACCTAAATTTCAAATTTCTCTATGAAACATTTAAATTTTAAGCAAATGTTGCAACTGAGTGGAAAGTTGACACGGCTGTTAATAAACTTAAACAAAACATTTATTGACATTGTTTCAAAATTCGTTTTCCGCTGTCGTATTTGTTATATACTTTGCAGAGTGACAACACTGCATGTTTACCTGCATGTCAAATATTGAAGAAGTGCTAGACAAACAGCTAGGCAAATTTTGACAGGCAGAGTGAAGAAAAACAACATCGCTAGCATGAAAACATGTTATAGTGATTGTCAACTCTGACAATAAAATTTACAAAATATCATTGAATTATGCAAGATTTTTATACCAATTTGTTAGATAATTTTAGCTTTTTCTAGCTAGTTACCTGAGCAGGTTACTAGACTTGAGTAAAACACAAATGCATCTATTAAATGCGATAAAAATAAAAAAATAAATACTTTAATCTAATAAATTCTGATGGTACATACCAAAATAAAAAACAGATACATATAAAAAGTGCATAACTTGTTATCGCTCAAACAGACAGATAGAGAGATAAGGAGTGAGATAGAATAGAGTGAAAAAGATGGCAACACCTCATATAAGATTTACGACTAATTTGCGGTTTGCATTGTTATTGTTGGTTGCTCATTGAATTTATCATTGTGTTTATTTTATTTTTTAACCACGTTTTTGATGTTGCAATCCAATTGAATATAAAAATACTTAATTCCAAACGTTTAGCACAATGTGAAAAACATGAAGAAGAAAACAAAAGAAATAAAAATATATATAATAGAGGCAACGACGTCGACCCTCGCAATTAAAT
Source organism: Drosophila sordidula (assembly GCA_035047465.1). Classification (NCBI taxonomy): domain Eukaryota; kingdom Metazoa; phylum Arthropoda; class Insecta; order Diptera; family Drosophilidae; genus Drosophila; species Drosophila sordidula. The sequence continues at coordinate 377,732 of JAWNPQ010000106.1, forward strand.
TAATTGAGCATTTGCTCTGCTTTTTCTAAAGAGTTTTAAGCTTATCCTAAAACACAAAAAAAGTCAGAGTTCAGTTGTATTAATTTTCGCTATTTCTGTGTGCTTCTTCTCTATCTCTCTCTCCCCTCTCTCTGTCTCTTTTTCGCCCCTAGCTGTTTGTGGTCTTTTGTATTAATTTGTATAATGCACATACGCCCCCTCGGCCGGAACGAAACGGGGTCTTTGCCTGGTTCACATGACAAAATAAATGTTGAGCTCAACTCATCTGAGTCTCATTTTTAATGCCAAAAAAAATTGCTGTGAAATTAAGCTCAACGCACACGCACAGCCCCTAGACCTCGCACACATATAACCTTCCCTAACCCCACCCTAAATTATGTTGGTAATGTTAGACGCCCCCCCCCCCCCCCCCCCCCATTAAAACGACAAATGATGCTTAATATACACGACACGGGTCCAATAAATTGTTCAACTTGGCGTCGCTTTGCTTTGCTTCTCTATGCACTTCTCTCCCTCTCTCTCTCTCTCTCTCTCTCTGTCTCTTTCCAACAAATAGTTGAATTTGACTTTTGGGTCCAACTTTTGTTTAACTATTTTGTGTATTTTGAGGTTAAAGTTCGTTGCTTCTCAGCCATATTGAAGTCTATTTGTTGGCCCAGTGCGGCTAATTTGTTTCTGTTTAACATTCACATATTTGCATAAAGTTCCGACAAGCCATGCAAAATTCATGACGTCACCGTAACTGGGTAAATAATTAACAGTGCGTAATTAGAATCTGTTGCGTGGCCCCAGTTGGACTATCAAAAACTATTTTTAGGTTACATTTAAAAGGTGTTCCTGTTTGTACTATGAGAAAAGCAGAGGTTTTAAATCCCAATTGGCTCTCATTTTCTCTCTCACTTTTGAAATGAATTTGGGGTTAAAAATATATCAGCTAACAATTAACTTTTGGTATTATTCCATATTTCATCAATCACAAATTACATAACATTTTAATTAAATCAAAACTCTGTACACTTAGTGTAATATACTTTGCTAAAATATAAAAACAATTCGAAAGCGTCCGAATAAAATATGTGTTAAAGCCTTTTGGGTATTGTAAATGCATAAAATTTAATGTAAAATACACAAAATCCCATTAAAAAGTTTAACACACAACTCGCTTAACATTCCATTTAATTCAAAAACTTTGCACTTAGTTTAAAATGCTCAGCATAAATGCAAATTGCATATTTAAATAATCATTATGCTCTACAGCCTCTAGGTCTTAATTCCAGTTGGGAACAATTTAATTGCCTGTTGCGCCAGTTCATTCACAAACTCGTAACTGACCCTGAACTCAATTTTAATTTTAATGTACATTCTAGTCGCACGAATAAATACATATGAGGGGAGACCTTATCGCTCACAGGTGAGCGATGGCTATTAACTGTGAATTCGATAGCCTTATAAACAGAATGTGGAACACAAGAAATCAATCAATAGGCGCAAATGATAAAGAGCCGCAGTCGCAGACGCAGGTATGCGGCAAACGCTTTGATAAGCTTGGCATCCAGCTGATAAGCAGATAAGATACTTGGTAACAAAAAATATGCTAACAAGATGCTCGGGGTGAACGGGAAAATTGGCAAAAAGAGCTTAAATGTTGTAATTTCTTTAAGGTGGGATATGATGAGTATATAGATAGATTATTAATATAAACTTAACTTTCGCAAACATTTTATTTACAAACTTGAATAAATGTTTTTAGAAACTGTTTTTTGGAAATGTACAAAATTTAAATTAACTCAAGTTAATTAATAATTAATACTCAAAAACGCAAAGAAAACTTTTATAGCAGAATCCAAAAAGTGTCGGCTTAGCCAAGACAAATATATTAAAAGAAGAGCGAAAAGGCAATGGAGATGAATTGCGGCTACTTATCAACTATGCACTTAAAAAACAAAACGTCTGTATGATGGTAATGACGTGGAGAATTATAATTTACAATACGGTGGGCCGCAATCTGAGCCTTCGTGGTATTTGTAATCGTGGCAGTTGTGAGCTTAAATTTTTATGTTTGTGCTAACTTGTCGTTAAGTGTAATACTTTTATTGTTGAGAATTTCGAAAATGTGTTGAAAGTCTAAATCTCTGTGTGTAATAGAGTTTTGGACTAGCGCCGGGTCCCTTGCGATTGTGGATTGGATTGAATTGATGTGAGGTACCTTTGAGCTTTACTAATAGAATTTTGTTTGCCAGAGTAAGTGCGGAAGAGGGTCGTATGAGCCAATCCAATCCAACTTTCCTCTGCGTGTGTAATTGTAATTTGTTCTTAGTGTTAGCTGCCTGACTTACCGTTTAACAAGCACCGGCTGCAAGCGCTTTGCTGCTGCTGCTGCTGCTGCGGTGGGCGATGTGGGAGACTGCGCCTTGGACAGACGCGCAAAGACGTTGACGTTGGCGCCAACTGAGCCTTTATCCTGTGGCTGCCGCGTTGACGCCGACGTCGCCGTCGACGGCCTGGCGCTGGCGCTGCGCTTAGCGGTAGACGTGGGCGTTGCCGCCGGCGAACGGCGCACAGTGGGACTAATCCGCGGACTGGCGCCGCTGCTCGAGGGGCTGCTGGCGGCCGTTGCGGCCATTTGACGGGTCGTCGAAACTTTAGACTTTACATCATTGTAGTTTGTTTTAATTGTCGACTTGTTGCTGGCGATTTTATGCATAACGGCATCCCATTTATTGGGCGTATGTGATTTGCGCACGGTGGGCGCTTTGACACTGCGCGGCGGCGTGAGGGGCGACTTTTTGTTATTAGTTGTTGTTGTTGTTGTTGTTGTCACTTTACAGAGCGATTTGGGCGAGCCGAGCGAAGAGCTGGAGGAATGCGAAACGCTGTTGAAATTCTCAACGGTGCCGAGCGACGTCAACGATGCGTGCGGACGCGGCGAAAGAGCGCGCTGTACTGAAGATCGCTCGCGCTGCCGCTGCTGCTGCTGCTGCTGAAGTTCGCTGTAGTCGCCGCTGCTCGCGTTGAAAGCTTCGTCGCAAAAGCTTTTGGCGCTGCCGCCGTCGACGCTGCAGTACGAAGTGCGATTGGAGAGCGTCGTCGCGGCCGACGAAGAAGAGAGCGGACGCGGCTGAGATTGCTGCTGCTGTTGTTGTTGCTGGTGCTGCTGCTGCTGCGCTTGACCTTGAGCCTTGCGCATGGTCTGCGTGGATTCGTCGGGCGACATGTCCACATCCATGTCCATGTCCATGTCCACCTCCAGCTCGGGCAGACGCATCTCCTCATCGCAGCGATTTTCGACATCCGTAAAAATGCCCGATGATTCCATGCACGAATCCTCCAGCTGGAGCGGCACCGATGCACTCGGCTGCATCGTCGGCCCGTAGAGCTGGCCATCGATGACCTGGGCGCGGCGATCGCCGCGCTGCAGCACATCGTCCGCATCCGATTCGGTAAAGAAATCGGAGTCGGTCATCGGATCCTGGCGACGCATGGGCGCCGCCGCCGGCGCCGGCAGGGGCGGAAAGCTGGGCTGGCGGCTGACGCGGCCGGGCTGCGGCCCGTTGCTGGGCGAATGGTCGCAGGCGCCGCGCGACGCCGGACGCGACATTTCGCCGTCGCCCTGGTAGCCCGTGTCCAGGCTGGTCACACTGGTGACGCTGGTGATGAAGCTGTTGCTCAGCTTGGCGCTGACCTGGGCAGCGGGCGCGGCGGCAGCAGAGGAGGCAGCGGCGGCGGCGGCGGCGGCGGCGGGTGCAGCAACGACGGCGGCGGGCGCTGCAATGGCCGCCGCCAGCTGCGGCTCGATGGGATCGAGAGGCAGCTCCTCCGGCGAGGGTGTTTGCTCCAGGCGCAGTTGCTGTTGCAGCAAATGTTGCTGCTGCAGTTGATGCAGCTGCTGTTGATGCTGCTGCTGGGCAGCTGCTGCCACCAGCTGCAGCTCCAAATGATGGCTGAGATTGGCGCTGTTGTTGTTGCTATTGTTGTTGTTGTTGTTGTTGTTGTTGTTGTTATTGTGCTGCGAGGACGAGTCGAGGAACTCCTTCATCTGATCCGGCGTCAAAATGCCCAAGCTCTCGTCCAGATCGAAGCTGTGCTGCTTCTTGAGCAGCTGCTGCTGCAACTGCTGCTGCGACGTGGACAGCGAATTGTTCACCAGCTCGATGGAGGCGTCCAGCGTGCTGTCCTGCAGCTCCAGGCCGAAGCTGTAGCGCGTGCGCGGCGTACACAGCTGCATGGAGGTCAGCGTCGCGTCCAGCTGGAGTTCGCCGTCGGGCGTGCGCGTCGGCAGCACGAGATCGCTGCGCGCGGCCTTCAGCAGCGGGGAGAGCAAGTGCACCGGCACCGGCGTCTGCTGGTAGCCGCGTGCGCCGTGCGGCGTCGTCGACGCCGACTGCGGCGTCAGGCTGACCAGCGCATGCTGCGGCATCGAGCGACGGCCCGGCGCCAAGCCCGCCGGATTGCGCGGCGGCGTCTGCTCCAGAAATTCGCGCGTCAAATTCAGCAGCTGGATGTGACGCGCCGGCGACTGAAGTCCGGTAATGTCCAGCAGACGCTCCGTGTTGATCGTCGAGTTGAGCGGCAGCTTCATGTGGCTCTTGTCCGGCGCCAGCGCCGTCAAGGTGACGTCCAGCTCGGAGCCATTTAGATCCAGTTCGGTTTCGGTGGCCAACTCCGACTTGAGGCCGCTGAGCAGGTCGAGGCCGGCGGGCATGGACATGTGCTCGAGCAGCGGCAACTGATCCATGCTCCTGCTCAGATCGAGCGTCTGGCCCAGGTCCAAGTGCTTCGCACTGGCCAGCACATGGGTGGCATCTGCGGACGAGCCGGGCTCCGGCGAGGCGTCGCTGGCGGATATTACGGGTCGAGTGCGATCTGTGGGATTGCCGCTGATCTGATGGGTGGTGTCCAGGGCTGCCGTTGTCTCGTTGCTGCTGGTGGGGATTACGGTGCGGGTTCTGTCCGCCTGGGCACAGCTGAGATTGGTCAAGAGCTGGGTGGCATCCGCCGCCTGGGCACAGCCGGGATCGGTTGCGCTCTGCTCCGGCGAGTCGCTTCTAGCGGGGATCACGGGCCGTGTGCGATCCGCTCGATTGTCGCTGAGATTGGCCAAGATTTGGGTGGCATCCAGACGCTCCGCGGACGCGCCTCTGCCTGGTATTACGGGCCGTGTGCGATCGGCATGCTCAGCGCCGGAATTGGCCAGAATCTGTGTGACATCGGCCGCATCCCGCTCTGGATGCAGCTGCTCCCTATCAATTATAACGGTCTGCGTGCGATTCAATGGCGAACCGCAGCCAATTGCCATGCTCGTCGCATCCATGTCCAAGGTGCGTCCAAAGCCCACGCTGGAGAGGCGCGTGCTTTCCAGACGCATCCGATTTGGCCCGCCCGTTGATTGCAGCTGCTGCTTCAGCTCCTGGTGCTGGCGATCCGCCTCCTCGTCGCAGACAAAGGTCTCGGAGCGCATCAGCGGCATGGGCGTGCTGCTGGTGAGCAGGGAATGTTGCTGTTGCTGCTGTTGTTGCTTTTGTTGTTGTTGCTGCTGCTGCTGCTGCTTGGCGGCGGGCAGCGGCGTTTGCGGCAGCGAGCTGGTCATCAGGCTGGAGGCAACGCCGCCCGCTGCGCCCGTTGCGCCCGTCCCGCTGCTGCCCATCAGACCCTGTCCAAAGTACTTCTTGAGCACGTTGCTGGTGCGTTTGCTTATCAAGCTGACGGCATTGTTCAGGCGCTCGCCGGAGGCGCTCTTCTTGATGCTGGCGCCCAAATCGTGCAGCGGCGCCGCCGTCGGATGATAGGAGCTGATGGGACGGCCCCGATTCGCATTGGCCGGCAATGCGGGCGTCCGAAAGATTTGGGTGCCCGGCTTCAGCGCTGTGGGTGGGCGTATGTGTGAGCTGGTGGTGCTGGTGGTGCCACCGAAACTGCCCGGCGGTGGTATGCGCGAGATGCCATCCAGGCGTGGTATGCGCGTTGTGGCTGAATCCTGCAAAAAATTATATATCAAAATTATTACGTGAATAAAAACGAAAAAAAAAAAACGTTGTTGTTTTGACTTAATTGAGTCAGCATCCCCGCCCCCTTCCCACGCTAATGCCAAAAACACAAAATCCGGCAAAGACCTCAACAGATTGCGACAGCTGTCTACTGACCCAAGACTCCCTTCCCCAACTCCTCTTCTTGCCACCCGCGACAGCCAAAGTGCGTAGTTATTTTTCGCCCTGGCGCCAACTGGTCTCTTGCCCCTCATACCCTCCCCCCATCCCATCCTGCAGCCCGCATCGCACGTGCTTAGACGATGTACATTTTTTTTTTGTTTTTTGGCAGGCGCCACCCTACAAAGTAGTTCACTGGGGCGTTTCCACTTGGCACCAGTTCAACGCACTTTAAAACAGGGTGACAGCCCAACCGAGGATGGTTGGGGGAGGGCAGGTTGGGGGCTATAACGACCAGCAATCAACATTAGCGGCAGGGGTTGAATAGCGCTGATGTCATCAGTATATGCAGTTTGCATACCCTATAGTTGATACATAATGGGTACATTCACATTTCCTATACTCCCTACAATAATCTTAAATTGTGAGAGGTTAAATCAGGCGAGCCAAAGGGAAATTATTATATTACATTTTATAAATTTCCCTTCTACATTTTTGATATTTATTTATTTATTTTAAATATTTTATTTTATTCTATTTGATTCGAATCCATTATATTCTTTACTATTCTATTATATTATCTTCAATTTTAATATATTCTAAATAATTATATTTTATTTTGTTATATTTTATTGCGGTACTGAACATTTTATATCGTTGTATTATGAGGATGTATTTTCCAATTCTTACGACTTATTTCATTTAATATGTAAAATTATGTTTACAGGGTATCTACATAGTAACGTACACTCCACTCAACTCTACACTGCTCAACCCTCTGTTCTTTGGGGATGTTTACTCACTAGCTAAATGTACAGCTAATTGCAGTCTAATATAATTAAATGGGGCGAAATTTTAGGCGGCGCCATGTTCTTGATGAAATTCGACATGACTCGGATTAGATGGGGTATATATTTAGGTATATTTGTACCATGTAATTATTTTACTGCAATAAGAAGATAGAGTTGGGTAATACTGCACGTGTGTGCGTGAGTGTGTAAAAGGGTGTACGATTATAATAGATAAGCTGAGTTTTAGAGCTGGGTAAATGGGTGATTTGGGAGAGTATGTGGGGAAGAGCGCCGGGGAGTAAGGGTTATGCACATTAAAGTTAAAACTAAATTTGATATTTCTACAGTTTTGTATTATTATATATATAGATCTGCTTAGATATTTCCTTAAACAACATATTTGATATCCTTAGCCTTTCTCTTTCTATACCCGAATCACCTTTTTCAATGCTGTTTAAAAATATTTCCTTAAAAGTTCTTTCTTCTCTTGAAATTCCCAAGTTGCTTAAGCAACACAGTTACTCAAGTTTCATTTTGTATATGAACTCAAGCTCTTAATATGGCTGTTTTATGCTTTAACAAGACGTTTACAGCGAATCTCTATGGGCCCAAAAACTTTCAGTCTTATCGTTTAAGGCCGACAACAAAAGTTTTAGCCACACATCCGTATTTATACTATAACATACATATATATAGAGAGGGAGCCGCAATATTAAATGTACCCAAATGCAGTTTACATAGCCGCCTTAATCGAAAATGCAATTTTCAGTGCAGACAAGTTAAACAAGCATAAGGCAGCCCCTCTCTCACAACCAAAGGGAAATGTCCTTGAACTTTTTCGCGTGCCATAGAAAACGTTGAAAGTTTCAGAGCAGAAAAACCCAGCTGAACCAACAGCTCAATGATTGTTATCAACTGCAAAGTTTGCACCGCACTTTGTTGGCTGTTGCACGGAGTGGGTGGATGGGGAAAGTGCCCCCACAGGAACTGGTTCATATTGCTCATTTCGCCAGCCAGCTCACACATGTATGTGGCCATAATTATTGCAATATGACACGCAGCACAGCGGTTGGTTAATGCCATCGATAAGAACTCGGGGGAATTGCCACAATGAAGGATTTCTCGCAATATGACAGTGTGAAGGTTTATTAATGAGAAACAGATAAAAATATCTGTGTGTGTGAACATTTATCCAACGGGGACTGACATAACTGCTATAAATAACTGATAAATCTGTAGTTTTTTTTTTTTTTAACAGCTGTCTGGCTGTGATAATTTTTAATTGGCTAGAGCAAGGACAGTTGTGCAACAAATTTCTTGTAAGAAATGCTATTAAAAAAATTTCTAATAAAGTATAAATGTCAATTATATTTTCTCCAGAAATATATAAAAATGTTTTAACCAGAAGGCACAATTATATTCGGAATGAAATATGCATACAGTCATTTTGTAGAAATGTTCTATATTTAAATATTTACATAATTGTAATTTCATACGAAAATTAATTTTTCCAGTGATTGCTACCGGTAATGGTAACGAAATTCAACTTAAAGTCTCCAACAAGAATATTGATATTGGATAGATATAGATACAGATTTTTTGTTAGACGGATATTGTATAATCCCAATATACTCTTTGCACTTTATGAACGAGACTCTATATTGCATACTTTTGAGAGATTAAATTAATTATCAGACAGCACCGAAAAGTATAGAATAAAATTATATATCAAAAATATTTTGTACTCTATATATTGATTGTTTTATACGGTGAATACAACTGTATACAGACGTTATTGCATTTATTAGCATTTTTAGCAAGTTCTATGATTCGTTCCCTATAATTCTAGGGTTTCAGCCACTCGGAGTCAATCAATCATTTGAAGCCCAATCGGACTTTAAAAACAAACCTTTATATTTATAAATTTCTTTCCGTTCATATTCTCTCATAATTCTTCACCTTTGCACCAAATTTTAAATTGTCCACATTTCGCTCGAATCTTTTTGCCCTTTAATCAAGACCAAACGCCAATAGCCAACAATGAAAAAATTTGGCTTTTTGGGCCACAATATTTGCGCCAACAATGCGACAATACAAAAATATTTGTACCGGCTGCCGAAAACCGGCAATGCGAGAGGAGACAATAAAAAATCAAGGAAAAAAGGAAGAAAAAATGAAAAAACGCAGCACGCAACGAGGAAAATACAAATACTGAAATATTGTCATAATGCGGGAGGAAGGAAACGGAAAGGAAAGCAAGTCAAATACAAAAAGACAAAAAAGAGAGGAAACAGAGGGTGACTTCAATAACAACAAAAAATAATACAGTAAATGACAATGTACACATGGAGGGAGACACACTGTACTAAAAATTCTGTTATGTGGGTTAAGCGCCAACGCATGTCCTTAGCCCGACAGGGCAACGGAAACGTGGGGGTTTGAGGGGAAGCCGGCAAACGGAACTAAATAAAATTTATCGATTTTACATACAATAACAACACGAATACAAATGCATATCGACATGTGAGGCAATTTGGAGGGGGGCGTTTGGGGCAGCTTGGCCTGTGTATTAATAACATTTAACAGAGGGGGTGGAGACCCCACTTGAGGACAGTTTCGGTTAGTACAGTGCATAAATTCAAAGAGTTGCGCTTGTGTTTGGGTATTAGCCTGTGCATGCATAATTCGCAAGGCCAATCGATAACGATTGTCGAGGTTAAGCGGCACGAAATATGAGCAAAAGCTACAATTTATTAGCCACTGCGTTTATACAATTCTTTTGTGGGTCAGAGAAGCTAATGGGAGCATGTTGAGTTGACATTTGATATGGTTGGCAAATCTTCCAATTGATTACTGCGCTATCCATGACCTAATAAAATATTGAATGTCATAATGGATTTGTTAATATGCCATGCATAATCGATTGAGATGGATTGCGAATTTTGGAATATAGCTGGCAGTGTTAACGCAATATGAATTACGATAACGATGGACAAATATATTAAAGAAAATTTAAAAATTGTAAAATGTGAACAAAGATTAGTATTTTTAGAAAAATGTTTGTCCTAATATTGAGAACTTAAAATTCTTTATAACAATAATATTCGGCGGACTTTTCACCATTTTTTTTTAGCATATTAAACTATTGGACAACCTAACCTATTAGTTTTACAAGATTAGGACTGAAGTATTAACACTCCACAATATGTACTCTATAGAGTATTATCTACACCCAACCCTACTGTTATCATCCCATAACACCACAATCTCGTTTCTCCGAGTTCCATTTAAATAATTTTCATTTTCACACTTTTTCCACTTTCCGTACTATTTCAATTTATGTATTTTAAAATAAATTACCCTTCCACAAAATATACTTTATATTAGTTATGTCTGTGTTGGCACAATTCACTAAAAACAATTCAAACTTTAATTGCACCAATTTTCCCCTTAACAATTTACATTGCATGAAGCTCAAGTGCAATTTGAAAACATCAAGGATTTGTTTGCAAGAGTTCAAAGGACACATTTCGCTCTGCTATAAATATTTATACACAAGCAAATATATATATGTACACATAAAGAAGTATATAAATATTTACGACCAAGACTGGAGATATTTTATTTGAGTTTTCAGCAATTGCAGACATATCAATAACTTTTTATACCCTTTCAGATTCAAAATTTTTATTATGATGTATTACATTAATTTCAGAGTTTTAAAATAATATTTGGTTTTGATTTATATTATAGAATCAATTCCACAAAAGAGTGTAAAAAGGTAATATAGATACCATAGGAAAATGTATGTTAAAAAGATTTAAATCTTATAGCACTGCATTCAATTATTTAACACTTCAGATATTTATTGCTTTTAAAACAAATTTACAATAAAGACAATAAAATGTCTGCTAGTGTATTTAAATCTTCGGCTACTCAAATATAACTGTTTGCCTGCGTTTTATATTACCATATATTTTTAAATTACCCAAAAGACCGAATGGTCTTCACTGCCCAGTTTGATGTTGAAACAACTCAATCAAGTTAACTGTTCTCGAGCGTTGACTCCATACATATATACGGATTTTCCAAGACTGCGGAGGTACAAACATTTTCACAAGCCATTAGCTCGTATCCATCAACGGCGCTAAGCGGCTTATCTTGGCAGCCATTGGGTAACGTCCTGCGGAAACTGGTCAACATTTAAAAAGGCGGCGGGAAATGAAGCAGAATCTTGGCCCTAACATTTGCGTTCTTGCCAACTGAAGTTGACTTAAATAAATAAGACTTAAAATAGAAATTGTGTAAATGCAAGTATTTATAATAACGATTTTCAAATGTACTTAAAAATTGGTATATACTAAAATAAAATGATAATAATTCAAGCAAATGAGCAAATAAATTTGCAATTTGCAGCATTCTTGGCAACAAAATTATTCACAGCATACTTTTTTATGCGCGACATCGTCTGGCGAAAAGTTGTCAATAAATTGAAAAAGTCTGCGACTTTATTTTTAATATTGCGCAGCGCTAGTGTATGTTAGTGGGGGAGTTTGTGTGTGCGTGTGTGATTTGTTAGACTTGTGTATAATACCCTGTACTTAGCTGTAAATTCGTTAGACGAAATTTTTTGATTTATTTCAAGAAATATAAATATTATTTACTTATTTAGTACAGGGCGACAACTATGGAAAACTAAATAGCTACTCTATAACGAAGGTATTTATTTATTTTATTATATTTATTTATTTTTTATATATATTATCACAAAACGTTCAGTACTATATTAAAGCATTAAACAAAAATTTACAGGGTAACTGCTCAAACAGCTTTCCTAATACCTTTTTACGCATCACACACACATATGTGTGTGTGTATCTCAAAAATAGCACATCGTTTTCCTCTCCTTTTTTATATTTCTTTCCCCAAGAGGGCAATAATTTTTGACAATTTTGCAGTGGTGCGTAAAATTAAATCATTTTTATTGCGTCTTGGGACTGGGTCCTAGACATATGTGTAGAGACTGCGATCTGTTGTCAGCCAGACAATTAATGTTAGAGAGTTAAGCTGGACATATTTTACACTCGATACGCGGTACTGTGCCCAGCCGGAGACTTCTGGGCAATTTATGTGCATCATCTGTGAAACGGTTTCAAGTAGTTTGAGGCAGTTAGGGAGAACACAAGTAGAGAGACAAATGAGAACAACTTGCAAATCAGCTAAAAAAAAAAAAGAGGCAAGGAAAAGATAAACTAGCTATTCCTTTCGCTAGCCTGATGTTACTAAAGATAACAAAACAAATCGTTGCATACTTCTAAGCGCATATTAAAAATGCCTATTCAGCGAAAATATACGTAAAATCAGTTGGCAAAAGTCAAGCAGAAGAAAAGAATTGTATTTACTTTGTGCCAAAGATTTAATACTCTATAGGATATAAATAAATACATATATATACATATATATAACAATAAGAACTTACATAAAATATTTAATATTTAACTAATGCATCTTATAAATTATATGATATGATATGATATGATGAAAAATATAATTATTTCAGTATATTTTTCATAGTTAAATTATTGATAATTAAATAGTCAAATATGTTGCATTTCTACTACAAGAAAATAATTAATACACACTTGTTTATGGAACAATTACTGATCAACGGGATGGATTAAAAAAAAAGCAACAGAAAGATATGCGAAATTATTAATAAAAATGTCTAGAATATAATAGGGTATTGAAAAAAATATTCAAACAAAAAAAGGAAAACCGGCGAACAATAAGCAAAGGTCATAAAAAAAACAAATAAAGTCCGACAAAAAAAATGGAAAGGAAAAACATTTGCCATTTTAATTTGTATTGTGCGAAGCTACAGCTACGCGAAAAAATGAAAGAAAAGGGCAAAAAAACATTTGTTGAAATAAAACCGCCTTCTGGGTGTTTATATAAATGAGTTTCTTATGACTGCCCGTAAGGATTTTCATTGTGTGTGCTTGCGTTTTATTTAATGGGCCTTTAGCTGGAAATTCAACGTGGAATTAATGTGTCGAAACATTTGTGCAACACGTGTGGCACGTCGACTTAGTGTGGCTTAAGGTGTGGAGACGCTTACTTATATGCTGATAGCAAGCCGTTAATTAACAGCCAAGTCTTTGGAGACGATAAACGGATTAGTGCTTAGTGAACTGTCAGGTAATTTTAAGAGCGAAATTAGAAATTTGCAATTCAATGTGAAGAACTTAAACGCAAGAAATTAAGTTAAGCTAACTCTTCTTTTAAGGCCCATGGTAAATTAAAATTTGTAATTTAAACATTCTAATTTAAAGGGACTAATCCATTGGAATTTATGATTTTAATTTCGGAAGCTTTAAATTCCCAAGCGATCACTGTACAAAATTCGTTTGAATTACACATGAGCTCATTTTGTGAATTATTAAGACCAGTTACGTAGAGTGTACTGCATATCACGTAGTTGCACACATTTCCCCCACTTCACCCATCAATTGCCTGTGCTAAGCTGCATAAGGAAATGCCTTAAGAAAATATGCTATTGGCCATGTGAAACTTGCTTTAGAATATGCAAGTAATTTATCATGCCCCAAGGAATGAAGACCCCGGCACAGTGGACATTTATCAAATGCCAGCCTTGTGCAGCAGCGGAACGAGAAACGTGCAACATGTTACCCTTTACCCCCCAGCTCTCTCTCTTTCTCTTTCTCCACACTTCGTTGTATTTCGTGTTCTTTCTTGGACAATCGCAAAAGCTACACAACAAATTTCAAATGTAAATCGTTCGCTAGAAACTTGCATTGATGGATCCCCTTGGCTCTCACACCTTATGCACATTTTCAGCATTCCTCAATGGGGTGGGGGGAATTATTCCCCAAACCCCAGAACCAATTTTCGAAATTGCAACTGCAATTGATTTGCGAGCGTGTGCATTGAGGAAGACTAGACTTGAAATATAATCAACATGAGGGTATAGAAAACTTGTGGAAGGTCGCCAATGTAATGCAAAACTATCAATAACACTTCCGACAGTAATGATAATACGATTCCAGTCTAACATAATATATATATTGACAATTCTATTTTAAATAACTCGCTAGCTTCTAAACATTTTCATAGCTTGCCTTACCTAAAGACAATCAATATTTTTTCTAATTTACGCTGGTCGAACATCCATATTTTATAATCATAGTTTATTGATAATATTTATTGTCAATTGTACACTTTCGAAGTATCACAAATTACCCATCACTTTCCAAAAAGTAATTAATGCTATTACATATTAGGTATTATCGGATTGTGGCATTGACAATACAGCTCATTAGCCGCCTGAAAGGCGCATCATATTGAATTTCTCCCCCATCATAATTGCAAATTGCAAATGGCCAAAGTGTAGATTGTTATTTGCCAGGCCAAAAACCGTTGACAATAATGAAGCTGCTGAACATTTTGTGGTTATGTTTATTGTCTCTGCCGACATTGTTACCCTTGTTCATACTTGTTGTTATGGTTGCTCTTGTTGCATTTGAGGCCATTTAGAAACATTTGTGTGCATCTGTGCGAATTGTTATTGTGCATTGTGCAGTTTTAGTTGTTTGCGGTTTTCTGGGATTACGTAATTCACAATGTGCATCTATGTGGTTTATTGCTGAAAACACACTCGAGGGGCGTGTCTGATTTCTAGCTGCAAATGAAATGATATTCAAATGGGCATGCAAAATATTTTTTATAAAACGAGTCCACACTTAAAGCGAAACCACATATTTAGTGAACTTTGAGGTTACGAATGTTGTTGGGATTTTTTTTTTTATTGTTAGAGGCTGAAGACTATTTTCTTTGCTTTTATAAAAGAAAATGTGAAAAAGAGCATGTTATTTTTACCTCTAGTTAAATATGTGGTTTAATACTTCAAGTTGGCAGCTAAAAAAAATTCTAAAAGATTCCCCACTTAAAGGCAAACTAGTATATATTAAATGGCTTTTGAGGTTAGTTCCTTAAAGTTGGGAATATAAGTTGATGATTGCTTATATTCCCTTTCATTCTTTGAGGCTATTACGTTTTTTTGTCCCCATATATTTATTAAAAACTCTGTCATTATAAAAAGTATTTGGTTTGTAACCTCCTGACAATGTTATGGTTAATTTGTTGTCAAATATGGCAACTACAAGTTGTTCAGTTTCTAGTACTTGATTACTGAATTTCACTACATCCTTAACAATTAAAAAGATACTTTAAGTTGTCCGTATTAAAACATAGAAAACCATCAGAAGAATGGAATTTTCCAGCACTTTTCAGACATGTCAGACACGTAATCAACTAAATTATTTAAGCCAACTTTGCGTTTGCCTGTGCCCGGTTCTATTTCGCTTTTTTTCTACGGGCGCCTACACAATTTTTTTCGTATTGCATTTCCCACATCATATGGCAATTGAAATCAAATTTCACTGCACTTGAGTGGCTTCCAAAAAAAAAAACAGAAAAATACTCAAGCGAACGAGCAATGTCCAGAGCAATGTCCATCTTAACTCTCCAGTGAGTGGTCTGCAACACTTTCATAAATATTTTTTTTTTTTGCTGTTTCTTTCTTTTTTCGGTTTCTGTCGCTGACAGTTTGAAAGCTACTACAAACGCCAGTCGATAGTTGACCCAAATGGTGCACCTTACTCCCGTGGAAGGGGGAACGAAAGGGATAGAGATATAGAGTGTGAGGGAGAGCAGTCACATGAGAAAATGCTGACTGTCACGTACAAACACACACAAAAACTTGCCTCCTTACGCTCTACAACAAATGTAGGCAACTCTTTGCAATTTTTTTCTATTTTATTCCTTCTTTCTGTCTCGTTTGTCATTCTGCAGTGCAGCGCATGTAACATGGAACAGCAACGAGTACAACTGTCACATATATCAAATTTTGTTCAACGTATATCCCATATGGGTAGCACGACTGACAACTGCGGGTTTTATATGACGCTGTTTACCTTTGCCAGCAACAACAACTACAATAACAACAGTGATAACAACAATCACAGCAACATTCACAACAACAAACACATGATTTACGATTGAGTTGCGCGTTGCTTAAAAACAATGTCATTTAATTTTGACGCTCAGACAAGGCTAACGAGCAGCACACAAAAAAAGAAAGAGGAAAAAGCATGTAAGTAAAAACTTTCGTAGGCAACGTGGCGTATGAGCAACGTGTACGTAGACCGAATATTCCACATACGCCTCGTATGTCACTTGGCATTAGCGTTCGCTTTGTGCCGCATTTCAACTGTGTTTGCATCTCGCATGTCTCACACATTTGCATATTTTATTTTGCATACTTTAAGGAACATGTAAACAGAAAATTATTGAAAAACATACTAAAAAATTTAATTCTTTGGGAGTGCAAAAATTTATTGAGGTATTGAGATATTTAAGATTAACGAATTTAGTAGCTTTTTTTTTTGTTTTCATTTTCATTTTTTTTTTTTTTTCAACATTTTAAGAGGTGTTTATTTACTGCAATTAAAGTAACAGCTGAACTGTTTTCAATGTCATTTTCCAAGGCATTAATTTACGTGCTAGAGTTTATTGACGAACGTTTGTTTAACTTTGAAATTGGCGCCCTGTCAAAGCCCGCAGCGAAATTGCAATTTGCTAACCGCGCACTCTGTTCAGATTTTGGACTTTATGCAGAGGCTAAAGTCAGTGGCCAAAAAGAAAAATTGGCGCATTGCAAATGCAGTGCGCATAGTTTTCACTTTGAACTTTCGTAAAGTTTGCAGGCTAAGGAGTAGGTTGGTGGGCAAACTTGTGGATAGTTGCAGAGTAAAAGATGTTAGCATTTGAACCCAACCACAAGCTGTGCGAATAACGGTTGAGGCTTAGACAAAAACTAACTTTAGCTCGCAAATCAGGCGAGAATTAAGGCCATGTAATAACCCAGATAAGCAACTTTAGCTAAAGCTACATATCTATCTATATATATATAGCAGAAAGTTAATCGCACTCCAAATGCTCTCGAGTGAAGGCAATTTAAAACGATGCTTCAAAGTTTCGTCATGTGTGTGACATAATTAACATGCATGTTAGAAGATAGTTGTAAAAAAAAGTGTCTATTTATTTTATTTGCATTCCAGCTGGGGAAACTTTTTTTAGTTCTTTTTTTTTTTTTTTTTTTTTTTGAATTCTGTGAGATAAATTCGCAGCACATGCTCGCATAGTTTGTGAAGGACGCGCGCTCTCGTTCGGAAGGGGAGGCATGTTGGGGTAGGTGCGTCCACAGGATGTGCGGCTGTCTTAGTGCACATTCAAGCGTAAACACAGAGACGACACTCAGGCAACAAGGGGGCGACAACAGCAGGGGGCAACAGGGGTAGCTGGTGGTGACAGAGGCACTGGGAA
Source organism: Drosophila sordidula (assembly GCA_035047465.1). NCBI lineage: Eukaryota > Metazoa > Arthropoda > Insecta > Diptera > Drosophilidae > Drosophila > Drosophila sordidula. The sequence continues at coordinate 395,070 of JAWNPQ010000106.1, forward strand.
TACACAAAACAAAAGTTTCGAACGTCAAACGTTTTGTAGTCTTCGTGCATTTTTCTTTTAGGTTTTGCTTTTGCTTTTGGCTTTTCCTTTGCTCTTCTCAATTATGCAGCTTGAATAAAGCAACAGCCAAAGCAACGAGAGGAAGCAAATAGAGGGCGAAGGTCGTTTACATAAGCACTCAAAAGTATGCTAGACATATACTTTATAAATATAAATAAATATATGCACAGAAAGCTACTCGCTTTGGAAATTCGTTTTAGCAGGAATTTTTATTAAGGTAAAATCAACCTAATACCTTGTTGCCATCAACGAATTTACGTAGGGTATTAACAGCTTTATGATATATGATATATGTAAGATTCTTAAGTTAGCAATGTATTACGAGAAAGTATTTTGACCCATTCTGGATATTTTTAAACAATACAGAATTTATTTAACAAGCGATTACACCGAAATGTATACTACTAGGTATCTTTAAGTTCAGCTTATATACTTTTTAGACTTTATGAATCCATATAAACTTTGCTTTTTTGTATATTAGATGCTGTTATGCATAAACTACGTATTTATGTAAATTACTTTTGGAACTCAAATCTCAGCTACTAAAAACTGAATATATTTGGAATTATAGGGCTCAATTCCCAAGGGTTAAAAGCATAAACAAATCTTTACTTTCATTAACAAATATTTTGCAATTCACTTTTGTTAACAATTTTGCTTACTCAACTTAAGCCTTCCAAAGGACTTATAAATAAGCACCTTTAAGCTTACCTTAAATATAAGAATTTTATTTCATTTTCATTCACATCATGAAATGTGCATTCCTTAACTAGACTTGATGTGGATAAAACTTCATGACCATATAATTATGTGCATACTATTCGACTGCAAGGGCATGCAAATTTTCCATTCATTAAAAAGGTTTTATGTTTTCTCTATGCCACACATAGACCGCAACTTCCATAGAGTTGACTGGCCTCCATGTGCCACATTATTTCCTCTGAAAGCCCCATCCCCTCCCACCCCTATACACATAATATGCAAAGTCTATTAAAAATGTGCCCGAGTCATGTCAGCACCTCAGCGTTGGGTGTTAAAGAGTGTGCATAAAATAAAAACTGTGCATTGTAAATAAAAGCATCTCGACTGAAAATATACCTGTACAAAAGATAACAAAATATTTCTTTAAAGATAATATTTTCTTTTCTGTCCACATTTATAATCTTCACAAAACTAAGCCTATTTTTCAAATAAAAAATTGTGAAAAGATTTTTCAAATAGATTGCTACTATCATATTTAGGCCTTACTCTTGGTCAAAATCATACAAATTGTCAAAACTAAACGGATTTTCGTGATGCATGCCATTTTATTCATAGTTTTATCTCAACTTTGATTCCTTATATAAATGTATATATTCTTAAAAAAGCTTTTGTTAGAACTTGCATAAATATACTCATTCTGTATGTTAAGTAAGGGTATGACAATGTCGTCGCGTCAACGAGGCGTATGAAATGTGTTAAACAAGGAAGCAAATACAAACGAACACACACACACACACACACATGCAGTTACAGGCTGCACACCCTGTGCACACTTTGACACTCAAAATGCTTTGTGCAGCGCCACCTGGCGGGCAAGTCATTAAGTGAGCTTGTTTCGTGCTGATTTGTGGCTATGCTTGATGCACAGGGAGCGGCAGCAGGAGGCCATAAAAATGCTTAGACTACCCACCATACACACACACACACACACACAAACACTGGCACACATACACAAAACAACACACATAATTATAATAGGCATTAAAACGGACGCTTGTGGGTACCCAGCGCAGAGTTGCCAGAGTGTTTTATGTGCGCAACTAGTGCGAGAAAAAGGCCACTAATAAAACTTTTTTCTGTGTTCTTTAAAACACTTTAGGCATACGCTTCCCGAGTGTATTAAAATATTGTCATGAAATGTGCAACGTGAAATCTTTGACACTGGAAAGTATATACAGTAATGAAACAAGTTCAAACTTTTCTTTCGAAAATTAATTTTGGTTAAATGCTTTTATTTTAATGTTTGTTGAATTATGTTTCAATAAAAAATAAAAAAGCAAAATTTACTTTCCTAACATTTACGTAGCTAAATATATTTTTGGGCCAGAATCTTAATATTGAGAATATGGACTATCATTTAAATACAAATTTTAAAATTAATATTAATGTTAAATCTTATGCTATTTGTGATAAAAGCAATTGAGTATAACATTTTTGATACAGAATCAAAGAAGTGCTCAATCCATGAATAAAATGATAATCATAATAAAAATAAATGAAAAAAAGTAATATCAAAATCAAACATTGAACACCTTAAAATGTCCAAAAAGGGTGTTAATTTATCGTCATTAGGATTTTTATTTTTTCTTATGAAAACAACCAGCAAAATGGCTAAGCAGAGGCAATTCCCGAGTCAGCAGTTGGCGGTCGCAAATTCATTTCGTTGCTTCCGGCCAGCCGCAAGGAGAAGACCCCAAAAGCCAGTTACTTTACGAAATAAACACACATACATAAGCGTATATATAGATATATATTTATATATGTTTACGTGTGCACAACATTGTTATAAACTAAAACAAAAGTCAAAACTGTGCTGGAAAACACACATACTTATAAACACACACACAAACACGCTCGCTTAACCACATTTATATGTATGCGATTTTCAGTTGTTGGCATCCTGTTGCCACCCCCTTGCAGCACTCCAGCCCCTTCTTCTAACCCTATTCAATTGTAACCCGTAAAATGCTCTTCATGCATTTCCGTAATTTTAGACGCTTTCCACTTTTATTTTGCGCCTTTTGTATTCTCATATTTTTCAACATCGCGTGCGAATGGCGCATTACGAATATTTCGTTGTTGTTTTTGTTGTTATTCGGGCTTTTGCCTTTGCTATGCAGCTTGTTGTTGTTGCTTTGTGGTTATATGGTTTTCAAATTGGGTTAGTAGTAAATTCTCTTGTTTGTTTTCACTATCTCCCAATGGGGTGCAGAAAGCAAAAACAAATTGCATGCAACTAATTCTTTTATTCATTTTTCCCTTCTCTTTGTTTTGGTTCATTTCAAGTGCATTTTTGTGCTGCATTCTTTTGGGCGTACACAGGAACAGGTTTTAATCAAATAAATTAAATTGTTTCAAGTATTAGCTGAATAACACAACTAGTTATTTAAATGAAAAATACATTTTATAGAAACTTTTATATCATGAAAATGCCAAGGGAGGTAACAGCTCAAAGCTAAAGGGAAGGGATCATAGATATTTATTGGTACAGTAATTATTAAACTATAAAGCAATGAAAGTTTAGGTAATATATTTTTTAGGAAACGTTAATTTTTAATTTATTTAATGGATTTTTTGTATAACGAAAATATATATAAATAATAAAATAAATATATTGTGTAGTGTAGGACCTGCACCCGAAGCCCGTACAAAACCATTATACCCCTATTACCCATTTTTAATGGATTCAGAATATAATTAATTAGTAAGTATAAAGTATAGAATATATAAAAAATATTATATAGTACAGTATTATTTTACAGTATGTTATAAAAATATATTAAGGATATTGGCATATGTCCAACTTTTCTGATAAGACAAAGGATACCGGGTTAATTAGAACATAGCTGAGTTACCAATAACCCGAGCAAAGTTCAATTTCCTTTTTTTTCGATATAATACATCTATTTATCTAACAAATGCACCTGCCTGACTACGCTAGTCAAGTATGCTTCTTTCTTAACGCACTGAACATGTCTGCAGGCCATAAAAACTAATCACCCACCAGCAAGGACACACAATATCCTAGCTAGAAAGTGTATATATATGTGTGTGTAGTTCTGCTCCATCTGCGCTTGGCTAAAGCCGATTTGAAACAAATTAACCGCACATGGCAGCCGTCACACGGATTTAAGTGCATCGCTCGGTTAGCTGGCAATTTTCCAGTGCGCCACATTGAATCGAAATGCGGAACCACCTGGCATAGCTCGGCAGGCTATACGCCACACTATCCAGCCACACCCCACTCCCACCCCCGCCCACACCCACACCCACACTTGTGCACAGGGCAGACACTGCTTTGGCCTCAGCTGATGACAGGCGCTTAATTTTCAATTACAAACACATAAAGTGCGAGCGGACGGGCTAATGGGTAATGCCATCATATGTTGGTCAGGTTACCAACACTCTTATGCAACCACTACACATATATATAAATATGTGTGTGTGTGTGTGTGCAGGTCTAGTCAGCCGCAACACGTTTACACGTTTTTACACCTTACGGTTCACGTTTTTATTTAATTTGCTGGACATTTAACGGCGCAACACAATCAAATACATATCATATATATACCTGCATATACAATACATATATAGCCGGATATGAGGCTGGCCTGGCAAAAAGGAAGAAAATAAAAATGAAAAGCAACATGGGCGTAATCGAAGTTACACAGTAAAAAGAGGGTCTTAGATTTGTGCGACGTGTTCTGACATAGAAGATGTCAAGATGTCAGTCAAGATGGTTTGGAATTCTTAAAAAAAAAGATAGAAAGAGAAAATATATGATAAAAGGGTTTTGACTTTAACAAGAAAATTTTCTTTAGTATCAATATACATTTGCTGACACAGAGGCCACGCCCTTAAGTAGGCAACAGCTAGTCTACAAACTGTCCAGTGAAGCTGCATAAATTGTAAAACTCACGATTAAGATTTTTGTTTTTTTTTACATTTATTTGTATTTTATTTATTATAAACCAGAATATTATTACCTAATAGCGTGGTATCAGAAACATAAGCACACCAAATCGAATTTGACAACATGATAAAGTAGCTGTTAACTTTGGCAGAAACATGCGAGAAAATAAATCAGATTCACAGTTATTAAAACTTCTCAATCAACTTTAAAGCGTTTGTTAACTTCGAGAGGATCTCGGAATAAGTAGGCTTAATAGTACAAAGACATTGTCGGAAATTCAAATTAAATATTTACGAGACAGTTGGTTTCATAAGATTTTAAAGTGATTGTTAAATTTGACTGTAACATAAAAAAGTGAGTCTTAACCAAGTCGTATAAAGATTTCTCTGACACCCGAGTTAAAATTAAATATTTATTCCCTCGTCTGCACTCCCCTTCCGTTCCAGTTGAACTCACACGCCTTGGGGCGGGGCCAAACTATCTTTATAGTTGTCTAAGCTCCTGACTCAGCAACACCCCCACCCCACCCCACCCCTCCCCTCTTTGGCTGCAAAACACCATTTTCCCATATAAAATTCAATTATTTGGCCTGCATGAAAGCGAACAACTTTTTTATGTGTCTGCGAAATATTTTTTATTTCCTTTGCTTTTTTATTTGGCGTTATTATTTTCCCCCCTTTCCGTTGCTCTGTGATTTAATGTTTGATTGAATTTTCCTTATTGTTTATGCTGATTGCGCACTTAGTGCCACACCTGCAATTAATTTAAATGGTTGCCATAAAATACTCATTAACTATTTATTTGGATTGCGGTCTGTTTGTTATTTCAATATTATGTTAATTATTTTAAATGGAATTTCTGGCATATTTATATAGTTTAAAAGTGCAAATAGTTATCTGTATAATGACAAGCAAATTAATTACTGTTTTATTAAAGGGCTCAATGTAAACATAAAATAACAAATTGAAGAGACATTTGATAAATCGTGTTTTATATACATTACAATTTATATACTTTTCGAACTGTATATATCCAGCTCTTTAGCTGAAAACATCCTGGGCAGAACTTAACCCCAGCAATATGTGGAGTTACGTTCAATATTTGCACTGGATTGGGAGGGAGCACAGAAACTTTGTGGACCCTTTTTAAATGTTTATGTACGGCCGCCTTTTGGGCGGCTGGCCAAAAGGACATCGCGCAAATAAAAATGCAGAGACAAGGAAAAAAAAACTGGCAGACAGACAGTCGCTTGAATCGCACCGTGGGCCCATTTTTATCTGCGCCAGTTTTATTTATGCAGCAGCTGCAACTGCGAAAACCAGCTAAAAAGCGGTCTGGCCTCAAACACTTTTTTCTGCCCATTTTGTAAGGGTTTTCCTCCTTTTTTTTTGGCAACTGCTGAGTGCAGTTCATGTAGCGCCTAATTTAATTAGTATAAATTATGGGTGGGAGACAGCAGACATAATTGATTTATCAAGCTGCAAATAAAATAAATTGGTGTACGGTACTTTTCGCTATTGATAGATGGATGTATGCATAGCTTGTTTCGCCCATCAATCAATATTTAACCATTAGCTAAGAGCAGAGTCCATTCAATAGGCCTTGAACTTTGGGCAGTTAAGCGAAAAAGAAGCAAAAATTGACTAAACTGCCAAGTGATTAAATGATAATTTGTCAGTGGCAGCTGCTGCTGCGCCTAAACTAACACAACAAACAGAAACACACAATGTACATATATATAAATATATATGTGTGTGCGTGTGTGTGTGTGTGTGGATGCTGTGTGTGGCACATTTGCCAAACTTGGCTGGGACGTTAAAAATTGTGTGGCATACGGTGGAGGCGCCACACACACAGCAGCCAATCGAGTTGCCACTGAATTTAGTAGTTGTTTTTTTTTTTTTCTTCCACCTATTGTTGCAGCATTGTTGTTGTTGCTTGAATGTCGTGGCCATGAATATTTAATGAAATTAGCTCAAGACACTGCGCTGCGTTGCGGTTGTGTCGCATATGTGCGGCTGTGGCAGGCTGCTTTTGTTGCAGCAACATCAGCATCAGCTTGCCTTCGCGTCTGTGTCACGTATTTTGTTTGCCTGCCACGTCTTTACCTAAGGAATTTCAAATTAAAAATTGTTGCAACCACATAAAATGCGAAGAATGTGACAACCTAGTAACTAATTAGATACTTTAACGAAAAACGGTGTTTAAAAAGATTTAAAATACCAAAGCGCCTGCGAAAGTTTCAATTATAAATTGGATACTTTAAATTTTACACCTTTTTCATTTTACTAGAAGCGGATTGAAACATTTTGAGACATTTTCAAAGCACTATTAGAGTTTGAAGCAATTTTGAACCAGTTAAACAAAACGTATATGTGTTTTAGTGAATATAATCCCAATTAATTTACTTATTCAGCTGTTTTGCGCCCACTTTGTGCAGGCCTTTATACGGCCTTTTTGACCCATTTTTACAGCTGATTGAAATATATAAAAACACATTTATATATTACAAAGCCCACCCACCAGACAGACGTTCGAGTTAAAAACGCAGAAAAACAAAGAAAATTAAGTTATTCTCATTAAATTTCACATTCAACTTAAATTTTAACTTACACACATACATACATATTTATTAATTAACATTCTGCACATTCGAAAAACGCATAAATTAACTGTGGAATATTTCTGCCGAAATTTCCAAATGATATTTATGGCATTCGTATTTGTCCAAACCACACAAATGCATTTAATATATGTAAATGCACACATATAGATATATAAACACATACATATACTATATACATATATATTTATGTTTTTACAGACATGTGCATTTCAGTGGACCGTAACATTTATCGATAAATATGCATGAGCCCAAAAATGGTAATAAATAAAACAAAAAAATAGCCACTAACAAAGGACCTTGGACAGAGGGCGGAGCGGGGAGCAGAGGTGTTGCGGGCCAATAAAATACGCAACACGAATTCTGCGTTCAGTCAATACACAAAATCGAAATGCTAGCGGCACCATAAATCATAAATGGTCAACGAGGGGGCAGGGCAAGGGACAGGTGCAGGTAGGTAGGTGTGGCAGATATCAACATGCCCCGAGCCATGCCACAATTGAAACAGATGCTACCCCTTAAAGTATGCAACGAACTTATATGTATAGTCAGTGGTAAAGTTTAGAGGGAATTAATAGCTACTGCTTTCGAAAAAGAGTAGGGGGGGAGTACATGCTTTATTGACAGAAAAATGGAATCAATTTTATTTTCAATAATGAATATATTTGAAATGCAGAATCTAGAGGATAGACCGGTTCAGTTTTGACAAAGTTATGGCCCTTTGAAATATGGGTCCTATGGATCCGAGAGCATGTCAAATTTTTTTAAATTTTGCTATGATTTTTGAGAAAACATTGGACACCCTCAAAAACTCAATTTTCGACCGTTTTGATATAAAGTTACTGGATACCCCCTAGAGTAAAATCTGTACCGCTTAGTGTAGCTACTTTAGTTTCAAAACCATCGACCAACTTTTTTTAAAAAAAAAAGTTACTTCTGTACGTTTTCGTATGGAATTGAAAACTAAGATAATAAATTTAAAAACCTTCTAATACACTTTCAATAAATTAGATATGCCTTTCCCACACAAATGTGTTAAGAAACTTGTCGCCAATGAAAAATAAACATGGCCGCTGCGCTCCACACGGGGCATAATACATATATTTTAGGAACTTGGGCGCTTGGCTGCGGCAGCAAGTTTTACTCCTTGTTATTATCCTTGCACTTGCTGGCAGGCGCAGGAGCTGCTGTTGACACACAAAAAGCCACAGCCGACAATTGTACAAGAGGCGAATATAATAATACATATACTGCACATAATGATGTGGGGTGGGGTGGTGTGGTGGGGCAGGACACAGTGGGGGCGCCAAGAAGGCCGCTCTGGATGATGTTGATGATGATTATGAGGCTTGTCGCGGAAGGGCACACAATAAAAGTGCAGCGTCATTGAGTACAGTTGCTTTTTTTCCACTCGTATATCCTTTAAAAAATGGGGGAATATGTGAGAGTGTGTTGGAACTCCTAGCAGGAGGTATTGCCTCATGGGTTTGTCTATATATACATATATCCAAAAATATTATTAAAATATACATACATATAACTATAATCTATTACCGATTTATAGATCGATCAATCAATTCCGGTTGAAATACATTTGGTTCTATTTTCAATATATATATATTCATTGATATAACATATAAATCTGTATTAAATTATGATGCATTTATTCTTGAATTATATTTTGATATCAAACAGATTCCTAATTCGTTCGATAAGATATACGATAAGATAATAATAAAATGGCGTTTAACTTAAAGTATATTGGATGTCATCTATAAAAATTAAAATGTATGTTTTTTTTGGAAATATTTAGTTGACAGGGTATCTAAAGGTTCACAATTTATTTTTTTTTTTATCCTTTTTATACGCCTGCACGTTTCGCGCTTCAAGGACAAACCGCTTTGTCCTGAAAGTCTGGAGTACATATAAAATATACATGTTTAACTAATAAGAGAACTTTTTTATTTTATTTTTGTTTTTTTTTTGTGTTATAGGCCAAGCTGTTGGCTGTAGACCATGGTTTAGGCCACGTTTTGATTGTGCACTTGCCGCCAGCTGTGAGTTCCATTTTTACTTGGTGAAAATCCGAATTTTTTTTTTTTTTGATGCGCATCATAAAAACAACGCCAAATGCAAAGAAAATAAATATATGTACAAAGAAGCTGGGCGTGGCACATTAAAATCAACTTTACTTTCAGATAAGAACTTTATATCGCAGCGACAAGTGACGCCGTGAAGAAGGTAATTTATCTCGGATACTATAAGAGAAATTACAGACACGCGACTCTCAAACGTCGCGTGCACACACCCAGCCACACACACGCACACACCCGCACACCCACTTGTTTTTAGAGAGGGGGAGCCATAAAAAATACATGAGCAAATTCACTGCGGCAACACACGAGAAAAATGTTGCTCATTTGTGGGGCATGCGGAGAATAAAAAAAAAAATGAAAGAGAATTTGATTCCTCTTACTTTGCAATTGAAGTTTTCGGCTTGATTGGGGCTGAAATTTGTTGAATCCGAATTTCCGTTTAGTGCTTTATGACCGGAAATCGCGTTTGCGTGCGGTTTAAGCAAACAGCGGGATTTGTATGGCACGTTTACCAACACTACGACCTGGAAGGCCTACAACACAATTTAATGGCCTCTTCATTAGGTAAAGTGCCAGGTTATTGCACTCAGCGAAAAAAAGGAGTTGGGAAGTCTACAAATGAAATCAATAATGTTCAATATTGACATACTTTTTCCTTTTTTTTTTTTTTTTGGTATATATATAAATATATATGCTTTCATGTTTAATGTACTTTTATGTAAGGAATTATCAAAATCGAACTGAAATTTAGTTAGGAAATGCATTTAATATAATATTCAGAAAATTGTATTCATACTTTTTGTTCTAAAAATACTGCAAACCCGTTTTGCACCGGTTCCAATATATTTAAAACCATTTTCGCTAGACAATTTTGTAATGAATGAAAAGTGGGTTAAATGATATATATTTCTGTATTCCGTATAAATGAAAAAAAATTTTTAACTTACAAAAAAAGTGAGGGCAAAATATTGAAGTAACAAAATAGGTGCATAAACCGTGAACCGAACCAAGCTCAATTTTTAGGGTAACAGACTTGGCTTATAAAAATTAATAAAAAAAAAAAACATAAATATAAAATTATATTTTTGGATATTTATACGATGGATTCTGATTAGCGAAAGATCTCCGTGGTGTTTAAGAACCCTCGCAACAGACGAAAAGGAGGAAGCTGACAAAGATAAATTATCCTCATCAAATGTCATAAGGAGCAATTCCCGTTAGATTTTTACAGAACTACTCACAATATCTTAACTCCTCCTCCTTTCTCTCTCTCTCTCTCTCTCTCTCTCTCTCTCTCCCCCCCCCCCCCTGGTCTTAACATTTGTTGCCAATTTTACACGCCATAAAAATCGCACCTTTCCCTTGGGGAATGGAAAAACCCAAACTCAAGAAATCAATGTGAGCCCTTAACACATGAAAAAAGCCACAAATATGCATAATTTATACAAACACAAGTGAAAATCAACTCCCATACACACAAACGCACACACGCAAGCAATCAAACGAAATCCATATTGACAGAGCAGATAAACAGATGAGAGAAAGAGAGGGGGCACACTGTGGGTTAGCAAAGGACAGCAAATGGAGCGTTGTGCGCTAGAAGACGAGGGCAAATGGAATATGTTTTGGTAGCCTGCTCATAAATAAATAAATAATGTTTCTAATAAAATTAAAAGCTCAGCTTAAGTTGGCAGCGCTTACCTTAGACATAATTGCTTGAGCGTTGTTGTCGCTACTGTTGATAAGCTTACAAAAATTCGCCCGTGCGTTTTTTTTTTTGTTTTTGCAAAAAAGCCGTCGGCCTGTTGGGCAGAGCTTGAAGCTTTTGTTGTTGTTGTGCGCTCTCTTTGAAGTGCTTGGCTTGTTGTTGTTGTTACTTTTTGCTGCTTGGCGCCAGCGTAAAAGTTGCTGCTGCCTAAGGTAATAGTTAAATAAAAAAACACACACAAAACAAATTTGTTTTAGTTAATGATCAATAATTTGTTTGAAGTAGAGCGTCGTTTATCTTTACTTTTTGCTGCTGTTGTTGCTTCAACTTATTAATTTGCTTTCACACGCCGAATTTGCGCCGTTTCTTGCGTTTTTGTTTCTCCTAATTTGTAACGGTAAAATCCTTACGGCACACTCACAGAAACGCACACACACACACACAAACACTCACGCACGCACAAACAAACGTAGTACGGCAGCTAAAACGTTATAAAAACTATCAAAACTGTCGAGTTATTATAGGTTTTATTTCTTAATTTATTTATTAGTTATTTATTTTTATTGATTTTATTTGGCGCGTTCATTTATTTTTATTTTAGCTCTGCTGATTATAAAAAATGTTTTCACGAAATTGCGCTGTGCGCGGACATCCTACGAAAAGAACGATTCACCCGAAACTGAAACTAAACGGGCAACAGTGTGACCTGAGTGATGAAAGTGGAGATGAATGCTTTTCGGAATGAAATGAATGTTCTAAATTTGCCATGCAGAAATACTAAAGGCAGCTCTTCAACGTCCTAAAATATTCCCACAATTGAATACACTAAGCTAGGCTGATGATAGGGTCGTTTTTTTAAATATTTATTTCGTATTGCAATATTCGCAAAAAAAAAAAATAAATTAATTAAACTAATCAATAATGAGTAATTTGAATATTTTAAATTTGTAAATTGGTAAATTGAACATTTTAAATTTGCGCGCCTAGCAAATTAGTATTTAAATTTTTTTCAGCTATAATTTGGTCACACTGCAAATGGCATGCACTGAAACTCCACTAAAATCCTCTAAAATTAAAAGACCTTTGTTTTAGTTTTATATTCATATGTATTACAATTAAAGCCGTTTAATTAACTAAAATGTTTCGTTTGCGACACAGGGCTTGATGCGAAAACCTTAAAGCAGCCCCGATTCCTTAACGAATTGGCACCCAACTTTCCAATACTTCGCCGTACTTCTTACGATCTGGAAGTAGTTGGAAGTAAACACAAACAATTCTTAAGTAGCACTAGAATATGATCAGAGCTTACTTGTTTTTGGAAAGTCGTCAGGATGCAACTCAATGTAATGCCGGAGCACGGCATCGCGTTTGGCCACATATTCGTTGCGTTTGTTGTCGAGGAAGGCACCAAGTCCGCCGCCAATGGCCGCATACGCAATGTGTTTCTGTATGCCTGCCCAACAATAACCACAATTTTGTTCAATGTATTCCAGTATAAAAAAAAAAAACAATGTTACGTCACAGCGATGGGCCCCAAAACTTACCCGAGAAAACGGGTTTACGGAAGCCCCAGTTGACAAACAGTGCAACGCCGAAGCCGGCAAGTGCGCCGGCCAATGGATTCCATATTGGGCCCAAAAATGTCGGATTGCGTCCGCCTTTATTCGTCAATAATTCTAATGGATCGTTGACCGCCGACGGCACCATGTTGACAAATTGCTAGCAGCAAAACAAGTATGACCAGATGACAAAAAGTAAGAAATGCAAGTTTATCGATGTGCGTCAGCTGTTTATCGGGTACTAAACACAGACATCATCAGCAGTCATCGATAACAGAGCACACTAAACGGAGCGTACCAGAGTTGCCAGCTGGCTGGAAAAAACCATTTGCATCCTTTTTTTTATCTTTATTTTACGTTAAGTTTTCAAAATTGTTTTACAATAGTTTCTTTTATTAGTACACAATTACATTAAACAGGGCTGCATAAAGCTAGCAAAAAGGCAATTCAAAAACTGTGTGTGTAAGGCATTGTTCGTAGTATAGCTGCTAAAAACGGTAAACTTTAAGGCAATGTTTTTTTTATAGGCTTTTGTTCTTGAGCTATTTTTGTTTTAGCAAAAATTAAAATAAGCTTCATTATGAAGTTTTTTGACATTGAACATTAAAAGCGCAAGTAAAGTGTATATAGGCACTATTGTTATATATACTTAGAAGACTACTTTTTCGCAGTTAAGCCATTAATTTACAGCTTATATATTATATAATATATATATATATAAATATATATAGGTAGTTAGAAGGCAAAACTGTTTTTATTTCAAAAATTAAGACATTATAACTACTTATAAAGTGGGGGGATGGGGTTTCGGCACAAATTTTGCTTTAAACAATAAAAATTCAAAAAACCCAAAAAACTTATTGGAAGAAATGAAACAAGAACTAAAGGGTAACTAAACTAGGCAAAATGATTAAAATTAAATTTTTTTTCTCAACTTTTTTTTTAAATTGTACTTAAACATAAACAAGATCATCAATTAGTTAAGCGTAACTTTTGTGTTGTTTTTTTTTTTTTTGTTTTTAAGAAATGTATTGCATAAAAGTTCATTTAAAACTTGCCCTACATAAGTATTACGATTTAATATATATGTATATATATATTTATGTATTTTCTGTTTTTTTTTTGTAGCGTTTGCTTTACTCTCTTCGCTATTCTTTGAAAGCAAATTCGCAATGACACATAAGTAGCACTTGAAATAGACTTGAACAACATTTGCCAATTGGGCATATATTATTATAATAGTACATAATCGGTATATATATATAAATATATATATATATATAGATCAAATTTTATAGTTAGTTTTTTATATAATTTTTTTTTAGTTTTTTTTTCTTGGTTTTTGTTGTTTGCGTAAGGAATGACATTCGCTTAGAAAATCATATTTTTAAACTATAAAATATAGATAAGTAATGTGTATTGGGCGAGAGGCGGGTTGAGTAGCTGTCTATATATATATATCTAGGTATATATCATTTTTATATAAGGCATATATACACGCACACATTTATATGCTTAGTTTTTAACTAACTTTTCAGCTTTACGTCTTTTATATAGTTAGCTAACATATCCTGTATATATATATATATATATATATATATATATATATTGTGTGTGTGTGTGTGTTGCATTTTTGCTCTATGTTTTTCTTTTCCTTTTATATAGATTTCTTTTAAATTGTTGTTTTTGTCTTTGCTTAGGATACGGAGCTTATTGCATTATGCGGCGAACCCATCTGTGTGAGCACCTTGTCCAGCCATTGGAGCGGCCCATGCAAATGTATCTCGATCCAGCAGGGCGTTGAGGTGACATCTTGGCGATGATATTCGGCGCCCCAGCCCTTCACAAAGGACATGCGTATTGTGCACATTTTTGTTAGCTCGTAAACGGCCTCAAATCCATTGTTGACCGATTGCGACAGCAGTTGAGCAAATTCCTGATTATTGAATATCTTTAACGAGCAGCCGGGCGGTATTTTGCAGACGGTGCTCGGATGGAAGCCGTGATGATAATTACAGTTGCGCGATTGCACAAATATCGCGGAATCGGACAGGCATTCGGCGTAGACCTCACCGGTCACATAGTACAGATGGACGCCTTTACCTAAAAGTGAATTGATAAATAAATTAATTTTAATATAGTTCTTGTATACAAAAAGAAATCTCAATTGTTGGTGTCGAAAATCAAGTATAACAAAAATACCGCTTAGCCTTTTTTTTTAAACAGAATGAATTATTATGTTATGTTAATGTCAAATCAAAATGTGACAAATGATTGAAATTAGTTAAATAGGAGTAATGAAATTAAACTAAAACAAAAGTGCAACTAAATTTAAAAAAATAAATTTCAAATAATTATTAAATTAAAATATAAATAACATCCTTGCAATATTAATTAAACATATAGTTTCTTCCTAAATGGCATTTATATTCGTTTTCAAAAGGAAAGAATTAAAATTCAATTGAATTGAAGAATAATAAAATTAATTAAAATAAAATAAAATGCAAATAAATCAAGAACATAATCTAGTTGTATCTAAAATTCAATTGAGTCTCGACTATTTTATTTAGCCCGATCACATACCTATATGACGGCGTGTATTTTCTATGGTGCTGTTGCGGTTCACGTTGCTCAGCTGGCCGAGGCAGCAGCGGTCGGAGTTGTTCGAAGGATTCGTGAAGCCGTCGACAATGACCGAATTGTTATTGCAGTGGAACACCTCGCCGACGCGACAGTTGAGCTCGTAGTAGGCAATGGATGCCCAGAAGGCTGGCTCCGAGTAGCTAACCTGCGCCACATCGCCCATCTGGGCGTCGAGCATTTGTGTGCCATCGTTTGGATTATTGGAGTTGCCGTCCTCGGAGGGGCTGTAGGCGGGCGGCGGTGTGCCCGCCAGGCTGTCATACGGTGAGTTTGGATTGGAGTTGACCGAACTGGGGCTGCCCACCGATGTGTTGCTGTTGCTGAGACTGTGCGAGTTGAAGCCGCTATTCGAGTAGCTCACATTGTGCGGCATGCTCGGCTCGGCCATCTGATTGAACTGCAGCATCGAGTGGCCCGGCGCGAACTCCGAGTGTCGCGGCACCAGCACCGGCGGCAGCACCGGACTCTCCACCCGCTTGTAATGGTACGGATTAATGCAGACCTCCTTCTGTTTGGCGCTAAACGGATATTGGCATAATTCGAGCGGTTTCAGTTCGTGATGCGACTGTAGATCCGGCCAGCGCCACACGCGGCAATAAATCACATGTGGCAGGCCCTTGCGATGAGAGACCTGCACGAGGCAAATGCAAAGGAAGCATCAGTAAGGGTTACAAAGAGGATTCGATGTGAAAAAACCTGATTTAATGCTTTAAAACTTTATAGCAAACGCAAACAACGTGAGTTTTACTAAGCAGGGTCAAATGATAGTTATTTTCCCATTGGTGCACTTATTTTGTCCTTTATGGTCACTTTATCGATGTTACATCTGTGTTTACTCTGATATTTGATCGTACCCTTAGCTAATCCCAAAAATATACTTTAGTTGTTATCCCCTAACACAAGAAGCGAAATGATTTGATCCTCCCTGGTCACTTTTTAATTGTCCATCTGAGCTTTTTATTAACGATTCAGCTTTTCCTTTGCAACGTACTCATTTATCCTCCATAGTCACTTTAATTGATATTCATAAAGAAACATTCATTTGTAATCTCTATCATCAGTCCATCAGGAAACAAACTTTTATATTTATTACTGCAATAAACTTATTTGTCCTCCATATATGGTTTTCAAATACCATAACGTGTTCTTCATGAATTTGTACAACCCTTATCTCACTCATATACTTATACATATATATTTATACTATTTATATGTTTATACTTCGATCTCCTGGATCAATTTTTTCTGTTTCAAATATGAACTTTACAACTGTACTAATATAACCTAATTTATAAACCATGTTTATAATCACATTCTCTTTAGAAGACACTCCATTGTCACTTTTATCCCTGATATCCTGTTTAAACCCATGCTTTCTTTTCTTCTACTTTAAACCACATTGTATAAAATTCTAACTATTTGCAAATTGTCCTCCATTGTCACTTTTTTCCAACAAACATTAAAAACATTTTTACTTCTCCCCCTATTTTAAGCGACTTTTAACGGAATTATTACTCTTTTCTCTGCCAGATCATCAGTAAGGGCTCCTCCATGGTCACTTGATGACCATTCCCTCCAAACTTTCAACCATTTTGAATGCACTTCTCACCTGTAATCGTCCATCTAGCGAACGTGGTATGGTCACACACTTGGATGGCTGACCGGGGCAGGATAGGGCACGTTCCAGCTCCTCGATGGCGCCCTTGCGCTTCTTCAGCTTCTTCACCAGACTGTCGACGGCCTTTTCGGCCCATTTCTCCTCCTCGTCGCCCTGTTTCCAGCCGAGGAGCTTCTTCACGGCCGGCGATTGGAATGAGAACAGGGTGCCCAATGTGGTGATGGCGCTGCTTGTGTTCGACTCGACATCATCGGTGTCCATTCTGTGTATGTTGTTGCTGATGCAGTTGTTGCTGTTGCTGCTGCCGCTGCTGCAGTTGTTATTGTTGCTGCTGTTCGTATTGTTGTTGTTGTTGTTGTTGTTGTTGTTGCTGCTGCTGTTGTTGTTGTTGTGGTGACTGCTTTGGGGTGGAGTTACCCGATAACCGGTATAGCTATCAACGGGCGGATAGTCTGTGGATAGACCAATGCAAATTCGTTTAAACATAATGCAAAATACATACATCAATATCAATAAAAAGCCACGATTAGATTGGATTTAAGCAACGCCCACAATAACAACAACTACAAGCTAGACAGCAACTTGGCCATGTGCCCAGCTTCAAATGAAGTCGTCGTCTGATTGATTGCAGGGGACTTCGGGGGGAACTGAATTGCTGTTGTTGTTGCTAATGCTGATGTTGTTGCTAATGCTGATGTTGTTGCTGCTGCCAGGCAGTGCACAAATCATGTTTAACTCCTCCCCCTTGGAACACTGGCGCTGAGCTTCGCCCAAGGTCAGCGTCCATTGCATGCAAATCATACGCGAAAATAATTTCAATTTTATTGAGAAGAATAATACTCTAGAGATATCAATCGCCATGAAAAATAAACAAATAATAATATCCAACTGATTAATAATAATTCATTTTCATATTGGGTGGGCAGAAATTATTACTTGGCTGATTAATACGAATTTCGTGTTTTTTAGGAGAATCAAATATGAAGTTTTATATTAGGCAGTGAAAAATCAAAAGGAAATAAAAGATTTTAGCAATAGTTAAGCATTGACAAAGAAAACCCAATAAATCCTGCTGAGAACTTGAAAATCAAAATTTACATTAATTTTTTTTCTTTATATAAAGTGAACTGTGAAATGCTACAACTGTATACAAATATATTTAGGGAAATCCCCTTCAAAGACACAGAAAGTAAAATTGGCTTTTGCTCGCTTTGCTCTTTCCTCGTTGCTTGGATTTAGTTTTGTACCAATTTCAAAACTTTTACTAATCTGGAGTACATGTTTTTTTGACAAAAAAATAAAAAAAATGTATTTTCAATAATGAATATTTTTGAAATGCAGAAATAATTTAGAGGACAAACCATGCACAAAATGTCATCAAACATGAAAATCGGTTCAGTTTTGACGAAGTTATGGGCGAATAAATACAATACAATTTTTACTTTAATACCCATAAAAATGAACACAAATTTCAGGAACATTCCTCATAATCTAAATAAATATAGGCATATCTTCAGCTTCATCTTTAAACATTTATCACTCATTTGCCAATTTTAGTTAATAATTTATTGAAAACTGTCAATAGTTATAAAGTCGACTGAGTCACTGTGCTTTGCTTTTGCCTCATGCACAAAGCAAATTAATTTTATGCTTGAGAAATGCCAGTTTTATAGCCATCTTCAAGACAAGTGTGACTCGAGCGCTAATGAAATAAGTTGCTGACTCATTGTAATGCTCCAAAAACAAAAAATATTAAATAATACAAGCAACAATTATTTATTACCCAGCTAATTTGAATTTGAATCTATTTGAAAAATTCTAAGTAATTATAACCTGATTATATTGTATGGCAAGAAATTGTTTAGCAAGAAATCGTTTGTTAAGATTTCTTTTGAATTTTGGTTTCGTTTTTTTTTTTTTTTTATTATTATTTTCAGACCTACTTTGTGTGGGTGATTATAAGGCAAAGCAAGGGTATAAAACTTTAAATTGTATGAAATTAAGGGAAAAAATTCAAAAATAAGAAAATGTTTCTAATCTCTGTATATGGAATAATAAAAATATTCAAAAAATAATAAATCAATTTTAAGTGGATTAATTTGTTCTGCATTTAATACACTACAAACAATATTATTAAATTGAAGGTTCTATCTTTTAAAGTAAGATGTAGAAAGACTGATAAAAATACCGACATAAATAGACCAATTCTAGGGATCGGAGATACAATGATATAATTTTCATAATGTACAGTGTATAAATGAAGAGCCTCTTAAAAAAGCTTTGTGAATAAGTACCCCTTTTATAGAGTTCGTTAGCTTTAAGGCTGAGAAAAGAACACAGATCAGAGCTATATTTTTCAGCAATTTCCAGCATCTTCGGTACCACTGTGTCGCACAGCACAGAGTGCATTAATGATCAGCTTGACGTACATCATAATTAGCACATAAGAGAGATAACACCACGGACAAATGCACTGTTCAACTTGTCACCACCAAAGTGACCCAACCCAAGCTTCCCTAACACCTCCAATTCCCCCGTCCGCAACTCTTGATGCGTTGGCACTGTAACGGTAAAGACAACAATTCAATTTGAATTATGACATTTCAATGTGAACCACATTTCTCAAAGAAAATAAAACTAAGGCAAAGCTCTCGCTCTCTCTGTCACTCTCTCTAATGCTATCTCTTACACACTTGTTGCGTTTCAATTGCAAAGTGAGAAAAATCTAATTGAAAGAAAATTTGTTGTAGCAATTAATTTTCGATTTTTTTTTTTTGAGGCTAGGTGTGGAAGGGGGCAACTGCGGCAAATTTGAAATCCAATTTCAAAACCAATTAAATACCGACAATAAATCAACAAGTGCAACATTTGGGGACACCTCCTAACACGCCTGCCACACACTCGCACACACACACATCCACTTGCGAATTTGTTTCTGGCCAAATTAGCCGCCGCGTGAATTAATTTTCAACAATTTTTGTGGCCTACGCGGGGCGTTGCCTGTTTCTTTATTTTTTTCGTCGTCTGTTGACAATTTGTTTGGTTGCTGCCACATTTCGCAGCCGCCCCAAAAAGTCAACGACAGCGCCTCAGGCACTTGGCAGGGTATCCCCCCTGTCAACTTATGGCACCCCTCACACTCTTCTACTCGCTGTAATTATCGCAATATTTGACCAGCTGGCGAAAAAGCCTTGCATAAAACTTAAATTGGAGTTCGATTGATTGTGGGGTAAGCATTCAAATTTTCTATAATAGAGCCCGCAAGGCCCCCACACATGTTTTGAGTTGTTTGTTACTTATTCTCAGTTCTGCAGGTGGCGACTTATTCGACATATTGACATAGATGATATTGGTTTATGACATTTCATAAGAACTGTCCACAGTTGCTAATCTTGTAAAGAAGGGGTGATTTCTAAAGCACATAATTGAATAATTCCATAACAAGGTATTATTTGTTTAGTTATTTCTATAAGTAAATAGACGGTGAATTATTAATGAAATATTTTTTAAAAGGAAACATTAAAGCAGGGGGGAACTCAATTTGAAAAATATTTACTTTAATTTCTAGGAACTCCTCTGATGAATTACGTCGTGAATTAGCACGTCTATTATAGGATTGTTGAAAAAGTTATAACAAAATCAGAAAATTTGAAATCAAATCTGCTTCCTAAAAATCCAATAGTTTTGCTTCTACTTCTTTGTAGAATTCAAGCCAAGTATCTCAACTTATTTTATTAAAGTTTAGAGACTAATCACATTTAACAGATATTGTTATTACCCCAATTCTTGCAAATTGAACAAAAATCCAATAATTGTAAAGAGGCTTCATTTAAAACTCAAGCTCGTCTTAATTTATCATAAAAGTTCTCGAAGAAGAACAATTGACTTCCTTTTAAGTTTCTTACTGCAAGCTTTACAACATTTTTATTGATCCGATGATCCAGTCATCGGTCTGGCAATTTTCGAAATGATTCCAACTACAATTAAAGAACAATAAACGTAAACTTCAATTACAAATTAACCCCGTCTGAACGATAAAATGCGTGACAGAACGCGCTAATAAGAGAGATGAAGAGAGGGAGGGGAGGAGAAGTCTTCAAGCCGAACTGGCGCAAGTAGTTGTTGTTGCGCGGATTCTTCCAGGAAACTAAAGAGCCCATCATATCTCAAGTGGGCTGCACCACTGCACCCGCACCCCACATCACCCAAAACCTCTCGAAAAAAAAGGAACACAAATAAAGGAGTCCGAGGCAGAGTAAAAGGCTAAAGGAATCACTTTCGTATGGCAGGCACGCATTCGCGCATGCGTATCATATAATTCCAATCAATAATCAATCATAAATGCGGCAATGACAATAAAGCGTAAATCAAAGAGCACCAGGTAGAGCGAAAGAAATGCAGTAGCTGCAGAAAGAGAGGTTGCAAGCGGTAGAGCGAGTGAGAAGTTAAACTTATCGCGGCGCTTCCGTTGCCATTGAAAATGTCTAAAAGAGAGACGAGGACCTGCGTGTGTGAATGTGCGTATAGATGTGTGTGTGTGTGCGTGTGTGGGGACATGTGTTTAAAAATAAACAAATAATGCAAGCGAGCAGCCCAATGATGATAAATTACAAGCCCAAAACGCAGGCAAAAGTTTGATTTCGTTGGGAAAATCGAGAAATCAAGTAATCGAGAAATCAACAAAAAAAAAAAATAAAATAAAACGAGTGGTCTACGCGAGCGTGATAGACTGGGATACCCTGTAATTTAATATATATTATATGAAAATGGTTCGTTTCGGGTTTGATTTGACTGAGTTCCAGATTTGAAACTGTTATGTCAAAAACGAGTTTACAGCCTTAATCATTATATGTAATACGATAATCTGCATTTCTAACAAATCTGATGTCTCTAGTTCTTACAAAAGTCAAAATTTACTACAAAATTGGGCAAGTAACAAATAAACAGAACGATATTTGGGTTTGAATTTGATCCGATTGTGTAATAGGAACCCTTATACCAAAACTTGATGTCTCTAGCTTTCGTAATCTCAAAAAAGCTAGGCTGAAAATAAATATTTATAGAATTCAGGATAACGGGCCATCTTATCGATAATTAAAAATAAACTTGAACTGTGTATTTATATTTCAAATTTAAAGTTCTTGTTACTGCCGTAGTTTAAGATCAAGGCTATATACATTTAATAATATCAGATATGCCTACTTTTGCACACTTGTACAACTGCAATATAAATATCCTTTTTAACAGGCATTTTCAATGGTTACAGGGTATTTGAGAAAGGCAGAAAAATCAAGCAAATCAAAGGAAAACAAAACACGTACACATGGTTGCAGAGGGGGAGAGTGAGAGCTGTTGGGAGCTGTTGTTCTTCACGGTTCTTCGATGGTTGCGGTGGCAGCGACTTCTGCTGCGTTTGTTGTTTCTCTGCGCTTGTTGACGTTTATGGCAAAGATTGCAGATATTATTCTTATTTATTTATACTGCACGGTATACGCACTCACACACATGCATACGCAGCGCTGCAGCCAGCACAAATCAAAAGTCAGCATCCAAATGTTATGCGAGACCCTCCACAAAGGCAGCCGCATTTAAATTACAATAACAAAAATATATTTATGCACACATACACAAACTGCACAACCAGTTACATTTTTCGTTCAACGAGCTTTTCAGTTATTTTGATTAAATATTATTGTTATTATTGTTTATATATATATTTGTGCGTAATGTTTGCATAAAATTCATTCAAACAATTTTTAAAGTAGCCAAATGAAATCGCCGCGAAACGCAACAAAACACAACTGCACAAAGCGACCGATCAACGACGAATGGTGAAGCGAACGAGCCGAGCGAACACGTCGAACGAACAAGTTGAACGAAGAGTGTGAGTGCGCTAGAGAGCGCATGTGAGCAGCAGGGCTGGGTGAGAGCCTAAAAAGGAGCAAAGCAGCTATCGCAAGGCTAGCAAACGTAGAAATAATATTGTAAGCGAACGAGCGTAACGAACAAATTGAACAAAGTGTGTGAGCACGACCGAGCATGTTGAATCGATTTTTTTCGAATTTCTTTTGCATGCATAGGCAACCGATAGTAGTTTGGTGTGTAGCCCTGGCTTTGAGTAACTGTCGAGTGACGTATTGTGGTTGCCTGCCGCCGTGTGTGTAAAAAGCCACAAACAACAACAAGAGAAGCAACCAAGCGCGTTGAATCCAAAAAAAAAAAAAAAACAAACATATTTTTACTTTAAACAAATCAAATGAGCTGCATGTGTGAAGGGGAAAAGGCAGGGGCTGCGTTGGGCGCACTGCACGTGAACACAGACGTGTGGGCTTCAATCCAACAGTAAATGCTGCCACAACAAGTGAATGGTCTAAGGGAGATGCAAGCAAGCAAAAAACAAAGAACAAAATCCCCTTAAATCTAGCGTACAAAATGCTAGCCTGCCGCGTTGCCAACCACACACTGTATGGTCAAATTGCAATTTGGCGTTGCCAGATATGTGCGCTGTTGTGGTGTGGGCGCCACTTTTAATATTGCCTAGTTTTTCTTTTTATTGCGTGTTTAACACTACTAAATGCGAATTTATAGCCAACATGGGTAACATAACGCAGTTGTCGTAAAAACCGAAAATAGTCATGAAGCGCACCCCATACAAAATACGAACAAAAAACAAACAGCAGCAGCAGCAAACATAAACAACAATAAAAATTTATGCATGCATGCAAATTATACACATATGCAACATGCGCACACACTCACCCTCTCTCTCTCTCTCTCGCTCGATCTAATACGACTTTGCGCACGTGCCAAAAGTGGACACGAAATAAGAGGGTAAAAAATCCGTTTGCAAGCACCAAAAATTAAGTCAATTCTAATTACAAATAATTGACGCGTTAATTGCTGAAGCGCACGCAACCCTGCGCCCTTCTAATGTAATTGAGCTGTCAACGGATACAGCAACCCTGCGCCCACGCCAAGCGCAGACAGCACTGCCAACTGCTTTAAGGTAGGTTCGTGCTGTGTGTGGTGCGCAAAAAACAATTGTTGTGTACTCCGAGAATTAGAACTGTTTATTTTATTTTTAAGTTCAATTCAGTGAAATACTTAACTAGTTCATTTTTTACAAAAGAAACTATTTTTTAATTTGCGTCATATTATCGTTTAGTCGGTATTTGTGTTCTTAATCGTTATTGTTATATATATAACTCAAAAACACTGCAACAGATTTTAAGTTTTTAAACAGCATGCATTGAATTTATGAACAATTAAATGATATTGAAACCTAGTTAAAGGAATCAACAATTTGAAATCTAAATAGAGGTCTGAACAATTTGGAACTTGAAGATTTTGAAGATTAGTTCAACTGAACTAAGTCTGATCGATTCGCTACAATTCAGTTCCTTAATTTCACTTGCTTCTGGTAGTTACAAAATGTACACCCATAAACATGTGCCAAAAGTGAACTTGCAAAAGCAATTGCTGCTGCAAGGAGGCGTCGCCAGCGTCAGCGCCATGCAACAATTGTTGCGTGTTCAGCTGCCAATCAATGCCAATGACTGACGCAGTAACCAGCGACCACCACACCACACAGCATATACCCAGTCCAGTTGTATGCCACCTCTGCCCCTCCGCCCCCCTCCCAATGCTATGCTGCAGCATCCATACGATGCGCGCGCTCGCCTAAATAGCCCATAAATATGTGGAGTATGCGCAACTGCAGTCGAGGCAGAGGCACAAACAGAGGCGCAGGCACTGGCTGCAGCAACTTCTGCTGCTGCTTGGGGGTTAAACGTGGCCGCGCTTTGTGGCGCCTAATGCGTGCGCCAAAACAAAACGCAAAGAATTCTTAGAAAAGCGTCGCCAGAGAGTGGAGAGAGGACATGGAGTCCGAGCGGATTAAATGGCACAAACATGGCTAATTACATGTATTTAACACACACATAAACAGCAGCAACAACAATGTCTGCGTTGTCGGTGCGTTTGCGCCTTGGCGTTGCAGTTGGCAACGCGACACAGCCAATGACAAGTACAACAATTATGGTCAAAAGCGGCTGCAAACGTTGTCACTAAACACAACAACAACAGCAACAGCTCAAGAATTGTTCAAGTTGTGCGCTTTGATGATGATCATTACACGAATTGTGCGTTGTTGAACTACTCTCGTCCGTTCCAGGGCTGCAGAACTAGTTCAGAAAGCGAATACATTGTCAGAAAATATTTGTATTTAATTTTCAAATGATCAAAATGATTAAATGAACTAGTAAAAACTTAAAACTAACGATTTTTTCTGAAATCGATTCAAAAGTAAAGAGAACTAACGTTCATTTTGAGTTTGACTGGTGAACCGAGCTAAATGAACTGAAATAATAACGCTTATTTTCTAATTTCGCTAAAAGTAAACACAGCTACACTAAACATATCGGCTGAAGAGTTCAAAAATTTTAAAATTTGACTTGGAACTAAACTTGATATAAAAGCTAAATTAAAAAAGTTCTCAATATGAATCGATCTGATTAATTAATAGTAAATTTAACTAGTTGTAAATAAAAATCAGTCGTAGATAAAACAATCTAGCAAATATTGTTAAACTCAACAAATTCAAACAGCATAAACGCTTATTAATCAAATAAGAGCTTAAATTAAATAAACTCAAAATGTACTCTGAATTGAGATAAATATAAAAGAAATTAATGAAAACAGGTGCGTATTTTTATCGCACAGGATTTATTAGAGCTTTCCAACATTTTTAAAATCCACTCAAAAGCTTACTTTATAGTATTGTTCGCATATATATCCAACCCTGGCTATAACAGCGCCATTAAAATAGGAGCGGCGGCTATTTTGCAGCCTTCCCCCCTCCCCCCCCCCTCATGTTGCTGCAAATCCACAAACTCCAACGCTGTCAATGCATTTATTTATTAGATTTTAAATGCAATAATTATTAGTTTTATATGGACAATGAAGCGCCAAGTCGTCAAGCGGCGAGTGTGTGTGGCGCGATCTGAATGCCTGAGCAGGCGCACAACATATATAAAACACAAACAGCAGCAACAACAACAACACGATAAACACAAACAAGACAATAATACATAATACGATACGAGTTGTAGACTCCAAAAAGCGCGTCCACTTGTGTGGCGCTGTTGCCGCTGCCTGCCCCAAGTTGTGGCGCGGCATTTAATATGCAAACGCGTCGGCCGTTTGCATGTGCAACAACAGTAGCTGCCAAACTGTAAACTCAACTCATTCACCGAGTGTGCGTGCGTGTGTGTGTGTGTGTGTGTGGGTGTTGGCTTCAATTCCCAACTCGACTCCCGACTTTCGTTTCGATGCGTCTCGCACAGCACTCTTGACAGTTTAGCGACAGAGATTTATGCGCTGTAATTTCCCACTTTATTACAGTTTAAAGTTGCGTTTCCCATAAGTTTTTCTTTGCTCGTGCACATTTCGTCTGTTTTAAGGCTGCCATTTGCCTCAATTTGGCTCATTGACTGCCACCGATGTTCACCATAAAAAAGCAAGAATGGAAGGCGGTGGCACAGCAGATGGTTGAACTGCACAGTGGTTACTAAGTAGTTGAGGTCTAGGTGGGTATTGAACAAAAAGATAAGACCATCACACTGTCCGAAAAGATCAAAGTCCCTAAAGAGAGTTGGAACTGGTCCACTCTAAATTAAGTTAAGGGCACACTAAGTAAATATTGTATACAATATATGTTCATTGTAAATTTACCATCTAATTATACTTGTAGCATAACTCCAAAGCGTTGTCTTGTGTTCTTACTGGCTAAATAAGCATAGGAACGTTACAAGGCACTTCACAACATTGCAACAATGGCAAATTTAAAGTGAACATGAAGACTGATTAACCTCTAAATAGAGTCTAGAATCTATTTTCTTATTTTCATTCTAAATGTATCATCTAATTTTGCATATTTTATCCTCATGGTAAAATTAACATACAATAGGAATAAAAATAACTGCTTGAAAGTTAATTTGAACAATGACTAAATGCAGCCTAAGTCCTATCTTTTGCCATGTTCATTGTAAATTTATAGTCTACTTTTTTAAAGCGCAAAAATCGATTTCATTTTTTTATGTTTATGTTAACAGAATCTTCTCATAATAATCACGAGGCACTTCATCCACATTAAAAGAATGCACCACAATCGATATTCATGCTAAATTTATCCTGAAGACAACTGATATTAGCTTTAACTTTACCTTAAGAACGCGTGGCTTTTAATCCACCAACTATCTTGGCTGGAAAACTCTTTAATACAATATGTATTCTGAGCAAGTTCTTTACACTTAATTTCTTCTCTGACTCAGATCTTTATCTAGGTTTTTTTCAAAGCCCCTGCATTGCTGGGCCATAAATCATGTGCCAAAGAACATAAATCATTTTAGGCAGTGTAAGAACTTTTAACTATGCAAAGTGAGTTGTAGCCTAGTCTCACGTCTCGAACGCTTGACGCCTTCGATTTGTATTTGACCCAAACTGCCTCGAGTACTTCAAATCATCCACGCCCACGCCACCAACAACAACTTAGAGACCTGAAGCCTACATATGCTCAATAAACCTTTTTGTTTTAACGGCTCAACGGTTATTCTAATTTATGTTGCACATTGTTTATATACGACAGATACACATACACACACACACACACACATACAGTCGGTCTTAGCTTGATTGGGCAATTCACAATTTGCCAGGCTGGCGAAAATTAAGTGCGCAAAGTCAATATTTCAATTTCGGGGGGAAACTACATAAAAATAAAATAAATAAAAAATAAAAGGCAAAATAATTTGCATATGAAGTGGTGCTGCATGCACCATGTGGCATGTGATTATAAAACAGCTAACCAGCTGAAAGGCGGCATATACACGGCCTACGCATCAGGTTGTTGTTTTTTGTACGTTGCAAGCTGCTTGCAACCTAACGACTTTTAGGCGGCATTTTGTAAATGAGCTTCAAATGGGTTTCGGTCTCTGACTTTTTTCTGTCTTAAATAATTATGTTATTAATTGGATTTATGCGCAGTTTGTGCAACATAACAACGAACCTAACAAAAATTTGCATGTTTCGCTAGAACTGTTGCTTCATGACATTATGGCTTTTTGGGGGCGGGGTTTCTTATCGCTGCACAACTATTTTTGGATCTATCGAAAGCGTGATTTACGCTTTTCAGTTTATTTTCAGCGCGGATATTTTTCTTTTCGTTTGCCAGTGGGCGTCCCTCTTGTTCACTGCCGTTATCCCATATAAATATTTAATTTTTTTTATTATTTTTTTACTTTTTGTTGCCTTTTGCGCTGCTCTTGATCTTCTTGTCGCGATAATCCGCGCAATGGTAATAAAAAATAAAAATTGAAAACAAAACAAATGCTGAAAAGTCAAAATAAAAAATAAATAAAAGAAAACAAAAATTGTCAACACGCATTCGAACTTATTTTTAGACCCTGTCGCAATCGGATTTAGTCTTTTTTTATTTTTATTATTATTACTGTGATTATTATGTTATAGACTGGCAACAACTTTATTAAGAGCTTGGATATGCAGATGTTTATCGTGTCAAAGAGACCTGAGAGTTGAGTAACCAAAATAAAAAAAAAAATAACTAAGCATAAAATCACGATGCTGGCAACACCCTAACAATGAGCATGTAGAGGGTATTTTAATTTGAGCACCTAAATATATGTCTTATACATTGAAAGACTTTTACGGCTTTAAAAAAGCCACGTTTACTAGTAATACAAAAACAAAAAATTGTATAATTCAAACTAAAAGTATGTTATAAATTAATTTCCTTTTCGGAAATTTATAAAAATTAAAGAAATAATAAAATTTATAAAAATTAAATAAAATAAGTAATCGAAAAATACCGTATTTATATAAGGCGTATTTTAAATTTCATATAAAGTATCGAGCCATTTCTAAAAGACAAAAAATCTTTGGTATCAAATTAACAAATATCAAAATTTTTATGCGTTTAAGGGCTAAAAGTCTTTTGGGCCATTTATTAAAATTAAAAAAAAAAAAAAAAAAAAATATAAGTAAATAACCTATGTACTTATTGGCACGTTTAGTAATCAGCCCACTGATTTTCCCAATAGTTTTTCAATCGTGTTTCTTATCAGCTTGGCGCCTCGTCTCGTCTGGCAACAGATGCTACTGTGAGGCAGCTTTAAACCGTTTTTGCATTGCGCTGATGCAGCAAGTTTTGAATTACAGGAGCTTTTTGTTTTTTGCCCCCACTCTCGCTATGCTCACTTGAGCAAACGATTGTACTACCCACGAGCTGAACAAGAACAAAAGCAGAGACGCAAGTACACTGAAAACTTAACTAACGGACAGCTTTTATTTCTTTATTTTAAGTTTGGCAAGCGTATTTTAGAAAAAATAAAAAAAGAAGTGAAATATTCTTAATCCGCATATGGTTTACGAGAATATACTAAACTAAATTAAAAAAAAAAAAACTGGGTCGACAAATAATATATATTTATGATACATACATACATTTGCAGAAGACGATTATACCCTATTTTACTAATTTTCAATGTGTTCAGGGTATACAAAACCTGAAGCGCGGCTGTCCATTCGAGCGAGCATTTACTGTAGTTACCATATCGCCCAAAGCTAAGAGCACACAGCGAACCGCAAAATACGCAGAAACCACTGCAAAAATCAGCACACCCACAACAAGTCAAAGTGTGTGCGTGTGTGTGTGTAGAATTGAGTGCACGTCTTGGGTTGCGCTTCAGTTACCTTCGACAAAGGAGAGCAGCGACGCCAAAGCTGACGCTGACGCTGACGTCGACGTTGACGCTAACGCTAACGCTGGCCGCGACCGAGCGACGTCTAACGGCGCAACGTAACGAAGGCAATTATGCCTGGAAAGGTTTGCGCGCGCGCTGCTGATAACAACAACAACAACAGCAGCAACAAAAGAAGCGCAACAAAAGCAGCACTGCGTAGATAAGCGCCCGCACACACACACACTTACACTCGCATAGTGTAAATGCAGCTGTATATATGACCATAGAAAATAGTAAAAAGCAAAACAAAATTTAAGTAGGTGTGTGATGAAATTGATAACAGAGCACCGTTTATGGTTTACTTTGTGATAACAAATTTGTTTGAGCAGAGTGCGCAAGAGCATAAAAATAAGCGTGCGTATCCAGCTCTCTCTCTCCCTCTTTCTCTCTGACTCATAAGAGTACTGCGCGGTCGAAGGTTCGTATTAATTTTTTTATTAATCATCTTAAAAATGTACAATACACCTTTTACTTATTTTGCTCTGTGACTAATTCGAAAATATTGAATAATAAAAAATATTAAACCGCGCGCGCCATAACTGCATCAATCGGTTACCACCGCCGCCCCCCTTAACGCTAAACCGCACCTGTGCTGGGCAGCCAGGCAGTATTCAAGTGGATTTTTTGTACAAAGCACGAGAGCAAAAGAAATTTCAGAAATTTGTGTGCGGCGGAGATAAGCGACATTCAAGTATTTTCAAAACATAATAAAAATTTGATTTTATTGTGTGTATTTATAATTGTTTTCAACGTTGTTTTTTTTTTTCCTTTTTTTGTTCAATTAATGGCGCGCGCAGCACAAAAACACAAACACATATACACACACACGAGCACGAACACGCACACGCATACATATTGCAGCATAAACTGGCGAGAGGCTGAGAATAAAACTGTAATCGTAATCCCTGCAGAGCAAGAGTAACAGCAGCAGCAGCATATACAACACCAACAACAACAACGACGCCAGCCAAGTCTCTTTCGGCAGCGAATAAGAAGTAGCCGTAGTATGAGAAGAAAAAAATTTTTTCTTTCAGCTAAACGTAATTGCACTGCGCTATTATGGTTATTTTGGCATTGGTAATGCAGATAAAACTGTTTGAAAGCTACTCACGCGTACAATTCAACACTTGTGGTCCGTGTTTGTGGCCAGTTTGTTTACTTTAATGCACCATAAGTATGTGAAATTTGTTATTTATTTTAAATTGTTTATCATGATGTACTGCACACACGACGAAGACGACGACGACGACAACGACGAACGACCGACGACGACACACACACGAAGTGTGTACAACGCGAACTATCTACCTTACATGCATTTCCCAACACTACTGCGCTGCCAACTGTGTGTGGTAAAATTACTGAAAGTTGTATATAATTATTATTTTTATGTTATGCGGAAGCAGACAAATAATTTTCACAAAATGTGTGTATATTTTGTTGTTTCTTAGTGTGCGTATCGATTATTATTGACAAGCAGTTGTGGAGTGTGCGATCTGGTAACGCCAACAGCTGTACTGTGCTTATCGCTAGGGATGTGAACATTTTGGCCGAAAAAGCTAGATCAATTTGCAAACTTTATTATTATAAAATATTAGAACTGAAATAGGAAAGTTATTAAACAAACTTCCATATTTCACAAATAAATTTAGATAAATATACTTTTTTTTTTTTAAATAATAGTAAATCCTTATTCATTTGGCTGCTCGGCGTCATGCCTAAAATACAAAATGCGGGTTAGCGTGGACATCGTGCAGGTAATTTGCTTTTTCCGATGCATTCGCAGATCAAACGGCTGATAGCTCTCGTAGTTAACGGCGACACGGCGGGCGACGAACGTGAGCAGCGTTAATATATCCCGGATCTTGCCACACTCGCGCAACTCCTGGCACAGGCTCTGTATAAACCAGCTGCCCTCGGTGGTGTTGCGCCAGGAGCAGTAGCCGGGTATGGTGGAGGAGGCGATCAGGAAATCCGCATGCAGCGGTATGCGATAGCTCATAAAGGATCGGTTGTCGCTGTCGTGATCCTCGGTCTCCTGTTGGACATCGCAGCCGGGATCCACGTAATCGCCCTGACACGCCTGGATGATAAACACTTTCGGCTTGCCCGCCAAAGTGGCGCAACGTTCGGCGGTTAACGGACTCAGAATGCTCTCCAGCGGATAGTCCGTGTCCCTGGCATGAATGGAGCCCATCTTGCCGTGCGAGAGTATGGCTACTAAAATACAATCGTATTCAGTGTGGTCCCGCGAGCCGGCTTTATTGATTTTGCGGATAACAGCCTTGCTGCTGAGATCAGTGTATTCCTTCACTTTGAATCCCATCTGCTTGAGAACCCCGCAGAGATTAGCGCTGTCCACTTCTGTGCCCTCGCGCACCTTCAAACACGGCTGTTCGAAGTGCTTGTTATTGAAGATCAAGGCTCTGCCCCGATATTTGTGAGACATATTGTACTCGGGGTTAAAAACAGTGGCCACTATGCCGGAGTGATAATTGCTGCTCCTTCGATTTGACATGCCTTGGATTAATAGAGGATTAAAAGGCCTCAATTACTAAACAACCGTCGAGCTCAACTTGAAATCGGTAAATGTTTATATTAAATATTATGCATATACTTAAGAAAACTAATGCATAATATCATAATTATTCATGTGCGGTTAGAGCTACAAACAATATAAGATAAATAAATACTATATTTAAAACAAGAAATACATTTATGGCATCTCTGACCTCTTTTACTGACTCATCAAAAAAAAAAACTTCTTTTTTAATTACAATAAACTATAAAGTTGATTATGGTTTGTAACTTTTTGAATATATATTCATTGGCGGCTTTTGTTTTGCGATAACCGATCATTTTGATAACTTCGATAACTGTTGATAGCGCTACCAACACACCAAAAGCCACCTTTGTTTCTGTTTTTGGCATTTTGTTTATAAATATTGTTTAATAATAAATTGAGTTTGCCAAGATGCAAGAGTGTCCTTACGGCGAGAAATGCTACCGCAAAAATCCCATACACTTTGGAGAGTATTCACATGCGCATTGTATGTAGAAAATGAGGTTTTTGTGATGATTTATTTTAAATATATTTTTATTTTTCATTAATTAGTGGATGCAATTTATGCCCAGGGCTTTAAAGCGGGCAGCAATGAGTATGACATACCCGACAGGTATTCCAGCGAGCTGATTAACATACAAATCAAGCTCTTGGAGAAGCTCTTTCCACAGCCGGCCGGCAAAGATGCCAAGAACAAGCCCAAGGCGGCGCCTGCCGCTGCCCCCAAGGCAGCGCCCGCCGCTCCTCCCAAGACGGCAGCTAAAGTGGAACCCCCGGCAGCCACGCCCACTGCCAGCACCAGTCGATCGGCGCAATCCACCAGCAAGGACAGCTCGAATCTGGCCAAGAAACAAAAGCTCAACGAGGGACGCAACATACGGGACTACATTCCCGTTGTGGTGGAGAAGGGACGCATGGCCGACAAACTGGAGCGTGCGGCGCCCTACAACATGTTCCTCACGGCCATCACGGACTCGAAGCCCACGCATCGGGAGCCCCTAAGCGTTACCCTGCAGGAAATCCTCGATGAGAGTCTGGGCGAGATCGAGGCCAGTGTGCAAATCAACTTCATGATAGACATTGGCTGGCTGCTGGGTCACTATTACTTTGCGGGCATACTGTTAGTGTGATTGATTAACATTAAATCCATATTGTATTCCTTAAATCCCACCAACAGCGCCAAACCCCTGCTGGTGCTCTATGGCGATGAGTCCCCGGAGCTGCTGGGCATTGGCAAATTCAAGCCGCAAGTGACGGCCATCAAGGTCAATATGCCCACACCTTTCGCCACATCGCACACGAAGATGATGCTGCTCGGCTACGCGGATGGCGCGATGCGTGTGGTCATCTCCACAGCGAATCTGTACGAGGACGATTGGCACAATCGCACCCAGGGCTTGTGGATAAGTCCCCTGTTGCCGGCGCTGCCCGAAGACACAGACACTGCAGCCGGCGAAAGCCCAACGGGCTTCAAGCAGGATCTCATGCTGTATCTGGTGGAGTACAAGGTGACCCAGCTGCAGCCGTGGATAGCGCGCATACGCAAAAGTGATTTCAGTGCTGTCAAGTGAATAATAGTTATGAATAACTAACTGTTTCAATGACTAACCATCTGTTCCTTTCCACAGCGTCTTCTTCGTTGGCTCCGTGCCCGGCGGCCATCGGGAGAGCGCCGTGCGTGGTCATCCTTGGGGCTGTGCGCGTCTGGGTTCGCTGCTGGGCAAGCATGCTGCTCCCGTTGAGGATCGCATACCGGTCGTGTGTCAAAGCTCCAGTATTGGCAGCCTGGGACCCAATGTGCAGGCGTGGATACAGCAGGATTTCGTCAACAATGCTCGCAAGGATTCGACGCCAGTGGGTCGCTTGCGACAGCTGCCCCCCTTTAAGATGATCTATCCCAGCTTTGGCAATGTGTCGCGCAGTCACGACGGCATGCTCGGTGGCGGCTGTCTGCCCTATGGCAAGAACACGAACGATAAGCAGCCCTGGCTCAAAGCGCATCTGCAGCAGTGGAAGTCGGGGGATCGACATCGTTCGCAGGCCATGCCGCATATCAAGAGCTATACGCGCTTCAATCTGGAGGAGCAGTGCGTCTATTGGTTTGTGCTCACTTCGGCGAATCTGTCGAAGGCCGCCTGGGGCTCGTTTAACAAGAATTCCAATATACAGCCCTGTCTGCGCATTGCCAACTACGAGGCGGGCGTCCTGTTCCTGCCTAAATTTGTGGTGCGTTTAATAATTGTTACATTTGGGTAGTTTTCTTGGGATTGTATTAATTTTTTCCTGCATTTTCATAGACTGGTGAGGACACTTTTCCCTTGGGCAATGCACGTAACGGCGTGCCTGCCTTTCCCTTGCCCTATGATGTTCCCTTAACACCGTATGGAGCCGATGATACGCCTTTTCTCATGGATTATCTGCAAGGTTGAAATGCTTTTCATATTTGTGATAATTAAATACCCAAACAGTTACTACAAACAGCATTAGAGGAAAAAGAATCAATAAATATTTGTTCATTTGTACTAAAATTATTCAGTTTGTTTAAGAGTTGAAAATTTGAAATAGGCGCTAAATGTTATATTTTCGTATATTATCGATAAGACTATGTTAATCATAGAATTATTTACTGCTGAGAATGTTATGTTATCGATTGCAAATTGTTATTCAAAAGCAATTCATTCGTCTCTGCTATTTACCACAAAACAGCTGTGCTCTGATAAGCATCGTTAGCAAATTCATGCCATTTATGGTATGAATCAATCAAACACAATTTAGCTATTATAAAAATTACTCATCGAATTTTTGCTGTTAATAACAGTTCAGCAAAATGTTAAATGCATTGCTGTTGAAAACATATGTTAGACAAACGAGCGAGCGAAAAAATTAGTCACTCGTCGTTGATTTTTCGCACACAACTGTTCTCTGGCAGCGGTAAATTGGTAATTGACAAACTCAACGCTACTTTTACAATTTAGTGGTAAGTGCATTGACAAAAAATGTCTATATATTGTGAATCTATGTGCTAGATATATTTTGTGCTTTTCTTAATACAAAATGTGCGTAAAAAATATGTATGTATATGTTCATGGCGAAATTGTGCAGTGCAGCGTAAAAAGTGCCGGGTGCTTTGTAAGTTAGGGTGGGGTTTACAGTTCCTGTGGCCAGGCTGTCTGGAATTTAAAATGGCACGTATATGCGCAAATAAATATATATGTGTGGGTGGGCGTCGAGTGTTCGAGGACAGGAGACAGCTGTGTTGTCGCCGGCTATGCGGGGCCATTTGGATATTTAGGCTATTTTTATGTGAATCACTTTTTGTTTGTTAAATTAAATACGTATACATACGAATGTAATGTGTGCGCTTCTGTGTGTGTGAGTATTTTGGTATATTTTTAACGATGATTTCACATATGTATATTTTAATTTTATTTTACTTGCATGTATGAATATATATGTATACCAAATTATAAATTCGTAAAAAGCAAATGTGCAATTACCCATAGTACCTCTAGAAGGGCATTGAGAGCTCTAAAGGTGGCCCAAAGCGCAGTTCCGTTATTCGCCGCTGATACGAAAGAGCGCTTTTGAAGAGAGGGAAAGAGAGCCTGTGACGTCACAAAAACGGCTTTGGGCTTGTTAACCTGTTAGCTGTTAGCAAAATATGATAAAAAAAGTTCATATCCGATTCATATGAGAGCTATAGGTCCGATCTGGCCGATTTTAATATCCTGTGCGCACCAATACGGTTCTATGCCATGTTTCATTTATATAGCTAGTCCACTTTAGTCAGTATTCTACTGGTTTGAGAACAGCAATGATATGCCACCTTTAAATTTTAGCGAAGATTATATTCTTTGCTTTTCATTTAATAAATGCAAATTAATAGAATATGAAATGCAAACCAACTTCATTAAAAAAAGAGAGGCTCCCTTTAAGAGTAAAATTGCTTTCATACAAAATTTCGAAATTGTGACGACACAAAGCTAACAGCAGTTTAGAGCTCTTTGCATAACCTGTGGCTCTCAATCGTGCTGAACAGCGCATAGGTTCCAGAAACTACTCAGCTGTTTTTGCCGCCTTAACTGTTGTTGCTCTGACTCACTCCCACTGCCAGCTCGTAAGTTTACGCAAGAGTGAACAAATGTTTGTATGTGTATTTGTGTGTGCAAGTGTGAGTGTAAAATCAAAGATGGCCAAAAAAGCGCTATCAGCGCAGAACAACAAAAAATACAAAATAGAGATAAAAAATATTTATTTTTTTCATTTGCTATTGACTATTTTGCTTTGGCCATAGACGCGCAGCAGGTTTAATTTCTAATTAATTGTTATGTGCGACGCTCACCAGCAGCGCACATAACGGTACAACTGCTGCAGACACTTAAGCTGATGCGTGTGTAGCTGTGTGTGCGTGTGCATTTCGAATGCATTTGACCAGAAAAGAACAAAACAAGCAACACGAAGACATATCCTACAGTAACTTGTCTTTCCCACTGAGCGAAAGTTGTTGGCTGTGCACAGCCTGTCGGATTCTCACTCTAATTGCTTAGATTTATTTGTAAGATAATGCATTGCAATAAAAGTACAACAAAAACAACCAGCAACAACGTTTGGCCGGTGCAATAAACTCATTGTTGTGCTTCCAGCTACAAAAACAATAGTCAGCACAGCTTTTACGCTCTCGCTTTTGCTCCCTCTCACACCTGTCTCTCTCAATTGACGCGCAAACTCTCTTGAGCATTGTTGTTGCCATGTCTAGCACGAAGCTTTCTCCGCAGCTTCAATTCAGCTGTTGACCCTGTAGCAAAGCAGCAATTTTGTCTCAAATTTTAAGCTGTTTTCGATGCACATTCAGTTGCTCGCCCAAACTTGGTCAAAAAGTTTTGATTACCGACATGAGCTGGCATTAACTTTCTGGCGTTGAACGAAAATCGACCTGTGTGTGCGTGTGTACTCCTTTAAAGGAAGCGTTGGCAAGGGGCAAAACATCAAAAGCATCGTAAAGCTGAGCTTACACTGTGGCTAACATGACCTTAACATTAACATTGCGCTGTTAAACGTAGTGGACTCACTTTCGAGTCCTGTGCGTGCGCCTGTGCTGCCCATTTTTTAGGGTGTGTTCCGTTCAGCAGCAGCAGCAGCAGCTGTGGAGCTGAATGCGGTTGTGTTTGTGCGTGTGTGTGACCCAGTTGGGTGCTAGCCGTGGCCCATAGCGTCGTGCCCACATTGAAAAGTGCTTTAATTTGCTAATTTTTTTATGTTAAAAGAAAAAAAATTGCGTTCAAGTGCGTGTGAAACGATTTACATAAATACGTTATACGATATAGGGCGCTTAAGGAGTGGTATTTCTTTACAGCTATTTTATTTTCCTTTTTGCGGCTTTCGTCATAAGTCTAACCAATTCTTGTATGGCTTGCTTCGACGTTGTTTTCGCTGTTGTTGTTATTGTTGTAACCGAGAATGTGTTTTAAAAAAAGAATCGGAAATTGCATAATTTTAATGTGATACCTACCTAAATCATATTCATATACCACTTTAAGTAAACACAACAAAAAGAAAAAGAAAAGAACAAACCAATCAACGAGAGCCGCAAAAATGTTTTCATGTTGTCGCGCAAATCCAAAGGCAGGCAAAAAGGATAAGGACAAGGATAAGCAGAGTAAAAACGACGCCGACACGAACGAACAGCTGCCAAACGAACCAGAGACACAGGGGGAGGAGGCCAAAGCTAACGACAATGTCTCTGCGCCAGAGAGAGAATCTGAACCCGAACCAGCAGCAGAACCCAAACCCGAACTCGAACCCGCACCTGCACCCACAATCGAACCGGAGCCTGCAGAGGCTGTTAATATAGAGCCGCAAACTGGTATTCATTATATCTATTACACTTAGTATTATATACAAACTCTGTCATATTGCTCTGCCCCTGGGAGCTCTACCTCTCACGCTGTGCTATTGTGTTTACGCCTGAACACAGGTCCCTGGAGCTTGGCCTTATAACCCATTTAACGGCCCAGCCAAATGCCCAGGATCTGCGCTACTTTCGTATTTTATATTATTTTGCCTTAATAGCAAATGTCACACTTTATCCCACAGTTAAAACTGCCAAATTGCGTTTAGATAATGTCTTGCATATCGTATACAAATTAGCGAATAAAGCTGATTACACCTTGCAATTGTTATCAATGTCTTTGAGTTTAGAAAAAGAATTACAAAAAAAAAAATACTCTCAACATGTTTTAGTATCAATGAAATGCAGTGGTCGCTCGATATAAGAATCTTTTGATATTAGGACTTAAAGCATTAAATCTTGAAATTAAATTCCTCTGCGCTAAAATTTGCCTAATGTTTTTAAATATTTTTGAGCTAAGATTTAAAAGTCTTATGAATTGCTTCTCGAGTCAGAGACTAAGTCTTAGTTTTTACGTTTTAAAAAAAAAAATTAATTCAATCCTTAAATATTACGTAATATAAATAAAATGGTTTTCTGAAGTTCGATATATGTATAATATACAGGTGTCCCTCGTATAAGGCAATGGTTACGTTCCAGGAAAATTCCGCGTTATGTGATTGGCGTTATAGAAGACTTAGTTTTCATATAAATTT
This sequence comes from Drosophila sordidula, assembly GCA_035047465.1. NCBI lineage: Eukaryota > Metazoa > Arthropoda > Insecta > Diptera > Drosophilidae > Drosophila > Drosophila sordidula. Next base: position 434,036 of record JAWNPQ010000106.1, read on the forward strand.
AAGGGTTATGTTCACATAACGAGTAATTCCCAGAATTTAGGAATGCATGACAAACTGTGTAATGCAAAAATAATTGCGCTTAGCATTGGCAGCCTTTTAAATCAATTGAACGCGAATGAATTCACAAATTAGTGTTGCCAATACATATTTTCAATTTCGCGTTATATCGAAAAAGCGTTGTAGAAGTACCGCGTTATATGAAGGAGACCTGTATTTTAAATATTAAATTTGTTCTTAGATTAAAAATACTTCTGTTTCGAACGTTTCCAAAAATGTTTCCAAAGACTTTGATATTTTCAACGATAAATCTATAATTTTTTTTTTATTTTGTTTAAATTCCGCAAAGGTTTTATATTTAAACTCTCCTTGTAGACATTTTTAGGGGTCTTCTACATTTCTCGGATAGGTGTGACACCTAATTATATCATATCAGATTCAGTTTTCTATATACGTGTATATTAAGTTCCACAATATGCGTTTTGTGCATCGCATCTTCACAGCCATTGAAATAGAAGCCGCCAAGGCAGCCACGTCGCCAACGGTGCGTTCGACGCACTCATCCACATCAACAGCGCCGCCCGCCTCGATGACCAGCGCGACAGACGACGAGCTGCCGCCGCCGCCGACGGCACAGCAGCAGCACCAGCAACAGCCGCAACAACAACGGGAGCCGCCACCGGAACCGCAGCCCACAAAGAGCTGCCTGTCGCGCCACAATTCGACGCATCAGTCGATCAAGAAGAAGGTGAACATTAGCAATCGGGCCGAGATCATTGAGCCGGAGCCGTTGGACACATCGCCGCTGCTGCTGGCCAATCACAACAACAACAACAGCTCGCTGGTGGATGACGACGAGGTGTTCTCGGACTCGTTGCCGCCGCCCAAGCGGGAGAGCATGTGCGCCCCCTACATCGAGGGCGAGCTGCTGCCCGAGACGCTGGCCTTCACCCACGGGCTGCCCGCCTGGTTCGACGACGAGCGCCTCAATGAGCTGTACGCGTTCTCTTTCGCATAGCCCAATCGTGGTGCCCCCTAGTCTAAAACTCTCTTTCTCTCTCTCCCTCTCTCTCTCTCTCTCTCTGTTGTTGTTATTGTCGTGCAAGCAGCGGGTGCATTGAGCCACCCGTCACCCCCGTGGGACGCGATGAGCTGGAGCTGAAGCGTCAGCGTCTCTATACGGAACTGCTGCGCGCCGCCCACGCCGCCGTGGAGCACAGCGTGGCCGTGCGGGGTATGAAACGGACTACATTATTCACTCTTTGGTCTACGCCAGTTTGTTTGTTGCATGCCGATAGCGGACTTGTTTTTTTAAAAGTTTTCATATTCGTGTTTTTGTATGTCCTTTTTATAAGATATATATTTCAGGAGACTTTCACTTGGCGTTTACTAAAAAGTTCACTTTTTTTAAACTACCAATTCATTTTTTTTATGTTATATTATTATGTTCTATTCCTGTATATATAGTAATTGTAATTGTTGGTTCTGTGGTTCAATTATACGTAGGAAATCAATTAATAATTAGGGTTAGAAATATATAATTGTTGACAAATATTTTATTATAGAATATCCTATTAAATGGGTGTCTAAATATTACCTACCTCTATAAGAATTTGTAAAACAAGAAAAAAAACATTTAAATTGAGTTAATTAATTTGTTTATTATTTTTAAAAATATGCCTACAAATTAGGTTTAAATAAATAAAAAAGAACTATAAAAGTTTCAGTATATATATTGAATAACATTTTGCTAAAGAGTTAGGATGATTCATTAAGTTAATTCAATTAATACATGCACAATTTACACAGCTCTGGTCTATAGTAGGCAGGGTATTCAATTTGTTTCGCTTAGAAAAAATGTTGTCTTTATCTCACTTTTTTGAATGTGCACAACATGAAAGCATTCGTTTTTTTGTAGTCTCACTGATCTTCTGCTCATCAAATCTCCATCACCATCTTCATCAACTGCTCATTCAGCAATTTGCATTTGCTTTTTTTTGTGGCATTTCGAAATTGTAAAAAGTCGTTTCCAGTGATTCATGCATTTATTTTTTGCATACCCTGCGATGACATCAATTACAACAATTTGCTTTTTTTATAGACATTGTAGCTGGGTGTGAATATTTTGTGGAATGTTATCTTTATATATAAATGTGTTATTTTTTTTGTTAAATTTCGCTTACATTTTTTACGCACATTTTTATTGGGATTAAGCAAAAGCACAACTTTCTAGCTGCAAACAAAACTTAAGCTGATATATTTTTTTTAATTACTACAGATATCAACGAGACGGAATCGAAGCCCACGGCTGCCGTTGAGCATTTGGAAAGGATTTGCGAACGCTTGGAAACGCTTGTAGATCGTTTGGAGCATACGCTTGTAGCGCCACAGTCAGAGGCACACGCACAACCCGAGTCGGAGTCAACACCCCCAGCAACACCAACACCAACACCACCAGCTGCTTTCGCTCCACCGCCCAGCAACAACATGAGTGTCGCCGGCTTTGAGGATATTATGGCCGGGCCGTTGAGCCAATATCTGTCGCTATCGGCCAAAATTGGCGGCGATGTGGCCCAACATGCGCAATTTGTCAAGGCGGCCTTTGAGTGAGTAGCAACTGCTGCAATTGCCACTGCATTTTCATGTCATTTATCATGTCTCTCGACATTTACAGCGCCCAGTTGCGTTATGTGACGCTGGCCACGCAAATCGCTCAGCCGGCGCAGCCAAAGCAAATGGAATTGCTGCAGCCAACATCGACGCAGATCAGCGCCATCCAGGATTTCCGCGAGAAGCATCGCTCCTCCGGTTTCTTCAATCATCTGTCGGCCATTAGCGAGAGTATTCCCGCCCTGGGCTGGGTGTGCGTATCGCCCACGCCCGGACCGCATGTCAAGGAGATGAACGATGCGGGTCAATTCTATACGAATCGTGTGCTCAAGGAGTGGAAGGAGAAGAATGTCACGCACGTGGAGTGGGCACGTGCCTGGATTCAGACGTTGACCGAACTGCAGGCCTACATTAAGCAGTATCACACCACGGGTCTGGTGTGGTCTGGCAAGGGTGCGGCGCCCGCTGGTGGTGCACCACCACCGCCACCACCCGGCGGTCTGCCACCACCACCGCCACCACTTGATCTGAATGCGCTGAAGCTGGACAGCGCTGGCGATGATCGCAGCGCTCTCTTTGCGCAAATCAATCAGGGTGCCGACATTACCAAGAGTAGGAGCCACAATTGTAGCCTTCAAATAAGCCGAATCTAATCGATATCTCTTTGCAGATTTGAAGAAGGTGACGGGCGATATGCAAACCCACAAGAATCCTTCATTGCGCACCGGCCCCGCGCCCTTCAAGACGCCCGCCAGCAGCGGCAGTTCAGCTGGCCGTGCCGCTGCACCCGCCAAGGAGCCCGTGTTTACGCGCGATGGCAAGAAGTGGATAATTGAGTATCAGAAGAACAATACCGGTTTGCGTGTGCAGGACGCCGAAATGAACAATGTGGTGTACATGTTCCGCTGCGAGGGCTCCACCCTGACCGTCCAGGGCAAGGTGAACAACATTGTGTTCGACTCGTGCAAGAAGTGTTCGCTGCTGTTCGATTCGGTTGTGGCCTCCGTTGAGTTCGTCAACTGCCAGAGCGTCCAGATGCAGGTGATGGGCTCGGTGCCCACGGTATCCATTGATAAGACCGATGGCTGTCAGATGTATTTGTCCAAGGATTCGCTGGGCGTTGAAATCGTTAGCTCCAAGTCATCGGAGATGAATATACTCTTGCCCGAGGAAAATGGTGACTATGTAAGTGGACATATTTGCAGGATCTTCAAGTCCAACTATTTATAATTTCATATTCCCAATTATTTCCAGACCGAACTGGCTTTGCCGGAGCAGTACAAGACCTTCATCAATGGCAAAACCCTCAAGACTGTGTGCGTGGACAGCCTTGGCTAAGTTGTGGGTGGGCGGCACATCGGGAATCCCCAAAGGGCGTCGTTGATTGCTTTTTAAATCCACCTCCCCGGAAAGCCCATTATTAGTACGCAAGCAGCAAGTTAAATCTAATCTAATTTTTAAGCGCAGAGTTTTCGTATTTGTGTATTTATCAAATTTTTGTAACGTACGAGAATTTAGAAAATTGTTGCCAAATTTCTGCTGCAGTCGAATGGGACAAAAGTATTCAAAAAAGTAAAACAAACATATTTATTTTATAATATAATAAGCAATGCGACATAGCCCGATAGAGAATCCAATTTGTATTTATATATTAAAATCTAATGAGAATATGCACGAAACTTTGTCAACATTTTTAAGCAGACTTCATTCAATTATAAATTTAATAATTTTTGCACATAATCGAACCAGAGATCATGAGAAAAACAGAGCAAAAACCCACTCTTTTATATTCTATTTAAATAAAATTTAAACATTTTTTATTAAATAAAAAAAGGAAACATACATTATTCATTTATATATATATTCAAATTTCCGTAATTAAGCCAGGATCAAGATAGATCGGGTCAGTGCGAGACAAGCGTGAGGAATGAATTGCTGTTAATACTTGGTTAAATCTTCTTGTACTCAATGCGCTCCACTTTCACCTCATCGCCAATCAATTGATACACGTAGGTGACCACCGTCGTGCTCTGAATGTCCATCAGCACGAATGAGGGCACCACGTTCGTGTCCAGCGGATTGAAGGCGCCCGTTGCCGAGCCCGGATTGATGTAGAACTTATTGCCATGCTCGTACGCCTCAAACTTGTACGTATGCCCCGTTATGAGTATATCCACATCCAGTTGGCGCTGAATCAGTGCCAATGCCTCGGGATCACCGCGGGGCACCACCTGATGACCGTGGCACAGCCCGATACGGAACTGACCCACTGTCACAACCTTTTGCTCCGGATAGCTGAGATTCTCATCGAAATCGCCGCGCACTATATGCACATCGTTCGCCAGCGATTTGAGATAATCATACGATTCCTTTGTGCAGATATTTCCGGTGGCCAATATATGATGTATCCGACCGGGCACCAGAAGCTTTTTGAACTTGGCTGGCAGACTGCTGCAACGGTGTGGTATATGCAAATCACCGAGTACTAGAACGAGCATTTTATGCCTGTGTTATGTTTCCGTTTATCTAATTCCGATTGGTATACGTATTCAATCGTTTTTTATCAACAAAAGTTGGTGAAACGCCCAGCAAAAAACTCAGAGCCAACCAGAACAGCTGTCTCCAGTCCGCACGCGTCTGCAGGGGAATGTCAAAAAATAAATGAAGAGAAATGGCAACTCTACCACATTGTGCAAGGGGCATAGTTTCTTAAATTTATAAGGTCACGGGAGAAAAAGTGCGCACAAGTGCTGTGAAATGTCTGTAATTGTATAAAAACTTGTTATAGACTATATAAGGGACATACAATTTTTTAATTAAAATAAAATAGTTTAGTTATATCACTGATAACTATTGGTTAATTAGTAACTTTTAAGCTGCAGCACTGTGATTCTGCGTGTACTTGTGACGTCACATTTTATATGCAGCTGAATGTGCGCGCTTGACCTTGTAACTAGTTTACGGCATGAACACACCGCTTTGTTTTGCCGGCGAAAATGGAGGCAGCGGAAATAGCAGCTAATAAAGAAGGTATTTAGCATAATCTAATTGAAAAATGGTTAAACTAATGTAAAATTATAGCTGAGGCCAGCATTGATCTGCTGGCCATAGTGCTGGACACGAATCCGTCACAACACATCGTGCGCCAAAATCCACAAAATCTGACACAAATTTTGGAGGCTGTCATCGCCTTTGGAAATGCGCATCTCATGCAAAAGGCACAAAACAGATTGGCCGTCATATCCTGTTCACATCATGCCACGTAAGTGGGAGCGATAGGGATAGGGAGTGGAACAGTGGCATAATTTAAAGTGCTTTTTAGGGATTTTCTCTATCCCTTGCCTGGGCGGCAAGTGGAGCTGCGTCAGATTGACGGCCAGTACGAGGCATTTAGCTTGGTGGAGAAGACGGTCAAGCAGCAGCTGGGCAGCTTACTTATGAATGCGCCACGTTTGAGTTCGCCCTGCGAGAGTTTGCTTGCCGGCAGCATGTCCATGGCTCTGTGCTATATATCCCGCGTAGGTTAACAGCTGCTCCAAAGTTGCCACCTTGAATTAATGCGTTATCCTTTGCAGCTGCAACGCAATGTCGCCGCTGGCATCAAGATGCATTCGCGCATCCTGGTGCTCACGGGCAGCAATGAGTGCGCCTCACAGTACATGACCTATATGAACGTGTTCTTTACGGCCCAGAAGCTGGGCATTGTCATTGACACCTGCGCCCTGGACAAGACCCTCAGTTTGCTGCAACAGGGCTGTGATATAACGAGCGGCCAGTTCCTTAAGGTCACCCAGCTGGATGGCCTGTTGCAGTACTTGTTGTGGGTATTCTTACCATCGCCACAGATGCGCCACAAACTGGTGCTGCCGCCGCCGCCCAAAGTTGACTATCGCGCCTCGTGCTTCTGCCATCGCGAGCTCATCGACATTGGCTACGTTTGCTCCGTCTGCCTGTCTGTGTTCTGCAAATACAGTCCCATCTGCACCACTTGCCAGTAAGCCTTAACACTTCAAATTAAACAACCATTGTTTTAAACAATTTATGTACTTACTTACAGCACCATTTTCAAAACGCCTGGACCACTGCCCATTAAGCCCAAGAAGAAAAAAAAGACTGATAAGCAAATGTAGGCACACAACTCGGCTTAAAACTTTATATATATATATATATATGTAAATGTCAAATTAATACAGATATGAATTATAATAGTATTAGCTTGTATTTAGCGGCGTTGCTCGGCTCGATTTTCTTCTAGATGTTTAATAATTTGATATGAGAACCAACAATTTGTTTGGTTTGGTTGATCAATAATAAATCCATCAGTACAGTTCTAGTACAGATCTAGTTATCAGATGCCTTGCCAAGTCTCTCTTTAGACCCGTCACTGGACTCTCTTAAGCCAAACCAACAAATTTGTAACAAATATTGAAATTTTATTTTTATAATTTTCATAGTTTAATTTGGTATCACTAAAAAGTTGCATTTTCCCAGTCTCTATGTATTGCGTGTTATTTTACTGAAATACATGGGTCCAAAATTGGCCGGTAAATAGGGCAACACCATTTGGCCATATTTCAAGCCCTTGGGCTGTTCGAAGCGGTAGATATCCGCAAAGAGTGCCGTATGCTGGCTCAGATCCTGGATGCGTGCGGTGATGCCGTGCTCGGTGAAGACCTTCTGCAGTGCCATGTGGACGACACCATCGTTCTGCACCGGCGACAGCGAGCAGGTGGAGTAGACCAGGCTGCCGCCGGGCTTAAGCAAGCGCAGGCAGTTGGCCAATATGCCCGCCTGCAGCTCGGGTATGCGCAGACGCTCCTTAATCCGTGTCGGCTTGAAGATGTTGTTGTCCCGATGCATCAGCACATGCCTGTCGGTGGTGCAGGGCACGTCCACCAGTATCTTATCGTAGCTGCCGTACTCGTCCAAATTGCGTGCATCGCTCTGGCTGAAGATCAAACGTTTGCCCGCCCAACGCTGCTTGTAGTCGAATAGATACTCCTGCATGACGCGACGCAGCTTATTCAGCCGCGACTCCTGCACATCGTTGCACACGAGCTGATCGAGGTGCAGCGTTTGCAGCATCAGCAGCGATTTGCCGCCTGGCGCTGCACAAGCATCGAGCACGCGTTCACCGGGCTGCACCTGCAGGAACAACGGCGGCAGCACTGAGGCGCCGTCCATCAGGAAGTGCGACAGGACACCCGTCAGGCACTGCCTGGGCGGCTTGAACTCGGCACAGTTGCCCAGCTCGTACGTGTAGATGGCCAAGTGTTCGGGATATTGAAATATGGCCTCGGGCTCGATAATTAGCGGAAAATCGGTGCTGGTTTGATAATATTTATAATGCTCCGATTCGGCCACCCAGTCTTCCATGCCCTTGATGCTGTTCGCAGGCACATATTCGTACAGGCCGCCAGTGCCGAATTGTGGATCGACCAAGCGACTCTCATCCAGCTGCACATCCTGCTCCAAGGCTCTGGTCAGGCTTTGCTTGAACTCCACCGACTCCCGCTCTTCGCTGGCCTTCTCCTTCCGGCTGCCGTCATTCTCGTAGTTGAGCTGCTGCGGCAACACGTGTCCATCCTCACCTGGACTCGGATATATGGCAGCCACCTCGCGTTCCTGTTGCTTGCGCAGTAGCGTCTCGAGTTTACCATCGATTTCGTAATGTGCACGCGTCTGTCCGCCCGGCAAATGTGCCTCGACGCCGCCCTCCTGGCGTTCCCTTGCCAGCTGTATGAGTGACTTGATGTTGATGGCCCCATCCAGTTCCAGCATGCTGCACGTCTGCTCCGTGTCCCCGAAATTGTTCACCATGGCAACATATTTGTGTTCGGTCAGCAAAGCTGCTCGCATATTCTTCCACCGGCCGCCATAGACCGAGCCATAGAAATCATCGAAACTGTCCAGTGCACGATCGCAGTTGTTCTTCTTGTGCTGCAGCACATTCCAACGGCGTTTGCCACTCTTCCAGCGCCGTTGCAGCGCACAAATGTTGCGTATTTTCAACATTTTGTAGAGCCGGCAAATTGCACCAGAACGACGGCCACCAGAGTTGTGACCTTTTGTGCAGCTTAGGATTTTGACTTTAAATTTTATGGCTGTTTGTTCTGCGAAGTCTCTTCTTAATTTTGCATTTTTTTTTTAGTCAAACATAGTGGAAAGGGAAATGTAATTTATGCAATTTTGGCTTAAATTAAAAATTTTAAATTGAATGTAATTCTATTATCGATTACACCAGCAGCTGGCACAAGTCAAATGTTATCGATAACATCTTAACGTTTCAATCCGATTTGAAATTTAATCAATATAATTCAACTAGGTTCAGTTTCTCTTTTTGAGTTCACCTTTAAATAATCTTTTTAGGTTTTCGCATATTTTCGTATCTGGTCAATACAATTTATGCATTCGAAATGAGTGCGAACAGTTTTTCGTTCTTTCTCATATTGATTGCAGAATGTTAAGCACCAACAGTGCTATGTTATGCTTATGCTATAGCTCTGTTATAAACATTTTGCAGGGAGAACTAAAGTACTTTAGTTCTCTTAAAGAACTAACAGAGTAGTCAAATAGACAAAAATTGGCTGCAAAAATGTTCGAGTTCGTGGAACCCCACCTAGTGCTTGCTCTCATTTTTTACAACAGGAGAGAGTAAGATCAATTTCAAAGAGCGGAAGTAAAATAAGAGTTGTTTTTCAGATGAGTGTTTTAACTTCTCCAACAGCTAATACCTATTTTTTTTTTTAATTTCAAACTAGCAGAGAAATGAAAGTAGATTGTTTGAAATGCATTTTCGTAATTATTCTTACTTTGAAAAAAAAAAAAAAAATATTATTTGTAACATAAGATTTAAAAAAATTTCCAAGTTAGCATTTAAAAACTGTAAATTTTGTCATATTATATAATAATCCATTTATCCAGTGCAACGATTCGATGTTTCGATTGATCAAAAGAGAATGGTATAAACGGTTGGATCCATTTAACGAGATCTTCATCGTTGCATTAACATCTCTAGACGGGGACGTCTCATCTCAACCTTCGGCGTTTTTCTATTCCGCTTTGTTCCATGGCTGTTCATTGCCCGAACCAAAGATCGTAAAGACTAAAAATTCCACCGCGAACAAAATGACCGTAATTCCAAAGATAATGCGCCAGGCGTCAATGGTTTGCTATAATATGAAATAGGGATTAGGATTTGGTCTGGAGCCATGCCAGAAGCCACTTACATTTCCATGAGTAATGAATCCAACGAAAATCGGCACCACAATACCAGGCAACGTGGCGATAGTGTTGGTCAACGCAATCAAAGTCCCAGCAAAGTTGGGCGCGATATCAATGTGATTCGACAGGAAGCCAGAGAACATGGCGCCCATGGCCATTATACCCACAGACATGATGGCGACGGCCACGTAGTGGAGGCAGCCAATAAAGCAGAGGATCACCAGACAGATACCGGGTACAATGGTACAGATAGAGGTAGCGGTCTTCCTGGCGCAGGTTGTGGTTATTTTTTCTATCAAAATATATATATAGATATATAAAACGATATGCATATGGATAAAGAGGGTCAGGAGTAGCTTACCCTTTGCTTGAAGAGTGCTCAACAGTTTGCCCAGGCAGATGCTGAATATGATCATCACGAAGTACGGCACGGCGCTGAGGGTCGCATTGCTGGCCACGTTGAACTTGAGCACCTGCTTCATGTAGAAAGGAATCTCGATGAGGAACATGTACCAGCCAAAGTTGCTGCAGGTGTGCGCTATGAGTATGGCCCAGAAGGGCACCGAGGTGAACACCTTGCCCCACGGCACCTTCGGATGATGGTCGACCTTTGCTTCGGTGCCCAGTGAGCTGGTGATCATTTGACGTTCCTCGGGGCTGATGAAGCGCTGCTTGTTGGGATTATCTTGGACGAGTATAATCCACAACACCATCCAGATGCAGCTGAGGCCGCCCATGACATAGAACACCGACTCCCAGCCCCAGTTGGCGGACAGGACGCCGGCCATCAGTATGGACAGGGAAGTGCCAGCCGATGTGCCCACGTAGATAATGGTAGACATGACCATACGCTCGGGGGGTGGAGCCCAAGCGGCAATCATGACATGCATCGCCGGAAACGATGCCCCGCCGCCCACGCCCTCCAGCACACGCATCACAATCAAACCGATGTAATGGTAGACAGTCAAGATGGGAGTCAGCAGGGTGCATATCACATTGACTGCCACTGAGAACAGCATGACCCACTTGGCCGAAAAGTTCTCAGCCAAATGGGCCAGCGGAATCTGCGAGACGAGGTAGCCCCAGAAATAACAGCTCAGCAGGGTGCCCTGCAGTGGTTCACTCCAGACAAAGGGGCCATCCTGTGGAGGGAGTACATTTCTCCATGATTCGACTAGTTCGCAAAGGTTCGCAATTGCTGTAGACCTACCTCAACCGCTACAGCTTCAGAGGCATCATTTGGCGGCGGGCACCCCCCTGAATCGCTATCGCTGTCCGTGCTATTATCATCCCCGTGCATTATGGCCGTGTGATTGACCATGGCGACCATCGCAACGCTGAGATTCACCTTCAGGCCGTAGACAATGGCCATGCCAATGGATCCGAGGATGGCGAGCACATAGCGAGCGGGCACACATTCTACAAATGCAAATCAAGCGTCGATTAATCTCAATTTTTGGGGTGGGTCAGGGAAATGTCTTTGAACCACGCGCGACGCAAGTTGAGCCCTATTTCGTTTGGTGCAATTACGGTCGTTCCTCGATAAGAAATTGTAATCTTTATGGTATTTATTTTCAATTGGAAATTCACGACTGCCAACAAATTAGTTCTCGAGTTTTTATGGCTCTTATGAGCGGTTTGCACTTTGTAGCTAAGAGCTGAACTAAACCCAATCCTAACTATCGATAGGCGGAGAAAGGGAGAGAATTGGATATGGAAAGAGAAAGAGAGAGGAGGGAGTTAGGTGAGACCCAAATGGGTACCGGGAATGTGAAGAACAAAAACAAAATCAATTGCTCGGGGACTAGAACGTTTCTTAAAAGAAATATACAATAAAAGGTTTTAACCAACGATCTTATAGAAAATATGGCTGATGTATATAAGCTTCACTTGTATTAGTTGTTACCACTTACTTCCCAATACGCTACCGATAGCAGGTTTTTCGTCAGACATTTTTATAAAATATTGTTTTTTTGTTAATTTTTTTTAAAAAATTTTTGTCTTTTCCAACTAATTTTTCAAACTAGACTGATTTAAATTTCTTAGGAAAAATGCCTGTTTAAATTTAACTTACTGTTATTATATAAAGTATAAGCAAATACTTTATTTTCAGCCGATTGTTTCAATGGGAGTTATATGATAGAGTAAGACCAAAGACAATATAAACACCAAGATGCGTAACGCCGAACAAAAAAATGTTATAAGGCAGCTTGATTTTTACAAAATTGAGAACAAAGACGAAATCGGTTCCCTTGCGCTTTCACAACTTGAAGAGCGTAAAATTCTAAAAATGTATGAAAGCGCATTACCCATCTTTGTGTTTATATTGACTTTGGTAAGATCATCCGCTTAGTTCCTACATATGTGACACCTACAGCAAAAGAAACATTTGTACGAACTTTCAACAAGATAGTGTAAAGGGCAGTTGAGTTCACATAGCTACAGACCGTACCCAACCTGTTCAATAGATATCTCTTCAGTGCGGTAAATTCATATCTCTGCGGCCGTTAGTCCTCGCTAGTGGCGAAGCACCACGAAGTGTGTAAAAAGAAGCTAGCAAGTATATGCTCCAACATGCACGTCTCTTCAATAGCGATGAGCGGACATTATGACGGAAATTGCGCAAACCCAATATACCCTTTTCACATTGAGAACAACGATTAACAGCTCTACTCAAAGTAACAATCGAGTGGCGATTCATATTGAAGCCTTACAATTTCTGATTCCAAGTTTCGTGACGACAATTCCAAATTATAACACGTGAGAACGCTGCAGTCGGGTCTAACCGACAGCGAAATACTTAGCATTATGCGTGCACATAAAAAAAAAAATTGTAAGTAAGAACGTTGCAGTCGGACGTAACAGTCTGCTTAATTTTTTTTATCCTTATGTAAAGGGGGTGGTCACTAATCTACCTATCAAATTTGGGGACTTTAGCTCTAAAGCTGTGGGAGATAAAGCTCTCGTTTCCACAGCTCCCATGTTGCAAACGCCCATAACTCTGTCAAAACTGAACCGATTTTCATGTTTGATGGCATTTCTTTCATGGTCCTCTAGATTCTGCATTTCAAATATATTCATTATCGAAAATACAATTTTTTTGTCAAAAAAAGCATGTACTCCCCCCTTACTCATTTTCGAAAAAAAATTTCTTTCAAAATTTAGAAATGCAAATTTACATTTTTAATCGACTGTGGTTGTCACAATTAGTAATAAAAACAATATTAAAACCGATTCTGAGGGGGTCAAATTTTTTGTCAACAATCATGCAAAAATTGACAAAAATTTTGATATGTAAAGTTCTCGGGTCCATAGCTCCCATTTTTCAAACGCCCATAACTTTGTCAAAACGGAACAGATTTTCATGTTTGATGGCATTTCTTTCATGGTTTGTCCTCTAGATTCCGCATTTCAAATATATTCATTATCGAAAATACATTTTTTGGATTTTTTTATGGAATATCATGTAAGTGGCTTGGACGGGAAAATTATTATGTAATGTTTGAGGAAGCTTTCCAGTACTATATATATCAATTACGTAGCTCTAGCTCACTTCCGCACGTCGAGTACGTGTTAGATATCAGCGCCAGCGACCACTTGGTTACCGGTGTGCCGAAATTCAACTTAAGTTATGCAACAAGAAAAAAATGCCCATGCGTCGCTTCTGGGGCAGACCGTGACTTGAACTCGGGACTCCAACGCAGTGAGTACCGCAAAAAAAAAACAAGGTGCTAGTCATTAGCACCGCCAACCATTTAATTTCCCGTGTCACGAAATTCAACTTAAGTGATCCGACAAGAATTAAAGGCAACCGCTAAAAACTGGAAACAAAATATGATAATGAAAATTTAAATTGCTATTTGGGCTGCCACACGTCGGTTGCGTTATCCAAAATAAACATTTTATGCACCTAGCTTAAAGAATGAGGGAGATAATTTGACTTTATAAAATATTAAAAAAAAAGTAAAATTTAAAAAAAATTATATATTTTATTATTTTGAATATGTAGCAGAGGACATAAATAACTCAGTCAGCAGGAGATTGGGCTGACGGAGGAGCTTTAGGTTCAGCAGGGGCTCGCATTGCAGAAGCCCCTCCTTTAATAATAACAATATTATATAATAAATATTGTATATTGTAAGCAACAATCTTGTGAATTATTAAATTTGGAAAATTACAAAATTTTGATTTGGTATATAAATTATTATTTTAGTTTTTTCTATTAATTTATTATTGACTTGAATTTTGTTCTTTCAAAATAGTTTCCCCCTCTGGAGCACTATAAACCAGTAAATGAAAGACTCATCAGCTTTACTACAATATCATTTATTTTGTCTGTATGCGGATTATCTTTTGAATTTTTGTCGATTGTTAAGTACATAGTTCTTTTTTGATTAGGCGGGTAAGCAATGAAGGGGTGTCTATAGACGCACAGATACGAGTATACTTACTATTACTGGATAACTAAAAACTATAATTGGTATTTGTAGTATTTACATTTATTATTGACTTAAATTTTGTTCCTTTAAAATAGTTTCCCCCTCTGGAGCACTATAAACCTGTAAATGAAAGACTCATTAGCTTTACTACAATATCATTTATTTTGTCTGTATGCGGATTTTCTTTAATTTTTGGCGATTGTTAAGTACATAGTTATATTTTGAAGGGGTGTCTATAGACGCACAGATACGAGTATACTTTTTATTACTGGATAACTAAAAACTATAATTGGTATTTGTAGTATTTACATTTATTATTGGCTTAAATTTTGTTCCTTCAAAATAGTTTTCCCCTCTGGAGCTCTATAAAACAGTAAATGAAAGACTCATCAGCTTTACTACAATATCATTTATTTTGTCTGTATGCGGATTTTCTTTGAAGCTTTGTCGATTGTTAAGTACATAGTTCTTTTTTGATTAGGCGGGTAAGCAATGAAGGGCTGTCTATAGACGCACAGATACGAGTATACTTAGTATTACTGGATAACTAAAAACTATAATTGGTATTTGTAGTATTTACAGTCCGGTGCAACAGTTCGGTGCTTCAACTGATCAAAAGTCATGCAAGTGAAATTCTATATACGATTGGATCGATTTAACGAGATTACAGATTATGGCTTTAGCGGTGCATTAACATCCTTGAGCGGTGTCTTCTCATCCTTAACTTCGACGTTCCTCTGGACACCCGATCGGTTCCACGACTGCTCAGCGCCCGATCCAAAGATGACAAAGGCGAAAAACTCCAGAACGAACAGAACGATCGTAACGCCGAAGATAATGCGCCAGGCGTCAATGGTTTGCTATAAAATGAAATAGGGATTAGGATTTGGTCTGGAGCCATAGCAGAAGCCACTTACGTTTCCATGAGTAATGAATCCAACGAAAAGCGGTACCACAATACCAGGTATGGTGGCAGCAGTGTTGGTCAACGCAACCAAAGTGCCAGCAAAGTTGGGCGCGATATCAATGTGATTCGACAGGAAGCCAGAGAACATGGCGCCCATGGCCACAATACCCACGGACATGATGGTGACGGCCTCGTAGTGGCGGCAGCCAATATAGCAGAGGATCAGCAGACAGATACCGGGTACAATGGTACAGATGGAGGTAGCGGTCTTCCTGGCGCAGGTTGTGGTTATTTTGCCTATAAAAATATAAATAAATTCCAGGTTAACACAGAGCAGAGTAAAATTATATGGATAGGGATACGGATAGGGATATGGATAAGGATAAAGACAGTCAGGAGTAGCTTACCCTTCGATTGCAGAGTGTCCAACATTTTGCCCAGGAATATGCTGAATATGATCATCGGGAAGTAGGGCAGGGCGCTGAGGGCCGCGTTGCTGGCCACGTTGAACTTGAGCACCTGCTTCATGTAGAACGGAATCTCGATGAGGAACATGTACCAGCCAAAGTTGTTGCAGGTGTGCGCGATGAGTATGGCCCAGAAGGGCACCGAGGTGAACACCTTGCCCCACGGCACCTTCGGATGATGGTCGACCTTCGTTTCGGTGCCCAGTGAGCTGGTGATCATGTGACGTTCCTCGGGGCTGATGAAGCGCTGCTTGTTGGGATTGTCCTGCACGAAGAGCACCCACAATACCAACCAGATGCAGCTGAGGGCGCCCATGACATAGAACACCGACTCCCAGCCCCAGTTGGCGGACAGGACGCCGGCCAGCAGTATGGACAGGGCAGTGCCAGCCGATGTGCCCACGTAGATAATGGTAGACATGACCATACGCTCGCTGGGCGGGGCCCAAGCGGCAATCATGACATGCATCGCCGGAAACGATGCCCCGCCGCCCACGCCCTCCAGCACACGCATCACAATCAAGCCGCTGTAATGAGCAGTCGTCAAGACGGGAGTCAGCAGGGTGCAGAGCACGTTGATTGCCACTGAGAAGAGCATGACCCACTTGGCCGAAAAGTTCTCAGCGACATGGGCCAGCGGAATCTGCGAGACGAGGTAGCCCCAGAAATAACAGCTCAGCAGGGTGCCCTGCAGTGGTTCACTCCAGGCAAAGGGTCCATCCTGTGGAGAGGGTCAAGGATTGAATTGGTTCGGGAATGTTCGCAATTGATGTTGACCTACCTCAACCTTGGCCGTTGCATTAGTGGCGCCACCTGGCGGCGAGCACACCTCCACTGGATTGCTGACGCTGACCGAGATATTATTGATGACATTGTGACTTGCGATCTCCTCCTGCATCTGCCGTATGTTCGTGTGATTGACCATGGCGACCATCGCAACGCTGAGATTCACCTTCAGGCCGTAGACAATGGCCATGCCAATGGATCCGAGGATGGCGAGCACATAGCGAGCGGGCACGAGCTCTACAAACACAAAGCAACCGTCGATTAATCTTAATTTTTGGGGTGGGTCAGGGAAATGTCTTCAGACCACGCGCGGCACAAGTTGAGCCCTATTTCGTTTGGTGCAATTATGGCCGCTCCCCGATAAGAAATTGGAATATTTATGGTATTTATTTTCAATTTCACGTCTGCCGAAGCAACGGCGATAAATTGATGGCAAAACAAATTAACATTTCTCAATTGTTCAGTCGTTATCGTCGCAGTGCAAAATATAACAGTTCTTGACTTTTTATAGCTCTGATAGCGCTTTGCTATTTAACTTTGTCGCTAAGAGGTAAACTAAACGTAATCCTAATTAACGATAGGCGATGAGAGGGAGAGAATTGGATATGGAAAGAGAAGGAAAGAGAGAGAGAGAGGGAGAGTTAAGTTAGACCCAAATGGGTACCAGGAATAATGGACAAGACCTTAAATCTCGCATGAAGGACAAGCGAAATTTGAGAATTAAGAGGAAAAGAGCAGATTAAAAAAAAGGCGCGGTAAGGGTAGTGAAGTGTAAACAAACGAGAAAAAAAGGGTAAGAAAAAAACCGAAAACAAAATCAATCGCTAGAGAACTTTAAAGTTTCCTCGGAGCTAAAATAATTAGGTTCGAATTTACTGGAATTAAGAAGTTACATGAAAGAAATCGTTAGAGAGACAGCTTTAAACCAAATATCATATCTGGGAACGGAATGAAGAATTTTGGGTTCATTTAAAAGGAATTTCGTCGAATAGATTATACGAAAAATTTTAGAAAAATAATTAAAATAGTTTATAACTATATCCATTATTCATTCATTCATTAAACAATAATAATAATAAAAGAATCGTTTTTTTTTTGGTTTTTTTCAGCCAAGAGGTAAAAAATTGGTTAGGTACAAAAATTCATAGTACATGGATTCGACTGATTTTTTAATTTACTGGCTTCATCAATAAAAAATAAATGGAATCCCACAAATAGACCGCTTTGAGTGAAAACAGCGTAAACTAAAATCAAGGTATACAGAAAAAAAGGCGGTTGGAAACAGGAGCAGAAGTGAAAGCTAAAAGAAAGCAGCCTTCCAATTACATTACCCACCACATCAAGATGACAACCGTTATATCATTTTTATGACACGATTCGATCAGAAGGACAAAAGAACATTTCACCCATTTATTTATACTTGGATGAGGTACACATAAATTTACATATTAATTTGTTGGCCTAGGTAAGTTGGCGGAATAAAAGCGAAGGCCGCGTTTTTATGTACACATTTTGGCAAACGTTTAATAATAAGAAGGCATTGTTTATAGCGCTGACATACAAATGACCTTCAGACCAGCTGTCAATGGGATATCAATTTTGCGTTTATTTAATTTTATTCATTGGACTAGCCCAGGAGCCAATGCTAATGGAAGCCATGGGAAAAAAAAATTGGTTGTGCGTTCTAAAAAAAGCCGCTTCATATTGAGCGCAAAGGATATGCCACGCACACAAATACATATGTATATGTATGTTCTTTTCAAGCACACACACATGGGCACATTCACGCACGACCTTTCGTCGGCCTTTGAGGTCAAACAGGCCTAAAGACGCAGCATTGCGAGCATGCAGCCAAGTCTTTCATCAGTCTAACAAGCCAACCCCCCTCGGCTCCTGGCCATATCCGACGACACTTGTTGCACTTGCACCGGCTGATGCACTCGCCACTTGCATTGCCGAAATAACCCGCATACATATGCCACAATTGGTTTCTATAATTTTTTTCTGATTTTTTTTTTAGCCGGCGCACTTACTGCCCAAAATGCTGCCCTTGGCGGGCACTTCCTCCGGCATTGTGAAGCGCAAATATTATTTAGCCAAATATGTGGATGTTAAATATTTATTCAAAAACTCTCGGACTGTTTCGGCTCTACGCACGAACTGTGAACTGTGTTAAATGCGACGCGTGCGTTGCCAGAGGCGGCTGCCCAACAACTGAATTCGTTGCTGGATTCCCATTTCCGACGACGCGACGCTGTTTGGATATTTTTGGTTTTCGTTTTGCTGTTGTTGTCGCTTTTCGACTCGGGGTCTCGTTTTTTGGAGGCTGGGTCCGGCCTGGAGTGTGCGTGCCTGTTGGCGCGCGCAGAGCTTCGAACGCCAGCTGTAGAAGTTGTGTATCTTGTATCGGCAAGTTTTCTGTCGCCCTCGTCAGCTCACACTTCCCCCTGTGTTTACTTACGACGCGCTGTGAGCATAGCTGTCACATTCCACAAGCCATTTCACATTAGTTTCAATTGGTTGCGTGGAACAAACCGGGTTGTTGTCTCGGCTAAAGCTGCCTTTGCTTTCAGCATGCCAAGAACTTCAACTCGGCAAATACTCTGTACGCAATTGGTTGAAGGGCTGAGCAAGCACGGCTTCTTTGTAAAGAGAGGAGAATATTTAAGTATTCTCTCCCCAATAAATTAAAAGTTCGAAAGGGTATTGTTGTGCTTATTCACAAATTGACGAAGGTATCCAGAGAAACGCCTCAACGTGTTACAAAGTATCTGCTGGTCACAAACACAGTAATAATGATCTAAGCAAAAATAGTTTTTAATACTAATACTAAATTGGATTGATTTAATTTAATTAACCGTTTTACCAAAAACGAATCTTTTAAATTCTAATATTTTTTAAAAAATATATTTTAACAAAAGATATGTGTTTTCTATTTTTTAAAAATGTGTTCTACTTTTTTTTTTATCACATGATCACATTTTCCCTGCACAGAAGGTATCTAATAGTCACATAACTCAACTCAAAAATAATTTCCAATTGTTATTCCTGAATGGCACAACTTATACAACAAAATGTATGTAAATGTTTATCAACAAATAGACAAGGTGTATAAAAAATAGAGATACCAAAAATTCACGCTGCTTTTTTCCAAATTTGTGGTACAATTGTTTATATTGAACAGTTTATATAGCGCAATTAATTAGGCATTCAAAACGCGTGCATAAAATAAATATAAATTGGCATAATCATGAGGCCCAACAAAAAAAACTTAACTCACATTTTTTCGAAAAACTTGTCTCGTTTTTGTCTCCACTTTGCATTGTATAATTTTGCTCACTTTGTTTTTAATTTAACTTTTTTTTAGATCGTTTTTCGCCTATTTGGGCTTATAATTAGCGCCAAATTTGATATTTGTTTCATGACAGACATGTGAATCGTTATTTTGAAATTGTGCTGATCATTTAAACTAATTTATTTTAGTTTTTAAGTGACTATGAAGAAAATACATAAGCACCTTAAAATTATATAATGAAGAAGTTAAAAAAAAATTTTTTGGTATATATGAGAGAAGTTCCCTTTTAACAATGGAATAAATAAAAGAATTTTTTCATAAGATGATCATGAACTACTAGCATTTAAGTTAGGAGTATTCAACGAATAAATACCCTGTGCTGAATTTGCTCTATTTCCTAAAATTTGCATAAATTCATTGTATTATTCTTCTTTTATGCATTTTTTATGAGTTTGGGTAAAATAACACAAATTGTTTTTGTCGATCTGCAAGTTCCAATTCGACTGATCAATGATATTTAGACTAGTAAAGTTTGAAAATTCCCTACACCTTTGGTTATTAAATGTTATTCCCTTAAATTAAAAAAGAAACCCCGGGGTGCAATAAAACTTTGACTTACGTTGACATTCATTTTTAATAGATTTAGTTAGAACATTTTTATTGACGTTTTTAATTATATTTTTCATTATTATTTACTATTTATAATATTAATATTAATATTATTTTCAGTGTTCACTCAATTGTGTGTATCACACCTCCCTCCTGGTGCTTACTAATTTACCAACAGCTCAAATGTAAGCTGTCCCAGTTTTCCAGCTTTCGTGATGATGATGATTTTCTATGCAAATGCGTCAATGCTGAAGTACGGGAGTTGGCAGTCGCTGTCAGCCGCACCCTCCCCGCGTCAGGCTTAGCCGCCGGTCGCACATGGTAGACATCAGAACTCGTATATATAGAAATACATATTAATGGTGTTGCTTGTTGTTGTTGGTACTACTTTGTGGTGTTTGTTTTATTTTTTTTTTGTACTTGTATTTTTTATTTATCTTTTATCAGCCTGTTTCCATATGGCATTATGGGGGGGATATGCGTTGCGAGTAATTGGAAAGCCGCATTCGTCAATATGAGCTGCTAATACGAAAATAAATATTGAATAGATTTTAATGCTGTTAGTTAGTTTTTGCAGAGTTTGTTTCTGTTTTAAGTTCGTCCTTGAGCTATAAAATCTGCAAATATTGTTTAATTTACTATGCTAGGGTATTGAATATTTGTTCAGTCAGTGCCATCATTTTTTTTGTGTATTTATTTAAGCTAATTCTCTTGCATTTTTGTTTATGTCTAAGTCGAGGCTTGTTTGCATAAAACTGAACAACAGCAGCCACAGCGACGGCTCTATGGACCATTACTTCCCACAGTAATCACAGTAGATCCGGGACGTGGACATGCATAGTGAGTTCTATGCCTCGATGGATGCAACTCTATTGTCGGTTCTAAATATGAAAGAACTTCAAAGTGAAAGCAAATAAAACCAGCGCCACCAATTGATTTTTTTTTAAGTTCCAGGCGTTTATTTATTTCATAGCTGCTCAAATTGATTTTTATTGAGTTTTTGCACACAGTTTCAATAAAAGCCTTATATGATTGTCTATATTTCATTTGATCTATTTAATTTCGTTTAGCTGTTAATTGCCTTTCATTGAATTGCCTACCAATTTGTTATTTATTTCCTTCTTTTTACAAATGCCGTTGACAACGAATTTTTAAATTAAAGCTATATATATATGTAATCAATATGTAGAAAGGGTATGATAATTGGGCGAACAAGAATATTATATGTAGGTATACTCGCATTTAAAAATAAAAAGTTTGTAGAGTGAAATTTTGTTTTAAAATAGGGTAGATAAATATATAAAATCTATGAGTTATTATTTTCATTAAGTCCAAACTTTAAAATTAAATTTTTACCAATTTCTTGTTATATTTCCAATTAAAATAATATACAAACCTATTAAATTTTATTATTATTTATTAAATGTTTTAATTGGCTATACAGGGTATTTTTTTACTTCTTTTTCCATCTCGTTGACAACAGAATCCAAATGCGCCACAGAAGACCGCTGTATATTTTGATTGTAAATATTTTTGTGTGTGTTTGTAGTTGTGCGTAGTTGTTGCTGCGCCATTTGTGACGTCACTGAATTATGAAACAACCCATCAGCATTGTCTCTCCAGAGTTTAACATGTGGCGCCAAGTTCATTGCTAGAATGGGTTTCACATTTAAATATTTATTTCGTGCGTGAACCTACAATTCTTAATTAAATACGAATCTGTAGACTGTCAATATTATTGATAGGTCTCAAAACCATTCTTTGTGTAACTGCTTCAATATGCCAGTTATATATGCATTCTTCCTATAATCCTACAAAAACAAAACTTACTCACATTTCAATCATATTTTTATGATAAGCGAGTTTATTCATAGACTGCCTATGAGTAAAATTCAGCTGACCGAGTCAGTAGCAAACATGTACATATAAATCAAAGTACGCTAGACCAACTCAATTATTGTCGCTGATAAAGTATAAATATATTTGTACGAACGGCATTGTCTGTAAATACAAAATAAACGATAATGTTATTTAACAGCCCACTGTAATGTGCACAACAGCACACTGTTAACGTTTAACGCCCACCTAATTTATATCGAACCAATTTATGTTAATCCATAAAAAAATCATTTAATTTGAGGTTTTCCAAACCAAAGACATATTTATTTATTTAAATTAATCATAAATCAGTTTTATACGTTTAACTCATAAAAATTTGAAGCTCACATAATACCATAACATAAATAAAAGCCCAAAATATTTAAAGACCAAACGAAAACAAAAAATACATACATACATATTTCAAAATGTTATATGTAGTTTACTTTTGAGTGTTTTGTTTTTATAAGTAATACGGTATGTGGGACACATCGCACACATATACGCTATTAAGCTATTTATAATTTTCAATATATTTGAAATAAATGTGTATATAAGTATGTATAATTATGCATGTATATCGTAGGTATGTATATTTAATTTTTATTCATTTTTCAATGTTCTCAATAAAACAGTCAGACAATTCTTTTTTTATTAAAATAAATTAACACGTCCTCGTACGTCTCCGCCGCTTCTTGAATCGGCATAGAATATTTTTAATATTTTATGCGCTGAGCCACTTAATTTTGACAAATAGTATGCATATTATTATAATTGTATACATACATATATATATTTCGATTATTCTTCATATTATACATATATATAATATATATTGTACACATATAAATACTTGTTAATATAATGTTAGTTGCGTATATAGTTAGATTGACAACATCTGCATAAAAGTTGTTGCATTCTGCTCAGTGTAAATAGTTGGAGTGTAGTACAGTGTAGTGGCGCCTTCTTGTAAAAAAATTAAAAAACATTCAAAGCAAATTGACAGACAATCTGTTGTTGCTGAGCTCGTTTGAAGTAAGTTTTTGTAGATAAACACTTTTTTTTTTAAGATTTTTAAAAATTTTTTTTTTCGATTTTTTTCCTTTTGTACTACTTGGGAAGCCTCTAGTTTTGATATTACACATTTATATACTGATAGTGTTGGCGGTTCTTTGGTTTAATTGTACAGCTTGTATTTTCTTCTTTTTAGATCGAAGACCTTGACAATAGACATTGACATTTGATTAAGATTAAGTTAGGTTTACTTTAAGTTAAGTTAGGGTAGACATAGGTAAGTTCGCATTGGACATATACCTTGTCAACCCTGTAATCAGTGTTTTTAAAACACTGATTTTCAAATTCACTTGACGTACAATTTCATATTCTTTTTATATGCACAGTTATATATAGTATATATATATATAGTTATATATAGTTATAATAATATTACGTGTTATTTTTAATTTATATATTTGTTTTTTTTTTTTTTTTCAAAATTCAAATTCTACACGAAAATTGCACATGACGTTCACGTTCTGTTCAGTTAATTCAAGTTCATTTCAAAACTGTTCAACTTTTATGTATTTTATATTTCTTCTTTTTGCAAACCAGGGCAAAGGTAAAATGATTGGAAATTATTTTCTCTATAAATGTGGTTACCAATAAAACTGGAAAGCTCAGCTTAAAAGCTTTTATTTTCTCTCTCTCTCTCGCCCCCCCTTCTTGCTCTCATATAGCTGTCTCTTTTAGTAAAACTTCTCGCCGTAGTAGTTGGGTCCACGTTCGCCCACCGGTTCGCTTATGAACTGGTTCTGGCTAACGGAACGCTTCTTCTTGGCCACCATGAAGCGCTTGGCGGAACCAAGACCTGAAATATGTAGAGTAATAATCAGCATCCGGTTATATTTGACCTACTTGGGGTTTATTTCAGTACTTACGACTATTGCTGCTCATGTATTTTTGGGGGCGTGGCATGTACTCGTATTTGGGCACCACCTGCGCCTCCACGGGCATTCCATAGTAGTCGACCAGTGCCGGCGCCTGTTGTTGCTGCACGGGTGCATCCAGCCAGCTGCCGGCGGGCACATAATCCATGTCCTCAGCATCGACCAACGGCACCGAAACGCCGCTCTCCACATCGGTCTCCTTGCGGGCGCGCTCTCCGGCCTCGACCAGGGCGACGAGGGCCAACATGTCGGCGGGTGTCAGTTTGGTGGTGTCGCGTTTTAGGCTGCGGGGGAGAGATTGCAAGCAAAGTAGCACAATTATTTAGATGGGTTTTTGGTATTTTCAGTGCCAAAAGTTTATTATAATTAGAAAATATTAGATTTTTCTCAAGGGGATCGTTGAATCTTATAGCTGAGTGCTTAAAAATAATTCTTTAACGCCCTTGAAAAGCTTTTCCATTGCATAACAGCTTACTGCAATTTAACAGTCTGCATGTCTGTTATTAGAATGCTTGTAACATATTCAAATACTGTACATTTTAGACTGTTATTTAAACTCGTAAGAAAACATGTCCTGACTGATAGACTAATGGTGATGATGATTGATGACCAACGCCCAGCCTAAGCGAGAAGTGATTTAAAGGTGAAACTTGGACAGATGGTCTTTAAGGTCATCAATGAATACTAAGAAGAGACTTTTTCACACGCAAGTCCAAAAAATTAGTACAAAAATGTGTTTTTTAAATATTTTGTCATTTTGTAAGATCGAATAAGAAGGTTAATCAAAGCACTCCATAAAACATTAACTAATATTCACGTATAACTGGCCAAATGCCTGATATAATATTATAGACTTACCGCATATCTCCATATCGCCGATATTTGTTCAGATTGAGATTCTCGCTGGGAGCGTTTGCGCCGGCCAAATTGTAGTACATGCCACGCTTGTTGCGCTCGTCCAGATTGTAGTTGCGATTGGCATAGGTAAGTGGCACGGAAAGAGGGATGCTCTCGAGATAGGCCTCGGCATTGAGTAGATTCTGCAGATTGTCATAGGCCTTGTTGCGGCCGCTGGGCGTGTTCACTGCGCAGCAGAAATACTCGAATTGAAGCTGGCAATAGAGATGTAGAAATCGAAAAGAGCCACTTACCATGTCGCTCCGGCACATAGTCATCCAGTTCCTGCAGGTCGCGCTCGTTGTTGTAGTTGTTGTAGCCGTTGTAGCCGATGGGCGTAGCGGGCTCGTAATCCTCGGCCCAAACGCCGCTGGGCACATCGCTGCCGTAATCGTTGCCGGCTGCTGGATTTATGTACGGATTGTACTCGTAGTTGATGCCACGCTTGCGCATCGTGGAGCTGGCCACCGCCTCCTCCAGGGCCGTTGGCTCACTCTGCAGCTGCTGCTGGCTGTTCTGGGCGGCAGCTGCCACCGCTGCGAGGATCTCATCGTTGCTGGGCAGCGCATAGAGACCAGCTGCCGGCTGCTGTTGCTGTTGTTGTTGCTGCTGCTCGTTGGAGCTGCTCCTGGCTGGTGAATTGCTGAATGTAGCGGGCACAATTTCCGGACTTGACTTCTTATCGGCCGGTGGCACCGTGGCACTTGTTGCCGCATCCCCACCACGTTTCACTGAAAACACAAGCGACAACGATGGAAATTAAATGCAATTTGTCGTTGTGTGCTTTTAGGGGTCGCCGCGCATTTCAATTTCTACAGCTACTTGATTCAATAAACGGCCAAAACCAATTACCCCAGCTGGCTGGCATAATTTGTCGCATTTTTTTTCTCTTCATTTTTATTTTATTATGGCCGCATTGCTAATTGCTATTAGCAACGCTGTCAAAGCCACGTTAAGGTAATGTCAGCTGGCAGTCGGGGGCATTTAGCTGCTTGGTTGGCTCTTCCCCATAGCAACTAATGCCCATCGACATTATCCCTAATCATATTTACTGTTGGCCCTTACACAAAGCTGCACAATGCTAATTGAATCGACTAAGCTGGCGCTCGATAATCAAGCGACTCGTAGCTGGCAATTAAAACAAGGGTTTAGCACTTGCAGAGGCCAACAAGTGTGCTCGGACTTCCAGATACCCCTTACCTAGCTAAGAGCTGTCATAACACACATTTCTAATTTTTTTCATATATACACACACAATTATACTCTTCGACTTAACTAAATCGACTCCACTTTTGACGTTAACCAAAAATACATATGCTTCTTGGCATCGGAGATATCTCCATCTGCCTGTTACACACCTTGCCACATTACTAACATACCCTTTTTAACACACTTGCACTGCTTACAGGGTATCACAACGAAGAAAAAACCAGCATGACTCAAGCAGACCCAAAAAATCCCACTTGACGTGTTTTATTTTTATTTTCGTCGCTCTATTAAAACTAGATCCAATCGGATCCAATGCCCTGCTCTACATGTTTTATGGGGATTTTCCAGTGTAGCGCATTGCGCGCGTTTATCTACTTAGCACTCCATATTGTATCGGCATTTGAAATGTGTTTTATCATAAAACAGATGCGATAAGCAAACGAGCGCGTAAACAAATGGCCAACAAATGATAGACAATGATTTATATGTAAGTACATAGGGTACCTGGATTGGCAGCACTTGATCGAATGGGGAACTCACAATTAAAGCCCAACCTTATCTGTCTGATGATTCCAAGCAACCTTGCCAAAACTGAAACGATTTTTCTTTTATCTTGTGTACGCTTAATGCATTTTTACAAAATCTAATTTGTTCGTATTTTTATTAGTAAAATATATTTGAAATTTACAATCCTCAATTTTAAATCGAAAAAGTATAAAAATCAACATTAAAAGAATTTAAATTAAATTACCAGAGTTAAAAATGTACCCATCTCCGTATAAAAAACTTTATAAGGTAAAAGTTTCAGATTACTGTATTATTCTAGAGTCTAAACGATAAACAAAAAGCTAATCCTCACCAAAATCAGTTCAGTTTTGGCAAAGTTATGCAAGTTTGAAATTTTGGTATCCACCATGGATACAATTTTATTTATGGATTTTACTCTAGTTACGATTATGCAGCTGTATATATTATATCTTAGAAAACCTTTTTATAATTTTTTTAGAAACGTATTTTGAATTTTTGCCAATTTGAAATTTGAAATTTCAATTATTTTTTTCAATTTCAAATATTTAAATCTATTTCAGACTATAGTATAATTGATGTATGTATGATACCTATTGATCAGTTTTCTGGCCTCCATTGAAAGCAAGCTAACCCAGTTTCTAGCTGACTGTTTTTATTATTTTGCCATGTTGTCAGCAACTTGACCATATGTTTGCCTTGTCAAAAGCTGCCAAGTGCTTCGTCATATGCCTTAAACCTTGGCCAAGTAAGAACAAGAGAAAGCAGCAGAAAAATAAATATACGTGTGTGTGTGTGTGTGTGTGTGTGTATATATATTCCCTGTTTTGTATCGCCTGGTTGTCCTCCGGTAAGAAATTGTGCAGGGGCATAAATAAATAAAAACAGGCAACTAAATTATACGCGCTGACGTTTGCTGACGTTGCTCTACGCGTCCTCATTGTCCTCCATGTTGAGGTTGTTGTTGCTGCTGCTAACATGAAAATATTCACTGAACTGTAAAAATATCAACAAGTTGTTTGCTCTTCAATTTTTGCTACACACAAAACACAAACACACACACACATTTGTGATTGCGTTGGGCGTTCTGCGGTGGCCTGTGGGCTGTTGTTGGTGTTGCTGTTGTTGTTGTTGGCCTGGGCTAGCAGCTGCTGCCACTGCTACTCAATAACAAGAACCAAGAACGTTGCCAACAACACAATTAACGTCCGCAGGCAGTGCGGCCTGAAAATAACTTAATAATAACGGCATATGGAAAATTTGTGACATGAAAATGGAAATGCGGCTGCTTTGCGGGCAGTCAAAGCTGGCCGCACTTCAACCCCCCCTCTCTCTCTTTTGGCTTTTGTTCTCAAATCTTCCGGTTAACCAGAGCCTCAACTTTGCAATTGACAGCGGCAATGAATATTTAACGAAGCCACAAAGGCATATGCTAGAGTCTACACAGCAGCTAAATGCCAAAGCCAAGGCTTACACCAGCATTTATTAAACACACAAATATGGCCAAGTGGGCAGCACTTTTTAATAAAAACAAGAACAAAGTGTGGCAACGCCTGCTTAATTTGTCTTCGCGTGCTGAGCTCTGCTAGCCGCAAAAAGTGTTGCATACTTTTAAGCGCGCTGGAAAATTTTAAGCCGAAAGCTTGTGAGCTGAGCACATTAAAAGCAACCAACACAAAGGCGAATGGCGTCAGGCAGGCAGCGTCAGCTTCAGCAGCGACGCCGACGCTAGCAGCAGCAACGGCGAAAAGCAAACAGCAAAAACTGCTGCTTGATGTCTAAAAATAGAAATGAAATCGCGCGCACGTACACACAAACACACACACACACACATATACATAAGCTCGCTTGCATACCAAAGCGGCTGGCCGCCATTTTGTGCAGCAGCCGCCTACGCAATGCGTAGGTGTAGCTGAATATATGTGCAAGTGTTCATGTGTGTGTGGGTTTTTCGTGTATTATGACCCGCTATGATTGTAACGTTAGACTAAGCCCGCGCCCTGAAGTGCAAAGCATCATGGGAACAAGAACAAGAACAACAACAACGACAGCTCCAAACATTTGTGTTTCGTTACATTTTTTCTGTTTCTTTTTATTCTTCTTGTCTTTTTCCTTTTTTTCTTTTTTGGTACATCGACTCCTTGCCAGCTGTCGTGCTGCCTCTGTGGCAAAACACCTACGCAATTTCCTGCAAGCCCGACAGCGGAAAATGGAGCGCGCTCTGCTATTAAGCGAGCTCTGGCATGGGCGGGGCTCGGCGGGAGGGGCCGAGGGCCCAACGGAGATGAGAAACACAGACAGGATGTTAGGTGGTCCGTTGCCTTCTGCTTTTTAAGCGAGCGCGTGGGCGTTTTGCTTAATGTGCTCAACTTACAAGTTATTCACACACACACATACACACGAAACATGCACAGTAAAGCGCAGCTGGGCTAAACACAGAACACTTGTCAAGCCACTTGTTCAATTGTATTTAAGCCTATATAAGAAAAATATAGTCCATAAATTTCAAATTTTAATCTTCAGTAAACCATTTTATTTTTTTTTTTATAGATGAAGACAAAAATTGGACTCAAAAGTTTGGTTTAGCAAGCATTCTTTTTACGTGTCAAACTTGGCTTTTTTAAACAAATAGCAAAGCTGAACTTTCTTATAGATAGGTACCTTAATAATAATCTAAACTTTAATAAAATTTAAATATAATTTTTCAATAGTGTATGCATGGAAGAGTTTAATTTGACAATTAACATTTAAAAATTAAAGACATTTACGTAATCGACGTGATATATAAATTATATGTTAAAAACTTAAAACTATAAAATACTTATCTAGCAGAATTGGAAATTTTCAAGTCATTTAACTTTTATTTGTTTAATTTAATATTTGTTTCTACAATTTTCAATCTTTTTTTTTTTTTTTTTTTTTTTTTGTTAAAAATTTTGTATATTTTATTTAAACAAGTTTTCTGCTACCTTAGTGGCAACTTAATCTAGTTGTATCAATCTTTTTAAAAAACATTTTATTTTCCATTATCATTTTTTGTGATTCAAAATGGGATATTTGTGAAAACTTTACTCTAGATTTTAAACAAATTGTATGTAAAACTAGATTAAGTTGCCACTAAGGTAGCAGAAAACTTGTTTAAATAAAATATACAAAATTTTTAATAAAAAAAAAAAAAAAAAAAAAAAAAAACAAAACAAATTTTTCAGACTCTCAAAAGTATGCTATGTAAAATCAAATGCAATAAAATTTATCAAGACGGAAATTGAGATCTTAGTTCATATGATCGAGCCAAATAATGGGTATTATTTTTATTAAAAAGTTAACATTTCTATCAAATTTTAATTTTTAAAATATTAAAACCAATTTAGGAATATTTAGATTTGTTAGAAACCAAGTCAAATAAAATTTAAAATGAATTACTTTCTCATTGCAGCCAGAATAACTGAACGCTTTAGTTAAGCTTTACTCTACACACATAGAGTACTTATGCGGCACTCGCCAGCAGCGTGGGACCACGGGGCGTGTGTCCATTTTTCAAACATGAAATTTTCAAATGACCTTTAACATTAACTACACATCGCCTGGCGTTCGTCCCACGCACTCACGAATTGAACTTTAGCACTCACCTGCCGGCAGTTCCCTTAGCTGCTGCAACTGTTGTTGCTGCTGCTGCTGCTGCTGCTGCAGCTTGTTGTTCGCATTGGTGGATAGCTCGGTGTTCTGGGCGAGCACAGACGCTGGCACCGCTGCCGCCAGGCTGACCAGCAGCGAGAGCAGGGCCAGCACCAAGCTCAGCCCATTGCCGTACGCTGACAATGACAATGGAAATTGCATTTTCAAGCACACGCACTCGGCACACACACACACACGCAGTAAGCACTAACTCTGATAAACAAGTGCAAAGGCGTTTGTCCCAATTACGGCCCTTGGTCCGGTTGACCCTTTGTAGTAGCTGCTGCCGCCGCTTCTGCTGTTGGCTGCTTGGTTTCGACTGTTCGGGTTCAGGGCTCAGCGCTGAGGTCTTTCTGGTTTTCGGAGCTCTGCTGTTCGCTGTTCTGTCCGCGTGCTGTGACTGTTCTGAATGAACTGTCTGTTCGACGGTGTCGTGCAACAGTTTTTAATGTTCGGTCGCCCCAAATTCGCTTTGCAGCCGAGGCGGGCGGCACAGCGCCAGCGCTTCCTGCAAAGGCATCTACGTCATTGTCATTGATAAGAATTGCGGCCGTCTGCAAATTGAACAACCCAACAACAACTGGGCACAGGCTCTGCTTACGTAGATTCAGCCTGGCTAAATGCTCCTAATGCGCCTGCTCCATGGCTGCATACGAAATTCTACCCCTCACATGGCTAAATGAAATAAATATATACTATGTGGCCAAATTGTTAGCTGGTGCCCTCGCTGGAGTTGGCTGCTCCAGTTCCATTTCGGTGAACTGGGTTCACCATATTTCTAGCTCAAAATGCTTTTTTCAAAATGTATAAATATAATTTATCATTATAATATATTATTTTTTGAGTACCACAATTTCGATTCGAACTAGTTTCCGAGCGATTTTAAACTGCTTTTACAGCGTATATATAAAATTCCGGCTGGCTGTGAACTTTGAAATTTATTCTGGACCACTTTTAAACTAGTTTTCGGATGCTTTTGAGGATATTTTATGTAAAATATTGAACAATTATTCAAATATTATCGGAAAAAACTTCGATTTTTTCCAGTAAAAAAAAGATTAATTTTTTATTAAGGAGGTTAATTTTGCGATAAGCTAAAATCAAATTTAAAAAAAATAAATAAATTTTCTATTAAATAATATAATTAAAAATTAAAAGTTAATTGTTTTTCAACTACTATTTTCCATAGCTTGTCGAGTTTTTGTGCTTAGCTAAGTATCTCCCAGTTAAGCAATTGTAACTCGTTCAGAATCCACAAAATTGTACCGTGTTGATCAGATCTTTAATCGTGCGTGCCCTGTAGTTGGGATCGAAAATTTGATCCGCAACTGAACAAATCCTAGTAAAAAATACCCTTCAACAGCTCTACTAAAATAAGTGTATATTGAATATAGTACAGTGTTTATTGATACCTTGTTTAATTGCAATAAATATTTGTTATAATCTTTACATATTGTAAGTCTCAAGGCTTCTAAGGTATGTATTTCATTTTTTCGGTTTTGTTGTTGTTGTACTTAGAATTTAATGGGATTTAGCACAAATCGAACTCAAAGGTCATAGGTCAACGATCGTGCTGTATGTTACAGTTGCGTCCTGAATTAAATAAAAAGTTTGCCAATTCATTTTTAAAAATGGTTTATGACTACAATTTGTCAGCTAGTCGAAGGAAAACATTGCCAATAAATATATGTATATACATATATATAACAAGATCGAAGAACGGAGCGTAGCGCATTGCACATATGTGTGTGTGTGAGTGTGAGTGTGGGTATGTTTGTGTTAGGATAAACAGCAGGAGTAGGAGCAGGAGTTGGGCGTGGATTTACTTGTATTTTGTAAGCATAAGGCCTGACTAATCTGAGCCGTAGCTCTCTACTTTGCATTATCGAGCACCTCGACAATGTGCTTGGACACCAGCGCGGTGGCCTCTGTGGCATTTGGTATCAGAAAACGATCCATGTCGGTGATGAGCAGCCCATTGCCGTCGGGGAAACCATATTTGAAGGTAATCAAATTGCGATGGCGCTTCTTCGCCGTGATCTTCACGATGCTCGCCAGCGGGCGTCGCACCATGATCTGGGCCTGACCGCGCCCCAGCTCGCGCAGCACCACCAGATGGGTGGGCGTGATTATCAAGTGGCTATCGTACATATAGCCATTGATGTGCACGTCCTGGCACTTGAACGCATTGATGATGTCCGCCGTCTTGAAGTACTGATTCAGATTGACGATTTCCTTCGTGACGCCCGCCGGTTGCGGCGCATCGCGTTCGGCCGGATCGTAGGCGGCATCCTCGTTCTCATCGTCAATGCTGAAGACGGGCGCCACGTTGCGATAGCGTTTGCCATTGCGCTCCTTGGCGTTCACGTGACGCTCCTGGGGGGGCAGTGCCTGGGCGCCATTGCCCGCGCCAGCGCCACCGTTTGCACTGGGATTCACGATGATGTCCAGCAGGCGGCCTTTGACCTCGGCCGATTTGGTTTTCATGGCCGCGGAGAATTTGCTAAACAGATCCGTGGAGGACGGCGTCGATGCCTTGAGCGGCACGGGCTTTGACTGCAATTAAGGGAAGGAAACCATGAAAAAAATGCCATCAAATATGAAAATCTGTTTCGTTTTGACAAAGTTATGGGCGTTTGAATTATGGAAGCTATAGACCCGAGAGAGCTTTACATGTCAAAATTATTGTCAATATTTGCATGATTTTTGACAAAACATTTGACCGTCTCAGGATCGATTTTAATGTTTTTTATACTAATTGTGACAACCACATTCGATTAAAAATGTAAATTCGCATTACTAAATTTTGAAAAAATTTTTTTTCCAAAATGAGTAAGGGGGGAGTACATGCTTTTTTTTGACAAAAAAAATTCAAAAAAAATTTAATTTCAATAATGAATATATTTGAAATGTATTTGACAAACCATGAACAAAATGCCATTAAATGTGAAAATCGGTTCAGTTTTGACAAAGTTATGAGCGTTTGAAATATGCGAGCTTTGGGTCCGAGAACTTATCATATACATATCAACATTTTGATCAATTTTGACATGAATTTTGATTCTCAGAATCGGTTTTAATGTTTTTTTTTTTACTAATTGTGACGACCACAATCGATTGAAAATATAAATTTGCATCTCCAAATTTTTCCGCAGTCGGCAACGTTGTTACTTGCTTAATATATGAGAACCAACAAAAGCAAACTTATAAAATTATCAATATTGTAATTCTATATATCATAAATCTGCCTGACAAATGTTCCGTCGAAAAATAAATTGATGTCCCTATGCTCATTAGCTAATATAAAATATGATCAAGATCGCACTACTAAATAACATAGCCCTGTATAGGAACGACCTGCAAGCATAGAGTAAACTTTCGCAACCCGAGAGAACTGATTTTCTGGGGATCTTTGCTCACCTGTTTGACATTGTGCTGCTGGCAGACG
This sequence comes from Drosophila sordidula, assembly GCA_035047465.1. Lineage (NCBI taxonomy): Eukaryota > Metazoa > Arthropoda > Insecta > Diptera > Drosophilidae > Drosophila > Drosophila sordidula. The sequence continues at coordinate 467,948 of JAWNPQ010000106.1, forward strand.
AGACACTTGCTGACGCTGTGATCCTCGAGGCAGTCGGCCATGTGATCACCGAAGTAGTCGTGTATGGAGGCATAGCCGCCGGTCAGCAAGGACACGTAGTGTGTGTTCTTCTGCAGGAATGATGCCACCACCATGTGCGTATACTGATCCTCCTCGACACGGCCGCTGCCCATGAAGCACAAATGTTCGCCGCCCGCATTCGAGTTGACCTCAATGGCCTGTTTCTGGGCGGTGAGCAGGCCCTGAACGGCGGTGGCAAAGGCCACCGGCTCCTGCAGCATCAGATTGCAGTCCAGGTGAAATGCCGTCGACAAATGGCCCGCATTGTACTGCTCGGCGGGCCGGCAATCGACGAGAAAGAAGCGCACGGCATCCTGCACGGGAAACTCGGTAGCCGAATTCTCGACCAGCTCGTACACGGAGACGGGCAGGCACAGCGCCTGCGACACCTTGTTGGACTCCTCCTGGCTGCGCGGCGAATCGTTCTGTTTGCCGTAGAGCGCCTTCAGGTAGTCCGTCTTGAACGAGGTGGGCGTCTTCAGGGCGTAGTACTGGGCCAGGGAGCAAAAGTCGGGCACATCGTCCACCTCCAAGGCGCACGGCATATTGATGAGAAACTTGATGATCTCCTCCTTCGAAGCGCTCTTCAGGGCCATAATCTGTTCGCGTCCATTGATTAGAATAATCAGTGCCAGAAAGAAGACCATAAATGGATCGGCGTTCTGGAAATACAAATCCCACATGGCAATAATCACAGACAAGCTGCTGCAGGAGGCGAACAGCGACTGGAACCACGTCAAAGAGTAGAGATCGGGTGTGATCTTCTTGGTGTCCAGCACGGTGCACAGCTCCGGATCGTGATAGAGCAACAGCAGGCGAAATACGTGGAAGACATTGCCCTTGGGCTTGCAGCCCTTCGGTATATACGTGTCCCGTATGGACTCGAACAGATTGAAGGTGTCCGAGCGATTCAGCTTGAGATCGAACAGCGGCAGCAGCAGCTCAATCCAGCCGTTGTCCGGCTCGTATTGCAGATTGCGATTCTTGCAATAGAATGTCATAATCGACTCCAGGTCGGAGACAACCGAAACCTTGTCCTCCTCATCGTTGCCGATGCGATCCACACAACGTTTGCAGTCCTCGCGCAATTGACTTTGAAAGGGCAGATCGTAGATCTCATTGAAGAGCGACATTTGATCGCTTTTGTGGCGCACATCGAGGCACACCTGCCACACATCCGGACGCAGTGCTTCCGGCACCGCTTTGCCCTGGCAAATGCTATAGATATCATTCACATTGCAGTCATCCAGCAGCGCCGACTCCAGCTCAATTATCCTGCAAGTTCGGAACAGAGAGAAGAACTTTGATTAACACTGCTTCAACGGAGCGCAGCTTTCGCTCTCATACAGACACGCTGACATGCTGGGGGAAGAGCGTGCTTGTGCCAGGCAAAAGCTTCCAGCTGATCAACCAATGCACGCTTGAAGCTTTTGCCCACGCACTCTCTCTTTCTCTCTCTCTCGATGAAGTAATGCAATTGTTTGCGCTTAATTTCAACGTGTCCAATTAGCACAGCTGTTGCTGATAACATAAAAAGCTGCCTGCTGACTCAAAATTGCTTGGTTCTTCACTATCTTTCACTCGCACTCTATGTGTCCCTCTCTGTCGCTGGCAACGGTATGTCACCAGAGCAAGGCCAGCGCATAGTCCTCAAAATTGCTCAACAAAAATATATAAGATTTTTACATTAATTTGTATTACATTACAACTGACGGCTGACGTTGCGAGCGATGTTTACTTTGAGGCTGCTTTTTGACATTTCTTAATGTTTATTTACCACATATTCTCCTCCATGGCCGAGGCCCCACATATACAGTTGCGTCTTAGTACAAGATTTTGTCTTCGTTTGCGTTTTTGGTTTTATTGCAGTCTTTTTATCGTGAGCAGCGCACTTTTATGCATTTTGTGATACGTTTGCAATTTTGTAAATTTCGTTCAGTTTCGCCAAAAATTGCTTTACACTCTGTGTGTATGAGTTAATGTTTTCTTATTGGATGAATAAATGTGGCGGCACATCGATAAGTGAAACTCGTGCAACCCAGGGCAATAAAGAGTGCTGCCAACTAATCTTATCTGTGTCGCCCTGTCGCTGTGAATGTTTGAACTTGTCCGCTGGCAAAAAACCAAGCAAAACATTTCAATTTAAACGCTCAAAATTCAGTGCAATAGCGGCTGCTTGTGTTTGAAATTAATCATAATAAAAACGCATAAAACGATTGAGTATTGAAGCATTTGTGTAATAAGGTGAGTTTTTGGGCTAAATGCATTTAAGTAGACGCACACACGCACAGGCAATTGAAATTGCAAAAACAAAAACAAAAGCGTCTTGTGTTTTTTCTTCTTTCTTTTGCATTGCAACTAATGGCACATTTTTGCGCGTATGTATGTGTATATAGGTGTATATACTTATATGTATATAGTTGCATGCGTTGATGCAGCCTTCACCTAAATAATGCATCTATTGATTTTGCATATGCAATTATTTTTTCTCTTAGCATTGCCAAGCGGCCAGATATACGCTGGTATTTGTGTGCGTGTGTGTGCGTACGTGCTGCATGTGTGTGCGTGCGCGTGTTTTTTGACCTCACGAGTCAACAGCCAGCAACAGCTGTCCTGTCGCTCCAGTTTGCTTTGAAGAGCGCTGTTAGCAAACTTCACGTCTGTCTTTGTGTGTTTGTCATTGGATTTGTGGCACAACCAACAGTTAGCCAGGTAGCAGGCGGCAGCCACGTGTGTCTCTTGGCATTTGCATAGCAGCACGTACACCCTACCTTTTATTTTACTGCTCTCTTTTGGCAAATTGCGTTTTAATTGCGTCTTCCTCCACAGATGAAACCACGCTCTGCAACAAGTGGCAGCAACAACAACGCGTTTGCCAGCAGCAGCAACATCAGCATCAACAATAACAGCAGCTTCGCCCAGCAACAATTACAGGCAGCAGCAACAGCAGCTCAACATCATCAGCAACAACAGCTGACAAACTCAACGCATATTGTAACCGAGTGGGATGACGGCATTATCTTTGATGTGGACGATCCAGACTTTTGCCCCGGCCCCGCACCACCGCCAGCCGTTATTGACAAGCTGACAACAGCCACGAATAGCTGTGCGGCGGCGTTAAGGAATTTGAATTTTATAGGTAAATAGCTATATTTATGATTATCAACAACTGATTAACAGGGTGCAGTTGGCAACAGCCCATCACAGCAAGGGAAAGTCAAAGTTGAACATTTCCAAGCAATTATTTAATGTAAATCCCTGCTCATAACAACAATTAGTAACAGCACGCTGCAGCTTTACATGCGCATATATGCAAAAAAGGCTTCGCCTATCTTAACATAACATGCAACTGTTAATAGTAGCACGCTTACATGTAAAACAGCTAGAAATGTTAATTAACATGCATTAGCTTAAGGCGATAATAGCTCATCACAACTGTTAAATCCCAAGGCAACTAACCGTGCATGAACCCAAACATTTTGAACCCGAGCTCTTAATATAGTGCATATATATTTTATTCAATTAACCTTATCTTAACAGAATCTCTTGCTCAAATGGCAAACGAACTTTAGAACCCAAGACAAACCAAACAAACAAACATTACGCAAACTTTATATATTAAACATATATACTTTAAAAATATATATACATATATATATTTATTTTTTCTCAATTAAATAAAATTCTTTAAAACATTTATTGGTGCTTGGCACTGCACTAACAATACCTCCAATGCCATCTGCTCACTGATCAAAGGTACGGTCAATTTCGCCACTAAAATTTATATTGTCTGACCTTTGAGGCGACATTGATAAGAATTCGCTAGAATATAATTCATAATTCAAAATAAACAAAACAGAAACAATTGAATTGTTTTAGTTCAAGGTTCAACAGAAAGTCTGGGCTGTCAAAAAATCAACATTTACGTCTCGAACACAGAAGCAATCCTAAAACCCTGACATTAAATAGCTCGTCATACAAACCTTACTGTTAGTAAAAGCACTCTGTTGTTATGTTATGTTACTTAAATTAAATCTGTATATTAAAGCATTTAATGTTATTTAAGCTTTTTTAACAGCGGATAGCTATAGCTATTAAATGTAACATACATTATTAAATATTAATACTCTGTTAAATATTTAACCTATCACATATGACACAAGATATATATTTAACAGTTGCTTAACAGCATTTACGTGAGCTGGACGACTTTTCGTAGGCACAGAGATTTAAGCTCTCTTCAAGCTAATATTGCATAAACAACGATCGTTACCTGGAATCTAGTTCACTTTATTTTTGTAAATCTATTGGGAGTCCCATGTAAATCATGCACATCTATATATAGACACAAATTGTAATGGATGTTATTAAACCAGATTAATATTAGCACACGTGTGTGTCAAGTAGGGAGTATACCATTAAATTTATTTATAGGCGGTAGCAGTGTCTAGATAAGCGTTTCGCGAATACCTTATTTCTATAAATATTTACGATCGATCCACTGATAGACCAGGCCTCAACCTAAAACTGGAAAATTTTTTGCACTGTTTACCATTGCGAAGAACGTGAGGCTGACTGGCAGCTAGTTATGTATATATAAATGAGACTGGGTTATCAGCTGCGTTTTTTTCCTCAGCTCGCTAATTAACAGGTGCGTGGGCGTGGCCCGTACAGAACTCTATGCTATATATATATATATACATATATAAATATATATACTCATTTGTACTTTATCCGTATCGCGTCCCTGTGCTCTTTGTGCGACCCAGTTGCAGCCTTTTTTGCGTTATTTTTTTCGCTTTATATGATTGAGCGGAAACTGGCGCACACTTTTATTAACATCAATTGCCAGCGATAGTCAGCTTTATCGCTCGAGTGGGCTCCCCCCGCCTAATATATGTATATAATGTCAAATACACGGGCTATCAATTTATATTAGACCATTTCTTTCTGCTTCAGTTCGCATGTCGAAAGTACAGAGTCGAGTATTGTCATCGCTCATGTCTGCAACCGATAATCGATAGCAAAAATAATCGATGTCTTTTTATGTTTAGCTGCAAGTTTCTATTTTTAAAAAGGCAATTAATTATGTGAAACAAGATGGAATAGCCATTTTAATGCCCTCATCGACATCAATCAAATGCTCGTGGCAGCTTTATGATACTGTCAAATTAACTTGAAAACAATTTAGGCACGTAGTATATCTATCGATTGATCGCTTATAAATGTCAATCAATCAAATTTGATGTAGCGGAACTGCAAAAATAGTTGAAACAAATTAAATTGCAACTGATCAATCAAAATTAATGTAGTTGAACTGAAAGAATTTATATGCCACTAAAATTTTCCGTTGAACTTTATTATGTCGGCTATTAAAAGATATAGTTACCAAATTTCAACATTTAATTGAAATTTTTGTAAAAAAAAAAATGTTGTGTATAACACAATTTAGTTTTTAAGCAAATGTTTCAACGAAAGCTGTAAAGAAATAAATTTAAAAACTAAATTATTTAATTATCAACCGATTTTTACTATGAATAATATATATTATTACCATTATAAGGAAAATTTCATACCATTTTTATGTACACCAAGATTGATTCACTAGTTTGCGTAGAAACAGGCTGCCAGTCAGGTCTTTATCAACGCGGACGTCAACCTGATTAAATAAAACTAATGCTATAAACGAATATATATAAATATATCGGAAGTGTGAGTCCTTCAATGTGTTACACATTCGAATTTCGACGTAAGCAAAAAAAAAAAAGCACCTCACATATATAAAAATGAAACAGATGAAATATAAATACCCATCAATTATGTACGTGCCCTGTTATGGGCCTTCTGCTATAGCGCAAAAATTCGTAGACCGCTAATTATTTTGTCTCTTGTGGGTTTTATCAGCGATCTGATTAGCCATATAAACAAAGCGTGCGGCTCGCTTATTCACACGTTTCTGTTGTCGCTGGAAATTTATGAAATTCACGCGTTTATCATGTGACTTGTTCTACGCAACGGTGACTCGCAACTCTCTTGGCTTCTGCTCTTCTATTTGCCTAGGGGACGACAAAAATGGTGCAAACATTAATCACCTGCGACGGGTATTATGCATGTTAGCTGAAAGCTTAACTCATTTGTAGCGCTTAAGAGCGCAATTTATGTTTGCGATTCGCGTGCGGCGCTGCAAAGTCCACTCATTGTTTGTATTCACATTAAGGTGGCATTCGACACGTGTGGATCGTTTAGGAAAGTTACAAAGCCCAATAATTAGGCTAACATTCACGATGTTCTTGCGTGCCGGTAGCAGTTAAAAGAACTTAAATCGAGGGGCGTGTGTGCTTGTAATTGGCCAATATATTTTAATGAAGTTGTTGTTAACACAAAAAAATTAAATTATTTGCGTTTTAAACATTTCAATCATTTGCCGATGAATTTGTTGGCGCATGTGTATATATATAAAAAAAATTTATATTAATCTCATTTTGTAATTACATATCAACTTTTTTAAAACATTATTTATATATATTTTTCTCATTTGGCAATTTGTTAAAAAGTGAATGTATAGCCACAATTTTAGAAATACAGATGACTCACAAATTAGAAAGCTTGTATTTCAAAGTTTAAGTATCTAAGTATGAAAAATGTATGTGTAGGCCATCACCAAGTCGAACATTGGCGACTGGAACCAATTTTAAGCCAATTTGTTCGAATAGCTTATTTTTAGCTTTTACTATTTGCTAATGAAACTTGGAATAATAAAGTATCATAAAGTTTAGTGCAGTTCCAAAAATAGCGATGCAATAAAAATTCTTATAAAATTCTTTTTAAAAAAATAACAAAGTAAAATTCGAGTCAAAAAATAAATATTGGCTCTCGTATGTTATTGAAACAGTTAGCAACGAATCTGCTCTATAAATATTTATATTAAATTAAGTTTTTTATCACCTAAACCTCGAGCTGAAGTTATATTTCTTTTTTTGTGTTAATCATTAAACGCAGAACTTTTTATGATTTATTTGGATTGGCATCACATTTCGAATGAATGGGAGAGCAATATGAGTAGCTGCTATATATCTTTATAATACGGCAAATCTTGTAAATATTGTATATCACATGGTGCGACTGTTTTTAAATGTCTGGCTCTGTTTTTACCACAGATACAGATATAAGCTTTTATCACCAGTTCTGTATAAAACATATGCCATAACCAAAGAGCATGGCGCTATCATACATTTCCTAGTATTCCATAGACAAGGTTTGCAATTCCCTTGAAAGGTTTTGCTATTGGTTAATACAATAAGGCATACGATTTTATAAATAACCATATAACTGCTCCAGTGATTCAGTATTTAATTTTATTTCGCTGTTCTCGGGCATTTCCCAATGCTATTACCTTATCTTTATAATTAGACACTCTTATCGTTCGTGATGATCATGATTTGCATCTTATCTTTGTACTCTCATTAATGAATCACATCGGAGCCGGAGAAAACATTTACTTGTACAATAGCCCTTCAGACAGTCTTATATCATCGATCAGTTCATTTACTTAAAGATCCACCAGACATTGACCGACCCCCCTCCCCTCCCAATCCCTTATTGCAGTCTCGATTATCATTTGTAAAAAAAAGTATAGTATATACAAAACAAAATTTGCTCAGAATGCACTTGGAACTAAAGTTTTTGCTCCCATGGGCCAGACTGGGGCCGTCATGCAAGTTTGCTTACATAAACGTCGCGCTTTTATGCAATTGCTTATTAAAACGACAAACGTAATGACAAATTTTAAAAATAAAATCGTTTTCAATTTCGCACTGTAACCCCGAAGATCCCCGCCCCCTCCCTCACCACCCCGCCCTGCTCCACCCCCTTTTCGCTGCTCTTCGGCCCACCTTCGAGCTGTGTCTGGTTGATTGCGCATATGAGAAATCGTATGGCTGTTTTAATGTTCCCATGCTCATTATAGACAAAATCAAATTGTACGCCACGCGCAGACTATTTATACCCTGTAATTGAGGCATCTCTGGCATATGCGTTTTATGGCTACAAATGCTACAACTATTGAATGTTATAATGTCAGCCAAATATACTTTTGGTCAGTGCTATTTTACACCTACCCTTTAATAACATTAATTCAAATAGTCATAATAATGAAGAATTTAATGATACGCTTAGCTCGTATAAGTAATAAAAAAATAATAGTAATATTTATTTATTATTTTAGCACCCCAAATCTACCAATATCTGGAAAATTCTCATAATAATATTTGTTAATTTCCCAAAAGTTTAGCATGGAAAAATTCCAATTTCTTGATTTTTATTTATTATAAATTTCTTGTTTGCCACTTGATAAAATGTTTAAAGCAAATACATTGAAGTGAAAATTAATTGCTAAATACAAATAATTTCTCACTCTCAAATTTCATATTTGTGTTTGATATTAACAAATACATATGACAAAAAACTGCATATAATTTGAATTATATGTACATATAAATGATAAATATTACGTGTTGGCATTTATAAATCATCTAAGTAACTAGTTAACTAGTTAACAAGTATTTTTAGCACTTTAATATTACACAGTGGAGCATAATGCGTTAACTATTCAACTTTTTACATGACTCATGTAATTTTTAGTACTATTTGCTTTAGCAATCAACTTCTCACAACTTCATGAATATCTTGAATTTAGTTGCAAACTATAAAAGCAAACAATTCTTAGTCGCCGACATTCTAATTCGTTTTCTTTTTTTGGATTTCGGTTTTGTAGAATATCATAATCATATATCTAAACTTTTGATTCAGATTCTAAAGATCCAGAGATCAACAAGTAAATCAAATCCTATTAAATCCTATTAAGATTCTAAGTCACCATACCCCGATGAAGTATATACATATTTATATATATATATAAATATATTATAATAATATATTTAATATGTATTCTTATAAAAATAAAATTATAAATTTATTCGCTTTCAAGATCAAGTGAATACTGCACTCATTCGTTTTATTAGGATTAGCAACTTTTTTATTATTTTTTCTCGCACTGCCCTAATTTTATAAATATTAGCGACTTTTGTAACTATTCTCAAACTTGTTTAACAATTTTATTACATATTTTAAGAATCTCTAAATGAATATGCTTTTCTGTACTTAAGCTAGGCTGCTGGGCATCTCGTAGTCGAGCTATGTTGTCTAGACTATTTTTTTTTTTCGTCAGTTTATGGTTTTTTTTTCATTTTTTTTTTTTGCTTATTTTTGGTTTATTTAAATGTTGCCGACATCATCAACATCAGCAAATTCGACACGAGGGGGCGATCAGCCTCAGCTCAGCCGGGCGCGACTTGGCCTGTCGTGTTGTTTTTGTTTTTTCACTCAATTTTTTTTATTAGCAGCTGATAAGCTGTCGTGTCCACGCGTCGCCTCAAATTGCGCTGTGGTCAGGTCCAAATGAAACAACAAAAAAAAACCTGAGAAAATGCAATTCAATGATTGAGTTTGACCTTTTTGTCGCCTGTGTCGTATGTAATGAGCCATAAGCGTTATGATCCGTAATGCCAGTTGGCGCCGGTTAAAAGGTGTTTATATGTATGTGTGTGTGTGTGTGTGTGTGTTTGTACGGCCTCTAACCGATTCGTTTGGGTGACAGCCGGTTATAACCTCAAGCGCAAGTGAAGTAACCGGAGCGAACGGTTACTTGAGTGGACTATGGTGGTGCTGTCGGTGATGGTGGTGCTAGTGGTGCCGCCTTCTAATGCCGCCGCGACGGGTGTCAATGGAACGTGCGCAAATGTGGTTCATTTGAGCCCACTTGGCATTCACTCGAGCTCAGGGCTGGAGTACTTTTAAGGGGCAGGTCACTCGATGACAACGACAGCGACATTCTTTGCTATATGCACATATATAATGTATTTCGAGCGTACATACAGTAAAATCACTTTTGAGCGAACACCTTTAATTTCAGTTTTTTGCCTGGCTTAGAAAATATATGCCGAAGAAATAAGGAAAATTCTGTAAGAAGAATTCATTCAAAATATATGTTTTATGTTATAAAAAGTAAAAAAGTATAATAACGTAAATATTAAATATTATATTATTATATATTATATATTTTACTTTAAATAATCATCGAGATTATTTTTGGGTTTCTTACTGACATATTTTTAAGTACAGGTTTTGTATAATTTTTGACAAAAGCAAAGTTGTTTGTCCGCTTTTAAAATAGTTGAAATTTTTCTGCCCAAAAGAGCGTACGCCCAACGGAGGGCACTTTATTTAATAATAGAAGAATAATTTTGGGCCTATAAAATTTGATAAGATAGTTGTCGGTTAGAAGAGCTTTTACTGTAGTATACTATACTATATGTATTGATTTCCATTTAAATTGCGCTTCATTCATTCATTGCAGCGCTTCATTGTTTTATCAATTTACAATTTTAACACACAGAAAAGGCAGACACACACACACACACACACACACAACTGGGCTGGCATCAGTTGTGTCGTGCGTCGGACAACGACAATCGACTACGACATTATTTAGTAGCAATCGGTTTAAACTGGAAACTTAACTCATCTCAGCTTGTTGAAGCGCTCATTGTGTGCTGAGCGTGTGTGTGTGTGTGTATGGTGTGTGTGTTTAGTCGTGTGTGCATTGAACAAACGATTCGTGCGACGCAAATCTAACAGAAATGCCACTGAGAGAGATGCTCATCATCATGATATTGTTGATGACGACGACGACGTCAGCCTGTTAAAAAGCGGAGAAAAATACGTCAACTAAATAGTCGGTCGGACCACTTTGGTTGCCGACGCCCAGAGATTTGCCCACTATATACATACCCATATAAATATATACCCCCTCTAGCTGGTCAGCTAGCCTAGAGCCCTCCTTAGTTAAACCAATCCGGACTTAACTCAACTTGTCACGTGTAATTAGCAGAAATTGTCAGCAATTCGCAGCAAATAATTAAGTGTGAATCCAGGCTAAACTGTTAATTTCACTGTTTACCCTATTTCGATTCCAAGACAACTGCATCATTAGTTTATTCATTTATCACGACATACGGGCGTGTTATGTGGTAAAAATTCAAAAAAAATATTTTTTTAATTTTTAAAATTTTTGTGTCAATGGCGCCTGAAGACGTGAATTTTGGTAGCTGGTATTTTATCAAAATTTAAAGCATGGAAAATACTAAAAGGTCAGCTAAAGATGGTTAAAGGAAATGATTAATTAGGCGTAAATTATAGATCGTTAAAAATATAAGTTATAACCATATTATTACACTACTAAGTTTTCCTGGCAAGATATACATATATACATACATATGCATATCCAAAAAAGATTGTTTTCAGATTAGAATTTATTTGTTACCGATAGGATATAGTGTTCACAATCCGTAGAACTTAATAGTAAAAAGTACATTTATTTTTATTTTAAATAATTCTCGATTGCTATAAATGTGTGCCGATGGGGAGTACCCCAAAGGGAGGCCTGTTCCAGTTTCATCTAAGGTTTTTTCTATTCGATTGCGCACTTAGCGATGCAAATGATGTTCCAGATAGTGCGAAATACGTACTTAACGTGGACTTTACAGTGTTCAATGTATACGTGTGGGGCAATTCCTATGTAATACTATACTCAAAGTACAAATATTATAGGTACTACGACAAACTGTTAAATATATGTGAATATTACGATCCATAAAAGTATATATACAGCTGTATGGCCTAGCAGTGACGTCAGCAATGCCCCAATAGTATTTTTATAATACCCAAGAATTCTCTAGCACATATATGTATATATATTTGTGTATATATATTTAAGTGGAGGTAACAATGGGCACAGCACACATATATTTATAGAATATATAGCTAAACTGACCTCTCCGACTGCATAATAGGTCTATTGTCCCATTAATACTGTAGCAAATTGAGTTGGGGTGTTATACAAAAATTAGTTTAAGCGCTTTCACGTGATAACTTAGACAAGTTTTCTAGAAACATCATCGAAAAGACTCTGCTTTGCACAACTTATAGGAAGAATAATTGATAAGACTTAACAAAAATAATCAATAACTAAAAATACATTTCAGAAAATATGTTTTTGTTTATTAAGAAAAACTGTTTTTCTTTATGGCTAATATAAAAGTGTTATTGATGTAGTTGATGTACAAAGTTTAAAAACTTTCCTACTTTATTCACCAAAATTTCTTTTATGTAGCGCTAAAATTCCAGCTGACATGCCCACACATTATCGCCAAACAATAAAATATCGATTACGCCCGGCATATTGACGATAAGGCCTTGGCCTATGTAATTTAACAATATCTAATAGCGTTGAAATTTATATGGCAAATGGTTTGGAAATATGGTCGCAAATTATAAAATAACAACACCTATTAGCTTAAAAGCTGTTCTTGTTTATTCAAACAGCCTTTTTATACCATTTAACCGGTTTTACATTAGTTCTACATTCTGGAATACTGTTCAATTGTAATTCAAAAACTATTTTTGGCCTAACAGCCGTTTTCTTTTAACCATATGTGTATTTACATATACTCTAACTTGTTTTGAATTCAAATAAATCTGTAAAATGTCAAGACCTTAATATGTTTATACTCGTTCACAAATTGGAAAGAGTGCTTTGTGCTTGTGCAATTTATGTACGTCATATTTTTCGCCGCTATTCAAGATAAAGACTTGAAACTTGGAATATGTACTCTAGGGTACGCGCATCAAATAAATTTGACAGAAATGTTGACATGTTACATGACATAAAATTATTTTGAATTTTTTGATAAAATAAAATAATTTTAAATTTGGATCTTTCCATCTTTCTGGGCTCGAAACATATGTATATAGAAAATGCTAATGTTAATTCTGGTAAATTGATTTAATTGATGGAAAAACACTTTTTATACATTTATTCCAGAGCAGTGCCCTCTAGTTTATATTGAAATATTAGTTTAAGTGTTCTTTCCCCTACTTATAAAATTTCTCATTATATCATTCTAACCATGAATCCATGCAAATTTCTTTGGCGGAACTATTGCGAAACCCAGACAGTAAATATATGCAAATGCCCTGAGTATAGGGGCTCCTAGAGAGACGTTGGCCAAAGTTCAGTGTCGGCATTTTTATTCCTATAGCCTGTCGGTCATATATAATTCGCACACTTTTAATTGCCATTGTCAACAGTTGTGTATTTTCTACCCATCCATTTATCTATCAGCTCGTGAGTTTAATAGCTAATTTTTTACCCCGTCTTATTTTATGGCAGCTTCCCTCAATGGGAGACCGCCCAGTTGGTTATCTATATTGTAGTCGCGATATTCTCATACTAACTACGTTTAGGTATTTTTCCCTCCATTATTTAAGTAAACAATTGTTGGATGTTTTGTTTGCACAAATTCATCAATGAGGGAAGCCCGCAAAATATATATGAATATATTTATTGAATATAACAAAACTCGTTTCGATTTGCGCTGAACTCATTAGCATTTGATTGGCGCCGTTAACTTGGAATTTCTCAGTTTGATATTTAAGTATACTGCTGATAGATTCTTCGTAAAACGTGAATCACCCACTGATCACTGATCAAAACAATGCATTCTGAGCTGTGGCTTCTTCAGTTCGCATTTTTTTTTTTTGTGGGTGTACTGTTATTGTCGTTTTTGGTTTTCCTTGTTTTGTTTTTTTTTTTTGCGCATTGACGTCAACTGCTTTTGTGTTAAGCTGGGCACATTTGGTGCTGGGCTGGGCGTATAATATCTGCTCGCAGCCCAAACCATCCATCCAACCATTAAATATGTATTTATTTATTTACTCAAATCGCACAACAATTGACAGCCACTTGCAGGAGCAGCTTTATTTGCATAGCTGCTGCGCATGTGAAGCAAATGGAAACGAGTTATTTCAACAGTTGCAGACTTAAAGAGGAAGCGCATGTCTTCAAGCAGCACTTGTTCGGGTACCGCAATCGCTCGGTATCTGTTACCGTTTAGCGAGGGCTGTTTGTAGAGTATGCAGCTCCTTAGAGAGAAGCGTGGGTGAAAAACTGTTGTAGGCCAAAATGTGACCAAATTTTTGAAAAAGGAGTGAACAACTATTTTTAAAATATTTGGAATATCAAATTCGAATTTTTAAAAATCCGCAATTACGCGTAGGAATTGATTCAAGGTTAAATATTTATTTAGATACAGTTTTTTAATATGATCACAGATTTTTGTAATCCACGCCAACGAGTGGTTTACAATGTCAAATATATTTGTCGGTCCACAGCAAGTGGGCACCTACTATTGAATTAATAAATAATATTTAATTAAAGCAATACTGATACATTTTATATTATATTTTATTGCATTTTCTTTTAAGTTCAAACATTTTGAAGAATTTTTTGTTTTGAATACCTAAAATATAAAACAAAAACATATTTGTATTGATAAAATTCAATTGTATTGCTCCCAGGGCTACAAGCTGTGAATGCAGCTACTCCTTGAACTACCTGCACATGAATACATATGTACATATATTGTATGTTTGCATTTGAGTTTCGAGCAGGTAACTCAAATATGTACCACAAATACACAACAAATACACTTAATAACTTTTTAAAAGGTTTGCAAAATATTGTTTAAATATTATTTGGCTCGTCTTGTTATATATGTATATACATATATATTTTTTGTTGCATTGTTTTTCGTCTTTTGGCTTATTGGTTCGATATTAATATCGCTCACGTTGCCTGACGCAATCTTTTGAACGCGGAGAGGTGTTTCAAGTAATTGCCGCGCGACCTTCTCAGATGACAATGGTCTTCCCCCCACAAATAAGAAAAAATAAAAATAATAATCATAGCGAACGAACAAATCTGCCTTCGCCTCCCAATGTGAAACTGCGCCACATGCAAAAGTTGAATGCCAGTCAAAAAGTGTGCCGTAGGAATATGGAAAAACGTGGATGATGATGATGATGATGCTGACGATGATAAAATTGAGTTTATTGTGAACATCTCTATGCCTTTCTAAATAAACATCAATTGTTTATAATATAAATGCAAATGTGTGTGCGAGAGAGTCTCTTCATAGTTTATATAGTTTGAACATTGACGTCGACATCGCTGCTGAATTGCATTATTTTTGGCGAGGGTCACATTTGAGTTGATCTGGGTGCTCCGTTTTTTCGTAAACCCCAGCGAAATGTGAGCTACGGCTGCCAGCGACGCGCGACTCGTGTAGACGGCAAAAGTGCATAAAAAAGTTTTAAAAAAAAAGAAGAAGAAATGGCAGTTCCTATTTAACATGCGAATAATTTGTAGTTGTTTTTTAGCACTTGCGCTGGCAGTTTCCATTAGCCTCTGGTCTGTATATATAGTTTACATTTAGACTTTGAAATTGTACCGTTACAGGTGTTTTAGATTTCATGCTAGTGTTATGGCCACGCGTCGATAAGATTATTTTTGTTCGTTTTCTTTTTTTGATAAGCATAAGCTATGACTGAGATAATCAGTTCCAGTTAAGTCATAAAGCGCAGGTCGCGCCTATTTATGTACCTGTTATCCCAGGGATGAGGATCTTTTTCGTCTGCCTGCCTTTTTCTATACCCTATGCGGTACTCTACCTGTCAAGAGCAAATGTGATTTGTTATTCAAATGAAACGCTGTCGTTGCTGACGCTTGTTGCTGAGCCGTTTTATTGGTTTTTCTCTTGTTTTTGCTATTTTTTTCCTGTCTGTTTTGTCCAAATTACCTACGTCAACAACCCCTCGAGTTTACATTTAGTCAATGTACTAGACTTGTTCCACGCGGCGTATACGTATTATCAATATTTTACGTGTATTAAGTGCGTGTGTGTGTGTGTGCGCGGGGTTTTCAATATTTTTGTTGCCTTGCGTTTGACCGTTAAACAAACGCCGCCGCGCTCTCACACGTTATCGCGCGCTCTCCCATGCACTCTCAGCTGCTCTCGCTGAAAAAAAAATACAGAAAAATATCAAAAACTGTTGTTTTGTTTTGTTGCTTATCGGCCTGTTGCCAACTACATAAATACACACACTTATAGCACCAATTTGGCCAGCATCTGCTGAGTTTTTTTCTTACGGCATTAACTTTGATTTACCCTATGCTCTGCCACGCTCTTCTGCGTTTCGCAGTTTATTTTGTATTTTTTTTTTGCTCAAAATTGTTTGAACTGACAAGTTCGTTAGCTTTGCTTTGTCATGCCAGCACACGCACACATGCGCTCTCTCGCTCACACACACATATATACACTCAGCAAACAGCGACTGCAATATCACTACGCTCGCTCGCTCTCGCTCTCACTGACACTTTGACTTGATTGTTGCTCACACGCTGCTTGCGCTCGTTCGCTCGTTCTGTGGCACTGTCTCGCTCGCACACGTCCGCTGATTTTGCTATAAAAGCGAGTGCCGCAGAGCGACTTCATTTGAGTAATTTTTGTGTTGTCGTGCACGCCACTTGGTCTTTTGGCTTTATTATTAAAAACTACAGCAAGTTTCAAAAAGAAAACATAACATTTAAAGCCCAACTATAAAAGTGTGCTGCAGCTTCTGTCACAATATTTATAAACATTTATTAGCAAATTGTGCATAATTTCGTGTGAATTTAACTGTTGCGAAGCGCGCGAGTGAAAAGTTAAACAATAATAACAACAATAACAAATATTTAATTGCAATTTTTTAAAAGCAATTGTCAAAGCAATTTCATTGTTGTCGCTTACGCAAGGCCAACAAAAAGCAAAAACAATACAAAATAATCCCAGTAAAAATCCCAAATTTGGATTAATAATAGCGCATGATAAATATTTTGCGCCGTTAGCAATCAGATATTCTGTAAAGAACAGCAACAGCAACAACAGCAGTAATACTTCAACAAATGTAAGTATTTCCGTGCCCAAAATAAACGCTACAAACACATACATACAATGCATTCTGTGCGGTGCTGTGCAGTGTGTGTGTGTGTTTGTGTTTGTGTGTGCCCTTCTATAAATAAATCACATCAATTTTAATTAAATCCAACTAGTTGTGAGCTGCAAGCTGCCGCATTGCATGCCAAGTCTATATATACACACATAAATATACATATTTTGTACGTATATATATATCTTTACATGAGTGCGAGCGTTTGGAAAAAAAAAGTTCGAGTTTACAGTTTCGCCCGCCATTGCTTATGTACATTTTTAATACCACACTCGGCATAAGATTAACATTAACATAGCATTAACATTTCAATGCTGCCAAACTCAACCTGTTGCAGTCTCTGTTCAACTTGAGCTTTAAATTTAGCACGTACCGTTAATTTGATTACATTTTATATGCTCTGCTCATATGATCAACTAAATATAGCATATGCCCGAAATAAAAACAAAAAAAGAAGTCGCAGAACAATATTCTTGCCAGCCAACGTCGCCGCAGTCATGTGTTGTGTCAAAAATAAAAATTTGCAATGCTGCCAAAATCAGCAGATTCTGCACCCCCACCCTCTAAAAAGTCCCCCAATGGCAGACACGACGCTCGTGCCGATATTAAATGCGCGCTAAAAATACACCTGCATAATATACACACAATATATACAATTTCCATAACAGTTTCGTTGGAAATTTGAATTACATTTCGCACAAATTAAAACTTAATGTTAATTGTCTTTGCCCAATTCCAAATAAATGGTTACAGGGTATAAATGAAAAATGTTTTTATGACGCATGAAGAGACAAGTTTTGTTATGTTGTGTGTGGCCTTTCCGTTTGGCGTTTTTAACCGGATTTTATTGCTCGCCTCTGTTTATTAAACAATTTTTATACACTACCTTTAAACGTACGCTTTATAATTATTGTGTGAAAATGGTTTAAAGCCAGTCTGTACAGTTGTGCTTGGGGGTTTTTGTCAATGTAATTTTTTTTGTCTTTTTTGACATTTAAGTGTTTTATAATGCCCACACACAAGTACACACACACAGACATAATCATAATAAACTTGACAGCACGATCGCAGCAGCAGCTGCACAACTAGCTCGTTTACCTTCGTGCGTTTGTTTACCTGTATTTTGTATGCCCCTGACATATGGCATACCCCCCTGACCCCCAAACACACGCCAGTCCATAGCTTAAACTTTTGTTAATTGTCTTTAGTTGTTTAATGTTTTTCCTTATTTCTGGTTTTCCATTGCAGTTCCAACAGCAACAGCAGCAGCAACAACAATGTCGAGTGCCAGCGTACATGCTCCCCAAATTGCCGACATTTGCAGTCCATTGGCGTAAGTAATAGTTTAATGATACAGATATATGGATACACAGATACATTTGTATCTATCTATGGCCAGATTGCTCATACGCCTTGTGATTCACAACTGAATTTAGCTGGAAGCGCCATTTCCGTTTTTATTGAATGACAACCACAACGCTGTCCCCCCATTTGGCCCTCTTCGCCCCCCTTCGCCCTCTCCTTAATACTTTCGACACATGCGAAATTTTTGTGTTTCATATTTTGTTTTTGTGTCTTTGTAAACAAAGTCAGGGCCAGTTATTGGGAATTGGCAGTTGACGCGCACTCTGGCGCTGACTGTAGCTTTGACAGTGACTGTCAAAAGTTTGATTATGCATGGCCCATTCATTGTTTTGCAATCTTATCGTGTTCGGGGTGCAGAGTACAACAACATTAACTTGGCTAAGACTTTGACTATCATTAACAAAAAGCAGAAATGCCGCATTCTGCATTCTGTTGTTGTTGTTCCTGTCTATTATCAGGCTGAGCTCTCCATGCGTCGCCACGCTCTCAGTTGATTCGTGCGCTCTCTCTTTTTTAATGTCTCGTCTCCCTCTCTTGTGCCAACAATAAAACGCTGGCGACGATGCGGCGCTCACATGATCGAGCGAAAGCTGGCGTCGTCTGTCACACTTATTGTTGTTGCGGTACAGTCCCGGCGTCGTCTGGCCGTTACGCTGCTCATTATCATAATCACGCCAGCGGCCGCGCACGCCGTTCCCCAATGTCCGCCCACCGTGCAAGGTCATGGCCCGTGCGGTGCTTGCCTTTCGCTTGTTCAGGTGCGCTGGCGGGGGCCCAACAGAGCTATAAAAATGAGCCTTTAATCCCATGTTATATCAGCGTTTGCATGCCAAGTGCAAGATTACATTATTTGATTTGGCCTTGTAGTACTGATTGATGCAGGTTAAAGATCCTGAACAGTAGCTAATTTGCCGCCTTTCTCTGCCTCTTTCTCTTGCAGTCACCACAACTTGGGTCTGTCCGCCTCGCTGCCCGATTTGGTCGGCAGTCCTCTGGAGATCAACATGGACAACGTGCTGACCATCGAGGAGCTGCGCCAGCATCTGGGCTCCTGCTTCACGTGCGGCGTCTCCTGGGCCGATGATCATGTCTCGCTGGACTGCAGCGAATGCGGTGGCTATAGCCTGGAGCGTCCCTGTCCCCTCTGCGATGGCCAGTGCGGTGTGCAATGGAAGCGCGACTTTGCCATGGTGAGTTGTGCGAAACGATGCGATCTTCAAATGAGCCGTTAGCTAATCCGTCCTCTTCTCCTTGCAGTCGCATGCCTGCAGCAAAGCGCGCTGGGTTGGCGTCTGCCTCAGTTTTCCGGAGGCAATGGCCGCTGCGGTGCAACAGCTGCCCGTGGCGAGCAATGCGGCAACGTCGTGTGCCGCCGCCGCGGCGCATCAGCAGCGTTTGGCGCAGGAGTTGTGCTCGCGCCTGGAACAGCTGTCGACGGCGTCGTCAACGGCGACGAATAAGATAACGCGTCTCTGAAGCGTTCGTCATGGGCGTAGTAGTACAGTAGTACAGTGTTCCTTTACAACAAACGTTTTTGGCGCCACCTAAAAACACACTAGCACACACACGTATCATCAGCCATAAGCTACATGCCACATGCCACATGCCACCAGCCAACATCAAACAAGTCCACAACATTTTTATTTTTATTGCTGCATTAGCTGCTCACTCAAATGGAGAGAAGATTTAACGGGCGAGCGAGTGGGCGCCAGTGGGGAATCTCTCACTTCATATTTAAATTTAGTGCTTAATTAACTAAGGTTTTTATTAGTTCTTAGATTATTTTTTATTTTTTTATATTTCTTTGCTTCTTTTGAGACTTATTTCATTTTTTATTGTTGTGTACGCGTTGAGTTGTGCGTATTAATGCTTGTGTTGAATTAGCGTTAAGCAGTTAATTAATTATTTGTTTTCACTGTAATTATGGCAGCACAATCTCTCTCTCTCTCACACACACACACACATCTTGAACCAGAAGAAGAGACTACATTTAGCTTGAACTGAAGTCGAGCTTAAGCGCAGTGATAACGGTGATATTAGCCAGAAAGAAAACAAGTAAAAACAATACGCAAAATAATTGTAAACAATTAGTGAATTTAATTATTGTAGCTAAACAAAAACAAAAGAACACAACAAAGTCCAACGATCTGAAACTATATAATTGTTAACATTTTAGTTGTTGTTGTTGCTTTTTGCCTAGTGTAAAAAAACAAAAAACAAAAAACTTTGCCAAATTTTGCGCACAAATCAAAAAAAATGTATAAATAAGTCGTTGGAAATTTTGCAAAAAATAAGAAATACTAAAACAAGAATCTTCCATTCAAACGCCTAATGCTCAACACAGAAAACAGCGTAAAAACAACGCACAAGCAAAAAAATAAATATATAAAAAGAAAAACTAAGCTAAAAGAGAAGTAAAAAGTTAAAAGAAAAGAAAAAAACAATGGGGAAGCATTACTCAAATGAAGAAAGTTGAAGATTTTCTGTGAAAATCCATATGACATATACTAGAAGTTTATACCTTATATATACACCTATACATATACATATATAGAGCTACATAACGTATATACACATACATATATATATTATATATTTTTAATGTAGAGATATGTTTTGTAAAAAGACAAACGCATATTTTTAAAATTAAAATATATTCAAAAAATGCAAAAACTCAAATCAAATGCAGTTGCTTTATTTCTTTTGGGGGCGCGTTCTAAATAATGTATATTCTTTACTTATTCTTTATAATCTTGATGAATTGCATTTCGTGTCAGGGGCTTAAAGCACGCCTGTTGCCTTATCAACCCATCAGAGAGGGTTCTGGCAGCTTTCCACTTTTGAAGGTTACTCGAAATGGGCGCAAATTTCATCATCGTGACTTTTCTTAATCGCAACGACTTAACAAATGGCTTTATATGCACAATATATATACATTTGTTTTTAGTATTTTGGTTATTTGTACGTAAATTGGTCGTAAATCTTTGGACTGCCCTTTATTAAGCCTTACCGTTTTAACGGTATTCCACACACACTCCACATACATACACACTTACTTTTCTTTATTGCCTTGTGCCACATTCACTTCCTTGTTGCTGGCTACAGGTTTGCCAGCTGTATATCACACATACATGCGCACACTGAGCGCTGAAAGTTTACAGCTTGCGGTGCCTTGCAGGTTTTTTCACCTGATTTTTCTCATTTTTTTTTTTCATTTATTATATCATCCATATTTATGCATGTACGTAATACTGAGTGGGTGCCTAATTTACTGGAAAATGCAAATAAAAAAGTGTGCAAAAATAAATTCACAGATTAATTATATTTCGCTTAGTAGAAAATAATTGGTACAAAATGATTGGCAGAAAAAGTGTATATAATTAGAAAAGAGTACAAAAAGGAAAAACTATTTAAGCATATTAACAGATATGTAAAGTTTACAAACATATAAAGATCGATAGATAAAGTGAGAAACCCTTTAAATATATTTCTTCGAAATTTTTATGAAAATTATAATTATTGATTATTGACATATTTCCTCTAAGCATAAACAGAGTATTGGAAAATTGCTTATATAGTTCGTAATTTAATTTGTATATAGAATTCAGATTGAACAAAATGTCATTTATAATTTTTCAACTATTACGAAAAGATGAAAGTTCTTCTATTCGAGCGACCATTGTATTTAGATTATTCTTGTATAAGACTATACATATGTATCTATATACAAAATGCAGGTAAGAATCTTAATCCAGCAAACGATATGGGAATTTCACGACAATGGCTAACTCGTAATACCCATTCAGTAAATTTCTCGGCCATTGATCTTTATCAGTGCTAACTTTATTACTTGGAATTTCCCATTTTGTGGGTGCAGATAAGTTAAGACTAAGCTAAACTAATTTATTGTTTACTTGAGAACCACCTTGTGACGTTCGCCATGTGCCTTGACTCGGAACTGCAATTCGAAGTGCATGTAGGGTATTAAAGAGTCCCGCAGGAGGCACAACTTTCGCTTACCTGTTTTCGAAAAACGCTAAAACGAATTCGCTTGGGATGAATTCAGACAACAGCAGAGACTGCGACTGCGGCTGCGGCAGCTGCGACGTCGCTGTTGTTTATACCAGGCGGGCGGTGAATTCAGAAAGGCCAGGCTCGCATCAGCTGCAGCTGCAGGAGGTAGAGAGCGTGGGCAGGATTAGGCAGTTCAGTAGACACACTGCATTTGCTACTCACCGCTGTGAGCCAGGTTCAGGTCCGGTTCGTTGTCGGCCCCGGGACTGGGCAGGTGCGATTGCAGCTCGCTGAGCAGTTCGTTCAACTCCTCCGCGTCCTTGCTGATGCTGCACAGCTCCTCCTGCTGAAAGTCCGGATTGATTTGCTTGCACAGCAATATCTGGCTAATCACATTGCCCAGATTCGAGGGCGCCGTTCGAGCGGGCGCTGAATGCACAGGGGTTTAGCTTGTGGTCAGAACTTTGGGTCAATTTTGCAGTCCCTACACTCAGACAAAATCTCTCTACCAAAAGCATTAATAAAATTCACAACAGTTTGTTCTTGATATTTAAAGAACACTTCTTTCTTGAATATTCATAATAATGTGTGAAAAACAAAACTAAAATTCCTAAGTGAAGTACAAGATACTTAGTTTACAAATTTTTTTACCTTTATTAGGCTTCAATTTTTTTTAAACCCAAAACCGAAACAAACTATATTCTCTTATCAAAAGTTATGGCAAAATATCAGAAGAAAAAAAAATTTCAAGCTCCAAAAATGTTTTTATTGCCTGACCTAATATACTACATAAATGAAGATTAGAATTTAGATAAGCTACCTCTTAATTAAAAATAAACAACAAACGAAACGACGAGAACTTAATATTATCCTATAAATAAGATATACAAAGTTTTACTTTGTAAAATAAAATAATGTGACGAACCAAGGAAAACTAAGTCCAACCACTGCCAATTTTATTTTGCGTTTACTTGATTTTAAAGAATTTCTGAATTTAAAAATTAAATGTTACCAAATTAAAAACCTGGTTCTCTTTTAGAAAGTTTCACTTTGGCCCCATTACTTTTCTCTGAGTGCACTCACCATAGTACTCGGTCATGTCGTAGGGCACCAGCTGGATGAGCCGGTGGCTCTTGACGAGCTCGTGGCGGAACTGCTGCGTCAGCTGGTAGAGCAGCGACAGATGCAGTCGCTCGCTGGGACTGCCCTGGCAGTGGCGCGGCTGCGGCGTGATCAGATGCGCCGCTTGCTTGCACGCGTCCACGCAGCAGCGGCGCAGTCGACGTATCTTCTCGCGCAGCTCCGGCGAGTCGCGCGACTGGCCGATGAAGATGAGCAGCTCCCGGAATTGCGCCACATGGCAATTGATTTCCATGATGAGCTGGCAGAAAGAAGAAGGTCAAGGATTTGTTGGAGCATGTAATTGCTGCACTCGCACCTTCTGCGGATCGCGCGAGGGCAGCAGCAGCTGCGGCAAGTAGATGGACAAACGATGCGCTATTATTGTCGAGTTGCGAATGGCCAGAGCCGTGCTGCTGGTGACGCCGCCTGACCCGGCTGGCAGCTTGTCGCCGTAGTCGAAGCCTCCAACGCTGGCCATGTTTTGATGCTGACTGCGGTTAGCTGTGGCGCGGCTGTGGCATTTGTGCACCGCTCGAAAGTATGCTATAAAAAGTACAAGAGCATGTGCACAACGGCCCTGTGTGTGTGTGCGTGTGTGTGTCGCTGTCTTATGCAAGCAAATTGTGGGCTGTCTCATTACCTTATGTCAACAAGTCACGGGCTGAACAACAACAAAAACAAGACACAGGTAAGCACAGGTGAAAATACTGAAGCCACTCCACGGGGGAGATACTCTGTAATTGGTAGAAAGGGAGCTTAATACGGACAAGCAAGATCATTTTTTAACATTTTTCAAATTGTTGCCTTAAGAATTGACTTCGCTTCTTTTTTTTTTGCCCCGAAAGTGATTTTTGTCAATTTTCAAATTTCAAACTAAAACTAAATTAAAAATGTAGTTTGATTAATTTTATATTTTCTTACATTCTCTCAATAATAATGCTCTCTTTGCCTTATTTGTCTGCAACTCTCTAATTTGTTTTCGCTTTATTTTTTACAAAAGTATTCAATGTTACAAAGAGTTACGCGCATCCAATATACCCTTTCGGTTCCCTTGGCAACGGAGCTTAGAAAATAGATGGTCGCCACGGCTGCTGCCAAGTTGTGTTGCATGTTGCAAGCACAGTAAACAGCTAATGAAACCATAATCAGAACCGTTAGATAAAACAAGAAAAGCAGAGCGAAAAGAAAACCATTTCTATGGAGACAATTAGAAGTGAAGTGAAAGGTGTTTGAGAGAAGTTTAATATTGAAGTGCACAATAAAGTAAAACTATACTAAAATTAAATTGTGGAAAATCTAATATGAATTTTGTTAATATTAAAATAAAAGGGGAATTAGAAGATAGAATAAGTTAGTTATTTTTGGAAGCTAACAACATTCATGACTTTTACTGAGTGTATGTTAAATCAGCAAACAGATAATGAATAAACCTCTTTAATTTGCAGCCCATATCTATATACAAAAATATATAATATATAACTCGTATATAGATTTTAATCTTCATCATCGTCTAGAGCCGACCCTGCACTATTGGAGGGACTGGGCAAATCTAAGTAGAGATCAATGCTATCTATGTCAATCATGTCCAACTCGGCAAAGATAGTTTCGTCCGCGATGCTTTTTGTTGGATCCTAAAAGAGAGACAAATGAATAATTGGGACAATTAAATTTAGATAGATTTTCATTTACAATTTTGGCGTATTTCCAGCACGAGATGGCATTCACATTGTTGCCCATCTGCAGATTGATCAACGCCAGGAATCCCCAAATATCTGGCACGTGTGTTTCGAATGTGGTGCAGTGAGCGAAACATTCCAGGGCCTTGCTGAAATCATCCAGTTTGTAGTACGCCTTGCCCATCAGGTAGTTGGTGACCAGCCCCAGAAGCCTTTTGCCTCTGGCCTTCGTCATTGCTTCGATGGTCAGTTCATAGTTGCCCGCCTCAAAAGCCAAATAGCCCAAACGTAATTTGCTCAGAAAGAAATTATCACGTTCAGTTGAATTGTTTGTGAGGTCAAGAATACGAGCGTAGTACCCAGCCGCAGCCTCCATATTGCCACGATAATACTCCACGTGGCCATTCAATTGGGCATTGAAGCCGACCTGGACGGGGGTGGGGACGAAAAAAAATTAAAGGAAGAAAATATCAGAGTTGTGTTTCCATTGAAATTGAGAAATTAAACTAGGCTGCAATACTCGTTCACAGTACAAAAACAAAAATAGTCTTAAACTGTCTTAATTATCTTTATTTTGAAAAAATATGGGTTTTTGTAATTTAGCCATCAGAACCATTCTAGATCTAAAGTTGTGCGAGATAAGGATTTGGTGACTAACCCACCGCCAAGATATACGGATTTTTATCAATTTCCTTTGCCCCCCAGTGGGATCTATGTAGCTTTAAAACTGAATGATTATATCGCATTTGCATGCACCTAACACTCTATCTGACGCAGGTATATACGAGTATATATTCAAAGTTTCGAAACTCTCGTTTACTTCGTGTTCGTGTTGTGTTGAAAAACTCCGGCGTTTATGTACGGTATACAGGACTCACCATCATTTCCTCGTTGTCGTTGCCCTCAAAGCTAAACGTCATGACCTGAAAGTCAGGTTCCAGCTTTTTGAGTAGCAGCTTTAGCTGCGTGTTAATCATGTAGCTCTCCGCCTTGCTGCATTCCTGCTGCACATCGTCGAAGATCACCTGACCGAACTCGTACAGGCCCATACGCACAAACATTCGGAAGGACTCGTAAAAAACGTAGCCGTGTTGCCGCCCAAATTTGGGGCTCACATTCAGCGAGAGGCTCCACAGGCTGAATGGGGTCGAGGAGACGGTCTCACCGACATGAGTCAATTGGGACTCCAAGCGCCAGCGCGCATACGAATACCCAGGCGCATAGTTGAAACGCTTGTAGTAGCAATAGAGCAGTACCCAACCATCCAGCCGGCGATTGTTGCGCTCCGCGTAGATCGTAATGCAATTCAACAGACACTCCGTCGAATTGGCCGAGATCGCCGGATCGGGATCATCCCGTGTGGCTATATAGTTGAGGTAAATGTGTATCCAACCACTGTAGATGTATTGCAAATAAATGAATAAAGAAAAAAAACACGGAGGAACGTTGCAGTCGGGTGTAACCAACTGCGCAATACTCGTACACTCGTAACTATATAAGACCGTCTAAGCCCGATTTATTTATGATTGTTAACTTGTTAACTGTCTGTCAAATTTGGTGACCTTAGCTCTAAAATTGTGGGAGTTTTCACGGTTTACGCCCATTGTGGGCGTATCCAAAAAATATCAGTAATGTGTATGTATATAGGTGCAAAACCCAAGTGGGCGTAGCAAACAAATCTTAACACTAACTGGCACGGGTTTACCTTCCAAATTTCAAGCGGAAGGAACGAGTATAGTTAAAAGATCTTTCTTAGATGCTGTTTTGATCCAAAAACATATGTAGCTTACGCAAAGTATTCATGAATAGGCGATTCCAATTTGTTCCTTCTGTGGCATTTTTTGGCTTCCGCAAACTGGCCGAGTTCCATCCTTGCAATCAGATCGTAGAAGTCAAAGAGATTAGCAAAGCTATTCGATTTTTCCTGGAAATAATAAAGAATTTAAAATTAGCCTTTTTTTTAGTATGATAGATGCATATTATGAGTGTTATATAAAGTTTATCATAAGAGAACAAACTTGAACAAATCAAAGTGGCTGAAAGTTTTTATCTTTTTTCTACTTAACCCTATTCCTATAGTTATATGACAGATGTACGATATAATAATAATACCGAAGCTACTCCTCTACTGAGTTTTTCAATAAACTTATTTTACTAACGATTATTTTTAATGTAGTTTTATGATGTGGGTATTCTGTGATATGATTTTTTATGGAATTTCAAATCGATCTCTCAAAAAACTAAACTTAAACTTAATTTAACTTAATATAATTTCATAAAATTGCGTTCATACAGACAGACGGACGGACGGACATTGAACAAACCAATATACTCTTTTCGCTAGGTGAACGATAAAGATGGTGTATAAAGTATATATGATTTATGATGCTTAACTGAACGGGATATGAATAGATTATCTTTAATGACTCCAACCATCCAGCCAATCACCTTTTCATAAAAATAGCGTGCCATACGAGTGTCGCCGACAGCGTTCATCAATTTGATCGCATTCATATGATCGATGAGCTGATCGTTTTTCTCCTGCGGATGGACGATGAGCGTCTCGATGCCCTCATCCTCGATTTTCTCCAGCAGATTGTGAACCCGCTGCTCCAGCTCATTGAAGGCGACGACGCACAGGTTCTATGGGGAGAGTAAATAATATAGATACAAATGGGTAGCGCAAAGGATTCTGACTGGGATTGGGCACTGACTGTAAACTGAATGTTGTCGAAGGTGCGTTCGCGCATATTGAAATCGGAGCCCACCACCTTGAGCATTATATTGGTCAGATTCTGCAGGGCGCAACAGAAGTGGCCCCTTCTCTCCTCGACGCTGTGCACCTTCTTATCGACAATATAACGTATCGTGTCGCGCATGAACACATCGAAACTCCGGTAGGCATCCCGCTGGAGTTCGCTTAGCGTCGGCGGCTGCAAGTCCGGCAGGATATGATTGCAGTAGAGCAAGCGGTTCTGGTTAATGAAGGAGTCGCGGAACACCTTCAGCTCCTCATACACCTCGCCCAGCGGCGCCAGTAGGCATATTTTGATGATGCAGAATGTGGGCTTATCAACGTCCGGAACGGCGGACAGCTTCTGGCCCTGGGATACTGTGCTCGTCGCCTTTGGCTTTGGCAGCTTCTTCTTGGCACCCAGGTATTTCAGTTCCACAGCAAAGCGAATCGATTGCACTGCACAAAAAGATTTAAGAGAGTGATCAACTGGACTGATCAACCTGTTACCAACATTGCAAAATACATTCGTGACAAAATTGCAAATCGATAAATATCGATAATGAGTATATTTAAGGCGTTATCAACATATCTACTTGCGAAATTTATTCTGTGATATTTGGGCTTTTCAGCAATATATATTCCAAATAGCATCTAGCTCAAAAATTGTTGCAGATATATTTCCGATTTTGTAAGGCTGGGGGCGTTTTAGTGGGCGTGGCCGGCATTTCAAATAGATAGAAAATTTGGTGACTCTAGCTTTAATATTACGGGAAATATGCACCTTTTATCGATTTGCGTTTTGAGGTGTATCGACATGTTATCGATTGCCAATATACTCTTTCACTTTGTGAACGAGTATAAAAATATATATTAGCTGACTGTTACATACAAATGCACAAGTGCAATGTACACGATTCCAGGGTATCACAATAATAATCAAAGCAAAGAAATACCGTTGCTACCTACCACCGGGAAAGACGAGTATGGCCGGATCGAGTATGCCCGTGAACATTTTCTGATTGATCGTTTGTGTGATCGCCTTTTTGCCGACCTTTTTCTCCACTGTCGCCTCACTCCAGACGTCCACAACAATGACATAACGCCGGCAGACGAGCGTCGCGTACAGCATGTCCGACATCTTGTTGGTGAGTATGAAGCGATGAAAGGTGTTGCAGACGAGGGCCAGATCCTCGCTCGTGTCGATGAGTTCGAAATCGATTTCCATATTCTCGGAGCGCATTAGCTTGGCGAAAAGCTGGTGCATCTGCACCTCCATGGTGGACTTGAGGCCCGTGCAGGTGCTGTCCGGCACACTGTTCCGAAAGTATTCGAACACATGGTGATTGTTTTGCCTCTCGATGCAGATTTCGGTGAATTTGTTATAGCTGCACCAGGGCACCACGTGGTATTCATTCTTCTCCACTGGCAGCAGCGAGCGAAAGCTCAGCTGCACGTTGAGTGTATCCGCGTCAAGCGTATACTCCTCCTTCAGGTTGTATATGGACTCGAATGTGACGAACGCCATGTTGGTGAAGGTCAACTCCTTGGCGATGGGCACCAGGGTATACAGATGCCATTCGGTGTTCACCGTGGTCCGCAATTCGTTCGGACAATCGGGCACTGGATACAGTGCGAGCTCCTCCCGCAACATGCAGCGATGATGACCGAAGAGTTTTATGATATCAAGATACCCCACGCAAAGTAACACCATATCGACCTTTCCCTCAGCGGGGTTGTATTCGTCCTCATCTTCATTGGCGTTTTTCTCGATTTTGTCAAATAGCATATTCATTAATTGCGAAGTTTCAACCTCCAGTTCCATTTCTTCCTCTTCGTAAACTGGCGGCTCCTCGGTCTTGCGCATATAGAGCTTGATCAGCAATGGATTGTCGGCCGCATGATTGATGCGATCGAGATTATCCTGCTGCAGGACCAACGTATACGTGGGCTTCAAATGGAACTCATCCTGTGAAATGATACCCTCGATATTGTAATGTTCCACACACTTGACAATTAGGCTGCCGCCCTGGTCCAAATGTATCTCCAGTGGATCTATTATGTTGGGCACTGATTCGATGTAGGCCAACTGTATGTAGAGAAATATATTCGGTGGCAAGGGCTTGAAGAGGTCTTCTGACACCGTTTGCTCAACCGGTTTGCCTTTCTTTGGTGGCATTATTAATTTTGTTGTTTTTGTTGTTGTTGTATATTACAATAGTTATATAATTAGTTATATATTTTATAAAAAAATATTTTTTACATTAAAATCAATGATTAGCAAACGTTAAGTTCAAATTTGTTAATTAAACAGGTTGGCAGCCCCGCTCGATAATAAAAGCAATCGAAACAATCGTTTTGGGGTGCTACTAATGCAGCCCTGGTTGTCACCAACACGTGAAACGCGCAATGGACAACAAAATATTATGCAAGCAGCGGACAGTTTTGTGTGAAAATTAAAGAAATTTCGTGCGAAGACGTTGCACTTGCATAGCCAAAATGTATCGTTTATTGTGTGGCAACCGCGCCACAGCCATGCAACGTGCGCTGCGGCTGTCAACGCCCGCAACAACCAACTGCTGCTGTTGCGGCGGCGGCGGCGGCGCTGCGCACAATTTAACCCAATATCAGGAATATTATCAAATGCTCTACCGCCCAGCGCCGGCAAGTAAGTGGCTGAGTTTATTAAGCATTGCGTGCATTATATTAATAATAATTAATTGACACAGCTGCCACAACATTACCATTACGCACACAGTCCACCACGCCCACACAAACAGACGCCCTTGCGCTGGCCAAAAAGAAACGTTTGCGCAAACCGCGATATGCCAAATACGTGGAACTGCTGGAGGGTATGCAACACGGAATAACTTATATTTGAAATTACACTTACTTATATATCAAAATTGCAGTCACCGAACTAACTGCCAGTGAGCGCAAATCGCGCGTAAAGCGCTTAAAATCGAAAAAACTTGCCGAATTCATACAGAAAACCCAAATGCAAATACTGGAGAAGCGTGCGCGGGACGAGCGGCGTGCTCAGAAGAAGGGCAAAGCGGGCAGCGAGGAGGCCGCACAGCGACAGCCAACGGAATATCAAAAAATCGATATGGATGCACTCGATAGCTCCATACTGGAGGCGGGCATGTACGATGACAAGCCAATGATATTCTTTGGCAAAGAGATGTACACCAAACAGATCATTGCCAATCCCGAGGAGGTGCACAAGATACTAAAAAGCTTTCAGAATTATCGCGATATCATTGAGAGCATGGAGAATGAGCGACTGGATCATGTCGAGGCGGATCTGGCGAGCTTTGGGTGCGGGTAGCAGAGAGTATTTAAGAAATTGTAATTAGCTAATGTTTTTCCATTTTTAGCCTTAGTGCACCAAAGAGTGCGGCTGAGTCGGAATTGTTGGATCCCTTTGAGGCAATTGAGCCGTATATTGATGACCAGGAGACGCTCAAGGCAGTTGTACCAACTGTTAATCTGTCTAGTGCTAATGCCGTGACAGCCAAGTCGAAGAAACGGTTTGTGCTTCAATTAGTTAACCAATTCTGGCAGGCACAAACTTTCCCCTGTTCTAATTTCCCTTCCTTTTACCCACCCAACAGCTTCAAGTCCAAGGTGCACATCAACGAGGAGCAGGAGCGTATGGCCAAACAGCGCGCTCTACTCATCAATTTAACCACATATCTGAACGTTTGCGTCTCGGCCAACATGCTGAGCCGCGGTCTCTCCACCATCTTCGCTTATCGCAGTCGCGTCAAGAAAAGCAGCGCACAACAGCAGAAACACAGCAGCAGCATTACCATCGATCTGTACAACATTCTGTTGCACGGCTATGCGGGCAAGGGTTCCTTTGAGCGCTGCCAGGAGCTGTGCAAGCTGATCCACGAGGACGGGCTGGCGTTTAGCGAACAAACGTATGCGGCCCTATTCGAGTGCCTGGGCCGCGTGGAGTCGGATGCGCAGAATCAGCAGTTGATTAAGCAGCACATTGAGCAGGCGGAGCAGCAGGGCTTTAGTCTAAATCAAATCATGGATCGCTCGAAATTTGTATCAGATCAGCGGGACATAGCACTGGATGCCATTAGGCGAGTCCGTGCCGACTTTACGCCGGTCTATGTGCCCCCCCAGCTGGGCTACGATAACGAGCTGCTCAATGAGCTCAATGCACAGGTGCGGCCCGTTGGCGCAGAGGCGGAGACTGCGGCTCAGGAGGATTCGGTCATTATGAAATCAAAACGTGGCTTTAGCAAGGCACAGCTGGAACAGCTGGCACGCGAGCAGCTGCAAGTGGAGCTGGATGGCTGCATCACCATCAAATCTATTGAGAAATCCAAGGCGTTTGCCAATGCCGAGTACTGCGTAAGTTTTGCGGTTCAGATTTAGCCATTGTTGAAATGTAAGGGAAGGCTATATTGCGGTTATAAATTAATATTGCCTTGGCTCAGAGGCAGCATTCATAATAGTGAGCTAGTTGGAGCGTATTTCTTAGTTATGGCTTCTCATCTAGAGAAACTCTTGTTAAATTTTCTACCTTTCTCCTATTAAAAACAACCACTTTGTTTGTATTTGCAGCGTGCCAAAATGAAGGAACTGGAGCAAAACTGGCGCAAACAAATCTCGGCGGCGATTGTGCGCGATCTGAACACGTTGCGTGCTCAGGTGCGTTTCAAGCCGCACGGATATATGAACTACTATACGTACCTGAAAGTGCTCGACACGAATCACTATGCGGACATACTCATCAAGGAGCTGTTCAAACTGGCCGAGGGCTCGGAAACGTTCAGTCCGACGGTGGGCCAGCTGTACAAGGAGCTGGGCCAGAAGGTGCAGAAATGCTATCAAATCGAAATGAAGAAACACAATGGCACGCTCGAGAAGATTGGCGAAATATACAGCGCGTACTGTGGGCTCTGGGACAGCGGACGCACCGAGGACAATACGCGCCAAATGTGGCAGCGACTGGTGCACGAACAGCGGCACAGTGGACCCTCCATGGATCTGCCCGAGGTGCCGTGGCCCACCAATGTGCTCACCGGCGTCGGCCGCTTCCTCTACAACATACTGATGCGCGACATTAAGATCGATGCGCACATTATGCGCCAGAAGGGCAAATCGAAAGCAACGGGCGCAGCGACGCCACAGAATCTGCTGCCCGCCTTTTATACGCTCTTCCGGAATCAGGGCCGGCTGGTCAAGGAGGAGGTGAAGCCGCATCCGGTGCTGTCGCGCCTGCTGCGCGCCTCGCGCCAACAGACGCTCACCTTCGACTCGAATCTGGTGCCCATGCTGTGCCCGCCGCAGCCCTGGAGCACGCCGCACAACGGCGGCTACTTGTTGAACAAGTCGGAGCTGATTCGACTGCCACACCAGGCTGTGCAGCAGTGGGAGCGCATCCGCGCCGCCAATCCGCAGCAGATCTATCCAGCGCTCGACTCGCTCAACCAGCTGGCCAGCGTGCCGTGGCGCGTCAATACCCAGCTCTTGGATGTGATCATTGAGGTCTTCCAGAACGGTGGCGATGCCAAGTTGGATGTGCCCCAGCCGCCCAGTTCATTGCCGCCGCTGCCCACGCTGCCGACGGCGGAGAAGGAGGGCAGCACGGTATCGCCGGCGGAGCGGGCCAAACAGTTCCGGGACAAGCTCGGTCATCGACGCAAACAGGCCGAAATGTACAGCTTGTGGTGTGATGCACTCTATCGTCTGTCGCTGGCGCAACATGTGAGTAATTACTGTATATCTATATATGATCAACTTTAACTTAAACTTTTCGGCAGTAAATATTATTAGACATTAGCAAACAAATAGTTATACGTGACGTGACAAAATCCATAAATCGATATCAATAAAAAAGCTTTTAGATATAGATTTACTTTTATTAATATTTAGGGTATAGGATACATTTATAAGATATAGTTATATGACTACTATGGCCTTTTGCTCAGACAAATTCTACTTACACTACCTGGGATTGTTGTATAAATGCCCAAACACTTACACAACTCATCTACCGAATACTTCTTAATGCAATTCATTTTTATATGGTCTGTAGCAATGACAATTGAAATTTATAATTTTTCGTCATACATTTTTTGTAGTTTTTTAATACAAGCCATAGATTTATGATACACGTTTCCTTATAATTAACTTAAACTGCATATAATTCATGTAATTTCGTATCTGACCACATGCTCAGCTTGTTAGTAAACCGATCTACATGTTTGGTCTCTTTGCATTTTGTTTTATTTAATTGTAATAACAAAAGATAATTTAGGATAATTAGGATTGCGTGCCACCAGCAAATTTGTAAGAGAAAACGTCACATTTATTTATTTCCATTTTGCAGCGATTTTGCCCTTTTTCCTCAGAAAAAATTAATTCCTATTCGCAACTATTTACTTTACTTTATGTCTTCAATAAGTTATAAAAAAATGCATTTGAATCAATTTTCTTTTTTAATAAACGGTGTTTCAATTTTTATGCCCTTCCTATTTACAGTACCGCGACAAGGTCTTCTGGCTGCCACATAATATGGACTTCCGTGGACGCGTCTATCCCGTGCCGCCGCACCTGAATCATCTGGGGTCGGATCTGGCGCGCTCGATGCTGATCTTTGATCAGGCACAGCCGCTGGGCGTGGATGGTTTTAGCTGGCTCAAGCTGCACTGCATCAATTTGACGGGCCTCAAGAAGCGAGATTCGGTGCGCGAGCGTCTCTTGTACGCTGAGGAGATATTGCCCGAGATCTTGGACTCGGCGGATAAACCGCTGACAGGTCGCATGTGGTGGGCCAAATCCGACGAGCCTTGGCAAACGCTCGCCTGCTGCATGGAGATAGCCAAGGTGCAGCGCTGTCCGGATCCTGCCGCCTACATGAGTCGTTTTCCCATACACCAGGATGGCTCCTGCAACGGTCTGCAGCATTACGCGGCGCTGGGCCGAGATCAGGCGGGCGCCTGCAGCGTCAATCTGGCGCCCTCGGCCATTCCGCAGGATGTGTACAGTGCTGTGGCGGCGCTCGTGGAGCGCACACGCAAAGCGGACGCACAGAATGGGCTGCATGTGGCGCAGGAGCTGGAGGGTTTCGTGCGGCGCAAGGTCATCAAGCAGACGGTGATGACCACAGTCTATGGCGTCACCCGCTACGGCGCCCGGCTGCAGATAGCGCGTCAGCTGAAGGACATCGATGACTTTCCCAAGGATTGGGTGTGGCCAGCGTCGACGTATCTGACCACCAAAACCTTTGAGAGCCTGCGAGAAATGTTCACCTCGACGCGTGAGATTCAAGACTGGTTCACGGAGTGCGCCCGCCTCATAGCGGGCGTTTGCAGTCAGAATGTGGAGTGGGTTACCCCACTGGGCCTGCCCGTGGTCCAGCCGTACAATCGCCAGGATGTGAAGCTGGCGCCGCGTAATTCGCTGCGTATTAATGCCAACATGTCGATGGATTTGTTCGAGCGCCCGAATATTCTAAAACAGAAGAACGCCTTTCCGCCCAATTTCATTCACTCGCTGGACTCCTCGCACATGATGCTCACCTCGCTGAACTGCGAACGGCAGGGCATCACCTTTGTCTCCGTGCACGATTGCTTCTGGACGCACGCGTGCACGGTGCCGGAGTTGAATCGCGCCTGCCGCGAACAATTCGTCGCCCTCCACTCGCAGCCGATCCTCGAACAGCTCTCGGAGTTCATGCGGCACACGTACAGCTTTCATAACAAGTAAGTGTTGCACAGCTTCAGTAATATTCAATAATCAATATCCAATTTTCTCGGTTTACAGGGACTTTACCAACGATGGCTCTGTGGAGGATCTCTCCAAGCGTCAGCTGAATCGTACTTTGCGGCAGCTGCCACAAAAAGGTGATTTTGATCTGCGCAATGTTCTCGACTCGGTCTATTTCTTCAGCTAGTTCTGCTATCTATAATCTGAATTGAATTGTGCCTAACCGTAGTCATTAGTCATTTATTTTAAGCCTTAGATCTTGTTAAATTTGTTGAACAATTTGATGCTTTTATTACCAAAAAACCAAAAACTGAACAAAAAAGAAAGAGCGACCAGTTAGTGCAGTAGCAGCAGCAGCAGGAAATGTGATTTTGTAAAAGTTTACAGATTAAACATACACTTAATATTATATTATTATATTATATTAAATGACCATTG
Source organism: Drosophila sordidula (assembly GCA_035047465.1). NCBI lineage: Eukaryota > Metazoa > Arthropoda > Insecta > Diptera > Drosophilidae > Drosophila > Drosophila sordidula. The sequence goes on from JAWNPQ010000106.1 coordinate 504,038, forward strand.
AAACGTTTATGAAGATTGGTATTAAAATCATGAATCACCAATTTTAATACTTATGTATTATGCAAGAAGAAGCTTATTTTTGAAAACCAGCCCAAAACGATATACATTTATATACAAAGCCTAATATTGCTTTATATAAACTTTTATAACATCTTTGTAAAGGTTTTAAATTTTGTAATTATAACACTTGATTACAAAATGTTTTATTTAACAACTTTTAGTTTGTTTCTTATAATAAATGATTTTATTAAAAATAAAACAATTTATTTCGAATAGAGGCGTTTATAAATATTGGCAGTTGATTGTTTAAAAAATTTTGTTTTATTAAAATTCAAATTGCTCAGCTTTGAGACAAGAGATAAGCAGAGATAAGTAAGACATGCCTATACTGCAAAATTTTTAAAAATTTTGTAAACTGGTAGTGTTATTAAACAGCAAAATATATTGGTTGACATATGTATGTATGTGCAATTAACAATGAACGCAATGTAGCTTATCAATAAATTGTAATACAAAATACTTTAAAGTGGTTTTAACTTATTTAAGAAAGTTAACAGTCTAAAATGGCTTAAAAAATCGGCTCCATATTTAAAATGTACTACTGTAAAGCTTCCCCAAACATTAGATAAAAAATTTGCCGGCCACGCCACGGATATTTGAAATGCTGAATCAATATAGAAGACAAACAAAGTTAGGGGCGTTTGAAATATGGAAAGTATGGATCGGAGAGCTTAACATGTGACAATTTTTGTAAATTTTTGCATGATTTTTAACAAAAAACTTGACCCCCTCAAAATCGGTTTTAATGTTGTTTTTTATACTAACTGTGACAAATACAATTGATTAAAAGTATAAATTTGCAATTCTAAATTTTGAAAAGGGGGTAAAACGGAGTACATGCTTTTTTCACCAAAAATTTCAAAAATATTTGATTTTCAATAATGAATGTATTTTAGAATCAATCTATAGGACAAACCATGAACAAAATGCCATGAAACATGAAAATCGGTTCTGCTTTGGCAAATTTATGGGCATTTGAAAAATAGTAGATATTACTCTCTACAGATCTTTTAAATTAACCAACAAGTTACTTAAATAGAAAATTCGTATCACTTGATCACTTGCGCACAATGCATGTTTCCCAATTTAATTCTCAGTTCTCGAAAATATGAGTTAATCAATCGTTAATCCGGCTTCAAACTCAAATTGCAGAGCACTCAAACTTGCAAACAAACTCAAAACTCAAAACTGCATCTCTCACTCAAAACTTTCGGCTCTCACTCAACGCTTGAGCGCCACCCCATTTGTCCACAATTCCTTTTTGCACGCCAGCGTCGCTGGGGCTGCTGTTGCTGTCGCTGCGTTCGCTGCTGCCGGCGACCGGTGCGGCGCATCTTCGGCATCGGCATTCTCTTCGTGTGGTTCGCTCGTGTGCAGCGGCGTTCGTCAGTCTGCTCGCTGGTTCGTTCGCTCGCGCGTGGTCTGCGGTCTCAGTTTGAAAAGTTGATGCGGCGCGTCAAGAACGTAACGGTTTATACACAGCTAAGCAGCTACACACAGCTACGAGCAGCGGTCAGCGGTCAGCGAATAGCGTTAATTCGCAATTTAAAAAGTGTTAACATTAAGCAAACGCATCTTTTATTGTTATTTACATTTCTGCGCTCTCCGCTTTTTGTCAGTTAATTTTGTGTCGTTGTTGTTATTGTTTTTCTGCGAAGGCATGAAGCAGCTGCTGCTGCCGCTGTTGAGGCGACGATAAAGAAGGTAAAAACCCCAGCTGGTAAGCTTTTTATCGCGTATCTCAAAGATACACGATGCCCGGTGCCCGGTCGCTGCCGCTGCTGCTGCTGCTCGACCCAGTGGCAATGGCAAAATGCAGTGCAAATAAATTTCAGCAGTTCGAAATTCGAAAAATAAAAGCACAGAACCCACAAAAATACAATTGTTGTTTATTTTGGTTTTTTTCTGTTTTTTGTTGCTTTTTGTTTATATTTTGTTTGCGCTGCATTTTGTTGTATCTTTGACATTGTCGCGGTTTAGTTGCTGTTATTATTGCTGTTGTTCTTGCGTGTGCAAATGCAAAGTTAATTGTGCACAATTTGCGCTCACAAATGCATTAAAAGTTCTCTTATCAGCGACTTTGCTACTATCAAAAGCTCGTATCATACGCGCGTATCATATTACAATTAATTAAATTATAAACCATGCGCCAGGCAAATTGCGCTCCAGCAGCCGCAGCCGCCACAGTAGCCACAAACAGAAGTTTCTAAGTATCTCGGAGGTGGGCATTGTGCGGGGGTGTTAAGAAAACCACCTCATTTACAATATATCAATTACAATATATTTCGGTGTGTGTGCGTGTGTAATTGGGGCATTGTTTGATTCCGTTTATCTGCAACGTGGCTTGCAACAGACGCACTCGTCTGCTTGATAAGCACCCACATTTTGATGCAATGACATTAGATTGAGTGTTCAAATTGTTTTATTGACGCTTTTGGCAACTGATTCAATTACCATGACGCACACCCGGCGTATACGTAATGTGTGTGTGGTTAAAGTTCCGCCGGTTCTCGTCTTAACAGTTCCCTTGGCTATACTTTGTTGTTTTAGTTTGTTACTTGATTTTTGTACTTAATAATTTTATTAGCTACTGAAAATTGTCAATATAGATAATACACCTTGGGAGATATAGCGCTTAAAAGGATTTCCCTATCTTTATAATGTAATAGGCACACATGTACACTTAAAATTATCTATCTAATTTCTGTATGATAAACTTTCTATTTTTAAAAAGGGGCAAGTGAATCTGAATTTCTGCTTCTAGATTCTAGAAGTCTCAAAATAATATATAATAGTTGTTGATTTGTTATTTATGCTTCTGAAGAATGATGAAGGTTCGAATTCCGATTTAAAATACACATTTAAAAAAAATTTGGGTTCATAGTCAATAACTTTATCATATACTGGTAATAACGGACTAAAATGTATTTCATATTATAACGATATATGTAATTATATTGTATTGGACTGCATATACGTGACCATTATCAGTTAGTCCAATTCAAACAACAAGAAAAAGTAAATCTAAAAAGCGTATTTTTTATGGTAAAGAAATGTTGTATATTGTTTTTTACGACGTTTTACTAGCAAGTAAAGATATGTATAATCAGCTAAGTGTAAATTAAGGCAACTTTTTTTGATATAAATTTGTAAAGGTCTTTAGAAAAATATAATATAATATAAAACTATACATCACGCAAATTTGATAAAGAAATAAAGTATTTATAATTATAATTTAAATACCGATAATTATAATTAACTTAACTTAATTATTATTGTGAACAAATATAGCCATATTGTTCTAATTAATATCAATATTAATACTTGTTTATTATGGGTTGCTTTAGTTTTTTCGCCTCAAGAATCATTTACTTTATTAATTTTCTTACTTGCTTTGATTGTATTTTAGATTGACAACGAATGCTTTAATGCTTTAAATGCCCAACATAAAAAATTTTAAAGCTGCAAGTTTAAGATTATAAGAAATTCCCCGTAGTCAAAAAGAAGGCCCCAAACAATTCTAAATATTTATTTTTTATGGCAGTCGACGCGGATTTCGATAAGTTCTTATCGTTATGAAGATTAATGCACGAATTGCCTGACAAACTTCTGATAAACAAGTTAAGGTAGGTGGGGCAGCTGCTCAGCCCCAGACTCCTCAATTTCGATTAAATATGGTGAGAAATTGCATTGATTTCGAATTTACGCCACCAGAATTTGTTTTCTCTGCTTATATTCTTTTTTTGTTCGTCCGGCGTAATTTATGAATGCGAATTAATGAGCCTTTGGCATGCCGAATGGCATTTTTGCCTGGGTCTACGGGCCGGGTCTGGCAATTGGTTACGGCCCAGCACTTGGACTTGGCCATGAAGTTGACGTTGAATATGGCGCGAAGCCGGGCGGCACTTTGTTTTGGCTAAATGCGACGCCATGCCGTTTGGCCTGTCGTCCGTTTTGGGTGCCATTATTATGTCCATTTCCGTTCCCAGATTTCCGGTGATTATTTCCAGAGTCCAGAAGTCGCTTCCAACAGCCAACGGCCAACGGCCAGCGGCCAACATGCCAATGTCCATCCGATGTACGCTCCAGCTGATTGAATTAAGCGCAATGATCCTGGCCAGGCACACGCAGCTTAATTATTGCGCCACGCACAAGCGGCTCACAGCTGGCCCGGCAATCAGGCAGGCGCAGAGCCAGGTGCTCCACTTAGCCTAATTGAAATTGATTCATTTCGGACCTCATGTAGTGCGCTCAGTTGTCGAGCACAAAGGGGGCGGAGGAGGGGGAGCAACTTGTCATAGCTGAAAGTCAAAAATTTCAACCGACATGAAGCTATTTATGAAATTTGCCGCCGTTATTGCTGCCATGTATCGATTCAAAGTTGCGACACAGTGCCAAATATTGTGAGGTGGAAGGGGCGGAGGGGTTGACTAACTGTAATTTGTATCGTATCAAACAATGCGCCATATGACACGAGCACACACACACACACACACACTCGCTTGCAGATAAATTCGTGTGGCGGGCAGAAGTCAGAGACCCTCAGATAGACAGGAACCCCAAACTCGAACCCAAACTGGAAGCAGAAGCGACTCTAATGCAAAGCCACATAGAGAAGCAAACTAGCGGAAATTGTAGAAAATAAATAATAATGTGGAAGGTTCCAATGATCGCCTAAGCAATGCCCTAGGAAACTATTAAAGATAATCTATAAAAAAATCACAACAAACAAAATAAAATAGCTTTAAACTGAAAATAATTGATGATAGTCAAGTTCCCTATAAAATTCTCGTAGATATTTATTTTTGGTTCTCTTTTCGTTTTATTAGAAATAAATCAAATACATATTCCTCCAATTAAACTTGATCACAAGCTATATAAAAAAGTTTTCAAGCAAATAGCAACTCGTAAATTCTTTTTTATACGCATTATACATAAACGAAATGCATGTACTGCATATTAAACTGGATTATAGGGTATTAAAAATAAGTTCGCAAACAAACGGAAACACGAAAAATAAAACAAAAAACAGAACCGAGCCAAACGTAAAGAATTGTAACAAGTTGAACGCGCTGGCTGAGCATTAATAGGTTTTTGACTTGCTATAAAAACGTTGCTGCCCCACCCCCCACACCCCTCGCCAGCCCAGACAACCGCGAAAAGCTTGGGAAACTACCAATGCGAATGAGTTGTCTTTCGGCAGACAACTAAATAAAAATAAAAAAAAATAAAATAAAAAACTGAATGAAATCTCCCCCAACAACAAGCTGAAACATTTGCTGGCTGTTCTTTAGACAATGATTTGCCAAAGTGTTTGCCACGGGGAGAGAGAGGAGTGGGGGAGGGGGCGGGGGCAGTGGCATGTGGCAGACATTGACAATGACAGCGACACGTAACTTCATTTTGACTTTGACTTTAAGTTGGTCTTGAATCTATTTTGACCAGCTCTTGATTAGCTTTGTGCTGCGTATTCTACTCTAATTGGCCCGTTTGACGGCCAACTGTGGGCTCTGGACGCTAATGCCACTTGAACTGCCAACGTAATTGAGCAAAGATGGCAAAATAATGTGCTTCGTTTTTGTTGTAGTTGTTGTTCTTGTTGCTGGTTCTACTAACAACCTGAACCCATAGAATACCTCAACTGATACTTCAGCATTATCAGCGAGGCAAATTATTGTGCTGGTATAAACTGTGCTGGTATTGTCTTCTAGATACTTTGTTGTGCGCCTACTTTGTAATACTTTCTAATACTCCAGATACAAGCAATCACACCTATCATCTGCCAGATAGTGGAGAACATATTTGCTGAACTAAATTAATGAAAATGATAATACTTTCAGAGTTGAGATAAATCAATTTACTTGCTTTTAAATCAGACCAAGACAATATAAAAATTTACAAATTGTTTGAACACTTGCAAATGAATATCTCAATTTAATTGGTTGCATACAAAACATTTGAAATATTTTAATTGCCGACTCTGGCAATCAGACAGGTAATTCAAATTTAATGAGCAAATAATTGAAGTCAAGTCCCAAGCTCTTTGAGCAATTAAAATGTAGCTGGCAATTAAAATGGTTTGAACCAGTGGATACTTGCAGTTTCAAGAAATGTCTCTCTTTATTACGCGTATTTAAAGTGGATCAAATTTAACTGTGGGTTAGTACTCTTTGCCTATTCAGCGCTATTCAGCTCGTGCTCGTATGAGACATGCATATGGTAATTTAATTAATAAAGAAATGCGTGAATCGCTTCAGTATACGGTATTAAGTTTATTGAGCTTTTTAATAATAAAAGATAGCAGATACAGCTAAAAATAACACAAATATGCATGCATATATCATCATTTTTAATGATAACTGCCCTTATCATCTGCCTATTTTCTGTATTATCAACGAATTTGATGGCGATAGCATATTTGGCCAATTTTGTGCAATTTGTTTGCTTATCTTCAAACATGTGTACTCCGTGTAAGTGTGTCTGTATATATATATATACATATATGTATGTGCGCACCCTCTCCATTTTGTATTTTCATTTCTGCGTGAATGGTACCTGTCCTTCAGTTATCTATGCATTCAATCAGAAAGTCGACCTTAGTCAGTCTTCACTCTGTTGTTGGAGTACCCTCCTGTGGCACACAACTGCCTTGTCGTATTCATAACAAATTTTCTTTGGAAAATTCATTTCTCAACCTTTTCATTGACTTAACATTTTTTGTATGCTCTGTTTGGCAAGTGCACAAAGAGTGTATAGGTTTTGTGCAGTGTAATGTTGAGATAAAGTTTTCAGATATTTTAATTGGAGTAGTAAAATCTATATAAGGGTCACCGACCCTATAAGATGGAAGACTCTCTTCACTAATTGAAACGTAAACAGAGTATCGTGCTGTTGATTGCACCTGAGTGCTACGTTCTTTCTTATTTCCATTCTTCTTATTGTATTTTGCTTTTCATTGACGTTGTTTGCATTTTCCCTGCTCGCACTCTATTTTTCTTTCCCTCCCCCCAACAAGCCCGCACCACGCCCACAATTTTTTTATTTCTTTTCTGCAACGTTTGCATTCGCATACGTTTCGAGCTGCCTTCAATTTCTTGTTGCTCTCTTGCCATTCACTTGCTATTTTATTTGCTGATTTAATCGTGTCTTGAAGCTTCCTTCCTGTGACTGTTGCTGCCGTCGCCGACGCCGCTGCTGCTGGCGTTGCTGTTGCTGTTGGCGTTGGCGTTGGCGGCGTCTCCATCGTCTCTCGCTCATCGAATGGGGGAAAAAAATGAAATAAAACCAAATGAAAAAAGGGGAAAGAGGAGAATGGACAAACGGCCAAACGAATTTATAAGGCGTAGTACCCGACACACACTCACACTCACACACGCACACGTAATACACATAATCAAATGTAATGCGCTGTGGGGCAATAGCCAGCAACTAGTAGTAGCAACAGCTTTGCCCCGGCTAAAGATTACAAAATACAAGTGCGACAAAAACAATGCGCTTGGCCGAGCTGACGATGCGCTACATAACTGATATATGACCTAATGATATTTTTCTGGGCATCTAATTTGACTTTCTGGGAATTTTCTATTTAGGCTGTTTAGATAAAATACTCTAAATTATATCAGAATTAGAAAAAAAGTTTAATCAAATCATTTATTTAAGCATCGCTTATCGAAATAAATCTATATCCAATTTATTCAGAATAATACTAGCTTCAAAAAAGAGTTAAAGTATTAAAATATGACTCTGCAAAAAATTTACAATTATCAATGAAAATTTTAATCAGTTGATTTATACTCGAAATATAGTTGAATAAATTCTGTAACCACTATTTTCTATATTTATCAATTTTAAATTTGTCTTTTCAAGGTTGCGAAAAATTCAATATATGCACTCGTAATAGAGGTGCACACGCACCAAAAGCCTCTGACTTTTTGCCTATGTCACCCATTCTCATTTCTATTCTCATACCTATTTGTCGTTACATGTTTTGTTTATTTATTTTCACTATTACGTTGCCACTTTCTTATTTGGCTGGCAAGACGGCAAGCGTGAAATATTGCAAACCTGAAGCGTATTACGACTGACAGTGCAAATAAAGGGGAGCTGCACACTTACACTGACACCCGTGTGTGTGTGTGAGTGAACGTCACATACATATTCGCATGCTTCGGTTTTGTTCATAAGTCGCTCAACGTGTCGTATGCTTGATATTGATGTCGTCGTCGTTGTCGATGATGTTGACGAGTCAAGCGAATGTGTCAAACAGTAATAATCAGTTTCAAGGCAGCAGAGTTAACAATGCACAGCACCCACACACACACACACACACACACTGCCATCCTCACACACACGTCGTGGTAAACCCTTAACAATGCCCTGACGTGCCACATGGCGTATGCGTTACATTTTGTCAGCTTCCCAAACTTCGCAAACGCTGGCAGCCCTATTAAACGCACATTATGCAACAAAAAAAGAAAACAAGAAGAACTTTGCATTGCATAAATTGAGACATAAGGGTGCACTGAGAGAAATATTTATGAGTTGAACAGCAGAGAACCTTGACAAGGGTCAAGTGAATCGGGTGCATTTTGAAGGGTTTTAAGTTGGATTCGCATTTGAATAAAGTTTGAAATTGGGTACTTTTATGTAAGCTAGTGAATTAAGACTGGCATATCTTTAGATTGATTTTTGATAAGCTTAAAAGAGTGTTTAGCTTAGTTAAAATTTTAATTTCTTCGATTTACTTAAATTAAATTACTTTCAAATAATTTTTTGTCACTTTTTTATAATTCCTTGTCAAAATTAGCAAGCACTTTGGCATATTGAATTTGCTTGTTTTGATCGTACGCAAAATCTGGCAAATTATTTGTCCAACTGTTAAATATTTGATGGCCACTTTGCATTTAAAAGCTCATATGACGGCATTTAGTAATATTTGTTTAATCTGCTAAACAAAATAATAAGGCAAAGTAACTAATTGATAAATATTTAAGAGGTACTTAGACAAACAACATTGCCAGATTACATGATTTGACCCAGAACATTAGATACTGCTTTTAAACTAAAATTAGTTTGCAGTATATATATATTGTACGAATTTTAGTAGTAATCTTGTCAACTGAGATAAGCCTTGACAAATACTTGAGATAATAAATATTTATAAATTAGCAACAATAATTGATAATTACTAATGTTAAGCGATGACAAGAGGATAATGGCAAATGTGAAGTATTTCAAAAGATTAAATCAGATAATCAGCACTTAGCTCGCAGTGCAACACCCCTTAAGCCCAAGCCAAGTTTCACGCAGATTTGCTTATGAAACAGCCCCAGTTACCGTCACAGTCGACGTAGTCGTCTTATCAAGCAAATTGAGCGCTCATTCACACGCAACAAATAAATATACAAAAAAAAAAAAAAAGTAAAGCAGCAGCAGCTACGTCAAATATTTGTACATGTAGCACCAAGTGTGGCTCCAGGGGTTCTGTGGCAGCTGTAGCCAGTGGATGTAGTCGGTGGGCTGTGGGGCACAGGGGTGTAGGCATCTGTGTGCCGTCGTCGTTGACGTCGTCGACGATGTCGCGCTTTTGGCTGCACTTAATGAAGCCAGCGCCGCACTAACTAAATTGACTTTATTGCTGTGCAAATGGGCGTGCGGCTTATTATTTGTTGTTGCTGTTGTTGCCGTTAAGTATGTATTATAATAATAATATATTTACATATCCACACACTCGCAGACACACACAGATTGAGAGAGTTTCCCCTCGCGAGTCGAGGCCTATGCAAACACTCATTGTCAGTGCGTTCGTCATTTTGTTCATTGTACTTCATAAATATTATAAATAAAACATGGGCATTGTCTCCACCGCTACAGTTTGTGCTATAAATATACATAAATAACTCATGAGCACCCAACACACACACACACACACACACAAACCATAAGCGAAGCAGCTTTTAAATAAATAATTTGCAATATAATGTATTTAAATATGTTAAGTGTAAATTAAATTAAACGTTGCATTCAATTACAAATAACATGCAAATTTATTGCACGAAAAGTTGAAAAGTTTTGTTCGTGTTTGTGTGTGTGTGTGTGTGTGAGTTTTGGGGTAGGTCTGCAAAACAACTCACGCTGTGGACCCCTACTATTCCGAGAACTCAATCAAAAGCAAACCGATTTTCGCTGCAAATTAATTTTGGTTCATTTTGGTTGTATTTAATTATTTATGTTATTCATGATTTTCCTCGATTTAAAACCGCAAATACCTCACCAAAAATTTTAAACAATTTCATGATGATCACTTTTGTCACGATTTGGCATCTACTTTGATTTGACATCCAAATTTTTTTTATATATTAGTAAAAATGTTTGAAATTTGACCCATGTCTATCGGTACAAATATAACATGAGCAACAACCAAAAATTGTGTTTCTATATTTAATTTGACAAAGTTATGGTCGTTGATATATAGTTTGTTCAGAATATTTATTGTCCAATTTAATATTTAAACGCAAAATGAATGCCATACTTTTGCAAATACTACTGATCTCTAGATTGTTTTGAAATGTAATGATTTTTTGCAAAACTTATTTTTTTAATTTTTATACAATTTGTGTTGTCTTTTGGTAGGCACAATAAAAATATTGTATAAATGTGAAAAAATATATAAACATTGCTGGGGTACATGAACTAATTAGTTGTAAATATAGCCGTCTTTATTAGTGCTTATGGCCTTTTTAGCTGACGTAGCGTCGATGGTGTTTGGTTATACCCTTCATATCATAAGATTGTGGCTTTAAATTGTAGGGGCTTTCGTGTTTTGGTTTGTTGTTGTTATTTTTAGAAGCCATATCGCTTATGAAGCAATTAAGAACGCTAATGCACAGACGCCTTGAGATTATGTATATGTAAGTATATATAGAAATTTAGCTGTGCGTAAATATGGGCACTTGTTTAGTAATTAGCGAGTTCCTCCAGCTATTTATATAGGCCTTATAAACAAATGTTAGCTTGGGTTGGATTTATCATGTGAATGCAGTTGCTAACTACGACCGAAGCTTTATATATTTGAGTGCACTCTGGCTTAAATTATATTATGGCCGGAATATACGACAAGAAGTAAGACAAAAATTTAAAAATGTTTACATAAATAAAAGTGTTTAAATATAAATTTTGTTGTCATGAAGAGAAATTTGATTTATTTGTTTATTTAATTATTTGTGTTAATACATTTTTGTTGGTTAGCATTTTTGGGGGGTTTTCTTTAAGAGTTTGATTATATTTAAGTTTATATATAATTATGATATTTATACATATATGCTTAGAATGATGGTGTTCAGATTTGCTCAGGATATGCCTTGTACAATGGGTTCCTTATCTCTGCTTGACACTTAACCGCACTTTTAGCGGCTTTCCCAGCTGTTCGGCACTTAAGATGAATATATTCATACACACCCATACACTGAAATCTTTTGTCTACTCTCAGTTAATCTTGACATTTCATCGCGATTACTCGACATTTGTTGTTCGCTGCAAACGAGACAAAAGCTAACGGAAATTGAAACACGCTTAATTATTATTAATTTGCATGATTTGTGCGACATGAGGGCGCCGTTCAGTTAGCGTCAATATATTTTGGCTGGCTGTCAATACAAAAGCCCAAGCAAATCTATCGATGATGCTGCAAACAACAGAAAAACACACACACACACACACACACAATGGTGATCAATGGCCTGGCCCCTTTGGCTAAGTGAACACGTCACAAGTGCGTGAAACTGTACTTGGGTGCCCGCAACTGAATGGGGAGATGGCATTGAGTGCCGTCTGGTCACGGGTGCTCCAATAGCCATCCAATTAGGCTTGACATCATCGGTGTCGATGTCGGCGATGTTGGTGTCGATTCACTTGCCACACGGCTTATGCGAGTGCTCTATTTCTTTCTACACCCTGTGCGAAAATCTTAAGTGGGGCATATACAATATTTAAATATTTCAATTCATTTAATTTGTGCGGCTTTAAGGTAAATGCCAGAAAAACAGAACTTAAGAAAACGGGCTTTAAAGTTACTTTGCCTAAAATAATTAAGCTTGCAACCGATTTTGAACCGAACCGATTCGCGGCGAAACGAAAAATTAATATACCCAAACTTGATTCACTTGCCACTTGCATTTAAAAATTATTTAATTTTTTTAATGAATTTAATTTGTGCAACTTTAGGATAGATGATAAACAAAACTTAACAAAATGTGCCTTTAAACTAAACCTTAAAATAATTGTATCAAAGGGAAAAATGGACGTACTTTTACTTGAACCCTTTCACATTTTTTCAAAGAATAATTTTCTTAAAATATTTGCAATATTTTTATAGACATGAAAGTTAACAAATTTAATTAATTTTTTAATATCCTCTTTTTATATTCATTCATTATGTTCGTTATGCGAACCAAGGTTCGAATCAAGCATTGAATCATCAAAATAATATTATATTCAAGTTATTTATTAGAAAAGAAGTCAGAAGAGCATCTCATAGTCTATTACGCCTCACAGCTGCAACTGTTTTCTTCGAATTTGTTATAATTTTATTTTTGCACATTTTTTGATTGCCTTAAATTGTTTAAGCTGGTTGACAATTCAACTGCTGGCGTCTGATGTTCACTTGTGTGTGAGTGTGTTTGGGTGTGTGTGTGCGCCTTTTTAATCGCCACAATAGATTTGACATTCAGTTAAAAACTGGCGGCAAAGCTCTGCCCCCGGCTTGGCAGCTGCTGTTGGCAGCGCTTTTGTGGTGCGTGGCAGCGGAAATTCCCAGCAGGTGTGTGACAGTGTGTGTGTGTGTGTGTGTAGAGGTCAGTGTCTGCCCCGACCTGCCCGCGGGCCACGTCCGAATAACTGCACAAATTACACAGGCGTAGACAGCGCAACGCTGCAGAAAGCAATGTAATTTCAAAATTTACGACATTCTACAGTCATTACACCTTACGACGTCTTGGTGGCCACGCCCACTTCGGCTTGCGCCCATGCGAAATTCGCATACAACTTCCGCACAAAACTTTCGGTTTTTCTTTCTGCTTCTCCTACATTTCTGCTTTTTTGTTTGTATGCAAATTTTTATTACATTTCTCTGGGAAAAAACGCGTTCAAATTGACTCCAACCTCAGCTAAACTGCCCCTCCCCTTAATTTCCCGCCGCCCCTCTTTCAGGCCACGTTGTCGTTTGGTTAGCTGTCCAAAAGAGAAGAAAAAAAACAGCGAAATTAGCTTGCCTTATCGGCGCTTGGTCTCTTCTGGCCCAGTGCTCGTTGTTGGCCTGGCTGAGAAGTGCGAGTTTTTGCATTATTGCGAATTCCCATTAGGGAATTATAATGGCGAGCACTTTGGTTCACTTGAATTGCTTGTAACAGCTGCCGGACTAAGTTCTAGCCACTTAACTAGCCGTTTGCTTGGCTCCCAATTCAAGTATTATTTATTAGCTGCAATTGACTGGGGTACATATATGTTGGTGTGCGTGTGGGGCAGCAATTATATTGATCAGCCTATACTTTAGTATTCAGACAAAAATTTTTTAAATTTAATTTTGAATTAGGCATACATTAATTTAAAATTTCTTATTCTCTGCTAACCATCCCAACATTTTTTTTAATTTTGAAATATTATCTATATACATTATTTTATCCTTATTAGCCTGACATTTAATGTAATCAAAAATAATATTTTAAATTTGTGACTTAAGTATTATTTAATACCATTTTATATTGAAAATGAAATCAGTAGAATTTAAAGATTACCTTTATTTGTATTATTAAAACTGTTGACCAAGTAAAAGGGGCTTTGTTTGTCGCATACCCTTTTTTCAATCATCTCTTGACCAACTTAATATAATGGCTCCAACGCCAGTTGTGTCCTCGTTGAAGCAATGTAGATGTTGTCGTACAGCATATTTTACGGCCCCCTTCCTCCCAGCCACGTCTCGTTGAAATTGAAGTTGAAGGACACTTCCCTCAAGCCCCCCGCCACCCCTAACTGTTTTTTGTTGACGCTTTTGCTTTATGAAATTCAAATTGAAATTGAATTTGGTATGCGGAATTCCGAGTGGCTTCGTTCGGTTTATTTTGACTCGAGCGCAAAAACTAATTAATTATACGTGCAAATTGTGTGATAAATGCCATTTGTATGCTTGCCACCGCCGTTCCCTTTCCTGACCTCTGCCCCCCGCCCAGCAACATTCTTTCCTTCTGCTTAGTTATGCCACTTGTTTATATTACACTCCTACTATTTCTTTCTGTTTGTTAATTTCAATTCCAACATGTTTTGCGCTTGTTCTGTGGCTTTTGCATATTTATGCAGATTTTCATTGATTTTGTAGGCAGTGTGTGGTGGGCTGTGGGCGTGGCATAACAAATAACACAGATGCTGCTGCTGCTGCTGCACTTGGCTGGCGGCTGAGCAACAGCGTCAACTACATCAACAACCACAAGTGTCCTTGTGCCCGTTAGCCGCAGCTGCAGCTTATTTTGGAGCAAATCTATTTTAATGCCACTAGCCGCTAGCCTACGCCCACGCAAGGCCCCGCCCCCCCCCCTCCCCCTCTCTTTGATAATTGCATTATGCGCTATTTGTTATTTTTAATCAACGCAACATCTACGCAACTTATTCGTAACTTATTCACTTGCACTCGCACAAATGATTCACGTATAGAAAAATATTTTAAAATATGCGAGCAGACAACGCATCAACTTGTACAGATTGACAGGGGCTCCAAGGGGGGGGGGGGGTTAGATTCGTGCTGGGAGCGCCACGCTCACTTAGCGCTACGAGGCATGCAATTTATTTGAACTTGCGTCTCGGCGAGTGCCAAGTCCTTAAAATTAATGTTGCCAATTGAACTTGACCCAAAAAGAAAGCTGTGAAAATTGCATTTTTGTTCTATTTGTTTGTGTTTTAGTTTAGTTAGCTGCTTGACTGCCGAAATTAACGAGGCGCAGAGGCTGCGCTCAAGAGCAAGATTAATAACGAAATATGAAATGAAAATCTTGTGCGCTTATTTATTGAAGACTTCAGCGTTTGCCTGTCGACTTGAATTACAAATTAATTTGGCTTAGTTGGCTGCACCACTTGCATAAATAGTGCCTGCTAATGGAATTTTCCTATCCACTGACCTATAAATAATTTATTGTTATTTATGGTGGAGGGTCAGCGCGCATACTTAGATTAAATAGTTTATACTTGTATTACAGAATTGGCCTGTATTCCTTATCAAGTATATTTCCGTTTGTAAAGTTTGCAATTTAGAATAATTGTTTGATTTACAAATTTCTGTTTAAACAGCCAGAGAAAGAAACAAGAAGTTTTTATAAAATTATAATCCGTAAAAACATAATTTTTTAAAATCTATTTTCCAAATTATTATCCTTTGCATTAATAATTAAATACAAATAATGTACAGACAAATCTTCTGAGAACGAATATTTAAATAGTTTTATTCAATTTCGGAAATGACAATTTGATGTCAGACCACAAAACTGGTGTAAAACTAATTAAATGCTCTAATCTAGGGAAAATATTTTCGCACTCAACCCTTTAAATGGCATTATCAAAGTAAAAACAATAAGAGAAAACATTTATCTTAGCGTTGCCGAAGTTTAAATACAATTTATCTGTATAAATATCAGATGTGCGATTTGAGAACAAAACCATAAATAATTACTATTTTTATTTCTTAGATAAAAACTTAGGAAGCAAAGCCGATTGTTTTTATTAAAAAAATAATATGTAGTAATTTGATGTTGACAAGCTCTTTCTCACAGTATAGATTTAATTTACTGAGTTTAGTCAAAATATCTTAAGAAATCCACGATATTGTATATCGTTACATATTGCATGGAAAAATTTGAGTATCCTCTGCAAGAGCATCAAAACCACAAAAGCTGCGGACTTTCATTTGTGATGCAATTTCTGTGTTATCTGTTAAATGAATTAATTATTCTATTTGAAAGCAGAAATTCAGTCAAAGCAAATAATTAAGTTAACAGAAAACAGAGCCAACATTGAAATGAAATCTTAAATAAGTAGTGTAATTTCTCGCACATCATTCTTAGCAGCAAACGAGAAGCTTAAAGCTTCGTTATATGATATCAAGAAGATCCACTTTCCATAATCCTCTTAGCATACGCAAGATGCATTTTCTGTGCCAATTAAGCCAAAAACAGCTAGCTGCGGATAAAATGTTTCAATTTATGCGTATTATGGAAACATATACGACTCGAGTGTCGTGAGCGTACTCAATTATATATGACCCAAATAAGGCCAGTCTAAGTGCATATCCCATTGCTCCCAATTTTACAGACTGCGTCTGAGCATCTGTTTGGCAACTGAATTGAAAGTGCTTTTGACTGTACAGCTATCAGCTAACACCTGTCCCTTCAAGCCCTCCCTGGTCATAAGTATAAGCTGTGAGTAAGCTCGTCTCTGTTTTTGTTTGATATCAAATGCATTCATGTTTAGTTTTGTAATTAAAAGTGTAATTCTAGCGGCACGCACAAGCACCTGAGAGTTCTGCACCCAGTAGGAGAGGTGGGTTGGCATTAGCATGCAAATGTATGCGCTCCAGTGTCGAGTGGCAAAAGAAACATTCAAGGTAACCCAGGCACACACGCACACACACAACTGCAATTACATTCGAGTGCTTTGCCTGCTCCGTATTTGATAAGTACAAAAAAATGTTGCATACTTTTGAGCGCCATACAAAAATGGAAAATGCGTTGACGGCTGCTGCGCTGCTATCTAGAAATGGAAATGTAAATGCGAATGTATATGCAAATGTGAATTTAATTGCACGCACACTTGAAGCTGCTGCTGACACGCCCCAAAATCTATACCCTTGCAGCCAGCCCCTGGCCACAACCGCAGCTGTACGACGTCTTTGAGTACACTCACCGAAACTAATGAAGATCTTTGTACTTGAGATAATTCTTCCAAAATTCTTATATTTTATATTATATTTCACTAATTTCATAATTTCAAATTTTCACTTAAGTATTTTTTACTTTTTTATTTGTTAAACTTTACAATGAGTTTTTAATTCAAATATGATTAGTGCCAAATTTAAAAATATTTTAAAAAGATATAAAAAATATAAAAATATATATCTCTCTCTGTCGTTTTATTTCTCAATAAATAAATAATTATTGTGATTTAAAATCGCGCTTTTCTCTGAGTGGAGTGGCCGCCTGTCAGTCAATCATAAAAGTTGCGTCACTTGTCGCACAGTTGTCATAAAAGTTTTGCAAAACCACTCTGTACCCCCCTCTCCTTTCATGTCCTGGGCTCCTTATAATATTTGAAAAATGTTTATAGTTGAAATATTGTTGGCCATATCTCTAGAACGCGCCTTTTGCTAGCTTCCTTCCTCGGCAACTTCCTGTCACGCTTCGAGGGCAACAGCCATATAAACATGATTGTTACTGCTGATGTTCTTGTTGTTGCTGTTGTTGTCTGTGTGTTTCATTTGAGAGGACGTGCAGGAAATTTGAGCAGCGCAGAAAAATCCATTTACGTAATTACTTCACGTTAACTTTTGCTGTGCGTCGCTTGGTTTTGCCCGAAGGTTTTTTGTTGGGTCTTGGGAATGTTTCATGGAAGAGTTTGCCGCCAGCCAAAATGAAATGGCGCCCCTGCAAGCCCATCCAACCATCGTCCGTCCTCATCATCCGACAGTTGAGTCCTTTTATTATTAAATTATTACACAGCAATGCTTATTGCTTTATTGGAAATCTTTTTCTCGTTCTCTCTCTCAACCCACTCTGGGGCACTAAACTTGTTAGTCCCTGTCGGCGGCCCTTCCTAATTAGATGAGGAGGTTCAGCCAACGCATATTGATTACGATGGCCGACAAAAGTTTGCGCTCGGTCTTGTTGCTAACCTCTTGCCCTCAATTATTGCACAATAATAAAAGCAATTTCCTTCTTGCTTCTTGCTTAGACCTCTTTGAGATATTTATGAGGCGCAGGCTGGGTGGAGCAATATTTGTGGCACCCAATTAAATATATTATTAAATATGAGGTCTAGAAAATTCTAATATAATTTCATGGGATTTCTGCAATTAAAATTAATTATGAAATATGAACATTTAAGATTCGGTCGAGGAACGTGTTAGAAAAAAAACCGAACAGAATTAAAATACTATAATTATTGCGCTTCTAATTTCGCCTTCCATAGCGTATTTATCTTCCACAAAAAAGAAAGAGTGGTTTTTCTTGTGGGTTACCAGCCAGTAAGCGTTTCGCCTAGCTAATGGAAAACTACCAATTTACAATAATAATAAATAAATACAGTTCTCGCTTCATGATAATAAATGCTCCCGGCCAAGGGCAGTTTCAATTATCAGAAAGCTTTAATTACGATTGACGTTTTTTCATTATTTATTTTTTCTCATTTTATTAAAGCGTAATATTAATGAAAAATGCACAGAATATGCACAATTTATTAATTAATTTAAATTAATTTATTCGTGTTGAGATGATAAATTGCAATATTGTTTTCAAAAAAAAAAAGTGCAAAAAAAACATGAATAAAATTAATGGTTTACCACAATTTAACTGAAATGATTTAAAAAAAAAAAACAAAACAAAATTGATTCGTGGACTGAACTCAACTACAAACCATTTTTTCTGCGTTTAAGGTATCTGATAGACATAAAGTCTGTTTACTATATAATTTACTAATAAGCATGTTTTATATTGTTTCAGATACAAGCGCAACTCTTTATAATGTAAGACAACACTTTAACTAGCCAACCGAGAAACGAGTTTAGCTGGGCAAACAAATAAGCAACATTCGCTGAAGAGCTGCGGCAACAGCCCCCAAAAACCCCCCAACGACAAAAAACAACGCAAAGGCGTCCAACAAGTTGCCGTCAACGCGCCCTTTGACCGAGTGGAACTCGAACTCGAACTCGTACTCACTCCCAGGCGCAGACACAGAGACAGCAGCAAAACGGCAGCCGTGGATACTAGCACGCTGCGCAGTTCAGCTACCGTGAAAGCGACGACGCCGCTGTCGCTGCCGCTGCCGCCGCTGACAATTTGTCAGCCGCCAGCGCCAACGCCGCCTTATCAACGGCTGACCAAAGCGTTGCAATGCGATCCGAGATGTGGACACGAGGTGAGTGCCAATAGAAGAGTTCGGCTCGAGTTGCGGTCAACATGGGAGTGGGCGGCAGCCACGGGGGGCGTGGGCAGGGGCGGGATTTAGGTGTGCTTGCTGTGTGCTGACGTCACAGACAGGAGCGAATTTGTTTAAATAAAGCTGGACTTAACTTCTAATCTTATTTCAAATAATTCAATTTAAGTCTGGGGAATTATGTGATGGAATTTATGAAAAACTGAAAGATTTCTTATTAAATTTATATTAGACATCCAAAATTTTAATATTCTCTGCAAGGATAAAATAAGTTCCTTTTAATTCATTTTCTAGATTTAAAACAAAAACTTTTGCTTCAAAATTAAGTATAATTTAGCTTAAGAGTAAGTTTTATAGTCAACACTTTGGTCAATTTTGACAAAAAACTTGAGCCCCGTCAATAAAAAATATTCGAAGATGAGTAAATTGTTGAGACTTTTATTTTATATCAATTTCAATCTAAAGGAGAAAGTTAAGGTTGTTTGAAATATGGGACAAACGTTGCACAAGCCCAATATAATCGAACGAATTATAAAGCTCGGAAACAGAGCTCGACTTTAATTTTTAAAAACGTCAATAACTCCTGAACTATATGAGAATATTTGCAGATTAGCTTAGTTTAAATTACTTGTGGCTTAGCACTTTTCTAGGGACCCAATTGGAAAGACAAACTAGTTGCGACCCTGGAACCAGATTAGTTAGCTAATGCACAAACCCAACGTTTGCAGTTGGCGTCGACGTCGACGTCAACGTTAGGGTCGCAGTTTGCTGCACTGCAATTATGTCGAGGTTCAAGGCTTATTTTCTTGCGCCCCAATGAGCAGGCAAACTGGGTGTGTGTGTGGGTGGGTGTGACTGTATTAGTGCGTTGGTGTGTTTGTTGCCTCCATTCATCGCTTTTGGTTTTGTTGCTGCTGTTGTTTGTTGTCGCTTTGTGTGCATACGAAATGCGCGTGTGGCAAATGTAATTCCGCCGCATTACGTATACGCCACGGCGTATTCTACGGCGTTAATTAACGTTGCGCTCTGCAGCTGGCGCTTTGTCTACAGCTTGGATTAAGAAAAGCTCAACCACAAAAGGCGCAGCAAGCGTGCAGCAGCAGCAGCAACTTTGCTTCAATTACATTTACCAAATTGCAGACCCCCTTGACCTTGGCTAACCGTCAGCCAGAGTGGGCGAATTGCGGCTTGAGTGCTCCTCAAATCCACATACGCTGTCATATGTACGAGCACTTGACATTGGCTTAAGTGGATTACTGGACGAGTTGCGTGGTGAAAGCTGAAATTCGCCAAATTCATTCTAATTGCATTAGCAATGTCAATTAAAACAGTTGCATTTTATTATCTTGAGTGGTTGACGGGGAAAACACACTTTAAAGAATTGCTTGCAGTTAGTTTTGAAGTACGCCCTCTTTAACACGATAGATACGTTCCCAAAAAATGTATATAAAATTATATTGGCTAAATGGGAATATATTAGCTTGATTAAAAAGTAACTTAAAGGTACAATAAATAATACAAATTCTTTTTAGAGTTCACTTGAAAATGTATTTTCCTTTAATATATAAAATAAATTGTGATTAGGAAAATAAAATCAGAAATTCATGCACATAAAAAAAGTAAAACTAATATAAATATACAATTTTATTCGCTGTCACTGTCAGTCGTAATATCACTGTTATTTGATAAATACACAAATATATTAAAAAGTCATGTAAAAAGAGAATTGGGTACACATATTAAAAATATATCCATAAATAACGAATGGTATTGTTGGAAAATATATGAGTATATGATGATAAAATAAAATAATACAACGATAATATTTGCATATAAAATGCAATGGTAGGTATATAGAATTCAATAAATTAGGGTGCTCTATTTGAGGATGACTGGGAGATGCCCAGTATGCAGGTTCGAATTACCCCACTAATATAAATAATAAATATGTTTATTGTTCAATCGTTATCAAATTTTGAGGGCATATAAATGACGTCCAAGTACGTTCACCTACCAAAAAGGTTTGTACAGACGAACGGACAGATGAATAAACAAACAGACAAACGGATGGATGGGATTACATATAGGCGGATAGCAATAAAAGCAAATGGAATTGGAAAAGCGTACCTCAGACTGTACCTTTAAATAGATTTTCAAGGAATTACAGCATATAAAAATTCTAAAATTTTTTAAAATTTTTGTTGGCTTCAAATCATTATTCGTGGAGTAGTAAGATTATCTATAAATTATTGTTAATTTGGAAATAGCATTGAAACTTATAATTAAAATTAGTATATATCTTAAATCAATTCACAATACGATTCTTTCTGTCCCAAAATCAGGTAACAATCGGCCGCCGCATTGGCCTCTACAGATTCTGTGGCGACATCGGACGCGGCAACTTTTCCAAAGTCAAACTGGCCGTGCATCAGCTGACACGAGGTGAGTTCGCCCCAATCCCCGCCGTAATCCAGCTGCCCAATGTGCGCTCAATTTGCAGACAAGGTGGCCATCAAGGTAGTTGACTTGGATCGCGCCGGCCTGGACGCCAAGGCGCTGCGAATGCTCTCCAGCGAGATCGCGACGCTCGAGTGTGTTCATCATCCCAACATATTGAGGTGAGAGTTGCCGTCTAAGGTCCAGCAGAGCTTCAGTTCTTGTGCTTCTCCCCAGGCTCTTCGAGGTGGTTGAGACGCTGGGACGCGTCTATCTGGTCACGGAGTGGGTGCGCGGCGGAGAGCTTTATAACCACATAACACAGGGTGGTCCACTGCGCGAGATTCACGCGGCGCCGCTGCTCAAGCAGCTGCTGCTCGCCGTCAAGCATATGGTAAGGTCTCAGAGGGGTGTGTCTGCATCCATATATCTCTGCATCTGATTTATTCCCCTTTGCAGCATAGTCTGGGCTATGTGCACCGCGACATTAAGGCGGAGAATGTGCTGCTGCTCTCCGAGGACCGGCTGAAGTTGGCGGACTTTGGTTTCAGCACTCAGCTCATTAACGGTAGGTGCCGGCATCTACTCCTATTTCTACTACTATTTGTCGCTCTTACATTCGACAGCATGACATTTTATCAAAAAATCAAAAAATAATATATTTGAAACGCAGAATTAATCTAGAGGACAAACCATGTAAAAAATGCCCTCAAACATGAAAATCGGTTCAGTTTCCGAGTGCTTTATATGTCAACATTTTTGTAAATTTTTGCATGATTTTTGACAAAAAATTTGACCCCCTCAGAATCGGTTTTACTGTTGTTTTTTATACTAATTGTGACAACCACAATCGATTAAAAATATAAATTTGTATTTCTAAATTTTGGAAAAAAAAAATTTTCGAAAATGAGTAAGGAAGGACATGCTTTTTTTGACAAAAAAAAAAAAGATAAAAATTTATTTTCAATAATGAATATATTTGAAATGCAGAATCAATTTAGAGGAGAAACCATGAAAGAAATGCCATCAAACATGAAAATCGGATGAGTTTTGATGAAGTTATGGGCGTTTGAAATATGGGAGCTATGGATCCGAGAGCTTTACTTGTCAAAATTTTTGCCAATTTTGGCATGCTTTTTGACAAAAAATTTGACCAGAATCGGTTTTATGTTGATATTATACTCGTTCGCAATGTGAAAAGATTTTATTGGGTTTGTCCAATGTCCGTCTTGCTATCCGTCCGTCTCTCCGTATGAATGCAATTTTTATCGGCGCTATTGAAGCTAGAGACTTGAAACTTGGAATATATATTCGTGAATACCCGCGTCCGGCTAAGTGTTAAGATTTTTGTTCCACGCCCACTAGGAGGCTGGAAAATCGATAACATGACGGTGGCAAATCGATAAAAGGTGAATATTTCGCACAATATTAAAGCTAGAGTCACCAAATTTGGTATGTAGATTGCTGGTGAGCTCCCTCAAAGATTGCGAGAGTTCTTCTTTGTTACCACTCCTTTTTACTACTAATTCATACTTCTACCTAATACTACTGCTTTCTTCACCCACTTTCTTCTCCTTACCTCAGGTGCCAATCAGAAGCTGGATACGTTTTGTGGCTCTCCGCCGTACGCAGCACCGGAGCTGTTCTCCGATGACCATTATATTGGCGCACCCGTCGATGTCTGGGCTCTGGGCATTCTGCTCTACTTCATGGTCGTCGGCAATATGCCATTTCGTGCACCCACCATACCTGGCCTCAAGGCAGCCATACTCAAGGGCGATTATCTGCTGCCCGGCCAGCTGAGCTTGCCCTGCATAAGACTAATTCGTAAGTGTAATATATATATAGATCCGTTGTGTTTCTACGACACCTGGAAGATAGAGCAGAGCACCACTTGGGGGAAATATTTGTTAAAGCAAAACCTAAACATTTTGGCTTTTTGCGATAAGAAGTGAGGGTATAAAAATGCGATAACATTATTTAAAGTTCAACGAAATATTTATCTAAATGTTGCTTAAGTATTCTTGTTAAAAAAAGTAACTTTAGTGTTGCGAGATAGGTTATAAATATATATTCAAAATTGTTGCATTAATTTTCTAACTTTTCCATTTTATCTCATTCTCAACATATTAAAGGAAAAACAGTTTATCTTATTTTAGTTCAATTCAATTATACAAATTGGGGCAATAACATTGTTGTTCGACTTTGTAAATGCTCCGAACAAAAGTTTGCCTGGCAATAGAGATGGGAAGCACTTTTAGAAGTTGTTGTTCAACTTAAATGTTAGGACTTCAGTTTAAGCCAGCTAATTTGTTTGTCAAACTCTCTGTCTCTGTCTCTGCATCTATCTGTCTCTCTCGCACTGCAGAGCGCATCTTAATCCATGTGCCCGCCCAGCGGCCCACCATCGACGACATGCTGAACAGCCAGTTCGTCACCTGCCCCAAGCTGAGCGCGGAGCTGATGCAGCTGGAATTGAATTTGCACAGCAAGCCCGCCAAGCGCTCCATTTTCTGGGCCCGCAAGTCGCATCGGCTGCGGAAGAGCGCCTCGTTGCGGGAACGCTATGCGGAGGTGGTCAAGAAGCCGGCGATTAGCATGAATACCCGCCAGCAGGACGAGATGTTTGTGCGCAGCTTTCTGCATCCCATCGAGCTGGGTCACGAGCAGCCGGCGGCGGCGGCGGCGGGGGCCAATGCCAAAGAGCTGGAGGCGCATGGAGGCGAGCACACCGCGAAGCGTTCCGGGCCGGGTCGGCGTTATTTGTTCTGCGGCACGCTGAAGAAGAAGATAACACCCATCGAAACGGAGCCGGAGAAACAGCTCTCGAACGGCGGCCCGACGGCCAAGCTCAGCCAGTGGAGCATCGAGGTGGCCGACGATTGTCCGCTCTTCAAGAACTACGACGCGGAGACGGGCGCCTGCGTGATGCTGCCCACGATCACGGACGATCTCAGCCAGCTGACCGCGCTGGAGTTCGAGGCGAGGCAGCTGCTCGCCGAGCTGGGCGTCAGCACCCAGATGCTCATCGATGCCAGCCCCAGCGGGCCGCGCTCCGACATCATCGGCGCCTACCGCATCGTCGTCAATCGGCTCCAGAAGCAGTCCTGGCTGGCGCGCAAGCACGTGGAGATGGCGCTCCAGCTGGAGCCGAAGCCGGAGAAGCGCATCGACCGGCAGTGCTGCATCTTGTAGGGCCCGCAACTTGTTGAATGTTTAATGTTTAATCAATAACTATAATTAATGAATTAGTGTCAATTTAATGGCCCCAGTTCGGCTGGCGGGCGATAAGTGTGTTTCTTGTTATTTTAGCGTAGAGCGAAAGAGCTGAAAAGTTCCTTATTTCGTATAGGTTCTGAGTTTTGTAAACTGTTAATTAATTGTATTAAATTCAAAATGATATCGTATGTGGTATGCGCGCGCTAGACTGGTTTTTTATGCCCTGAAACCCGTCGAAAATGGGGAGAAAATGGGTGTGATGGTTTTGTATAGTCTCAATGCGCCCAAAAAAATCGTAGTTTGATGCGAGATTTAGGATAAAAGAGCTGCGAAAGTGTTCGATTTGGAATAACAATTTGACAAATTGAACAGAAAGTGTTTTCCAAATATTAATTAAACATAATGAATTGTCTAATGGCACACCTAAAAAGCAGATGAGCAATGTAAAAGAATAATAAAGGCACAATTTTGCAAGTTTTTTAAAAAAATACTATATACAAACGAAATGAAATTAAACTTTTGATAAAAATAAATCATAGCCCAATAATCCAAAGTATAAACGATAGATATTTCATACATTTTTAAAATTATTAAAAAAGAATTTTAAATTACAACGAAACATAAACTTTGTCAGCCAAACTATAATCTAGTTTTTTGGGGCGCTGAGATAAACACTTTTTAACATTTTAGCAAAAATAAAATGAAGAACAAAAAAAAATAAAAAAAAACCAGTCTAATGTGCGTGTGGTTCGATTAAATCTAGTAAAAATTTATATACATACATACATAGAGTCCAAGTATTATGTATTTAGTTGTTGGTCCATTTTTTGAGCATATATATATACTAACTATATACACTTACGAATTATACGAATAACATACATATACAATATGAAAACAAAAGCGGTTCAGACTACTCTCAACTTCCATATAAAAATGGTGTTTTAATCAATTAATAAGGTAGTTTGTATTCATTATAGAAAGCATAAACATTGCGTTTGTGTGTGTGTTGTTAGTGTATATGTGTGTGAGTGTTTGCCAAATTGTCTCCCGTGGAGTCAATAACTCGTACAATAAAGCATATGAAATATATATATATGTATTATATATATATATGTGTTTGACTGTATATCTATACATATATATTCGTATCTATATATGTGTGTGTTCAATCGTAAACAAACTAAAAAATTTAACTCTAGTTTTCTTATAGTTTATAGCCATTCGGCAGCCGCAGCATCCGCTTTAGCTGCCCAGCTGAGCAGCTGCTCCAGTTTCGTACGGATTTAACTGTATAAAGCACGGCGCAGTCGCCGGGAGAGAGCACCTCTCTCTCCTTCTGTCCCTCTCTCTTTCACTCGCTCTCTCCCTCGCGCTGTGTGCCGCGGCCCCCCTCAGATGGGCGCACTGGGCTTCTCGCTGCTGCCGCCTGCCAATTGGAGCGCATTGATAACACACAAAATTGAGTGAAATTGTTGTTCGGCTAGCACTCACCCAGCATGGCAAATGGTTCCGAGTCGCTGCCGGCGGGCCAATCGATGTCCGGCATGGCGGGCCACTCAATGTCATCCGCCGTGTCCCAGTCGACGGCTCGCGACTGACTTATCTCGAACAGGGCCGGCGTACAGAGGCTGAGCACCTCCTGGCGCAGCTGTTGCAGCAGCTCGTCGAAGCTGTCGCGCGTCTTGCACAGGAAACAAACGGCCAGCGAGGGATCCATGGCGCTGAAGCCCAAGCGGGCCGCGTACCTCTGATGGTAGCTCTCGTCCAGTTCCTGCTCCGCGGCCGTTGTCTTCTGGGACACGGCGCCGGCCCGTTGCGTCGTATGCGGATCCAAATACAGCACCTCATCGTCCACGTAGCCGAGGAAGTAGAGCGCCTGATTGGGCCGGCCGCCAATCATGCCGCAGCTGCTGTTCAGCTCAAAGCAGCGCTTCAAGGCGGGTATATAGATGGGATTAATATCGCTAATGCCCAAGCGCAGCGGCACAATGAGCAGCAGCGGCTTCCACGCCGACTCGCCGGGCTCCTGGCAGCGTGTCACTGTAAGCAAAGGATATTTTTATTTCGGTTTCAACTTGGGTCTGGCTTAAACTTACGTATCTCATCCAGCACCACGGTGCTGTCCATGGCCACGTGTACGACCAGCGAGCACCAGTCGTCAAAGCCCACCAGGATCCTGAGAAAGAGTTATTTCATTTAATATTTATAGAATAATCAGCTGTTATTAGCCGATTGGGTATGGGCAAGGTACTTTAAATTCAATTAAAAATCTTTGTTCTTTTATAGTTTGAGTATTGGATTTTTTACTTGGATATATTGGCTTTTTGAAAGCTTGCAAAGCACGGCTTTAATTGTGGTTTATCCAAAATAAAGAAAGCAGGATTTTAGTTAACTTTTTAAAATTATCTACCATAATTTAACTTTTGCCCTTGGTTTCCTACATTTTATCCAGGCTGTTGGGCTTTGAACAAAAATTGCACAACCCGATTAGTTTTTATATGACTAATTTTCACAAATATCTTTGAAATTTAAAATTAAAAAATTAACTACCCAAGTTTGGATAATTTATAAAAGTTAAAAAGTATGAAATATCTTTGAACTCAAATTTTAAATCGAATAAAAATTTAATTTTTGCTCAATAATTTAAAAACCCCCACCTACGTTTTTTAACTAAGCGGAAATTTAAAAGCCCTGCATTAGTGTGCATACTTAAGGTAGCTACTGTGATAGAATTCAGCATTCCAGCATTCAGTCAGTCAATCAGTCGGGAAAAACACTTGTGTCCAAGGGATTGGGGTCCTTTGCACCTACTCACTTGAGTATTTGGGCCACAGTATTGGGGCCGAGCCACTCGCCGACGGCCTTGTTCTGCGAATTGCCCATTAAGGCAATTTGATGTATGGAGTAGTAGCTTTTGCGCGTGTCCTCGAACCGATTGACAATCTTCAGGTAGGTGGCGTCGCGACAATCGGGCGTCCAGAACCAATCGCGGCCCAGGTGCAGTTCGATCAGGGCCTGGGCCAGCACCATTTGGCCGCAGCGCAGCATGCAGCCCCAGCCCTTGTCGCTGGTCAGCTGCATCTCGCCCAGGGGCACAAAGCCGTGGCGATATGTGCACCACAAGCGCGACTGAATGTCGCGCCGGATGAGCTCCAGCTCTGCAGAATGAACGTGAATGGGGTGCTCATTAGTTTGACCATCAGTGTGTAGTACGCTGCACTCGACTCACCCTGTATGGCGTTGTAGCGTCTGCCCAGCAGCCAAACGCTTGTGTTGCGCTTCGGTATATCCTCCGGCTCGCCGCTGCCCACAGCGCCGCCGACGGCGCCAGCGAGCATGCTGTCCGGCCCGAGATAAGCCTCAAAAACGCTGTCCATGCCGCGTGTTAACTGCGCGTAAAGGCTAACCAGCATCTACGCCTCGCCTCCTCCCCCTGCGCAGTTCCGTTGTAGTGCGTCGCTGGTCAAATGACGTTGTTTTTTTTGGATGTTGCTTTGTCTTTGTTTTGGCTAAGGCTGTTACCAGGGTTGCTGCGGCGGCTGTTGTTGTTACTTTTTATTTGTTATTGTTGTTCGTGTTGGCTCACAGCACTTGCTTTTGTTGCTGGCAGTGTTACTGTTATTATTATAATTATTACAAACTAATCACAAAGCAGTTTTGTCGCATATGCTAATCGTGGCAACTGATTTTCATCTCGTTTTTTATTGTGAGTAAGCTGATTACAACGATAACAAAAACTCTGCGCTCGCAGCGTCGTCAGCTGCGTTATGCCGGTATGACATCACCTACATTTTTGCGTTTCAATTATGTTGCCACATATTTTGATGAATATTGCTCACATATTTAAGTAACTAGTCTAATATAACCTCCTTCGCACAACATTAGTGTTATAAGTTTACTTAGTTTTTCCTTACTAATATTCATAGTTCATTCTAATTAAAATGTATTTTCTAATAAAGATTTAAATGTCATACAGGCAACAGTGCTGTCTCTGGATATTGCCGTTCGATAACCTGTTATCGACTTCAATTACATACCATTTCGCAGTGTTCGCTAACGCAGCGCCAGAAAAGTAAATATTTACAGTGTTACTAACAGCTGATTTGGCGCGTGGATTTAAAAATGTAAACAAAGCAGGTTAAATTGGTATTTACGGAGTTAATAAATGCAAGCGAAAGATATAAAACCACGTTTAGACTTTTAATCCACAGAATTTGTTGTTTAAATCGAAAAATTCATCCGCCTCGTTCTCGCTCTTTTGCAACATTTCGGCATTCGGATCCGCATCGAGATCACCAGCGCCCGCTTTGCGTGCCGCCTGCCGCTGCTTCTTCAGACGCTTCTTCTCCACCGCCTTGACGGCCGCCTGCTCCACCTCCGACTGGCGCTTCCAGGGCGGCACAAAATCCGCACACCAATCGTACAGATAGCAATAGAAATCAAACATGAGGCGCGAGTCCGCCAGCAGAAAGTGCTCCACATGGTAGCGCACGTCGAGCCGATTGCGCAGCAGATCGTACAGATTGTAGATGAAGGCGCCGCAGTAGAGCTGATTCATGCGCGGACTGCTCCGTGGCCGATCCAGCAGCGCGTTCAGGCCGTTCAGCTGGTAGAGCACCGACTGGAACTCGGCGAAGGCGTGCAGCACCGTGGTGGAGTACAGGTCGTACTTCTTCTTGAATATCTCCTGCATGTGGAAGTGCGGCAACAGCTTCTCCTGCACCAGATAGCAGTCCGACTTGGGCACGTGGGCCATGCGCTCTGGCACGGGCAGCTCCAGCAGCGCGGGCTTAACGCCGCGCCTCACGCCCGCCGCCGCCTCCTTGTCGCGCACCGCCCGCTCCTGCTTGAGGATCTTGCCGAAGCGACGCTGAAACTCCTTCAGCGACCGCTCCGCGGGTATGGTGACGTCCACGGTGCGCAGCACCACCAGGCACAGCAGCAGCGCGTGCAGGTGGAGCAGGTCGCAGTGCTCCGACCGGTGCAGCCAGTAGACGATGGCCAGGAAGTACAGCTGTAGGTCGGCCGGCAGCAGCTCCAGGCGCTCGAACAGCTGCGGCACATTGGCGTGCGGCACGCGCGCCTCAAAGACCGCCCGTAGATGACGCGCATCCGGCGCCTCGGGCACAAACTCGTACGCCGGCGGCCGCTCGATGGCCTGGCGATAATAGCGCACATTCGTCACGCGCAGCGCCCGCGTCAGATAGGTGTACTCAATGGGCAACGGCTGGCCCTGCTCGTCCAGCCGGGGCTCCGTTGCGGCGCCCGCCACATGATGGAGCAGGGCGAAGCTGTAGTTGAGTATGGGCAAGGCCAGCGCGTTGGCGTCCTGGTGCGCAAAGTGCTCGATCTGCGGATTGTTGACGTACTTGCGCAGGTGCAGCAGGTCGACGAAGTAGCGCGACAGGTGTGCCGGGTAGAGCTTGGCCAGGAACCACTGCGGGAACAGCAGCGTCTTGTCCTCCACATCGGGTGCATCGTCTGCTTCCTCCTCCTCGCCATCATCATCATCTTCTTCATTGCTGTTCAGCTGCTCCGCATCCTGGCCCTTCACTTCTTCTTCCCTTTTTTCCTCCTCCTCCTCCTCCTCTGCAGAACTCTCTTCTGAGCTGTTGGCCACCTCCTCAACTTCACTTAGTTCGCCCTCATCCTCACTGGCTGGCTCGATGTAGGGAAAAGCATTCTCGTAGTGCTTCTCAAAGAAATCGTAGGCGTGGCACAGCTCGTTCGAGTAGCCGGAAATGGCTGCCTGCACCTGGGACACCAAGGAATCGCGCTGGAACTGCACAAGTTGGAAATATAATTTAGTTTAAATGCAATTATAGTCTTAAGCTTAGAACTAAACGTGTTAAATACTTCTCCCCCTGCAAAATCTACAAAATAAAAGCTTACCGGAAGCTTTAATGTGCTTATTAAGTTAATATTCCTGTATGCAAAATTATTTAGGCTGCAAAATTTCGGAAACAACTAATCTAAAACTATTCTTAGCTTTTTAAGTAGTTGTCATGACAAACTCCAATCTTGTTTGCCGATTAAATAAAAGCTTTCACGAGCTATTAAAAGGTGCAACAAGCTTTAAGCCAGTGTCATTCTGGTAAGCCCACCTTCTTCAGCCGCGAGAGGACCTTTTCCAGCGCCGATTCGGCCGTCTGATCGCGCAGCCACTGCAGAATAATGCGAATGCGTCGCTGCTGCTTCCTCAGCTTGCGACTGCGTCCGGCCTTGCCCATGCCGACCGCAAAGAAGTTGCGAAACGCGGAGCTGAGAGTGGATTGGGGCAAGGATTAAAAGGGATCTCAATCGGATTGGAAGAGTTAACAAACCGCGCGATATAATCGTTGCCCAGGAGGGCCGCAAACAGCGGCAGCTTCTCGGGACTGAGGGCGCCACGCCCACACAGATGCTCCACGCGATAGATGCAGCAGTCCAGGTACTTGTACGTCGTGCCCGAGTTCGCCGCACCCTTCGTCCCGGCCGGACTCTGAATGCCCGAGACAATTTTGTGGGCCTTGGTGCGCTTCTCGACGTGCTTCGCCTCGTGGCGCTTCAGCGAACGCTCTGCGGCGGGCTGCGGCTTGCGCTGCTTGGTGAGCACCTTGACGGTGAGCGTGATCAGCGGAATATACCGGACATTGTGTATGTAGAAGTCCGAGTCGTACGAGAGCACCGGGCAGTTGAGCTTGCGCGCCAGGGCCGCGAGTTCGTCGTCCGCCTCGAAGACGCAGCGCATGACGGGCACGCCGCAGTCGCGGACGGCGTCCACGAACACCTCCTTCAGGTGCAGCGGGAAGAGCGTAATGGAGGCGCACGGATCAATCCGCTTGATAACGCTAATTTTGCCGCGCAGCCGTTTGGCAACCGTGCGCAATTTGCGCTCCTCGTAGCCGCCGTCCATGAGCACATAGGCGCGTATGTGGCACTCGGCCAGCACCTGGAAGAACTCGACGACGGCGCGGTAAAAGTCATCGTAGTCGCCGCCAAAGGCCGAATAGCTGCCGGTTACGTCCCTGTAGAGATTGCAGGCCAGATTGTCGCCATCGATGACCAGGGCCGTGTTGTGCAGCTCGTAGGGCTTCAGGTAGAGCTCGGCGCGTTGCGCTATGTAGCTGGTTAGGCCACGAACACCCATTTGTTGCGCCCCACAAAAACTCTTTGTTTATATTTATGCGAAAGCGCGTGTTAGGAAACACATGTTTTAAAACGAACAGTGTTGTTAAGCGGTCGTGACAAAAAGTGCTACCCATAAGCACTGTTAACCAATAGTTTGTAGCAGATGTTATTAAGCCCGCGTAAATGAGTGCTGCCCACAAGCATTGTGTCTGCTTATATATTAAACATAAAAAATGCAGTGCATTGCGTATACAAATACAATTAATAGTTGATATTTGAACAATCAAATATGTGATCTGTTAGGCGGCTTCATAAAAACACTGTTAGATTTATTATTAAAGTATAGGTTATAGTAATAAATTATCAACGTCACTATTTATAAGTAGCTGCTTAGTCTTCGGCTAAGACAAACACTACATACACACTCTAGCTTCGGTTTCGAACTTGGATCCTCGTTATACAGGAAGTACTGTGCGCTTACTTTAAACAAGCAAAAAAAAAACATTGTTGAAAGTGTATATATTATTAAAAAAAAAAACATTTTTTTTATTCTAGCTAACAAACACCCTGCCTAAGTATAAGCAACATAATATCCAATACACAATACCTGTTAACGCACACAGGAGTTTTGAACGCAATACCAAATTACACCCAAATTCTGTATTTTGGTATTTTTCACAGCCGTGCTGCATTTTGCTGTTAACAGCTAACAGCCACACTGCATTCAGACTGTCGCTGTCAAGCAAATCAAACGCTTGTCTTTCGTTTGTAACGTAACGCGTAACGCGAGTTGGATTTTGTGGCACAGTGTGAAAAATCAAAGAGTAGCAGTAATTACAACAACAACAAAATCGAAATTAAATGCAATCGAAATCAACGAAAAAATCGAACTGATGCACAACAACAAATTCGAATTTCCAACAGCAGTGTAATCAAGTGCCTTTCCAAATGCGAGTAGCGCGTGCATATATACGGGTTCCGTTCGTTCCGCAGCGTATCGTATTCTCCTCCTCTTGCGTTTGCCACTTTACGTTTGCGTGTGTGTGTTGTTTTTGTGCCTGTTCAACGTAAAACAGCAGCGGCGTCGGCAGCGCTGGCACAGGTAGACAACGTCTTAGACACCATAAAACGATGAAAAATTGAGAAAAAGTCAAAACACAAAATAAAAAATAATAATAAAATCTAAAGCGAAAAGTATAGAATAAGAATTTCGTCTGCGAGAAGCGCATCAACAGCAGCAGCAACAACAACAAATATAACAAATATCAACCACAACAACAACAGCGCTCATTTTTTCGTGTTAATTACTTTTGTGCGTCTTTGCTTTGCTCTCGCATTCATTTCATATACTAGTATTATTTTTTCTTGGATTTTCTTCAACAACAGCAGCAGCAGCCGCCGCAGCAGCCATCAAACAGACAACAACAACAAGAGCAACTGCTCTCGGCCCCAAATGGGTGTGAGCGAGCGCGCAGATCATATTATACGTATCGTAATCGTATCGTGAATGAATATTCTGTCTATGTGTGTTTTGGGGAGAGAGCGAGAGCGACAGGGAAAGAGCGCGCGGTGCGTTGCGTTGCGTACGTGTTGTTCAGTGTGTGCGTGCGTGCGTGTGTGTGTGGGAGCCCAAAAAGCATTTATAATTAATAATAAATTGTATGGCTACTACGTAAAGCAAATAAATAATTATGCTGCATAAAAGAAAAACGGGCAAAAGCGTAACCAAAGTGTGAAAAATCTACGACAACTTCAGCTTAACATAACAACAACAAAAAAGAAAAGATAAAAAACGAGTTAAGAAACGACTTGAGAGCAAAAGCTCTTGTGCGCTATCTTTCTTTCACACTCCTCCGCGCCCTACGTCATATTCGCGAGTGTTTCGATTGTGTGTGTGTGTGATTGTTGTACGTGTGCTTTATGGAATTTTGACAATTTCGTGCGTTGTCAGTCGAAAGTTTTTGTCCCCTCCCCCCGCACACTTGATCAATTTGTCATCTCAACGTGAAGCTGCTGTTGGAATACGCGCTCACTGTGCGTGCGTGTGTCTGCGAAGAGGCTCTCAAAAAAGGTATGTATTCACAGTTATTCCTTATTCCTATTGCTCATTACTGTTAGAGTTGTCTTGGATCGTTTTTACTTATGCGTTTTATCATTATTACCATAATCATTATCCATCGTTTCAAAAGAACTCGAATGAACGAACTAGTTGCACGATACGTTAGTTCAATAAAACTTGAAAGACTTGACTAACTCTTTAAATTGAGCTGCGTTGCACAACTCGAGTAGTTGTTGCTATTCCTGGAACTAGGAACAAGCTGCGGGGCGTCTGCCGCCCGCTCACGTTTCCTGTCTTCCGCACATTTTTTTCACACGTCCTTGCGCCGTTAACGACAATTGCAATTTTTCGGCAAGTTGTGTTTCCCACGCCTACCGCACACACACACACATGCACTGGTACCCTGGCAGGTAGCACGAAAATATTTCTCGCATTACCAAAATTGAACAAATTTCGTTGAATGCCACCATAGGTGGGCGCGAGAGAAAGAGAGAGAAATGCTCTTCTAGGGCAGAGTGAAAAAATTAGGCACACACACACACACACACACACACATACACACATGCATATGTGAATGACTGAAAATGCGCAAAATTAGCCACCCGCAGATTCCAGCAAATCGTGAATTACCAAAAGAAAAAAAATGGAAGAAAGGATGAATAAGAATCGCATCACAAAATGGAAAATAAATAATAATGATGATCAGCTCGACTGCAATTTGGCACAGTTTGAGCTTGTTTGTGCGACGCCAGAGGGCGCTGCTGCGGCTGTCTATTGTTACTATATGCATTAATCAAGTGAAATTGAATTGCCGCTGGGTGCCAAATGGCGTTTTGGCATCATTATGCAATTTGGCAACTGGAATATTGAGCACAAAAGTTCATGGGGTGCCGTGCCCCCAGCGGCTGAAAGTAGAGTTTTACTGTTGCGACAGCTGCCGTTGGCTCTCTTTGATTTTATGCATTTTGCTGCATACAATAAAAAGAGCATAAAACGCACACGCACATGAGCCGTGACAGCTGCAGAGATCGTGTGTGTGTGTGTGCGTGTGTGTGTGTGTGTGTGTGCGTCTCAAATGACACTTGCCGACGACGACTGCATTGGAAAGCGCTGCCTGCTCACATTTTTCTATAGAATTTCCTAGTAGGAAGTGCAGCAGCAACAAAAACAACAACAACGACGACGACAGCACTTGACAATTGTCTTGGGCTGTGCACGTTTGTCTCGCTCTCGCACACCTGCCGACGCTGCCGAGGTTATTTGTATAAACGTGTGTGTGTAGGTGTTGGTTTCTTCCTTGTTGGGGGTTTTATTTTTTTTGTATTTGTAGTTATCGTCTGTACTCCAGTTATTTTATGCCCGCAATTATTCAATTGTTTTTAATTAAATGTGCAAATCTGTCTAATGTTCTTGTTCTTCCTCTTGGTCTTTCTCTGATTGCGCGGAAGTTGCCATTTAAAGCTGCAACAACAATTTGTCAGCCATTTGTAATTTGTCACTGATCTCGCTCTACCTCGCTCTCTCTCGCACACACTTTCCCAATTACTCACTCAGAGTCCGCTGTCACAGACGTGAGCTTTTGAGTCATTATGCTGCGGACTCTGAGCAAGTGTATGGTTTTACCGTTATTGCAACACCAATGCACACACACACACACACATACAGACAGTCTCCCCCCTCTCGCCCGCCCAACCATTCTATTTCCACCCACGTCTTGACCTACAAGTCGGCTTAATTATATTATCGACGCGCGCATTTCCTGTCCAATTTTTACTTATTTACTGTTTAGTGTTTTACGTATTGAGCAAGGCGCACAGCTAATAATAATAAAAAATAAAATCCAAAAAAAGCTTGCAATCAATTTTGAATTTCCACTCGAAACTGGCCCAGCAACAACGAATAATGTAATTATTTCCTTTCACAAGCTTCACAAAACGAAGAAAAAGAACCCAAAATAACACCACAAAAACAAAAAACAACGAGAAATTGAAATAAAACTCGAGAAGCGAAGCAGCGCCCAGCTTTTGTTGTTGTTGTTGTTGCGGGTGTAAGCACGTGCAGCAGCAGTGGAAGTGATAGAACGCAAAAAATGAGCAAACTATTAATAAACAATTTGCATTGAACCCGCTCTTGCTCGCTCTCCCGCTCTCTGCCTCTCTTTCTCTTATTGCTCTTGGACTGCTTGGACTGCCCTCTGGCGTTTCAAACCGGAACCTAATTGGAATTTGTGAATGAAACGAAGCGACCTTGCCTGTTTACGTCGCGCTTACGTTTTGCATTGATAGCGGTGATCAATTGAAAGCTCAGCTGGAATTCAATTTGATTAATGAGCGACGCTTACGTTGAGCTTACGTTATACGTAAACAGTGTTCGCTCGCTTGTAAAGCTAATTTTAATTTATAAAACATTTTTTTTTGTTTTACATTAAAACTTTCAATTAGAAAATTTCATAGTGTATTATTTTGTGAAAAATAACTATATGTAAATTTTTTATTTGCTGTACAAAATTTTCCTCCGCCAGTTTCAATTAGCAAGCGATCACTGTAGCTAGTTTCTCTCTGGCTCTCTCTCTTTCTCTCCCTTGCGTTTTTCGTATGTGTGTGGGTGCGCCTCTGCCATAAACTTCGAGTTGTAATTTCGCGAATCGTTTGTCGCTAATAAATCATGTGTCTCTTGTTAGCTGATTGTAAATTGTTGGCCCAATGCGAGTTCAAATGTTTTTGTGTGTGTGTGTGTGTGTGTGTTTGTGTGTCTGTCGATTTGGCCACCTCCTGTGTTTTGGCTATTTATGCGGCGTTTAGCTACCGTGCGCTTACGTCATTTGCATGCCGTATCGTATATGTATTTGTGCTCGTACAAACTTGGCCATGTTTTACAGTTGTCAATAGGCTGCTGCGACGGCTGTTGCTGCTCTGTTGGCCACTTTTGTGGGCTAAAATACATTCTGCTCGCGTCAACATTAAATATTGAAAGTAGGTAAAGCGACAAAATATTTGAGTCATCAGCTTTTTTTTTCCATAAACAAAATAAAAGTTTCTGGTACATGACCACAATATTTATGTGTATATAGTTCATCAATTTGAACAATTTTGGCCCCATGGAACTTTCCAAAAATTTGATAAAAACACGTTTTGTGGCCTGAATTTTCAGCGCCGGCGGGTGGATTTTCCATAATCTATGAAATATGCTCTAAAGTGGGTTTTCACATATTTTATTTAGAAAAGTAAACCGCCCATATTCCAGCCTTGTATGTGAAATTGGGGTTAAAAAAAAAGTTTTTTAGTTATGTTCAAGTTCTACTTTCGCGGCATATATATAAATACAAATGTACCTAAAATTAATCTTACTTATCTATCAGCTTTTTCCCTTTCTTATTTTTAATTTCATTTTCATTTTGTTGCCGTGCGCATAATTCGTGAGAATTTCGTTTTGGCTAGACAATATACATTCCGCTATAAATTTTTTATAAATTGCCTCATTAATTGAAAATAATGTAGACATTTGTTTTGATTTGCTTACGTTCAATGCTGCATTCGCGGCTCGCCAATAACTCATGAAACAATCATGAATGGATCCATGAATGAGGCTGTACCATAAACATGCGAGTCCATAAGAACAAATACATATACACATGTTGTATATCGCTAAGTAGATGGATAGCAGCTGTGTTGTTGTTTCTTTATAGTGGGACATTATAGTTTTCTTATGAAATACTTAACGCGAGCGTGGCAGACTTCATAAAGTATTTTTGATAAGTATCAACAAAAGAGTCCACTTAGACTTTCCAGTTTGCCTGTACTGTAATATATGTATAATCGGTGAACTTTTGTTACAGATGCTCTATATAGAACATATGTGCAAACTAGTCGGTTCATATATAGTTGCAGTTATGAAATTGTATCTTCTCATAGTCTGCAAGAGTATTCCATTTTAAGTATTCAAAAGTCTATTTTATATATATATTTATTTTTTGATTATTGTTGGTCTTGTGGTCTGCGACGTCACTTGTGTTTATAATTTTATGTTTTCTTTGGGAAATCTTTAAGCTATAGCTTTTAGATTTTTACCAAATTTTAAAGTAATTATTGTTTGATTGGGACAGTCTAAAACGAAAACGCTTTGTCCAAATAGAACATAAGATTTAAGAGCTTTGAGTGATATAAACCAATTAAATACTGAGAAATAACCCATTCCTAGATTATATACATTTTTGTTTATGCCTGATTAATAGAGCCCGCAGTTTCAAGATATGTGCCTTCAAGTTTACCTACACAATTTTTTGTTATAATTTATATACTCTGAGGCAATGCCCTTGTCCGTAATCTTATCGGACGCTGTCTACCGGGCCTTATTGCCTAACGAGGTGGGTCAACAATTCAATACAATTGCCATAGATAGACGCAGGAATGCCTTAGATAGGGGGCTGTGTGTGGTAAAAAAAATAAATACTTGCATTGGGTTAACGGGCATCAAAAAAAGGCGACGCGCCCAAATTCCCACAGTTCATAAAATGCGTCAGTAAAAAGCGCTAAGTGAATCATTAAACAAATTACAAATTCGTTTGCCAGTTATAAATGGCTAAAAAATAAGAGTATAGAATACGGCTAAAATTGGAAATAGAGGAAAGCCAAATAATTTCAACCAAATAGGTAAACATGTTGGGTATGTCCAGCAATGTAGTGTAAATATTGGCGCAGCGTTTGGCTGTGTGTGTGTGTGTGTGTGTGTGTGAATGCTATGACTGATTCCTACAGCACCACCCACAGTCATCGTCAACAGTCAGTCCGATCTTTCAAATATGTATGAATAAGTCATGCCTTTTATAGTTTACAGCTAACTCAGTGCACTATTGTTGTTTGTGTTATTCGAATTTAGCCAAAAGTGATGCATTCTCTTCAGTTTGTTTGGCCCATTCGATTTTACAGAAACAGCAGGCCATAAAAGAAGTTACCAGACTTGTGACTAAACTGTTGTGAATGTGCGTGAGTAGTACCTTGAAACGAGAAAATACATATAGAAAATTGGTTACAATAGATATTAATGCAATATGTTAAAATCTCGCCGGATTTTCTTAGAAATAATTAGTATCAATTTGTGGCCCCGATTCTTTAGATAATATTTTAAAGATTATAAGGGCCAGAGATATCATACATGCTTAAAATGATCGGCCCCAATTCTTTATATGCAGAAATCGATTATGGATAGATATAAATGATTAATATAATCAATATAATAAAACGATACTTTTTTGCGTTTGTTTTTTTACTGATTATCGACTATTGGTTACTTATTTTTTTGTTAGAGATTTAAAACACTTTGAACTGGCCTCGTGCATGCAGTTCGTTTATAAACAATTTCTAAAGACCGATCTTGTCCTACAAAACGCTTGTAGTTAGCCGCTTATATAAACAACGTTTAACGTTAAGACCAACAATATTTGTTCTTCTTGTTCTTCTTGCTTTTCTGCTGCACAAATTGCAGTTATTTGGATTGATATATAAACGCAACGAGATTTGTTTTTGGAGTGTTTCCGAAATTTATACGAAACGAAACGTTTCCCAGACATTTTTCTACCTTCTGCCCTGTGGTTTGGCTTGTCCCAAACCAGTTGCTCGGTTCGGGCCCCCTCGCAAGCCGCAAGCGTAAAAAAAAAAAACAATTGCGTTGCCCAAAAACCACATGAAAAGAGTGAAAAACCACAATAAGAATTCCCATAATTATAACGAATGCCACACGGTGCCAAAGCCCAAAAACGAAATGATATCCAAGCGTCACATTCGTCAGTTCCACAAACATGAACCAGCAACAAGAAGCAGAAGCAGAAGCAGAAGCGAAAGAAACTCAAGAAGAAGCAGCAGCTGAAAGAAAAGAATCAAAGTGCCTTTGAAATTTAAACTTTTGTGGTTACAAGTTTTCTAGACCACAAAACTTCTCAACCGAAAGCCAAAGAAGTTGTTTTTTTTTTTTGGTATTTTATTTTTGTAGACTGCCAAAACAAAAACAGAAACACAACAAAAACAACAAGCAAGAAGAGGAAGAAGAGAAGGTGTGTGTGTGTGTGTGTCTCTCTTTCTCAATGGAAACGTAACTGAGTCGGAAGAAACAGTCAAAAACAGACAGCGCAAAAGTTTTCTCAGCTCTTTTATTTTCCTCCTCTTCTTCTTTGACTTTAACAACTTCCCAAGATGGATAAGAATTAAAAGCGGGCAGCAGCTGTGGGGTGGTGTGAAGGGGGCGCGGTCGTAGTAGTTGGGGATCAAATCAAGTTTTTAAAGATAACATGTAAGAGTGCGTCGAGCGTGTGCTCGACCAAGAGATGCCCTGTAATTGGGTGTAAGGTAAAGTAAAGTGCAAAAACAGAGATTTATGATTACTGTTATGTGCTTGGGGCGAGATGAGTTTTCGGAAATAAAAAAAACAATATTTATTGCTTAATCTTAGCTTAGAATTTATTATTATTTAGGAAAAATAAAAAACATTTAAGATGGTATTAAAAGTTATAAATTGAAAAAAGTTATTTAGATTTAAGCTTTTCGAGAATTTTTATATAAGCTTAGAGATTTATAAAGTTACAGATTTCTGCTTTTATTTACCTTGACTATACCCTCAATTATTTTATGATTACAGGGTATACAAATATAACACTTAAATCATATAATACACAGCAGTGACAATGACAAAGCACAAACGGCGACATTTAAATCGAGCTGAAAATAGTTGAGGTGCGGAAAATAGTTAAGAGCTGTTAAAGCTGTTAAAGCTGCTGCCAAGACGAATAGTCGGGCTAGACGAGAGTGCTGGAGAGAATGTGCCGTTAGTACAGTTGAATCAATTAAAAGGCCGAGAGCAAAATGCAGAGCGCAGAGTTGGCCGCCATTTTGCTGTCAGCTTTTTCAATTACAAGTGTGGGCAGAGGGGAGTGGGAGGGGGTAGGGACGGAGTCTAAGCGTTGCGCTCCAGAAAGAGCCGCCCGTAAAATGTGTCATGGCTGGCAGTGGGACCTAAATTACCGCAGCTCAATCATTTCAGCCGCTGTCTGTCTCGCACCTGAGGATGACTTTGTGTCTGTGGCGCAATTTGTTGGCTTCCTGCAACAAGCCGCTGCACATGCGCCGCTTGGCTACACACACAAGCACACACACAGATACACACTCTCAACTTGAAACAGGAGCAGCAGTTGGTTACAGTTTCGGGTTCAATGCGCCCCACACACACACACACACACACCATTTCTGCTGTGGCATGCCACAACAATTGATAAACAAAATCATCAGCAACATCAACGCCACAGGGCGAAATAATAAAAAAACATTCTTTTTCTGCAAATTAAGGTGCCGCGCGGTGGCAGACACGACCAGGATGAAGCAATCGCCTGGTTGCCACACACAAATACACACACACTCGCATATTGACTACAAATTATACTCTACCCAATAATTACGCCCACGCCATAACTTGACCCAAAGTTGGTAAAGAAAATCGCACGTGCCGCGGATTTGCCGCAACATTGCGAGCGGGTTAACCGAACAAAATGGTTGCAAAAACATATCAATTGTTTGGCAAACTTAACTGTCCGATACCCTGTTGAATACATTATGAAAATATAATAAAATATATAAAAATAACAGTGGAAAAGATAAAATTGTGCATTGCTTCTGTTTTTAAGTACTTTTTAAATATTTTATTTTTGTTTTAAATCATAAAATTATATATTTATGTATATGAAATATTTGCTGCAGCAATCTAACGTTAGCTATCTGTAAAAAGCAATCTGAAATTAATTTTCCCCATCTTTTATAACAACTATAATCATATTCGTTTAAGATAATATTTGTATTAAATCCGTAAATGTGCAGTCTAAGTCTCGCTGTTACCTCATGCCCTATATACCCCACTGCAATTATATTACAGGGTGTCTACAAAGTTCCAACCATTTGGGGCGCTCTGTTGTAATCCGCACATAAAACCGTTTTACTTTTTCTCAGAGTTTTATGCGAATTTCGCAGTCATGGCTTTTGTTGTTTTTTTTTTCTTTTTTGATATTTTCTTAATGTTTCGCACACGTCAACGTTTAAAAAAAGACGGGCAAAAAGGTCACACACCTTCTTGTTATACTGTTGTGTTCCATTGCCAAAACGTTCCCTCGCTCAACCCTCACACTGATTTGCACACAAACTAACCCCAAAAAGAGATTGGTAAATAAAATAAATATGTTGAGGATGAGCCAAGCAGAGCAGACCAGCTATCCAGCTAACCGGAACCCCCGATCGAGAGTTCAGGACGTTGAAGCGCAGGTGCATTGTCATCGTTTAACCCTCTGCTTCAATTTCAATTTTGTAAATTGAGTTTATATTTCGATTTATTGACACGACTGCCAACGACGACGACGACTTCTGCACTTCTCCAACTGACATTTATTGCCATTGCCATTGTTGTTTGTAAGCTTGCGTTTCTTGGCGCTTTTACGAATTATGTAAGCATACATTAAAAAAAGTAAATAAAATAAAACAGCAACTCGAACCCGTTACAAGGAAGCTCGCAAATTAAAATGGCGTCCTGGGTACAGTTTTTTGATTGCGGGTGAAGTCATTTATTAAGGATTTTAAGAGTTGTTGAGGGTTGAGGGACTTTTATAAGCTCTCATTTAAATATAATATTTGCAATTCTTTTCTTTTCCATTTGATATTGACAGAGATTTTAATTAGTAAATTATTACCGAATCTGATGAAAAGTAATAAAAAAATGTCTACTAATTTGCGAGCATTTCTTCATATTCATATTTTAGATGAGAACCCAATAAATTCCGTGAAACTACTTTCTTTAAGTAAAGTAATAAGCAAACACGTTTTATAAGAATTTGTCCATTGTGGCCTTTCACTTGGAAATGTTGCTATCTTACTTTTTAGTGCCATAAAGATTATTTCTCTAACTCGAATTCTGTGCTAGCTGCCAAGAACTCACGCTACATTTGCATGATGTGCTTATTAAAAAGTAAAGGGGCTTATCAAAAACAAGTAAGAACGTTGCAGTCGAGCGATACTTTTTGACAGTGTTATAACAACCAACGGAATTTTTTTCTTAATCCTAACTTTCAAATTTAGTTTCCACAGTGGCATTCATACGAACAGAGGGAAATTGCAATAGCCCAATATACTCTTTTTACTTCGTGAATGAGTTTAAAAATAATCGTTCAGATAAAAATCAAAAGAACAACAGCTGCTGTGTGCAGCGTTGCCAAACTTCTCACGACCTGTTTCATTTTATCCAAATTTCTAACTAAATTCCTTTGTACGGAACGCAATTTGAGCAATCGCTGCCAAAAACAAAACAAAAAAACTCAGAAAAATGTAAAAACTAAATGTCATGCCGGAATTTCAGAAATTCCATAGTCTGGCAACAAGGGGCATGCCACGTGAACGTGTTGCGAACAAAACATATGCAGCCGCACACAAAAACAAAAACAACATCCTCCTTTATCCTGGTGGAAAAATTTCCACTTGAGTTTCCTCAGCGGCGACTCCATTCATGCATAAAGCAACAAACGTCTTCCGCTTGCCCAGCCAAACAGCGACATGTGTTTGAGGCCGGCTATTGAGTCCTGAGTCCGTGCCGGAGTCTGAGCTCTCTACATTTCTTTTTTCCTACTTAAACATAATCTCAATTTTCAATTTTTCACCTGCCCAAATGGTCCGCCCGCCCGCATGCACTTAGCCCTCAACAAGCTGCCGCTGCTTATCAGCGGCAAAACGGCCAACTAAATACCTTTAAAGAAGAAGATATTGTGTGTGTGTGTGTGTGTGTGTGTGTGTGTGTGTGTGTGTGTGTATATACATGTTCGAACATGCTTGTATTTTTGAAAGGCAACAATTTGTCTATTATCTGGCCAGGCCAATTTTGAGTCTCCCTCTCTCCCTTGCACACTCTCTGATGCTGCCTTTTTGATAAATGCGCCGACTGCGTTGGTAAATCCGCTCAAGCCTGATTAAGTGAACTATTATGCTTGCGCCTCTGCCTCTGCTAGTTAGTGCTCGCCCGCTCTCTCGCATGGTGTGGAGACTTCTTTTAGTTTTTCCATTCGTCATGCATGTGTAGACACACAAGAAGCAGCCGCCGACGACGACGACGACGCTGACGCCGCAGCCATCAAATATTGTTTATGTTTTCAACAAATAGAACTCGCTGGCACACACACACACACACACTTACTCTCACGCACAGAGAGAGAGAGAGAGAGCACGCAGCGCGAGAGTTTTCGTGTTCGTGTTCGTTTCTGAGAGCGGACGTTGGACACGCACATTGCACTCTTTCTAATCAGCCGAGCGAACCGAGTGCTTGTTGCATTTGTACCTGCTTGACCTGTGGCAGTTGTTGTTGTTGTTCGCTCTCTCTCCGTCTCCCTCCCTCTCCCTCGCTTACTGTGTATCTGTTGCATTTCGCTGCTCTTGATCCATTTCCATTTCTATTCAGTTTTGTGC
Source organism: Drosophila sordidula (assembly GCA_035047465.1). Taxonomy (NCBI): domain Eukaryota; kingdom Metazoa; phylum Arthropoda; class Insecta; order Diptera; family Drosophilidae; genus Drosophila; species Drosophila sordidula. The sequence goes on from JAWNPQ010000106.1 coordinate 548,582, forward strand.
GTGTTGCTCATTACGCGTCTCTTTGACTTGTTCGGCATTTGTTTCACATGCTGCCGCTGCTTCTGTTGCTGCTGCTGCTGCTGCTGTGTGACCAGCTTCATTGAGCTTTGCTTGGCTGCAGTCACGTCAATGCTACGTGATTTATGTTGTTGTTGCTGCTGTTCTGCTGAGTGGTAAAATTAATATAACGTTCTTTTTCCCTGGAAGTGAGCTACGCGCTGTGCAATCATTCAAACAATGTGGTTGCTCGTAGCATACTTCCAATTTAATTGCTGCTCCAGCAGCCTGCTGCAATTTATGCGAGCTGGGAGTTGCGTAATTGCCGATCGAATCAAGTTGTTTCCACTAGTCTGCTGCAAGTGGAAACTGAAATCAAAGAATGTTGATATATTTATTATGAATACTCTATGCAGTTTTTGATAAAGACATGTTACTACATCATATTGAATTTAGTTTAGTTAGTTGACATTAATTACATTTTAACTGATTGTTTTTAATTTTTATTGATATTGATTCATTTTAATTGATATTCATTTAAAACAGAACAAACAGACTTTGCTGGCAAATTAGAGAGGTGCTTTTATTTTTGGAAAAGTATTCTAATATAAAAAAAAGGATTCATTAAATCTACTACTACTTTATATTGCTCAGGGTTGCCACACCATGCCACAATTCTAACATCAACTAATTAAGAGTAAGATTAAATGTGTTTTACTTTTGATCAATGTTAAAGTGCTGATCAACTTTAACAGGCACCTGTTAAAACACTTTCTTTTTCGTTTCTATTTCTTTCTGTAACTATTTTATTTATCATTATTGAGTTTAGGATTCCCGTACAGTATTTTTACTCAACAATAAACTATATGGATAACTTTAGTATGAACTTTCGAATTTTTCTTTTTATTAGTTAATGCATCAGCATGCAGACCTATTTGGCATAAAACTTTATGACGCAATTTGCGCAATTGACTGGCCACACGTTTTTTATTGACTCGCGACCACCCACTGTTGTGTTTTGGCCATAAATATGCCCATCTGCGGCATTTGGCTGTGAATGCGGCAGCCTTTTTTTGTTTTGCCGGTTCGCCAGAAATTTGGCATGCGAACACGTCAACTTCTCATTAAGATAAGCGCGCCTGTCCGGGTTTTGATTTACTAGCTTGAAAGGGGTGCAGCAGGTATTGTCAGAGTTGCCACAGTCGATGGGGCATGTGGCAAATCAGTGTCGCATGCAAAATTGCAAGTGGAAACGCCGCCTGGCAACAGGGAATTTCAGTCTGGATTGTTGCCCGTAGGCAACGTCTTAAAGTCCCGGTTAAGTGGACTGTTTTTTATTTGCAAATTTGTTGGCACACGACAGCTGTCGAGTTGGGAACTACGCCAACTGTCCGTGTACATGTACTATGCATACTTTATCGCCTAGTCTAAAACGCCCTATTCCATACGTTCCGCAACCCTATATACTTTATATATATATATATATATATATTTTTTTTTTTTGGTAATAAATTGCCAACATGCTAAGGCAATAAAATACCAGCGCGCAGCCGTAGACACATTTGCAATTTGCGACTTTTCAAGTGACTGTCGGGGGTAGGGTGGGTGGGGGTCTTACCCTAGATTCCGGCGTAGTCGTTGCTGGCAATTCGCCAGTCACTTGCGCTAATTTTGCTAAAATAACTGTTTTTGTTGCCGTTTTATTTATTTTTTTTTTTGTCTTTCGCTGCACTCTTGTGCAACTCCTACAAAAAGCGACGACGCCTCCGGCACAAACAATTAAACGACGCGTCGTCGACGACGCTCTGATAAACAAGGTAGATAACAAGAAGACGAAGCAGAAGAGGAAGCAGCAGAAGCAACTGACGACCACACAAAGGTATTGCCAGTTTCAGGTCTCTCCCTGCGCCTCCCTTTCTGGCCCTTGCCACCGCAACTGCAGACAGCATATGCTACACACACTTCACTTGTACTTAACTTTTTTTGTTACCAATAAATTTTCGGAATACCTTCTTAACTTACCGTCGAATGCAATTTTTTCATTAGCGCTTCGTTTGGCTCGTTTTGAGTTTGAATTCTTTTTTTTTTATTTTTTGTTTAGGGGCTAGCCGAGGGTCAAGTACGAGTGCAAACGTCTACTAAATAATTGCCACAATTGGTGAATTTCAACAACTTTTTAGTGGTGAGTGGTCAGGCACGAGGTGCGATCGATAAGTTTTTAAAGCAGGTAAGATGGTAAACTATTTTGTGAAGGGAGGCGTTTTTCTTACCTTGAAAGAATTACTTGTATATGAGTTCCGTTTATCTCGTGCGATTTTCGATCTGTATTTATATTATTTTATATTATAGGGAAATCAAGGTCGCTCTCTTTGAGGCTGGTCACCAGAAATCCACATATCAAATTTGGTGACTCTTTTCGTTGAACGAGTAATTATCGGATTTAATAAAATAAAAACGATAAGAATTTTAAAGCAGTGGTTTGGTATATCGCTATAGATTGTCTTTATTTTATTAAATTTGAGCCTAAATAATTGTTTCTTAAGTTTTAAGCAGCCCTCGCATTTGGCAACCCTGACCATACAACCATGCAACATCATCCATATCGGGTCCCCGTTTTACAAGCAAGTGTAGAAAATGTAGCAGCTAAATTCCAAGCAACGTTTTGTGGCCGATAGTCGTCACACTGTTAATGTTGTTGTTGTTGTTGTTGTTGTTGTTGTTGCTGGTGCTGCTGCTGTTGGTTGTAGGTTTTTCAGAATTGCATTTTTATTGTCTGCCACTTTGTTGTTACCACTGTGTGTGTGCGTTGAGTTGTTGTTGTTGTTGTTGTTGTTGTTGTTGTTGTTGTTGTTGTTGTTGTTGTTGTTGTTGTTGTTGTTGTTGTATAAATAAACCATATGGTTAAAAGCGTAGCATATTCTACGACCAGCCTTCTTTTTTTCCTCTTCTCTTTTCTGACTCGGCTGCCTGTCATCGTTGTTGTTGTTGTCTTCGACTTCGTGGTTACCTCGTGTCGTTGTTTTTGCTTTTGTTGTTTGGATGTGGCTATGAAGTTTCTGCTTTCTGCTTCAGTGCGTTTGTAAATGTTTATCAAAATGTCTTGTGCCGTTCTCTAAGTTCCCTCTCTCTCGCTCTCCTTTCACTCCCCCTGGCTCAATCCCTCTCTCTGTGTACCTGTGTGTTTGTTGTTGTTGTTGCTACTTTTTTGTTGTTACATTTGAAACGATGGTCGTCGCACGATCATTAACCGCAAAACATTGTTCTTGTGGCATGTTGGGCTGGTTCTATCCCCAACTCGGCAACATGTTGTCTGCCTGTTTGCTGGACTTCTCAGTCACCTCCCTGCCTCCCCTGTCTCCGCCTTTGGACTGTTTGTTAAGCAAATTCTTGGAAGTCAGGCCGCAAAATATGTCGCACCAAACAAAATGCAGAAATTGATTGCAGTGAACCCAAACCAAATAGTTTTCCCTGAGAGTTGACAAAATCATTTCTTTCGATAGTTGTATATCGATTGTATACCGATTATGTGTTTATTTAAACTATGGATCTTTTATTAATATATCTAATTGTAACTCGGTTTGTTTATCGATATTAAATCGGTTGCCATATCCTAGTTAAAAAACGAAAAGCAAAAATTAGTCAATAGTTGTGTATTTATAACAAATCGATAATATATTGATATTGATCAAATATTAAGCAAATACTTTGTAATGAGGGTATTTCGATAACAAATAATAAAAATACAACCGATTTTAATGTTACACACACTTCAGCACATTCCGTCCTATATTTAATTTACTTCTATTTAAAGGCATACCCCAACTACAACTACCTCCCATCTACTGGTAACATGCCATGTTCTCTCTCACTCCATTCGATAATATAAATCGTCATCTTATAAAGCTTCCGCCGCACTTTAAGGTGGCGCCGCTGTCACCAAATCTCTTTCGCATGTCGCACAATTTTCACCAGACAGTTGGCAGACAAATAAAAAAGAGGGGCGAAAAAAACCTCAACATCAATGAAAGCGACGCCACAGCAATAAAGAAGAAAAAAGAAAAATAAAAAACAACACAAGGCTACACACACACACACACACACAAACACAAACACGCGCTCAACACACAAAGATACTCGCACACCATCGCAATCACACACGCACACACACACACTCGGCGAGAATCTCTCCAGTTTTAATCGATCGATTTTATGCGCTGTGCGACATGGCCGTAAATCACACGGCGCGTACTTTTGTAGCCATGAGATACTTGGATACTTTTATACAGTCTGATCTATAAAAAACAAATCGAATGCAGCCCTAAACTAATTACTAAATTAAAAGCTCATTAAGCGTTTTGTTGTTGTTGTTTTTCAATCATAAAAATACCACAGACAATCACTGAACAATTTAAGCTGTGAAAATGCATTTGAATTGCAACTTGCGCCACACAATTAATGAATTCACAACAGCATTGAAGTTGCACCAGTCAAAATAATTCCACAAACAAAATTTAATGTAAACAATTAAAATGTTATTGTTTGCATTTTTTTATTAAGTTTTTTTTTTTTGGAGCTGCTGGTGATATACCTATTAATGAGCATTTGATTTTTTTATTTTCAATTGTGAAAGTGCCAGAGTCTATTGATCCCGTTTAGTTCATTAAAAGTACACTTATATTCATTTTGGGCAATAATCAAGCGTGCAATTGAATTTACATGATTTAAGCAAAAATAAAGTTGGCGCCTGAGCAGGGACACCGTATATTTAGAAATACATTTTCAGCACAATTGATTATGAGATAAATGTTTTTTACATACGTGAACAGTTGAAAGCGTGCGTAGTTTATGGCTTGTTTTTGGGAGCTGGCACAAGTTTAATGGGCAGGGACTTTATTTATAAAGTGTTCTGTATATTTTGGGATAGATAAGAGAAAGAAGTTAGTTGTTTTTTGCTTTTGCTTTCTACAAAATTTTGTTGGCGCCCGAGCAGGGACCAACTCCTAATCCTATTGGCTGCTATAATTGCGTAGTCCTTATAATTATTAATTTTGTGTATGCTCGTTTGGCATTTATCAAAACTTGAGCACAATTTTAATGGCTTAATAACAGATAATCATATATTTATAAATACCATATGCAATCACAGAGAAAAAGAATCGATTCATGAATGTGATATTCGCCGCACTGATTATTCGCAGATTGCCTTGGAATCGTTTAACGTTTAAAATGGTTCGCTGGGCAAACATATTCACATTCATTCAGATCGAGCACATTCCAAGAATCATATCGTTTAAAGATGCTGCGGTACATGTTGCAGAGTGGAGTATCATTAAATGCTGCTGCTGCAGCGGGGCAACAACTGCATTTAATCACAGGTCTGCCAAAGGCTTTGGCTATATGTTTCAATAAATTCCAGCAAATCAAAACATATATATATATATATATACCCACGGCTTGGGTACTCTCTGGCTGACTCCGGGTCTTGGCCAAGGAGCGCACGCGTAATGGCCAAATGAATGCGCAAATGGCTCGCGGGCTGAAAATGATGACGGCGACGGGTATCGTTGGCCGTTGGTCAGCCTTGCCCCTAGCAGCCGCTGCAAGGAGCCAAAATGCGGCAAAAAAAAGAGCTCAACCTGAAGACGTTATGGTTCATAAAGCAAAAACGAGAAGAAGCAGACAGCAACAGCAACAACAATGAATAACAGCAGAACAACAGCGCTAAAGAAGAAGCAGAAACAGCAGCAGCAGCAGCAGAAAAAAACGCGACCAGGCAACAGCCGCCCAAACATTGGAAAAACATCTGCTGTGCCCGCCTGCCACAGTTGATGAACTCGATTCGATTTGCTCTCTCTTTCACTCTCTCTCTCTCTCTAGCTCGCTCATTTGTTGTCTCACTTGCGCATCGTCTGCTGCGCAGGCGCGCAGCGTGTACCGAGAGTATCGAGTACCGCGTACTGAGTACAACTGGCAGCAACTGCTTGGGTACTCCTCCACCTTCTGCAGCTCCCTCCCCTCCCCTCCGCTCCCTGCCCCAGTCCGTTGCCCCTCTTCTTCAGCCTGCTGCGCGTCAATGTTTTCCATTTATAATTCTCATGCCTCGCTGCAATGCCTCTGCCCTTGCCCTCGCTCACTGGCTCTGCCCCTGCCCCAGCGTCCACCTCTTCCCGCTCCTCTCCTCTCCTCTCTGGCTGGCTCTGTGTCTTTTTTAATTTGGTTCACAAAATAGCGCGCGTTGTTGTTGAAATTCTTTAGCAATCGCCTCGTTTCGTCTCAGTTGCCCCGCTCCCTCGCCCGCTCCCCGCTCCCCGCTGCCCTGCCACTTGAGAGACTCGAGCTGCTGCTGTTCCTGCAGCACCACCGTCTGGCGGTGCTCGTCGCTCGATTTTTGACAGGTGGTGCAGTTTGTATTCAATTTCTTTTGGGCCGTCGCCGGCGACGACTTTTGCTCTTGGGCTCTTGTTGAGCATATTTTTGTTGGGTTCTCTGCTACGTTTCGTTTTCTTCTTTTGGTGTTTTATTTATTTTTATTTTAATTTTTTTTTTTCGTGAATGTATTTTTGCCTATTCATAAAACAGCAAATGAGTTCAGACAGCAGACAGCTAACAAAAGATTACCAAAGACCAATGGCAAGCACACAATCACACACACTCACACAACCACACACACTCACACAACCACACACACACACATGCTGCAGAGCATGTTCGAAGGATGCTGAACAGGCTCCGGAGCTCAGTTCAGTTCTGAATTCAGTTCAATGCACTTTATCAAATTAGTTTTGATGTTCTACCCTGTGTCATTAGTGGAATGGGGTATTTAGATATTATAGCAGGCACAAGATAATAAGTAAATGAATATTAGACATTTTTATTAAATTATCGCAATTTTTATTTATTTAGTATTAGAAATATTTGATTGAATTTTATTTACTATTTTCACTTTGATTTATTTTATTTAAATGAATATTTATATATAACAATTCATATTAATATATATATTCACAAGAGAAATTTAGTCGAGTAACTTTTGCTGTTATATTTTCTAACGAGACAACAAATTTTTAAACTAATAGAGGGTATCCTTAAGGCACCCTTTTGAAATGGAAATGCCATTTGTACAACCTCACAAGCGCACAAAACTAATTGGATTCTCTACTCTTCTCTTTATTGCCAGCACAGTCGTGTGGTTGCCAGGATGCAGAAGACGCGGCATTAGCAACAGGAGCAGCAGCAGCAGCCAACGGTGGAGCAACAGCTAAAGCAGGACACTCGAGCAGGAGTGGACAACGAGAGAGGAGCTCAGTCCAGAGGAGCAATTGTAATAATGTCGCAGCAAGTGTACTCGGCGCATCCAGCGCTGGCCGCTGAGCAGCTGGCAGCGCCGAGCAGCTCCAACGTTGCCACAAGCAGCAGGCGGAAGGTCACGCCCAAAAAGTACACATTAAGCAGAAGCTGTGCGTCGCTGGCAGCTGCAGCAGCAGCAGCCAAAGCAACAACAGCAACAGCAACAGCAACAACAACAGCAGCAACAACAGCAGCAGCAGCAACAACAGCAGCAGCGAGTGGCAGCGATTCGTGCCACACGCGCAAAACGCAACCGGCGCGAACAAATCTGGCGGCGGTGGATGATGATGATGACATCGAGTGCGAGGACGTGGACGATGTCAACTTTGGCCAGCAGCAGCAGATCGTGAGGCAAACAACCAAAGACAATGGATACGATGAGACGGATCACGTGCAGCTGCGTCACAAGCGCCACAGTCGACAGCTGGACAGAGGGGGAGGTGGAGGCGACGGCGGTGGTGGCGGCGGCGGCCTAGGGATGGGTGCAACTGCAACAGGTTCCATGAGCGATTTGAGCAGCGTTTTGAGCTCACCTTCGACCAGCTCTGTCTCATCGCCGCTGTCGACGCCGACGCGAACGGCGCCGCTGCAGCTGCAGCTGCAGCACAGCCATCAGCATTGCTGCCACAAGCAGTCGAAAGCGGCAGCGGCGGCAGCAGCAGCAGCAACAACAGTCGGAGCCACACACCAGCCACATCAACAGTCGAGTCGCCACCAGCATCAGCATCAGCATCAGCATCAGCAGCATCATCATCACCATCATCATCATGCTGCGGCCGCTGCTGCAGCGGGCTGTGGCATCAACTCCTCCAAGAGCAAGAAACTCGATCCGCGCCTAAGCCCGTCACCGTATCGCCAGCTATTGCCCATTGCCCTGTGCCTACTCTCGTTTGCGCTCGTCTTTGCCACGTTAATTGTTTACATGGACACGACAGGTGAGAAAACGCTCCCCTGTCTCATATACCCTCGCGGGTGGGCATTATTAATAATGCCAGTAAATGTGTAACAGACATCGCTGAAGCCATAAAGTTTATATGTTCTAGATGGGGGTGGCAAACGGAGACGTAATTAGCTTATTAGTCGGAGTATACCTATTTGAACTCAGCTTTCAGAGAAGCTAACTTAATGAAAATTGGTACAGTCTACATCGACCAGATCGGCGTACTATATCATATAGCTGCCATAGGAACAATCGGTTGAATTTAGTTTTGTTTATTAAAAAATTAACTAATATATCATATAGATGGCATAGGAATCATCAGCTAAAAGTAGAGTATATACTAAAATTTAAATTACCATCGAAAGAAATGTTAGGCAGCAAGATTAGATTTATATATTATATATAACCATATGTTATTTTAGGGTACTTAATATTCGTCAGGCCCCACTCTCCTCTCTTGGCGCATACATATATTCATATAAATTTGATATCTTTGGCATATGTCTCATCTGTTTATTTATTTTTTCATCGAGCGCATTTCTTCATTTAAATTTCATTTTTTTACGTTGCAAGTTTTTGTTTTTTTTTGTTGTGTGTGCTTCCACCGGATGTAGGCTGTGTTTGCCTTTGGCTGCCTGCTGTCCTTTCCTGGGCACACTTTTCAGATTAGTTTACGCATCCTTCTAACTAGCCCGGCAGAGTCCTTGCTGTCTGCGTGCCCTGTTTAGTTGCCGCTTAGCGCATCTTTTGTCATAGATCTTCTTTCTTTTTGTGGGTTCCTCTGGTTTTTTTTTATTTCTTTTGGCTTGGCGCAGTGGCGCTTCCTGTCAACAACAAATACAAACAAGCAAACAGCAACAACAACAGGAACAACAAAGTTGTCTGATGACGTCTCACTTGGCAACAGACGTGGCAGCAGCTGCTGTCATAACGTCATCGGCGACGACACGTGCCGCCTACAAAGGCCACCGCTGCAACGCCCAAAGAATTTCTAATTTGCCATTTGATGAATGGCTCAAACAGCAATTGCCAAAGCCACAGCCCCAGTGGGGACTGCACCGGGGCCTAAAGTGTTGCAAGCAAATGTCCTCTGCAACAAAGTGTAGCACTTGAAAATACCCTTTAACAAGTCTGCGGAAATGAGATATTATTAACTTAGTATTATAATTTTAGATTTTTATTTTAATTTCGAATTCATAATGAACAATTTATCGCTGTGTTTAGTTTTGGGATCTTTGTAAAACAGTTAAGCTACCTCTGCTACCTTTCTATAACAATAGGGTATAATGTACACAACTACAAAACAATTTCCTTGGATTTTCTAAAAACAAATAAGTGCGCACCTGCAAAAAGCTTTAAAAGGCTTATCAGAAGTTCGTTGACAACAGTTGTTGCAGTTAAAAAATTACCATACCAGTTAGAATTAAAAACATTTCAACAAGTCATAAATATCCCCTTTTCAAAAATTATTAAGTTAGTTGAAAATATCCAAAACACAAATTTGGTAATCAATCTCAGAATTTACGAAAATTGGAGCTCTGAAATTTTATTGTGAGTTTTTTTTTAGCCAAAATCCTCCATTATTCCATTAGCAGTTGATATCAAATATTAAATTTAAAATTTTATTTATAATAAGAAAAATGTAATATAAATGCTTTCATAGTTATAATCTAATTTCATAGATTTTGTGCCTTAGAAATTCAGTACGCGGATTCTAAGATAACAATATTTTCTGGAAGTCGTGTCATATAATATCCGTTGATCAAGCTAGCGAAATGTACTTGCTTTAATTGAGAAACCTAGACTTAATTGAACCACCCACCCGCCCGCCTCCTTGAAAACCTTGTTAGTTGATTTACTTAAGTATGACTCACGGCTCGCCGATTTGGCAAATTGCTGTGTAAACTAGCTCTATGGTTACATCTATGACAACCATCCAAATTATATATATCCAGACAGGCGACAGCCTCGTCGCACATAAAAACTGTCGGATGAGGCAATTTTCTTTTAATTCGCTAAAATATTTTGTTTATTGCGCGACGTCGCCGATTCTTCCAATGTGGAATCAGTATATAGTCGTGGTTATATATACTATATATATATATATATTATCGTCGCTTGTCTCATGTCTCTAGTACAGGGCAAAATAAATTTGCTTAATTTGTGCCGTTTCTCAATGAAAGCGGACAAGCGAAAATGGTTGTTTTTGTTGTTGTTATTTTTGCATATGATGAAGAGGCAGCTGCTGGCTGGGATTCGTAGTGCTTCGGTGTAAATGCGCCTGATGGATCACCATTGCTGACTCATACCCCTTAATGTGACTAAGGGCGAACTACGAGTGGTTAAACGCGCCTCTTTCTCTGTACTCCAAAAGAGACCCAAAAAATCAATGACAATCCATTGTGAGTTTGTGTGCCTGTGCAGCAGCTTCAGTCAGCTTTGCACAGTGACTCAAAAAACACGCACCAGCTGCAAACTAATCAGTATATCGAAATGATCGGTTGTGACTCAAAACAGACAAAGAATAGGCTTTATGAACACAAAGTTTGTCAAAGAACTGTTTTGATAATATTATCCCAGCGGAAATTAGAATATCTGAAAATGATATACTTTTTTTTATCACCTCTCCTCGAAATCTCAATCTAAGAAAAACATAAACATTTATATAAAAAGGGAACAAAAAAAAACTTTTTTTGTTTTTCACATATGTTACTTAATTGGGGGATCTAATTTATAAAAATGTTATAATTATTTTATTTTGGAATAAATACTAGAAACTCACATAAAAGCTTAAATATTTTTGTAAAGTTCTTATTTTCTGTAATTTATCTAAAAAAAAATATATAACCCATTATTCATAATCGATTTCAACAGACAAATTACTGAATACTTCAAAATTTGTTGTCTGTAAGTGAAATATGAATATTTATTTTTAAAAATTAATTGCTTTTTGAGTCACAACGTATTTTTTGTTTATCGATATTTCCATTAAAATATCAAGTATTTTGTTTATTTTTGATAATCGCTCACCACTGTGCGCTAATGTTAAAGAAGTGCATTGTAAATTCCGCTCAAGTATAAGTAATTTTCGCTGCTCGTTGTCGGCCGTTGTTGCTGCTAGCTTCCTTTAGCTTGAATCGATTCCTTCCGTAGCGCCTTTGTCTTAAGAATTAAAATACATGCAAATTGTGCAGCGAATTAAAAGTCGATAAAGACACTGCCAAATTGCAGTGAACAGACTGGCAGTCAGACAGGCAGTCTGTCGGCCAGTCAGCTGTTTGCCACCCACTTTTCAGAGCTGGCTGCTGTTGCCTTTTTTTGTCAGCTTTTTCTTCTTTCTTTTTGACTGCCGCCACGTCGACTAGACGGGGCTTGGCTCTGGCGCTGCGTTGGGCGTGGCAGCTGCCACTTGGCTTGAACAGCTTGACAGCTTTTGGCTGGCAGCTCTAGTTTTATGGCCCATTGATGGCTCTATTAGGTTTATACGAGCCATACGGATTCATAAACCATAATAATACAAATGAGCACGCTGTGCATAAATTAGTCGAGCCACAACAAAAAGCCGCTAAGCCGCATATAAATTTGAACACGTTTCGCCGTGTGGCACAAAGGTTGCTGCGATTGAGTCAATGAAAAATTCTTCAAATCATTCAGATCAAAAAAAAAGTCTAGAAAGAATGTTGCACAAGGGTGCAATCGACTGCGCAATACTCTGTTAAAAATTTGTTGATTGAGGGTTATAGGCAGTGATTTTCAAACTGTGTTTTAAAATTATAATACTTCTTTTTTGTATATAATAGACATATATTTTAACCTAATTTTGCTGCCCGCCCCTACTCAAATATATATATTCAATTTTAGACGAACCTCAAGACGATTCAAAACCCGTATACCCCTTTACACCTAGCAAACAGAGTATGAATAGAAAAGAATGTGAACCCAAATGCGCTTATTACAGTGACAAATTCTTGTGGCGGCTTCAACTTCTTAGCATTTAGTTCCATTTAGTTTTTTAGGTTTTTTTTGTGCTTCCATTTTCCCAAAAAGCAACCTCGACCATGACTTTACAGAATGAAATTCCAAACTAACCGTCGGCAGTTTTTTCTTTTCGTTTTCTTCTCTTTCGTGCTTGCCTACGCTCTTCTTGTTGTTACAACATTTCACTGGCCGCGTCCTCGGCCTCTTTTTATGGGCCGCACACAATCCCCGAGCTCGTTGTAAATGTCACGTTTCTGCTTTTGAGCGCTACTTGATCATGATCCATCTCTATGATTATGATGATAATGATAATAATGTTAGATATGATGAGTGTCGGTGCAGTTCAATGAAAGTTACACAACTCTTTCTTTTTTGCATTTCTCAACCATTTGTGCCTATCTAATTTTTATCTTTTACATACCTTGACTTGTATTTACTGTATTTACTGATTGCTATTTTAAATTTCTCATTTTTCTATTGTAATAATACAGATAGATAATGCAAATCGAACAATGAATTTTCTTAGTCATCAATTGGGAAATAGGTTGAAATAGTACTTGGCAATACCTCAGTTATCCAATTTCGCAATGTTCTTTGACTAATATGATGAAATGTGTTTGTAGCTGTAATAATATTTATTTATGGTGAAATAGAGCTTACGCAATGAGTGTATTGATTTTGCTTTTCTTTATTGATTATAATTACAATATTAATGAAATTTCGTTTAAAGTTCTTGCCATAATATATAAGAAAATTTCTTGAGTTATTGAATGAATATGTTAACAAAAGCAACTATAAGCAACTTATAATCCCTGTTTTTCAGCTTGTTTTTATATTTAATTATTTCCTTGGATTTTTATACTGCTAACAACTCGTTTATTTTGAATATTTAGCCAGCTTTTAAAGTTATACTAACAGAAATCCATATACCATATTTTAGCTTGATACGCCAAACATTTATGGGGATATAAAAGACTATTCAATGATAGCATATAAAATTGGTTTTAGACTTCATTTAATGCATTTGTCATGCCCCATTTTCTGCCAAAAAGTCATTCGATGTTTCCACTGTCTCCCTCTCGCTCTCTCTTACTTTCCCTCTGTCGCTATCCCCCTCTACCTGCCCTGTCCTGCACATAATCTCCCCGTTGCCTACTTAATGAACGCCCTGGCGCACCTTTTGAACCTTCGTAAGCAACCTTCGACCGGCAACCTGCACTTTGGCTACTGCCACGTCTCTCACTCCCAGTGCCGCCCACTTTAATGGGGGGTGGGGCGCCAACGTTGCCACTTTTCACATTGTTGACATCGCGTGGCGTTGCCTTCGACCAGGTTGCAGTCGTCTGGCAAATGTCATTAGCCCCACCTGCTGCAGCAACCGCAACAAGAACAACAACAACAGCTGAACAGGCGCAGAAATCGCATTAGCCCAAATCTTGAAACGTTGCCACATTTGGCGTAAACATGTCAACAATTTCTTGTTGTTGTTGTTTTTTGTGCCAAGTTTTCTAGGCGATAATCGAATCAATGCATTTATCATGTTAATCAGGCATTATCTTCACACTTCTTTGGCCTGAGGCTTCGACAATTTGCAAATTGCAGCTTTAATTGATATTTACAACGGAACACACACACACGCACGCACACTCGCACACACTAATGACTTAATTCCCGTTAAGCAGCACGCGGCGACAAGTTTTATACCCCCGCTTTGCTAGACAAACAAATTCGTCCCTCGCGTTGCGTCGCCTGCTTCTAAGCAAAGACTTCGCCACACGTATTACGATAATACCCACTGACCCCTGCCCCCGGAGTGCCCCAGGTTTGCCTTTGCCTTTGCCTTTCCCTTGTTTTGCCCACCGGATGTCATTGCCGCCCTGTGCCCTGTGTGTGTCTAGTGATTCATAATTTAGTGTGTGTGTGTGTGTGTGTGCGGTTGTTGCCACCCCCGCTTGTCCGCGCTCTGCGCTCTATCAGAGATCGCAGAGTTACCCCCCCCCCGCTGACCCCCTTGCAACCAAAGCGCAGCGAGTGCTCAATTTGAAAAGCAAAGCTCAAATAGCATTATCACAGCATGCGCCATTCAGAGGTCTCGACTCTCCGCTCCTCCTTTCATTTGGAACGTGGCTCAAAGCCACCCGCATTTGGGTTTCAGGTTTTTGTTTTTGCAACCCTCGTCGCTAGTCGCGCGTTTCACTTGAGCAGTTGCGCAATTTCTTGTCTTCAACGTGTGAGGCTCGCTTCACTCTCACATCAACGGCGGCATTCAATTGTGGAAATTGCCATGCGATAAGCCTTCAAGTCACGCAGCCATAATGCAAATTTGTCAGCTATAAGGCTTTCAAATTGAGCCATAATTAAATTATATATATCAATTGTAAGCTTAACTGTGTTTTCATTTACGTTTTTCTGAGGTTAAGTACGATTGGAAATGAATCATGGCCAAATGTAAAAATGCATCTATGAAGTAGGAAGTCGTATTCCCCTTTCGTTTAAAATTTATTTTATTTGCATACTCCAATATTAATGAGGTTAGATGTAAATGAAAAAGAAAAACATTTAAATTTATTAACTTCAAGTGCTTCTTTTACTGAAATATCAAATATCAACATGAAAATGTTATTTCTTTACACATTTCCTATCCAATCTAGTTTTTCTTTATTTAATTCAATTTTTCAATAAAAGATTCACATTCTAATAATATTTGATTTGTTTATTCGTATTTTGGCAAGGTTGGATATAAAGAATTAAATTATTTTTTTTTAAACTTCAACTGATTTTTATGCACATTTCTTACCTTATCTGGTTTACGTTGCCATATCGATTAATAAAACTTTAAATGCCTACCTAGGTTAGGTATAAATGGAAATTAAACACAATCAAATTTAATTACTTTAGCTGTTTTCTATACAAGTTATTTACATTTGCAATAAATTTAAGTGCTACTTTTTGAGTTACTACTGGCCTTTTTTTTTTTTTTTTTTTTGGCCATTTTTCGCTATTGTTAATCATTTAAGGCAATACCAATTCCCAACATTGTCTAACTTGCCACGTCCCGCTTCATGCTAATTTCGCCAAAAATATAAAAAAAACTTTTCGGTCACAAAATGGCCATAAAGTTTATTATAATGTATATATGAAACAGTTGCTGGCGCTGCGCTCATAAAATGGCCAACAACAATAATTTTTTGTTGGCCAAAACGACGACAATTTAGTAATTTGGTGGGCACCCACCTCTCACCCCTCAGCCTGCTGCTGTTCCCGGCATGAAAACGTAACGCGACGGCAATGAAATGAAATGCTCAAGTGAAAACTTGGACTAATTAACGCTGCTGCCCGTAATTTGAAAGGAAAGTGCGCCAAGTTTATGAGACAACAGCAGCACGGCTCCATAAAATAGACAAACACACTCACACAGCGAGAAAAAGAAAATTTATGCCCACTATTAGTGGTAGAAATCTGATATCACCGACAGTTTATTATTAGGAACGGGAGATCGCATTACATGAATTCAACAGCAATTGGGCGATTAGAGATTAAGCGGAATGGTTTATAGATTTGTCTACCAGCAGATTATGCGATGTGCCAAGAACATGCAATATGATAAGGTGGAATGAATTAAAATGAAACACAGACAGCTGCGCATAAAAATTCTTGAGCTGAGCTCAGCAATCATGGAGGTTAATTATTGGTTATTAGAACTGTTTATTATTTACAAGCAGCTAAGATCATTTTATATATTAACAATCAAACGAAGTGGAGTGGAATTAGAAAATAAATGCAGCGCTTACAAATGTTTTGAAGAAGCAACAATGTGGAATAAAATGCAAATGCACATCTAAAAATAAACTCGGGTGATCTTTGGGGGATTATAAATTTATTAAATGAATGTACGAAACATTAAACAAAACAAAATGGAATGGAACTGAGTAAGCTTTGCTCAAAATCCTTCAATATCAAATGAAGATAGATATACATATACATTTTTTTAACAGCTTAAGTGAACCAAGAAGCTAAAATGAAACAAAATGAGATGCAATGAAACAGTCCGCTCCGCTTAAAGTCCTAATATGCCATAAAATAAAGTCATAAGATGCCAATAAAATTAATTTAAAAATTAAATGTAACGAAGTGGAATTAAATGAAACAGAGACAGGTGCAATGAATTGCGTTTAAGATAAGCTTCAGTTGAGCCTCTTAAGTTAAACCGAAATGAATTTGTTGAAGAAATTAAATGAAATGGAAATGACAGCTGCTCTAAACCCGTTAAATGCGAGCATATGTAAATCCTCATTAAAGAACAGGGAAAAAACGCCGAAAAAGAAACGGAATCTGGCCTCGGGCGCAGCAATTTCGGCGTCAAAAACGCTGACATTTCTAATTTGCACGACGCACAGAGAAGTGGGAGGGGCACGGTGCGAGCAACGGGGCAGCACATAATGGTCGTCAGGGTGGCAAGACAAATGACGGGGCAAGGCCCAAAAAATAATTCGGAGGAACGTTTAATTGCGGTTAAGCGGCGGCCAACTTAAAGACGTCAAAACCTGAGACCTGAAAAACTGATGTCTGCCCCTCGGGCCAGGGCCAGAGCTTGTCAGGGGTAGCTGGGTTCGCATAAAGTTGTGCCCCTGGTGCAGCACGCCCTATTCAATAACTCAACAAAAGCCACACAAACACACGCACAACAACTTTTATGCATTTTCAATTACAAGAGCGCTTAAAGTTGTTTTATAAAGAATATTCAAACAGCAATAAAAACCAGGGGATAACAAAAAAAATAAAACTTTTTCTCTCTCCCTCTTTGCAACGGGGCAATGTTACCCTTGTTGTGTAATACTTGTATGGCCTGAATTGCGTGTGCCCCTGGCCCCTGGCCCCTGTTGCCTGTCCCCTTATTATTTTGGGCCGTTGTACAATTCATTTCTATTGCCACTTTTTTTTTTATTGATTTCTACAACTTCGCGCTCAAGTCCGGGTCTCTATTTACGTCTAATTGCTTGTTTGGCTCCATTCAAAATGGCTCGTTTCCATGTCGGCTTGTATGTGTGTGTGTGTGTGATAAGAGCCAATTGTTATTGTTGTTATATATCGCTAAATTGTTACTGCCTGTTGTCTTGTGCATGTGCCAACAGCTAATATATAACGCACACAGCGCTGATTTATTGGCCTTAACGCGCCAAGCCGTGCCTAATCTAACTAGGTCGATCTTCGGCCTGGCTAACTGAGCACACCCCCTGGCTGACTAACTGCAGAGGGGCCTGCATGACAGAGCAGAGAATGACAGCAAATGTGCTATTGGACTACAGCTAAGAGACACCATAAAGCTGATATATCGATTAGTATCACGACATCATATATTTATTGGGTTTTTCTAACTAATGATATTTTTATTCAACAGAAAAAATATTAGTACCAGGTACTAAATTCCATTTACCACAGTAGAATTTTTAAACAATAGAACTATGATTTTTATCAGCTGTTCCATTCCACTTTGTATTTTGCTATACCTATCTTAAATTAAAATTTATATTTTAATTTTTAATTACATATTTTATTGACGAAAGATTTTTATATCAGTCGTACTATTTAACCTCAAAACGTATAGTTAAAATTGTGTTTTTAATTTATTTAAATATTATTTCATTCAATTTTGTGCACTGTGTGCAATTATATCAGATTAGTTTAGCCATTAATATGTATCTAAAACGTTAAAGCTCAAGCTTTCACTAGCTTACATTTAAATGCCATGTTCCATGCCACTTTGTACCTAACCTCACTCCAGATGCGACACAGACACGAAGTGTCCATCAAAGTAGACTGCGCTTGGACACGCCTCTTTGGCTTTGTTGCCAACCTGTTCGTGGCCCACTAGGTAACCCCTTCGGCCAGCTTTGCAACCTAACCGCTTGCCACAATTACGAGTACATTTTATATTTTAATTTCTTTTGGGCTTTACGAGCATTTTGTGCTGTTTTTCTACCGCTTACACTATGGTCAAGTAAAACGAAACAAAAAGTGGAAATTGGCGCAAGGAAAGTGTGAATAGCAAGCATATAAAATACGTGAAGAGAAGTACAACAAATCGCTGGGCTTGTTTTTCATATATATATATATATTACATATGTACTTTAGAGTAGGGGAATTGGCTCATGAGCTAAATATCAAAGGCCGTGCGCTCATTATATTTTATGGGCCTACCGGCCGGTCCCCAAACGACCGCAGCGGCATAGTTTCAAGGCTCATTTGAGTCAGGTGAGGTCGCTGCCAAGTTCTTGGCGTATGGTTTTTTTTTTTATTATTTTTTCATTTTATTCCGCTTTTGGCAACGGCATTTAACCTTCGATTTGGCACCTCGCACTTTTCACTTTCACCCGCAAATTTATGCCAAACTGTCAGGTGGGCTGCTCGTTAGCGAAAACTGATTTCATCATGAAATTTATGTTAATTTGCGGAATTTCTTACAATTTATTAAAAGGTCAAAGTTTGTCAGAAGTAGAATATAATAAGAGAGGTTTTGATATGCCTTAGTTTATGGTTTTTATAGGTAGATTTTGGTATTTTGGATGTGGAACACAATGGCAATGGAACAAGCTGACGAATTAAATATTTAAAGAAAGAAAGATTTATAATGAAATGGAACAGTTAATTTGCATTCAAATTAGAACAATCATAAATAAACAATTTAAACTCTGCCTATAATTACAAAGAATTATTATTACATTGTTGAATCGAATGTTGTCAGTGGAAATACTCTCGATGAGTTCCATTGCCAAGCCGTTCCTTAGAGTCTCCCTCGCGCGTGCTCGATTTGGCCAATGCAAATCTGGTCAATGCGCTGCAATTGGCAGCGGAGCGTATCGAAGTGGATGCCGCGCACGCCACAGCAGGCGCGGCGTCGGCTGCTGCTGGTCAGCGTCCAGTGGTGCAACAAGTTTTAATTAAATCTAATTACCCAGCTGAACAAACAAAACAATGCTTTTAATCAAGGCTGCGAACCGGTTCGAAACCGGTAAACTAGTATTTTTTGCTCCTTTAAACCGAACCTCTGTTGCCAAAAAAACAGAGGAATCTTATTTAGTACATTAATGGAACATTAGAAAAATTTATTTTTATATAATTTATTTTAAATCTCTTTCTATCCCTTCCATAGAAATCCGGCATCAGCAATTCCGGCTGAACATGTCGCGCGACTACGAGCTCAACAGCGTGGCGCAAGACGATCCCGCACTCATTGCATTCCTGCGCCAGATCCATATGCGCAAGTATATGTTCATGGCCAAAGGCGCCGCCGTCTCCAGCTCGGGCAAGGCGCCAGCAGCGACAGCCGCTGTACCGCCCGCCGGCACGGGCAACAGCAGCAGCAGCAGCTACAACAGCGTCGCCGATCAGCTGGCGCATTACGTGTCCGACTTGGTGGGCGGGAAGCTGAATGGAGCGGTCATCCAATCGCTAAGCGGCCCGCTGGCGCATCTGATAACGGCGCCCTGGCTGAGCGAGCAGCTCAACTGGATGGGCGTGCTGGTCGAGCCGGAGCCGCGTTGGTATTTCGCGTTGCGCAAACAGAATGCGCAACGGCAGCGCATGCAGGTGGTGCATGCCTGCGTCTCGCCCAATCCATTTCCCAAAGAGGTAAGAGAGCACTGTCAATCAATATGTCTAGGTGGAGGGGTGTTTGTCTTGACTGCTTGACTAATGGATAAACTAACTGACTGATTGCCTGATTGATTGTTGATTGACGCACAGCCCAAACCGAAGCTAGGAAGCTGCAATGTGCTGCTAATGTGGAAAATTGGTGGAAAACAGTTGACTGCATTTTTTTTCTAAATATACTGTTTTTGTTTCTTTTACGAATGCTTAAAACTCTTTATAAAAATTCATTAAAGCATAGATAGGGTGGTCTGAATTATGGTTAACATTTTTAGTTTTCGTCAAATTGGGTCTTTTATTTATTTTCATAAAAATAAATTTATATTTAACACGTGTACCACAAACTTTAATGAATCAACTTTCAAGTTCGGAAAATGTACGCAAATTCAAACGTGTTTGGTTAAAAATCGTTATGAAAATTTATTTAAGATTTATTTATTATTTTTTATTTATTTATTATTTATAATTTGAATATTATTTATTATACTATATTATATATTATACATTATTATATATATTTACATTTTGAATACTTTACTTATATATCTGCACTCTTCATCCCGCCAGATAACCATACACAATGAGGATGTGCGCATCAATAGTTTGCACGACGAGGAGACCTCGTGGTTCAATTCGCGTGTCAAATGCTTTCCGCTCTACACAATCATGCTGGCATGTGAGCGCACCGAATACGATCTGCTCAGTCTGGGCGTGCAGGGGCATGAGCTGGAGGTAAGTAGCGTTATTTAGAAAGATACTCTATAGAAAACAATGTAACGTGTCTAATCCCTTGCAGATCCTGCAGACGCTGCCCTTCGACAAGATCAAAATCGACATTATCTCGATACATTTGCTGGAGGATCATGAGGATGTGCGCGACTATGTGCAGAGCATAACAAAGTTCCTAGCGGGCAAATTTTATAAATTGCAGCGCAAAATTGGACGCAATTATTTCTATCAGCGCCTCAATGCCAGCGCCAGCCGTACGCGTAAGAAAGATATATTGCTGCTCAAGACGCCACAACAATAACAACAACAACGAATAGCAGATTAAACCCCATATTATATAATACTGGAAAATAAAGTAGAGAATGCTAAAAAAGAAGCGACCAAAATTTAAAGCAGCGAAAAACTCAAAACGTTTATGTTATAATGATAATTATTATATATATATAGGTATATATATATATATATATATATATAAACATACATGTTACATATTATATACACCTAATACTGTATACCCATTATGATAACTATATACAAACTGTACGTTTAGTTTCCTTTTTCTCCGTTAGTTTTTTGTCTTAAACAAACAAAAAGATTAAATTAATTTTTGTTTTTCATTTTTTCTATTTTTTGTATCGAAATTGTTTAATAATATGATTTTTTCTGGTGCCTTTGAGCGCGTTACACAAAAATTATGATTATGATACAAATATTATGCAAAAACAGCTCTAGCTAAGGTATTATGATTTTTGCTATAAGCTATACATATACTCTACATATATATAAATATATTTACTTTAGGCGCGCCCCTAAACTTGTCTTGATCATCTATGTATAAATTAAATAAATTTGCAACTATTCTTTGTAACTGCTTTGCTATATATATTATATAGAACTTTAGGCATCATAACTACTTACCATAAATAAAATATAATAATAATTATATGACTATAAATTATGAACTATAGCTATGCGAGTTTATGTTAAATTGAATGCTTTATTTAGTGAAACATAAGTGAAAACACAAACAAAAAGCTAAAAAACTAAATACAAAATATTTAAATTATATTAAATTATTGAACCAAAATACACCCAAGCACATTCATTCACACACACCCACATACACACACAATTATAAAAATAAAAATAAAAAACAAAACTCATTGCAAAATCTGCTTTCAAAACTCATCTCATACTCATAGTTAAAAGTAAGCAAAAGCATAAATAAAAACTTTTATAAACAATAAAACATAAATAAAAATTATAAATGAGGCAGCATTAAAAAAAGAGAAAATTTAAAAATATTAAAAAAAACTTAAATTGCGCTTAAAAATAGCAAAGAAAAAATTAAACACACACACATGCACATTTTTATGTATTAGCAAATAAATGTATGTAAATTAAATGTAGAACAACATATAATAATAATAATTACAATTTATATATATATATATATATAAAAGAGATATAAAAACAAACACACACAACTACACACGTATTTTAATTACATTTTTAGTAATTACATAATGTATTATTATTTTGTATATTTCATTGCTCACACAAATACATACACACAAACACATGTTGACGGTTGTTGCTGTTGTTGCTGCTGTAATGTGAACTCGTTGCACCTCGCACTAGCAGCCCCTCGCACCCCCGCACCCTCACTCTCAGCAGTCAGCTTACAATTGATTATGGAATCGAATATATATATTTATATGAATACAAAATGAATCAGTGCCTTTTACTTAGACTTAAAACACAAAAAGAAAAAGAAAAGTTAACCCAAATTTTAAGCATAATTATGATATGTGTAAGTCGTACTCAGCAACTTGAGCGCAACAACCGTCATTTCAATACACTACAAAATTTGCCGCCTCCTAAACTTGCCTTATCGTTGTTGTCAGTTCTGGCAGATCAACCGATTCTATATTAACTATATGGATCTGTCAGTTAAATAAGTCTAAAACTCGCACAGTTACTAAAACAAATCCGTCACAACAATTGTTTAAAAGCTTTGTATAAAAAAGAATATCAACTACACACACACAAAACACAAACATCACTTTTAAACATAAGCTTAGTGCTAATTTTCAAATTTTTCAGTTCTAAGCCTAGTTCTAATTTAGTTGTGTATTTTTTCTGTGTAAATTAGCGTTTAACCAAATTTTAAGTAGACTTAATTTACATTATACATAAATCATATATTTAATTTGGCATCAAACACACATACATACACACACACACAAGAAAAAAAGGCTAAGCTCGAAATTATTTATAAACGTAAGCAAAACGATAAACTTTTTAGTTAATATTACATAAATAAAACAACAAAAAATTCCAAAAAAAAACGATGTAGAAATTTGACTTTTGATCTGGCACAGCAAATAAAACTATTTATATATATATATATATATCGTAACAAAAGGGAAATTGTTCATCTTATGAAAGAAATGACTTGAAAACTTTTGAATTATACTTACAAAACGCAGAAAAAAAATTAAAAAGCGATTAAAGCGGAAAATAATCGATACTTATAGCTAGAAACTTGCAAAAAATTAAAAACAGGCTTACAAAAAACCAGAAAAAAATTAAATGGAAGATATTACTGAAATTTATTAACTAAAACCAACAAAATTTACACAATGAATAAAAATAAAGATTTACATAAAATGTAAAAAACAAATATATAAATTGCGTTTTGTTGTTAAAAGTTGTGGAACTTTTTAATTTTGCTTGAAACTTTACATTGGCCCTTGTCAAAAAATTAATATCATATAGAGTTTTTATCATCAGAAAAAAAATATATTTTAATATAAAATATACGATATACATTTTCTCAATTGAAATTTTACTCCCCGCCCTAAAAGTAGGCTACACTTTCTCATTTCATTGCCAGGCAACCTGTTGCGCCAACAACCGCACCCACCCTGTGGCCAAGCAGCAAATGGCGCAAGTCAAAGTCAAAGCCAATAAGCCAACACTTAGACAGCGGCTTAAGCCGGGCAAGCTACACATTGATCCCCCTTTTGAATAGCCCACAAAATGGCAGCCAACAAAAAGCGACGAGAAACTCATTAAAACGGCATTAGCATGCAGTTTGGTTTTATCGAGTGCTAAAATGAATACGCTATGCGCAGCGATGCCAGGCGGCGAGTGTGTACGCATAGGGATTAGCAGAGCAGCGCCGCGGCAGAGCGACGCCTTGGCATGTAACGGGGCGCACGGTCATTGTCTGGGGCATGGGCGGGCTGATTGCCTTCCAGCGCGATGGCGCCGCCGCCTGGAAGCTCTTCTTTAATCATTTGTTTTTTGTTGGTGTCCGCCCAGCGTCGGCAACAGGCTGTTGGCGAAGCTTTTGCTCGCGCCGAAGCGCGCACGCGTTGCGCTGACATACTAACACAAATGCAGGCGCAGTCTGTCTGTGTGTGTGTGTGAGTGGGCACGAAAGTGAAAGCTGCGACTTTCAAACTGTTGCGCGCTCAAGCTCGCCAGCAAAATCAATAGCCATAAAGTGCCAGCCAAAGCAAACAGCTGTCAACCTACGTCAAGTGAAGCAGCCGAAAGGCGGCGGAGAGGAGAAGCGAGAAGCTTAGCTGCGGTTGTGGCGCAGCTTTTGTGCCCTGCGCAAGCGGGCATGTGACAAATATGATGCAATGACATTTTATAGTCTTTATTTACCTGCCATTTGTAAACAGAAATATAAGGAATTATGCCAATATTAAATTGAAAACGAATTTTGGTGCAGCTGTGCTCACTTTTCAAGCCAGCACTGTGTTTCGGAGCTGACAATTGACATTTAAACTTCAAAGTGCCACAAAAAAAAGGCATGGTGGTTAAAAGCTTGCGCGGAGCTTTTGCTTGTGCCTAACCTACAGCACACAAGCAGAGCTAACCAACACACACACACACAGCAGGCAGCGAAATGCGTAGGAATTTGTGTGGCAACAAACTGCTTTTGTTACGTGTGTGTGAATGCGTGTGCGTGCGCGCGTGTGTGTGTGCGCGCATATGTTGAACTGTAACTCCCGAAGAGGCAGCGCCGAGCCACAAGCAGCGCTGCAAACGAACGTAATTTCAGTAGGACAGGCAGTCCTTCGACTGACGGTCAACGCGAGCAGCCACCAAAAAAGTACTTTAAGCAGCGCCGAAAAAAATACAAGAAATTAGGCAGCAAGAAAGAAGTGTTAGGAAAGCAAGCAAATGTAAGGCGTGTGTGGGTGTTGTATTTGTTACAAAACCAATTAACATTATTTAATTACATTTCTCTACTAAATAAGTAAAGAGAGCGAACAAATATGGCGACAAAGCTTTCGACTGCGACAGCTATGTGATTTTTTTGTACAATTTAAGCGAAAGCGAAAATTTGACACTGAACTTCATGATAATGTTTTATATATACATATATACATATATATACATATATTTATATATATATATTTATAGATGTGCTTGTGAGAACAACAAACGGAATTCAAGTGTCAACCGCAGAAAATATGCTGCATAATATTATGTGTAAAGCTCAGAGCATATGGTGGGCAGCTCTTCACGTTGTTGTTGCTATTTTTAAGCAAGAACAGCAACAGCAACAGTGACGTGCACAAAAGCAAACAAGCGACAGCATAACGGACAATTTGTGCAAACAGCAGCGACAAAAACAACAACAGGCATGTCAACTTGACTTGTGCACACATACAATGTAATAAGTGTGTGTGTGTGTGTGTGTGTGTGTGTGTGTGGCTATGACAGCAGAGCCCGCTTATTGCGTCGCCACACATAACCTGCCCGCCCGACTCTCGCGCGCTCTCGCCCCCTCTCTCTCTCCTCGCTCTCAGCTCGTGTGTGGGCGTGCGACAACTTTGCACCTTACTTTTCTGCCATCGCATAAAAATACAAACAAGCTGGCAATATCAGTGTCATAAACATTAACGGCGAGGCGCCTTCTGGGCAATTAGTTGCCCAGGTTCACTCTCTCATTCTTATGCTCGCTCGCTCGCTCACTCTCTTCGGGCAGCATCAACGTCATCAGCGTGCGCCTGCAAACACCTGCGGGTCGCCGCGTGCCCACACACACACACCCACACGCACTCACACGCACCCACACACACACACACGCTTACTCACAAATTGAATTACCGGTGCTCTCACAAGCTCACTGAGTGGCCAGCTCGCTCTCTGGCTCTCATTTTGAAGTCGCCGTAGAAAAGAATGAAATAAAATTCGCTGAGGACATCTAGCGGCCGCCGCTGCTGTCGTCAGTCGCTGACGTTGTTTGCGTCAAAAAGAAGTTGTTGCTGCTCGCCTACATAAAGTGCAGAAGCAGAACTGAGCCGTAAAAGAAACGAAAATTGGGCACATTTTGGACGGACAGTGCCCAAAGTTAATGTGTGTGTGTGTGTGATTTGTTGTGCGTCTTTTCAGCCAGCCAGTAAACAAAAGAAGTACAAAAGCAACAAAAGAAAAGCGAACAGCAAATCAATCAAACAACAACAATAACAATAACAATAGCAATTTGCATGTCTTCGTTCGTTTGCGCTGAAAATGATATAAAAAACTACATGAGTAACGCGATAAATGTCAAACTGAGGTAAGTCGTGCAGCATTTAAATATGTATATATAGGTGTATTATATATGTATAAATAGCATGGCCGCGCAGGCTAAATGAATTGACCTTTGACGTGTGCGCGTGTGTGGCAACAGGTGCGCCCGCACGTCCACACGCCCTCTCTTTGCCGCTGCAGAAAAAAAAAAAACGGTGGCACCAGCAAATGTAAAATGCAAATTGCCAGCAGAGCGAATTAATGACGCATGCAGCTATAAATTATACACACACAGATACATGCCCACATGCATCTAAAGGTATATGTGTATGTACACTGAGAGAAACATTCCGTAATAAATCAAAGTTCGAACGAATTGGAATTTGTAAAGCTTTGTATACAACATTTTAGTAAAATTAAGTAAGAGTCATAATTAATAATTTAATTTCAATCAGAATTCTAAGTTTAAATTTGCATAAGCAAAAATACAATTTTTAAATTAAGTAAAAACCTATTTTTAAAGCTGTTTTCTTACTTGACGTATAGAGGTATAATGTTCCTAAGACATCTCAGCAAAAATGCAGAAAATTCTAATGTAAACTTTTCTTCTTGAATATTCTTAAATCAAGTATGAATAATTAATTTCACAATTTTATTAAATATTTTATGATTTTGCATAAACAAAAAAAAAAGAAAACTGAAATAAACTAAAAAATTATTTTTAGAATACTTTTCGTATTTAAAATTAGCGTAATATAGCGATAATAAAAAACATTCTTGAATTAAGCATTTTCTCACCAAGTTAAGAAATTTTCACCTTGATTGCAACATACCTAATATATATTTTATATATGATTTAAGTATCAAATTATTGGTATTTTCTCTCAGTGTAGTCTATGCTATGAAGGCTTTTGCTGGGCTCTTATTTTAAATGCAATTTGATTTACAATGTAAATTGTAATAATTAAAGGTTCTTTGTAAATTTTTACATTTGACAACCTTTTAAATGATTTTAACTTGAATCGAAGGTTATTTAATAAAGTTCTGACTCAGTCTGCGTAAAACATACAGAATGGCTTCTGATACAAAAATCCCCAATCGTTTATTCTGTCGCGCACATAAATTTTCTATAGCATACTTTACGAGAACTCCTACTTTTTCCTTATAGGTAGTGCATATGTCAGTATCAGCCAGATCGGTCAGCTATATCGTTGAGCTTATTTTTATTTATAATAAAAACAAGAATACTTATTCATATAGTTATGATATGAATAGGTCTGTATCATATATATATAGGTTTATGAATTAGTTAGTAGCTTTATTATAGAAATCTCCGTATATTATCACTTTTATTATATATTATATATATATAATGCTTGAGTTTGTGTTTTCAAGCGCGCGCTCTTTTGGACAAATTCTTAATAAAAAGTTTGATAACGCAAAATTCAATTATATTTTTTTATATAACATTTAAAGTACCACTTCACTATTTCCCTGTCGATGGGAAACACTTCAAAACGTTTGCAATAAAGGCGGGCGCAGCTGTAAGCAATTATTTTTTTTAGCTTCCCATGTAACTGTAATACATTTTGAACGGGAACGTAGTCACGTGCGCCCATTTTAGACCGGGCAGGTGCCAGGACCCGTGACGTTATTTCTGTTGAAGCATTTCTCAGCGGGGGCAGCAGCTGTCAACGTGGGGGAAGGAGCAAGTGCGTCAATTGGTGGACATTTTTTTTGACTCGGACTGGGTCGCGGCTGCTGTCTCGACGTCATTTACTTTGATTGAATGCTGTTGACATGTTCGCCAATATATAGATAGGATGTGTGAATATGCAATCCGGCGTTAAATATAGCCGCAATAGCAGAAATAACAACAATAACAGCATTTATATTCCTTGGAGATATCCTATATGAATGTCACACAGAGAAATTCATTTTGATTAAGACTTGTGTAAACAGCCGGAAGCTGTGCCACAATTCCCGCAACGCGGTGGCAAGTTCACATTATAAATGAAACGCAAATATTTGTGTGTCAACAATGCGGCATATAAAAAAGCAATTCACAAAATACCACATAAAATGGTCAGATAGTTCAACAGAGAGCCGCTAATAAGGGGGGGACGGCAAAAAAATATAGAAAACTTATGAAAAGCACTTTGGTTTCATAGTTGAAAAATCTCCATAAACTGGGACGATCCCGCAATTCCATAAATCTTTTACTGTCACATAAAAAGTGTATCAACAATATGAAAAATAAACTTTAAGTGCTTAAAGAGCTTTTCTTTGTCTATCCTTAAGAGCAGGATTGATACAAATACAAAGAAGAAACATTTCATATATTTAACATTTTTTATACTGTTTTGTTTACAAACTTATACACTTTTTAAGGAAATGTTCTGCTTTCTAGATCTTCCTTATCACTTTTGTCGTATTATTAATATTAATTGATTAATCAATAGCGCCATTATTTTTATGACCTAACTTAATTCAATAATAATTTTTATTGTGATTATTGTGACATCCCTGAAATGATATCGATTTACCATAAAATAATTAGATGCAGCTAAAATTAATAGGGTAGTTCAGAATTTCAGGAATGGTATCATAAAAATACATATGTATCTAATACATGTGTGTAAGTGTAGAATTTGTGATAGTTCCGATGTCTAATTAATTGTAACACATATCAATCAATTATACCAAAATATTAATAGTATACTTTACCGGGTATATTTAGAAGAAAATATATGACATAAAATAATTTGATCAGACTTCCTCTTGACTAGTTGTGATAACAATGATAGATGATAAAAAGTGTACAAAAAACCCACAAGCAAAAAATAAGTTAAGTTAGCTTTTTATTATTTTATTTATTTATTAGTATAATACGAATTCATTATATAGTTGCTCAAATCTACAATAAAAGTTAACATTTAATTTTTTAAGTTATTTTAAAGAAGGAAAATTAGAATTTCCTGAGCTCATGACTCTTGACGATTCTGACTAAATTACATTTCATATAATCCGTAAGTAAAATATTAAACAATTAAACACTTCCCTAAAAAGATTCCCGATTGTTAAACTGGACACATTTGTATATACATAAATGTCTTTCTATGCCCATCAAATTAAAACATAGATTAAATAGTCTATTGTTTGATAAACAGCACAAGCTGTTGCCTTGAGCAATAATTTATTGCTAGATATGGCAACGCCGCCCACACCCCTAGCAAGTATAACGGATGTCCAGGCTGCTTCCCTCCAGCTCCCTCTCGTTATGTTCCTTTGTTTCTGTGCGATTATTAATGAATGTTAAGGCGGCAGTTGTTGCATGCAATTAATTTAAAACTGAGCAAATATTAATCATAATACGCGCACGTTCTCAAAGTTCGGCAATATCCTTTGGCCCCTACACACACACACACACACACACATTTATATACTCTATAATGGAGTTGGGTCTGAATTGGAATTGAAAACAATGGCGTCATATGGCGCATTAGAAAACCTCAACGAGGACAATCCATTTACTTAATGAGAATTCAAGTGACATTGTAGACGAACCTTCGAGGCACCTGCACCCCATAAGCTTGCAGGGGCAGGGGCGGGGGCGGGGGCGTGGCAGTAGTGCAACGTCGCCCAGTCACATAATAAATATGTGAGCCAAGTTCATTCATAACAGGCGTCGGCAGCCGAAAAACACACCAAACAAGAAACAACAACAATAACAGCAACAACAGGAATAAAAATCAATGTGGGAGGAAGGGCGAGGGGATTCCCTACGCAAGCGCTGCGCATTTACAAAAAGCCTAAAAATAGCACGCAACTGTAAGACGATATGAAATTTATTAAGTCTTGCCAAAATAAGTAAACTGAAGGTTTTTTTTCTTTTTCTTTTTGGTAGGGAGCCTAAAGTCTGACTTGGCATTTTGTTAAAATGAAAAGTTGCCAGAACATTTAGTTGCCGAATGTAAAATAAAATGTGGCCAAAAGTAAAGGGGGCGGGGTAGGCGAGAGATAGGGCGTGTAGGGGGACGCCTTCAGAAAGTTCGCGCTGTTGCTATTTTTGGAAAGAGCGCAAGAGAGCGAAAGAGAAATAGGGGGAGAGAGTGAGAGAGAGAGAGCGAAAGCTGAACGCAGGCCTTGCCGTAGGCGCCGTTACTCCCCTCCTCCCCCCACACACACACGTACACACGCACACACACACCCACACACCCACACACCCTCACCCACTTCGCACTGCGTGCGTGGGCATAAAAGCTGCACGAAGCTCAACGCGAAGCGAAAGCTTTACGCGTGGGCGTCGCTGTCGACGCAACAGGAGCAGTCGCAGCCGCGTCAGGCTAAAGCTTTTCCACAAAAGCTCGGCCAACGTTACCCCAGGCCCGATGCTGGAATGCTGGAAAGCGCAGCTTCGGCACGCATCGTTCTCGCCCTCGGCTCGCTTCGTGCGTTGGCGTCGGCTCCGTCTACCTGATGCTCGCAATCGGAGGCGAACAGCGACATCGCGCCGAGCCGCGAATTCAGTTCAACCTGGTGAGCGCAGCGAAGTGGACGCTGGGCGGAGTGTTGAGCGGTTAAATAAGAAAAGTGACTCCTACAAACAAGTAGGAAAAATCCCAGCTAGTATTCTGCGACCAGCTAATTCAGCGATTGGCGTTCGAGTTGCTCAGCTCCAGCGCGCCAGTGTGGCCAGCTCTGTGACATCCTCCTCTTGCTGTGTGCCGCGTGGCATTTTGGGCTAAACATATGGCAGACAGCATCTATGCCAAAATGCAGCGGGCTTATCATGAGAACTTTGCGCACGACCGAACGTGGTAAGTCACTTGAAAAGTCTAAAGGGGGTTTGGGAGAAACTAAAAACTAAGTCTAACAACTAAGTCTAACAACTAAGTCTAAGAACTTTTCAGCGTTTTGTTGAAAAGTTTGGCGTCGTCCAAAATTTTTCGCTTCCTTTCGCTCAACTTTTTTGGGCTTCGTTTAAGGTTTTCACTCTGAAAAGTATGCAACACTTTTTCCATTTGATTGCATTCTTATGTTAATTTCTTTTTGCCTGCTTCCTGTCGCCATTTTGTGCGATCAACTTGACGTTTGACGTGGCCCTTGAAAGTATGCTATGAATTGTTTTTAATTAAAGAAATACTTGCCCGTAACACATAATGCAATTAAAATGCAAATGAATCCCATTTGTTATATAATTAGGTTTGAAATTGGTATTGATTACATCTGACAATTGTGAAATTGTGAAATAGCTTGGAAAATTCGTCCATATCTGCATTAATCATATTGTACATAAATTAATGATAAAATTACGCATTTATTATATTTATATGACAGCTGAAAATATAAAAAAACCCCCTTATGCATGAATAAAACGTTATACGTATCAATTTCCTGTTATCACGCAGATTTCTTATCTGCTATAAATACGAACTACAGATACATATAAAGGTGCTATGCAACTGTATCTGACAGTCACATATCACAAACGCCCTAGTTCCCCCACAACCACCCGGCCCACCCCCTTTTTTACAAACTGCGCATTTCGTTTTTGGAAAACATCGAATGCTGATTTCCAATTGATATGCAATTTTCCTGCCTCTGCTGCTGCTGTCCAATTATAGATACACACACGCTCAGATACAGATAGAGAGATACAAAAATTCGCTGGCCTGTCGTCAGGCACATTAACAAGATTATCAGCAACCTACGCAAACATAAATCAGACCTTGCTTTTCATTTATGAATTTATTAGAGTATCCTCGACAAATGAATAATATACGTAGTGCATGAAATTTGCCAGGACACCCTCATAAGTGGTGGCACATGCAACAAGAGGCAGGCACAAGTACCCTACTTCACTTTGTTGCAGTTGCCCAGGATACGA
The DNA here is from genome assembly GCA_035047465.1 of Drosophila sordidula. Taxonomy (NCBI): domain Eukaryota; kingdom Metazoa; phylum Arthropoda; class Insecta; order Diptera; family Drosophilidae; genus Drosophila; species Drosophila sordidula. The sequence continues at coordinate 580,651 of JAWNPQ010000106.1, forward strand.
GCAACAGGAGCTTTGTTGCAGCAGTTGCTGTTGTTGTTCCTCGCAGGACAGCCTCCCACATAAGCGGCTTTGGCAGCAGCGCGAAGCAGATCCCACACAGTTGCGCAGGATGTGCACAATTTCCATGCAGCTTGCTTTCAAATTGGAAAATGTTCTCCAAGCTGCTCCCCCACTTCAGGGGATGCAACAAATGTGCAAACTGCGCAACACAACTACAAAACAATATAATAATAAAAAAAAAACGGTAAGACTACAAAGATGAGTACCAGCTTAAAACGCAACTTGCAATTTGTAAGCTTAAGCATGTATTAATAGCCCACTTAGTTAGCATGCGTTGAAGTTTTTCAAAAGCAGCTTTTCAAGGGGCTTAGTGTAATTCGGATTACTATGCTGAAAATAATTTCTAAGTGCTTGGCGAATTTGCAAGCTAATGAGGAGATGCCAATTATGATAATAATGTATGCATGAGCAAAGGTTTTGTCCAATTAGCAAAGGGAAATACTTACGATAAATATATACATTTATATTTAATTATTGGCAAAGAAAAGTAAGTCGATTAAGTGTATTTCTTAACGGGCCTGGGAAATATTGCTCTGAAAATATTTAACAAAACTAAAAAAATAAATATAAATAAACAAATAAATGTCTGCATAGGTTATTTATTAATGAATTTTAATGAGTTTTCATATAGTATTTAGGGGATATAGTATTTGGTATATGTCAAAACAATTTAGATAATAATTCTTATGTGTGTCCCAACCACCTGTATCTGGCTGAAGGAAGCCATTGCTAGTTAATGCACTTATCATTAGGTTTTAACCTTATGATTAATAAAATAAAATAAATATGTCAAAACAAAATTTAAAATTAAAACTCCATCAATATCCTGGTCGAAAACAAATATATACATACTTTTTTGTGGTCGCAGATGCCTTCCTCTACGCCTCACGCAATTTCTCGCAAAATTATAATAACTTTTGCAAGGGTTTAACAAAACACGTGTTACAAATTAGGACTTTTTAGGCAACAAATCAGGCTAAAGCTCCCAGACTCAGCGCAAAACTTTGTTTTGCCAAAGATTCGCCTAAATATTCGGCAAGTTAAGAATCTCTTAAGTCTAAGCTGAGCCTGCATGATGGATTTTTTTTACTGTTTCGCATTTAATTTTAATTCCAAAATTCTTGGCTGTTCGCAGTGTTATTGAGGCAAATGATATTACCGAGGGCAACTTTGGGACCGCTATTTGATTTCATATCAAATCAAAGCAAAAGGCTCGCAAAGAAAAAGTAAATGAAAGAAACGCCCCCCTTCTGTGAATTGCTGCACACTGATAAATTGTGTTGTAAAACAGCTGGAGCCAGCTGTTGGGTGGGACACAAATCATATCCAATTGCCACGCTGAGTTGGCGGCTAGCGCTTATCTAATTGCTTTTCATTTTCCGCAGAACGGAAATCCCTTTTTTCATGCTGTGCTGAAATTATGAATTGGCTTTGTATTGTATATATATATATGTATAGAGAAATGAGAGACAGATAAAAGCAATTTGTTATGTCTTCTCTATAAAATGGGTGACCGGATGTTGCCCTAAATAACCCAATTCCACTCGAGATTTGCAGCTGTCTCTGTGTTTGTTTGGTCGATACTCGATATGCACAATAATGTGGCGCCAAAGAGCTCTAAAGTGGCAGGTGGCAGGCCTGCCTGGCAAATGGCACTTCAGGTTCAAGTGTGCGACCTTTGACCCGGCCGAAGGAACAGAATCACAATGCTGCGAATCATTGTGATTAGCTCAGCAGTAAACGAATATTGAAATACCCTAAGCCGACATTAAATGATGAACTGCCTCTCGAGCTGGGCGGTCGCTGAAGCGCGTATAAATTTGTACAAATCTCTACACTCAGAGAAAAAAGTGCATCTTTTTTCTATTATTTATTTATTAAAAAATAACAAGAACGCCTTGAATTAACATGCTTAAAATAAGCGTGCAAAAACTTCTCAAACTTTTCTTTTTCTAAATGGCATTTTCAAAAAAGTTGTTGAAATAAGAATTTTGTTCTCCGACAAAGAAATTTTCGCCCAGTTTGTTGAAGTACACATTTTTCGGTTTTTATTTTCGCTGAGTGTAACACCCCCCACTTCCTGCCCCGACCCCTTGACAGCTGTCGTTTCATGCTCAGCCGCACAGCAACTGACAGCCGCAAGCTGTTGGCCATAAGACAGGACCTAAGACAAAATCCTTTGCGGCTTTTTGGTCAAGAAATGCGCAAGGAAATCAACTTGAAAGCGTTGAGAAACTAACCAGCTCCTGATTCAAAACCTGCCAAAATTCACAAAGAAAACTCCCCCAACAACAAAGCTCACGTCTCAAAGGCGCACAGAAAATTTACAAACAACAAAAAATTTGCAACAAAATTTCGACCATAAAAGCTACAAAACTTGAAATTGTTTGTAGAAAGTTACAGTCGTTAGTTGATGGGGAGCGGCACACCTCGCCCCCCTGGCTGTCCCCTTGCCCCCCATTCTTTCTGGTTACTTAAGCTGTTTACTCAACCGTAAGACGCTCGCCATGTGGCCAGGTGATGGCTTCGATGTCTGCCACCTGCCACCTGCCACCTGCCACCGATTGCCATTCGCTTGGCATCTGCCTCGTGGCGGGTGCTGCCAACTGATTTTGTATTTCGAACGCGTCTATCGAGCGCTGATTAAAACGCTGCGCGCCCAACTTAATCAATTTCCGGTTCGATTTACACTAGAGCAGCAATAGCGTACAAACCGAATTGAATACCCTTTTAAAGTGGTATAAAAAGAGGCGCAGAAACTCGATCATTTTTATTCAAACTAACCTGTTGATTTATTTTTTATGTATAAACTTTTTAAGCTGAAAATCGCATAAGAATCGTTAGGAACAAAAGTTAGTTAAGAAACAGTATTTTTTGCGTACCTCGGGACGTATGTGTAATATATGCATACGCACATATGTGTGTAGGTTTTTGCGCTAGGCAACTTGACTCCTAGGTACAGGGTAACACCTAGCCGACCCATCTCTCGCCTAGAGCTTTTATGCTCTTTGCATAATTTTTTTTTTGGTAATTTTCGCGGCTGAAATTGTTGCCTGAACGTGCGCGAAGGGAGACTGCGGGCCAGGAGTCCTGCCACAATGCAAAAACTAAAGTCCTTTTTACGGCTGCTGACGACAGCTGCAAATTGAATGAAATTAAGCCGAAAGTTAGAGCCCGCCATTTATTAAGTGGCTTTGCGCTGCGACAGGAGCACACTGCCTGGCGACGGGATGTCAAAAGAAGTTGAAGCAGGCGAAGAATACGAAGCAGACGCCGCCAGCCAACAAAAGCCATTTTAATTGAATGAGTACTTACTCAGCGGAGTCCTTTTGAATGGCGCCTGCACCTGGCAACAACAACAGCAACAGCAACAGCAGCAGCCAACTGAAAAGCTGATTACTTGCCCACAGCCACAAACAATGGAATTTCGCAAATGATGAAAAGTCTAACTGAAGAAATGCGCACAGATAAATAGTTGAAATACTGAAGTTGTAACTGGGCAACTGAGCCAAAGAGCCAGCTAAGAACACCGCAAAGCTGGCGGCTGCACAGAAACAAAAGCCGCGAACAGAAACAAAATAAATGACATTTTAGATATAACATTTTTGTAAAGTGCGCAACAGTTGGACGACTTGAATCTGAGACAAAACGTCTGTATGCCAACCGAACTAGTGTCAACATCAGAATTCATGGCTAGCCCTGGGTTCTGAGTACTGAGTAAATAGCCAACAGGGTATGCTGGATGGGTAGCAGTTTTCTGCTTTTGGCAAACAATTTTAGTTACCGTTTTTATTGGGATAATTATGAGTAATCTCCACTCCACGAAGAGTAAGAGGGAAGAAAGTTGCAGTCGGGTGTAACCAACTGTGCAATACTCGTCGACAGTGTAATAACAATTAAAACATGTACCTAGATTCAAAATGAAATAGTCACAATATTTTTAGTGCAATCTTTAGAAGAGGTCTTTAGTAATCTATGTGCTTTAAAATTAAGGGACATATATAGATTATATCGAAGAGCTGCGTTTATACGGACAGATGGACGGACAATGTATAAACCCAATATACTCTTTTCACCTCGTGAACGAGACACAAATAGATATAACAGTTTTATAAAGTGTTGAACATAAACAACTGCAAAATTTGGCGACGCTGCAAATAAAAGATAAAGCCTATGCTAATTATGATAACTAACCGAGAGATCAAAAGATAACTGCAAACATTTTAAAGTCCACAAATGAACTTAAAATAATACAACCACGGAAGGCAAACTATGAACAATTAGCGGAAAAGTGAAAAAATATGAATTTAAACACCAGTTTCAAAATATCAAAATACAAAGTGCACAAAAAGAGGAGAAAAAAAACGTCTTTTTTATAAGTTTGTTGATATACATAAGAGTGATGATCTTATTAACTATCCGGTATCTTTTCAGTTTTCAAATTTGGTATTTATTGCTGGTTGATCGTAAGTCCTTAACAAGAATGCTTTTATTTTTTTTTCTTCGAAACTTTCATTTTGAGATGCAACGTCAAAGTTAAAACATTGCATTTCTTCTGCTAATTTACTGAATATAATTGAAATTTGAACGTAGTGTAGATTTAAACGCTTTGTAACAGTGAGAGCTACCCTAATCTCTAGATGTCCACGCCCACGGTCAGCTCCATGATGGCGTTGACCACGTCGCTCTTGTGCTTGATCAGAGCCTTGACGGCCGTCTGGCGCGTGCAGCCGGCCTGCATCTGCACCAGCTCGATGTCCTTTTCGTCGAGTTCGCTGGCGAGGGCAGCGACGTCGATCTCCTCGTCGTCGTTGGCGGCCAACGGATCATCCCGGTCCTTGGTCAGCGGCGGGGCACGCACATTCACATCGTTGATGTAGCGCTCGGCGGCCTGGGCAGCGGCCGCATTCGAGGTGTTCTCGATGCGCACCTCGCCAAAGCAGATGATCGTCTTGGTGTGGGGGCACTTGAACACCTCCGGCTGATCGATGCACAGCAGCACGTTCTTGGCCTTGCGCATGGTCACGCGCGACACGTTCGGAACGGGCTCCAGGTCGAGTTTCATGAGCAAGCGACGCGCCTTCTTCTCGCCGCGCGAATACTTCGGCGCCGACAGCAGCTCCGGGTGCGCGTCCCCGGCCAGCTTATGCAGCAGGCCGCCAGCTGCGCCGGCGCCGGCGGGCAGCTCGTCGGGTGCATCGTCGCTGTCGTAGCTGTCCGAGGCCGACGAGCCGGAGCCCGAGGACGGCTGACTTTTGCGTGTGCCGCTCGGGATCAGGTGGAAATTCTCGGCCAGTTCCAGTAGATCCTGCGCACTGGTCTTGATGATGCGCACGTCTTGCTTTTGGGTGTTCTCATCGGCGTTGTTTTTGTTGCCGCTGCCGCTGCCGCTGCCGCTGCCACTGCCACTGCTCTTGTTGTTGTCGTTGTTGCTCTCGTCAGCAGCAGATGCTGCTTGTGCGGCCGCTTTGGCTGCTGCCGCAGCGGCTGCGGCTGCCTTTCTCATCTTGTACTTTTTACCCATCTCCTTCTGCTTTCTCTTCAGAAATTCCAAAATCAACTTTCCGTCCCCTATCGCGACGAGCTGCAATTTACAAATATTTTTATAAAGCAAACAAAATTGAGTTTACAATTTTTTCAAATAATTTTAATATATTCCCGTGCTGCTGGAAAATTAATCGCAACTTGCCTTTAAAATGTCAACGTCTATCGAAAGTTTCGACACAAAAAAAAAGGCCAACTAACGGCGTTAAGTTGGCTGCGCCAGCGCCAGTGCTGCAGAACAGGGTTGGCAAACAGCGATATACATGTCTATAAGACAGACAGGGCTGCCAATTTATAATTTTATTTTCTAAATTTCTAAATTTTCTTCCAACACCAGCTGCCGACATACAGGCCCAAACCGCTTCCACCGCCGTGTTTGACTGTAGCCTTTAAATGTTTTGGTTGCAGCTCTGTGTTTGGCTTACGCCTTACATCAGAGCCAAAAATATTAAATTTGGACTCATCAGCAAAAATAACTGATTTCCAAAAGTTAACGTCCTTATTTAAGTGCTCCTTGGTAAATTTTAAATTTAATTTTTTGCGCTTATAAAAGGCTTCTTGCAAACTATTCTGCCATTATAATCGTGCTCCCGAAGTACACGGCGAATAGTTTCTGGCTGGCATGACTTCCCCAAGTCTGCCTCCACTTCATTGGCCACTTTTGGAGCAATTTTTGCAGAGATTAAGAACAAGATCCCGCTGGTCAATCGTCGTACGTAAAGCCATAAAAAATAAACAACTTAACGGATCATTGCTCAGCTGCGAAAGATTTGGTTGAAATAAGCTGTGACAATGTATTTGGTCGTTTTTATACCCTGAATCCATTGAAAAATGGATAAATCATATGTATATGCCTTCTCACTTGTTTTAGTTTTTAATTGTTATTAAATATAAAAAAATAAGAGGGAACAAATGATATCATATTTATTAAGTTAGAACAGTAGTCTAGAAACCTGTGTTGAATTCATTTTTTATACATTTTCCAGTTTAGTTGTTATAGCTGTATAAAGTTTTTGTTCGGTGCTGGTTGAAATAATCTGTGAGCAATTGTAAATGCGGGCAGGTCGCAGGTTGAAAACTTAGACACTCGAGTTCTTTGTAATGTTAGCAGCGGGCTCTACTTGAGCGGCACGTTTGGCTGCTGAAAGTGCAGTTATTGCATCTTTTGCTGCTCCAGCTGCTGAAAATGCAGCGGTTGCAGCTGCAACTAATGCGGACCCAGCAGACAGGGTTGATACGGCTACGGCTAGTTTTTTGATCATGGTTTTGTTCTTTACAAATTACAATATTTGCTTTCCTCCTTTTGTTGACCTGCAATTCATAAATGTTCAGGAAACAAAAAAATTTATTTCACAATTATATATGTATATAGTTATATAATTTTTGAATTGACATCTACAAAATGGCAATTGTGCGCATGTGTGGTTTAACTGTATACATACAAACACTTCCGTCCTCCCAAGTCGTGAAAATCTATATGTCCCATAATTTTAAAGCTAGTCACCAAATTTGGCAGACAGTGTTTGGGTGACCTCCTCTTAAGATCGTGCCAAATGGTGGCCACACCCCCAAATATATTTATATATTTTTCTAAAATAACAATAACAACATCTGTGTTCAGTAAAAGTCATTTTAAAAAATGATAAAAGCTTGCATAAAAAATGTGTATAAACATAAGACGACAAGTGTCCGAATAATTACAGTGCTCACTTTATAGATCCAAAATTTAAAGTTTCTATCTTCAATAAAAATTGCACGCCGAAAAAAATTGCACAATACCAATATACTCTTTTCATTTTCATCATTATTTTCTCGGGCTACGCATCGGGGCCCGTCAAGTTATATCCAATTGGTTTGCTGCTCTGTTTGCTGCTGCAACGGCAGCGGATTTAGCTGAGGTGGTTGCGGCTTCAGCGGATACGTCTGCGGTGGCTGCGCACTTCAGTGCGATATTGCATAAGATGGCTGTAGCTATAGCGACTGAGGCTGAAGCCACTGCAGCGCCTGTAGGTGAGACCCTTTCGAAGAGTTTCCTTATGCTGTTTTGGAATTGAGATACCATTATTTATTTTCTGTCCCTCTTTTTATGAGCTGCAAAAAGAAGCAACAAGATTTTTGATTTTGCTGCTATATTGCCACGGTATTGAGATTATTTATTTTTCTGAAATATTTTTCATTTATTTAATTTTATTTTATTACCAAGTACAGGTAATACATTTTAAAATAATGATATATTATTTTTTTTAATTTTTAAAAATCTAAACAAAATAATTGTATAAGTTTTGGAAACTTTACAATTTAATCAAAAACTCTTACCAACAAAGTACTGCAAATACTGTAAGGATTTTTGCTTAACAGACGTTTTTGAATTGTTTTTATTCCAATATTGTCTGAAAGCCGTCTTATTGAAATGGCCCGTTTTTTTCACATACTATACAAATTCTCATCTAGTGGCTGCGGTAGCTGAGACAAAACAACTGCGTTACAATTTAATTTAGTATACCTTTATACCTTTGTTCAACCGGTGAATATATGATTCTTTTGTTTTCCTCATATACACAAAATTCATGATAAAATGCAGTATGTATGTGGGGATTTATTTCTTCAAAGTAATTGTATGATTAATTTATTTGTCGCCTCAGCGTCGTCTGTGTGCCTCTACACACTCGTCGTCGTCGTTGTGCTCGTCTTTCTGAGTTGCTGTAGCCCGTCTTGCTACTCGCGCGTCTTCCTTCAACTGACTCTACTTCGTTCTTCCTTTGTCGTTGTTATTCATCGTTTCCTATTCATCGTTGTTGGTTATCGTTGTTGTCTAGGGATGTTTGGTAATTGGTATCGTGCAAGGCTGGTATGCACATTCACTCCCACATATATAATTTTGTTTTGGAAGCCGACTAGGGATATCCTGAACCATGTGTTTTCATACATTTCAGTCCCCTTGCATTCATTCACACATATACATTTATCGTATGCTTCACGCGAACAGTTTGTTCTGGGTCTGGCTTCTAAGATATACTCAAAAAACCGAAGCGGTTCGGTTCAAACCCGATTTGCAGCCTTGGATCTGAACCAATAAAATGCCCTGTATATGCGCAGCAACTGCATTAACAAGTATGAGATGTGTGTCATATATGTCTTGTTATTTTATGGCACATTTGCTCATTGATAAAAAAAATGGCATACGTAATCTATGTACACACTAGTCTAGTCCGTAGTAAGTGAATTGCTTTTTTTCTACATTTTTATATGGGGCGAATGGGGGGTGGTATCCAAAATCCAGAGAAGTTATTAACTTCTCAAAGTTCTTAGGAAAAGCAGACAACTCAGAAATACCTCTATAGTTCAGAACAATGGGCATGTTTTCTTGACGATCTACATTTCGCATTAACGCAATTATATACCGTTTAGGATCCAAGTGGAACTGTATCCTAAAACTTTTGAGGTAGTCCATACAACATTGATTATTTAGGATAGATAGGTAGTAGATAGCTTTCAATGCTCTTGTTAAGCTCTTTGAAATTTTCACAAAGATCAGGCTCTTAGTTTAGAGACTATTCACGAATTTAGTTTCCATATTGCGGAATGAAATACCCTAAACGGGCGCTATCGACTAGAGCCTCCTTGCTAAAATTCGTGGATATCATACGCAGATCAAGTCCATTGAGATCCTGTTATTTGGCGATACCTCAGAAACAGGGTATATTGATAAATGTGTTAATTAACTTATGCCTACGACTGTCGCAACTCCGCTGTTGCTCTCTCCTGCTTCCCCCTTCTCCCCTTGCCTTTCTGCTTCTCATTACTCATTACATAAATTAGAATTACATCACTTAGCAATGTTACATTTCAGAAATTCGTTTATATTGGAGCTGTTAAACACAGCTGTTATTAACAGAATAACAACCACAATCCAATTACAAATGCTCTAAACTCATTGTCGAATGCCTCTGCTGCCAAGCTGTTAGGCGCCGCGTTTCTCTTCTCGTTGCCTTTGTGCTTGTGTTGCACGATTGGCAGCTATTGTTGCAACTTCGTCTGCTTTTGCTGCTCTGCTTGCTGCAACGGCAGCCGTTTTTTTTGAGGTGTTTGCGTCTTTAGCGGATGAGTCTGCTGTAGATGCGTGCTTGGCAGTGATTCTGGCAAACATGGCTGAGCCTAGAGCGGCAATGGCTGAGCCTAAGCCTAAGCCTATCCATATCTTGTATCCGTTTGGAAGAGGCATTACTTTCCGTCCCTGCACAAGCTGCAATATATATATTTTAAATAAACAAAGAAGTTGATTCCACAATGTTTGAAATATAGCAGCCAATCGTGTATAAATATTTCTGAAAATGAATTAAATGCCACGTCAACCAGTTTCAGAAGTGAAGAGAACACCTACAATAGCCACTGTATTTATGTAATTTTCCTGCAACTGCGTTGATAAATATAATATGTGCATGTGAACTTCTCATCGCAAATATTGATTACAAATGAGAAGGCTTTAGTCGGAAACCCTGTGTTTTCTTACATTTCAGTCCCCTTCCACACACACAAACACACATGTAAACGCAGGCTGCACGCTGTGAATAGCTGCATCGTTTGGGACCCACTACGGAAATTAAATTCGTGTATAACATTTAAACTAAGAGTATGATCTTAATGAAACGTTCAGGGCTTATATATATGGGGCGAATGGGGTGGTGGGGGGTATCGAAAATCCGAAATATTCTTCACCCAAGCTCTAGCTCTATGGTTTCTAAGATATGCTCAAAAAACCGAACCCGTTCGGTTCGAATCCGGTTTGCAGCCTTGGTTCTGACACCAATAAAATGCTCTGTTAGCGGTGCCACTACACTAATAGATATAACATGTGTTATGTGATTTTATCGCACTTTGGCACATTGATAAAAACAAGTCTGAAGGCTCTGATCTGGAGCGATTCACACACTTCGCAAACATTTTAGGAAAAGCAGACAACTGAGAAATACCTCTACAGTTCAGAACAATGGGCTTGTTTCCTTTTTTAAAAACAGGAATAATAAATGATTTTTTCGAAATGTTAGCAAAAATATTTTAACTCCAAGAACAATTTAAATAGTTTAAGATACCTCTTTCATGGTGCCTAAGCAAGCAGCCTGGTACTCTATCAAGTCTCGGTGAAAAGTCGGGCAACTAGAAACATTTACATGATAAGGTAATCGCTAGTCATAAAAGTAATACTGAGAACTGTAAGTCGTTTTATTTTCCTTAATGGGGCCCAAGTGCAGCGGCTGAGAAATGCACTGGCTACGGCTTGAATTTGGCTGTGTGTGTATGTGTGAATGCAAGGGCGTTGAAATGTATGTGAACACTGGGTTCAGGAAATCCGCTAGTCGGACGCTGCCGACTTAAAAAAAATTAATTAAATAAAATAATATATATATTTTTTAAAAATGTGTTTATTGTATTTTATAGTAATTTAGTTGGGCTATATAGAAAAAATAATTTACAAAAATATTTCTTCGTCGCAAAATATTTGTTCGCCTCTGTAGTTAAAAAAACCGCGATTCGCTCACTTTGTGTTTTTGTTGGTTTTGAGCTTATCGGTTTGATTTGCTGCTTTTGTTGCAAGTTGGGCTGCATTTTCTGCTTTGATTGCTGCAGCCTCCGCAGAGTGGGCAGAGATTTTAGCGTCTATGTCGTAAGCGTCTGCTGCCGCTGCGGCCTTCGCAGCGATTTCGGCTGATGTCCATGCGATTCCAGCGGAGACGGCTGCGCAGCCTGCGGCTGTGAGAGCCGCGCCAAAGTTTCTCCATAAGAGATTAGCGACCATAATTTACTTTCCTTTCCTGCAATTTATATATTTTAAGAAAACAATAAAATTAATTTCATAATTATATACTTCGGAAAATTAATTTAATTGCGCATGAGCTCCACGTCAACCAAAATGGAGATTGTGCTATGTGGGCGATATATTTGCACGATTGTTGAGCGATAAAAACATGTAAGTGTGGCCAAGAGTTAATAAAAGTAGGTAAAAATATACCACATTTTGATCTCGCCTTGATCTAAGCTTGAACAGTGCTGCTTAGTTTGTATATTCACTTTGCACCATTCTCCTTTCAGTTTTAACAATGCCTCGAATCGAAGAGTAAGTTCGCAAAAAATCGTGCAGAATTACTGCACAGAAAACCAGCAGTCTGAAAAATATTATTATTAGGTTCGGGGAGACATGTTCTTTAAAAGATATACCGAATTCTGGAAGAAAAACATGTGCAAAGAATCAGCGTATTGAAAAAAAGTGGCATTAATCGACAAAAACAATATCATTTATGTTAAAGATTTAGCGTAAAATATGGAAACAAGCGTCTCTATGATACAAAGAGTGGGAGATATAGGCTTTCGCCCTTTGCGGAGGCGGGAGAGGGCGGGGGTGGACGTGGACGGGAAATTTTTGTACCCTTATTTAACGGAGCTGACCACAAATGTTTGGTGACTCTAGCTCTAAAACTTTAGAAGATATAGCCATTTCCAATTTTTTAAGGCGGGGTGTCTGAGGGGCGTTGCAGTGGGCGTGGCTGGGATATCAAGGTCTCAATCTTTTGAGGAGGTCACCAGGAATCTACATACCAAATTTGGTGACTCTAACTTTAATATTGTGGGAAATATTCAACTTTAATCGATTTGCGATTTGAATTGTATCGACATGCTATCGATTTGCCAGCTTCCTAGTGGGCGTGGCACAAAAATCTTAACACTTTGTCTGAAGCAGATAACTACAAGTATATATGCCAAGTTTCAAGTCTCTATCTTCAATAGCGTCGAGAAATATTGCGTTCATACGGACAGACGGTCAAACGGACAGTCGGACAGACGGACGGACAGCATGACGGATACCAGTTTCACTTCGTGAACGAGTATAAAAAGAGTTCGAAAGGTCTATGACCGTTTGCTCAATGCAGTTGAATGCATTGTGATGGACGACGAAACCTATGTTAAGTTGGACTCTAGAACTTTACTCGGTCTTCAGTTTTATACAAAAGAGAAAGGTGGTAGTGTTGACGAATCCGTCTCAACAATTAAAATTTAAAAATTTGGTAAGAAGGTTTTAGACTATGGGTACTATAAACGCCAAAGTTTACGTAAACTAATGTTTAAACCCACCTAATTGTCCAGAGCTTCGACCAATAGAGCGATATGGAGCCATTGTTAAACGGATATTAAAGAAACATGGTAGAGTTGCTGAAAACATGGGAGAGGTGAAAAAATCTGGGCAAGTAGTAAGGAACTTGTGCAAAATTTATCGAAGGGGTTAAAACAAAGAATTCGTTCAAAAATAAGGAATTGAAAATTTAATCGGAATAAAAAGCTTTACTTATTTTTAGTTACTAGTAAAACAAAATATGGAGCTTCTTTTCGGTACACGCCTTACACAGTACACTTACGTTAGTGCTCGTCGTGAAGAAATAAACTGCTGATGTGGCGCGTCAGTGTGAAATGCACCTCAAAAGCGGGCAGGTCGCAGGTTCAATAGTTAGATGTTTACAGTGTTCAAAAACGTTGTTTTATTAGGGTACATGTTTTAGTTTTTTTTTTACGTTAGCAGCAGACTTTGCTTGAGCGGCACGTTTGGCTGCTGCAAGTGCAGTTATTGCATCGTTTGCTGCTCCACCGGCAGTAAATGCAGCGAATGCGGCTGCAACGAATGCGGACCCAGCGCATACGGCTGAAACGGCTCCGGCTAATTTTGTCAACATGTTTATGCGCTTCTTTTGACTACCTGCAATTTATATATTTTAAGAAAACAATAAAATTGATTTCACGATTACATACCTCGGAAAATTTATTAAATGCGTATTAGTTCTACGTCAAACAAAATGGCAACTGAGCGTATGTGTGCTGCAACTGTATTATGTGGGTGGCACGGTTGCTTTTCGATAAAAATATGTAAATGTGGCCAAGAATTAAAAAAAAAAATAGGTGAAAATATACCACATTATTTAGTAGCATTATGTAAGTATATATGAGCAGGCGTCCCTCAAGGCAGCGTTCTGGGCCCCACTCCATACATCTTCTTTATGGCGACTGTGCGTATGTGTGCTTTACCTGTGTATGTATATGAGATGTTATGTGGTTCGTAAGATTGCACGAATTGATTGCATATAACTGTGGCGACATACATATATATCAATGTTATGTTAAGTTTATATTGAATTGATCAAGGAAGTGAGCACATTTGGTAGAAAATAGTGTAATTGATCTTAATATTGCATATATATATATATATATTTTGGCAGAATAATAAAACAGCACCCTATAGCGTCACATAGCACCATACATTGAAACAAATATGTATATCGAGTATTAAAACGTAATCGTTTTCAGCATTTTTGGTTGATCTAATTGGATTAAAAGTTTTGCAGCTGCATTTGGCAGAGACGTCGTCAAATTTGTATAGCCAAAGCCAATAAAATTTGCGGCTCTCGCAGCGAATGTGATTGAAATTGATGATTGAAATTCAATGGACGCAAGTTTTCAGGCCAAAATATGCAAGTCGAGAAGGATACGAGAAGAGCCAATTGCGGGAGAGTGCCAAGAGAAAAGTGAAAATGCTGCTGTTGACAAAGTAGAGAGTGGGTAAGGAAAAGAAGGGGGGGGGGGGCGGGTTGGTTCCTTTGGCTCCACGAGGTACCCACTGCAGTTGAGTGCGAATTTAAAGCGCGTCGCTTCGGGGCGCAATATGCGCGGACAAAAGCCAAACGGATGTGACTAGAAAGCCAATGGCGTTTGCCCAGGGATTGGACTAAGGGGCGGGCGGTGGGGGCGGGGCAGCATGTGGACGGAAGTGGAGCGAACAATGCAGAAAAAGGCAGGCGACGCCAAGCCTGCATGGCAGCCAGTTGACAAGCGCAACAAATGTGTTTTAAAGTAATTTCCTTGCATTTTAATTGCAGCACTGCTTGCAACGAGGCGTGAAGCAGCCAAAGTGGGCAAGGGATTGGGGCATGTACTGTACCAAAAAAAAAAAAATACAAAAAAATAAATTGCCAAACAAATAAACGCGTCCTGGCAGCTGCGGTTTTTGCGGCATGCAGCAATGCAAGAGATTCTCAGGAGCATTTCGCATGTCAGGCAGGCCGTGAAGGGGGGCAAGGAGGGCATCCAGATAGAGGCGTGTCCCATGCCGTGGTGTCTGTTCTGCAACTGGGCGAGAGCCGCGCTTCGCTGCTAACTTAATTAAAAAATAGCCTCCACCTATTAGCGCCCTATTGTCTTCTCTTGCGACCGCAATCAGCCAGAAAATTAATTTAAAGAAGGGGTTCATTTTTATGAAAGCTGGAATATGTTCCAAGTAACTTCGAAGATTTCGATTTTTCTAGAATGAACTACAACGGAAAATCTGTAAACTACGCTTCAAAAGCTTAAACTAGAGCCTATTGTTAGTTTCAACTTCTTAAGAAGCTTTTAAGTATAGTAAAAGCTTAAATATTTACAAACGAAGTAAACAAACAAATAATAAAACTATTAAATTATAAAGGGCCTTTGAAAGCTTGAGGCAACTTTAGGTTCCAAATACAGTCGTACAATTCAAAATTGTTTACTCTCTGATTTTATTTATCTATGTTAACTTACAAACATAGCTAAAGCTGGCAAAGGCTTAAAGCTTCATAAATTGTCATTAATACTCAATAATAAATTGTCATAAAATAAACAATTATTCTTGCTTAAAGCTAAAATTTCTCACTATTTTATTCCCGTCTTATTAAATCTAGTGACGTGCAATTTATTGAAATACTTTGAATTTTATGGTAGGCAATCAAATTTAATGATCAGTTCTATACCAAATCACATAAAGCTTAAGCACTTTTCTATAGATGAGTATTGAGCAAATGGATACGGAGTGTATTTAAGGTCTAGGACAAGGCCAGGGACAGCTTTGTCAGGCAACTTTGTTTGCTTAATTTTCAGTTTGTTTATTTTTCTGTTTGTGCCTTCTTTCTTTTGTTGCATTTACTGATGTGTTTTTAATTGCTCGACATTTTTAATTAAAACGAACGGTTGGAGAAAACCGACCTTAAAAAGAGGAATATTCAACTTTGTTTTTTCTTTTGCAATTATTAAAGTTTATTGCCAGGTCGGCATCTAATTGAGTTGCATGAATTAACAAATGGCAGAGACAATCAGGAAAATGCAAAGGAAACTGAAGAAGCGAACGGAAAATGTATTAAAGCAACTGGAGGACGTGGGCAGGGACTGCCAGTTAAATTGAATCCGAGTGGGCAGCTAATCAAATATTCTTTTTGCGGCCAATAAATTCATATAAGTAGGTAATATTATAAAGAGCTTAAGTAACTTTTGTAGGCGGCCAACTTTGCCTGCGGATTTTCGATAAGGGGGGCAGGGGTGGCACAAACTTTGAGGTCGGCACGTTCGAGCGATGATTAATTATGCCGCCGCATATGTTGCAATGTCATGCGGCACGGGGACGCCGTGGACCAGTTCAACTTATTGAAGCTTAGTTTTGTTTAGTTTTTCCAGCCAACGCCACCGGACGACGCATGAAAAATGAAGCGATGCCCAAGACGAGTCCAATGGCAAAAGGCATCATAGTCACAGCAACGTCCTGGGAATAACTATGGCAAGGCAATAAAGTCCTGGCTGCTTTAGAGGGCGGGGCGCCAACGAATCTGTAAGCACATTAATCATGCAGCTTATGCGGAATGATTTAAAACACGTGATGTGATAGCTTCCAGATATACATACTATATATGTATATACTCTACCAAAGGGTTCGACTTGTGTGCATAAACACAACAACAAAGTTCGTAGTAAACTTGAATTTATTTCGAGAAGTGAAACTTTTGCTTCGTCTATTTGCCAAGTGCAAATAACAAACAGAATATGTAATTACGAGTATATTCATTTTATTGCTATCACTCGGCTTTCGCTCAATTTTACAGTTCAGCGAAGGCAAACAACAGAACTTTATTGGCATTTATTAACATGATTTAAAATTGGCATTTTCTTTGATTACAATCAGGCTGGGATTTACCGTGGAGATTTTATTTCGAAAATTGCTGCGCATTTCAGGTTGTTTGTCTTGTTTTTTTTTTTTTTTATATAAAATACATATTTGGTATAGAGGCGGGCTTGAGCCTTAAGACAGTGAAATTCAAACTCAGCCCTGAACTCTTTAAAAATTTATAAAAAGGTGGTTTTGTGCCAATGTATATAAAAGGCAGAAGGAATCAAGTAGATATATTCTTGATTAGGCCGATAACCATGTCCTGTCTGCCCGTCCATCTTCTTTTTGTACTTTCATTAAGGATCATGCTTACAAATTTATCTATTTCTTTCCCTTTTCTAATCTCTCATGCTAAATCATTATTTTCTATTAAATTGATTTTTCGGTTTAATTTCTGACAACTATGCAGAGTCTTAAACTTTCACTTAATTATAGCCTAAGCCCTTAAGTGACAACTAAAATAGCAGAACCTTTGTCCATTTTAAGCGAAAGTGTCAAAAAAAGCCCAAAATTAAGAATATTCCCAAAGAAAATAAAAATATACACACATTTGTTTACTCAGCATCAAGCTATAAAAATCTCGTCTTTGTTTAATAGTTTTCCTTTGGAGGGCTTTCGGGCTAGATTGACAGGTAATTGCATTAGATTCTTTTGTTTTTTGTTTTCTGTTTTCTGTGGCCTTTTTTACACCTTGCTCAACATTTGAAGACACTTGCGGGGTGGGCGGCTCTTAATCCCAAGCAGATTTGTGGGTGTAACTGGGCGACAGCTGATGAGCCGCAGGCGTCAGGACATTGGCCTGTCCAGTGCTTAACAATAATACGAAATACAAGACGTAGTTTAAGATCCCCTGAAAATATGTCAGCTGAGGCAAAAAGGACGCCAGAGAAGGGGGCGGCAGGTAACGACCACCTGCCGCAGACGCAGCCGCAGCCCGTTGAAGCGGCAAGGAAAATCAATTTCCTTTCGGCGCAGCTCCTGGCGCTTTGGCCAAATGGAGCCTGACATTTATTACCATATAAACAGCAAGAATTATTTGTGAGAGCGCACAAAAGGAGCGCTGAGAAAAAGCCCGGAAACTGCAGCGCAACAATGCTGAACAACTTCGCCTTCCAACCCAACTCAGCTCCAAAGATGTGGGCTGATTGTGTATTGTGTATATTAAGCAGAATGTTGTATATGTATTTATATATATATAATATGTCTGGCAATACAGGAAAGCCAAAAGTTGTTTCCCCCTCCCAATACGCCTAAATGCAATTTTACACCCCCCACTCAAAAGACACCGCACAGTGGTTCGGAAACTTTAAGAGAGCACCGTTGAAAGCGCTCATCAAGTTGATGTTTCATGTCATCGTGCGCATGATAAATGCTTAAAATTTTTAAAATTATGCGGTTTCTTGCGCGAATTTATCATTCTGGCAGACAGCTGGGATTCCTGTTAACAAATTATGCCACAAATGCGACGAAATGTGCTGAAACGCGCCAAATCATAAGCGACTTGGCCGTTGAGAAAATCACTTAAGTTGAATTACATTGAAAAGAAATGGGACGTATTCATTTTAACTTTCTTTTAGCTGAGTTGAGTTTAGAGCTTTTGATATATAAAAATGATGTATTCTAAAACTCAACTTTACGGTAAAAGGAAGGTTCAATAAAAAGTTCATATATCGACTCGGCTGTTGATACTAATCAGTAATATATTCATAGGTATGTGTATGTGGCAAAATTCGTGATAATGGGATATAAGAGAACGGGAATCTAATTTCCGCTTCTTCTATTATAACCAAACCATTTTTAACTTTATTGTCTTGCCTCTCATCTCTTTTTATTTAAGTTTCCGTTTCGATTACAAATAAGCTTTGTGCCACTGTGCACTGTGTGTGAGGTCTCGCAACTTTTCACTCAAAACCTTTCCCAATTTCCGTCAAGCAAAGCAAAGCAATAAATAAAACTTTTTTCGCTCATTCTTGCGTATTTCTTACAGGTGGGCCGATTATCATGGCAAGCTATGTACAACAACAGCAACAACAGCGGCAGCAATATACAACAACTAGAGTGCAACAGCGGAGGAAGCAGCAGCAGCAGCGAGCAGCAGCAGCAACAACAACAGCGGCAGCAGCAGCCGAGCAGCAGCGAGGAGAATGGTCTAAGCAGCGAGTGCAACAGCGACAACAGCAACTGCAGCATCAACAACAACAACAACAACAACAAGAGCAAGAACAAGAGCAGCAGCTACAACAACAACAGCTGCAGCAGCGAACTCAGGCGGCGTTATTGCAGCAGCGCCGCAGCCGCCGTCGTCCACTAAACGGTAAACGGAAGCCAACAGCGGCGGGAGCGGCAGCGGCTGCGTTGGTCGGCTGCGGCCTGAGCCGCCTATGCTACAACCTGGACGCTGGACTGAGGCACTCGGCGAGGCAGCTGCCTTTCGGTTCCCTGGCGGCGCTCCTGCTGCTGCTGTTGCTGGCCACGCAGGGCAACACTGTGCTGGCGGAGGGTAATGTTGGTAAGTGCAACAATAACCCACTTACAACACTGTTCACGCAGCCCGGGGGAACAATGCATGTGCTATTCTCTGTGCAGGAAGGCTCAAAGAGCGTATTCGTCTCTAAAAATGAAAGACTCCAAAGAATCTATATTATGCAATCACAGAAATTGAGGTCTCATGTTTATTAGGAAAGCCTTTTTGAGCCTCTTATTACTCCGAGCACAGTGCAATAGGTGGTCGTTGACACCCGCTTGCAATGTTCTAGTTTGTTTTGTTATTGTTTCTTTTTTCCTTGTGGCAACAACAATTTGCAAGTTTAATTAAAACTTTGACGCAAAACCAAATCCAAATTCCCCACAGCCCCACCCTAGTCCGCCCCCAAACCTTGCCTGTGCACCTTTAAACAAGATTGTGCAGTGCAAATATGTTTTTAACTAGTTTAGGAGGGTGGTGCATAAACCAACTGCGCCCACTGTAAACCATGCACATATGCTGGCTCACATACTTGTGTGTGTGTGTGTGCGTGTGTTGTTGATGTTGCATTATGGCCATCACTTGATTATTTGACCGGAAACGGACAAACTGCGACGGGCTGAGAGAGTTACAGTTGTTAAATCAAATTACAGTTGCGCCGCAGTCGACCGAAAACTAAGTCGCCATTTTGTGTTTCTGTTGCGTACAGTGCCGTCAAAATATCGCACTCGAGTTGAGAGCATAGCCAGTGTTGTAAAATGTCAATTAGCTAAGAAGCTCAAGCATATCTAATCTCTATACATATATGTGAATTCGAATGTAAATCTGAATAATAAGAATAATAATGGATCTAGTTAGCTTAAGGCCAATTAAAACAAGTTAGGTTAGTTTACAAGCCATATCCTACACTACAAATTGTATACTTTATTTTATTTTGATCTGATCATAATGTTTCTTTAGGAAATATATATATTAATATGTACTATTTGGCACTAGTTCCAATTATCCAATGAAATCTATTTGCCTTACCTTAAAAAATGGTAATTGGAAAACTGTTTTCATTTAGAGAATATGATAGAGTTGAGAAAAACGTAAAATAAATTTTGTTTACCATAGATAAAATTCAAAATCCAATTTTCTATTGATAAACTTAAAAAAGTTTATTATAATGCACAAGCCCAATATAATATTTTCACTTCGTTAACGAGTATAAAATGGCTTAAATTTCGTAGTAAAAATAAATGCAAGTGCATAAAATCTTCTAATTAGAAAATGTTGTCATCAAAACAATATCGTTTCCTAATTAACATTGCTGCTTGATTCGTAAATCGTTGTTGCGTGTTAGAAAACCAAAGGGATTCATTAATTAGAAAAAGCCAATTATTATTATTATTGCTATTTTACCATCATGTTCTACGCAACATAATACCTTCTTATGCCGTTGGGTAACGAGGAACAAGAAATAAGAAGGCAACTAATGCACATCCGTGTTACCTAATGCGTTTTACTTTTGTGTAGTACACGTGACCTGATTATGTATTATGTATATTTAGGGTTACGAGCGAGAACAACTGTTAACTGGCTGCACCTGCAGCTCTTGGGCGCAACTGTACTTTTCCATTAGGAAAAGTGTCGGAATCTGAAACTCGAGCTTCTGCTGTGCTGCGCAAGGGGCCACAGGCTCTAAGTCTGGTCGTCATGACAACAACCAGTTGCTGCTGATGCAATATTTCTGCTTGGACGTCAGCAATCATCCCACACAGTGCGCATGTGTGCGTGTGTGTGGGTGTGTGTGGGTGTGTGCGTTTTTGTGTCTGTGTGCATTTATGCATTGCCTTGTGCAAATATCAACAGGAGCCAGGTCCTGGGATTTATTGATTGCCAACTGCTGCCGTCTGTCCGGCTGTCGCCCACGCATCCGGTTGCTGTTGCTGCTGCTGCTGCTGCTGCTGCTGCCACACGCGCTGCTGCAGACGCTTCTAGATAAATGAACTGACACGCTGCACGCTGCGGGTTGTGGGCTGACTGGTTCATACAATGGGCTATTGTTGTTGGACGTGTCGTGTATAAATTAGTAAGCAGGCTGATATTATCAGCAATAGCAACAGCTGCAGCATCGGCAGCAGCATCTACAACAGCAACATTATCATTAGCCGTAACTAGCGTAGAGCAGCAGCTCTCCAGTTGCAACTTTTGCTGGTTTGGCGCATAAAATTTAATAAACAGCTGCCGCTGCTAGTATGGCATGTTGCTGGCAGCGGTAGCAACAACACATTGAACTTTGCCAGCGGCAGTTGGCAACCGGGCAGCAACAACTTCATTAAACTGACAGCAAAACCAAAAGCGAAAACTTTTGCAGTCTGTCATCACTATAGCAACTGTCGTTGTTGTTGTTGTTGTTGCTGCAGCTGCAACTGCAGCTGTTGCTGTTGCTCTGCTCCTGCATTTATTCAGTTTCATTTGAAAAACAAATATTTGCGCACATTTTGTAGTTGCTGTTGTGCATTTTCCATATTTTTCGCAGTGCGGCACATTTAATGAAATTCCAACCTAAATTCAAATTCAAATTGAAAAACTGTTGAAAAAAGCTCTCCAGTCCTTTCCTTGTTGTGTTGTTGTTGACGCATTTTCATATCAATTTGTCATGAATTATTAATTAGTTCACTCGCGCAGAAATGTTTTAAATAAATGCAGCGCTAATGGCATTTGCATTTCACATATCGCACATTACGTATACGACGTGCAGACTGCTGCAAAAAAAATAGGAGTTTTTTCACTCACCAATAGAAAGCGCAATCAAATCAAATTTGGATGTCCCCTTTTTACCTAGGCAGGGTTAGCTGGGACCACAAAGTAATTTTATGCGTCCACATTCCTCGAATTTCCATAGTTTTTATTGACGCCCAGCTTGTGGCCTGATTGATTTTTATGAGAGCTAAAAAAAACTCTTTGAAAATTTCATTTATATTATTTTGCATTTATTTATTTCACAACTGAATGCACAAACCACTCCCATTTAGTAACTTTAAGAAATAACCCCTTTAGGCTTAACAACATTTTGGAAATGGTTGCGAGATTAAAGCAAAATAGAGATGTGCAGGATCTTTTGAACAACAAACTACTTTTAGTTTACTCAACAAAATTTGATTCAAGTATTCAGAACAGAAGAAAATCCTCAGTAAAAAGAGCTATATAATTTTAAAGTTTTAGGGTTTATCTTTGTAAAGTATTCTCAATATAAATTGTTCAAAAAACATAAAGAGTTGTGGAGAAAGTTTTAAATTAAATAGTAAAGTACGAAACTAATTACGTAAACTTTTTAATTTTTCTAAGAAACTAATATTTTGTGTATTCACAAACAAATCACCTTAAAAGTTGTGTTATAAAAGTTTCTGAAATGTTCAGTTCGCATTTACTTCTATAAAATTTATATATGCTTTTTATATATAAGCTTTAAATTGCCATATGGTGTTTGGATTTTATAAATAGAGCAAACTAAAGCATTTAACTTAAGTCCAAGTCCACTTGGCTCAATTTAAAAAGTTGCAATTGCCAGCTGAAAGCTGGTTAAAAGTGTGTCCAAAACTTGGATGAGTGCCGCATTATCTGCTCTTGCTGCGATTCCCGGTGCTGTCTAGCTGCTAAATGCAACTTTGTGTGGCGTCTAAATGCAACAGTTTTCCACTTCTTCTTCGTGGCAAGCTGCGGCAATTGTTAGTAATTGCGACACTTAAATTGCGCCTACAAAGTGTGGCAACTGGCAACTTTTGCTGTCCAAAAAAGCGAAAGCAGCAAAGTTACAACTGTGTTTTCCATTTTCCTTTTTCTCGCGGATGTACTGAAGAGGAAAAGTCGAGTCAGGGCGCAAATTGTCAGCATTTTCCGTGCTGGCAAAGGAAACAAATATCGCTGTCTACAAAATGCCTGCTCGATTATGTCAGCGACTGCGTAACAATATATTTAAGCCCGGGGAAAGCAGGGGCTGGGGTGGGTGTGTGTGTGTTTGTGTGTAAACAGACAATGTTATTTGTTTCAAGTCATTTGAGCGCTGGGCGCAAATTAAGAGCATTTTCATTAGTTACAAGTTGTTGCATTTAATAAATTAAATTGCCGGGGCGTGCAGCAGCTGGAGACGCCTCAAATACCAAACGCTGCGCTGCAATTATCTTTCATGGCGCACATTTGCTTCTAGCCTCGTTCGCATGAGCAGCAGTCAGGAAGAGGAGCCCGACTTGGGGAAGAAAAAGAGCTGGCATCTTGTTTGGCCGTGGTAACCAGCGGCTATCGTATGAAGCACTTCAAGAGTTGGCGGCACACACACCCACACAGCACACTCACAACACACACACACACTCACACACACACACAGAAAGCTAGAGTGCTTTCTGAAAAGTTTTGCCACGCGCGTGAAAAGTTGTCCATTACCTGCAGCTAAAAAAAAACTAGATGAATAGCGAGGAACAGCTATTTGTGTCATGACGTATTTGTAATATCCAGATGGAATATTTCGCTCTTAGCAACGCGAAGTTTTAATAAAACTGCGGCTGATTGTGAATATAGCAGTTTTATAATATTGCATTTTGGGAACCTCTGTTTTTGATTGGCCACAAAAAAAAAAGATACCCGTTTCGGAAGAATTTCAGAATTCTGGACTCATCGTTTCTATGAGAGCTATATGTTATATTTATTCGATCCGTTTAGCTTCAATATTTGTACTATTTGAAGGCAAAATACATTTCCATAAGTTTCATCAGGATGTCTTCACTCTAAGTTAACTAGATCTTAGTTTAACTAGTATCCATAACTGTCTGCACTCCGTTTAATATATCAGGACATAACTAGAATACCCCACTGAATATAAGAAAATCAAGAAAAAAATAAGTGAAATCCTAACAATTTATCGTTATGGAATCCGCATCCTCAGAAACTTAGTTGCACGTCAACAATTTGAAGGACAAATGCGTTTTATGTGTAAAAACGAAGAAGAACTCGAAATCGACATGAAAGTTTGGCGAATCTTCGATGTGGAACAAATGTACAAAGTTGGAATTGAGGTGAAAGTTATCTTAAGTGCAATAAATAACTGTAGCAGCATATGCTAAATGTCAGCAAGGTTTTATTTAGTTTGCCTTGTGTCTCAATTCTTAAATATTTGCAAAATTGGTTTGACCTTTGTTTTAATGGCAAGCCAAAAACTAATTTATTCTTTAATTACATTCGTCCACGAAGTACAATTTCAGCCTTGTTCAATGTCATTCTTGCTAATTCACAAAACTCTATATATGTATCTCTCTCTCAGCCTAAAGATAGAACAAATTTTTACAGACAGAGAACAAATCTTGACATGTAGAGCTCTCGGATGCATAAAACATAAATGAACCGGTTTTCAGCTTTGAAAATAACATATTTAAATATTTTTTGTAATTTTTTCAAAATTTGTTGTAAAGCTCTTGGATCTTTAGCTCCTCTCCGGCAAATTGCAATAATCGATATACAACGAGAATTGCGCTGTCGGTTACACCCGACTGCAACGTTCTTACTTGTTTTTCATTTTTGTTTTGTACGTATTTCTGCGAATTTCTGATTAAAATATTTTAGTTCCAGGGTCACTTTTATTGAAATGATTTTAAGAAAAGTAAGGAAACTTTTTCATATTTCATGGAAATGTTTATAAAATTTTTTTAGCTGGAAAAAATACTTTGAGGCCAATTAATAGTGGCAAATTAAAGTTTTCCCTTGGACTACATTTTGTGCGAAAATTCAATTTTTCTAAGAATTTTGTTTTAATATATATTTTGTTATTTTTTTGCAAGAATATAGCGGGGCATTCGTTATGTTTTTTTAAATTCAACTTAAGATCGGCAACGTTTTTAATGTACCTTTTGTTATATATTTAATGTGTTTTTTATTTTTTAAAAAAATGTTACAAGTTTCAAACAAACTTTTTCTCACTAAAATGCAATTTCAAGTTCCTATGAAATTATTATTGTATAATTACTTAATACATAACAAGATTATTACTTTTCCTAGTTATATAAAAGAAAACTAATTTTCACCTCAATGCTTTGAGCAGAGTGACCTAATGTTCATTTCGATTATGACAACGAGAAAAGATAATGAAGTCTTTGGCAGCTTGAGTTTCAATTGACGTATTTTATAGAGGGGGCACACATTGCAAGCCATAACAATTCAATTATGTGGCTTCATAAAGTTGGGCATTGGGGCAGGAGGAGTGCGCGGGGTGAAGGATATGCTCCTTAGACGTAACGTGTTACAGCAGACGCTTGGCAGGAGCTACTCACAGATTGGCTGCCAAGTTAATTAAACTTGGAAAGTTGGAGGCATTGAATGGCAAGCATCAAGATGAAAATGTAATTAAGAGATAAAAATGAAACAATGAGCATGAGCATGTGTGCGCTACGCCCACGTGAATTACGGGGTCAATCCAGCTGAAGATAAATACAATAAGTTGATCTGACAATCGCACATAGAATAAATAATGTGTTTATTTTACAGTCCTTTCAAATCTAGACACAAAATCAATCAGCTAAGTGATGGAAGATAATCAAACACGAGAGTGGGACAAAAGACAATAAAAAATGAAACAATAGCGTGACTAATGACTAATAACTGTAATCATCATAACGATTCATAAAAATGATATGTGTTATAATAAGGCTGGTTCGAAATTGGATGCCAAATTGCGAGCGAGCATGCCATCAAAATTAACGTAGCATCGTAAATATACGCAGCCGGATTCCTTATACATATCCATATTAATATCCATATGTATACGTCCAAATATATGGGAAATGTTGCAGAGAAGTGCAAATATGCGTTAAATTGCGTACATATTTCGCACAGTCTGAGGAAAACACACTCAAGCACACTCACACCCACAAACACATTTGGCATATTAAACATAAAAATGTCACGACCAGCAAAAGAAAGAGGGGAATTACAAAGATTTGGGTTTGACAAGCGAACAACAGCAGGACTTAAGCATACCCTGGGATATGAACTGGAAGGTGGGAAAGAAGAAAACAATTAAAATAAATTTTTAAAATACTTATTATTAAAGGAGAAATGCTATTGAGCGGTAAAAAAAACAGAGAGAGAGAGGGAGAGAGAGAGAGAGAATAAGAGAGAACACTATAAATCCATGTGAACGAATGTGAAAGTTGTTGATACCCTTAAACCCTAAACTATCAAAAAAATTGCATGAATAATTTTAACATTTTAAAGTAAAATTTTAAGTTCAGATTTTCTCTTGCCAAATTACATTTCTATTCCTTAATTTTTATTTTTTTGTAGGATAGTAAAGCAAAAGTCTCTGCGTGGGCAACCGACTGTTTTTAGGCTGTTTGGCATCTGCTGCTATTGCTTTGTGCACTTGTTTATATATTTACCATATGGCTATGGGAGTGGCACACATACTTCCACACAAACACACACATACACACGAGCAATTATTTTGCTGGCAGTTTGTTTTGGCGTTGCTTTTGAAGTATATTTTTTTGGATTTTCTTTTTACACTCATTCACGAAGTGACAAGAGTATATTGGATTCGTGTTCTGTTCGCCTTGCTGTCCGTCCATCTGTCCATATGAAGGCATTTTTTTCGCCGCTATTGAAGCTAGACCCTTGAAACTTGGAATATATGCTCATGTATACCCGCGTCAGACAAAGTATTAAGATTTTTGTACCTCGCTCACTGATAACATGATGATCGCAAAACGATAAAAGGTGAATATATCCCACAATATCAAAGCTAGAGTCACCAAATTAGAGGATATACCAATCTAGAGGATATACCATCAAAAAATGCCATCAAACATACAGATCGGTTGAATTTTGACACAGTTATGGGCCGTTGAAATATGGGAGCTGTACATCTGCCACCTGCTGCCCTACGAAATATACAAATTCTACAATTTTCCAAAATATGTACTGTGAACGAGAGTTACGCAGTCGGTTACTGCCACGTTCTTCCTCCTTTTTTGTGATTTTGCTGGTGCCCAATTTGCCGGCGGCTTTGGACCAACAGTATCAGCAGCTGAAACTAGCTTAGGCCAGGCCCAGGTCCATTTAGGCAGGCGTAAAAAACTAAAAAGCCGCAACAGCAACAGTAAACAACAACAACAACAATTACGGGCGCTTTTCATATGTTGCATAATTTATGCAAATGTATTTATTGCCGCGCTGCAAAGTAGGCAACACAAAACGAAAGGCAGCCAGCCGGAGGGGATTGTGGTGTGGTGAGGACTGTACAGGCTTGCCAAAGCAAATAAATGTTAATTTCATGGTAATAGCGTTGGCCTGAAAACAAGGTGAAACAAAACGTAAACTGAAGCAGCCCCATAACCACTTTTGCAAGCCTCCCTACACCCCTCAAAAACTTACGGTGGAGCCAAAATAAAAAAAATAAACAAACAAGAAAAACCAAAAGTCAACTAAATGTGTATTGATGTACATTCCGCACATGCCCTGTTCTACGTATGTGTGTGTGTCTGCTTTGACTTGTATTTTACATGTTGCCAGCTTGCGGTGGGCGGGGTGGGCGGGCTATGCAAGAAAAACAAAGAGCCAAGGCACAAAAAACATGTAAAATTCATTGAAGGAACCGACAGCTGTGTGCGTAGCTTGTAGGGGATGGCAGAGCGCTGCGAGGGGAGATCTGGGAGTGGTGACCTGCCTACTATATGAGTATGTGTATGTGGGCTACCCCTTGATATTTGCCTTGAGCCTAGGAACAAATGCGTGGGCGTGCGGAAATTTAATAAGAATTGGATTTTTATGTTTTGCGCGTCTAGATGGCATATGGCACAAACACACACATACGCACACATACGTATGTGAGAGTATATGCCTGCTCCATGGGGCGTACTTAATTTAACATTAATACCCATGACAAGCGCGCAAAGAGCCCCAAAAACAGAAGCCCTTCGGCAGAACAAACCCCAATCATCCCCATCTGAATTGCGACCTTAACCTTTTGTGCTAATGATTTGATTTATCTGCGGCCAGGCAAATGCCATTATTTGCACAGCCGCATAAAATAAACAAATAAATAAATTACTTTTAGATCTCTACTCCCCCTTTCCCCATAGCTTTTGAGTATATGAAAGGCATTGCTTGCTTTTTGCCAGCAGGTTAATTAATTTCATTGATTTTAATGTAGGCAAATTAGGGTTACCATTTAAAGTAATTACAATAATGGTGAGCATAATTAAAATTACATGCAAATATCAATTTATAGACTTGGCTTAATGCATTCGCAAATTGACTCACATTGTCAACTACATGTTTTTCATACCAATTAATTAAATGTGTTGCCATTTAGAAAGCCATTTAAATATTTGTTTTTATTTTTACTTTAAAGGGCGTTTGTTCAGTCTGAATTTGATAATAAATTTGCAATGGCCTCAATAGGCATTATAGAAGCTTTAGCTGTACATATACAGGATATATACACCGTACATTTAGCCAGAATGAGTGCAGGAATTGGAGCCTCTTTTGGGACATGCACACGACTGGAATAGCGCAAAAATCAACAAACAGTCGATACATTAAAATCTGTGAATAATCCATAAGGCAACAATATATATTTATATACCTTATGGGGTAGATACTTCTCTCCGCCAGCACCGCAATTTTATCCAAACGGAATGCGATTATAGCCCAATTTAGCCTGATTTCCGATAAATCATTATTGATATCGATAATTTAACGGCGCTTTCGCCTCTTAATTTTCCCCAGCTCAAGAGTGTTGTTGTTGCTTTTGTTGCTTCTAATTTATGCAAAAAATCTAATGAATTTTTATGCCGAAAAATGCGAACGAAATGAAAAAAAAAATACATGAAGAAGGTTTGGGGGAAGTGGGAAGGCGGAGTGTGAGGGGCGTGGCGCACTGTGCAAATTAATGAAAATTCATGAACAATTCTTTTGTCTTAAGGAAAGTAGGCGGGGCAGGGTCCTGGGGTTGAGGTCCATTAACGAGTGCAAATTAAAAGCAACCCCAAGTGCAAAGCAAAGAAAAGGCCAAGGAAATGGCGTGAAAATTGTTGAAGAATGTGCACAAAATAATAAGCTATAAAGATTTGTGCGTATTATTTTTATGGCAAAATTGCCAAACTATGTTACGTAATTGCACATTAAAGCCGGGAAAAGCGTTTTTGGATTTAATTAAATCACTTGAAGCGGAGCTCTTGGCCTGCACGAGCAGGTATTCCAGGGATTTATTGGCTAAAAGCCTCATAAAGCCAATTGCTGGAAATTTGCATGCGATGAGGAGAGCGGGATGTAGGGGGAGGGGAGACTGTTGCTTGTGCAAGCAGCCAGATAAGGCTATCTCTCCTTCTCCCTCCTCGTCCTCCTCTCTCTCTCTCTCTATCTCTGCATGCAGGAAAGGCGTAGCCGAAGGGCCCTTGCTGACTGGCAAAACGCACACAGACCACAGATATTCAGATATTCAAGAAGCATAAGCCCCCGCCCATCAGTTGCAGGGGTCCAGGTACGCCTGGGGTTAGCAATCAGGCATTATATTGAAAATTCAATTTTGATTTGCCATTTTCCATTCTCCATTTTCGTTTTGCCTGCGTATTTGATATTGCAGGCAACGCATTTTGGCCTCTCTACGTCTCTCGCTTCAATTGCAGTTCCGCTGAACTTGGGTCAAAATGTGACCGAACAAATATCGCTTTTGAATGAAATTTCCAAGAGGAGCAGTCTTTGCGTGAAAAATTGCTGTGAAAGCAGTCCATTATGCACTTCTGAGAATCGAGATGAAACTCAGATGCGTTTCTCATAATCGAAAAGCCAAAGGAAATGTTACCAACAAATAAAAGCAGTCAAAGAGAGATGAATGATAAGGCGCAATGCAGGAAATTAATTATGTGGAAAGTGGAAAACCTTTTACCAATATGTCTTGAAATGAAAGGAAACAAATTAAATAATAACTTCCATAGATTCGAGCTTCAACGTTTTAAACGTTTTTCAATAACTCTGATTCAGCTTATAAATATATTTAATTATATTATATTGTTGTTAATAATATTATTGTTATCACAAGACAGATCGCAAGAGAAACGTTCAAGTCAGTGTGTTAGAAAATTATATTAGTTTTCCACTTATATTTCAAATTCAAAACAACCTTTTTTGGTAACTTTAAGTGAGCCGTGGTGCTTGACCATGTTAATCAGTTTAAGGGACATTCTCTGAGCATTAGCCACTTGGCAAACAGGCGGAAGACAAATTGAAGCCTTCAGCGGGATTTGCGGTCTCTGGTGTTTATCCTTCAGTGCGCTGTGGTTAGTCACTTCTCTGTGTGTGTGTGTGGGTGTGTGTGTGTGTGTGTGTGTGTGGGAGTAGCTGCAAGGACTGCAAGGACGAGTTTTATGTGCTTAATCTGCCGCTTGTTGCTGCCACACTCCATTTATATTTTGGCCGACAGACAAAGGGGCAGCCGAAACCCACAAAAAAAAGTTTATATTTATGCGGCACGTTCATTTGAAGTCTGCAACTTGGCCGCCTAATTGCGTGCCAAATTTGTGGCTGTTGCTGTGGCTAAGGCCGGTTTTGGGGCCAACAATTCTGGCTAACAAATTCCGCTAGATAAATCAGCGCCGCATAGGCAAAAGGACGACGCGTCCCAGCAGGTTCAGCCGACAGACAGCACAATCGAGACGGCCAAGACGGTCGCCCGGGCATGTCAGGAACATTTCAAAATTTATGAATTAAATGAGTGCGCATAAATCAACACACAATATGGAAAAAGTGCTTAGCCCGGCCAAAATCCTGAAAGTCATGAACGCAAGGAATGCGTAAACTATGGCGCTCGAGGACTCAGCATTTTTTGCCTCTGCAGCTGCTTAAATACACTTCATAAAGCCGAACCAAAAAACGCCGACCAAAGGGTGGCAAAATCCGAGCCCAAGTGCGAGCTGCTTAAGTTTTGTGCAGGAAAGTGTAATGTCATTTGTTTACTGAATATGTAATGCATTAAATAACTCTAGTTAAATGCAATGAAACGAATATATTAAAAAATACATTTAAAAAAATGAATTTATTTAAAAATATATAAAATTACTTTTTATTTTCAATGCTTTAAAGAGAAAAATGCATAGCAACAACGAAAAAGAAACATTTATTTTGGATAAACATTTATAAAGTTAACTTAAGTTAATTTATTAAAAACGAGCTGATCATAAATTTTCTTAAATAATAGTCGGTGCGTTTTTTTTATTAGTTTAAATATTGTTTAGTTAGTAGGCGTTAAATCTATAATTGTTTTCTATAATGCCGTGGATTCTTTATGGAACGCGGAATGGAATTCGAATTCTAGGGTAACTATAGTTAGCTCTATGCTATTCCTAAAATAATAATAATAATGGAATAGAATAATTTGGAAATTGTAATGTTTTTCCAAGGAGTATGTGCGAGAGCATTTCGTCTTCGACGCACTCGGCAGTGAACTATTGTAGCGTGTTTTTCTTTCTGGCTAGCTGCAGCTTAGCTCATAAACTAAACTAAAGCTGCACGGCATTGGATGCTCGTGGAGGCACTGCATCCACTCTGTCCTGGCTTCATTATGTTTTATTTGTTTGTTTGCTTTCGCTTTGCGCTGTGCGGCGCTGCGTGCCGCAGCATGGGGCATGTGTGTGCCAAGGCATTAAATGCTTTGCATGACACGTCGGGAGCAGAGGGGTAGGGGTAGGGATGGGGTGGGGTGTGGGTTGCTGGGTGGCGTAACTGGTGGCTCGTGTGCCTTGTTATGCTGGCCTTTAACGAGCTGCCTCACTCACAGCTTTGTGTCTATGGTTCCTCGCAAAGCGTGTTTTGGTTGCCCCACACCCTCTTTTGTCATTTCAGATTTCCCGTTTCTCGTGCCTTCTCTTCGGCCTTTGGTTTATTCGCATTGCCGTTGGCCGTGCTCTGATTTGCGCCCTCTTTGGTTCGGTTCTTCGGCTCTTGTCTTTGTCGCGATTAATGGTCGCCCTGTTATTATTATTATTTATTTCGCTTTGTGCGGCGCCCCTGACAGTTGTGCTGGCCGCCATGTTCTCCTGGCCATGTTATGTTGTCATCCTCGTTGCTGGCCCTAGCCATTGACACACGTTGTCAGCGCATTTTTATGCGATTGCCCCCGGAACAACATCATTAAAGCGAGCAAAAATGTCTCGCACTAAAGTACACACGCACAGCTGCACAGTGGCTAGAAAACGAATTGTTTTTTTAATAGGGCACATAGAACTTTCGGCAAATATTTAACTAAAAAATGGACTCGTTCAAAAATTATTTGGAGTTGGAATTTAAGCAAAAAACATTTAAAATTCAAACATTTGGTTTGACATCGCGTTTAATTGGAACGAACAATTTGAAATTCATTAACATTACTGATTATTATAAAATATTAATATTTTTTTCATTTACAAACTAATTTTAAATAAATCTTAATCTTGTCTAATAAATATAAGTAATTAGTTAATATAACTCAAAGCCTGCACCACTGTGCGTCGCCCACACGATATGCTGTGGTTTTATTTTTTATTATTTTGCACATTACACATACCACACGTTAGCCCTGGCGCCCGCTCACACGTGTAGCTGCTGTGGCCGACAAATAAAAAGAAATGTTTTTATGAAATGAAAATCTTTTTAAAATTCCTTGACCCGAAAGCAAATAAGAGTGGCGCAGGGCAGAAGCCACACAGCGACTAAGTAAACAGCATTTGCTGCAGAATCAGGGCCAAGACCCGCCATTCGAACCTGGAACCCGCAACAGGACTGTGCTGAATATGCAGGAACGGGGACATCAATCAGAAATGCGAGGCGTCCTGTGCTGGGGGAGGCATCGTTGGGGGAGTGGAATTTTAAATTGGCCTTGCGGCGAATCTTATTAAATTGTTGCGGTCGGACCGCTGTTTGCCAAGTGGCCAGAGCCAGAGTCGCCATTGCCATAATTTATGTGTGGAAAATGAAATAATTTCAGAGCGTTTCCATAGAGACGCGTCAGCCTCTTAGCCTCCATAGCGACAGGAACGACAGCTACAGTGCCTGCTGCAACAGCTCGCACAGCTTTCATTCAGAGCTCTCTTCGCCAGTTTCTCCAGTTTCCCCAGTTTCTCTAGTTTCTCGTTCCAGCTCGTTGGCAGTCTGTCGAGCTCCGTCAACGAATCAATCAAATGAAAGATGCAACCGCAAAGGCAACAATGAATGAGCCGTGGGCGGGACGGGAACTTCGACCAGGGGTGGGTCTGGGGCCGGGCCAGGGGGAGCACTGATATTGCATTGACGTGACCGATTTTGATTTGTTAGCTAGCTTGTTGTAGACTGCAAATCATTTCAAATGTTCGTTCGATGTGATTTGAAACTGCAGTTGCATTGTTGGGTATTTTAGACATGCAGATACCCTTTTTGAACAAAGTCTTCTTGTAGTTCGACGTATATATTAACATAACATATTGAAAAGTGGGCCAGTTAATAGCCTTAAGCTGCATTCAATGTATTAAAAAATAGTTTTCTATTTATGTAAATTAGCAATGTTATCGAAAGATTACATTTATATGCATAGATTTTCATATAGACCATTTAACAATATAGATCACACTCCTAAACGATACACTCGAATAAATATATTCGTTGACATCAATTGACATTTCTCTAATAACATCTATGCTGATAAATTGGGTAACAAGTGTGTTGAATATCTATAAACTTCTTCGTCTGCCACTTCCTTTTATGACCCTTCCACTGGCATCCCGTGGCCTCAATTTAGGAGCCGTGTCAGTTTGAAGAGCTCCACCATTTTTTGCGCCACTTGCAAGGGATTCACGCATTTTGTAGAGCAAATCGAGCAAACATAAATAAAAGTTGCAGCGCAAAAAAGAAAAGTGCGGAAGGAAAAGGGGGGAGTGGGGGTGGGGGGTGGTTGCCAGCTGGGCAATCGGTGAATGTTGCCGCTGGCATTTAAGGCCTTTAGCCCCGTTTCGGTTTATTGGCTGGGCCACCTAGGCATTGGCCATTCCACGCCTGACCACAGGCCAACTACACAAATTTTCATGGGATTTTCAGCGTAGGTGGCCCAGGCAAATGCGGAATATTGCGCATACGCCGCTTTTGCCCTTATCGTGAAAAGCATATTGGCAGCTAGCGGCCCAGCTCAGGACATGAGCGTGCATATTTATGAGCCTGCACTAAGGACACTGCTTATGGGCTTTGATGTTGGGTGTGATTTGTGTTTTTTCTTCTTCAACGCTGGGCGGCACTGTTGACAGACAGCCGGAAGAGGGTGTCGGGTTAAGGGTCTAGATTGCGTAGGGTAGGAGTTTGGTAGGCGCCCCAGCTTAAAGAGTTCCGGCTCTTCTTGTTTAAAAGCGAGTCCTTGAAGGACGTAGGTCTGTCTACTTGAACCACTTTTTCAATGTACAGAGAAAGATTCAAGGTGTAAAGTGAAGCGTGTAGAAAGAACCGATTCAGAACTTTAAAGTGCCCACATTTACAGGGTATGGCTTTAAAGCGCGTTTAAAGCTCCAGGGTGATGGGGAGTAGGTGGCTAGCCTGTGCAGCTGCCCCACCTCTTTGCCACAGACAATTAGAGAGGCAACAAAATTGCTTTTGAGCTGCCACAGCATTTGTTTCGCGTCGTGTTGCAAGTGCCAAACACGTGCCACATTGGCCCCTTTTGACAGCTATTGACAGCCACTTTTCACATTTTATTGACAACTTTTGGCCTGGCCATGAAGTGCGCTTCAATCTGTCAAACGGACAATGCACAAAAGCCGTGAAGTTCTATGGCTGTGGCATACAGAATGCCAGCTGGGCAACAATGTTGCAGTGTCGAGTGTGCGATAAACTTGGCCGCAAATTGACATTCGATAGTCCAAATGGAGGGAAATACAACTATAATAGCAGAGCGAGCTCTAACTGATGTTCTGGTACTTGACTGCGTTTAACTGTCAGTTATGTGTTGCACGTTCACGTTAACTTTGTGCCACGGAGGAGGAAACTTAATCGCTTCGCCTGCGCCTCGAATTAGGCAACACTTTTTTGCACAGCCCAGAAAAAGACGACTTAATTTCTTATGGCGTGAAAGCGGGTACAAATTATGCATATTATTCTTTGCCGCTTATCAAAAAAGGTTCAGCCCAGCGACATTAAAATTGGGTGAAGTTGTGCTTATGAGTAATGTCGACTAACGAATGCCCTGCAATGCCGCTAGTATATTAATTATGCAAAATATTTGTCATCGTTTTTATCAACTTTTGTCTCTTGCTTGATTTTCAGCCGTATTTTTTTTATAAATTTCTGAAAAATATAAGAAACCAGCGGGTTAATTATATAAACATTTAGTTGCACATTAAATCAGCTTTCGTTTTGAGGCTTCCGCATACCAAACTTGTTGACCGCAGCCTATTTAGCTCCTAAGTTCCGGCAGCAACCCTGAGCGACCTTTTTTTTTTGTGGAGGGTATAAGTGGCCCCACAGGGATTAATTTTCAGCTATGGCCGGCCCGCAATTATACAACAATTAAAAAACAACCGCTTAAAGCGTTCGCGTCCCCAGCGAGTGAGCTGCTGCAAAATTATAAATACGGCGGAAAACTGGGGGATGGCTGTCCGCCCGCTCACAAATTACAGTGGCTTAATTAATGGCCAAGAAATGTTGGTGCGTCAACAGGCAAAAGTTAAAGCGCAGCCAAAGCGAAAGACCACGAAAAACTGTTAACAAAAAAGTTTTGGGAGACTGAGGGGGTGGGGAGGGGGGCGGGTTGGGGCCGGATAAACGGTAGGGGCTTGTGTAATGGCAGGCGTTGACGTGGCCTACTACGTGAGTGTTTGGCTCATGTGCCGAAGATGGCGACAAGAAAGTGCCACATTTTTCAGCAGCCAAAAATTCAGCGCGGCTCTTGACGTCACAGCAGGCAGAAGAAGAAGAAGAAGAAGAAGAGGCGGCCACCAGAGATATTTTGACTAAGGAGCGCCGAGGAGAGGGGGAAAGGAGGTTGCTGGTCCTGCCACTCCTGCCGGTATATTTTGCAGTTTGTCTGTTGTTTGTTCTGGCTGCGTGTGTGTGTGTGTGTGTGCGTGTGTCATGTGCGACATGCTCGTAAAAAGCGTTTGTTTAGCCAAGAGCCAAGCAAGTGGCACATGACACCAACATCCACAACAACAACAAGCAGGCGACGACAAAATGGCGGCATGCCAAAACTCCAGAGGGGTAGTTTGGCAAGGGGGGGCGGGGGTGGATCTGTGCTCCTCTGCAGTGTGGTAATGCTGATTTGGCTTTTACCACATCATTATGTCTTAACTGAAACTTGTTGTTCGCATTTTTCTCCTTTTGTCTCTCCTCTTTTTTCGGCGATTGTTAACAACTCTTTCATGTCGCCCTTTTGCTCATGCCCTCTTGCTTTGTTTCTTTCAGGCTGCCAGTTTGTGAGGACGCTTTGCATACCCCATTCCGAGGTCTGCTACGATGGTAAGTTAAGATAGCGCCGACAACAGTCGATTAACTCGATATATACTACTCACAACAATAACAATAACAACAACAAAAACAACAACAACCACAGCAACAGCATCAGATTGTGTTTATGAAGTGCCAGCGGGTGTCTCCATCAACTGGGGAATATGACATAAAAACGGCTGGGGGCAAGCTCCGGGAATTGATACATATCTTTAGGGTTATTTGTAGTTAATGGCTTGACTCTTACTTTCCTTTTTATTGGCTGAACTAAACAAATAGTTGACACAGTACATAAATACTTGTGAGGGAAAAACTAGATTTTGTTTGATTTAAACTTAATATAATTTTGGAAAAGTCCAAAATGTATGCTTAGTAGTTTAAAGCCTCCTTTACGCTGTCAGAAGTGGACTCAATTTTAAATCAGATAACTTTTCTTCATTGTCTGGCCTCCAGATTAATTATGCATTTAAATCTGGCAACACAATTTTTGGGCCAAATTCTTGTTAAAAGATGCAAATTTGAAATCACCAGAACTTTGTCAAAACTTAGATATTCAACCTTAAAGCCATGCTGCTATAAAAATCAGATTTCAGTCGAATTATTTGAGTCAAATATAAGGAATTTTAGCACCAGGCCTGCAATTAACATGTGCTGCAGACGCCCCAATTTAGAGATGTTTTCGAGCATTTGAACTAATGACAGGTCTTGGAGCGATTTCGGTTTGAAACCTGGACTGGGCACCCTGGGGTCGCAATTGCACTAAGTGCTCAATAGCCGGCGAACCTGCAGTATGGACGACTTCACACACACGTCCACACAGAAATGCGGCAACGAGTGCCAACAGTTACCAAAATGCGCTTTAGACCCTAAAAGCCCAGAACCATTTGTGGGTCAACATGCAACGGGCATGGCTGAGTTTTCTTCTTTCTTATTTGTTGGCTCCTGTTGCAGCCAGGAGTGTATTTTCGTATTTGCAGAGGGCTTCAATGCCAGTCGAATTGGAAAAAGGACACCAGACCCAAATGGGGGAAAGCGAAGGACTTTGGGGCGGTGCATGGGGCTCTGGTAGGCACTGTTGGTGTAAAGCCAGGCGCTGACTAGCAGTGCATTATCGAGAACACACTCAATTACTTATGTAAGCACGGTGAAATTTGTGGATAGCTGTGGGTGGCAAGAACAATTGCAACAGCAGCAGCTGCTGCAGTCTAAAAAACCTGCGAAAATTCTGAAAATTGCTAAAGGAAAAAAAGAAAGGCTGACCCAAAAGGGAAACATGAATGTAAAAGGGAAGTCACATTGGAAAAAACTAGGATATACTTAGAAAAGAAAACTAACTTATAAATAAAATATTTTCATATTTATGTTATACACAATTTTTGAAGAGTGTCCTTTATTGAATTTCTCTTTCCTATGATTTTTTATTACATTTTTTTTCGAATAAAAGTATAATTTTATTGGTATTTAAAGTGAAATTGAAAATAGTGTTTTTATAAATCACTTTCAAAATTTTAACTTAATTTTTATTTCTGTTAAATAAATTGAAAAATAGAACTTTTAATTTTATTTTCGCCCATATCAGCTGACCAGTAATTTATTCCATGTAGAGAAGGGAATGTAGTGCATATTGCTCGCAGTGTATTTACACACATGTGATGATATTGTATGGCTGGCAGCAGTCGCAGTTTTTTGCCCCAGACCGCATTTACATTATGCAAATGACGCTTCAGACAAGCTGCAAGGATATGCATTTAAACGCTCGTAAATCAGAGTGAAAACAAAAGGTGCTCGATGCGTGGAGCCAGGGAGGGGAGTGGGGGCTGTGATTGTGGGGCAGCTAGTGTAAGACACGCGCCATTAATGCAGTTACATGGCCTATTAAAATCGCACTCAATTTGCATTCGCAGACAACATCTTTGGCAAGTGCATACCAACCACTGGAGTGGACGTGGAGGACATTGAGAAGTAATTATCCGATTGGCGTTTGGGCCGCAATTGGCCTTAATTGGCTTTAATTGAATTGAATTTCATTCATTGCAGGACACCACTCACCGACGACCAATCACGTCTGCTGGCCACCATGCTGGAGGAGCTGCAGGGCGCCGGCCTAGGCTGGGACCATCACTACGTCCAGTGCCGCATCCAGGGCGCGCTCTTCTCGCTGCAGCGCCAACAGCAGCTGCCGCCGAACCTGTGCGCCGAGCTGGGCGACCCGGCCAGCGCCCTGGCCTACGTGCGCTTCACGCAGCCGGGGCCGGAGCCGCTGGACGGGAATGCGGACTACTACGAGCAGGCGCAGTTCTATCCGCCGCTGCGCAAGAAGCAGTCGCCGGACGGCGGCTTCAACAGCGTGCTGCGTCAGCTGCAGCTGCAGGAGCGCCGCCGGCTGCGGCACGATCCGCTCGAGCTGGAGCACTTTGGCAGCCTGGACGGGCACACGAAGAGCACGCAGCTGGAGGTGCCGAGCGTGATGGACGCCTTCCTGGACACGGAACGGCAGCGCATCGAACGCGAGCAGCAGCTGCGCCTGGCCGAGCAGGACGCCGGCCGGAAGGCGGAGCAACAGAATCGCCTGGAGCTCTACCAGATCCTGGCCGACTCCGAGCCCGATCCGCAGCCCTACCAGCGCAAGCAGCAGCCGGCGAACGCCATGGACCAGCTGGAGGCCATCGTCGAGCAGCAGCAGCAGCAGCAGCAACAGCAGCAGCAGAAGCAGCAGCCGCAGCAGCAACAGCAGCAGGAGCCGAACACGCCGCAGGCAGCGCCCGTCTTTTTGCCCGAAGAGGTTAACGAGTCGAGCGAGCTCTACTTTCCGGACAACTATGCGCCGCTGAAGCGTCGTGGACAGCAGCAGCAGCAGCAGCCGCCGCCCGTGCGTACCTTCTTCCGTGAGCTGGCCAACGAGCAGGGCCTGCCCCAGGAGCCGTTGGCCGAGCTGCCCGCAGAGCCGGAGCTGGCGAAGCGGCGGCCCAGCGACAGCCAGGTGAACGCCCAGGCGCAGGAGCTGGCCTTCGAGTCGGGCCTGCGGCGCAATTCGCTGACACCCCTGGAGGAGGAGGCCATGCTGGCCTCCAACAGTTATCCGCGCGCCCGCCACAATCAGCGCGTGTTCAGCGAGGGCGGGCTGCTGCTGATGCCGCAGGACGAGCCGCAGGACTCGGCGCAGGCCGACGAGCCGGCGGCGGACATCAAGCAAACGCTGCTGGCCAACATGCTGGGCTTCGCGCGTCACGAGCGGCTCGACGTGAAGAAGCCGGGCCCGCAGCTGGGCCCCCCGGCGGAGCTGAGCAACCAGCTGGAGACGGAGAAGCCGCGCCGCACCGACGACGTCAACAAGGAGGTGGTGCCTGCTCACGTCAAAGGCGGCGATGCCAACGAGCCCTTCAAGAAGAAGACCGTCAGCAAGGAGCAGCACTCGGACGAGGATCATGCGCCGCACACCGTAGACACTGAGTATGCACATGTGTTCGTCAAGAACCCGTAAGTAGACAGGAGCACCAGACGGCAGCCAGGGATTGACCTTTTGACCTTCTCCTCCTGCAGTATCGACAGCTGGTACGATGGGCAGCGCATCATGAATGAGCTGGCGCAGATACTACACATGCAGGGATACTTTTCTTATTTAACGTAGGTGTTATCCGACTGGTAAAAAATGCAATTAACCCTAAAGTGCCTTGTAGCTGATCAGAGTATTTAATTCGAAGAAATCGATGTTATGTTCTTGGTAAAAACTAACATGAAGAAGTAGCCTTACTATCGGAATTTCCCTACAATTATGCTTAGTATTCCATCAAGCGATCTCCACAGTTTCCTCCCATATATCTCACACCCACCAACAATAATTGCAGCGTTCAACCGCACGAAGTCAGTTTCCGGGTGGACTCAAACAACCCCGAGCGCAAGACGGCCGCCGATGTGGCACGCTACATCAACGAGAACCGCGGCGTCAAGAACAACATCCAGCGACGCGTCGGCTTCTACGTGCTGCACGCTGGCGTCGGCGATCGGGTCAAGGATCTGGACGATCCGAGCATCACCGCGACGAGCATCGAGCTGGCCGAGCAGGGACCCGACGTGACCCACATCATGGCCTACATGTTCGCCGGCGCAGGCGCCGCGGCGGTGATTGTGATCTTCGTGACCCTGATCCTGATCAAGCGGCACGATCGCAAGCGCGATAAGCTGGGCGGCCTGCAGACGGGCATGGCGGGCGCGGAGAGCTGCAGCAAGGACTACCAGGAACTTTGCCGCGCCCGCATGGCCGGCAAGAATGGCGGCGCGTCGGCCGGCAACGGCGGAGGTGGTGGTGGTGCTGGTGGTGGCGCTGGCGGGGCTGGTGGTGCTGCAAATACAACGGAACCGGCGCACAGCGGACGCATCACATCGCTGAGCAAGGAGAACGAGGGCCGGCCACCATCCTCACGCTCCAGCACCTCGTCGTGGAGCGAGGAGCCCGCCCTGACGAACATGGACATCTCAACCGGACACATGGTGCTGGTAAGTGGCGCAGCTCCATCATTAACCGGCCCGACATTGACCCGATCCCCTCCGCAGTCTTACATGGAGGACCATCTGCGCAACAAGGGCCGATTGCAGCGCGAGTGGGAGGCGCTGTGCCGTTACGAGGCCGAACCCAGCGCTCGGGATGCCGCCTCCCAGTCGCAGTGCGAGAACCTCAATCGACCTGGCGCCCCGCTGCCCTACGACCACTCGCGGGTCGTGCTCAACCACTTGGCCAACGCTGAGGGTCTGGACTACGTGAACGCATCCACAATTGTGAGTGCTTGCATTGTGAATCAATTGGGCGAACATTTTTAGCCGAGTTCAAGCATTGAATGCATTTTGTGTCTATAAATGGAAGGGGTAGTTTACATCAGTACAAAAGTGCCCCACTTTGCCAAGCCAGTTTTGCTTTTTAAGTCGTTTGAA
The DNA here is from genome assembly GCA_035047465.1 of Drosophila sordidula. Taxonomy (NCBI): domain Eukaryota; kingdom Metazoa; phylum Arthropoda; class Insecta; order Diptera; family Drosophilidae; genus Drosophila; species Drosophila sordidula. Next base: position 622,095 of record JAWNPQ010000106.1, read on the forward strand.
TCTTCCGTAAGAAACTATTGTTCTCTTTTAAAATGAGAAAATTTTAATACCTGCCGCTAGTGACAAAAGTGTGAACTTTAAACATTTTGTCTCCAGACATCTTATATAGTACCTACTTGGAGGTTAATATCATTTTCACTTTTTTAAGAGAGTCGGTTTATATGTTGTTTTTTATACCTATTGTGACGACCACAATTTTAAAAAAAAATGTTTGAAAATGAGGGAAAATTTGCTTTTTTCACAAAAAATTTAAAAAATCAATTTTATTTGCAAAAATCAATATACTTTAAATGCAGAATGAATCTAAAGGACAACCCATGAACAAAATACCAAACATGAAAATCGGTTCAGTTTTGACAAAGTTATGAGCGTTTGAAATATGGGAGCTATGGATCCGAGAGATCCGAAAAAATTTGACCCCCTCAGAATCGGTTTTCAAGTTGTTTTTTATACTAATTGTGACAACCACAATCGATTAAAAATATAAATATGCATTTCTAAATTTTGAAAAAAAAAATGTTTTCGAAAATGAGTAAGGTGGAGTACATGCTTTTTTGAGAAAAAAATTCAAAAAAATTAATTTTCAATAGTCAATATATTTGAAATGCAGAATCAGTCCAGTCAGGTCAAACCATGAAGAAAATGCTATCAAACGTGAAAATCGGTTCAAACAACCGGACAAAGTTATGGGTGTTTTTGTAAATTGTAGCATGATTTTGACAAAAAATTTGATCCCGTCAGAGTCGGGTTTAATGTTGTTTTTAAACGAACTGTGACAACCACAATCGTCCGACAGCAACGTTCTTTTTTCTTGTAATGTTGTCTTAAGATTAATATTTATTTGGTAACTCAGATTAAGGTTCAGAATTTATAACAAATATAACAAATACCACAACTGCTCACTCACTTTTGTCCTTCTTCTCCAGACCGACCACGACCCTCGTGCGCCTGCTTACGTGGCAGCCCAAGGACCTTTGCCCTCGACCTTGGCGCACTTCTGGCAAATGATTTGGGAGCAGGGCGCCGTTGTTATAGTCGCCCTCTGCCGCCTGCAGGAGAACGGCGAGGTGGCCTGTGCGCGCTACTGGCCGGAAGAGGGTGCCGAGGTTTATCACATCTATGAGGTGGGCTACCTAAAGGTTAACTGAGACTTTTATTAATCTGGAATCTCTCTCTCTCTCTTTCCGTAGGTTCACCTTGTTAGTGAACACATCTGGTGTGATGACTACCTCGTACGTTCTTTCTACTTGAAAAATCTGCGCACTAGCGAAACCCGCACTGTCACCCAATTCCATTTCCTGTCCTGGCCGCAGATGGGCGTGCCACCGCAGGCCAAGGCGCTGCTGGACTTTAGGCGGTGAGTGGAGCATCTTGGGATGCTGGCGAGTGAGCCCCAACCCATCATTGTTAACATTTGCCCCACAGCAAGGTGAATAAATCGTATCGCGGTCGCTCGTGCCCCATTGTGGTGCACGGCAGCGCTGGCGCCGGACGCACTGGCTCCTACATCCTCCTGGATTTGGTGCTGGGGCGCATGAACAAGGGCGCACGCGAAATCGACATTGCCGCCACGCTGGAGCACCTGCGGGATCAGCGGGCCGGAGTGGTGGCCACGCGGCAACAGTTCGAGTTCGTGCTCATGGCCGTCGCCGAGGAGGTGCACGCCATACTGAAGGCGCTGCCGGCGAACACGTCGGGCGAGAAGCGGGAGCTGGACAAGGAGAGTGGCGCCAAGGAGCCACTCAAGGAGGACAAGGCACAGGAGGCGGCCGAGGAGGAGGCGCCCACCAGCAGCTCCAAGGCGGCAGCGGCAGCAGCAGCAGCGAAGGAGAAGGAGAAGGAGAAGGAAAAGGAGAAGGAAACCAACAAGGAGCAGCCCAAGGTGTCCGCGGAGCAGCGGAAGACGTCGGCCAAGAAGTAAACGCGTCTGGCAAAAACAAAACAAAAACAAAAAAACAACATTTAGTTCAAATCTTGTTTGTTGCAGCGTTTCGGGGGTCTTATTTAGTTGTTGTAGTTAGTGTTAAAGATTGTTTTCAAATATGTTTTGGTCTAAGCACTTGGCAGGTTCGAAAAAGGCTCAACATGGTCGGCTAGCGTTGGATAAACATTAACTGTTCAGTTACTATATACATATATATACGACATATATGTAAACTTCTTAAGCCTATGTTCCGCACAAATTGCACCACAAAAAGCGCGTGCAACGATGCAACGTAGCTTGCCACACAGCCGGCACGCCGGCTTTGGGTGCAACACCAGCCCGTAGCATCTAAAGCGCGTCTCTGGCGGGGCAGTTCGAAGCGAGTTGGCAGCGTTGCACGCGTGGTGCCCAGCACTATAAAATATTTCTATAAAGTACATATATACATATAAAGATATAAAAGCAAACATATTTGAATGTTATATATACAAGAAACATATTTATATACATGTGTAGCTGTTAAGCATTTAAATTCAATTATGAAAGCATTTTTCTTACGCGTCTATCGATGTTTAACGAAAAGAAAGACATACACAAAACATATGGAATACCCCTACTTTTATGTGAAACTCTAATCGATGTGCTTGAAATAACCAGCGAGATTTAAAACAAGAAAGAAACAACCAATCGAGCTATATGGTATACATGTGCCGCAAAAGCCCAACAAACAACAAACAACAAACACAACAACACTCGACACACATCCAAAACACACAAACATATACAAGAGAAGACATATACATACATATAAACCGCAAAGGATGAATGCAAAATTTGTACCTAAACGAAAAAACAAAACACAAAATTCTATTTACAAAAGGAAAAAACCTAAAACCAGATACAACAAGACGCTATTGATGTGTATGACAATTAATTATACAAGTTTATTATTATTATATATGGAAGCAAAAGAAACAAACTAAATATATATTTAAAATATATATATGTATACAAAATATACATTATTCATATACAATATTATGAGTGTCAGTACTTATATAACCTACGACTTATCGATAACTCTATATCTGCGTGTAACTTTTGAACATAAATATTTGAATATTGTTTTACCAAACCATATGTGTGCGATTTATATCAATTTATATATATTATTCAGTTACTCATTCAACCGATCCAAAAACTTATGATTTACAACAAAAAAAAAAAAAGGGAATATAAATAAAAATAAAAGGAAAACAGAACGGAGATAACAAGGGAGACACCATTCCGAACAATTTGTGGGATCGTCTTAAACTCATGTATTTCTCATCTGATTTCAAGGCAGCTAAAAACGATGTCCGCAAATTGTTCGGTGTGCAAACTGCCTGGAAGGTAAAAAAATAAAATAAAATTACACAAAGCCAAAAAAAGGAGGGTGTGCCACACACAAAGGAAGAAAAGCTACATCTACGAAATGAAGCTTTAAGACGTCATAATGCAACACAAAACAAAAATCGTTAAATTTATTGCCGTATTTAAAAAAAAGTATATATATTATTAAAAACACACACGCCAAATACATATACACATACAAAAACAAACATCACATGGAAAAACTATCAAGCTACAAGAAATCCCCACTCAGGCATGACCCTTTGAATGTTTCAAGAGGACAAATAGCAAACGTAAAACAGGAACTTAAAAAAGAACACATGGTTTAAACGCGGTATTTCAAATAAAAATACTGCACAACACGCTACACGATACACCACGAGGAACAGCCACAAAGATACAAATGACCACAGAGATCACAAAACGACTAAGGAAAATACAAACTAGTTGATTAAGTGCAAATTATTCAAAATACAAAAAAAAAAAATAAAAAACATAAAAACAAAACAAATAAAGGAGGAGCAGCCAAGTTGATTTGAAAGCAGTGTATGAAGATGTAACTAAGTGTAAAAGCTGCAAGTAAGCACAAAAAGAATAAATGAAAATAACTAAGTAATTAAAAGTTTTCCGTAGCAGTTGGTGTTTAAAAACATATTGCAGAAAAATGAGTTATTGTAGTTTGAAAATGAAAAACCAAAAACTTTATGTAAACCAAATGTCAACTAATTAATATTAAGAAAATACAAACACATTTAACTAGACGCAACTTATTTGTTAGCATTTCCTTCGTTACAAAAACAAGATTCATTAAAAATTAAAACACAACACAACACGAAAGCAAAATAAAAACAATATTACAATAACTGTGGCAAGTCCAACAACATCTTGGGGCTTGCAAAAATTACAAAAAAAAAAAACCAAAAGCAAAAACTTATTAACGTGGTAGAAAGTATTTGAAAAACTTAAAGTTTACAGTTTTTAAAAACACAAGAAAGCAAATAAATATTTCGTAGTGAGTTTTTTCATTAATTTAACAAGAGTTTTTTCAGTGTTAATTAAATACAATTTACAACAAAATATTTCAAAATGTTCTTCGACAAACAAATTAAATAAGTGTACTAAAAAAAAAAGATCAAATGAAGAAGAGGAAGCAAAAACTCTAAATGTATTGTAGTAAAAAGTATAAAATATATATACAACAATTATTGATGTATGTTTGGCATTATAATATTACATTAAAGTAAAAACAACAACCATGCGTAGAAAATTGAACGGAACTTACACATAACACGGAAATATACCACATAATATTTAAGTGTATCAAAATATATATATTTAAAAAGGCATATATATATGTATAAATATTAAGAGATCCACCATACAGAATACGATATGTATGGGTGTATTAATCAGTCACAAAATTATAATTTCTTAAAGCTATTTTCATTGATGGTGTAACATAGATATACAAAAACGATCCACACAACACACTAAAAAAAACCAAAATAACAAAACAAAACCCGTATGAAAAGCTGTTAGAAAAGCACACAAGGGAACGGAACATTATGACCCGCAGTTTTGCTCTCAAAAAAAAAAAAAAAAACTCCCGCTGGAGTTCAGAGCGTAAAGCTCCTAAACACAAATAAAAACATATATATATATATACTATATTGATGTAATATGCGACTATATAAAGGACGCATAGCCATAAGAGCTGTGTGTGTATTAAGTGTAAAAGCAACAAAAATGCCCAAATAGGTACTTGATCCCATCAAGGAATGCTAGCAGAAGACGGCTTTAGGGATAGTTAGCAGAGAGAATGACCCCAGGACAGATTTAATGACAGACGAACCGGATACAAAATGGTTTGAGTTCCTAGATAAACGCAAGCTGACTAATTACAAAACTGACGCTGGACAGGCTGTAAATACGCACATCTTTACTTCGGACGAACAGCTAAACCCTGACAAATACTAAAATATACCGACCCTGACGAAAACCGGACAGAACGACGGAAAACCTTGATTGAGGCCTACAAAATGAGATTTAACGGTAAGTTGCCAGTCCTTAGAGTTTGTCCCACAACTAGTAAATTCCTCGATGCGGTTATAGTTCCGTTTTTGGTGCGGCATTGTTTATAGATTAAAGTGAAATACATATGACGTTCAACATGACAAAATTATACTATGATTAAGAACAATTTTACTTAATTAAATACATTTGTTCAAATTGTTTCATTCAGTTTTCAATTGGTTCAAATAATATACAAATACAAATAAATACAATGACATAAATATTGAAAATATCTATATATATATAAACATTTAACATACATATATCGTACATTAAAAATATGTGTGTCGTAGTTAAAATATAAAATAAATCCAGAAAATTAAATATACATACATATACAATACAAAATATTGCTGTATATTTCAAATAAATTACATATTTAAGCACTTTATTACAAGCGCAGGCTTTCATACATTTTTGGCAAACAAATAACTATATCAATTAAGTGCAAACATTTAACAAATATCGATGTGTATAACATATATAAATATCTGTTTAGCCATTTGGCCACAATTTGTGTTATTGAGCGACAAAGCTAAAAACAAAAACAATTAAAAACAAAATATTCACAAAAAAATTGAAAAAACCAGCAGAAAAATTTTATGCTGGCTGAGGCCACTTAAAATTTAAATGTACTAACAATTTATAGTAAAACAAGAACAATACATGACATTTATAATAGTATATAATTACATAAACAGACAACAACGTGTTTATGGTCATACCTATTAAAGGTTTTTTGTGCAAGCATAAGTTAGAGATCAAAATAACAAAATCGGAATCGCTATGCAATTTAAATAAATATAATTATATAAATGTATACTTCAATTATTTACGACAAGTACATAACTATATACACATACAAATATAATATATAAATGTTATTATTCAGCAGACAAAAAAACATTACTTTTGATTGAATTGACCTTTATCAGAGGTCACAAGAAGATAAGAAAACATATATCTAAATGTAACGCGCCATTGTGTAATATGCGCTACATAATTATGTGCTATATATATATATATATATATATATATATAAAGCTATATATATATATTATCCTATATATACATAACTGGATGTATAAATGTAAATCAAAAAGCCACAAACAAAAACTAATGCGAACAATTCACAACATTGATAAATAGCAGAGCAAGGAAACGAAGACAATTGATTGTGAGATAATGTCATCAATTATGTAGAACCGGTAATAATTACGATTATTATTATAATACAAACAACAAAATAATAAAGAAACCCTTAAAAACAAACAAATACAAACAAAATCAAGCCGATCAGTAAGCACATGAAAGCACTTGAACGATTCTGAATGAAATGCCGCGAGCATTCAAAAGAAAACTGTAGACTAACACTGTTTTAACAAAAGTAATCGAATTCCATTCGATATACTTTATGCTGTAAAAGAACACCACTTACTATTCCCTCAAGAAGGCGTTCAAGGTACTGTACTTAATGCTGTGTAGGAAGCTCTATCTAGTTATAATTCCTGCTTGATCCACAGTCACAAGGATAAAGAGACTCAATCAACACGCTCACAACAACAACAACAACAACAACAACCACACATACACACGCCTAAGATAACGCTGCATTTGGCTTAGGTGTCTATAATTTCAAAACAAAGTTTGAATTTGTAAAGTGTTTTGACTTGGTTGTGAATTTAAATTGAAATGATCTATATATATATATATATATAAATGTGTATATTTTTTTCAGCTTCTCGTCGAATTATTTTTGACAATTGGCGCTCAAAAATTTGCATCTGTTATTGGTTGAAATTGGCATTTTTTTAAAATTAATATATGTCCAAATATTAACTTAAATTGGCTAAACTGAAATGTTGTTAATTGGTTGAAATTGGCGAGTCATTTTATTTATTTAAATACTATTGGTTAAAATTATGATCGAAAAAAAATGTTTGCCTGCAATTTTATTTATTTAATTTTTTTTATTGGTAAAAATTATATTTGCTTTATTGTAAAACAAAATACTAGTTGAAATTGGTCTTGAAAACGATATCCTCCAAAATACAAAAAAAAATGTACCCCAAATTGGCAATACGAAATTATACCAGTTTTCCAATACTCTTCCACACACCGCACACAGCAAAAACTTGGCTTCAATATTTTGGCTAGGCTACTTAAATATTTCTAATCTAATGCAAATACGCAATTGCATAAAATAAATCAATTAAAGCTTCCAAAAAAAAAACAAGAATGTAAGTAAAGCGCCCGGAAGCGCTATGGCAAAGGCACTAAATTGTTTTATATGTTGTGGTTTATTTATTTTTGTTTTTGGTTTGTAAAGTTTTCGGAAAAACTTAAAAGTACACTTTGAGAAAGTCGCACCAGCGTGTATGAAAGTTATTTGCGTATATACAATACTCTGAGCAGTCGCAATGCTATGAAAAATTATATATATATCAAGTTGCGCATAGTTATATCAACAAGTTATATCAAATATTTACATATAGATACTATATACATATATACTCACACAAAAAATATTTAAAGTGCACGCGGGTTTTATAGGACATTTTTTCATTGGCGTCATAAACGTGCACACGGCGGTTTAAACCAGTAGAGGTCACCAGCCTAGAGATTTTTTTTTAAGGGGTCTCTGCGAAGGGATCCCTCTTAGCACATGGAGAGATCCTAGCTACATGAATAATCGATCATGTGTGTATACACTGAAACAAAATAGTAAGCTAACCAAACAAGTTTTAAACATATTCATTATGCAAAATATTCGTATTATATGTTATATATATATTCACATATTTAATCCATGTGTGTAAAGCAAGCATTCAAAAAATACAAAAAAATATGAAAAATAAGAAAACAGCCTAAAACAGCAAAAACTTTTGACATCCGTTTTATTTACACGTAATTGCATACTTACCTTTATTTGTTCTTTTCGTTGCTTCAGTTACTTAGCCAGGCAATGGGGTTTTTTAGACAATTACCAGTTATATTTGGGTGAAACATCGATTCATGCTCGGTCCGTAGAATATGCTTATTTGGTACTTCTGGCAGTCAGCTGAGGCGAAATCCCTGTGCAAATTTCCGACCTATTCCAATGTGTTCTCATTATAATCGTCGCCCCGCCCCCCGCCCCCCTGACATGCCCCTAAGTATTTGCCAGGCACACCCCTTGCTGCCACCCCTTTACCCCGCTGTTTGCCAATTAGAACAAAGCACAAATACCGCGCACCAAAACACGAATGCGAAAAAATACGAAAAAAAAGAAATAATAAAGCTAGTACAGAAATCGGGTCATAGCCAATTTTATATGCTAGCAACTGCTGTGGTGGTTCAACCGCATCTGTGTCGGCCTGCCCCGTGTGTGTGTGTGTGTCTGTGTATAATTTTTTTTTCGAGTTTTCGATTTCATTTGGTATTTTGGCACAATTTCAGCTTTCGTCTGTTTTCTGTTCGCCTGATACGAATGTCGGAACATTTCTTTGAAATGCCGCAATGAAAGGCAAAAAGCCGCCGTGCAAACGCTTTGATGATTTTCCGCATGCCGCCGCCGACGTTCCCAACAGCAGCAGCAGCAGCAACCACCAACCACCAGCCAACAACAACAGCAACAGCAACAGCAACAACGGCAACAACAAGAACAACACGCAGCGAGAGCCAGCGACAAGGAACGTTTTGATGAGCGCGTTTTTGGCGCCTGTTGATGATGATGTTTGTCGGTGTTTGCGTTTGCATTTGCCATGCCGGGCATATCAATTTAGGGGAGTGGCATGCGTGACGCTTAACTGAACGAGATTATAGAGAGTCTGCGCCCAGAGCCCAGACCCACAGCGCGGCAAGTTCTTTGTTGTTCCCAGTGCAGCTGGGCGTCGCCGTAACAGGAGCACGAGCAAGGGCACCAGGAAGAGCAAGAGGAAGAGGAACAGGAGCCGCAGACTTCCAGTCCAACAACAAACACTTTTACCAAGCTGCAGCTTTTGATTGCGGTTTTGATTTACTTAGCTGGTTTTGAGTGGCTAATTCATCAACGCCTTGCCTTTATAGATAGGATACAAGTTTTTTAAGTGTGGCATGCTGGGCATATCCAGTTTGTGGTGAGTTATGTGCGCTTATGCGACACAGGGTTCTACTAAGATACAATTTTTTTTAAACTTTTACCAGAGACAATTCAACTTAGTTGACCTGAGCTCTCGCCTTTATAATAATATTTACACTTGCAGCGGCTGCAATATGCGAATATATTGATTACTTTATAAAATATTAAATAATATTATCATTTTCAATGCATTTTCCGCTTTGATATTAAAATTTCTCATTTGTCATTTATTTCTTTATTCGAATCTTTCAAGCATTTAATATTTCATCCATCCAGGATCGCTGTGTTACCCAATCATCTGGCATGAAAAACTTGGTCCCGCAGATGACTTATACTCTTAAACATCATGTTCCACAATCGCATTAATGCTTATACCAGTATAAGTTAGCTATATACAATATAAAAAAAATAAAGAAAGCTCTTCTATACCTCTTAAATTGCAGCTAAAATCTTCTTATTCACCCACTGTACTCGTATTATTTTGAACTGTCCCATAAATTACAAGATACACAAAGCTTTGAAAAACAGATGGCGCCCCTCAAGCAGTATGTTTGCTGTTCGTTGCTATAAAATAGCCATAAAAGTAGCTATAAATAGTTCATCAATTCACGACATCCGGTTGTTGCCTTGGCTAAAATCCACAGCATACCTTTGTTCATGGTACCGATACATAGATGGCGCCAGCAGTAAAAAAGCTGCTGCATATGCTCCACAGATGGCGCCAGCCTAAGAAACGTACACAAACTATAAACTAAAATGTTAATAATCAATTTGTCACGAAATGTGACAATTTCATGTGATTGCTATTGTGCAATTAGCGTAGACAATCCGAAATTAAATCAAGACTAATACCAAATTCTAAAAATAATTAAAAGTGTGTTTTAGCCACAAACTGTAAGTATAAAATGGTGGAAACTATGACGAAATTTTGAAAAATCGTGTATATTGTCAAGGTGTCACCTCGATAAAATCAAATAATTCATATGCAAAGCGAAAAACTCGCGGGTAGTAAAAAATTAATTCTGAAAATTGAATAAATTACGCGAATTATGTAACAGGCGAACAGAAATCGATACCAACAGACAGAAGCAGCAGCCGCACTCGCTACCGCAGAAGTTGAGAATCGTTTAGGAGCACTCACACACAGACACACACAGGCACACGCACCGAATACACACTCGCCCCGCTGGCATAGCCGGAAAATGCTTTTCCTCCAAAAAGTCAAAAGTAATAAGTATGTGAAAGAAGAAGCAGCAGCAGAAGGCAACACTTGAGGCTGATAAACTCGGCGCGCTGCGACGAAGGGGCAGCTGCTGCTGCTGCTGCTGCTGCTGCTGCTGCTGCTGCTGCTGCCTCGACTGGATGTTGGCCATAAAACATTTTTCATAGCTGCCGTTTGCCGCCGAGGGGTTGAGGGGTTGAGCGCTGGGCAGCCGGCATGAGGGGGTTGCAAATGTCTCGTCTCCATGCCACTATCTGGAAAATTAATGTTCAACGTCGGAGTGAGTTAGATGCCAGGCAAAGCGGAGAGGGGAGAGAGGGAGGCGGGGCGGGGCGAAGCGTGTGCGAGAGCGCGTGGAAAATCATCAAAGGTTGCCGCAGCGGCGTTTTCGCCTTTGTGCCAAAATCCTCAAAGGAATTTTCCGATATTTGTAGCAGGCGCGCAGCAACCGCCAGCTGGCAAAGTTGACCAAGAAAAGCCACAAAACACAAACACACACACACACACACACACCCAATCCCATAAAAACACACACACAGTCGACCTCAACACGCCAATGAATTTTCCGACGATATGTATTTTTTTTCGCTCGGGGAGAAAATTCGCTTTTCATGTGTGCCACACTCACTCACTCGCACACACACACACAGGCACACACACACACACACACACACATGTGAGTTATCGATGAGATGCTGCGACGTCAACGCTGACGTCGATCCGTTTGGCGAGCGCATTTTATTTGGCGATTTTTCCTCACGCTTTCCACAGTGATGTCACTGGCGTCGGCCGGCGCGGAAAAACCCACTTGACATCTGCGAACGGGCGATTCTTTAAGCATTGTTTCGCCCAAAGCATGAGCATTAAGTTGACGTTTTTATGAGCCGCTAAGCCTCGTTGCTACCAATTTTGGTAGCGCATAAAAAATATAGTGAAAAAATTAACAACATTCATTCAAAAAAGGCTTCGGACGTAAACATCCAAAATTCAATGAAAGAAGAAGACGACGCATAAATTAAGCGGCATCAAATGACAGCGATTAAAATAGATGGGGGAGAGGGGCGGGGGGGGGAGGGTGGCGTATTCATTGTGACAAATCAATGAATCAATGCTAAACTCAAATGATTTCGATGAATGTAGATGAGTGTGTCAGAGCAGTTTGGCGGGTGACGATAGCCGGATGCTTTATAAAGATATTTATATATAGATATAGAATACAATTTTAAAATAGATAAAAAAAATAAGTAATGATAAAAAAATGTTAATTGAACGATTTAGAGAAAGTTATAGATACGAATTCCCGTTAGAAATTATATAGAAATAATACTATTTTAATTTTATTTTAAAGCAGATTATTATAGAAATAAGAGAAAAATGCTAAAATGTTTAGGTTTTTGAAAAACTCTTGAACTATGCACTTGAATTTAGTTTGTACTAGATTTGGGTATAAGGTACTTGGTTTTTTCTCTGTATGTATATGATAAATATATTTTCAGAATTCTTAGAATTCTAATATACATTTTTGCGCCCCGATAAACAGGGTATGGCCAACTTCAAACAGCTGCCAATTGCGGGCCATTAAGAACCGAATAAATGCCAGTGTCAGCAGCTCGATGCGACATCTCAGCCGAACATCCGTCAGATATTCATATTTGTGGCACGTCTCGCGTGGCAGCTGGGCCGTAAGGGCACGAGAACAGGGTCATTATGGGAGACGGATGCCGATTCAGATTCGCACTCAGATGGCGAATCAATGTCCAATTCAAATTCCACAGTCGATTCGAGTCGCCACCAAAGGGACTCTCAATGTGGCGCGTGCCCCCAAGCGCATGCGAAAACTCGCAGTACAATGAGACATTGGGCAACATCTTTGTTTAGTCTGGCCGCATGCTGAGTGGGGAAGGGGGGATTCAAGAGGGGGCGGGGCACAGCATTTGCTTTGGCATTTTAAACAAAAATGTTGCAATCGATGTTTTGGCTGTGGGGCAACAACACAGCGCAAGAAGTGCCGCAAATAAATTCGTGTTATTTTTAGGTTTTGCGGCGAGGCGACGAAATGTCTGCAAAGTGTTAGCGGCAGCGGGAGGGGGAGGGGCAGTGGAGGCTGGTGGAAACGTGCCTTGAAAACGCTTAGTAATGGACATATCTACTGCCAGACATTCGCTTATGAGTGGCAATATTTAGGAACTTGATTAGTCAACTAAACAATCGCAAAAGAGAAATAGTAGTTAAGTTGAACGACTAATTAAACACCCTGCAAACAAACATAAAACAAACAAATGTTTCGTAATATTTAGTGTAAAAAAAATTTTAAAAAAATGTTTATTTCAATTTAAGATAACCAAGTACAATTATAGTTATATTTGTTATAGTATTTATGCTGATTGAAAGCATTATGCAGAGTGAAGTTGTGGTCTTGATCATTATCTGACAAAACACTGATAAAAAATCTAGATATATAAATGGGCATATATGATATATGTATATACCCAAAAGCCTCAGACATATAACTTAAACTTAATCATTAAGAGGCACAAGCCAAGTTTACACATAGAGTTTATTGACTCCTGCAAAAGCGCAGCTAAATCGTGATGTTTGCGCATTCCAAAAGCCACATTCTCCGACTTTTCTCACATAAGAAGAGAACAAAGCGGCAGGAAAACCAACAGTCAGCAGTTCGGCAAAGTAAACCAAACAATTGTCACTTGTTTTAAGCACAAAAACTCAATAAATATCAATAAAATAAAGGACAAGCAGATATTTAAGGAGCTAATTGAAGCATCAACATCATCAAAAGCCTCAAAGCCGACAAGCTGCCAGCGGCAAGTGTTCAAGTTGAAGTTAATTGCAAAACCGGAGCTGAGCCAATAAGCAAATCCCAGGTCGGAGTCGGCCGGGTCGACTGGAACAACTGTAACGGTAATCGTATTAACTAAGCGAGCGCGAAATTTAATTAAATTGCCCAAAAAGTGCAGACGAGCGGGCGAGCAACGCTGCTATACCCTGTAATCAATGGTAGTGACTAACAAGTGGGTATACTGAAATTGTCATACGTATGCAGCAGGCGAGGGGAACATTTTTGACAGCCCAACATTATCAATCAGAACGAAATCGATAAATATCGCTTTTCAGACAATTATAAGAGGTGGAGACAAATAGCTTGGAATTGAGGTTTTAGCATATGGGGCTAAAACTTATTTTAAAATTATCGATAACTCTCCTCGTAACTTACAAATCAATCTATATCGCCTATCAGCCAATGATTTTGAAGAATATCTCAGCGGTTATCAGAACTGAAGATATCAACCTTGGAATATATGTTCGCGTATACCATATTCAGCTAAAGTTCATTTCATCGATAACTTCCTACGAAATCGATATTTATCAATGTTGTCTTCTAAGCATAACTTGCAGATTACAAAAGCGAAAGGGCCCAACATGCCACGAAAATTTAAGAAATATGTTATTCAAAATAGGGATAGGGTATACCCTAGTCTGGCACTCTTGTTTATGGTTGTTGTTGCTGCTTCGGGTGAAGCTGAGACAGCGGCTGAGTCGACGGATGCGCTTAAATAATATTAAAATATGCGCATTTTGCTGAGACGACAATGTGAAAAAACGACAAAAAGGAATTTACTTTATGGCAGCAACGATAACGACAACAACAACGACAACAACGACAACATCGACAACAACACCAACAACAATGGCAGCAATTAACTGCAATGTAAGGCAGGCAGGAAGTTTTTGGGGAGCTGCACGTGAGGCGACCTTGCAATGTCGCAACGAGCACAGTGCCAATAATGAAGACAATGGTAGCGATGATGAAGATGATAGTGCTCATAATGAAGTTGCTGCTTGTTAAACTTTGCCGCCATTTGTCTGGGGAGCAGCGGCTAACTGTTAACTGCTGGGCTTGGGACGCCCCCGACTGCATTCCGGCACGCCAAGCAAAATGTGAATAAACTAATCTAACTGCATGTTGCATGCCACACGTTGGCAGCAGCAAGAACTGCGGCGGCAACAACGTTGCAGGCCCATTAAATTATGGCTAATAATAATGCAATTTGCAGCCGCATCTGAGACGTCTCAAAACTGACATTTGCATTGAAGAGCAGCCAATTTGCTGCCACTTGTGGCAAGGTGTTGGCCAAGCTAATTGCCTGGCCACGCAGCTTGCAGGTGTTAGAGAGCGAGGAAGGGAATATATTATATTAAATAATATATCAGAGGTAAGCGTCTAAGGCACCAAGCTGAAATACTTTTAAAATATATACTGAATAAATAAAATATAAAAAATAATGTTCATTCGAGGTAAGTATAGTAGGTATTTAAAAAATTTATGAGAAATAAATTTTAATTGTATAATGAATATATACTTTTTTTACATTTTTATCAAACAGTTTCTAAGTACTTATAAAAGAAAAGTCTGAACTACATTTTAGTCTATATCCTAAAGAAATATAATAAATATCTAATACAATTTTGATTATGATGATATTAATATTTTATTTAGTGTATCGAAATAAAATAAATTATTTTAATAATAATAGATTGTAATTGGATGATTTATAATTTATAAGTTCTGCATAAATTCCCATTGAACTAAGAAGCACTCTTAAAATGACATTTGGCTGAAAATTTATGTTTTTTGGACTGAACTTTGAACTCACGTTGCTGCCACTTCGGGCCGTTGGCTGGCCGTTGGTTTTGTTGTGGCCGCCACAAACAAAATGCAAATGTGAAGGAAACTAAATGGAAACTAATGGACACACGTGATAATATCAACTTCCGCAGGATTACAAAGTCGGCTAGGCTCCGGTTCGGAGTCGGAGACCCGGGGTCTTGGGGTCAACTGCCGGGCGGGCAGCTGCCGTTGCGCATGCGCGGACAACGACGCTGATGGATTTGGGACGGATTGCCGTGGCAACTGAAGGCAACAATAACAAACACGAACAACAACAAGGCGTGTCAAAGGATAATGCGTCGGCGCAGAGGGTGCTCGGCTCAAGCAGCTCATGTTGCCCGAATGTGCACACAAGAGATACTGCGCTAAAAGGATTTACAGATACTTTGTGTTTACTTTAATTGGGTTGTCTGCCAGCGCCACGCGTCGACTCTCTAAGTGGATTTTAATACTGGCCTTCGAGTGTTTGCCGTTTGACTGCGAGATTGCAGCAGCTGTTGCCAACTGCAGCAGCAGCAGCAGCAACGTCCACAGACCCAACCCATCAGACATCAGTTCGCAATTATGTGCCGTTGCGGGCATATCCTTGCCAAAAAAACAAAACAAAGGAATTGCCACATCCCTTTTCCCTTTTGGGGCAACACCGCAAAACCACAGCGGCAACAGCAGGACAAAAATACCCACCAAGCATGAAGGCAATTAATCACGCAAACCACAAAGTTACTGCAATAAATCGACTGAATGCGAATCTAGGGTTAGCTCAGCCATATGTTACCCTCGCACAAATACTACCACTAAAATAAAATAATATGAATAAAATCTTAACAAGAAATATCAAGTTATTAATTTTGACAATACATTCATAATAAAATTAAATTTTATTATATTTCTTTACAAAGTTTCATAAAACTCAATTTATATAAACAAATCCAAATGGGTAAGAAGTTGTCCTCCAGGTTAATTACAAAATACAGTTGTTTTTTAATTACCAAAAAAAAGAATCAAAAATATTATTTTCAGAAATGCAACTATTTTAAATGCAGAATCAATTCGACATGCTTCAGGTTCTGTCTGACAAAGTTATAGGAGATCGAAATATACAAGCTATGGATCCAAGAGCTCTACATGTCAAAATTTTTTGACGATTGTGGCAAGATTTTTTATAAAAATTATTACCGACTCAAAATCTATTATAATGTAGTTTCTTTATACTAATTGTGACAACTACAAACGATTGAAATTAAGAATTTGCAAAATTTTTGATCTAATTTGTTTTAAAACCGGGGAAGATACATATATAAATTTTCGAGGAAGAAGAGGAAAATATATAGGTTTACAAACTGGAGAGCCTAGCCATAGCTTGCTTTATGATACCCTTTCTTAGCCACTTTATGAGTACTCGGCTTTACAATAGTCAACCCTTAATAAAAAGTGCTTGCAATAGGGGCAGCTGCAATTACGTTGACGCCCAGAACAACTACAACTTCAGGCTTTCACGGCGTTGACAACGTTGGCAACATTTCGCTCATTTGCATTTGGTTGCAAGGAAAATGTGGCCACTTGTGGACAATGCCAACCCCACCCCGTCGCCTGCTGTACGGTGAGGGTGTGACGTCGCTAATTGTCCGCAGTTCAACTGTGAAGCTGCACATATGTTTGAGCTGGAGAAAAGAGCAGGAAAATGCCTGGAAAAACAATGAGCTGAGTTTTCCAATGTGCCTCAATTTGTTTGCTCGTCGGCGTGTTTTGATTTATGAAACGATGGCAACAGCTGGTTGGCCATTTGACACGCCAACTGGTGTGCACATGTGTGTGTGTGTGTGTGTTGATCTTTGGCCAAGGAGTTGCAGCGTGCAGCTGCTGGTGGCAGCAGCTCTTGGGTCAAGGCGTTGACTGCGTGTGGCAGGCACAAGCGAGGCCTCGAAAACAATGCCCGCTCGCCGCAGCGAACGCTCAAATGCTGCGGGTCACTTGGCCGCACAAGCAACCCCCACAATGGAGTGCGCCCCCACCCCTAGCCCTGCCGAATAACGCGCAGCAACCCCTGCGCCGAGCACCACGTGCGTCACGCGCAGACGCAGCCACTTGCAGGAGCGGGTAACGGGCAGCGGGTAACGGGATCGGGACTCGGTTCGGGATCCGGGCCTGGGCTCCCCTCCCGTTGCAAATCGAACAATGGGCAGCGCTTTCCAGAAAAACCCATTAAGTGCGTTATGAACACATAAATAGAAGCAAGTGGGAATGTTGCGGGCGGGTGTCAACGACTGCGCAACACTCTGCTTATGGTTTTTGACTGCATTTGTTGTTGCTAGTATGTCTAACTCTGATAAAAGAATTGCTCTAAACCAATATACCCAATTTTACTTGGCAGGCAGAGCACAGAAAAACAGCAGCAACTACTCGTGTGCACTTTGTTGTAAATGGCAGGAAATGTGCACTTGAGTGCCAGCAGCAGCAGCAGCATCCACAGGCAGCAGCAATTATTGCCCCGCGCTGCATAAAAACTTCAAATTACAAAAACAACAACTGCAATATAAATAAAGGCATTATTCACCATTCGATTTTAAAGTAGCAGCAAAAAAAAGTTATGACAAAAAAACAGCAGCTGGCTGCATTTTTTTTTAAATATGTTATTTAATATTAGTTTAACATTTTTCTCCTCGGCAATAATTAAAATTGCATTGCAATCGCCATAAAAGACTCGCGCGTAGGCTAAATGAAAATAAGAAAAAATTAAAACAAGTTTGAGACATTTGAGATGTTGTCTCCATTTTCATTGCCTTGACACATAGCCACAGACATAGACAAAGTGCGGCGCCAGTTTTATAAAAAAAGCGATAGATATGCATATATATAAAATCGTGGATTAACTAACACAAGCTTAGCTGGCAGCCAATGTTGGGTGTCATTTGTCGATGGAGCTGCACTTGTGGCAGCTGATGAATGCGGCGTTGATTTCCAAGTGATTTATGCGCACTAAAATAAGCTGAGTTGCAGTATTTAAAATGCAGTTTATAAATGAAATCGAATTTGTGAGTGGGCTTCGAAAAAGAGTTCATTTCTTAGTTATATGTAGTATACAAATGTACAGAACGAGCTTTGCGTAATTAATTTAAATAAGGAAAACAAAAAATAATATTATAATAAAGAAATTTAGTTATAAATTATCAACTTAATATCAATGGTTTTTGATATTTATATATATATTTTTATAATTATTTATTATATTTCCTACTTTGTTAGGAGCACAGACACATTCACAATTAAATAGAAATTTCTTAAAAAAACGAATTCTTATATCTTCAAGATTTGATTTCATTAGTCTTTTTATATAGCCCCTTGAGAACTTTTAGGATGGGTAACACTATATCATAACTGTTTGCATTGCCTTTGTGTGACATACTCGAATGACGCGATATCAAGATATTCAATCAAACAATTAGAGATAACGACAGGGTGCACGGGCCTACATAATATTTAGCACCCCTCGGGCTGCGATCTCTTTTTACTACTCATTGAGCTGGCAACAGCTGACGCAGTCACATGGCTAGGCAAACAGATATAAAAGAGAGCCGCTGACCTCCCCTGCTGCTCGGCATTTAGAGCCCGCAGGAGGGTGAAGAGCATCATCAAAAATATTACATAAGCAATTGAAAAGTGTGGCATAATTCATAGGAACACGTCAGATCTATAAAGATATACCCTGTAATCCCAACTCATGAGCAACTGTTGTTGTTATTAGAGAGGCGAGTTTTGTGGTTGCTGCCTCTTCGGGGGTTGCAGCTCCTACACAACTGTTACTATAAGTTGAATGTGCCACACGTGCTGAGCGCAAAATCCAAAAAATTGCCAACATATGTGGCAAGAAGTTAATAGGAATTACGTTGGCATTTAAACCATATCCAGAAGGCCATCTGTCAGGGCTAAAATATGTTCAAACATTCCCACGTTTTCGACACGTTCCAGAAGCTTGCAGCCTGAAGCTTAAACGTCTCGGAAACAGATCATATATCATGGTACTCGCGTTCTGTCGAGAGCCCATCAATAAAACTGTCTTTTGTTAAAGTCTTAAAACTCAGCCACAAACCGCCAGCCAATCATTAATCTATTTCCCTATTTATAACCACGAATTGATGGCTGCGCGAGGCGCTGATGACTTGACAATTGCCTGGCTAATTATGCAGTCCAAAAGAAAACCCAGATGCCAGGGTTCTCTCTCATTCTCTCTCTAACGAAATTAGAAGTCGCCTCGCTCCAGCTGAGTTCCGAGAATTATTGCTCCGCCAAGAGATTCCATTATAAGTGCCAAGGCTACTTAGCCCAATATGAACTTGTAAAGATGGGATCTATTAAAGTATCTCCCTAGGGAATGGGATGAGTGCCTAACGCATCCGAATATCAATTGTACTTGAATTGGAAAGAATATTAATGCATTCAGCTCGGGAGATGCAAATAGATTCGGTTTGAGCACCAGGTTTTATTTTCATAAAATAATAAATAAAAGTACCCCAATAATAACTGAATTTAACTAAGAGGGGGTCTATTTTAGGTACCCCTAATATTAACTAACTATAACAAAGTAAAGTAAATATAAAAATAAATTCCACTTCAATTCACTTTTATTATAATAGGCAACATTTTGTCGACCTGTCAAATGAAACACAGTTCAAATAAATTTATATTATATATATACATAAAATATTCTATCATTTATAATACGCACACATAAGAAATGGCATGTCCTTTAAGAAAAATGCGCTACTACCTCATGGATGAGATTGTTATACACAACAGAAAATTGGACTGTTGGATTGTTATACACAACAATGTCTTCGACTTGACGCCGATGATCAAGGATCGCTGCGATCACTGGAATCGTGTACGTTTGCTTTTGCCATTTCGTGGAGGTAGCTCACTTTCCTCCTTAGAACATGGACTACCTGGTGGCACATGCTGGCAAGGATCTGACCCATTTGTTTCGCGAGAATGGCGAGCCACGCACTGAGATCTCGCCCAGCTCCGGCCGTCCACGTGTCCTCTTTCCGCCCATTCTGGAGGTGGCCATCAGTGAGTTCGCCAAGACCAAGCACGCCATGTGGAGTCAGGATCCGTTTTATCACATCGGTCGCATTACCAAACGACCGCGGCGCATTCGCCTGATAAACGCGCTGACTGGGAAAGTTCAGCATATGACGGTGTGCGATGAGGACAGTATCTATGACATTCAGCAGAAGTACAAGTCCCGTTACAATCACCACGCGGGCAGCTACGAATGGCGCAAGTTCTCAAATGGGGTAAGTCTAGAACTTTGTGGAAGAATAAAATATCTTCAACTGAAAACAAAGTTCTTATTTCAGGAAGAATATTCGTAATATAAAAATATAAAATTAATTTATATATATGGATAAAATATTATGTCATCTCATTTTTCAACCAGGCCAAGTGCAGCGGTGTTTTAGATCTGAATGGCACCTTGGATGAAAATGGCCTCACGGACGATGAGGACTGCAATGTGGAACTGCCGCCGCCCTCCATTTGGCTCTACTACACAGATGACCTGACCATCGCTTGATTGGACTTTGGCAATGTTTGTTTTCTGTTTTACATTTTGGGTTATTCGAAAATTTGTTGTGCATGATGCAAGTAAAGACCATTTCAAGCTAGACTGCGTTTGGGTCTAAAAGGCATCAAACTCGGGCTTAGCCATGGTTATTGGCACTGGGTTCTGGCTATGGTTATGTCTATGGCTGTGGCATTTATTTTCGTTTTAAACAAATGTCATGGTCGACATGCGCTGCTAATAATAACAAGCCCAAAAGTGCAGCGGACTTGTTCAGGGCCGCTTGTGAAAGCTACACTGGAAATAATGTTGACCCCATAGAAAACCAACCTGAGAAATTATATTTAAAGTGCCGAATAAACAGCTATAAAAAGAATATACATTTCAGATCTAATCTGTCTATTTTCATACCACACAATATCTATAATTTTTCAATTTCATTTTCATTCCGCCAACAGCAAATTTCAAATCTTTTCAATAGAGATTTCTTTAAAACTCCTTTTACGAATTTTTAATTTAAATTTATTATTTTTTTTTATTTAAAGTAAAGTACTATAAGCTAAATATATTATAAAAGAATATAATATATAATTAAAAATATTAAAAATAAATAATTATTTACCAAAATTTAGTTACCTTTTTTCTGGTTATATTAATTTTTTTCAGTGCATGTAATGCATGTTCTAAATGTGCCTTATTGCCTCGGCTTGCTTAATATATGCGGGCTCGTATTTTTTTAGGGGGCTGCTGCCTGTTAACTCGTGTATGACGTTGGGCAACGCCTGCAGCTGCCCAGCTGCCCAACCGCGAGGCTGGCTACCCCTTGTAGGTGACGCTGGCACGCGTTACAGCCGGCCAGCAGCTTCGCCTACAGCCCGGAGGGGGTGCCAACTGAACTGTGAACGCTTTTTAGTGAGCTATGCCAAGTTTG
This sequence comes from Drosophila sordidula, assembly GCA_035047465.1. NCBI lineage: Eukaryota > Metazoa > Arthropoda > Insecta > Diptera > Drosophilidae > Drosophila > Drosophila sordidula. The sequence goes on from JAWNPQ010000106.1 coordinate 643,983, forward strand.
TGCCTTAAGTCTTTCGTTTCTGACATGGATTATGGCATGGATTCTTGGTAGTTTGTACTTGCCACTTACCGCCCATTGTCTGTTGCTCGCATAAATAATTAATTTCAGCCCCATGATTTTAAATAAAGAACAGCAAAAAAAATCTGAAAAAATCTAAAAAAAAAATTAAAAGCATATTTTAATTGTAAACCAGTTTGTTGGGGTCCGGTCCGAAGTTCCGTCCATAAATGGCGCTGCGCTCGCAATTTACATTCATAAACAAGCGACGTGCGACATGGCCAGAGGCTGAAATACCAGCGCAATTTGCACTTGAAATGTTGTGAAATATTTCAACTAATCTCTGTGAGTGGGATGCCAGCCAGAGGCCCGTCCATCGATCCAGCTAAAGGAGCGCCAATTCCCACGGAAAAGCAAATTAACAAGTAGAAAATACAAACTAAGACAAAGGGCAGGGCACAGGGCCAAAAACAACAAAAAGCAACGAACGCAAGACAAGCGCAATCTTGTGAAATACTCTTTGCTGTCCATCGATTGAAGCAGCAGCAGAAGATTTTGCTACGGTGCCAGGCACCAAACGGCACCGACTACAGCATGAGTCATGCACCGAACAAGTTTGTGCCTGTTTCTGTCATGGGAAAAAGGAGCAAAGGCAGCGCACGAGAGGAAGACGATGTTCTAGGGATTGAGAACTGGTGCTCGCTCGAAAAGGCAATGCGCCGATAAAAACCAAAACACAAAGCAAAAACAAAACAACTCTCGGGCCAAGTGAGGCAGCTTTGTTATTAGTGGGAGTCGCTGTGGCACTTGGGAGTTGGCATAAACAACCGTTGCACTGGCCGCTGTGCGCGTGAAATGAGCCAAATGCGTTTGGCTTTGGGCCAAACCTGTTTTGGCATACGCTCGTTTGCTCTCCGGCAAGTTCGTTGCCTAAGTCTTTTGTTTGTGCTTGCTATTTAATGCAGCCATAGAGTTCATTGGCTGCACACACACGCACACACATATGCACAACGGTGAGCAATCAATTGTGACATTTATAGATACTTCTCTATGCATGTTTTAGATGGTCTATAAACTGACTACAATATATGTTTATAAACTCACATATATGCATGTTTCTTTTTGCTATAGTAGTAAAGTTAAAATTAAAATATAAACATTTCCCATATAAAATACGAATAAAGAGAAGGCAAAGAAAAGTAAATTATATTTAAATAAGTCTATATGCATTATATAGATAAAACTTTAAAATAAAGTGATCTAGGCATTGTAATAACATAGAAGATCGAAAATAATTTGAAAAAATGCATGATTTAAAATTTTAAAAAACTATAGAAACATATTTCAGGATATTGAACATTTTTATTTTTTATTTCTACAGTAAGTTGTGCTCTTAAAACAATTTTAGGGAGAGATTTAATTATTATTTTCAAGTTTTCCAATTTGTTTTTAAAATATGGAAAATCTGGACATTAAAAGCTCCTTAAAAATCTGTACCTATTATAATATAATTATTTATTAACAATTAAATTATATACTTAGTGCATTCTTGTGCGAAATACCTTGGTAAAATTTATATTTACAAAACATATTAATTTATACTCACTGCTGTGTCTCTACGACAAATCCTCCCACAATTATTTAAACTCTCTGAATCACTGCTGGAGATGCCAGTGACAGCTCGCAATTACAGACAATTACATATGTACATATATTTAAATACATATATACATATATCCAAATTGGATTTGTCTTTGACATTGCTCAGTGAGAACCTGCACTTGGTCTGTGCACCCACAGCTAACCCACTTCAGTTAGTTGCTCTGGTATGCGAATAACAACAACAACAACAACAACAAGAACCCACTGCAAGCCATGACCCATTCTCACAGGCTTGAGCTATGCGTAGCTAAATTCTATGGAGTTCGCATTCTTTCCCAAAGCCCAAACAGCCCGGAAGTTGAACGTCTCTGGTATGCGAGCAGTTCCAGTTCCACTGGAGTTCCACTGGGAATTTATAGCAGCTAAAGCCGCTTTAATTTAATGCCAAGCTCTGCATCAACTCTTAAACAGTTCCTGTTCCCAATGAGCCGCATTTCCAGCTAGAAATAGAAAGCAGCTATAGCCAAAAAAAAAAAAAAAAAAGAACAGAACTTAAATATTTTTGGCTTGAAGGTCAAGCTGTGGCCCGTGGCCATAAGGAAGCCCTACCCCGTGGCTGTTACCAAAAGTGGCCGTCCGTAGACAAGCTGAACTTCCTTTATGGTTATGCGTGTCAATTTCATTTTCTTCTTAACAGCATTCTTGTTGACACTTATTCGGGAGGGGCCAGCGGGTTAGCAACTTCCACCGGCATTTGCATTTGGCATACAAAAAAACAACATTAAACAATGTGTTTGGCATTCAAGACTCGCGTTAGTAAATTAAATAATAAATACAAAAACGCATGCGACAATAAATAGCGGAACCAAATTAGGAAGTGGCCACACCACAAAGAAACCAACTGGCCACAAGCTCACTGTCTGGCCATATTTGGGGCCGAACGACAACAACAACAACAACTGGGAAAGATAATGACAACAACGTCAAGTGGATATTTGTGCGGTTAGCAACCCAAAACGTTGTCATTGGCATATTAAATACTATCCAATACTATGCGATATGATGGGATATTTGTCCGAGCCGAATGATGACTGTGGGTTGTTTTGATTTGCGGTACGTTTGACTTACAAATTTGCGTTATTAAATGCTTAACGTTTTCAAGATAACTCAAGTATGGTGTCTACTTTCAGTAAAGGTTAAAGATAAATGGATATAGATAACTACAAATTTTTATATTTATTTTATTAACTTTTGCCAAAAAAATGTTTTAATATATTTTTAGAGAAGAGCAAAAAATATGCAGACTTGTGTGTTTTACGCAGTATTATATTTTTCTAAAATATATTGTAAATAGTATCAGTTAAATGTTTGAAAATCTGCAGAGCCCTGTTACAATAATCATATTTATAATTGTTTTTTATATAACTATAGTTTAGTGAATAAACTGAATTGCTTAACAATTGAAATACCCTACCCTATCGATAAGTACTCTTAAATGCGAAACGAAATTTTATAATATTCAGCAAAAAAAAGGGAGAATCAGTAGGTGTGAAAAATCAAGTTCCGCACAATTTAAGAACCTTTCAGCAGCAACCCATCAAAATTGATATGCACCAAAGCGAGGAATAAAAGTGATTTTCATAAATTATTCAAAGCTTAACTGCTTCCGTTTAGGGTGTGAGTGTTTGAGTGTGTGTGTCTGATTGACTAAGCGATTGGCAGACATATTGAGTATAGTAGCTGGCAGTTTGACAAGCTGGTACAAGTACTTGTAGAATATACTTTGGGTGGATGATTGGGAGTTGGAAAAACAGAAGGCAGAAGAATTGAATTGAGGCCTCGGCCGGCGATGCAGTTGCTTGCGGTTAGCGCAGCTGCTGTATAAATTGACTGCAAATGGCAGAAGCAACAACAACTTCGAATTGCTGCTGCCAACAACGAGTTTATTTTACATTTTATTGTATAATTTTCGGATGTGGTTTAGCGGCTAACCAAAGCGAGCCACAAACGCTCCAATGTTCTGTGGCATAAATTAACGCGTGCAGCTAAATAAAAATACAAATAAAAATAAGAAGAAGAAAAATACGAAAAATAAAAGGAAAAAAATAAATACATTTTTATTTACATTGAGAGCGCGTCTCGGGCTTGAGCTCGGACCTGGGGCCGAGTTCCGCTCGAGTGCGCCCAAGGAATGTCGCAGACAATGGGGCGGGTTTGTGTTTTATTTTTTGAGAAATATTCTATGCAAATTGCATACGAACTGGCGAACAAACTGGCTGACAAACTGACAGGCGAACTGACACGCAGGCGACAAAAGGGTTAACGTCTGCACTTAGATCTAAATTTATGGATATTAACACAATATTTGTTGGGTGCGTTGGTTAATTACGCCACGGACAAGCCCTTTACGTGGAAAACTTCCACTCCTTGATTACGTATACCCTGTAAATGTTTAATGTTCGTTATCGAACAGGAGTTTTTGCGGCGTGAATATTCTAAAAAGGCTACGGGGTATCAACTTGTCGATTACTCTTAACGAACGTTCGCATTTGTTTTTATTTCCCATGCAAATGGCCTGCCAGAAACCAATTAAAAGCACACGTGACACGCAACTACCCATATAGCATATTTGTATCCTTTTGTATTAGTCCTTGGTTGTTTTATTTTTTAACTGACCGTCGCTTCCTGTTCCCTCGGGCACCGTTAGCTTGGCCTTGTGCTTCCTGCTGGAGAGCGTGGGAGCGACTTTATGAATTTTTCAACTCAATGAACCCGACTTAAGTTCCATTGATTTATGTCGAGCACTGTGTGAAAGTCTGCGGGCTTTAAATTGATTTTTGTATGCATCTTTTTTTATACTCTGAAGTGTTCTTCTGCGGTTTATCAAATTGTCAACTGTGCGCATCTCTGACGAAGGGTTGCTGATAGGCTGCAGGCCTTGCCAAAATTAAATTGTTTGGAATTTACTTTGGGGTTTGGAAATTTACTCGCGCATTAAATTGCTTGTGATTTATGGCAGACAAGTGTTTTCAGAGGGTATCGTCTATGTAAATATGCATATAGAGAGAGTACTTAGCTGGGCGTGTGGATGTGAGAAATCGGATAAGCCTTGGGTAATATGTGGGCTGAGAGTGGGATTCTGAAAAGGGTTTATGAGGGTGAGCTGTAGCTCAGACGAAAATTTCATTTCAATAACTGATAATAATTTATGGGATTATTAAAAAGGGCTTATAAGGGTGCGCTGTCAAGAGAATATTACTTAAATAATTGTTTTTAATTTATAGCAATTCAATAGGGAGTATCAAGATTTTAAGTATCTTTTAGTTTAACATATATTCTGTGATTTGTATTCCTAGTTCTAAATGGACCTTGGGTTAACTTTCCCAGCCACCCTTGAGTTCCTTATAGGGCATACAATCTTAGCTAACCTTAGGTTCTTCATAGCGATGTTTGACTGTACATCTTCTATCTTATTCTTATTCTCATTATTCTTTCTGCTTTCGCAACACGCTTCGCATTTGCATTTCTAATTGACATGTTCTCTGGTTTCTGATGCTCTTCCTCTTGTTTAAGCACATTTGATTGATTTGCAAAGGCGTTGCTTCGGAATCAGCTTAAAATTTACAACAGCTCATTGTGTTTAATAAGTGCCAGAGACACCGCTTACAATGCCCGCCAATGGGTTACATAAGATCCTCTCGTCGTTTTTTCCCACGCTGCTGTCAGAATTCATCACCTCGCTTGTTGTTGTTTCTACCTCTGCTTCTCCATCTTTTGGGGGGCTTTGCCAAGCCAAGGGTATGTATAATTGAAATCGGCTACTGGTATTTTGATGTATAAACAAATATTTTACCTAAGCGAGCCCTTCGCGCCCTTTAAAAGGCCAAATCATCTCTGGTTAGGTTTCTTCTCGCCCTCTCCCCACCTCGCTAACCAAATGAGTTGTGCTCTGCGTTTTTGTTGTTGTTTTCTCGCTTTCTGCTATTTCATCGTAATTATCAACTTGAACAAAAAAGTGCTCATTACTCAGTATATGGCTGGAAAATAGAAAAAAGAGTAGCAGCCTGCCATTAAATCATGTTAGAAAGTGAAGCGAGTTGTTGTTGTTGTTGGCAAACGAGTTACACGAGTCTCGGTCTGTCATCTGAGTGTATCCATAGCCAGTTGAGTAGAACTGCGCAACTTGATTTCAATTTTATTTGCCAATTTTGAGAAGAAAGTGGAAATGAAAGGAGTTAACTAACGCCCACGAAATGAAGATGTAGAATTCAGGTGTGGGGAGAGGCTGGAAAGACGGCTCCAGAGGTTTTACCAGCTTAATGCAGTTTCATTTATAAATGAGAACATTTCAAGCTGCCTTCATTTTAATGTGTTTTCATTTTCTATTTAAACTGAAGTTCGAATTTGAGATTTATATACTCGTTCACAAAGTGAAAAGAGTATATTGGATTTGTGCAATGACCGTCTTGCTGTCCGTCCGTCTGTCTAGAGACTGCAAACTTTGAATATATACCTTGACATTCTAATGGGCGTGACCGCATTAGAACGCCCCTCCAGCGCACCGCCTTAAAAAATCGGAGCTAGGGAAACTGGAACATCAGAGAAAAAATGTTCGTGCCACACCACGGATATTTCAAATGCAGAATCAATCTAGAGGATAAACCATGAAAAAAATAACATCAAACATGGAAATTGGTTCAGATTTGACAAAGTTATGGGCGTTAGAAATATTGGAGCTATGGATCCGGGAGCTTTACTTGTCAAAATTTTTGTAAATTTTTGCATGATTTTTGACAACAAATTTGACCACCTCAGAATCGGTTTTAAAATTGTTTTTAATACTAATTGTGACAACCACAATCGATTAAAAATGTAAATTCGTATTTCTAAATTTTGAAAAAAAAATTTTTTCGAAAATGAGTAAGGGGGGAGTACATGCTTTTTTGATAAAAAAATGCAAAAATTTTTATTTTCAATAATGAGTATATTTGAAATGCAGAATCAATCTAGAGGGCAAACCATGAAAAAAATGACTTCAAACATGAAAATTGGTTCAGATTTGACAAAGTTATGGGCGTTAGAAATATTGGAGCTATGGATCCGGGAGCTTTACTTGTCAAAATTTTTGTAAATTTTTGCATGATTTTTGACAAAAAATTTGACCACCTCAGAATCGGTTTTAAAATTGTTTTTAATACTAATTGTGACAACCACAATCGATTAAAAATGTAAATTCGTATTTCTAAATTTTGAAAAAAAAATTTTTTCGAAAATGAGTAAGGGGGGAGTACATGCTTTTTTTGATAAAAAAATGCAAAAATTTTTATTTTCAATAATGAGTATATTTGAAATGCAGAATCAATCTAGAGGACAAACCATGAAAAAAATGACTTCAAACATGAAAATTGGTTCAGATTTGACAAAGTTATGGGCGTTAGAAATATTGGAGCTATGGATCCGGGAGCTTTACTTGTCAAAATTTTTGTAAATTTTTGCATGATTTTTGACAAAAAATTTGACCACCTCAGAATCGGTTTTAAAATTGTTTTTAATACTAATTGTGACAACCACAATCGATTAAAAATGTAAATTCGTATTTCTAAATTTTAAAAAAAAAATTTTTCGAAAATGAGTAAGGGGGGAGTACATCCTTTTTTTGATAAAAAAATGCAAAAATTTTTATTTTCAATAATGAGTATATTTGAAATGCAGAATCAATCTAGAGGACAAGCCATGAAAAAACTGCCATCAAACATAAAAGTCGGTTGAGTTGAGACAAAGTTATGGGCGTTTGAAATATGTTAGCTGACTAATTGGTTAAAACAGAAATAAAAATCTTTACGGGAGTTAATCAGGTTAGAAATTAATGAATCCGTACTTTCCATTATTTATAAGTAAATAAATATATGTATACTTCGTTAATTTTTTTTCCCCAAAATTTCACATCTCATTCGTACAATTCAACAACTTTTTCAATTTCTCTCAATTGTCATAAGTTTTAAGTACGTTTTAATAAGACAAATTATGAAACAACTAATTTACAGATAAACTCCTACCATTGCCCATACCTTAGATATCAAATTAACTAGCCGCACACACACACATACACACACACGTACACACGCACATTCGCTCTTGGGTTGTCATGTCTTGTTGCCATTATAATTATCACGTGCATATATTTTTTTTAAACTTATCGAGCATTTTTTAGCCCTCTTTTCATTACATTTAATGCCACGAAAGAATTTGAAAAGCATAACACAAAGTAAAAGACGCTGTAGTCGCTGCCGCCGTCGCAGTCGCAGTCGCAGTCGCAGTCGCTGCTAGCGGCCAAGTAGAACTTGGTAATGGACGCGCACGGTTGACTTTCATGGCTCAGTTGGGGCAGTTAGCCAAGCTCCAAACTTGTAGCATGTTTTGTTTTGCAGTTGTTGTTGCTATCGTTGCTGTGGCTATTGCTGCTGCCGCTGCCGCTGCTGCTGCTGATGTTGTTGTTGTTGTTGTTGCAGTCATTACCGGCATGACAAGCACAAAAATGCGTTGTTCGTGCGCAGACGCAGCCCTTTGCAAAAAAATGCTTGCATTTAACTGGGCGGCAACAAGGGCTAGTCTAAGCTACTAGCTAGTATATGCTACACAGCGCAAAATGCAGATTAACAAATTTAAATAAAAATACATTTATCTCTTTATAAAATATTTCCATAATTGGTTGTTAGTTTAAATCAACTCGGACTAAAAACAAACAATTTAGTGAAAACGCAAAAGTTAATTAACATAGAATTAAATGCAGCTCACATTATTTTTTATACTCGTTTATATTTTACTAACTAGGGAACGAAAGAGTAAGATTATAATTTGTAATATAATTTAAATATATGATTTAGGTATAATTTTATTTATGTTCAAGAATATAAATTTATGGAATATAGAAACGAATAAGTTAATTTATTTTTTTTTTTGTTTTCTTTTTTTACGATCCATCCTATTGGGAAAATTATTTAATAATAAGTTGATGTAACATGAAAAATAGATTATTTAAAATTATTGCTTAACATAAAATAATAAAATTTAAAGCACTTAATATCGTTTCACCCTTTTTATATTTATAGATTATTATCTAGGAGGTTGGCTTTCACATGGTCGGAAAGCCTTTCCAGGTGCTTTTCATTTATAACGCATTCAATTCAAAGCAGCACCTCTTTTTTCACTGTGTAGCAACTAAGTACTCTATCGATTAATAGACTGAACTCATTTGAACCCTGAACAACACGTGTCACTGGCCAGACAGCCGGGCTGATTTCCATATCTTTGGACGCACTCGGCTAGCTATTCTAGCAGCAGCAGCTGCGGCCAAGCGTGTCCCTGGCCACAGTGTAGGCCAAATTCTGGCTCTTAGAGCCAACTTACTTTACAAAGAAATTTAGTTAAGTGCGGCAGCGGCCAACAGTGTGACCAGAGCTGGGTGTGACCAAAAAAAAGATACAGAACACAACAACCTGTTGCTTCTGGCCAACTTTAGATTTGGCAACAATCTCTGTCGCCGCACCCAGTCGCGTAGGCTGCTCGCTGTTGCCAAATGAGCGAACAACCTGCAGCAGCAACAATCGCTGCGACTCACGGCTATAAAGTTTGCATAATTTGGCCGAAAGCTTTTGAGGTCTTTATGTACATAATAATTATGAAAAAATGCACAAAGTGTTTGACTTCCGTTGATGGCTGTCACAGCGCTCAACTCATCCTGTTGCTATCGAGTTTCAGGGCAGCAACAGCAGCAGCAACGTTTTCGACCAGATCTTCAGGGCTCTTACCGCAAAGTGGAAACGGAAGTGTCGCCGTGTCCAGACATAATATGCTGTCAGACGTGGCAGACAGCCTCAGCGATTAGCAATGACCTTTAGGATCTGGTTGGCACAGAAACCAAAGCAATGCACAGCGCCAACAGCCAGCAGCAATCTGCAACCAGCAGCGCCAGTTTTTCCCCTATTTTCTGGCTGATCATTTGGCCAGCAAAAAGGCCGCTCTGAATGGTAAATGGCAGTGTGAGCAACTGCAATTACATGGCCCACGGCCAGTTGCAAGTTGCCAGTTGCATGTTGCAAGCTGCCAGCAGCTGTAGTCGCAGCAGCATCTGGCAACACCAGCAGCAGCAACAGTCGCTGCAGTCGGCCCTCCTCACGCATTGGCCACATACATGGGCATACTTAAGGGGCATTAATGTAGTTGATCATCGGAGAGCTCGCCAGATACGCGCACTCCATACGGGGCATGTTATGACAAGGACGAGCAATTGGCAATGGGCAGCGATTCTTGATTAGTTAGCACCGCACACAGTGGCTGCCAGTTAGAGCCAACAGTGATGCCCAATCGTGGTAATAACGTGAACTTAATTGGCCAAATAATCAGATGGAAGAGCATAAAGCTAAATGCACCTGCTTCAAGTATGTGATACTATATTAAATGTACATAAATATTTAATATTGTTAGCTTAAACCATTAACTGTAAATTATTTTCTCACTATGTCAACTATGTAAATGGATTAATTGCTTAAAGTTAATATATTTGTGAATTTTGTCTATGTCCACTAGGTGATCGGATTAACTTCTTGAAAGTCAAAATAAATAATATTTAAGTTAATGCGAGAGGTAATTGCCAATTAAAAAGCTTACTTAGCCAAATGCTTTGCTAGAGGGTATTAAATATTTTATTTTTTTAACCAGTAACTTAGTCAAAAAATAAAACTGAACAACTTGCATATGCCATATGATAAAAAGGCTGAGCCGAACCGTTTTAATTCGAACACAAAGCTGAATTGAACCATTGTCTGGTTAAAATTGGCTTGGTTTAATTTCAGAAGAACGGAAAATTACAACTACACAAATAAGCACTCGCTGACAAATATTCTACCTCCTATCTAAAAATAAACAACAACGAAAAGAAGACGAAAAAATATGCTAAAAATAATATAAAGTGACAAAAGTTCAAATCAAACGTGGGTTTCTTGGTTCACGAACCGAACCTAAAGACAAGCCAATGGTTCGAACCCAACCAACGAAAATTCATTTACCTTACCTTACATTATTATCTACTAAATCAGTTAATTGACTAAATTAAAAGAAATCTTCTGTTTGATCAATGTATAGCATCTTTTCCCTTGGGCACAGATTTTAATTTTGAAATTAAAATAAATTTAAGAAAAACATAAAAATGACAAAAAAAAGAAACAACACAAATCCTTTCCTGCTGTGTTTTTGATACATATAATATATGGAAATTTGAGAATGTGACAGCTTCTTAAGATATCAGACAACACTCCAACTTAACAACTCTTCACGCTCGCCGCCAGCTCTGATAGCCCCAACTTGGCGCAGTTGCAGTTATTTTTTTCTACTCTGCTGTTGTTGTTGTTGTTGTTGCTGTTGTTCGCAGCTGAAGTGAAGATCATTAAGAAAGAGCAAAGCGCACATCCGTAGAAGGACATCTGATCGCTTTTTGTTGTCGCATTACACAACCGCAACAGACTCGGGCGAGGCGTGGCGGGGGGGTGGCTTGGGGATAAAAATATATGAGTATGAGTATGAGTGGTGAGCGGCAGAAAGGCAAGACCAAAGCAGAATGCGCAAGTAAGTAGAAAGAGATGAAAGTGCAGACAAAGCGCGGCAGCCCCCCGCGGCGCCGCCCAAAAGCTGGCGATTGCTGCTGCTGTTGTTGCTGCTGCTGCTGCTGCTGCTGCTATTGCTGTTGTTGCTGTTGTTGCTGCTGCTTCTCTTGTGGCTTCCTGTGGCTTACGACGTGTGACGACATGTAGAACTAATTGTCGTCCACTGGCAGCGGGATTGGGGAGCTGCTGCATTGGGGAGCGTTCAACAGCAGCAACGACAGCAGCAGCAGCAACGACAGCAGCAGCAGCAGGCGCTGTTGTGGCCTGAACTGCGCCGCCTTGTGACAGACATAAATCAGTTTTGTTTTAGTTATCGGCGCAGCAAGAAGTCGAACTTGTTGTCAAAGTTGCCACATGCTGCATGCCTGCCTGCCACACGGCGCACCTGTCTCGCCTGTCCTCGCTGTCGGTTCGCGTCTCTGCTAAAAGTTTGCGTCATAATTGTTCAGCGTGTGTCTTGCAGGCGCCTTAAAAGGCCAATAAAAAAATTATCCCCCCCACCCGTGGAGTCGCTTTTGATTTTGGCAACGAGTTAATTAGACATACGTGCGCTTTGTGCTCGTAGTTATTGTCGCGCTGATTTATCGGGCTCATTCGGTTTGGCCAAAAATGGCGCTAAACAAACGCAGAAATTAGCAACATTTTAGTTAATGCGCATAAATTAAAAATCCAGCGATAAAAATGAAAACAAAATAAATAAATAAATAGAGAAGAAAAAACTTGCTGCTAAACACTCCAAATTGGGCAAGACGTTCGTGTGCCGTCGTCGTGTGGGCCGTAACAAATAGCAACAACAGCACCAGCAACAACAGCGCACACTAGACCCAACCCCAAAAGACGGGTTAATGAGAGGCGCCATATTTGGGCAGCTTGAAGCTGGCAAGATGCCCGCCACGGTGCTGGCCGCTGCCTCCGGTCACACGACCAAGCTCACCAACACCACCACCAACAACAACAACAACATTATGCTGAACAACAACAACAACAGCAACACCAACAATAGCTTATGCAACTCGATCGCCCATCTGAGCGATTCAAGGACCAATCTCACTGTCAACACGCCCACAGCCTGCCAGCGTTTAAGGTAAGCAATTTAACAGCTAAAATCTTTTTTATATTTTATTTTATTTAGTTTCTAAAACAAGTTTATTTTGCCACAAAACTGTGCCCGCTCGCCATATTAATAAATTATGCTAATTGTTTGCGTGCGCCCTACGTGAGTGCGTGGGTATTTTTTTGGCATTGCTTTGGACACGGCACTCGCTTTCCATATCCGATCCGCCGACTAATTGGTATTTATGGGTATTAGACGTGTCGCTTGCGAGTGCGGCCCAGCGCCGCCGAGATTTGTCGTGCCGATCCGAATTGTGAGCGAGGGGAGAGTGGGGAGGAACTACATAAGGGGGTTTCTAATGTAATTGTCACATATCAATTAATATAGAAATGGGAATTATGAATAAACTTCCATTGAAATATATCAAAATATACATAAATAGATTTTAGATACATGTAAATTAAATTATTTATGAAATGTACCAGGGCCTATATCAGAATATATGTAGGATATCTATTCATTTATATATATAAGATGTATGTTAGATAGAAATTCAGAATATAAAAATAAATAAATAAATTCATTAATAATTATAATTGTATACTATCAAACTTAATTCTTTTTAAAATAAAAAAGGCATCCATTTCTAAACAATTAATATAAACACCTACTAAGGTTAGTCTTATCGATAATTGCGGATATGTTTCATATGATTTATATAGGATAAATAAGTATTCAATATTATTTTCAATATTCTGTTACAATTTGATCACACTTAATAATAAACCGTTTTATTTGAATATATTATGTCCTATTCTATCAGTTTAAAAGCTTAAGCCCGCTCTTTTTAATATTTTTCGATTCTATATTTTCTATCGTTAAAAATTTTCTAAACAACCATACTACAGAGTCGCGGAGTATAACTTAAAGAAAGAATAATTAAAGATCGGTATTCTTTTTACAAATATTTAATTCTTTTCTCGCTGTTTAGCACGGCATTCTACTAAAATCCAAATAACTCTATTTTATCTCGTATTAAAATAAAGATATGCGTATAACGATTCTAATATTGAAATCCATCTTTTATTTTTGCAAACAGCGAAATGTTTCGACGCTCGATTGCGAGCAGCACACAGTCGAGTTCCAGGGAGAATACCTACGAGGAGGTGAGTTAATAGTGCTCTCAAATGAGCGTAACCGTATAGCATTAATTGTAAGCATTCCCAAATTTAAATTACAAATGAAGCACTGTGTGTTCTTAGAATTGTTATAGATTAATGCGATCCCCAGTTGTGGAAAGCCACCCTGCTGATACACATATGTATGTAGATCAACGCTACCTGCAATCCCAAAGATCTTTTATAAACCGCCCATCAAAATTCAACTAATTAATCAAATAAAACAGCATTTGGAAAACAATTTCTAACCCTGTCGGTACAAAAAACTCAAACTGAAAAGGGGACAAAAGCAACCGCTCAGCATTTCCTTAACGAAAACTTCTCAAATTACGCGTCGATCGATTTTGTTGATTTGCTTTTCTTATTCAGATATTTTTTCAAGTCGAGCGACGATCGTAAAAATCTTTTAGCAAACTCGTCGCACATCAAAGGAAAATTCATGGCCAACTATTTATAAACAATACACCAGCCTATTGGGGTGTCTTCGACCGACTACCGTGTGCATACACTCAGAGAAAAACCAGGCACAAAAACTATAATATTCTTAAAAATCAAGAATTTTCTTAACTAAAATAAGCATAAAACGTTTTAAATGAAAGTAACATATTTTGAGAGAGAAAAAAACTGAATTTGGGCAACATTTGTAGCTGATTTGCGTAATGGATGCTTGATGTAGTTTTCGAGTGTATGTATCTGTATCTGTAGCTGCGTCTAGAAGTGCGCGCACTGTAATCCGAGCCAGTGGCAACCACTTTCAGCGAATGCGCTCGGGCGAGACAAAAGCAAAATACGCAGCACCCAGACGGCCAAGATGCTGCGTTCGATTTGTAAACAGGCCGATCTTCAAGTGTGCCAGCTGCCGTGTGTATCTTTAAGATACATTTCTATATGCTGGCAGGACCAATGCAGCGCAGCGGATCCTTACAGACCCAGCAGCAGCAGCAGCAGCAGGCAATGACCTGCTTTGGAATGTCTATGAAAACATCTGTCGTGCGGCCTGTACCTATCCGTAGCCAGGCTGCTGGCTAAGGATATTGGCGCGTCTGTCTCGAGGTCCTTGTGTCTTCTGTTATTACAGGCGTCGTCCTCCGTTTGGCGCGCTCGTCTCACAGTTCGACAGGCAGCCTGTTTCTTTTGTTGGAGCTGGCACAGGTTTGTCGCTGCCTCTCCCTCCCTCTCTCTCTCTCTCGCGCTGTCTACCTCGCTGGGCGCAAAACATCTGCCTCTGTGTGTCCTTTATGGGCGCGTCCTTTTCGTTGGCTGTGCATTAATTGAAAGTAATTTTCATCAGAGCCAGCTTCGATGGCGGCGAGGTGATAAGCGGGTAAATGTCATTGGCTGTAATGTTTATGGCGACGCAGTTTCCGGCTCGAAAGGAGGTGTCACTGCCCAAACAAGAACAGTCAATACCTAGGCAGCTCACCAGAATCGACTGCTTTCTAAATCCCTTTCATATTATCAAAGCAGTGCGCTGACTAAAAACGTACTTTTGAGTATTCCTTCAGTTGGAGTATAAGTAGTAAGTATACTCAAAACAAAGAATTGCGTATTTTTGAGTATCAGTAAATGAAGGTACTAAGAGTATATATGTACATGCACGAAACTAAGATCAAATGCAAATTAAACCTAAGATAAGTATAAAATGCTGTAAAAGAATTATTTTCAGGTCAAACTTATATGAAATAAAAATAAAAATTGGTGACAATAAAATATATTAGTCAGAAAAAACTGTAAACTCATTCATTCATTTAACTGATTGAATAAGAAAATTCAATTTACGTTTTTAAGCTACTCTTGATTTCATCCTTAATATCTAAAAACTGATTACTTTAATTTACTTTAAATGGTTTTATTTCCATAAACTTGGAAATCCACTCTAGAGTTAACTGAATCCCGTACTAAGCACAGTTATTTTGCTCACAATTGCCCCTTCCCAAAACTACTCTAATCTCTTGTGCAATTTAGAGAAATTAGCTGCACTGTATTTATAAATACTAAGGCCATTTGCAGCTTCTATCCGATCGTTATCCGAGAAACTGAGCTCCATTAGATCTCCAAGGGAGTCTTCGTCGGGGCCCGGGCAACCGCAAAGCCAGCAAATATGCCGTCTTGCCATGTGGCAAGGCTGCTGCACTCGGAGATGCGCTTGTCATAGATACAGATACATAGAGACATAGAGATAGAGATACACACGCAGCGAACGCGTGTAAAACGCATAAAATTGCAAATTACAACGCTTGAATGCGTTGCACATGCGTGTTGCGAGGTGGCAGCGACTGCAGCTCAGCTTTGATTCGATTTCATTTGCGGCAACCGCAACGATCGAAGCTGGAGAAGATCAGCGGCCAAAGCTGAGCGTGTGGCAAGCAGGCGACGATCTCTAATGGCCAGCCGCATTGACAGTGCGTCTCATGTTGCAATTAGCTGCGGCAAGTGAGACAGAAGTTAGTGAACCCTACGGAGCCCAGACCGTACCCCTTGCCACCGACCGCTAATCTAATGTGGAAAGTGCAAGTGAGTGCACTCAAACAGAGAAACATTCGTCCGTCCCTCCGCCTAATCAGTAATCAAATATTTTTGTACGCCTCTTGGGTTTTATGGCCGGTTGCGGTTCATTCGCCTGGGTTCGAAATCGGGTTCGGGGCCGGGATTCGAACTCGGATTCCGATTCGGATTCGGGATTGATGGCTGCACACAAATATTTGACATGCACCGGGAACCTGCTGACTTCGTCACTCACACACTGAGCCCGGGCGCAAACAGTGGCCAATGATAAGGCACTAATCAGCGCACTTGTTTGTCCGTTGGCAGCGGGAGGGGGTGGGGTCGGGTGCCATAAATTAGATGTGCTTGGCATTTGGGGTCTTGGGGTTGAGTCCAACCAAAACGATCGCATAATTTGAATTTGTATTTTATTATTTGATTTACGCCTGTGGAAGATAGTGCTAAATAGAGTTAGAGGTGCTGAGAGGCAGATAACCAATGATTCGTCTAAAATATACCCTGTAGATAGACAAAAATATAATGTTTATAAAAATAGTTCTATATACATTTTTTGAAAACCCATATTTCAAAGAATATCAGCACAATTTTTAATTCTGCCCTAAGAAATACTTTCTAGATACAAAAAGCTTTAGCAAAATCTTTATCTATATATAGTTCAACTACCAGATAGTCTGTAAATAGCTTTTCTAAGTATTTGAGTATTTATTATTTATAAAAACTAGTTGAAGAAATTGCAGAAAAAGTTAATTTCAAATGGTAATGTGAAATATATGATAAGTTAATTTTCCAAATTAATTAAATTAATTCCCAAATAAACTAAAGGGTATACCGTATTTTTGTATATCATAAAACTTTTGACTTGCTAATCAAAATCACAAGTTAATTGTAAAGCTGCTTCGAATCAGATCAAAAGATATTAGCATACCGAATTCCATTACACTAGGGTGCGAAGAACGTACTGCAGGCAGAGAGAAAATACTTTCAATACCGTGTGAAAATAAGCTGCATATTTAGGCAATATTATTATTTTTTCCCAATTGTTTGCCCATAAAACTGTCCCATTTCAATAGACCAAATAAATGCCAGCTTTAAGGCGGCAACTGTCTAATTTTCCAATTGACAAAGTGCCTGGAAATATGTCAACATGCGAGTGCCATGTGACGAGATACCGCCCTGCCTCACCCCCCTCGAGTGCCCGGAGCTGAGAGGTTGAGCGCCCTCTCATTGAAATGCAAACAGTTGCGATATGTCCACTGCCAGACCCCTCCTCTCCTCCAACCCTATTCCATTTCATGTTATTATTAAAAACACCTAAATGGGTCGCATCCAAAAGTCGGGGCAACGGTTCGAGTTGTGTGCTTTGTAGTGCAGCACGTACAATAAATTAGTGATATTATAAAAAAATTAAAACGTGAGCTCCTATAGCTGAGCATATTTTGACAATAATAAATGTAGTATTTTTGTATACCCTAACAGAGGGTATTATAAACTACTAAAAAACTATCTTGATAACATTTGGTACAGATATCTATATTCGCCACAATTATCAAATAGTTGTCATAGGAAAGGGTTGTCTAAACTAAAGGAACCCTAAAATAAATTAAAATATGCTACAGACAGATCAGTTTTCTATAAGAGTATTTAAGCTGCGGCACTCCACAAATATGTCTTCTTCTTTCTCTATGTATTTCTACTGCCCGCAAATTCACAACACAAACAACGTGACAGAAGCCCCCACGAAAAAAACAGCGCCAGAATTCAAGCTGGGATCAGAGGGGGGAATTGTTGTGGCAGCTGAGCTCTTTGAATTGTTTCTTGTTGTTGTTGTTGTTGTTGTTGTTGCTTTATGCGTTTTTATGTTTTATAGGCCTCGCCTACAGCCCGATCTGCGCCCGCCCGCTCATTAGCATGCAGGGCACGAGAAACTGATAATATTCCAAGTTTTCGTCTTTTGCTCCTCCCTGAAGAACGGACAATTGTCAATAAAATTGCTGACTGGCAGCACGCACAGCACTTTGAGACATATATTTACACACACTCACAGCATTTACAGACTGGTTTCGAAACAATTAAAAGAGGCCGTTCGTTCGTACGATAAACTGGCAAAAGATCCCACGCTTTGGTATCCCAAAACCCCAAACAGAAAGGAAATGTGCGGCATTTAAATAATTTTTCGATGCCAGCCCACACAACAGCAGACGCAGGTTGATTATTTGTACAAAATGTTATTGTCAAAATTTATATGCGAAAATTGCATTTTAAATGAGTTAACCCGAGAGACAGACACACACACACACATACACACACACACACACACACACATAGCATCAGCTTCATTCATTCACCAAATAAAAACCGCTTTTGTTCGCGTGAACTTTTGCGCATTTCTCTGGGCCGCGTTTATCTGCTCGTCTCTCGCCCCGCTGTTTACCATAATCAGCGGAAATCACTCCAAAAAAATGAGTGAAAAAACAAATACGTCAAATGAAATCTACCTGAGCCCGAGCGAAACTGGTGAATGAACTGCGCTGAAACCCAATCTGAGCCTGGCTATCTCTGGGTTTTTCGCTGTCCGTCATATTTCTTTGGCCATTAGCAGCTGTTTAGCCGGAATTAGCTGTGGGCCGCACTTGACTTTATCGCCGCACAGCGTGTGTTTAAGGAAAGTCCTGCCGCAGGACTAGCGAGCAGTCACATGTCTTACACACTCTTTGGGTTAGTCCTGTGTAGCATGCGGCATGCGGCATGCGGCATGTGCTGAGCGTGGCATGGGGTCCTCTAGGGACCAAATGTATATGTGTAAATGGAAAATGAGTTGTGTGGAAAGTGACATGTTTATAAGACAGTTTTCCTAAATAAACAAACTAAATATATATACATACCTTTTTTCAAAATACTTGTAATATAATCCTTATAAAACAAAAATTTATAAATGCCATTTTTAAAAATCTCCTTTTTTTTAAGATCTGGTCAAAAACATTTCTTTTCTTTCTTTTTTCTCAATTGACTGCAAAAGAACAATGCCAACTTTCGTATTAAATTTTTTTTCCATGTGCAATAAATTTTTAATTTAAAAATTAATTCTTTATTTTAAAAACAGTTTTATTTATAATCTTTTAAGACTATATTTTTCTACAGAGTAATACAATTTTTATGAACATTTTGATAAATTTTGCAATCGCAAAGTAATGAATTATTTAAAAAGAATTTAAGCACACTAAACGCCATTAGCTTCCTTTAAAATTAACATGATTATTGTAAACACATGAATAATAATATGAAATTTGAATTTATTCTGAAGTATCATTAATCATGAAATAAAATTGTATTTGCCTTTGCTTGGCACCATAATTCACGTATTTGCTTCATATTGATATTCAAATTCATATGGCCAGGTATCACATTTCCCTCCAGTCAGCCCCTCTCGTTTAGGCATCCATCGATAGCATCTTAATTATCTGGTAAGCCCGAGCACAACCTACTCACCCATTTGGCGGTGCCTGGTTACGAACGCATCATACGACGTGTTTTAGCTTTCTATTATTGTCATATTACATGCTAGCTCTGGCTTTTCACTCAAAGCTCGCAGCACTTCCTCATTAGTTGGTTTTGGGCTGCTCACAATGGAAAATAAGCTGATGATAATTAAATCAGCGTTGCATGACACAACTTAATCAAAACTGAGCCGTGCCATCTAAGAAACAAAAAGCCCCTAAGACAACGAGCAATGAAAGTGAATTAACTGGCAGTCGAAAAACACAGCAAAACCGACTCGCGGAGATCACAAATGAGGTCAACGAACATGGCCCAAACGAGCAGCCGGCTAAAGCAAAAGTTGACAAAAGCTGTCAGTGGGCAGAACCTCAACAAAAGACTTCAGACTAGGCAAAAGTTTTTGAATGATTTCCCAATCTCAATGGGCAAAAACAAATCTTAAATGCTAAAAAAAATAAGAAATAAAAATGCTGTGGCAGAGAATGCTCGACTAGCTGATATGCTATAATAAACACAAAATTAGGGAGGTAACTAAATTCTTAATGTTGATAATTGTACTAGTCGAAAACTCTTGGATATTATTGCAAATTTTAAATAATACATACATTTGATGACAACTTTCAATATCTGTATTTAATATATTGCAATTTTAATGATGCGAAAACAAAGAGGTTCAATATTAAAAGTTGCACAAAAACCTACTAAAAAATAATATAAAAATATTTATTTGCACAGATTATATACCACATTTGAGATCTAATCACCAGATAGACAGATATTCGTATAAAAGAAATATCAAGCAGAAA
This sequence comes from Drosophila sordidula, assembly GCA_035047465.1. Classification (NCBI taxonomy): domain Eukaryota; kingdom Metazoa; phylum Arthropoda; class Insecta; order Diptera; family Drosophilidae; genus Drosophila; species Drosophila sordidula. Next base: position 664,279 of record JAWNPQ010000106.1, read on the forward strand.
TACATTTAGCTTAGCACTTTCACGTCACTGCAGCAAGCCTGTTCAGCACATTTTGCATTTGTAGGGTATACAAATCTAATAGATACTTAACTTGCCGCCAGCTAATGTTGTTTTGGCTTCGCTTTGCTTGGCTTATCTGCCCATTTACGTGCCAAATCTGCAGGTGAAAGTGTTGCAAAAGCAAAAGCAGGGTGCAAAAAAGAAGAGGAAAACAACAAGAAGAAAAGCAAAAACCATCAGCAGAGTTGGCATCTGTGATTCGAGGAGAAAATTGTTTTTCCGCGCACAAATGTTCAATTTGGAGTGCAACCTGGAGCGGGGGCATGGGGCATTTTCCCACAGTGCAACGCATGGACGTGCCATGTACGCCACATGTATCTGATATCCACCCCGTGTTGCACAGTCGCTCCAGATTGTGCGTTGCGCGCCTGAACACTGGTAATAAATGTGCAACATTCTCTAATTGCCACACTGAGTCATGCGCGATTAGTCAGCTGCGTGTTGCCCAAGAATTTTTCAGTTTTTTCGGTCACAATCTAATTCTTCAGTTTCAGTAATTTTCCCGCGCTCCGCTGGAAAATTAACGCGTGTTCGCGTTTCATTTGTGTCACTTATATCGATGGGTTTGAGTTTCAACTTGAGTTGCCTCATAGGTAGACCTGTGCCACAGCGCACCTGCTTCCGTTGCACCCAAATGTATTTTTTTTCTAGGCGGCGCTTGGGTGGCTACAGACAGACAGACATTTGTACACACATTTATACTCACATATAGTTTCTTCTTATGCGCCCCATTAATGCGTCTCTCAAATACCAAAATATTTACTTGTAGCTCTGTGTAAATTGTGCGTTGCATTCTGGGCGCTAATTCTAATGAAGTTGCACGTTCTTAAGGGAGCGTGGCAGGTGCATGTCAGCTGCGGTTCATAGGCAGGAATGTCCCTCAAATGAACTTAGCCATATTCCAATTATTAAGATATATGATACATCACTGAACAGCTAATGAGATCAAAGTGCTTAGTAACAAGGCAAAGACAAAGTATTGGGGTAGTTTTACAGACCTAAGATAGATCAAAGATTAGGCGTATGCCTTTGGGTAACGAGCAGGAAAGATCATAATTACTGAAATTAAATGTCTTAAAATGTCCCAGATAAACATTTGTACTTAAAACTTCTATAACTATACCAAAAGCGAACCGAATAAATTTATTTGAAATTTTTCTGTCTTACCTTTTTGGCCTAAGTAACTAAAATTGTCGTTTTTAATCCATTAAAGCCCGATTCTGAGTTAGTTAATTTTTCTCTCGAAAATCATGCCGAAATTTAAAAAAAATCAAATGGGTTGGCCTCTAAATTGATAGTGTATTAAACAGATCTTAAACTACTTTTGGTTTTAAATTTTTATAAATTAACCCAAATTCTTTTGACGTAATCATATTTATATTGGTTAAGCTGGTTTCCCACTGTTTTTGCTACTTTATCAGCTCGGTCTGTGGAAATTTGCGTTCCCAGAACCCAAGCACCTCAAGTCCGCTGCAGTCTAGAGATATTTAACAACGCCTAACCATCCGCAACTAATGCCAGACGGGACCGTCGAGAACCAAGGGCTTGGCATCGGGGCCTGGGATCGGCGTGTGCGGTTGCCCAGACTCTCTCTTTTTGCCATTTGCCCAGTTTGCCCAGTTTGCCCAGTTGTCATCAGTAGAATAATAAAAGATCATAAATAAACGGTATGGAGGATTTACATTTGCTGAGGAATGCTGCCGGAACACTCAGTCCGTCTGTCGGTCGGTCACACTTTAATTAGTGTAGATAAAGCGAGTCTGAGCGGATCTGAGAAGTGCACACAGTGCAGACTTCAGATGATTCACGCTGCTCTCCCTCCAGATCCTCGCTATCCGCCTCTCTTTCTCGCCCACGCGCTCGGTGCAGTTGTGCATCTCGCTCGGGGTAATTGATACCCGAGGTGTTGATTTGAAAAATAAAAAAACAACAACAAGCTGTTTGCTTGTAAACAAAAGCGCTTGTTATGCCGCATACAACAACAATAAACAACTGAATTTTCGGGAATTTAGATAAGCCGCAGAATATTTTCATTTGAAGAGCCCAACGAAATAAAAGACACAAAAAAGAAGCAAAAAGTAGCAGAGATAAAAAAGCGAGTAAGAGTGCTTTAGTCGAGTGTGGCCGACTAGCAGATACCATGTAAAATGTTAACGTGGTATATACCTAAAAGTAGGATTATATCTCATGGAACGGCACTTTAGCATTTTTAGGGGATATCCCTATATACAATAGTCTAAGTAAGTCGGTTTCCTACTGTCTGTTACATGCACAAATTTATCAGATTGCCATATACCCTTTGTTCTATCCATTTATTTTGAGTACAGGGTATAAAAAGAAATACTACACAGCAAACATTTCCCACTGGACACGCCCAGAGAAAGCCATGCAAATCTAATTCCAATAATACTATATAGATCGAGTAATCAGAAATGAAAACCCTCAGTGCTCCAACTGATGTGGGTCCATTTGACGGACTGACAAACTGATTGCGGGTTGCGACTTCTCGACTGGCAGTTTGATAAGCCAACGAACTTATCAGCCTCGGCCACAAATATTTGATCTTTGTTTTTTTTCTGTTGTCTTGTTTATATGTTAAATGTTTATGCAGAGATTAATGGTTAGGCGCACGCCTGCCCATTTCCTTGGGGCAAGAAATACCCACAACACAAAATGTTATGATGAAAACTTACATCAGCTTGTGATCTTGAAGTCTTTAATTAAGCAAATCAATTTTTGATTGGCAGTGGGAGAGGAAACATTTTATTGATAGCGGATGCACTAAACATTTAAAATAGTTAAATTGGAGCATGTTTTCAGTTTAGTAAAGTGCGTTATTTGTTTTGTAATAAACTAAATGTTAACAGACATTTGGGAGGGAAAAAATTAAACAATTTTGTGTGGTAAATTTCATAAAACAATGGTCATGTAAAACCAATTTACATTCCCTTTTTCTTATAATTAATGATTTAACGCATAGAAAATTAATTATTATGCAAAGCTGAATGCCAATTAAAATATTTGCTGCAAACACTTTGGAAAAGTTCACACAGAGTGTGGTTGTTATTGTAATAGAACAAGATTGGAGGAAGAGGTTAATAGGTTTTAGATTATAAAAGAACTGGTTAGCATATATATAGATACTATACAAGTAATGACAAATAGACATTTGTATTATAAATATTTCCAACTACTTTTTTACCTATTCATAACTTGTGTTGACAATGATTCATAAATGATGTCATGAAAATTCTTACAAAATGATTTTATAAAAGGTGAAACTATATCCATATAAGTAATAAGAGCATTACAGAGTATATGAGTAAGAGGATAAACAAAACGAATATATTCAAATGTGAAATGCCCAAAAAAAGTGCTCAATATATGAGAGTAAAAACCAATTCTTTTATACTCTGCAGTCCGGAAGCATGCTGGCGTATTTTGAGAAACATAAACTCTGTCTATACAAGCGCAGGACCCTTTGCTGATCCTTTGTGTCACCCCATGCGACACCTTTGGCGAAACTGTCAATAAGCGCATTGTTTCGAATAAATAAAACAGCTGCCAGAGTTTCAGTTTTCATTTCTGTCATTTCCCGAGCCGAAGGCGACCACACAATGTCCTGTGCCTGGGCAGGACAATGGCAGCCGCACTGATTGGCATAAAATGCAATGGCAACTGCATCTGTAACCGTTATGGCCGACATGTGACGGCAAGATGCTGCTCGCTGCTCTGGAATTTGGCGGCAAAATGGGTAACAGCCACAAATGGCAACTAATTAGCAGCTGGCCAAAAAAGCAAACGGAGCGAAGCCGATCAGCGCCTGGTCACAAAAGTGGAAAACTTTCAGAGCCCAACGGCAGATGAGGTTGAGACCCCATTTCCCAACCAGATGAAATCGCTGTCAACGCTGAGCTTCTAAGCGGCTTTGGTGCTATTAAGCAAAGAGAGAGCGAAAGAGAGGCAGCAAGAGAGGGAGCTGGAGAGAGAGAGAGAGCTGTTTTGGCCTGGCCAAGTCCAGAGATCTTGTGTGCTCGCGTTCTCTCTCTCCCGCGGGAGCTGAGGCACTCTCTTTTCTTGGTCTGGACAACTTTTCTTGTTGCCGCTTTTGTTTTATGGCTCTTTTTTTTGGCAACGGCAACGGGCCAACATGTTCAGTCAACCTTGGCAAGGCCGTTGTTGCCGGTTTTTATTTTATGTTGACTATCTCTCTTGCGTGCTTGTGTGTGTGTGTCTGTGTCCGTGTATTGATGCCTGCGTGGGTCTTTGGTATGTGGCCAACGGAAGTGCGTTCGTTATAATTGACAACCCCCCTCTTACTCATTATGCCCTTTCTCTGCACGGCCAACAGCTGTTTTTGTTGCCTTTTCTTTCAGATCCGTTTGCGTAATTGCAGCGCAAATGGCTTGTTGCCATCATTAGACCACGTTTGAATAAACATTTGTACACATACATACATGGCAATTACTATAACTACCCGCGAGTGTCCTGTTGCCAAATTGAGCGTAAAGTGTTGTAGGGGTGGCTCCTTTCAAATGTTAGGGTATATCAATTTAGAAGTGTGGATTGGCACTTTAAATTCGCCCATTAAAATGGGCAGTGAAGTTAAGAAATTAACTGCTAGCCAACTGTTCGATTTTCTGTTATATTTTCCTAATTAATAAAATTTTAGATAAATAAATAAATAAGTAAAATTAGCCAAATTAATTAATAGAATTCAAATAGTTCCTTAATTTCATTTTAAGATTTTCAGATTTGTTTACTGTTTGTAAACACAATTCAATATAGAATTCAGAATTCCTTATAAATTTTGTGGAAAATATTAAAACTAAAAGAAAGTATATAATAATTTATAATTTGTTATATGACAAAATACGGCTTCAAAAAATAAACAAATATTACACAATAAAGTTAACTCTGAAAGCGAAGCGTTTTAATTTTTTCAGAATTAATAAATTGATGTTTTTCTTCTTTTCAGTTTTGCTAATTTTATTTATTAAATTTTTGAGTAATTTTTTGTTTTAAATATTTATAATAATTAGCAATTTTAAAAGCCAACTCATGTTTGAAAATACTCTAGGCAACCCAGTTTTATTGCCATTACATTGCAGCATATTTAGTTTTTATGGCTTTAATTTTGTATTCCATTAGGTTGCATCATATTTGGTTTTTAAATACATTTTTTATTAGCTACACCTCGAATTTGACCTCTTGGGAATGCCTTTAAGAACTTCGTTTCAATCCAGCCGTGCAGCAGGCTGCATAGTTTTTCGCACTATCCAGCAATTGCTCTCAATATTTTACATACAACAGCAACTGCTTTGGCTCGGTGCCAATTTCATCATTTCATCAACATGCATTTTAGCTGAGAGACTGACAAACTGAGCGTCCCATATGGGAAACTCTGCCGCTGTCGCTGTCGCTGTCGCTGCTGCGGCTGCTGATGGTGCTTCTTCTTTCACTGCTTCTGTTGTTGCTTTGCGCTCGCTCTAAAATGCAATGCAGCCGAGTTCGCGCTGTTGCTCTCTCCTTTGCACAACGCAGCGTTGCGCATGTGTGTGAGCGCCATGTGTGTGTGTGTGTGAGTACGATTGAGACCGGGTCTCCGGGTAGGTCTGCTGCGCAGAGACTGCGTCATTTCAGTTGCTTTCGAGCGAGCGACGCAAACGGTTCGTAATTCGTGCGTTTATTCGATTCGAGAATATTACTCAAAAATATATCAAATTCAACAAAGTCGCGCGTGCGTCGTGCGAGTTGAGTGAAGTTTTGAAATACAAACGCAAAATTGTGAAATACTCAAAACAGAAACCTAACATGAGTGTTTGAAACTGCATAAAACAGTTACTATAAGCAGTGTTGTAAAAACCAAAACTAACTTGAAAAGCAAAACACTTCATTTTGAAACACTTTGGGATTAGTTTCAAGCAAATCTACAAAAATGGTACGCAGCTTGGCACAGTGGACCAAAACGTTGAGTTTCCCCTCACGCCTGTCGCCCAATCGCAATTCCAAGGATTGCTCCACACTGGCCAGCCCGGTGCCGCCGCCAACGCCGCCCCGCAACAAGACCAAAGGTCACAGCAATTGCGCTACATCGCGCAGCTCCTCCTCAACGGTCTCCTCGTCCCATTCATCGGCCGCCTCACACAATTCGCCAACGCCGGGCAACAATAACAACAATAATATGCCCATAACGGAACTGGAACAGATCGTAAGTTGTTTTCTTTAATGACAGGCGACTTTTGTCAGGGGGGGCTTGCAACTTCCTGTTTGGCCCCAGCAGCAGCAACAGCTGTGCAAACAGTCAACTGATAAAGGCTCTGATAAACCCCATTGACCCATTTCCATCCCCATTGGCAATTGGCATTACGACAGCCACAAAATACGGCTAAGCTCCCACTTATCATTAACAATCAATCAGTTCCCAAAAGCAAATAAACCAAATTGCAGCCATAAAGGGGGAAAATAGTATATGCTATGTCAATATGGAAAGTAAAACAACAGCAGTTAACTGATAACACCAGGATTTCCAGGCCAGATAACCAACGTTTCATAAATACAAATACTTCGTTTCAAAAGGTATTCTATTCTTTAGAAAACTTTGATATATAACTTTGAAATATATATAAAATAATAGTATATGCGAATTTAAGGAGTTTTTGAAAATGAAAAGAAATAAAAAATATTTAATTTTGATATTAAAATATCATAAATGTACTCAAGTTATACTTCTCTAAATTTTAATGCATTAAAATTCCAAAGATAATTTCTAAAAAGTTTCAAAATCTGAAAGTTCAAATTTCCATGCGTAAATAAGTTTTAGAGTTGCCAACTAGATGCAAGCAATTTGGCGAATTGCCGCACAATCAAATTGTCAGAGCTGCTTGCTAAATCTCACGTACTGGAAGAAATCTAGAGACACATGTGTCACAAAATAGACGTATGTATATAAAAAGAAGAAGAAGAAAACTAAAAAGCAAACAGGATGTCGCCACGCTTGAACTGGGCATGGGAATATATGTATATACATATGTAGGTATGGGACAGCTAAGGGCGCCCAGTTTGTAGACGACAACACATGTGCACAACGTGGCCCGACAATTGTCGCTGCCACAACACACACGAGCACATGGTGCATGCAACGCGTTCGCATTCGCGTTCGAACAGGGAAATCTTCAAGTGTGCAGCCTGGGAAAACTGATTGCAAATGAGACATAAACAATTCCAAAGACCGTTAACAATTTGTGTGTTTATCTCGGCAATTGATAGCCGCTGTTGACTTTTGGTTATTTGAGGCGTTGTCTATTTGATACGATACACAAATATATTCAAAATATATAGATATAGAAAAAATTATTTGAACTGCAAGATGTCTTGGTAAACAAAAATATACAAATATTTTTAGAAAAAAATAAGATATTTATTCAATGAAACAATTCAGCTTTTTTTGTGTCTACAGAAATTGTAAGTCAAATGACTTACAATATAGTTTATATTATTTAATTCAAGCAGAAATTAGAATTTTGTGCAAATTAAAACCGAATCGTTCTAAATTTACCTCGAGGTTTAACTGAATGAGGTTTATCTATTATCTACAACTGTACTTCTTTACTAACGCACACAAATAAATCTTGAACATTTCCCTCACATATGCCATGTTTATTAAAAATCCCAGCAATTTGTTGAAAGATCAAAGTTCCTGTTTGGTATTATTACGGCACAGCAAGTGTGCATTGGTTGTGGTTCTTTGGCCAAGTTACGGTTATGGCTAGCATAGTTACCAATATTCATAAGTATGTTGGCCACAGCCACACCCGCAGACCACGACAAGCGGCCAACTAGCGCAAAACGTGCAACAACAACAACCAACAACCAGCAACCACAACAACAACATGCCACACTTTTCAGCGTGTTGACTGTGGAGAATCGTGACTGGTAGCTTTGGCGCCGCTACCGTTGTGGCATCCACTGAAAGAAAAAACTGCCTGCCCCCTGCCCAGACCCCGCTGGAAATGCCAAAGTTGAAAGGCGTCGTCTGCCCAGCGGTTCGAACGTTTAGGCCGCAATCCGTTAGGAAAACTGCGCTTATATAAGTCACAAAGTCGCCGATTTGCCATTTGGCGAAACGAGTTTCTTGTTTCGGCCAAGCTGGAAAAGTTGTTTGGCCGCTTTTCCAGTGCTGGCCAAACATCCTTGGCCAAAGGTAAACCAGTTAACCGGTTTGCGGAGGCGTCTGCCAGCCGCATGCCACACATAACTGTGCATAGTCCAGTTACACTGGCCCGTCTCGCATCCGGGCAGTCCAACGAGCATTTCCGTCAGCCGCCTGTGAAAAGCATTTCCCACAATTTCCAATTGCACACTGCTGGCCGCATTTTCCCACAGTTTGTCGCGGAACGTGCTTTGGAAATTGACTTTGATTAGCTTTTCGGCCAGCATTTGCATTTCACACCCAGCTGCTAATCGGATTGTTTGTGTGTTTAAAAGAGAGTTGTTTCGCTTCGCTCAGAACAAGTTCAAATGAGCGGGTCAAAGAAATGAGTTACCAAACTTATTCAGTTGTCTATAAGCCTTTTAGTTCTTTATGAACCAACGATGATATCGGTACTTTTACTTTTCTTATATACATTTATTAAGATACAGTACGTATAGAATGTTTATAATTCCCAAGGCTGCAAGCCACATTTCAACCTGAAATTCTAATACTTTTTAAATCATAAAAGAAACCTGTTGCTGAAAATAATTTTAACTAACTCAAAAAGCAACAACCAAAGTGATTCAAATTGAACTAAAGTTGGCAGCTCTAGTGTTTAAGCTGACTCAACACTGTTTTCTCTTGGACCTGGTCAAGAACGTGGCAACCAAAAACATATTGCCATAAACAGAGAAATAAGCTGAAATTGCTGCTGTCGCGCCAAATACCAGACGACGAACCCGAAACAACGTTGCCAAAACTTGGCCAACAGAAATAGCGTCAGCATTTGCCGCTGCTGAGACCGCTTCCTGTCCGGCTGCACTGCCAGGCAGCTGCTGCTCCGCAGTTTTTTATGTGTTACAAAACACGACTAAGCAGCTGCTGCTGCTGCTGCAGTTCAAAAAAAATACTAAAAACCAGCACAAAGTTCACCTGCAGCGGAGCAAAAATTGCAACACGGCGCCGACGCGACTGCTGCATGCTGCAAAGTGTGGCAACGCTGTGCGCAAAATTTAGAACATTTGATATTTGCAATTTAGCTGTTTACAAGCCAATAACAAAATCCAAATACATCAACAACAACAAAGCAATGTTGTTGTGTGCGTGCAGGTGCAGAGCGCAGATCAGAAGAAGAAAAAACAGCTGCTCTGCCGCGCTCAGCCGCTCTCACTGGTGCGCGCTCTCTCACCAACGCTCCCTCTCCTCTGGCTGTGTTGGACACCGCTCAAAACACGTTTGTGTTTTGTTTTCATTTTTGCAGCTGCTGAGCTCACTTAAATATATGTCTACTCATGTATGTGTGTGTGTGCATGTATACCATAAATACTATTGTTGTAATTGTTGTCGTTGTTTTGCTTATGTTTGCAGCATTTGCAGCTCTTTGTGAAATTCATAAAACTGCGCATCAGCTGTTTTTTTCTTTTGCCAACACTGCATTTTAGCCTGTTTCATGCATTTTATTAGGTCAGCCAAGCAATTGTTACGCCCCTTTTAGGCATTCTATTTCATCATCATAATAACAACAACATAAAAAAAAGCATAAACCAAAGCTTAAACCTGTTGCACAGCTGTTTTGAGGCAGGTAGAAAAATGAAAAAAAGAATACTGTGGGAAGTTTTTACCTCAAGCAAATACGCCAAAGTGCTCTAATTTGATATCAAAACATTTAGCACAGTTTTCAACCCGGAGCTCATAATGACAGTCATATGAACGCTGCAAATAGCTAACGCAAACACCAACAACAACAGCAAACAGCTAATTCCAATGCTCACGTACCAAATGAATGTCTAAAAAGTCAAGAGAGAGACCCATGCCAAGTTTTGTTTGCCTTCCATTTCATCTGAACTTGTGCTGTCACACTTTGCCCGCCCCTGTGCCTAATGTAAAATGTTATTTTTGTTCCAAATTAAAATCGAACAATGCATTTGGTTAACAGAAGTAAACGGAAGTAGCCCGCGGTGCAGTTCTAATTGGTGGCAAGGTGCGCACGTTGCCCCATCAATCGTTCGCCACAGTGGAAGCTGAGCTGAGCATTAATGAACTTTTAGTTAGCGTGTTCGAGAAATCGTGAGCGTTTGTTGACAAAACGGATATATTAGAAATGTAGAACAATAACTGTTTTGGGCAGTAGGAAAGATTTGAAGTGGATGGAGATAAACTAAGAAAAGTTTTTCTTAAAACTTTTAGATTTTATAATTCAATTCATTTAGAAATAAATTTTAAATAGTTTAATAATAAAATTAGAATCTAAGTTAGTGTTTTAAATGCCCAACTGAATCTAAAATTGAATTCTAATATTTTTACGAGTTCTTTTGAAAATATCATAGGGGTACCATTTTTTACCACTCCTGAATTAATATATAGCTCACAAACATACATCAAAATAAAACGCACATTAAAATCAAAAAAATTAAAGTATATGAACCGCAACGGGCCATCAAATCGATCGCTTAAAAACATACTATGTATGCAGTCTCCATTAAAATCCAAAAACAACTTGCAACGCAACAAAAGAAGCAGTAGAAGTAGCACTTGCAACCCCAAAAACTTTGTCTAAAAATAAAGTCGAAAAAAACTTAATTTGGTGCTTCAAGAAACTTTCAACAAAAACATAAACAATGCGTTGGTATGAGTTTTAATTGCTGTCTGATTGGGGCCAAAAACCTCCACTACCCCCACCCCGTACAACAAAAAGCCATAAAAAAGCAGCCAACAAAAATAAAACACAAACATGTCAGCGAACAGCAGCAGCTCTCAATAATATCTACGAGCGCCTTGAACTTTATGGATTTACAAGATACTTTTTTCTTCTGGTCTATATGTGGGCATATGCCAGACCCATGCCAAGAACAGTTCGAAGTCAGGGCGGAGGCAGTGCATGAAATCGAACAAATTTTTTGTCTAAAATTAAACTTTAAAATTTTGTATTCTGCTTGTTTCGAAAGTTCATTTTTATTTTTCAAGTGCGGCCAAGAGCTGCTTGCAGGCCTCATAAAATAAAGGCCACTTTTTTCCAATGCACTCTTTGCTTATTTTTCTCAACAAATCAGTTTTATTTTATTTTTTATAAATTTTTTTTGTATGTTTTTTAATGTTTACAGCTTGTTTTGTTTTGTTTTTTGTTGTCTTTCTTTATTTTTATTTTGTTTTTCTTTGTATTTGTCCACGCTTTCGTTTTCATGGCTCTGCGCGCACAAATTGAATTTTAAGTCATCTGATTGTTATATAATATTGTATTCAGTGCACTTTTTTTTTAATTTTGTATTTTTTGTTTATTTTTTTTTTTTTACGTAACATTTGGCAAACTGTTTTTTAACTGATGTTCGTTAATCACCTAACTGGAGTTCAATGTAGTTAAAGACGCCCCAACAGTTTTTTTGTTTTTCGAGAAACTCAAGGCAGTTCACCTTGTTAGATTGACAAATTCGTAAGCTTTATATACGCATAGCACTAATTATTATATATTTTTATATTTTTCCGGTTCTCAGTTTCACTGAGTTAACTTTATTAATAGTATATAATAATTTTCTGCTACGCTGTGTGGTCCAACGTTTAAGTAAATGAGGCTCTTAAAAAAGACTTGAGAAAATTGCCTAAACAAAAAGTCAATGATCTGTCGGTCACCCTCCCCCCTAACTTCCTTTAAGGGAACTGTTTGATTTCCTTGTAAACAGTTGGTACCACGCGTAGCCTCCACGTTGACAAACAGTTGGCAGGCGGCTTTTTGATCTTCTGCCTAGATGAAGTTGGGAGCAAGTTTTTCTTCTTTCATTTTGAAATTTATGTAAACAACTTAAACATTATGTTTGTTTTATCGAATAAGATAAAGCAGAACTGAGTGGCAGTTGGGCTATACTTCCTGAATAGTTCGTATTGCTTCAAACACCCAATTCATAACTGCTAATTGGTCCAGGGCCCTCGGTTTATGTCGGGTTCAAAATTTTAGTTGGCCACAGTTCAGTTTTTATTGCTCTAAGTTGACATAAAGATATAAAGTAAACTTGTTTTCACGTTAAATTAAATTACCAGCAAAAGGCAATTCCATAGAAATATGTACATATATATGTATTATTATTATTCTTTTTTCTCTTCTCTGTTTCTGTTTCATGCTTTACGCCCATATTCCAGACGGGCTCGAGCGACCCGGGTCCCGGCTCATGTGTTAATTGCTTATTATATATCTTTCATTTTTTGATGTCATTCTCTCTCTCTCTGGGAGCTCAAACTGTAGTTGTTCTTCTCGTTGCGGCAGCTACCCCAAGCGACATGTCGAGACATGTTCATTTATCAAAAGTCAAGCCACGCTCGACTCGGGCGCCGCCGCCGCCGCCAGTTGCACAGCCCAACTGCAGATAAGGTCAATTAAAAGAGTCAACCGGAAATGTCGCGACGCTCGCTTAGGAGCTGCGGAGTTGGGGGCACACACATGTGTGCATAATATATATGTACATACATATGTAGATATAAAATTCCGTTCTTTGGCGTATTTGAATAGTTCTTCAAATATCAGACCGGTATCGGGGGCGTTTTAATTAGATTGGTAGCCAGTCATAAATATTTTCGCACAATTTATTATATTTAAAAGCACGCCGGATGTGTAGCCGCGCTGCATGCCCATGCTAGCCACGCCCCCAAAAGCAAAACGCAGCTCCCCTTTCTTTGTAATTAAGAGAAAACGCAAAAGAAGCAGCAGCGAAGAAAACTGGGGAGCAGCTTTGGCCAGGCGCATGCACAAAATGCAGTCAAGCAAACCGCTGCCCAGGCCCAAAATGGTAGACAGGAAGTGCATGCCTGAGCCCAGGTGTGTGCGTGTGTGTGCGAGTGTGTGCGTCTAAGAACATGTTCAGTCATGTGTAAACAGTTGACGACTTAGATGAGGTGCGAGCTGCAGGTAGCAAAACGCTTAGGTAGCTAATAAATAAAAAGAAAACCAAGAAAACCAATAAAGAGGCTTGGCCGGTTAAATAGATAAGCCTCGGATATCCTTAAACATTGCTTATCAGCGGGAACAACAGGAACAGAAATGAGGTGCCATTATAGTTAGCTATAAAAGTGAGCAGCCGGCTAACAAGTGTCAACAGTCAAGAGTTGCAAGTTCGCGAGTTAGGTTCGATGGGTTTTTGGCAACGTCTTAGCAAAGTCAAGTGCAAAGTAAGAGCTAACGATATTTTATTCAATAGATACATTTCTAAAAGTAAGTCCAACAATCGCAAATTGCTTAAAACGAAACTTTAAATAAGACAACTCTATAGTCAAATGTTGCTTCTAATAGATAAATTTGTTATCTTCAGTTTAACACTTGTGTAAGATATGTATCTGTTGTATCTGATAGATAGAAGAATTAATAAAATTTATAAAATAAATATTTTTCTTAATAATTGCTGAAGATATTGAAATATACAGTTCGGCTCCTAAAGATAATGCATCTTATAGATACAATTTTAACATATTCAAAAATGTTTTAGCTATAAACTATCTCTAAAGATACTTTATCTGTTGGATACATTTCCGCCACAAAAGATATTGTATCTCAAAAATAAATGTTATTTTTATGTATCGTCTTTTCAGATGTTTTTGCATTAAACTGCCATTAAATTTATTATATCTGAGAGATACTTTTTTTTAATACAAGTTGAACTTATCGCTTAAAAATACTTTTACTTTCCCAACTTTCTGTGAACCCTAACTAACTGAGACATTTTGTTCACTTGCCTTTTGCAGATTTATCCCGGTCCGGATCCGAAGCAGGCCATCATGGGCTCCCTGGTCTTCTGCATACACCACAAGCAGGGCTGCAAGTGGTCCGATGAGCTGCGCAAGCTGAAGGCGCACCTGAACACATGCAAGCACGACGCCACCCAGTGCCCCAACAAGTGTGGCGCCCAGATACCGCGCATCATGATGACCGACCACTTGCAGTACACGTGCACCATGCGCCGCACCCGCTGCGAGTTCTGCCAGAGCGAGTTCTCGGGCGCCGGGCTGGAGGAGCACAACGGCAGCTGCGGCCAGGAGCCGGTCTACTGCGAGGCCAAGTGCGGCCAGCGCGTGCTGCGCGGCCGGATGACCCTGCACAAGTCGAAGGACTGTGCCAAGCGCTTGCGTCGCTGCGCCCACTGCCAGCGCGAGTTCTCCGCGGATACGCTGCAGCTGCACGCGGCTCAGTGTCCCCGCACGCCGCTCGTCTGCCCGCAGCGCTGTGATGCGGGTCCCATTGCACGCGGCGAACTCGAAGCGCATCTGCGCGACGAATGCCAGTCGCTGGCGGTGGCATGCAGCTTCAAGGAGGCCGGCTGCCGCTTCAAGGGACCGCGCCAGCTGCTCGAGACGCATCTGGAGAGCAGCGCGGCGGCGCATTTGTCGCTGATGGTGGCGCTGAGCACGCGCCAGGGCCAGCAGATACAAATGCTCAAGTCGGCGGTGTCCAAGCTCTCCATCAACTATACGGGCACGCTGCTGTGGAAGATCACCGATTGGTCGGCCAAAATGAACGAGGCACGCGGCAAAGATGGCCTCGAGCTGGTCTCGCCGCCGTTCTACACCTCACAGTACGGCTACAAGCTGCAGGCCTCCATGTTTCTCAATGGCAACGGACCCGGCGAGAACACCCACGTCTCCGTGTACATCAAGGTGCTGCCGGGCGAATACGATGCGCTGCTCAAGTGGCCCTTCTCGCACTCCATCACATTCACGCTGTTCGAGCAGGGCGCCCAGAGCGGCCAGGGCGGTGTCGCCGAATCGTTTGTGCCCGATCCCACCTGGGAGAATTTCCAGCGGCCATCGAATGAACCGGATCAGCTGGGCTTCGGCTTTCCGCGCTTCATCTCGCACGAACTGCTCCACAGTCGGCCGTTCATAAAGAGCGACACGGTCTTTCTGCGCGTCAAGGTCGATCCCAGCAAGATCGTCGCCGTGTAATCATATCTTCATTTAGACTAAGAGATATTATGCTCCCCTTCCGTAAATACTGTGTATTTGAATGGACGAGTGTATACCCAAATCTAGCATAGACTAGCCTGTACATAAGTAAGCGTCAGCTTCGGGCGTTGTTAGCCGCACGGTTCTAACTGGCCTCGGAATGCTGACTGCCACGCCTACTGCGTCATAGTCATATAGCATATAATATATACACATATATATGTATCATCTATAGGTTTTTGCAGTGCTGGAATTAAACCAAAGCATATTAACATACATCCATAACGAACAACAACAAAATATATGAAAACTATTCAAATAATAGTTTTAAATATTATTATATACTAGTTCGTGTCTTAAGTCTTTTGTTATAGAGATTTGTATTTTTGTGCGCTCTCATTGGCGACTCTTCGAACTTTCAAAAGATCTTCAATTTAGATCGTACGTTAAAGAAAAATGAAAACAATAAAACTCTGTTAGTTACATAGTTTGCATGTACATAGAATAAACTCAACACCTAGTTTTAAGAGTTCCACGTAGCATTTTAAGCGAACATCGTAGTCATTAGTACCATAAACATGAACATGAAAATGAATACATTAGCATATTACTTTCAATATAGTCACATAAGTTTATGTTTTAAAACTAAGCAGTCAAGTCTACAATAAAAGCAAAATACAATATCCAGTATGCGTATCTTTTACATTTTCCAGTTACAATTCTAAGAATTATAAGATAAACATAATTGGAACCTTATATACGAAAAAGGATTTTTTGAGATACATATGCAAATCTTTTAAGTTGATTCTGGCCTGAAATTAAAAAAATAAGAATAGTTTTACAATGTGGTTATGATATCTCTTTACATAATACAAGGTTGCTGGAAAACAGAAAACTCTGGAAATTGTAAGTTGTCACAGATTGGAACTGCTTGATCCAAAAATTTTAATTTTTGTTAGCTACGTTAATAAATATTTCCCATACATTTTACAGATTTAAAGATCATTTAAGATTACATTTTGCACAGACATTTTTAAATCTTAAAAGTTGTTACTGACATGAATTTAGCCTTAAAGTTTTTCAAATGTTTTCAAAACTAAATTTCAATTTGCTTTTTACCATACTGAGCTTTGACCCACGCGACTTTCTGTATCAAAATAAAATATATCTAAATATTTATTGCGTACCAAGACGGAAATTGGAAATCTTTTAAAAATACTAAATTCAAGTTATTCTCTTCGAGTTGTGAAAATGTGGAACATCTTTTTGTTTTTAGACTTAAAAAATTACATCGAACTAATGGAATGTTAGATTTAATATTTACTAGTTAGTGGGTTTGACTAGGGAAAGCGTTTCTTGAGCAGACTCTCCAGCTTGCGTATACCTGTCTGGGAGCTGCCATCGGCATTCTTGTCCGCACTGCCCGTAAAGCTGCCCACGCTGAAGATGAAGGCGCGCTTGGGCGTGGAATTGGATGCAATTGTGGACGCCGTTGTGGCCCCTGTCGAGGGCACAGTTGTCGCATCAGGCTCCTCAGTGGGCTGCGTCGGTGCTTCGTTAGCATTCGGCGTCTCCTCCTCGCTATTGGGCACGTCCATTAGACCGCTGACCGCCGCCGCCGAGGCAGTGTGCTTGAAGAGATCGATCAGCTGGAGCTGATCGACACGTTTGACCGCCTTCATATCGAGTATTTTCTGATACTCTGCGATGGTTATGTCCGGCAGCAGCTTGAGCACTTGCTGGGTGAAGTGAGCCGGCGGCTGTACTGGCGTCATGACCACCTTGATGATCATTTCGGCTCGCGTCATATCCTTGACCACCACCTTGGTGTAGCTGGTGGGCGCCTTGCGATTCACACTGGAACCCACCGAGGGCAGCTCCAGCAACGCTGACTTCAGCGAGTGCGTGTCCAACAGCAGCTGCTCACAACCGAGCACATTGTTGGAGCCATCCGACAGCGTCAGCTTGCATCTGTACAGCACATTGATGAACTTCGGTATGAAAGCGGCCACGAATCGATGACAGAACTGCGTAAAGTATTTGCGGGAGCTGGCGAGCGTGTCGCGTATTGTGGGTACCGTCTGCTTGAAGTTGCTGCAAATGCTGCTGATGAAGGCGCTCTGATCGCCCACGTTGCTGATGTGCTGCCACTGGACCTTGGCCATGGCCTGCAGCGATGCCTCGCAGCCCACCTCCAGATCCTGCACGAGCAGCTGTATGCAGTTGGAAATTATGCTGAAGAGAGAGAGAGAGAAATTCATCAATCGGAACAAACGGTTTTATATATAAATTTTTTCTTACCGATGAAAAACATCCTTCTCCTCGCTCATGTCAATCTTGCTGACAAATGCCGGCGTCACCTTCTCCTTGATCTTGTCCTCCAGCTGTTGCACCGTTTCCAAGCAATACTCGCCTGTGGTCAGCACACAGCAAATGCGCACCAGATCATCTCGAGCGAAGCGCTGCGTGTCGCCCTCCTTAAGAAAATTGTGAAAGACCTGGCCGGCGGCTGTGGACAGATTTTGCATATCGCGCGTTAGCAAGGAGACGCTCTTGCCGATGGAACTGCCGGTGCTACTGGTGACCAGCTTGGGTGTGCTCCCCTCCAGCACCTTGGAGGCATATTCGCGCAGATACTTCTTGAAGACCAGCGCGAGGTCGTACATGGGCTGCTCATTGCTCAGCTGGTTGCACTGCACCATGCACTTCTTGTAGAAGACAAAAAGATCACCCGAACTGGGATAAACTGTGGTTTTGGCCTCTGCAAACTTGTACGGCTCCTTCGACATCTCCACGAACTTCTCCAATAGCTCGGAGAGATTACGATCAATGCTGCGTATATAAATGTCCAGATGGGGCTTAAAGCACTGACCAATCTGATCGTGGAATACGGTAAAGGTAGGCGGTGCATCCGTAGTCGCTGGCAGCGTCAGCACACGCTTCTGTTCGGCGGGCGTGGCGCCCAAGGTGACGCCTGTGAAGCGCTTGGAGAGCAGCTGCTCAAAGGCCTGTGTCTTGTTGATGGCGAAGAGCAGCAGACGCACATCAATCTCATTGGTGCGCTTGGCCATAATCTGCGCCAGCTGCTGACGCGTCTGGCGGCAAAATTCAACGGTTATGCGCTCCGACACCTCCCAGTCGAGCGGAAACACAGCGCCATACTTGTCCTCAAAGTCCAGCAGATGACGCTTCAGCCAGGCATAGCGCTTGTCTATCTTATCCAGCCAGGCAATGTCCTGGTTCTCGTGAAACAAATGCATATACTCCTCCAGCTGTTGGGCTATGAACCACTTGAGCAGCTCCTTCTTCACCTTCGCATCCAGCACGGACATCACCTTACAGGCATCAGCCAGTTGATTGAGGCCCAATCTGTGCTGCGTAGATGGCTTGTTGGCGAAAGCCTCTTTGAAATCCTCAGTAATTTGCTGCGCCAGCGTCACTTGAATTTTGTCCACGCTCTGGGAGAGATTCTGTAACAGCAATTAGAGGGATTAGCTCAAATGTGAATCTAGAACTCGGCAGCTTACCTTAATTTCCTCAATGTCGGAGTACTGCTGGAAATGCTGATTGACCTCGGTGATGGCTTGCAGTGGATTCAAAATCTCGCCATAGGAGCGCCGCTCAATCAACTCATTCAAGCTTTCAATGCCACCCACAAGCATATGCAGATGATTTAGCGTGGTTATAGCCGATGTCAGGTTACGCTTGGCACAATCCAGTTGCTTTATATCCCGTGTGATTTCCTTGACCATCTCCTCGGTGCGCTCGGCGCGCGTCTTCACATCGATAATGTGACTGAACAGGGAACTGATGACTTTTTGTGCTTCGCACAGTGCCAGTTGCCCGTCCTGACCCGTATTGGTCTGGCCCCGCACCACGGAGCGTATATTATCGTCGATCAAAGAGACCTCGCACTGCATGCGCTGTATGGTCTCATCGATGGTGGCCAGCGACTGCTCGTTGGGAAATAGCTGATTGATGTAGTCCACAGTGTTAAAGTCCGGTGCGTCCATAGGGTCTTGTTCGTCTGTCTTCAGTACCTACAAATATGTTGTTATATGAAAATATGGTCGTGGCATATGCTGGCGCTCCTTTTCCGTGCTCACCTTATCGATGACCTGCTTGACCTCCTTGGAAAAGTGTATTTTATTGTTGCTCATCACTTGAACGGCAGCAGCATCTGCCGCTGCTGTCGCCACAGACTCATTCATGGTGGTTTCCTGCGCTTTTCTTGAATTTTCGTTGCGTTTTAGTCGACAATTTTTCGCCTACCGCATCACATTTGTCAATCACCCTCAGACGTTGACATAATTGTATTTATAGAACAGCTGACTCGGCAGTATGTCAATATTTGTAGTATTTTATCGATAACTTTCAATAGTTGGTAATAATCGTAAACGCTTGACGGACACGCAGTTACAGCTGTTTTGTGTTTTTGTTAAAGTTTAGAAACATTTAAAGCGCAGCAGCATTTGTTCTAGCGTCAAAGGAAGGCATCCAGCATATTGTTTCCGATTAATCTGTGTGAGCAAAGTTTGTTTACATTTTAATGCACTTGAGGCTGTATTTGAAATATGTAATGATAAATGCAAAATGGAAAATCAAGATCGACTGAATGAAATAAATCAAAAATCAAAGTCAAATAAAATCTATGGCTGCTCACAATGCAGCTACGAGACAAATCGCGCCTATAACGTACAACGACACCTCGCCAAACATTTTGAGAAGCCACCAAAGGAGCTGCAACATATTTGCCCAATTTCCGGCTGCTTATTTGCGACATTGCGATGGGATCACCTGAAAAGACACGTTCAAAACGTGCATCGAACACCAAGCGAGGAAAACCCGCCAACACCTGCCAAAAAACATATCAATATCTTACAAACTATTGATAAGAAACCTAAAGATCAAAAGCAGACTGGTATTACATTAAAGTAAGTTCGTTTCTTTGATAATAAAATAATCAATAAATAAAAATCAATTCGAAATTTTCTAGAGAAGGCCACAAAAAAGCCAAGCCGAAATTATATAAATGCCCCAGTTGCACTTACCGCACAAATCGCGCCTTCAATGTGCAACGGCACCTGGTTCAACATGCGGAATATAAGGAAAAGGAACTATTGCTACATGTCTGCGTTATATCTGGTTGTGGCTTCTCAACAATGCGTTGGGATCACTTGAACAGGCATATTAAGAGAGTGCATCCAGATACGGGCACGCCGCCACCTGAGGAGCTGCCCACAGAATGCCCCGTGAACACACAAATTATCGTTAAGCTTGAGAAATAAAAGAAAACAAGTTATTTTTTATATGTCTTCATTTCACACTGTGTTTCCCTCTAAAATTATAAAATTCATATTATTCTTTTTCGCGCCATTTTCGCTTTGCCATTCGCCCCGAACTGATTTTCTGTAATAACTTAGCAGCACTAGTTAAAAACTTGCTGCCATCAAATTAAGTACGGTCACATTGCTCACAGCTGTTTGAATTTTGTGTTGTAAAAAATACAATATAACATTTATTATGTTTATGTTACTTTCATAGCGTTTGTTAATAGTAATAACTTGCAACGTTTCTAAAGCTGCAGTAGCTGCTATACTTTTTTAATTTGTATCAAAGGTTTGTTTATATTTTATTTATACGATCTTGGTTATTTACATTTAACTTCCTTTTTATAGCACCAATAATTAATTGTACAAAATGGAAGATGATATGGTGGTGGTAATCGGACCAAAAAAGGCACAGAAGTCTACCAAAATATATAAATGTTCCAAATGTAACTATCAGACGAATCGTGCTTACAATGTTCAACGCCATCTAGCCAAACATTACGAGAAACCACCAAAGGAACTGCAACATATTTGTCCCTTTGCGGGCTGCTCATTCTCAACATTGCGCTGGGATAATCTTAATCGACACATGCAGCGACTGCATCGTGTTACAAAGCCAACAGTTGAGGACTCCACGAATACAAAGACTGAGGATGCCGAGACAATGCCCTGTGATGAGGAGCCGGAGCCAAGTGATGGGGATATGGGATCAATGCCAGGTGTAGAGTATCCCGTAGAGGAAGAGTATCTGGTGTCAGTGCCAGAAGAGTATCCCGCGTCAATTCCAGAGGAGGAGTATCCCGAGTCAGTGGCAGAGGAAGAGTATCCGGCGGAAGAAGAGGATCTTGGGGAAGATGACTTCGCTTCAATGGCATGTGATGAGGGCTTAGCCTTGCCAATTGATGAAATACTCGAAACACAATCCACAAAATTAAATAACAAATCCACAGTACGGAAGCAAAACGTTAGCAAACCAAAGTAAATGCATAATACTTCTCATTTAAATCAACTTCTATTTATAATACGTATCCAAACATTTTCAGAAGAAACTACCAAAAAGGCAAAACTAAATCCTACGAGTGTAATAGCTGCAATTATCGCACGAATCGCTGTTACAACATCAAGCGGCACATTGTCAAACACATGGAGAATCCCAGCGAGGGTGTCCTGCTACATGTCTGCATAATCTCTGGCTGCAATTTTGTGACGCCACGTTGGGATAATCTATGCAGACATGTGAAACGAATACATCCCGAATCAGTCACATCAGATGCATAAATAGGCTCCAAATCTATGATCAATTTGTAAAACCTAACGAAATAAATGTATAAATCTGAAAATCAGAATGAGCTACTAGATATTTTAATGTGCCGACTGTAGCTTAACTGCTTTATTGTTACTCCTTATGTGTATATAATTAACTTAAACGTATTTATCACCATCATCAGTTACAATTATTGCGGCGTGAAGAAGGAATTGCTCATGGAACCTGAGCCCGTGCCGCCGCCCGCTGAGCTTAAGCCCATCATGGAGGTATCTCTCTGCGATGCCGTTGCCATTCTTTGGTAGCGCGCAATGTGATCCAGGGAATAGGGCAGAATTGGACGCACGCTGTGTATCTCCAGCAGGGTCAGGTTGTCTAGTTTGGCGTAGGTGCCTTCGCCCTTGATGAAAGCATCGATGGAGGTGCGCAGCTTCGATTCGCGTATGTCGAATATGTCCTTAATAACTGTGCGCAACTCCTCGCAACGCGGTACATCATCCGGAGCTGTGCTCATGACCAGTTGGGCCACAATCATGTAGTGCTCGCTGGGCATTTTAGTGAAAAATCTAAGGCAGAACAATTACATTAATTGGGCATCACAGCATATAAGCAATAAGTAGCTCACTTGGAACGCTTCTCCTCCTCCTTGATCTCCTCCAGCGTTTCCAGGTCCATCCACTCCGGCGGCACAATGCGGCACTTTTGTTGCTTTCGTAAATGTGCAGCCAGCCACAGTGGCACAAATACAGGAAAGCCAGCACGAAATGGACCCACAGAGCCGTAAATCAGATGCAATGGTTCATTCGAGAAATTCGGTATTATGCTAATCATGCACTTTTCACCAATAAATTCAATAATTGCAGGATCCATGTTAAGTTTAATGCGAAAAAATAAACATTGCGAAAAGTGGTTATCGATATAGCAATAAGCCCGCCGATTAATGCGATCGATACATGACTGACGCAAGCTATCTGCTATGAGAATCGAAGCGCTGCCAGATGGCCGTTACTTTTCTGCGCATTTGAATTGCAGCTGCAACAAAATACAATTTGCGTCAGAAGACAAAACGCGACAGCAATTAAAACAAGTATAAATAGTTTCATTGAATCGACCCTTAAACGGGTTATCAGGTGCAGCACACGACTAAGTTGACTAGCTGGCTGGCTGTTTGAATTGTAGTATGTTGATTTGCTGAAATGTTATTGCAAATTCCAGGCATCACGTAAACCATAGGATGAGCATCATGATAAGCGCATGACGGCCATACATGATCAACCGTTCAAGTTCAGCAATGTTTAGACGCACACACAAACATGAGAACAGACTGTACCTAATCCCTTAACTAATTCAACGTAATTTGCCAAATCTAAATCTTCAATGCATTGCATAAACAATGCAAGTGATTGCACAGCGTAAACGTCTCTTATCAGCCAATTCTCCACCTCTTTCTCTCTCTCTCTCTCTCTCTGCTTTCTCTCTCTCTCTGTGAACGAATCTGAGCATTAAATGCGCTTACAGTCAATTAAATTAAATATAAGGTTGTAACAAGGTTATATAAGGGGTAAGCTCTGAACTATTTCTTCACAGCTTGCAGGAAAGTGCAGATTTGAAGAGTCTAAAAATAGAAAAACTTTTGTGTACAATTCGGGTACTACATACGTAAACAATAACAAAAATAACGACTTGTTGACTTATCGCTGTTAAAAGACAAGCTTCTGAGAACGTTGTCCAACTGATAAAACCGGACAGAGCCGGTTAACACTAGAAAACTAAGCCTAGCCTAGATCTTTTGTAAGCGTTACCCCCGCGAATTAGGCCCTCCTTGAGCCGAAGGTAACTCTCTCGATTTATTGTAATCTGTGCTCTTGTCGCATCCTACTGAATCTTCCAGATGTAGCACTCTTTCATGCATACATAATGAGCTGCGAACGTTGAGATAGATTATAGAATTCACTCGACGATTTTCTGATAAGCCACGTTTTGTGGACACTGTGGAACCTGAGAACATCGAACATCAATAATTTTTGAAGAAAAGTGCGAGTTGAGCGAGAGATTGGCATTAGTGCTCGTCTATTTTTGGCAGGGTACGGAGCTGCTGGCTCCCGCGAGAAATCGGCATCGACATCTCAAAGCCAGCCAGAAAAGAAAAGTCAGTTTTTCTTAGTCAAGCACACTCACTAAATACACATGCGAATTGCATTTTGGTCTGATAAGACACACCAGCCGGAACGTGCAGGGAGCACATTTGCTCTTTCAATTTTTTGTGTGATTTTTTTTTTCGGCAAGGCGGCGTGTGTTCGCCCACTCCACCTCCCACCTCCCACCTCCCACCTCGCACCAGGCACTGCAGCACGGTAAGCGCTCGCTTTGTGATTATATATAGTATATAGACGATAGAGGAGGCTCATTGATAAGCGCCCTGCACAGACGTCAACATCGTTGCATCTCCCCAGACCCAGACCCAGACCCAGAGCCAGAGCCAGCCCCAGCAGCCAGTGCATTCCGTGCGGCCCATCAGCCCAATTAGTTGGGAGCCACACAGCGCAGCGCACACAAGTCCAAGGCTCAAGCTTTAGGTGCCAACATCCTGATCAAGTCGTTTTTTCGCTGGCTTAAAAAACTACTATGTGCTAAAACTGCATACCAGTGATATTGATTAGTGTGCATTGTTTTTTTCTACGATCCGTCTAGCAACTATTAACTGAAACGAACTGAACAAAATGACCGACACGGAGATCATTGTGACCAACGCCGGGGAGCCCTCGACGAAGGCGAGTCTGATCGTTGTCTCCAATCGTCTGCCCTTTGTCTTGACGCGCAATGCCAAAACCAAAGATCTGGAACGCAAGGCCAGGTGAGCATTCCCATCCACTCAATTTATTTTTATTTTTACTGTTGCAAAATTAAACAAAGAACATGGAGCTGGTGAATAAAATATTAAAGAAAAGTTGATTGAAGCATTACGTAACGAAAATCGAGATATCAATATAAAAGTGAAAATTGAAAAAGTTGATCTCCTATATAAAGAGCTTTATAAAAAGATAATTTTGAATTGCTAAGATTCAGGACTTTTAACAATCTAAAAAGTGTCAAATACAAAACTAAAAAAAACTATACAAATTCAAAGTTAAACCCGATTTTTGTTTTTTTGCTTAAAGCATGTTGCTAGATTCCTGTATTTGTTTGTATTCAATAAGATTTATTGTTGTCTATATGTTCTATGTGTAAAAAAAACAATTTGGAATGCAAAAAAAAATGTTGAAATTGCTAATACAAAACTTCTGACCATTTAACAAACTGCAAAAAAGTACAAAAAAGTTCAAACACATTTTATGAGTTTTGAACATATAATTACTAATTACTTTTTAAAATATATATATGTATAGCATGTATATAGAAATTTCAAATTGAGAACATTTTTGAAACGTTTGTTATTTGGTCGGCTAAGGTCGTTGTATGTACAAAAATATTTTTGTTTTTTTGTTTTTTTAAGTTAAATTTGGTGTTATTGCCGAACAATTTCCAGCATAAGTAAAAAAAAAAAACATTTAAAACAGCTAATACACAATTTCAGACCATTTTACAAACTGCAAAAAACACACAAAAGACATTTAAAATTGCCAACATTCAAGTGAACCGTTTGTGCATTCAAATTTACTTCAAAAAAGACTTCAAATTCGGATTTGAGATCAGCTTGCTTCTTATATAAATTTGTTGTATTAATACAAATAACAATTCGAAAAACACCCAACAGGAAGCTAAAATGTTCGCCAAAGTATAATTGAAATTCCGAAGAAAATCTTTTGCGGCTGTATATAAGTATATATAGCTGTATAGTCAGTTAACTTAGTGTATGTTATCTTGGGTAAACTAAGATTAAAAACACCCTAACTAAAAGTACATCAAATTATTCTATTGGAAAGCCCCGCAGTCTGTTGAACTCATATTTAGGCTATTTCTAACAGCATTTCGAATAACTTTCCAACACTGCACACAAAACATCAACGTGAAAAGTTCATTGTACTAGTACAGTCTTTTGCCCTAGCTCAAAAACAAAGCCATAATCCTCCATAAATGAATAATGAATTATAATATAAATGCCTCGAAGAGACAACTTTATCAAGATCTCGTGACATCGGTGCAAGAGAGAAGCTTTAAAGCAAGCAGAGCTCGGGCTAAAGTCAACTTTTCCAAATTTGTGTAAAAACTAACCCAATTCGAATGACAATTTGCATTGAAGATAAGCCGCCTGGGGATCGGAGTACAGCCCCCTTAGAAAGGGAACTGAACTACCTAGGCGGCTGTTCGTATAGTCATGATATTGTTTCCACACGCTTATGATTAGTGCCTAATAAGGCTGTCAGCGTCTTATCAGCGCAAAATACACAGAGTAGAGCGATGGGTGGAGGGGGAGGGAAGGGCGCGGTAGAGTGGGATCTATTTGGATGAGCAAACTGAATGCGAAGTCTGGCAAACTGGGTGGAAATACACTTCAAATATGAAAACAAATTCAATAATAATGGCCGGCCTTATCAGTGGGGCCCGTTACGCGGTTTTGACCCTTGCTGCCTAACGACGACAACGACGACGACCACGAGACAACGTCGTCTTAAAGGGGTCAATATTAGAGGCGTCATTTCAAGGCTCCCATAACGCAAACGCTGCGAACCTGACACTGAAAAAATCAAACAACATCACGTGCACTCGGACCCGAACTCGAACCCGATTCGCTTCAGGCTAAACATTCTATTCGCACCCGCACTGACCCTACCCAAAAGCCGCACGTGGAATTCGAATTGGGCGCTTTTTTCTCCGCTTACTGTTATTTTTGTTTGGTTTTGGCCTCTGAGCCAGATTTGAGGTTGTTTACACTGGTGCCGTATCAGGCAGGCGCAGCTTTTTTTATGGTTTGTTGCTTATCAGTGCAGCTAGTGTCAGTGTCATTGTGATGCACTCTGCATAAAATGGGGCTGGGACGGAGTCTTTCGCATATATGGGCAGGCATATATACTCATATATACTGGCAGGTATTACGCGGCTTTGCCCGGACCAAGGTTTCTTTCAATTTCAATTTTTCGCGGAACAAGAAAGCTGGTTTCCGCCTTTTGTGAACCAAATCTCGATTGAAATTTTATAATATTTTCGATCACATGGAATATAAAATTGATGGGGGAAAAATGATACTATCACCCATCAACCTCAGTTCTTAAGTTTTCGCGGTTGGATTTACCAAAGAATTTATATATTATATTATATATATATCGCTTTTTCCGGGCCATATGTTTTTTTTTTTCAAATTTCACTTTTTCCGCGGGAAAATAAAAATACCCTGAACCTTTAACGAAGAGCGCTCACAATTTAGTTTAAAACCGGAACATTGAACCATTTCAGACTTGCGGAAGAAATATTTGCGTGCGTGAATCAGTCAGGAAAATACACTTTTATATATAAGTATGATACCCGTACTTAGATCTGATGTCTGTTTTGCAGCGCTGGCGGTCTGGTGACGGCCGTCTGTCCGGTGGTCATCAAGGGCAGAGGCTTGTGGGTGGGCTGGCCGGGCATCCATCTGGAGGACCCCAACGAGGCCATACCCGAATCGAATCCGTACGATCAGACGCCCACAGCCGGCCTGAAGTCCGACCAGGTCGTTTCGGTGAACATCGATGCGAACATCTTTGATAGCTACTACAACGGCTGCTGCAACAAGATGTTCTGGCCGCTCTTCCACTCGATGCCCGGCCGCGCCAACTTTGGCGCCGAGCACTGGCACGATTATGTGACGGTCAACAAGCACTTTGCGGTGCGCACCATCGAGGCGCTGGAGAAGTGCCTGGCGAAGAACAACGGCAGTGAGAAGAATCCGCCGATTGTCTGGATACACGACTACCATCTGATGCTGGCCGCCAACTGGGTGCGTGAGCATGCCGAGGAGAAGAACTTGCCCTGTCGCCTGGCCTTCTTCTTGCACATACCCTTCCCGCCGTGGGACATCTTCCGGCTGCTGCCCTGGTCCGACGAGATACTGCAGGGCATGCTGGGCTGCGATCTGGTTGGCTTCCACATTCAGGACTACTGCCTCAATTTCGTGGACTGCTGCCAGCGTAACCTGGGCTGTCGCGTCGATCGCAACAATTTGCTGGTGGAGCACGGCGGACGCACCGTGCGCATCCGGCCGCTCCCGATTGGCATTCCGTACGAGCGCTTCGTCAACCTGGCCCAGAATGCGCCCAAGGTGCTGAAGACGTCCAAGCAGCAGATCGTTCTGGGCGTGGATCGGCTGGACTACACCAAGGGGCTGGTGCATCGCCTGATGGCCTTCGAGGCGCTGCTGCTCAAGTATCCACAGCACAAGGAGAAGGTCAGCCTGCTGCAGATCTCGGTGCCCTCGCGCACCGACGTGAAGGAGTATCGCGAGCTCAAGGAGGAGGTCGATCAACTGGTCGGACGCATCAACGGACGCTTCACCACTGCCAACTGGGCGCCCATTCGCTACATCTACGACTACGTCAGCCAGGATGAGCTGGCCGCGCTCTATAGAGATGCCGCCGTTTGCCTGGTGACGCCGCTGCGCGACGGCATGAACCTGGTGGCCAAGGAGTTCGTCGCCTGCCAGATCAATGAGGTGCCCGGCGTGCTGGTCATCTCACCCTTCGCCGGCGCCGGCGAAATGATGCACGAGGCGCTGCTGTGCAATCCGTACGAGATCAACGAGGCCGCCGAGGTCATTCACCGTGCGCTCACCATGCCCGAGGACGAGCGCGTGCTGCGCATGGCGCGTCTGCGCCGTCGCGAGGCCGAGTGCGATGTCAGCCACTGGATGCGCTGCTTCCTGAAGGCAGTGGGCGCCCTAGAGATGGACGACGTGGGCACCACCATTATGCAGCCCGTCTCCGTGGATGACTTCGATGACTACTTACTCAAGTGAGTTATTCTCCTTCATTCCAGCGCCACTTGGCTGCACTTACTCCATCTCTTGCCCGCAGATACATCGGCTATAATCACAAGTTGGCCTTGCTGCTGGACTATGACGGCACCCTGGCGCCCATTGCGCCGCATCCAGATTTGGCCACGCTCTCGCCGGAGATCAAGAATGTGCTCTTCAAGCTGTCCAATCACTCGGACGTCTACGTGGCCGTCATCTCGGGTCGCAATGTGGACAACGTGAAGAAAATGGTCGGCATTGAGGGCATAACCTATGCGGGCAACCATGGTCTGGAGATTCTCCATCCCGATGGCAGCAAGTTTGTCCATCCCATGCCCATTGAGTATGAGGACAAGGTCAGTCATCTGCTGAAGGCGCTGCAGGATTCGGTGTGCCGCGACGGCGCCTGGGTGGAGAACAAGGGTTCCCTGCTCACGTTCCATTATCGCGAGACGCCCACACAGCTGCGTCCCGATATGGTCGACAAGGCGCGCAGCCTGATCGAGAAGTACGGCTTCAGGGCAACGGAGGCGCACTGCGCACTCGAGGCGCGTCCGCCAGTACAGTGGAACAAAGGTCGTGCTTCCATCTACATTCTGCGCACTTCCTTTGGCGTCGACTGGAACGAGCGCATCAAGATTATCTACGTGGGCGACGATCTCACGGATGAGGACGCCATGGTGGTAAGTTGTTGTGGCTAGCCAATGCCATAGGCCACTTTAGAGGCAGTAGCTCAACACTGATCGCAAATCTTCACTCTGAACAGGCACTGAAGGGCATGGCGCGCACATTCCGCGTGACGTCCTCGGATATTGTAAAGACCGCTGCCGACCATCGCTTGCCCTCGACTGATTCCGTCTACACGCTGCTCAAGTGGGTGGAGCGGCATTTTATGGGCCGCAAGGCGCGCGCCAACTCGCTGACCTATCGCCCCACCAAGGGCGACGGCGTCCAAATGCAAATGTCTCTCGAAGTGGCCTCGTCGGCCAACAGTCTGGACGTGTAGCCCGTTCTGTCAGCCAAACATGCATACACATATATGTAATTTGTAAGATCTTAAGAATAAAATAATAAATAAACACCAATTTGTACCTTAAACACAGCGTGGTCACAGTTCTCAAATTAAATATATAAATGTACAATCGATTTGGTTATGCTATGGAAAGTTTGGACACTTTATAAACTAAGCACAGCCTATAACTAATTATGCGATAAGACCAGCCAAGATATGATGAAGAAGAACAGAAAAATTGGATAAACAGCAAGCGGCTTGCGATGTGGCGGCTGACTTTGACCCAGAAAGATAAACGATGCTGAGAAATACAGTGAAATAGT
The DNA here is from genome assembly GCA_035047465.1 of Drosophila sordidula. Taxonomy (NCBI): domain Eukaryota; kingdom Metazoa; phylum Arthropoda; class Insecta; order Diptera; family Drosophilidae; genus Drosophila; species Drosophila sordidula. The sequence goes on from JAWNPQ010000106.1 coordinate 694,305, forward strand.
TTTAGTCTGCTTGGCTTGGTTATTCAGAGCAACTCACCATACGTGGCCCAGGCGAAGCCTAGCGTTGTTGTAACAAAGCGCAAAAAGAAGAGGAAACGTGTCTGCGTGGACAGCAAGATGACGCGGCAGATGATCAGAGCCAGCGCCACCGGAGTGAGGCAATAGCCGAGCACACAAACCGATTGGAAAAATGAGCTAAGGTACACAAACGGGAACAATTAGTGTTTGTTTAACATGCAGCTCCAGTTGTTGTTCTAAATACACATACATGTTGCCACCGAGCAGCTTGGAGTTGAGCGTGACAATGGCGGCGCCTATCCAAACAATCACAAAGACCTGTGCGAATTCGGGTCCATTGTCCGACATGCTGTCCACGGACGAGGAGCCCTGCAGTATGGTGGCCATAAAGGTGCACAGCACCAAAGGACCCCACAAGTCCCCTGAAAACGGAAAACAAACAAACCTGATAAATTTGCTGACGCATACAACCGCTGCACCTGATGACGTACAATCGCGCAGCAGAGTCGACTTCTCCTTGGGATAGAGCACATGATAGAACTTGATGCCAACGGCGCGCATATCCCTGAGCACCGTCTCGCGTATGGGCTCGTCCAGGGTATTGTATTCGGGTACACCGTGCTGAGCTGTCGTTGTTGTGGTCCGTTTGCCCGGTATGGACATATCACCCTCCAGCGACGGCGACGTGTTGACATCCTCAAACATCTATACAATTCGTTACAAGAGGTAATTCAATAGTGCCAATTGGGGCGACTGTTTGCTTTTAGTACTTACATCCAATCTGGCGTCCATTGTGGATTATTTGTTTTCTTTACGTGCAGGCATAAAAACCGTAGATTTGTTGAATGCAATCGCCAACACTTTTTCTTACTACGTTATCGCATTAGCCTTATCGATGCTTACAGTCGTTTTGTATCGATACTTTTATTAAGCTCTGAATTGATAATCGAATTGTTTCTTGTTTTTTAAATGTATTTTAAGGGGCAACTACATTTTATTTTATTGTAATTATTATTATTAATTGAGAAACAATTTTGTTTTCAGCAAAAGGCTTTAAAATTTGGTTGTTTAAACAATGTCTGTTTCAAACAGAGTGGCAACTTCAAATTTGATGGCAGCATTAGAAAAAACCCGTTTTTGAAAATGTTTTTTCTATTTTTATTTTATACATTTAAATGCAATTAAGTGACCTTAATATATATTATTATTACTATTATTTCTACGAATATATATCATAATTTCAGAGTGCATTAGGGTTTCTGAAGAGAATTCTCAAAATTAAAATATTCCTATTATGAATTTCCGCTGTTGTGCGTGCCGATATGCGTTTTGAGATAAGCGGCCCGCGTAAAGGCCTTTGGACAGTGCGGGCACTTGTGTGGACGTTCGCCGGTATGGGAGCGTATGTGCCGACCCAGATCTCCCTTGTCTATGCAGTTCTTCGGGCAGTGCGGACACTTGAAGGGATGTTCGCCGGTGTGGGTGCGGACGTGTCTCTGCAGCTGCCAGGCGTAGATGAACTCCCTGGGGCACTCGGTGCACTTGTAGGTCCGTTCGCCCGTGTGGTAGCGCAAGTGCTCCTCCAGTTCGGCCTCCTCTATGAAGTATCTGGTGCAGTGCGGACACTTGTAGATCTGTTTGCCGGGATGCGTGGAGATGTGATATTGCAGATCCGTGTGACGCGTGAAAACCCTCGTGCAGTGCGGACACTTAAACGGACGCTCACCCGAGTGTATGCAGATGTGCTTGCGCAGATTGGACGCCTGGCTGAAGGCTTTGGGACAGTGCGGACACTGAAATGGCCGTTCGCCCGTGTGCGTACGGATGTGTGCGCTGAGGTGGGACTTTTGAGTAAAGGTTTTTGGGCAGTGCGGACATGAAAATTGACTCTTTTTGGTATCTACGCTAGCGGAGAGCTCATCAGCAGCAGGCACATTGTTATCTTCGCAGATTTGTGAACTTGGCTCCGGTTGTTGCTGTTCACCGATCTCCTCTTCAGAATCCACAGTTTCATTTCTCTCTACTTTGACGCAGCCTAGATCTATATCCCGTTCCGCCAGCTCCCAGTGTTCTGTCTCTAGCAGTTCGGACTGAACATGAACTGGGCTTTTTCTTAGCCCGGATGGACTCTGACTGTCGCTTGTCGTTTGTCTAGCATCATCCTGGGCTTGTGGTCGCACTTCTGGCGTATTTATGTCTATTTCATTCTCAGTACCCCCCAGTTCCTGTGGTTCCATCTTGACCGGATTTAGGTGTATTTCTGCCTCTGCCATTTTCAACTTTATTGCACAGCGCACATCACTTTTCTTGAGCTTTTCGCTTAGTACCAGATGGCTTTTCTCACACCGGCGTTTGAAGGCAAATGCAGTTTGAACATCACAAATGCATGAAAGGCAAATTTTCTTTGGCAGTTTGTCGTCCAGTTTTATCTCACAGGCGACACACTCGTTTAGCATCGCTGCCAGAGTGGGTTGCCGCTGATCGGTGAATATATCCACCAGTGCCACCGAGTTGGTCATGCAGGCGCGGCATACTTGTTCCATGGCTGACGTTGTCTATTCAGACGGCCTGCAAAACAAATATATACATATTATCTACTTTTCAACAACAACAAAAGATGGACAAAATTAAAAAACTATCGAGTGTACAAGAGTACGTCTCGATAGTTGAAGTATCGATGCTAAAACGCTAATGTTAAGCAAAAAAAAATAGCTCTGCCGGAACATAAAACTAAGAAAATATAAATAAATAGTGGCCGTGATCATACAAGTTGTTATTTCAATTTGCCATTATAGCGATAAAAAAACACTTTCAATATATAAGTTAATACCTGTATTAACAATACTCTTTGCGGATCGAAAACTACCTGCTACTCTCATCTCTAATTTGAATGTTTGCTTGCGCCCTTATCAGTTGATAGCGTTGCCAACTGTATGCATATATTGGCAGCGCACGCAACACGCACTTGGCAACGCGCGCACCTATGTATTTCGCACAACTAAATCGAACAGCAACAAATAAACACAAGCCATCAGCAACAGTGCATGAAAATATTAAAAAACTATGTGTTAAACGGGCGTGCTCCTTGCAAATAATTACTAAATAGCGGTACGATGCAGAGCCCGAACGCAGCAGAAACGGCAACAGGCGCCAAATGTAGCACTGACAAAGAAAATGCCGCAGGAGCGTCTGTTGCTGCGGGTGCTGCTGCAACCTTGCCACAGACAGCGGAGCACTCGCCGTCGTCGTCAAAGCAGAATATACCGCGCGGCCTGAGCACCAAGGTGGCACTTTCGCGCCTCCACGAGGACATCGAGAACGTGCTGCTGGACCAGGAGCGGGGCTATGACGCAGAGAGGTGAGTCCCAGACAATCGATGACCTCCAAACGCAATAACAATGTGTTGCCCCGCCCAATTAGCTGCCACTGTAAGTTGCGAGCCGCGTTCATGAAGCGCTACGACAGCCCCCTGGGCTGGCTGTCCATTGGCACAACGCTGCTGACCAGCGGCACCCTCTTCATCACGGGCATGTTCTGGCCGGCGATCTGTTTGCTGGTGATCCTGCTGCTCGACCTATACGTGGTCATCAGGGAGAGCAATTTGCGGCGCACGGAGATATTTCGGAAGACACGACACGCCTTGGCTGAACTGCGTCTGGCGGAACAGCATCTTAGCGAGAACTGGCATGTGTCGAACTATCCGCATCTGAGCAATCCGATGTCGCCGTGCGTCTCGCTCCAGTGGACGTATCGCGACGGGCACATTGTTAACCTGCCCTGGGCGCTGCTCGTGCGCGGCGATCACATTGTGCTGCGACCGGGTCACATTTCGCCGGGTCCGTGCCACGAGCTAAAGTCGAAGCGTTTTTTCAATGCCAGCGAAATCTACGGCATCTCGGCCGCCCAGCTCGGGGACCCACCAGTGAAGCCAATGGCACGCGCTCCACTGCCAGATCTGGTGTGCTGTCTGGAGCGCACACCATATCTGGATAACTTGCGTTTGTGCCTGAAGAACTCGCTGAAGCGGCCGCCCACCATTTACAACCAACAGCGCTATCTGGTAAGCTGCCTATCTTATCCGAATCTTCACTTACCTAATTCGGTCTTACTCCTGCCACAGCTGGTGACGAAGTACATCCAGCAATGGGGCTTTATGAGCGCTCTGATCATCACGCTTTTCGCAGGCATGATGCGTCTGCACGGCTATGGACTGGCCACGGATGAGAAGCACAATTGGCGCCACGTGCTGATCGGTTCGCCGGCGGCTGCTGTTATTCCATTGTTGCCACTCATTTTCCCACTGCTGTGGATCTCCATGAATCTGTGGGGCATTGCGCGACTACAGTGCTTCCTGAAGACGCCACAGGCCATATTGGAAAAGACCACCAGCAAGTCCTTTGAGGATTTGGACATAGATACGCCCGGCTATGATTATGACAGCATCTCGCTGCTGCGCTCCAATGTGCTGCGCATCTGGACGCAACTGTGGCAGGGTGACAGCGAACTGTTGCCACGTTCAGCGAATCTGGTGCAGGTGCTGGGCTCCATATCGGCACTGTGCTGCGTGGACAAGAAGGGCATATTATCGTGGCCAAATCCCACGGCCGAGAAGGTCTTCTTTCTGCACAACACCGATGAGGAGCCCCAAGATGATGGCAGCCAGCTGTCCATGTCAACGGAAAGCGACAATGTCGATGATGCGGAGAACAAGGAGCGCGGCATCGTGGCGGAAGTGCTCGATCTCACGCACGATCAGCACTGTCCCTTTCGACTGGAGTTCGACGATCACGAGTGGAAGGCGCACATCAAATCTCTCAAGCCCTTGGGTGCGTATACTTGATACACTCTGCGATACACTCGTTTACTGCTTTGTTGCCACCCACCAGGTCTGGCCATTTTATTGAACACCTGCTCGCCGCTCACGCACGAGCATTATGCCCAGTTTTGCGGCCATGTCAGCGCCGTGGCGATGCTCGACAAAGATTTGGTGCCCGTAACGAATCGGTATGCGATGTTTGAGTCCAGTATGAAAAGCCTATTGCATGGGTACGTAGTTCATTTGCCATAATCGTTGTTAGCCCTGTTGCCTTAACCGAAAATAAACATACTCTATGATAATCGATTATATTATATTCGTATATAGTCTAATGATTTTTTAAAAGCATATATCCTCGTTTATATGCGACAAGTGCCCACCTTTTTACTGGGCCACCTTTTTATTTTTGATTTTTGTTTTGATTGCAAAACACCCGACACTTCAAATTGGATGATAAACCCCATAAATATATCTATATTTACAATATAAACAAACATGCAATTGGTAAAGTTATACTACTCTTAAATAAATGTATTTTTTTGAATTTCGACACATTATAACTAAAAATAATTTAGTTAACATGCAAATAATTTCTCAGCTAAATTTCAAAAATTTCACATTTAATTGGTTTCGTAATTTTGAGCAAATTATTTAGCTATGTACATAAATATACCCCCGCCAACATAAAAATCAGCAAACTATAACAAATTACATGCTCGTTTTGTATTTCACTAATTTCTATTTTTTCCTTCATAATTTTAGTTGCAGTTGCAAACATTATTTTTGTACACATTTCATTTAAAATTTTTTGGTTTCACTGTTGTTGTTGTTGTTGTAATGTGTACGTTCTCATAGTTTGTCGATGGAACGCACCCACGTCCACCCCATCCACACGCAGCAGCACAAACGCCTCCAATCGCCCACCCGCCCCATTGCTATTTTAAGTAACACGAATTATTATGTTGCCAAGAATGCTTAATATAGTTGGCCCCCAACCTAAACATCCTCCCCCCGTCCCCAAAAGCCCCATTACGCTTCACTGCCTGCATGCTCGCACGCACCCACCATCAACCACGTCCAGCAGTTGGTACCAGTTCTAATCGGTTTTCTATTTTGTATACGCTTCGAACCAGACGCTGTCTGTGCGAGCTGGCTAAACAAATTGGCTTCACCAATCATGCGACGGATCGTTTTGCGCTGGAGGGGCAATTGGCCAGCTATAGGCACTTGGTAAGCGCAATGGAAACCTTTTCAAGTTCAAGTTTATCACGTGTTCTCCTTAGCAACCGGATGTGGTGCGTCGGGACATACGCTTTGCGCGTCAGCTGCAGCTGTCGACCAAGGTGAAGGTCCCGTTTCCGCACTCCTTGGCGGTGGTGATGCGCGAGAATCCCGGCGGATATTTGTCGCTTTTTACGCAGGGCACCGCGGACATTATACTAGACTGCTGCGATGACTTCTGGGACGGCAAGGATTTGCGTCCACTGTCGCCGCAGGATCGCAAGCGTGCCCTGGACTTTTATCAGCGCAGCGCCCTGACCTCCTATTGCACAGCGTTCGCCTATCGACCGCTGCGTCATGGCATTCACGGCGCGCTGAGCGGACCGCTGCACAGCAATGGCCAAATTGCGTACTTGGAGCTGCCGCCAGAGTCGAAGCTGCGCATGCAGCACGTGGACAAATCACACTGTGACTTCGAGGGCGGCCACCATGTGAAGCTGAGCCACAGCATCAGCACGGACTCGCTGCTGTTCTCGGAGAGCAAGGACGAGGACTGCAACGACGTGGAGGGCTGCTTCGAGATGCAGTGCCACCAGGTCTTCATTGGCATGGTGACCATGCAGTATCAGGCGCAAAATGACATTGTGCATCTGGTGGAGCGCTTGGAGCGCGCCTGCATACGCTTCGTGCACTTCAGCAAGGAGAACGAGCTGCGCTCGCGCGTCTTCTCCGAGAAGATGGGCCTCGAGTCCGGCTGGAATTGTCACATCTCGTTGCTCAGCGAACCGGAGCCCGAGCGGGAGCGCGAACGTGAGAAGGGCCCGTCCGGCAAGGCCAAGGAGGCGGACAATGGGCTGGCCAACCACATTAAAGCGCCGAAGACTGCGGGTAAAATACACGAGAACAACATAACCACCAGCACCACCACCACCACGAACAAAACCACCAGCACAATCACAGATACTGTTGCCATTCATCCATCCAGTGACCAAGTCATGTACATACAGCCACCTGAGGCAGTTGCAGCCACGCCCATTGCTAAACAGACTACTGATCTTGTAGGTGATCCGCCGGATGGCCCGAAATTGAGCTATCTACTCGAGCCGCCCAACAATTTGGAGGCGTCGAAAACGTTGAGCTGCTCGGCGCCCGGCGCCATCTCCAATCCCGATGAATGCAATGTTCTCAACGAGCATTCCAACGAATCCGACGAGCTGGACGCGGGCAAGGATAGCGCAGAGAATGTGGCATTAACAGCCGATGCCGGGCCGGATCCGAACCGGCATAAGCAGCGCCATTCACTCGACTCGGCCATGGACGAAAATTGCCGGTCGCTGAGCACGCTCACCGAGAGCACGGATCAGAGTGCGCCCATTAATTTCGATATGTCCAATCGGGCCAAGCTGCCGCGTGGCATTGAGAACATACGGCCGCATCTGGAGCAGGTGGACAATGTGCCGTTGCAGGTGTCGCTCTTTACGGACTGCTCCGCCGAGGCCACGCGCCAAATGCTGGACATCATGCAGTCATACGGCGAGATTGTTGTCTGCCTGGGCAGCTCGGCGAGCAATGACAACGCCAACATCTTTTTGCAGGCCGACTGCAGCATTGCTGTGGAGCCGCTCTATCCGCAGGTCTGCCAGGATGTCGACGCCTACACGGAGGCCAACATACAGCACAACAAGCTCCACTGGCAGCGCCAGCGCCAGGGCAAGACCGCAGCCGACGAGCCGTTCGCCAGCGAGCAGCTGCTCGAGTGCGGCGGCGGGGCACGCGCCATGCAGTCGCCGGCGCACACCGTCTCGCCGATCTATTTGAGCCGGCTGCTCAACTCGCTGCCCTGCTCGATAGCCATTTGTCGCGACGACCCGCTTTCGCTGGTGGCCATAATTGAGCTGTCACGACGCTTCTCGCTGGGCCTCTGGAATTGCATACAGTTCTGGGCCTGCTGTGCGGGCTCCATCTCCATATTGAACGTGCTGTGCGCGTGCCTCTCACTGCCGCCGCTGCTCACCCCGCTGCTGGGCATCTATTTGATGTGTGTGCCGGTGCCATTGATTGCCATCTCGCTGGCGCACATCGATCTCGATCCGAAGATTATGAATCGTGCCACCAGCAAGAAGCAGACTGAATACGATTCACGTGCCTTCGCCTTTGTCATGTGGTGCTATGGCTGCAAGTTCCTGGTGCCCGTGGTTGCCCTGGTGAGTGCAGGATTAAACTTCTTAAACACGTACCTTATTAATATCCGCTCTTGTTATGCCTACAGCTTGTTGCCTACTGGATGTGCATGTCGCAAGCGTTTTCCAATTCAGAAGAACTCGATGGCTCCGATGAGCTGGAGGACATTGAGGCTTCCGACAACGATCCGGACTTTTATCAATGTCTCTACATAGCGCGCAGTTGTGCTCTGTGCGCTGTCCTGCTGCATTTTGGTAATTATTATCACCATATAGGCAATGATTTAAGGCAACAAAATTTTTGCAGAAAGTCACTTTAAAACATGCATATTACCATCTTACCAATTTTAACCTATTCTTTATGTACAATTTTTTAATTTTCATATATTTTTCATTTTCATATTTTAAACTGTCATAACATTATTCCTCTTTTTTGTTCATAGTTTGGCTTCTAGATTAATTATTATGTTTGAAAGAAATGTTCTAAAAAATGTGTAAATTAGAATCTAATAATTTTTTTTAATTGACCATAATTAGGAAAAAACGTTAATTAAAATTGATTCTGAGTATGTGCAATTTTTGGCCAAAAATCATGTACAAAATCACAACATTTATGACATGTACACTAGGATGGAACTTTATTCTTACTTCAACCTTGTTAAAACTAACCCATATTTTAGTCATAGTTTGAGGGCTGGATGAGTTCTGCTATTAAAAAGATTTTTTTGGCCAAAATTCATGTGAACATTTGACCGAAAAATGTCCATATGAAGTGGGTACCATTCAAAAAATCTCATAGCTCTGTCAAAACTAGACCGATTTTGATGAGGAATGACTTTTTGTTTATAATTTGACCCTTAGATTTATATTGCATTTAAATCTATCAACACAATTTTTGGCCCAAATTTATGTACAAATTGTAACCAAAAATTTTCACATAGACTTGGCTGAAAAAACTGGACCAATTTTGGTGAGGAGTGTCTTTTTGCATATGATTTGATCTTAAGATATGTTCTGCACTTAAATATGGCAAGGCAATTTTTGGGCCAAATTCATATGAAAATTTTGCTTAAAAAAGAGTATATATTTTTATATATTTTCCGATCTTTCTCTCGATTTCTCTTTTAAACAGTGCTCGTCTCCTTATCGTTTGTGCATCGTGACCATGCGCTATGGCAGCGCAATCCCTTCAGGAATCACATTTGGGGACTCACCTGCCTCGTCCTGTTGCTGTTGCATGGCTTCATCTGCGCGCTGCAAATGCTGCTGGATGCGAGTCTGGAGCAGCTGTTGCCGAAGCTCTGGCTGCCCATTCTTGTGTTCTTCGCCAGCAGCTTGGTGAGTCTCGTGATCAGCGAGCTGGCCAAGTTGCAGGAGAACAAGTAAGTGGAGATATATTTGTGGATTCATATATATATTTAAACCAAACTCTTGTGCTTTGCAGGGTCAATGCGCGTTATCAGCGACGAGCGCGTCTTGATTTTGGCACCAAGCTGGGCATGAATTCGCCATTCTGAACGAATCGTTACCAAATGAAAGACGCCCGGATGGTGCCCGATGTGCCAAGGCTCTGTATATATACATATATATCACACAACCCACACGCTTTCTTTTCATTATAATTATTATTAATGTTACTATGTGTGCCGAAGAGCGAGCTCCATATTGATTTTAATTTAATTCTTATTTTGTCTCTGTGAATATTTTAATTGATCGATTATTATTTAACAATTGCAAACATTTTCAATTATTTGTGACAACTGTTTATGTTAGTTTTTAAAACGTTCGATTTTATTGTTCCTTGTTTTAATGACAAAACTTTATGTACTAACATTTAAAAGACTTGCAATTATTATATGAAATATACATATTTCTGCTAAATAAAAAATAAAGACAAATTCCGTGTAAATAAGTAAAAGTTATGGGTACAAAGAGAAATGTATGTTCGCTTGTAGAACGGGTTCTGTTTCCGTTTTTCTTTCTTTATACTATATACCGATGCATGTCATTTTATTGGATCTGTAAATGAGCTGGGCCAACAATATATCGCACGCCTGACTGGGTGTTAATCGGCGCTGGCACGCAATTGCTGCTGGAAGCATATTTTGACCCACATCCGTGGATTTTACGCAGTAATTTCGTTGACAAATTCTCCCTGGCTTTATTTTAGAAAACTTTTTTTTTTTGGTTACATGTGTTTTTATGAACTGCCTTGCGGCTTTACCTCACGAGGCACACTTTGTGTTATTTATTAATTGGCACCTTCTAGAGGCTGAAGAAGTTAACGAGTTCATTCATATGCACGTAAGGGCTTAAATATTTCTGTTCTGTGTGTGAGGCAAATATTTTGAATAAGAGCTTCCCGGTTTTCAATATTTTACTTTTTAAGCTTTAAGATGAGGTGCCAGCCAGACTTACCCAGGCTTACGCAACTGAATAATCAGGCTCCGATTAATGTAATTAAATATACATATTATGATAAATGCAGCATGGTCTTTCCCCGAAACCTTAGTGGCTAGAGCTGTTAAAAAACCCTTTAAAAATATTTTAAAAAATTATAATAGTAATGATAAATAGAATAAAAATAATAAAAAGAATTAAAATAAAATTAATAAAATTCAAAAATAATATAATTGTAAAAGTATTTGTCTCTAAAGTAAAACTTTAAAATTGTAAATATAATTGCCAACTTTTATATGAATGGTAAGTTATTTTTGGCATACTTTTATTACCTATGATTTTCTGAAGAACATGTAATACTAAAGTTGTATAACTATTTAAGCTAGAAATATGGTTGAAGCCACACAATCCCACACACCTTTGTTAGTTTTTTAGGCATACTTTTGATACTTCTGATTCCTGTTAATGGATAGCTTTCTAATTGGTTGCAAAATTGCAGACACACGCCCCGGCCCAGGTCTCAGCGGATCGAGTGGAGTTGCCCAAAGACATTTTGGACACGCCGCCAAGAAAAACACGAAAAAAAAAAACAGTAGCTAAACGCTAAAGAACATAACGGCAGATGCGATCCAAATATGTGGAGTAAGAATTAATTAACACCCCACGGGGACGGCGACGACAGCGAAATGAAAGTGCTGTCCACGGAGCCGTGGATCAGAGTGTGTGTCTGCATATAGTGAGTATATAGATCACTTCTAGTAGCACCTAAAGTGGGTCATGAAAAAACGAAATCAAATACCTAGGCACGAAGCGCCGACCGAGGCGCGGAATAAAACCAATCCAGCATAAGTTTTTCAGTGGATTCGAGAATTTCGCGCGGCGCGTTGCAGACGAATTTCGTGGCTCGAGCGGATATGACGAGTGCGTAGAAGCCCGGATTTGAACAAAAGGGCTCAGTGAATACCATAAAATAATAGACAAATACAGACAGTGTCCTGTGCTATAAGAAATTAAAGAAGAAAAATACCATTCATATAATGCCAGGAGCCGGCGCCAAGTGTGCGCTGCTTTTGGTCGTTGGCCTCCTGCTGGGCTCCATCCTGCTGCCCGCGCAGATCGAGGCCTATTCCCAGGTTCTGGTCAGTGGCAGTGGCGCCGCATCGGAGCAGGGACCGCGCATATTCAAGGCGCTAAATACGGATTTGATTTTCCCCAAAATGTAAGTTAACCTGCAGGTGGATTTCAAGCGAGCCCGTAGCATTAACCCAGTTAATCCCTGCAGCTTCAATTCTACCGAAAATGTGGTATCCACAACAACGACAACGACAACTGCACTGCCCCTGCCCATACCCTACAATCATCAGCCGGAGCCGGAGCCGGAGGCAGCTGCAGCGCCGGAAGGCGCGCAATCCGTATTTGTTACGCCGGTGAGCGTAACGACAGCGGAGCTCCAGGAAACCGCCAGCGAGGAGCCGCCCCAGGGCCTGATGGAAGCGGCCTCCACGGGTCGCGCCGTGGACTACCGCACCGCGTATCCCTTTGGGCAGCTGATCACGCCGCTGATCAAGTCAGCGCGCCCGCAACAATTCAGCTCCAAGCCGCGTCCCTCCCAGACTCGCATCTACGCCATGGGCACTCGCAACCAGGCGCCAAATAGCGGCTACAAACGCGGTTCGTACGGGCAGGTACCTCGAAATCCCCGCAGTGTTTAACTCTCCGCCTATTCGCAGGTCAAATCGATCGCTTTGCGCCCGGCCAGGCTGTCGCTTCGACTTTGTTCAAGGATCATGAACATCATCATTACCATGATCCCAGTCACGGCGGTAAGTTGGCAGCCGGTTCGAATGTGGTGCCGTCGTATGTGGCGGCCAAGGATACGTACTCCTTTCCGCCGCTCAACACCAAATACCCATCGCCCTCGCAGGACCCCAAGGCGGCACAGCCCTCGGATACAATTACCAGCTATTTGCCGCCCGCTTCGGGCAACGATTTGAGCAACGCGGGCTATGTTTATCCAGGTCCTGTTATCGGCTCCTCCGGCTACTCGTATCCCAATCCCAACAGTGGTGATAAGGATACCGCTGCGAGCACACCCAGTGCGGTGCCCGCGGCACAGCCTGCCGACGATCCGGATAACGATGATGTGATTGGCGTACTGCCAGCCAGTGCGCAGGATAATCCAGCGCCAGCCAAGGATCCCGCTGGCGCTGGCAACGCCGGTGCGTCCGATCCTGCGCCGGCGGACGCGGGCGGGGATGGCGGCGATAGCGACGGTGGCGACAACGCCGGTGGCGGTGATTCAGCCTTGCCAGCCCTGCAAAATGATGGTGCGCATGCAAGTGATGACAATAAGTACGATCCCAACATGGAGTATGCAACTCCGCCGCCTGGCTGGCTGGAGGCGCATCCGGAATCTGCGGCACAAAAGCCAGCAGATCACGATCATGATCACGATCATGATCACCTTCATGACCACCATCATGATCACGATCACGACTATCCCGAGCATCCACATCCACCTCCGCACTACCATGACCATCACCACGAGCACTATCCCGACCATTATCCGGACGCTTATCCTTCCTATCCGGATGTCTCGTATCCAGAACTTATATACGATGATCACCATCATCATCATCATCACGTGGAGCCGCCACCACCGCCTCCGCCGCCGCCACCACCACCAACTACGCCACCACCACCTCCACCACCGCCACCACCGCCGCCAGAGCCCCGTGTGAAAAAGTACAGTTATTTCTACATTGGTCGCAAACTCTGGTACATACCGCTGTACTTCACCGTGTGGTTCAGCTTCTACATTCTGTGGCTGATCATCAAGTCCATTGGCCGGCACAAGGTCAACTTGCCAAATCACTACGTCACGCGGCGCAGTTTGCCCGACTATACGCAGCAGAGTAGGGATGAGTACATTAACGATATGACGGTTAAGGTGCTGGAGCAAATAGATAACTTTAAGCAAAAGTATTTGAACTGATAATTGATGCTACAAACTAGTTACGGCTAATAAAACACGTATTTTTTATAGACTCATCTTGTGTTTGATTTGAATGTTAAATTTTGGCGCGCAGCTAAGTTGGCAGCGCCAAGCCAGATGATTTTACTAAATAATCGATAACAGACGCGATTACAAATTTGTAACGCAGACGGTCACACTTTGTGCAAAACAGGCACATTGGCTTGCAATTTGTTTACGTTTGGTTTTTTTGCTGAAAGTATTTATAAAAACAATCCGCCAAGATGTCGTATATGCTGCCGCATTTGCACAATGGCTGGCAAGTGGACCAGGCCATACTTTCAGAGGAGGATAGAGTCGTGGTAAGTAACCAGCCTCAGCACGATTTGTCTTTGGCCAGCGGCGTCTCAGAAATCTGTCTATTAACACATGCCAACTATTTAGGTCATACGTTTCGGCCACGATTGGGATCCGGCGTGCATGAAAATGGACGAGGTAATGTACAGCATTGCCGAGAAGGTCAAAAACTTTGCGGTCATCTATTTGGTGGACATCACCGAGGTGCCCGATTTCAACAAAATGTACGAATTGTACGATCCCTGCACGGTCATGTTCTTTTTCCGCAACAAACACATTATGATTGATTTGGGCACGGGCAACAACAACAAAATCAACTGGCCGCTGGAAGACAAACAGGAAATGATTGACATCGTGGAGACGGTGTATCGTGGTGCACGCAAAGGTCGCGGTTTAGTGGTCTCGCCTAAGGATTACTCCACCAAATATAGATATTAAGTCCTAGGTTGTTTAATATTCATCCATGTATATAATTTAGGCTTTATAAAAATGCTCTCGGCAATTCTTGACTGTCACCCGAAATTGAAACGTCTTTAGTCTTGGCAACTTTTGTGTATATTTTTCTTTTGGTTTATTTTTTCATTTTTGTTTTTTGTCACATTTCTCAATAATATTGCTAACATTTACATCAATTTGGTTTTTGTTTTCGTTTTTATATATGTATAACATTTAACTAAGTTGTTTTAATAGCTCGTTGGCTTCATAACTGTATTTAATAGTATATTTTTTCTCAATTGCTTTCATTTCTCATGCTTTTCGTCAGTTTTTTGTTTTCCAATTGTCTGATTTAAATTTAGCTAAAGGTACATACATGATAATGGAAATTAGAAGTTGGATTGTGTGAAATACTTATAGGAGAATTGTATTAGTACAAAAGTATAAAAGAAAACGCCATAACACAAAGAGTTACGAGTTTAAACAAATAAATATTTTAAAATTAGTTCTAGAATTTCCCATGCATGTTGAACCATTTCCAATACATTTTTATATATTTTGTTTTTCTTTTATTATTGTTCATTTAATACAACAGCTCGGTTTTTTTTTTTTTTTTGGGTCTTATTTTGTAATAAGCTTAGGTTTAACAATTGGTTCTGCTACAATTTTTTTTACTTATACAACTTAGGTTTGCTTTTTATTTGTTTCTTGCTTTTCTCTTTAAATATATATGTATATATTTAGCTACATTATTAGTTAATATATATTTATTTGCTTATTTGAAACAAATTTAACGCTACAATCGTTTTGAATTTTCATTGACTTTTATTTTTCCTCCTTTCTTCAGCATATAACCAACAATTAAATATTTATATGTAAGTATATGTTTTTGTTTTTGTTGATTTAATTTTTGATATACCATTTCCTAGGCGCCTGTTGAGTTGATTTTCCATCGTATAAAATACTTACTAGTATTCAAAAATATTTAAATAGGGCTTGATTTACACTTATGCAATAGGATAGGTACAAATTAGGCTCAGGCATGTGAGAAAGTCTCTAATAGGTTTTCCTTTTCTTCATCTTCGTTAAATTTCTCCCCACACAAAAACGACAAAATGCAGCTCTAGTTTAATTTCATTATTAGAAACATATTCTTTATAATAATTTTTGTATTTTGATTTCAATTTTGTGGTTGTTTATTTTTTTGCTTTGTTTTGTTTTTTATTTTTGTTCAAAAATACAAGTTATTATTATTTGTATTCTTTATATAATTTCCATATATGCTATAACTTGTTCTCACTTGTGGAGCAAATGCATTTTCATAGAAAAATAGAGATGCGTAGGTGGGATGAGTTAGGAAATTGTTCATACTATTTAAACATTTGTTTAAGTAACGCTATATATTTTCGTTTTGCTTATATTTTCACTTGACAATTACTAGTTTTTAATTGTATTTTTTTTATAGTATGTTTCAACAATTTGCCTTTAATTTGTCTCTCAAGTACGAAAAGATTGTAGAGTAGAAGAATTTATGTGTGGGAAATGTTAAATTTGTGCCAAGTATGGAAAGTTATAAAATTAGAAAGTTGACAACAGCTAGTTCGACTAATGCTTATCGAGGTCTTCAAGTTCTCATCTATATATATATATATATATATATATATATATATATGTGTATATGGCTCATGCATATTTAGGCTTTTTTTTGCTGTCAGTGTACATCAGTTTGGTTTAGTTTCTTGTGTGCACAATCTATATAAAATACTAATTTACAATACTTCAAGTATTTGATTTTATTTTGTATCATTATTATTTTTTGTTTAATTTGCTGTTGGCTGCTGTTTAAGACACTAGTAGAAGAATGTTTTTATCATTTTCGAAATAAGGTGAGGGAGACTGATATCTGCTGCTGGCTGCTGGCAAACTACATAGTACTATATAGAAATATATATTTATATATGTATAGTGTATATGTATATGTATAAACATTTGCTGTTGTTACACTCTGGCACACACTTTGCTCACATATATATCTATACATGGTATGTATTTAATAGATAGTGTGAAAAATAAATCCGAGTATCACTACTTAACGTTTAGAGTTCTATTAACAATAATAGACAACAGTCTCTAAGTACGAATACGTTGTTGTTCTTCTGCTTCTGCTTGCATTTTGTGTTCTTTGTTCTTTGTCCTTTCTCTAAACAGATTGGTTTTTATTCTATGTTTTAATACCCAAAAACAATGCACTTTATGCAGTGCATTTGGCTAGCAGCTGTGGCGGCAACCCTGCTAGCTGCGTTGACTACCCTAAAAGTCCGTTGTTAAGCTCTTAAATGGAACTGCTCGCACTGCAGCCGTGGCAACAAACTGGGCTAGAACAGCGTCTCTTTCGACCACTTTCTGCTGCTGCCGGGCAGGCTGGGATCACGCGAGCGCGACTCTTCGCTCTGCCCGTCCTCCACACTGAGCCCATCCACATCCACATCCACATCATCGTTATCATCATCGTCATCGTCGTCCTCATCGGTTGGCAGCCTGATGAGTGGCAGCTCCAGCATCACCGCTGGCATCGCTGTCATCTCGCCGCCTTGGAGGCCCAGATTGTGCGCACTTTTGCTGGCGCCGCCAGCGCCGCCGCCGCGCAGGATGAGCTCCTTCAGCGAGGCGGGCATGCAGATGCTTTGCGGCCTGGTGGCTATCACTGAGTCCGATATGGAGGAGGCGCACGGATCGTGGCCCAGTCTACTGTTGGATGGCAGTTGTGCTGTGTTGTGCTGTGGAACTTGACCCTGCCCGCTGGAACACACGTAATTATTGTCCATCTGTGGACTTGGACTGGAGTGATCCACGCTGATGACCGTTTGGAGGCTGCTGTATTGCGTCTCGCCACCACAACCGGAGGAACTGGCTCCGGCACCGGCAGCAGACGCCACCACATCCAGCATGCCCAGCTCTGTGTTCAGCGTGGAGCACGTATCCTCCTCTGTCGTCGTCGTGGTTGTCGTTGTTGTAGTCGTTGTCGTCTGCGGATCGCTGTGCTGCTGCAGCAGCTGCCCCCGTCGCTGCGGCGGACTCGAGATTACGGCGCCGAAATGCGTCTCCAGCGGCGGCGGCACAGCCGGCGACAGTGCGCCCCGATCGCCGGAGGAGACGCTAATGGTGCGATGTCGCTGCAATAGGGGACGCCGTGGTCGGGCGCCCGTCATGGGCACGCCGCTCAGACTCAGCCGCTTGATGGGCAGCACGACCGCCGGCTGTGGCGCCGGCAGCGGCTTCATCAGTTTGTGCTCCATATGCTGCTCCTCGCTATCGCTGCTCAGCTGCTGCATATCGTCGTCCGTATCGTCGGCGCTCTCCTCCAGCCCAAACACCGAGTCCTCGTCCAAGGAGCGCAGCTCCGAGTCCGGGCACTCCAGCGAGGAGATCTTAAAGGAACTTAGCGAGGCGAGCGGCGCGCGTTTCCCATCCGGCACCGCCACCTGGGGCAGCACCTTGGCCGAAATGGTGCCCAGGCTGGCGCTCGCGCTGCCATTCAGCCGGTCCAGACTGACGGGCGTGCTGTCCACGCTGATGCTGCTCGAGGTGGCCGTGGCGGTGCCCGGCGCAGCCGCATTCGCCGTATACGGGAAGCTGTTGTTGTTGCTCTCCACGTTGCGCTGCAGCTCGACCAGCGTCAGCTTGCGGCGCACGCCCAGACGCAGCTCCTCCGACGGCGAGTCGCAGAAGTGAAAGGCCTGCTGGTGATGGCTGATGGGCGGCGCCGATTGCACGGGCTTGGCCAGCGGCAGGCCCAGCTCGACGGCATCCGCCAGTGCGGTCTGATTGTACGGATACACGTCCACCGTGTCCGCGCTGATCGAGTGTATCTGCTGCTTGCGGCCCGCCTGTGCGCTCTCCGGATCGTAGGAGACAATGCTGTGCTTGCGCTTAATGCTGGGCGCGCTCAGCCCGAGCGGGCTGCTCTTCGTGGGCTCGTGTATGCTGCGCTCGGATGGACACGGCGAGGCCTTGGGCGTCGGCTGGATCACCTGTATGTCCGGATAATAGTAGTCCCAGTTCTCTATGCTCGATGTGCGCGACGCCGTCGACAACTTGCGCTGCAGCGTCGGCGGCAGATTGCTCATGCCCAGCGTGTAGGCGGAGGTGCGGCGCTCCAGGTAGGAGCTATCCGTGCTGCAGCACGTCATCGCGCTGCTGCGGCGCGAATCGTGACCCTGTGTAGTGGGTGGATAGAGAAGGCGAGGGAGGTTTGAGTACGTTTGCGGCACTTCAACTTAAATTAATTTAATAAATGTTTTGAGGTAATTTGGAATTCCATTTCCCCAGGTAGTCAGAGTTGTAGGAGTGAAATTTGCACGTAATCAGCTCAAGACTCTTTTAAGCGTTACATAAATTGCTTGGTTCGTCTATAACAAGGTAATATCAGTATATAAATATATGTCTTGAGAGAAACATATATTTTATATAAATCAATAGAATAGCAAAAAAAAACGCTCTTAGAAGGATCTCCTTGCCCTGCCCGACTAGCAGACACAATTGGCCTTTCCATAAGCCCTCCACGCCCTCGACTCACTCACTCACCGCCATCGGCACGGACAGAAACCCCGGTTTGCTGCGTGTGGAATCTGTGCGCTTGTGCAGCTGCTCCTGTTCGTCGCGGGCGTCCTGCTGCATGTACTCCTCCTGCTCCATTTCGTCCTCCGTTTCTATAAAGTAATCGTCAGTGCCAAAGCTGCCGCCCATGGGATAGTTGCTAAAGATGCGCGACGATTCGGAGCCGCTCTTGCGACGTCCGTGCGAGCCGGGAGCACCGCCGCCGGCCGAGATGGCCGAGTAGGAGAAGCGACGCGGCGGCTCCAGCAGATAGCTATAGCCCACCGGGCCGGGCACACCAACGCCACCTGGAAGATCAACAGCTATGGATTAATTGAGCGGCTGCTGGAGTGACGGCGCCCACCAGGTGACTTACCCACGGAGGCGCAGCGATAGCCGCGATTGAGCAGCGGCGGCGCACTTACGTTGCCCAGGGAGAGCATACGCTGGCGCCGATATACTAATGCATCGTACTCGTCCGGATAGATGGACATGCCGGTGGCGACGATTGCCTCCTGCAGTTCGCGCTCCTCCTCCTCCTGCATGCAGACCGCAGCCACCGCCGCCATTTTGGGATCCTTGAGCACCTTGAGCGTCTCGTTGCTGCTGCTGCGACTCTTCCACACGATCAGGAACACCATCAGGCCAAAGAAGCCGCCCAGCGTGGCCGCAATGCGCACGCCGGTCATCACGTCGTACGTGGCAAAGAACTCCTCACGGACGCGCGCTCGCTCGGCGGCATTTTCCGCATCGGTCAAATTTCGCTCGCCCGGCGGCAGCAGTGGCATATAGGGCGTGGCCGTAACGGGGGCGTGTGCGTGTGCGTGTGCGGGTGCGGAGCTGGTGGCGGCGGCAGTGTTGCTATTGTGATTGGAGTGCGCCGGCGGTGCCGGTGATGCGGCTGCGGATGCGGATGACAATGATGGCTCGTGCGCGTCGGGATCAACAAGGGCGGCCAATTGAGGGTTCCTGTGGTTGTTATTGTTCTTGGATGCACGGCTGGTGCGTTGCAGTTGTTGTGGCTGGCCTCGAGCATGACTAACGGGTGTTGTTGTTGTCGTTGTGCTTGTTGCTGCTGTTGTGGTTGCAGTTACAGTTGCTGCCGCTGCTGCTGCTGTTGTTGGTGGTGCTTTTGCTGTTGACGGCGTTGCTGCAGACGACGGAGCACGTCGTGAAAGTTTGGCCATCTCTATTGAAACATTGTCTGCAAAGAAATATGTTTAAAAAATAAAATATGAATATGCATTTGAATTTAGCAACTTAAATTAAAAAGCGCTGCCAGCTCAATGCACAGCTATTGTGAACTTCACGGCGTTGCCAGAAATGCACACAATTGGCATAATTTCGATAATAAGAGAGGGAGTAAAGTCAAAATAATATACTATTTCATATAAGTTTTAAATGTTCTTATACTTTTCAGGAATATAACGTAAATAAAACGTAGCGCTATGCATTTTAGCTGCCTCAGCTGCTTTTCCCCACCCTTAAAAGTATGCTACGCTTTAACGCGCTTAGGCAAATAAACTGGGAAGCCTCCCTCCGGCATTTCCAATCTAGTCACGGCTGGTGCTGGCAGCCGCCTCCCACAGCAATTAAAAACCCATAAACTCTTGCATTTCTTGGCGCATTCTTCAAAAGCACGGCAAAGTTTTTTAATTGTTTTTTAGCGCTTTCATTTCACATTTTTGCGCCATGCAGAAATTCCCTTTTGGGAAATTACTTGGTAAATTTTTCAACATTTTGCTGAAATGAGTAAATTAAAGTTACATTCATATATTTACGGGCGTGTGAGAGGGAGTCCATTACATCCTTGGATTTTCAACAAGTTGCACGCTCAATAATTCAGAAGGACGAATCGCCTGTTGCCTGCTGCCTGTTCTTTGTCCTCCGCTGCCCGTTGGCTCATTGTCATTGGCAGCCAGTTGGTGAGCTGCACACCCCGCACACCTACACACACCACCTACCCCCCCCCCCCCTTTCCGTTCAGTTGCCACCCATCTAATTGTTCGTTTTTGTATTGACAGCCGCGCAGTTGCGGAGCTGCGCTCTGTTGAATTTTCTATCCGAGTTGTCTTTTTTTTTGTTGCCTTCAATTTGCTCTCTTTCTTCTTTTTTTTTTGTTTTATGTAGTTATTCCATTTTGTGTATGTGCCGCACATCTCGTCTTTTATATTCGTTCTGGCCAAGGACGCGCTGGCCATCAGTCGCCACGAAATGTATTATTGTAAAAGTTTTTGGTCTAATGTGCGCTCCTTTACCTTGGTTCACTTTTCTTCGTATTCTTTATGTATTATTTCTTTTTTTATTTTTTTCGCTCTGCTTTTTACAGCTTGCTTTTTGCCATTTTTTTTTTCCATTTTTAGATTGCTTGGGCAGACAAAAAAAGTTTTAATGGCTATTATGCATTGGCCATAATTCGTGTTCTTTTTCCCTGTGCAGCATAATGAGGCGCAAATGTGAAGTGAAATTGCAGTCTAAGCACTTTCAAGTGATTTTTAATGACTTTTCAGTTCTTTTCGGTTTTTCTTTTTGTGAGCTGTTTTCAGATTGTTTGGTTTGCTTTTAATAGCTGTTTTGCTTAACCCAAATGCCAAATTTGTAAGCGAATAAATTGGCAATAAACTAAATTAAATTGTTTGTAAACGGAGAAGTTAAGGATATCGTGATTTTGAGCACGAAGCTAACGAAATTGTTTTCATGGAGAAAATGTAAAAATCCGTAAAGGGCTTAATAATGGTAATACAAATTTTGTAAACAAACAGAAAAGTCTTACCCCATTCTTCAGAAAACGCCAAATTTTTAAACATCTGGCAACGCAAAATCTAGCAAAGTTCTCACTAATTTGCTTAAAATAGAATTCTGTTCGATTTTTTTTGTTATTCAAATATGAAACTTACAATCAACGCTTAATTCAATTTTTATAACTTTATATTAATCTATGTTACGTATATGTATATTATATTTGAGATTATTGCTTAGAAACTTAAAAGCTGTAATCTTAAAAGATATACTCAATATTGCTATCTTTTTAAACTTATTCAATTTATTTTATTTAAAAACTTAAAAATCCCTCTTCGTTCACATAACAATATCAATAGCTAAACACAAAGCCTGAGAAACTTCCCTAAGCAAACGAAACCTCTTTTTTGCTTCAGGGAATTCGGGTTTTTGGTACTTTTAATAAGTTGCAGCTTCCGTTGAGTATTGTCTGATACCCATGCACACATACATATACATACATATATACATATATGTATATGTGTATACATGCACGTAACATCACGCCCCGGACAAAGTGTTGAAGATACTTGTTTGAACAAATTGATGGATTACCGAAGCTCTCGGGGACTTAGGGTAGGTTGCTTAGTTGGCCGCTTACACAAAACTGATAATTGCGTTTAGCTGGTTCAAGCAAAAGTTCAACAGCACACCAGTGGAGAATGAGGGGAGAGACAGAAAAAAGGGAGATAGGCAGAAAAGGCAATGTATAGAATAACATTAACATTAACGATGTTGGCGCATTGAAAGTGTATATCAACACCATATCGATGTCAAGGCGATGTGTGGGAAAATGAGTCGGAAAATGGTCAGCCAGGCTAGCCGCAGTCGAGCAACATGTTGTTGTTGTTGTTGTTGTTGTTGTGCAGCATGATGAATGATTGCGGTTAGACAGCGGGGCAAATTCAACGGCAACGGCAAACACGCTGACAGGCGGCCTCAACTTGACTTGGCACACGCTGCGTATGCGTAATGTGTGTATTTGGGCGTATCGTGTGCGAGGACTACGGCGGAACAATAATTCATCAATGTTAGCCGTATGTGTATACGACAGCAACAACATGTGTGTGTGCGTTTTTTTCTTCTGTGCAGTTGTTGCCACGGGCAATTTTTGCCTTTTAACACAGCCAAAATGAAATTGACGGCAAATCAATTGAAGTTACATACAAGCACAAATACATGCACACACACATAGCTATTATATATTTATAAATGTGTGCATGTGTGGCTGGCCAACAATATGCCTATTGTTGTTGTGCGTGTGTGTGTGTGTGTGTGCGTTGCATATTTGCCGCATCGTATTCAGTTGTGCTTTGAGTTTTGGCTTCGACAAAGAAATCATGCATGTGTATTGAGGCGGATAGAATAAGTAAAAGTTGTAAATACACTCCAGGACATTTGTATAGCAACTGTTTAAAATAAGCTTAAAATGTATATTGAAATTGATTGTTTGAAGCTTGGGCAACTATAAATGATCATAGTCGTAAAATTCGAGCAAGTTGAAAAATTAATATTTCGCTAGTTGAACTGTTTCTAGTCAATTGCGCCGCATTAAAAACAGCCCGACAACCATATAACCAACGAATATATTTACCTACCCTATAAGCCGCTTTCAAAAGCATTAAGCAAATGAAAATGAAAATTATAATGAAAATGGAAAATGGAAAATATGCTTAACGCATAATTTTCGATGCGATATGCTAGCCGCTTATTTTGTTTTTAATTAATTAAAATGTCTGATAAGCTGCTAAAATGATTTGAATTACAAATTGTTTGCCTCAAGATGTTTATATATTTTTTTTTGATGGGTTGTGGGGGCTTGGCTTTAAAGAGCCTCAACTCATCGGAAGTACCAGGCTCAAATTTGTCCGTGTGTCTGTCTGTCCGCCTGTCTGGCTTATTAGCGTGTGTTTTGTCTATGCCCTGTTGGGACTTGGCGCCAGTTTCTGTGGCTGCCCGCCGCCCCTTCGTCTCCGCGGCCAACAAGCGTGCGCCATTTAACAAACATTTTGTTAATCTGCTACACTTGGCAGCCACACGGCCATGAGGATCTCTATTGGCTGTAGCTGTGTGGCTCCCGTTCCGCCCACGTCCTTGCCAGCGCACATCCTTGCTCACGTTGGGCGCGTTGTTACTGCTTATTGTTGTGCTTTTATTGTTATAGCCATGTTTTTTGTTATTTCATTTGGCGGCATTGTTAGCCGCGCTCGCTACGCCCACGACCCCTTGTGAGGGCCTGTGTGGGTTTGTCTGTTCATTTGTATTTTTTGTATACCCTGTACAATGTAAAAAGGGGTTTGCTGCAGGTGTATGTAAGACTTTAAAAGCTAGACGGAAATAAAACTATATAACATAGAAAATATGAATTCCCCCCGACCATAATTTAATTTTAATTCTTAAATATTTAATCACGAACCCTTATATCGATAAATATCGCTTTGATAGTCCAGTTTTCATTGAGCATATTTTTTAAAAAATTAAAAAACTTGTACTTATGTGTATTTTTGTACACAATAATGTGTGTTAGATAAATACAGGGTATCTACTCATCGGGTACATACGAACAGAGCATTCTCTCTTGATGGTTGTTGTTGTTGTTTTTTTGTCTTTAATGCTAAGCGTTTTACGTTTATGAGCACGAGTCAGACAGAGGCAAGCATTAAGGCCATGGCCCCTCCCCGTGCCACGCCTTTCTTTGCATCATTTATTTCATTTCAAATGTTGCCTTAAAAGTAAACTGAAATATCTTTTAAATTGCATTCGTGTTTTCGTCGTTGTTTTTGCTGTTGTTTAGCGACGCACAAATTATGCGCTTAAAGTCAAGTTTTTGGCCATTTGTGAAATTCGATTTTGTGCCCGGAATGTGTCACGTCTTGCATTTTGGACTACTTTTAATATTTTCTCGAATATTTAACAGCAGAACGTGCTCAGCCTTGCCAACGACGATGACACAGGATAGCAAAGGATATTACATGAGTTCTGGCCTGTGGCACTCAATGTTCATTTGCCTGAGCTGCTGCCAAGTACAAAATGACTTTTGGCCTCTGACCAATCCTCCCCCTTCGCAACAGCCCCAAGTCAAGTAGCAAATGGCTTTACTTCTGCTCAGTTTACGCATTTTCACATTTTCACATATTGTTGACCTGCATTTTCCGCCGGTTCATAATTCACTGTCAACTTGTATATGGATTTATTGCTTAATCACTTGGAAGACCACAGATAAAATTGGGCACACATCGATTGTCTGCCTCGTTTTGCGTTTCTGTAAATCACATATACTTTTAATATACATATGCTTATACATAAATGGAGATATATTTGTTTGCGTAATGAGTTCAATTTGTAAGCAAAGCCAAAACCTAAACAACAACAATTGATGAATTATCTTTAGTATAATTGGGTTAACTAACATTTAATTTGTTATTTATAGGGGTGACGTAACAAAAAAAAAACATGAAGCTTTACTCAAATGTTAAAAAAGTTATCGCCAAAATTATTTTAAAATTTTACCCTGAATAATCCCACATAAGCTTGGCTATCTTAAAATTTGGTAACTCCATCAAATCTGAATCTATTTGGAAAATGAATGACTTTGTCTTCCTGGCTTAGCCTCTATATCAATTCTGCACCAGAATTGTCAGTCAAAATTCATGTAATTTAAAAAATTGTACCGTAATCTTCCTTTTAGTTCATCATTTTACCTTTAGTTTAAGTGTGCGTTTAAATCGGGAATCAGAATTTTCGGTCCAACTTAATGTAGAAATGAAACCCTGGAAACCCTTTAATTTTCCAAGACTGAAAATCCATTAATACTCTCATAATTGTTCTTGTTTTTGCTTATTCTTTGTATTTTCCGGTGTTTACCTCAAATTTATCAAACTTATCTAATTAAATGCTCCACTGTGCTATTTTCAACAAATATTTGCATTGTCTATAATGCAAATTTGGTTTGAAAATATTTTATTGACTTTTGAGAGCTGTTTTACTGTTTGCGTTAAGCAAGCAAAACAAGTGGATAAATTGTAGACAAAGTCTGGCACCGGAAGTTCAGCTATTAAGGAGTGAAATATTTTGGTTAATAATTTTTAACTATGTGATAGGAGAGGAAGATGCATATTTTAAAGCGTTACACAATTTGTGATATAAAATAATAATGTGAAAAGCATTATAATATTACGTTGGCTTGCATTATTTGATATTTCTACAGGGCATCCAGTAGCCTGACATTTAACACTAACACTGTAAATTGGGTTAATTTCGTAACCTTTAACCCAGTTTCATCACAAACAAAATAAACCTAATTAATGGTAAATACATTTTCCAAGCATTTCCCTGTAAGCCTGCGCCCCCCCATAAACTTATGTCTCATAGACTAAAGGGCAATTAGCGAAGTGAAAAGCCACAAGATGGAACACACGCTGAAAATGCCCGCACAGAGCATGTGAAAAAGTCTAATTAAGAAGTAATTTAAAACAATTTTGTATGTGTGACAGACAAATTGGTGGGTTGGCCGGCGGCAGGGCAAAAATGTCACCCGAATTGGATTCAATAAGGACAATAATGTCACTCAAACCAACGCGTTGGTCCTGTGGGGCTGACAGCGGGTCTGGCTGTCCTTGGTGTCCTGAGCTGTCCTGCGATGTCCTGTCTGTGTGCTGGCCGTCGTGTAGCTAGACAAAAGGCGTCTAGACAAATTTATAACGACTTTTGTTAGCCCTGTTGTTGCCAGCAGCATTCCAAGCATTCCTTTTTATTTTGGCCAGCTTACATTTTGACATGAAATTGACAAGTGTGGGCCATTTTATATAGTATAAATGTGTGTGAGCGTGTCAAGAGTCGAGTGTTAATTAAATGTTGTGCCAGTGCCAGTTAATTTGCGTGCTAAAAATAAAAGTATGGCCACATGACGTATACGTAATTTACTTGTACTTGCCGCTTGGCTGTTACCCCTTCGCGGTGTGTGTGTGTGTGTGTGTGTGTTTGTGTGTGTGGCAGCTGCCGGGCGACACTTGACTTTTGTTTTTATATCCTTAACAGCGGCGTAAAAGTGCCAAGTAAAGATGTACAGTATTGTATAATAAAAGCGCCACAAAGTATGCAATGTTTTTGCAATGCACACACACACCCAAGCTCGGAGACAGGCAGGCAGGAAATAAACGTCGCTTGAGTTAACAATTACTGACACCATTAAAGTTTTGTGCTGCTGCCACGCCCACACCGCCCAACACCTACTGGCACGCCCAGCAGCAGCGCCTTTGTCTAGAGGCTGTCATTATAGTTTTTCTGTTCATTTTTGTTCTTCTGCTGCTGCTGCTGCTGCTTTGCCACAGCTGCTGTCGTTGTCATTGTTGCTGCTCCTGTAACTGTTGCTGTTGTTGTAGTTGCTCCCACTGCCGCTGACATCTTGTCTTTGTTTTGGTGTGTGTGTGTGTGTTAGTGTGTGTGTCATGTGCCTGGCACAGATTGCACATTGTCCGCATGCTTGCCACATATTTTATGTGGTTTTTTACTCACTACTCAAGGCTCTAAGAAGGGGTGTCTAGAATTTATAAAAACAAAATTAGACAGCAGTTTACAGAATGCAATAGAAAATGTCCATCAATCTCGTTCTCTAATTCTCTCCCTCTCTCTTACTATGTAGAGAACAACGGATTTAATAAAGAGAAGACCCAAAAGCTTTCGGATCTTTTAGCAATAAAATATCACTCTTAATACTTTTTCGATTTTGAAAAGTATATATTTTTAGTAAAAAGAAACTTGAGAATTCATAAAAAGAAAAAGAGAACGACGAAAAATATAACTCCCTAAGACCCAACAATATAGAAGTCTGTATATCTAAAAATACCCAAGACGAAAATAATCTTAAAATTAAAAAATTGTGTAAGCCAACTTTTTACACAGGTTTCGATATTTTTGTTAACTGTAATAGTTACATATATTAGCGCTTATGATTGATGCAAAAATATAAGACTCTAAAATTTCATATTTTAAAAAGGAGCTTCACAAATCCTTAGAGCGAATAAGTTGAATGAACATAATTCTATTATACAACAGCTCTTATAGACAAGTCTGTTTTCTATGGCTAAAGGCCATTTCACAGTCCAGCACACACTTCTAACACATATTTGTGTGTGTGTGTGTGTGTGTTCCAGGGGTGGTCAAGTTTTTGTCATGACAACTTATGGCCAGCTCATGCAAACGACTCTTAAAAAGAAACTTTTGGCCAAATTGCGCAAATTGCTGTCGGAAATGCGCTTTGATTCAATGGCCACAGGCGGGCACTCGGCAGACTCGACCTGGGCGCTGACTGGATGGCCATATCTTAAACTTTTAGCAGGCCAAGTAATTTAAAAGTCCATTCGCCGGAACGTGTTGCCCCGCGCCGTACCCTGATGCCCAAATGGGTGTTTATCATAATGCCACCGCCTGTCGAGTTGCAAGTAGAGGGCGAGACAGAGAGAAAGGGAATGAGAAAGAGAATGTTGCATGCTGCAGCTGCTGCCATTAACCTATTAAAAATCCCCTGAACAAGAACCGGGGCACGTAGACGCAACCGGGCCCGCCGCAAACGTAGCGCACACAGCACGTAGCCACTTCCGTTGAGCATGCCCAGCAGGCAGTTGGAGGAGCAGGAGCAGGAGGAGATGCAGCAGTAGAACGCTGGGCAGTCAAGCAGTCGAGCGCACAGAAGCTGACGGTAGCCTCAGTTTGGCCATTGCGCCAGCGCCATTAAATCAGAGTTAACAACTGCTGCCGGTTTCCTGTTTGTCTTGGGCCCACTACTTCGTGTTCATGGTGCTGCAGCAGCAGCAGCTGCAGCAGCAAGATTAAAATTGCAGCAACAGCTTTCACTTTGGCGAGCTGTTTGCTGCGCGACTGACTCGCCAAAAACAATTATTTGCATAAATACGTACGCTGAGTGAGCACACTTAATATTTATTCTAAAGCCAACGGCAGTGGCAACACAGACGCACAGATTAAATACAACAACTGACACACACACACACACAAACAAAACGGAATAAATTTTAGCTGCAACTGTCAGCTGGCGCCATCTAGCGACCGTTGCCATCAAGTGCAATGGCAAAGGAGCGACAGGCACAGTGATTCCGAAGCGCTCAACCTCAATCTCAATGCTTGGCGGGCATTTAAAGACTTCACATGGTTTAACGCAAGCTAAATGAAGTTTTCATGGCTAATAAACATGCCTCGAGCTCTGTTAATATTAACTTTTTAACAGTAACTTTCACAACAGCAGAAAAAAAAGGAAATCAAAATTACTCAGCAATATCAGCAGTAATAGTACCAATAGTAATAGTGACAGCAATAGCAAAAGTATGCGTAATAATAGCAGTAGCAATAAAAGTAGCAGTAACACTAAGAGTTACAATAGAATTTTGACATGTAAGTCTCTTTCTCCCATATCTCAAACGCCCATAACTTAGTCAAATTCGAACCGATGTTTGATGGCATTTTGTTCATAGGTTGTGGTCTAGATTGATTCTGCATTTAAAATATATTCATTTTTGAATATACAATTTTTTTTCATTTTT
The DNA here is from genome assembly GCA_035047465.1 of Drosophila sordidula. Classification (NCBI taxonomy): domain Eukaryota; kingdom Metazoa; phylum Arthropoda; class Insecta; order Diptera; family Drosophilidae; genus Drosophila; species Drosophila sordidula. The sequence goes on from JAWNPQ010000106.1 coordinate 723,633, forward strand.
TATGTAAAAAAAAGCATGTACTCCCCCCTTACTCATTTTCAAAAAATATTTTTTTTCAAATTTTAGAAATGCAAATTAAAATTTTTAATCGATTGTGATTGTCATAATTAGTATAAAAAACAACATTAAAACCGATTCTGAGGTGGTCAAATTTTTTGTCAAAAATCATGCAAAAATTAACAAACATTTTGACAAGTAAAGCTCTCGGATCCATAGCTCTCATATTTCAAACGTCTATAACTTTGTCAAAAGTGAACCGATTTTCATTTTTGATGGCATTTTGTTTATAGTTTGTGGTCTAGATTGTTTCTGCATCTAAAGTATATTCAAAAAAAATTTTGGGGCGTTCTATGCTCCGGGATATCAAGGTCGCAATCTTGGAGAGGGGTATCGAACAATCTACATACCAAATTTGGTGACTCAAGCTTTAATGTTGTTGGAAACATTCACTTTTTACCGATTTTCTATTATCATGTTATCGATTTTTGAGCCTCCTAGAAGGTGTGGCACAAATATCTTAAAACTTTGTCTGACGCTGGAATACACGACTACGTATTCCTAGCTTCAATAGCGACGAAACAGGCGAACAGACGGACATTGCACAAACCCAGTGTACTCTGTTCACTTTGTGAACGAGTATAAACAGTCACATTAACAGGAAAGTGGTAGTCTCATTAAAGGTATCCACAGTGTCTTAAGGCCCTGGCAGCAAAAGCTTGCCTACAAAGCAATTGGCTCTTAGATTTTAATTTGAAGCTAGCTCTATACAAATAAATAAAATAAATATCCACGCTAATAAAAACGAATATATTCGTATATTTTTGCCACATTCATCTCCCCCAAGCACACGCAATGAATCACTGTGCGTGGCCAGCCAGCGCTCCCTCGGCCACCTGTTGTCGTTGTTGTTGCTCTCGCTGTCGCTGCTGTCGCTGCGTGAGTCGCTGCTGTCAGTCAGTTGCTGCTGCAGTTGCTCCATGCTATTTCCGTAGCCCCCATCGACCCGTCGCCCCCTCGCCCGTTGACCGTCGCCTCGCTGCCAGCTGGGGCACATTTTCATTTTGTTTCGCAATTTGATTTCATTTCGCTTTGCTAGTTGCTTTGTGCTCGTATTTGTCTGTTTTAACGGTATCTTGTTTTACACTTTGTAATTAAATACTTTAAGTGATTTTTCACGTTGTTGCTGGTTAATTGACAAAATGCGACTAAGTGCGCGAAGATTTACAACGCTTTTATTTTTGTCCATTGTCTGCTGTTAAAAGCGTTTTTGTATTTGTCTTGAATTCCTCCTGATAACATTTTTTTTTGCTTCTTCCATTTCCGTATCTTTGGTTAACAATTTAGCACATTTACAGAAGGAATATTATTTTAGTCATGGTTTAAATATTCGAACTGTTTCCTAAAAATATGTAATTTTGTCTTACGATATTTGCAAATTTTGTTGTTGAAACTAAAAACGGGTTTTGATAAAACGGATTTTAGGGGTGATTTTCATGTCGAATATTTGTTTCGTTGACCTGTTAATTTATTCATATTATAGATTAAAAATTTATTTTTATTTTATAAGAGTACTTTTTTCGATAAATAACCAAGCATTCTGTGTTGTTCCTACTTGTTTATATTTTTCTTGTTGTTATCATTGTTGTTGTTATTGCTGCTGTTGTTACTCGCGTGCCTAAAAATAATGCCACTATATAATGTGCACGACTTTATTCTGTTTATTGTTGGCGCGCGGGCTTTTTGTTTAGTTTATCTATGTGAATAATTGTTGTTAGCTGTCGATTGTTGATTGTTTTAGTTGCCTTGGCTATATTTAATGCCCAGGATTGAAAAAGTACGTATGTACAAGGCAGACGCGTGTTTGATATAGATTAGATAAGAATCGGGGCGTCACCAAAATATTCAGAGACAATGTGACAATTTTATGGAGTACAGAGAATCAAAATTAGCCAAGACTAGAAAAGAAATAATAAAAGGTACAATATATATAAATCATTTTTATAAGAACTGAGTAATTTGAAATAAATAGTAATTAGTCTTGAGTAGTCTTGAGTCAGAAAAAAATAAAAATTAAATAAGAAAAATAAAATGTATCTGGTAAATTTAGTATCGGTATCAATAGCTAGAATAAGTATATAAACTTTGAGCTGAACAATTTAAGAAATGCAAAGGGAACATTTTCCTAAATAAAGTATTTTTTATAATTGAAATAAAAAATCGGATGTCGATAGATCAAATTACACATAAATGCAACTTACAGCAGCTAGTAAGCAGCGAGCAACTGATAATCGGATAAAGCGAATCAACTTTTTAAGCAGCAACTTGCTGCTACTGCTACTTGTAGCATTATCTGATTGGTTTGGGGCTCCCAACTTGGAAAACACACTTCAATACACTTGATATATATGTGTATACATATATAATTGTATCCAAGCGTGAATACCCCGGGGAGCTACACGGGCTACGATTTCAATGGCCCGCCTCCCAGAACGTGCTACAATTCCACACTTGCCCAAACACACACACACACACACATACACATACAACTGAGGGCACACTAATAAATACTCAACAGTTGCACATTTGAAAATTTGAGTAGGGAATGTATAAAAAAAGGTCAGAGCAACTGAATAGAGAGGAGCGAACACAGAAAGAGATAGAGCGAGAGGGAAAGAAAGCGGAAGAGTGTGTGTGTGTTTGAGAGAGGGGGAAGGGAGGGGGAGGGGGCAGAGAAGGAAAGAGAGAAAGAAATTTTATATTCCTTTTGCGCCAATTTTTTTCAATGCAACCACAAACAACTTTTTGCTCAATGTGCCGCACAACTGGCTGTGTGTGTGTGTGTGTGTGTCTGTCTGTGTGTGCATGTATGTGCGGTTTTCATATAATTGCCAGCCAGGCGCACAGAACTCTCAGATAGCTGCGTAGGCGCCGCTGCTCATAAAACCGAATTTCGGCATGTGTGTGTAAATTCCTGTGTGTGAGTGTGTGTGTGTGGGGCTGTGCCTCTGTGCCTGCTTATTAATACTTAAACGCTACACACACACAAAATGCGCACATTGAATGCAAGTGAAAACTGAAGTTTCGCCTGGCACAAATTGTCAGAGTAAAACCCACAAAGCTCACATGGAAAACTCAAAGTTAATGGCGTCCCACACACTTTTCACAGTTTTTCCCCAATCCTCTCTGCGCAGCATTCGTGTGAAAAACTTTTGCACTCTACCCCCGCAGGCAAGTAGTTAAGTAGTTTTGTTTGGCAGCCTTGTTATCTTGAGTTTTTCTTCACGTTGTTGTTGTTGCTTGAGGAGGCGTATCATAAGCCTTTCTTAATTCGCTAAAGGAAAACACCAGCAGGACGGCCGAATAGACGGACGGACTCCTAAAAGTGATGGTAAAAATAGTGCACAAAAAAGTACAAATACTTTAAAATACTTTCTGCGTTCAATTGCTTCCTTTTATATCAAAATCAAGAGTTTTTTGCATTTAAATTACTCCTTGAAAAATAAAAATATAAATTAAACTGCATTTTAAAATATTAAGGGTCCTTTCAAATCCCTTAAACACTGAATCAAAAGCCAAGAAAGATATATAAAAAATCTGTACTTTTTATATTACAAAATCAATATTTATACGTTGTTTCACCTACTTACTTCCTCTTTTGAAATTATTAGTTTTAATTTAAAGTTACTTTCTATTCTAAGTAGTTTTCTCTAGATATTCAATATTGTGCCTAACAAAGCTTAATTTGAATAATTTTTAAACTTTGAAGTATCCAAAGAAACCAAAAGATTATAAAGATTATTTACTGTGCATTTATGCTGTATACTTATTATGAGAACAGCAACAACAATTTTAGCCAGGTTTGGCGAAAGAAGTTTGCACAAGTTGTTCTTATAGTAGGTATATATATGCGATATAATTGCAAACGAGGACAGGTAAAAAGAGGATATGTGTATGTGTGTGTATGTGTATGTGTTAACGTGGCACACGTTTCCTTTTTAATTAACTTTACAGCATCGACAGCAGCAAACAAAAACAACCACAACAACTGCAACAACGGCAGTTGCAAAAACTTATTTAATTAAAATTCGCCATTCAAGCAGCTAATTAGATTTTTTTAAGCGTTCTGAATGTTGCTGTTGCTGTTTTTAGCGCCTGGCCAATTGTCGTTAAACATAATTTTTGGCGAACTGGCCGTAAATAGTTATAGTTGGCGCTATGTTTGCCTGAATATGGGCTGCGGGTTCGTGTTGAGTTTCAGTTTTAGCCAGCATAAATTAACATACATTTTCCGACTACAACGATAGCAAAATCGATGGCACTGCAACAAATTAATATGATTAATTGGCAGGTAACAACAACAAAAATAAAATAAAATGTTAGAACATTCAATACGACTGCACCATACTCTGCTCTAAGTGTAAAAACAGGAAAAAAAGGTATAAAATAGTAGCTCGAAAACTGTAGCCAGAATAGTGAGAAAGTGACTCTACCCTATTTTATTGAGTCCTAAAAAAAACTTTAAAATTTCTTTAAAAACTCTACAAGAGAAATTTAACTTGTTTATATGTTTTCCAAATTTTAAATAAATATATATCAATATCTGGCGCTGGTTTATGTTTCAAATGTAAAAAAAATGAATAGTCAAAATATTGACATTGACAGATGTCGGACATTACTCATAACCAATATACCCATTTATTCACTCAGTCAACAGAGCATAAAAACTGGCTACAGTTTGGCCAAAAACCTGTGTCCCCAAAAACCCAAGCCCCAAACCAATATACAATGCCAAATGTTGCCCCCACACAGAGCTCCACCGAAAAGCACAATCACTGCCTTCCACGTTGACAGCGCGGCTTTTCAGGTAGCCAGGAGGTGGGGGCGGGCAGGGAGGGGGCTTGTTTGGGCCATGGCAGGACCCACGCCCCGCAACTATGTAACGTGTTTGTTCGAGGCTACGCGCGGTTTCATGGGCGCTAACTGGACACAGCGCCCCGATTCTGAATCTGATTGACACAGCGCGTGCAAATTGATGGCGACAGTTGGCCAGGAGCAGATGGTTAAACGAGGCGGGAGGAAGGCAATGTTGGCTAGAGGTGGTTAGCAGGCAATTTGAAAAACGCTCTGGCTAACGGCTTTAAAGTGGACAGCAGCTGCACCTATAAAGTTACCTGAAATTAAACATCAGAGCATAAATGCACTTACGAACTTAACGTGGTGTATTGGCGAATAATTAGGACGTGGCAAATAGGGCAAATATAGCTAACTGACCTTCAATAACGGGTTATCAAATTTTTGAAAATTAAAAATATATTATTTTTCCCAATATGTAATATAGTCAGGTTTCAGTAAATTGTCAATTAAAAAATAAAATGAATTCAATTCGTGTGCTCGTCCCGGCAAAATTATAGAGTAAGGTCAAATAACCCAGTTGTTTATAATATGAGAGACTGACGATGGATGGAAAGAGCTTATGAAGATTATACTATATATTCCGAAATAAATGCGATGCATATTTCAAGAAGAAAGTATAATACCTTATTTGCATATAAGTAAATACCAAAGATATTATATATGTAAGGATATGCAAAATTTATTTAATAGCTGTGCACACATCAGTCGAATTCCGTAGTATTTATGTGTGTGCGTGTGTCGTTAATCAGACACACGGGCACTGAGTGTGTGTAAATATTGGAGTGTTTATAAATACTAGTTAAGGTGTCTGAATATGTGTTTATTTGTTGTGCACAAGGCTCGTAAAATATCTTTGAACTCAACATTTGTTTATCAATCGCAATCATTACTCAACATTTTTGATTTATTTATAGCACTGTCTGGTATTTAAAATATAAAATATAAAATACTAAAAAGCTTAAAAATGTATTGTTAAATAGAAATCTATTTTTAAATATACATCAAACGTAGTTTATCAACTACAACTTTTGCGAAGAAATAGCACCGATAATTCGCCAGCTAGTTTCCAACAGTTGCGTAACTTAATACAAAAAATCCGTGGAATTTACGACTTGGGCTTAAATGCGCGACTTGGTCCACTGGAAAACACGTCGAAAACTTTGCGCAACGAAACGGCTATTCGCCATTTAACTAAGGCGCCCATTAAATTCAACTTTGAGCAAAAGTTTTGGTTTCGGAGAGTTAGAGGGAAACGGCTGGGCAAAGACAATTCCCATAATATATTTGTATATACAATATATATTAGATGTTTCATAAATGAATACAAACTTACTTGGATAGTCATCCCAATAATTGCGCTTGTTAAATATTAAAAGCCAACTTGACTGCTTCAAAATGCACACAACATTTTGGCCTGTCAGAGGAGCGACAGAGAGAGAGGGAGAGGGAGAGGGAGAGTAAGGAAGGAAGAGCAACAGGCAACGTAAAAAGCCAAAGACAATTTGGTGCTTATATAAGAACAAGAAGGACACAAAAAAAAGCAGGCGAAATGTCGAAGGCGAAAGCGAAACTATAAAATTCATTGAGAGCAAAGTTAAGCAGAGCAACAAGTTATGCCAAAGGGAGGGCGGGGCCGAGTAGGGGATATGAACATGACTATAGATAAGTTGCCGAGCTCCGGGGGGGACTGAGGAGATGTCGTGCCAAGTAACAGTCACTTAAAATGTAGCCAAAGTCGTGGCTAAAAAAAACCAGAACAGATTTAAGTGCAGCCCTCGCAACAAATTGTGGGCGTGGCCGTAGTGCTGCTGAAGGTTGTTGCTGGCTGATATTTTTATCACTTAAGCGGGGGGCGGGACGGTGCCTAAGATGTTGCCACATTAAGTTAGACACGCAACGACACAAACACTTAAAAAGCGGCAGCAGGGCGTATACGTAATCTCAGCTTGCTGTGTGTGTGTGTGTGTATTTGTGTGTGGGTGCGTGCGTGCTTTCATGAATGTACTCAATGTCGCTGATAAGACACCAAGCCCGCGTGCTGATAATGACAAGTATCATTAACTCAAGTGAGAGAGATAGCGAGAGAAAGAGAGAGAGAGGGAGAGACAAAGAGAAAGAGCAAACAAGCGCATGGAACTGACATTGAGTGCCCATCGCCTTGTCGTCCTGTTGCGCACTTTAAGCCGCTTTTGGCCATATGGCATTGCCATTTAACTAACCTTGGCAGCCTGCTTTTACTTTTCTCTTTTCTTTTTTATTTTTTTTTTTTTGTACTTTTCTTTTTCCTTTTCTGTTTGGCAGCATTTAGCAGCCATTTGGCGACATTTCCCGTTACGGATAAACGCATTTGCGCTCGCGTCCTTCGACGGCCAAAACAACCTTTGACACTTTGGCAATCGAGGCTGGCGGCTGCCAATGGAAATCTGAATATGCATCCGAATGCGGCTGTGACCATGAACGTGTAATTGTAACATGTATTGGCCACACACACACACACAGACATGCCCATATATAAATGTATAGGCTGTCTGTAAATGCCCTTAACTGCAATTCCAATATCGGAGAACATCGGCGCAGGGCAACTAAAACTTTTTATTCAATAGAACAATTTTCGAGTCGGTTTTTTCTCTTTTTTAAATTTTAGACAAACACATGTATTTTATTAGAATCTTGAACTACGACATCGTTTTCAAACAAACTTTAAGATAGTTATATTTGTAATTCACTGCATTATTATTATTGTATTATTAATATATCAGCATTTCCTTAAGAGTCTATTAAATTAGAAAGTATTCTATCAAAACGCAGCATTTGAAGTATATTAAATAAAATATCGATAAAATAGGAAACTAAAATTGATATTTAAAGCTAACTAGCGATAATAACAGTTAACGAAACTATTGATAACTTTACTTATTTTTAATTTTAATTATATTGTAATAATAAAGAACTATTTGAAGGAACTGTCGATAAATGCATAAATTGGCACTTTTATTTATTCCTGATTTTCCCTACTTCAAAAATAAAATCTAAACAAACCTATAATCTAAATTGCAATATACCCAATTTACTTAATTATGCATTAGCTCGAAATACATCCCACTAATAATTATTGCAAGTATTTGAAGTCTCTTGAGTCCAATTAAGTCGTATATCAAATCAATTTTGTTAAGACTCTAGACTCTTCAATTTGTTAGTTTCATGTTAAGAAATATGAAATCTGAAGCGCCCAATAAATGCAATTTATAACTGCTTTTGTCTACGAGCATCGATTTCAAGTGGAAACACGAGCACATACAAGAAATCACGGATGCAGAAGACACACACGCACACACACCTTTATAGCTTTGCAGCTTTCTCTTTCCACTTATTTTTTCTGCGCTTCATTTTTCTTCTATTTTTCATGCAGCGATTTACAGCTATACGATTTATATCTTGTGTTTGCGTGTGTTTGTGACTGCCAAATACCGCAGGTAACAGGTAAAATCGAACCCCCCTCAGCAGCTATTTTTATACGGCCTTCAGATAACTTAATTTGATTTACTGCACACACACACATACACACAGAATATCTGTGGCTTTTACGCTCGATTGGCGTCGCCTTCATCTTGTCTTCTTGTCGTTGATATCCTTGTGTAACAATTTCTGTTGCAATTTTTCATTGCATACTTTTGGGAGCTGCTCGCTTGGCAATAAATGGGGCGTGACTCGGCAAATCATTGGCAAATGTGTGTGTAAGCCAGTCGTAAGCTGCCTTCAGCCGGAGGAAGTCGACTGCAGGCCCAGGTCTCCAGGCAATCTTTAACTGGAGTGCTCAACTTTTTCTTGCAATGGTTACATGTGTATATATATATTGTATATAATACTCATTCACTTCCTACATCGAATCATTCGGCACGTTGAGCAGTGCAGCAAACTGTGTAAGTCGATTCAAGTGGTGCATAATATATGAAGACCTGGGCAAAAATTGAGAGGAAATAAGGGAGGAGATAAAAGACGGCCCAGGGAGGCCTTGAGTATTATGATAACTATTTCCGATAATGCTGAGTTATTAACAAGAAATAAAGAGGCCATTTAAAAAGTTTTTCAAGGAGTTTTTAAAACGTGTTTCGATACAAATTTCAATTTAGACCAATATAAAACTTGAATTTGTAAAGCTTTAATGATGACTACAAGTTTTATCTTAAAATAGACTATTTTTGACTAAATATTTTAAATTAAGACTAATATGGTCACAGTTTCAAACGATCCTACAACATAACCCCGATTTGCTTATACCTCCGTATAAAAAAGCATTTCCTAACAAAAACTTTAATTTATTTGTTAGAATATTAAAAATCTTTCTTGAAGACATGTAATATTTCTTAGGTGTAAGAATTATTTCTTAGAAAGAAATTTAACTGAAATACACAACAAACTTTTTTTTTTTTATTCAACAATCTGGGCGCAAAGTAGCCTTTTCTCTACAAAAAGTTTTATAAGTCCGTTTTCCACAAAATCTGGTTCATTGTGGGCGGACTTTTAAGTCGGTTTGTCGTCAATCCGAGCATTGGCAATCTAAGCATATTTATTAAAATTTTTCGGTTTTTCAAATTTAATTTTAAATGTTTTTGGCGAAATTAAATAAGATTTTACCAAATGTTGGGCGCAGCTTTTGCAAATCGGGCTCGGGTCCGCCAAAATCCAAATTCCAACAGAAATATGTTAAGGTATTTAGTAAGAAGGAGAAACAAACGGATAAGATATCAGTAATAGGCACCGGGCAAGTTGGCATTTCCTGTTGTGCTTTTCTGATCTCTAGACGACTGACGAACCATTTGGTTATGGTTGACATTCGGAAGGATTGGGTTCAAGCGGAAGCCCTCGATTTGCTGCATGCGTCGAGCGTTTTGGCATCACCGAAAATTGAGACCTGCTCGGACGGCAATCGGACAGCCGGCTCCAAGTATATCATAGTGACGGCCGGTGCCCGGCCTAGCGGTAAAAGCCGCCTGGAGATTGCCCAAGACACGGTTAATATACTGAAGAAGATCGTTCCAAATTTGATCGAAAAGAGCCCGGATGCCACATTTTTAATATGTTCGAATCCCGTCGATGTGATGACGTGGGCAATTCGCAAAATCACCGGCTTGCCCAAGGAACGCTGCATATCCGCCGGCTGCCATCTGGACTCGATGCGGTTTCGTTACCTGATCGCCAAACGATTGGGCGTGGCAGCGTCCGAGGTAAATGGGTACATGATTGGCGAGCACGGCGACAACATGGTGCCCGTCTGGTCCGGCGTTAATGTCGGCGGCATCTCGTTGATGCGCATCATGCCGGATATTGGCACCGACAAAGACAAGGAAAACTGGAAGGACGTTCACACCAATGTCGTCACCAGCGGCCGCCAGGTTTCCAAGGTTAAGGGCTATACTAACTGGGCCGTCGCCCTAGCCGTTACTGACATTATCGACGCTATGGTTGCGAACAGCGGTCGCATTCTCTCTGTGGGCACCGACGTGCAGGGTATGATGGGCGTCGAGGACAGCCTTGTGATGTCGTTGCCATGTGTGCTGGACTCGGAGGGTATTCGACAGGTCGTTGAACTCCCATTGACAGAATTCGAAATGGGTATGCTCCAAAAATGCACAGACGTTCTTATGAACGCGCAATGCAGTTTGAAATTATAAATATTTTGGGTAAGTTTTATACAATTTCAATTGAGTAATATTTAATATTTCCCAATTATCTCAATTATCCGGATAGGTGAAAGCCTGTCTATGTACGCATGTGGAATTGGGCTTTTAAGAGATCTATGCTTTAGTACCATTAAATATTGAGATTGCCAAGTTTGGCCAGAAAAATTTTAATAAAAACGTTTTACAAAAAAAGTTTGCTTCGGATATCTTGATAACCGAAAAAGTTGTTAGTTATGAAGTTGATTTATGATAATAGCTTTAAAGATGAGAGTCTAGCTTACACTAAAAAAAGACTCGACTGCTGATGCTGATCAATTTTAAATTAACATTTATTATTTAAATATTTAACTTAAGCTCAGCAAAGCAGCTGTTGTTGTCGTGGCCCAGATCGCTGTTGCTGTCAAGTGACTGTCAAATTTTGCCTGTTGCTGTGGTTCGACCGTAACACAGTGGAAAATGGAAAACTTTTGCGTTGAAAGCAGCTTTGGGCGTAAATACAAATGGAGTCTGCCGAGTTCATGTATACTACCACATGTGCACAAACGCGCGGCTACATTAACATATTTTAATTAAAAAGAGGTCGGTTTGTCGAGCCAAGGCACTTTATATCGTAGACAGGCTGCACGTGGCGTATGAGTGATGTCTTTTCACATATGCGAATAGCTGCAGTGTGTTCGCTTATTTTTATTATTTTCCCTTTTTTTTTGCTATTTAATATGCCCTATGAGTGTCAGTTGAAGGCTGCAAGCAGCGTTTTCAATTGTTTAAATCGCATTTTAAAACACGTCGCTGGATGGCGAAACAGGAACAGCTGCGGTCACCTTGGGCTGCAGGTGATATATGTAAGTGTGTGGCCATAAATGAAGGCGTATATTGATTCCGAATTCGATTACGAGTCCGGCAGTTGCATCCATGCACACATCCGGTCATTGTACGTGCCGCAGTCTACGTTGCGACCGGTCGCACAGATAATTTGGAACGCGCCTTAAAAACGCCCGCAAAATGAAATCGGCCAAAAGCGACAGCAGCGAAAAGAAATAAATACAAATAAAAAGGTAATTACTCAACAACAATTCTCTTTCCAGCCACATGCTGTTTTTATTATCGAGCTGCTGGCGTCAAATTTGTAAAATTGAATGCAGGTCAATAATATGACAGCTACAACAACAACAGTTAAAGGGCAAAGGCGCCACCTGTGCACAGTGGTGCCAAATTGAGGAGCAACTCGTGAGGACTCTGATTTCATTTTACGCTTTGTTACGATTTTCTTTTGTTCCAAGTTTCTGAACTTATGATTATGATATGATTATTTGTGAAATAATCCAAGCCAAAATTCGACTAGACTATTTCTAGCCTCTTTAATCATTTAGGCTAAAAACTCGTTATAAGCCCTGGCAAAAAACCCAAAAAACCCCATGGGTTCAAAGTTGTGACTGAAAACAATAGTTGGAAACTCTGTAAGACAACCCCTGGCTAAAGCTCTCTTTTAACCCCTCTTTAAACTCGTGTTTAATATTAAAACATTCATGTAATATTTTTTTGGGAAAATGTTAAATTTTAAATACTATATATTGATATACATTTTAATTGTTCAAAAACGCCAAAAGTCATTATGAATGTATTTAAATCTTTCGATATTATCAAGATTACGTGCTTTGCAGCAGTTTTGTTTATAATTCAAATAGTTTTAGAGCACTTCCGCTAAAGGTTACAAAATATATTTTTAAGCTTGTTATTTCTGCTTTAAGGCTTCGGCTTTCGGTTTTAAGCCAATTATTTCTGGCTTGCCTACAACAATTAAAATATTAAGCAGATTTTGGTCTAGACAGGACTGTCGTCTTTTTTATATCCCACAATCAGCAAGTTCTTTGAAGCAAAGAAAGAAAATTAAAAAAATCATTCTATGGAATATTGCGTTGCAAGAGTCTCTGTATTTTCATTCCTTTAAGCTATAAAAAAGCTGATCGCCTGTGGCAATATGGCTTGCTGTCACATTCCGTTCCATACAGATTCTTGTGGCAAGCAACACAATCAAAGAGATTATCCAAAGCAATGCTTTCCTTTTGTTTTTGTGGGCTTTTCAAATTGTTCAAATCGATTGTCTCCCCTAAGCCTATACTTTTTTTGTAACAATTTTTACCACTGTGCAATACAATTTTTGGCAATTTGTTTGAGTGTTGCGGGAAGTGTGGGGCAAGGTTGAGACTTGCGCCCAATTTTTTTTTTTTTTTGCCATGTTTTACATGCAAAAAAAAATAAGGGAAGTGAGAGAAAGAAAATAAAATAAACATTACTTATGCTTCACACGTCGCCGTTGTCGCTGCAGCCGAAGCGTGACTGCGTGTGTGTATAGATGTGTGTTGGTGTGTGTTATCGCTTAACTGTCTATATAACTGCCGCACACAAATCGCACACACGCAATGGCCCCGCGGGCAACGTCAGCGGCAACAAAGTCAAAGTCGTTTGCGATAAAAGCGCAAACACACACACACGAATACACACAGCAGCACACCCGCATACACACAGTGCAACATTCAAAGCGGTTTGAGTACATTCATACGTACGACATTCAAATTCTTTGAATACTTTGCTGCTCGCTCAGTTTTTTCTCCTTTTCTTTTTTGATTTTGGCAATTTTTTTGTGGAAATGGCAAATTGAATGCGAAATTGAACTTTTGCCAGCCAGCTGAGGGCGGGAGCTCAGAGGGTTAGGCGAGTGCCAGACATTCCAAATTTTTTGGCAGCAAGGTACGCTACATTTCCGCACGGAAATTTACTATAATTGTGCCGATGTCGATGACATGGAGCGCCGGAAACAGTTGCTCCCATTTCTACAGCTGCCTCTAAGCCAAAACCTAACCCAAACGAGAGAAATTGATAAAGCTCAACAGAATGTGCACTTGGAGCCAGGCACAGCGAGTTCATTAAACATTTAACGGCTCAGCTTAAGCCTCAAGCGGTAGCGGCACATGTTGCGTATACGCCGCGTCTGCCAGCGCATGTAAATTAAACATTATTATTATTGGCGCGTGTCGCACGTTAATAAAAAAAAAAACGAGAGTTGAGCCCACGAAATTGTTGCCGAGATTTTCCGCATTAAGCGCCACATAATCTAGCATAATTTTTTGGGGAAGCGTTGTGCACACCTTGTAAAGGTGCTTCATTTCAAATGCCGCACATAAGTAACAGGCATATATTTTAGGATATTTTGCGAGTAAATTCTGCGGCTCTTTGAGGCTTCGGGGCTCACATATTTAAGCAAGGATTACTTGCTATGTTGCCTTATACCTTTAAATGCTTTTTGTAATTATCTACATTTTGAAACTGACACCAACAAACATATTATATTTAATATACTTTTTATATAGAATTTAGTCAATCACATTCCTAAATACAGATATGTCTGCAAATATAGATTTTTTATTCTATATTAAATTTGTATTATACAATATATAAATTGTGAGTTTAATTAACTTGTACTCAACTTAGATATTAGAAGCATATATTTTTTAGAAATTGCCAATCGTTCTAAACTTGAACTCGTTGAGAATTTTAATGACTCAAAAAAAGGCAAAACTTATGGACTATTTGTCACAAAAAAAACAGCTGCTTTCCGGCTATTTTCCGAATTTTTCAAAATTTAAAAATTTTGTCGTTAATGTTTATTTATTTATGACTTTGAAGCTGGTTTGCAGTCATTGTTGAATTATCATATAAATATTTGAAAGTTAGTTTAAACCTGATTGGATGAGTAGAAGTTGCATACAACGGTTTTGCTCCATTTTCTTGGGGATCGAACTTTCTAAAATTCTGTCTTAGTGCTCGCGTACGTTCTAAGACGAAAAATTCAGCTTTCTGGCTTTTATGAATTGAACCCTGCGATGATTGCCCATGGGGCCAAGCACAGCTGCTAAAGTTCATTGATGATTATGCAAAGGCAGTGTGCCGCAAATATAGGCCATGCCACATGCCACACGCCGCACAATTCAATTAAATTTATGCCAATGTCATGCGCTGTGTGTGTGCCAGTTGTGTGTAGCTACTGTGTGTGTGTGTCTATGTCAATAGCTCTTTTAAGTTAATTAATCAAAGCCAAGGCAATTTTTGCCAGCGCTGCGGTCGCTTTGGCAACTGCCCAACACTCATTTGAATTTTGGCCGGCGAAATTGAAGTCTGCTTTTGGGCGGTGGTCTGCTCAGGAGGTGGTTTTACAATGGCTGCCACCGCGGGCACCACAATTTCCACTTTGACACGTTGCACGTTGCTCGAGAATTTTCATGGAAAACGCACACGCCGAAGAAGTGGAAGCAGTAGCAACAAATTCTTGTCAGGTGATTCGCTGTGAAATTTTACAACAATAGTTTCTATCGGAATAATCGCGGAAAAATGAAAAAAAAACAAAGAAAATTAAAAAAAAATAGATTTTGTAATTTAAACGTAATTAGTTTGCGGCGCTTTGTAAACAATTTGCAGTTTGTTGTTGGCTTTTGGTTTTTGGCTTTGAGCACATTTCGCCATTGGCCGCGCATTTTTGGCTACAATTTGTTGATATGTGGCTGTTGTTGTTGTTTTCGCTTTCAAGGTAATACGGCGCCATGCGATTCGGCATTAGCGTTTTAATTTTCCAGTAAAATAGGCCAGCGAGTGTATTTGCGGTGGGGCTTGCGGTTGATTGGCAGTCGGTATTTGAATGTTGCACGCAGCTAATTGCCACTTGTATGCGGCATGTGGATACAAAAAAAATGAAATGCGGCTGTGCAGCTGATTTTCTGGGGTCAAGTTGAGAGCACAAAAAAAAGGTCTGCAAAACTGTGACATGGACACCGAGGCATGCCACACACATACACACGGGTGTGTGCGCAATTTACACGCGACTGCTGACAACAATGCCAAACACACACACACACACACTGGCACACAATTGTCCTTGCAAGGACACACACAGCTGCCACGTCAACGTCTTGGGCTGCTGCTGCTGCGAAAATATTGATCCAACATTTTTTTTTTGAACGTGCAACATGTTCAGGTTTGTGGTATGATAGGGGAAGGGTGCTGCCGTCCCGGGCAATGTCTGTGCCATGTCCTTTGCACAACATTTATGAATTGCGCCTGTGTGGTTGTGCGTTTGCCTTGCTTTGTTTGTGCGCCGCCTGCGGCTGCTTCTTTGCAGCCAGTCGCACACGTTGCGTATACGCGATGTTTATTGATTGCAAACGAATGTGTTGCGCCAGCCAAGCAATTTAGCATTCACTTCTTTTGCTTTCATTCCTATGCTTAAGTTTTGCCAAGGTACAAATATTTTTATAAAATATGAGCAAATGTTTAACCTAATAGTAAATTTATAATGTCTTTCCTTGAGAAAGAAATTAATAATTGTACCCATAAAAATGTGTCAAATGTAACAAGCAGGAAAAAATCTTCGAATCACAATATATATTCCTGATCAACTTTAACGGCGTAGTGAATCTATTATAAATAAAGCTTTCCAAATGTAATAATTGGCACGTACTAAAACTTAAAGGACATCTTTATAAACTGAACATTTTCTATTCGATAATTTATATAAATACAATTTTCTGAAACAATTTGTTTCGATAAAACACAGCAAATTTAATTCCAGTTAGTGTAAGCTATTAAATTTATTATTTTAAATAAATTATCACATTAATTTTGCTACAACTATCAGCTAAGCTCAAATTTAAAAGTGGCAATAAAGATACACACAATCTGACAATTATTAACGGCTGTGTGTAACATGCTTTAAGATACAATTTTGTCGGCTGCTGCTTGTGATTATTATTGTTTTCTTAACTAAATCGTGGGGGGTTTTCTACGTCCAGTGGCACCAAATCTAACGCTGAATATTCATGAGCAGACGCGCAATTAAAGCGACGCGTCGACGTCGACGGCGACGTCGACGCCAACGTCAAAGTCGACGTAATTGTTTTTGTGTACACGCGCCTAAAAATAAACCAACACGTAAATATTGTCTAGATATACAAACGCACGAGGACTGTCTGTATATGTAGTGTATATATAAATACACATGCAGTTAGTGTGTGGATATTCGGATAGAGATAAAAGCATTTAGCTGATGACTGCCAAGCATAAAAGTGAAATTGACCAGAAAAGCAAACGGACAGCCAACGAAACGAAAGCCATAAAAAATTTGAATGCGAATTTGAGGCAACTTTATAATACGCTGTACGGGAATCCGAGAGGGGGTATACTGGTTGCGCGCAATGTGAACACCAGGCTAAAGTTCATATATGCTGATTTCGGGATAAAAAAAAAATAGATATATTTTTTAATCTGTTGATATCAAGTAAACAGGCTCAACCCAAACTAAATATATTAAAAAAGACACTCAAATTTTCTTTAGGCCAATTTCGAATTTTTAGGTATTTATAAAAAGTTCAACACGAAGCTGAAGAGTAGAGTAATAATATATTTTCCATTAATTAACTTTCTCCCTCTTACTTTAAAGATTAGTTAAAAATATTTAAGCCACAACAGTTATTAAACGAGCCACTTTCTCAACTGTTTGAACTGAAAACAGAGTATCAGGCAGTCAGTTCGCTTTCAGTCGCAGCGCTACTACTTCTGTGTTGGCTGATTGGGAATTCGGCATTGGATTTGGTATTGGAGAATTGGTATTGGAATTGGCCAACGCAAACGTCTGGGGCGCTACTTGCGTGTTGATTGGCCAAAGTCAATGGCAGGCAAACATACACATATACACACTCACACAGCGGTATCTGTGTGTTTGCCTGGAAAATGTCAACTCGACTTCTACTTTGACTTTTGCGCCTTTTTCGAACCTTTTGACCAGGCCAAAAAAACCCGAAAAGCAAACAAAACAAAAGTTGAAAACGAAATCGAAGCCCATTAAGAGCGCTTGAGTGGATAACAATTTCTTGGGGTTCCTCGGGTTCCTGAATATATATATATATATAAGCAGCGTAAAAGATTCGCAGCAAGAAATCACTTTAAAAAAAAAACTTGGCGCCTAAAACTTATTTGCTGTTCATTGTGGTGGCCAAATGTTTATTTTTTTTTGCAGAGGTTGGGAGCTGTTTTGGGTTTATTCTTCGCTTTGGCGTCCTTGCGCCATAGCCTTGCCTTCATGGACGCGCAAACAAAGCGAACTGAGAGAGGTCCTTGCCGGCGCTGCCTTCCTGACTGGGCCTGGGCCTGGGCTTGAGCCCAAGTGCTGCTTTGCATTTAATTACGCTTAAAAATTAATTAATTTCTTTTTTGTGGCTGCGCTACGTGGAGTGACTTGAGACATAATCAAGCTGCCGCTGCCGTCGCTGTCGACGCCTTAAAGTATGCTACAGTGCGGCCACTTTTATCTGCCTGCCTTCATCCTTGTGCCCAGGGGCGTCTGGCGGCGGCAACGGGATGCGAGGCGGGCTGCGCACTTGTGTTTTAAATAATTCAACAAGCGCGGTTTCGCGGAAACCAACAACAGCAACAATAACAAGCAACAACATCAAACAGCAACAACATCTGCATTGCGCACCTTTAAATGCCAAGGATATGCGCGTGGGCTTTGGTTAATGCGGATTTCTTTCGGTTCCTCAGGCCAAAAACAGTTATAAGCTGCTGCTTACAATATTTTGAAATTTCCAAAATATATGAATAAAAGCAAAACACGTTTATCCTATTATAAGCTCAAATAGCTGAGCCTTATTTGTAAAAAGTTGAAAGATTAATGGAAATAATTTTAATATTTAAAAACCTACAAATTATACACAATAAGAAAATGTATATATGCATATTCCAATTCCTATGAAAATTATTTACCTATACAATTTAGCTTGTCTTTAAAACACAAATGTTTTAGAGATCTTTAATTTAGGCTGACTAAGTCGACGGCAATGTTAATTATTTTTACCATACAATTATATATTATACAATATTATATATTATAAAAAAACGAAAATAAATATATAATAAAATTTCTATTTGAATTACTTGCCAAAAATGTGAATGTAAGTACAGTCCAATTAAATTACGCAGCATTTTAGCCTTACCTGCAAGAAAAAGACGCAATAATAAAAATAAGTTTAGACAATATTTAGAAAAGCGTTAAAACTCTATTTAAAACATATTAAACTGTCTAAAATTCAATGTAATTTCGTTGTATTCCATTCAATTGAAACAGTTTAATTTCTTATTTTCTAATGAAAATTTCATTTATTTATTTTTGTTTTTTTCTTTTGTGAATGGTTTTGATTTCAAGTATATTTTTGTAACAATTGAAAACACAAGCCACAAATGAACTCAAGACCAAGCACATTCCATTAGCTTGTATTTATAATTACAGTTGTTGCTAAATCATTGTTGTTGCTTTGGAAGCTGACACAAAACAGAAATGCTGAAAGCGCAACAAAGGAAATGCAAAGAAACGCAGAACAAGATTGCGAGCAGGTTGTGGAAAATTTGCCAAATGCATTGCCAAAAACGAATTTTAATAACTCTGCGAGGTGCTGTCATAAGCTACGAGAACAACAACAACAACCGCATGTAACAACAACGAACAACCGCAACAACAACAACCATAACAATTGAGTCAATTTGCGCATTCGAAGGTCACTGGAAGTTGTTGTTGTTGCTGTTGTTGCATCTGCTGCTGCTGTTACTTTGAGTGCACTAGAAAGCAGCGGAAGAAGCGCACAGAAAAAAACCAAAAGAGCAGGATAGAAAGAGATAGCCAGCAAGCAGTTTAGATAGGGTTGGGCAGTGATAAAGGGGCTGCGGCAGGCGGAGAGGGGCCTGCCTGGCTGGCTGGCTATTGTGCACTGGGTTAGCTCACTTATTGGATTTTCCCTTTCGTTGTGCCTCCGTGCGTTGTGCAGCATAAAAATCACAGTGTAGAAAGAAATTTTGTTTTCTGCACTTTATTGTGTTGTTGCTGTTGTTGTTTGCCTTCGTTTATTTCTCGGTTCATCAAGTATTCGAAGAAGCGAAAAGCTGTTGAATATTTTAAATAGCACATACATACATATGTATATATTTATACATATTTGGAAAACAATAATGCATTATAGCCCAACAAATCAACAATGTGAACACGTTGCATTTTGACAGCATTTAAGTATTTTCCCTATTGTTATACGTATACGTAATGTGTGTGGCGTATACGTAATGCAAATAAATGGACAACTCAACTTGACAAGTACATTTATAATTATATATTTTGTTAATTAGCTAGTTGTTGTTGAGCACAATAGCTCGTAAAGGCTGATATATACAATGTAAACTAATTAATCAAATGTAATACATGTTAACTTATTTTAAATATTTCAATATAAGTTTAATTGAATCAAATTCCAATTTAAATTAGTAACACTTAAATATTATTAATTTTTTATTATTATTTTGTCATAATATATTCCTTAACAAACAAAGCTGCAAACTGGATTTAACCCTGGGCGGCAGCATTGAAGAGGATTTGATGGAAAACATCCTACTGCCATTTTAAAATTAAACATAAAAGAGATGTTTTGTTATGAGTATAAAGAAAAAATAATAAACATTTTACAGTATTTATTTTATCGGCTTTAAAGTTCGCTTTTACCCTATACACCCGTTGAATCCTTTGTTATTGTCGCCGGGCTTACATTTTACTGAAAAATAATCTTTTAATAGGTAAATAACTGTACCCAGTCTGCCATAAAATAAAGAGTTATGCATAATTCTTAACAATATAATGAACTGAATAATTTTCCTTTTTTAATGTGAAAACTTGTGCCGAGCCAAGATTTATATTGTATTCAAGCGTGCTTAACACATCTTTATGGTTTTATTGTTGACAACTTTTCCATTTAAAATTAGAAGTGAAATTAATGAAAAAACAAAATATTTATAATTTCTCTATCAGATACATACCGATTTTGTCCCTAAGATTGTCAATATTTTTCATATATAATAAAATGTCTTATCAGTTTGAAATTTGTGGAATACATTTTTATAATAATTTAATTTATTTTAAGGTTTTGCTTACTTACTTAAATTTATAAGTTTGCTTTAAATCGAAACTCTAAATTAATGTCATAAGTTCTCATACATATTTTTTGAATAAATGTTTACATAAATTTAATTTGTATTAAATTTGTGCTTACAAATTTCCAACTTTGCTTTAAATCAAAACTCTAAATTAAATACACAAATGCCGTTTAAAACAGTTGAACGTCACGATGGACCCACAAATCACACACACACACACAGCACACAATGAAGCACACGCACACTCACCCATACGCACAAAGATGCTCATATGAACTTTAAATGCCTCTGGGTTCAGCTCTGGCGTCACAAAAGTTAAAAGCGTCCCATACATAATGCAAAATATAAAAAAATAAAAACAAATATAAGAAAAACAAGAATTATAAGGCCCAAAGCCGGGGTTGTTGTTGGTCTGGTCAGGTCAGGCGCACAAAACATAAATGGCAATAAAAATAAAACATTTCGTTTGTATCTCATTCACTTTGAAATGAACTCTAATAACATTGAAATTATAATTATGTGCGTTTTATGTGCAGCCATAAAAAAAAGAGAAAGAGCAACAGGACCAGCGTTGCCGCACAGGTAAAACGATACGCATATGTCGACACACATATAAGTATGTATATATATATACATATATGCCTGGGGGCCAAGTTGTTTGCTTGAGCGCCTGCAACGCCCACAAGATATTCATTTTGGGAAAAAAAAACCCAAAACAAAAAAGAAAAATATTGGCATTGACCGTTGCTGTATGTTGACCCTAATGTAGATGCGTATCCCCTCAGAAACCACCACCAACCCCCCGCCTCCCCCATTCCACCCCCACGGCACTTGGCCTGTTGGCGTGCCAATTTGTTATTTATGCTGCGTTTACGTGTTGATTGCTTATATATGCAAATCGAATAGAATTTCGTGTATATATGCTTGTTTATATCTAGGCATCTGCACCTGTATCTGTAAATGTATCTGAATCTGTATCCGCATCCGTATCGATCCAGCTAAATTTATTCCTTTCTATTGGTTGCCTAAAACGCATGGATAGTTTCTTTATTAAACAGTCCAGAGCTAAAGTGTAATATATGCACAAAACAACAATAAATTTCAGTTTGGATTTCACTTAAGCGTTTATTATTTGTAGCAATAGCGGCATTTTAAATGAAAAAATTCTTTAAAATCGATTCATTAATAAAACAAATCAAATTAAAGCAATCCCAAAATGAAATATACAAATAAATAATTCCACTCAATTGACCGTTCCATTTTTATTTACTGAAAATTCTTCAGATTTTAACACAATTAAAAAATTTCATGCTTGTGCATAAAATATTCAAGATTTGCAGCTTATTTATGTATGTATTTGTTTATTTATTTATTTTTATTTATTTATATACAGCATATTTTTTTAAATAAATGTACACTGCAGTCGGCATTAAAATAGGTCAAAAAAATGAAAATTTAAAAAAAATTCAAATATGTTCATAAATGTTTACATTTTTAAAAATATTTCGGTTTGTTCTATTTATTTTATTATATTATATTTAATTATTGTACGTATATAATTTTATTTAACGACTACAGCTTTCTATTTAATTATGGAGTTGTTTGCATATACTTAAAAATTCTTTGGGATGCTTGCAATTTTTGATATACACATTTTTAAGGTTTTTAAAACTGCAAAACTGTATTCCTTTGTTTAGTTTTTATGCAGATATTCTACTAGGAAAAAAAATAAAACAGATGCGCCTAATTGTTGGCATCTCCAAATGGGGAATTGCATATTTCAATCTCAGCTGAGGCCACTCGATTCAATTAATTTCAGCTGGCAAACAATGAAGGCCGCCTGCCTAATTGGCAGCATGGCCAAATGTAATCAAGTCCGAGTCGAGACGAGACGAGGCGAGAGGTGTGAGAGAGGTGTGAGAGATGGGGAGAGAAGAAATCGGGGAGCAGGACCGAGCAGCATTGGCAGCTAAAACAAAAGCAATCGCATTGGATTTACATTTACTTGGCCACACAACAACAAACACAGCTAAACACTCAATAACAACAATGCAAACACAAGACAAGTAAAGGCTGATCTAGGAGAGTAAAGGACAGGAAGATACCCTGTACGCAATTTCAAGTTGGTTTTATATAAGTAAAAAGCACATATCCACAAACTTCTTCTCTACCCTAACTCCACAACAATAATCAAAAATTTGAGGGCGATGGGGTCTACAAATTGGTCTATGTCTTCTACATAAGAAATTTGGTGTTTAATAAATATTAATATCATATATATACAGACGAATGGAGGATTGTACAGATGAAGGATAGAACAGAGGACAGCACAGACAGACAAAGTTTGATCAGCTAAGTTCTTAATGTTGATAAGTATATATATATTTTTTCGTAGATGTCTTCTACTGCCTAAAACATGAATTTACAGAAATTCAGTATACCCACTTTTATAGGTTTTAAATGGATACAGGGCATAAGCACAAGTACACACAGATGCATCAATTATATGGCCACTAATTTGTCTACATTTGCGTTGTTGGGTAGCTAAATAATTGCAGACAACAGCCCGGGAGGGGCGGAAGCTGCCGCCAGGGCAGGGCGGGATTTCTGAGTGCCAAGCACAGCAGCAGCAATCAAAATCCGACAGACAACACACACACAAATATTTGCATCTGCCCTGAAGAGGGGCGTGACAGGGGGCGTCAACGTTGTTTAATCGAATTATGCAAAGGCAACGACAACATATAGACACATATATAAACACACATGTGCAGCGGCACATAACGGGATTAACATATTCGATAAATGTATCTATAGCTTTGTATCTGCATCTATAAATGTATCTGTGGCTGTGGCCGTAGCTGCTGATGCTTTTAATTAAAATGTGCATATGAAATCGACAGCAGGCATCAAGGCAGGCCTTTCAAGTTTAACACACACACACACACAGAACCGGTACTGTAAATTGAAGTAAAATTTCCTGAAGCACACCCAAAAGTACACACACAGACAGCTCACAACAAGAAGAATGCCGCAGTTGATTACCTGGTTGATCCTGGCGCTAGTTTTAGCGCTCCAGCTCAGTGAATATTCTGTCGAGGCGGATATTCGACATGCGATATTTAAACACGACGGTGAGTTGAATAAGTAAATAGACACTCGGGACAGACAAGATTAGTCTAATGTTCCTAATCTGCATTTCCTTTTTATACTTGAGTTTTTAAATTCCCCATATTCATCGCAGAGTATCCCAACAAATGCGTCGTAAAATCGCCCAAGGGTGATCTAATAGTTATCGAGAACGATCACTTTGAGCATTATCCGGGCAAATGTGCTGAAATCCTTTGCGGCCGCAAAAGCTGGGCCTTGATCTATTCGTAAGTTAAATATCTACTAATTTATATTCAATAATCTGATCGAAATTCGTACAGTTGTAAACCCAAACATCCACCCAAAGGCTGCGAGTTTGGTGAGCATATCAATGTGGATGCTCCCTTTCCCGATTGCTGTCCACGCCACATAAAATGTAATAATATTTAACGTGAATTATAATATGTTTTGCCTACTTTGAGTGTTCTATGTCAAATTCTGCGTCGCTATTAAAAATTCAAAAAATGTCTCAAATAAATTATCTAAAAGAAAGGAAAAGAAAAGAGAAATATATTGTGTGTGTATTTCTATGGAAAGACTAACAATTAAAACCAGAATAAGTAGTACGACTCTGAGCCAGGATATTTTGGGCACGCTGAATATTTTATTGGCAGTCATATAACTTAACCTCATCTAACCCAATCGAACCTAACAACTTACCCTACCTTACCTTATCTGAACTTAACCTAACTTTCATTTGCTTTTTGGTCTTCATTAATCTCTCTCTGAATCAATACAATGTCACTACATCATTAAAAAGCTGTCATTCCAAATTTATCGTAAACTAAAATCAAACGAAAAACAAAATGCGACTCTTTATTTTAATGATAATAATTGGGTATTGGACACCTGGCCTGCTGGCCGCCGAATGGGTGGCTTTATATCGCAATCCAGGTAGGTACGTATGTAAAGAAAGTCAGCCAGAGAATGCCGATTGAATGCCCCCATAGAATTTCCGGGCAAGTGCGTGATTACGCCCAGCCTAATACTCAATGAGGGCGTAAGCATTAAGGATCCCACGCACGAATGCCGTCAAATTGTGTGCGGCACCAACGGCTCCACTGTATTCCAAAGGTTCGTCACTACAGATACCCTGTAATATCAAATGCTAAGCGCTCTACTGGCAGCTGTGGCTTCATCAGTGGTCTTCCTCCCACTTGTTACTCTGGCGACTATATCAATACGGATCTATCCTATCCACACTGCTGCGAGCGTGCAATCATCTGTATCTGAGAACTGACAATTGAAAACAGAGCAGGCCGTGCTGTAAATATCGGAAATACATAACTGTATAAATACACATAGATGTACGTACATATGTGGAGATTTGTATGTGCACTCACAAGATGTTCGTTTCAAAGGCCGTCGTTATTTTTCTCGTTTTCAAGTGCATTGCACAGACTCAGGCTCTAAATTCAATTAATAACTATGGCGATGGTGGTGAGTATCGAGCTTAAACAAATCCCATTTTATTTAAATGATTAAAAAATTGCATAATTAATTTGTACAAGCTCTTATAAATTCTATCTGTATCATCGCATCGAGCTCAGAAAGTATAAGAGCTATAGACTTGCTATTTAAAATTTAACACAATCCGACTTTTTTTATTTTCGTTTGTCCGTTTCTATTAACATGCCGATCTCTGAGACTATACGAACCTGTGCCTTGAAATTTGAAATATAAGTTCTTTAACTGCACCTTCAAATTTATTTGAAATAATCCCTATATCCGTTTTCAGTCTAGGTTTTGTGAACAAAGTTAAATTATTTAGTAAATATGGAATTAACTTTTTTTTATATTTTAGTTCTCGATGACATACCTGATCCTTCCAATATCGATTTTTAATAAAGAATTCAATCAATTTTATATCGTTAGAAGATATCTTCGATATCCCCAACTTGAAAGATAGATTTGTTCTGATATGGAGTATGCGTTAATACAGATTAGTAAACGTCTTTAGGATATTAAAGAAACGATCGGACAATAAACAAGCAATGAATTTGTTGTTTTTTTTTTCTTTTCTTTTAATTTAATTTATTTTATATAAGTCTGCTATTTTATTTTATGGTATTCCTATCTATTCTATCTGATAATCAACCCGTGTTAAGCATATCCCGGTCGCTGTGTTGTGGATATGGGCTCTTCTGTAGTGCTGCTGAAGTATGGCGAATCTGTTAAGCTGGACTCGCTGCCCTGCACCTCGATCTTCTGCATGGGCGACGGGTTTGGCATGTTACAAACGTATGTTGACCTTTTATAACAATATAACATATGATATTATAATATATTTCATTCAGTTGCGCTTACAAGCCTCCACCAAATGATTGCCACTACACAAAAATCTTAGAATGGGATGCCACCTTTCCTAAGTGCTGCAAGCGTCGTATCGTATGCGATTGATATATAAATTATATGTGAACTAATTTCTCGTTTTGGTTTTTGGTCTTTATCAATTGTACGTAAACAAAATTCATAGCATAAAAATAACTATAATAATATTAATAATGAAAATAACCAAGTATAAAAAAGAAAAAAAAATTAAGTAAGGCGGCTCCAGTCGGGATCGCCCGACTAGGGATACCCTGAACCTTGTCTTTCCATACAATCCCCTTGCCCTATACATACATACAAAAAATGAAAATCCCATTAAGTAATTTTTTAATAGAGAATTCGTGTTTCTCAACTTTGTGCAGGCCAAGAGTTCATCTAGCATCCGTTCACTAATCAGCATCCTCTAGTTATCAGCAAACTAAACTAGAACAAATTTTTAATTTTTGTCAAGTGCCATCTTCAAAAATATAATAAATATAAATATAATATATATATACATATTTTTTAAATTTTCCAAATGACAGTTTCTATAGTGCCTGGAACTCTTACGCAACAGATTCCCAAACATATAGTATTTGTTGATATCATCTATAGCGCCCACTATGCACACTGACGCAATCTAAAACCTGTTTGACCCCGTGCCCTTATCTGGATGGAAGCACTGCCTCGTCGCTGCTATTCGTGCTCTCTCTGAATCAGTCATAATTTCGAATGCGCCACGTTAAAATGAATCTATTTGTGAACGGAATGTTCTTGTTGTTGGCTGCGCTGTTGTTGCCACCGACTGAGGCGGCTGTGGCGCGTGGAATATTCATGGATCCCGCTCATCCAGGCAAGTGCTTTGTTAAGCCCAATCTCATATTGAATCCGGGCCAGTCGGCCCAATATCCCGATATGGAATGTGCGCGAATTATATGTGAAAAAAATAGCATGGCGCAGATACAAACGTGAGTTTTAATGCAAATTTTCTTAAGAACTTGAGCTTATATTCATTTCGGTTTTTTGATTTGATAGCTGCGGTCTTATGGCCCCGCCACCTGGTTGCAGGTTGGGTGGACCCAAATTCCCCGATGCGGAATATCCCAAGTGCTGTGAACGCACAATTATTTGTGTCAAGTAAGCCTGCAAGCCTGCTGCTGCTGAACCGAACCGGTTCGAACCCGAAACCTTAACCCTTAACCGAACTAATTTGAACAAAAGAACCAAAAGGCACTGCGAAGTAAAGCGAATAACCCAAAAAGCTATTGCCGCCAGTTGGAATGAATTATTTTCAATATTTTTGTATGGTTTTGTTTTTCTAGCGATTGTGCTGCAAAATACATATCGAAAATCTAAAAATAAAACGTCTAAAAACGTCTAAAAAAAATCATCACTGAGAAATGTCTCAATTGCACAGTCATCTATATATAATTTATCAGGAAAATTAAAGTGACCATGGACATACAATATCCTAAACTCAAACATCTTGAATCAAAGCTTCATGTTGCCACCGAAAGTGATCATGGAGGACATACACATTTTTGCAGGCACAAACTTAACGTGGAGGACATAAAAACTATCGTAGGTAACAAGCAGTAAAAATGTAGGCCGCAAAAATCAAATATAAAATTTTTAAGCTTAATGATTGTTTCAGGTCAGCTCAAAATAAATATTTCCTAAGTCCCTGAAACCCAAAAATAATTCGTATTCAATTCAAATTTCTTTACAAATAAAGCACACTTTACAGAAAGCACTTAAAGTGACCATGGAGCGCAATAACAGCTAGAAAAAACGAGTTTTAAAGTACATCTTAAATTAGAGCTGCTGAAAATAATTCATATTCATATTCATATTCAATATGTGCTCAAGCAAAACTCTCCAAAACTCACCCAGTTTAAGTGACCATGGAGGAAATTAAAAACGCTGCAGGTAATAAATATTTAAGCACATACGAAAATAAATGCCAAAAACATTTTATAGCGCTTATTCCAATTTGTTTTCAATTAAAACTTTGGGAAAGTAAAGCACCCAAACTGACCATGGAGGACATTGAAAAAAGTTGCAGCTACGTGCCTCAAAACCTCAGCTAAAAATAGCAGCTCCAAATAAATTGATGACTGCATTTTTATTCAAATTAGTTGGCAAAGCACAGAAAAGCAGAGCACGTAAGTGAGCATGGAGGATATAAAAATTCCAGCCAAGCACATCGTAAATTGACTGTTTATCAAGAAGTTAGTTACGGTCGGGTCACAGCTCAGAGTTGCCATAAGCTTGGCCAGAGCCTCCCGGGTGTGTCATACTTATGGCTACTTATTTTATGGTTCCAAAGTACTCGGCAAGTCGTAAGTTTATTATGAGCTATTTTCTTAGTTTATGGGCGCCGAGAACGTTGCTCTTGTGGCTCTATTAATTTTGGCTCTTGGCATGCTCAACTTACGTTTTGTTTATGATTTTTTACGAGCCGCAAGTTGACCCTGTGCTTTTTCGTAACATACTTTTGGCAACCAACTTATTGAGCGCTTTGTTGGCAACGGAACCGGTTAGCCTAAATAGCGTTATGACGGGGCCGATTGCTGTCCACATCGCCTCATGGGAGACCATCAACAACAATAAGCCAAAAGCTGTGACAACAACAGCAACAACAACAACAACAACTGGAAGCGGAAAGATAAGAGCAGCCAGGCTGAAACTGAAACTGAAACCGCACCCACAACACTAATTGCCAGCTGTGTGTGTGTGCGTGTGTGTGGTTAGGGGGTTGGCCAAATGAAGCTCTGGCGCTGCGTTAAACGCTTTCGCTTTGCCGTCACGTTTTAAGGCCAATCTTTATTTCAACTGCAGTTTGACCTTATTTTGAATATTATATGACATTCGCTTTTATTAGCCATTCGATTTAAGGTCAAACCGAAATCAATGCCATTGGTAAAATCTTTTTGAGCCAATTAATTTTCCAAATGAATTTTAATTTATGCTTCCTTGGAATCCTATTGGTTACGCAAGTGCTTTAGGCGAACAGAAATATTTTAAAATTATTTTGATTTGAATTTATTTTTGCTTTGTCAGATTTAAACAATTTCAATTAATTTAAAGGTCAACAATCGGTTCGGCTTTGACTAAGTTATGGTAGTGGACAATGAAAACTGTGACTCATGTTTATTAACCAG
This sequence comes from Drosophila sordidula, assembly GCA_035047465.1. Classification (NCBI taxonomy): domain Eukaryota; kingdom Metazoa; phylum Arthropoda; class Insecta; order Diptera; family Drosophilidae; genus Drosophila; species Drosophila sordidula. The sequence goes on from JAWNPQ010000106.1 coordinate 752,866, forward strand.
ATAAAACTATATAATCAAACTAAATTTAGTTGTTAGTTGGGTGCCTAATGAATACAATTTCCATATAAAATGCTATTTCATTTTCCTATTATTTAATTTTTGACACAACTCTAAACCCGGCATAATCATGACTTAACTCACACACACACACACACAGCAATATTTCGCACAGTAACTTAAGCCACAAATTCAAATTGATTTGGGTTCCGTGTTGAGTGCTTTTAACTAAAGCTAATTGAACCTGGTGTCGTTCTATTTGTGTTATATATAACTGTGTAATTGTGTGAGTGAGTTTGTAATTGTATTAAATGCGGCCTTAACTAATTACATCTGTGGGCTTGTCTGTTTATCATGTGCACGTTACCTTCGTTGGCCTTAGTCAACTGGCAAATATAAACCACATCGTTAATTACTTGAAGTTCCGCTCCGTTGTGATTTATATTATTTGATTTGCCCTCGAAAACTTAAGATATGTTAATTGAGTGTGCCTCTGAATTGCTATAAACAGCTCTTAGATGAGTTTCAAAAGCGAATTATCAAATACTAAGATATATTCAAATATATATTTGAACAAAATTTGTAATTATAAGATCATTATTATTAGATAATTATTAGATTCGCTTACTTGCTTTAAATAAAATAAAATGAAATAGTTTAAGAAATATTCTCTTGGCTGTATAAGTTTAAAGTTAGAACAATTTTGTTTTAGAGTGACTATTATTTTCCTAACATTTAAACTTTTGAGAGCATTATTTTTCATTGAAAATAAATAACATTTGCTTAAAAACTTTATGAGGTTCTTAAACAAGAAATTTATAAACGTGTTAAAAAGCAATAAAAAATTCTTGATAATCAAATGAAAGGTTTAAAGCAAATCATAAGAAAAAATCAGATTTTAATGTTAAAACAATCTGAAAAGTATTTACGAGCAATTGAATTGAATATTGATTAGAATACACAAACTTTATAAGATTGTGGATTTCTAAATGAAATAAAAAATGCATTAGTTTAGAGCGAGAATGCTTTATTTATTTATTTTTTTTGCTTGCATACAAATTCAGATCAACCCGGATGATTGCTTAAATTTCACTGTCTCCCGTGGGGCAGTGCTGCACATTGATGCAACACTTGGGATAATCAGCCTCGGGATACTTTTGCTCGCCCAATTTGCAGGGTGGGGCCACTGCCTTGACGCCACAACTAGAGTCATATAGAATAAATATAACATAGTATAGATATACATTTTATAGATAGTACACTGGAACACTCACGTGGCGAAGGTTGCCACACCGTCGGTGCCACAACTGACGAGCTGGCAATTGGGACGCGTTACGGATTGACCCTCACTCAATATGGTATCGGCATCAATCACACACTTGCCGGGATGAGCTTTAAGTTTTCCAGTTGATATTTACATATATATATGCATATAAATATCGGCCTACCTACCATCGCTTTTGTAGTTTCCCACCGCCAGGGCCCCATAGACCTCAGAGTTGAGCACAGTAGCCAGCAGGCAAGCCGTTAGGAATATAGCTTTCATCTTGGCTATCAGCAACGTTATGACAATAATTTTTAGCTTCGATTTGAATTTATAGCCGTAGCTATTCATAACTTGTCTTTCAAGTGGCACTCATCAAACTCGTTTGATTCTATGGGCTTATTAGCTAAACGGCTGACCAATTGCGAAAACGATAAAGTTTCAAATTATTAAAACAAACTAATGATCTTGTTTGCATTAGTTTGCGCCGTTAACAGTTGACATTGATTAGCATTTTTCATTAGCATGTTTGAAGCAGGGAATCTGGCCGATACAGCTCTGTCTAAAGTTGACTAAGTGTTTGCACTAGAGATGGGCGCGTGTCGTGCTTTCTTGCGTGACACGAATGATCGATTCAATAGAAAATATACATAAAATTTAATATTTTGTTTAATGGCTGAATTGATAGCAAAACAAATCTTCCAATAAACTTTATCTCAGGGTAGGTAAAAAAGATAAAAAGTTCTTAATATATACGTGATATGATTCTCAAAATGAAAAGTTTGGGCCAGACTGGGTTTTTGAAGTATAATTATTAAATATTAATCTAAAACAAATTCGAATACTATAAGGGAAACGAAACCCAAGGCTTATATAAAACTATAAATTAGCTTTAGTATAGTAAAGTATAGGGTATAATTAAGTCTTTCCAAATTCTTTCAAGGAAAAGAAACCATTTTAGCCCTGTAACCTCAACCATGAAAAGAGAGACTACAAAGTTGCCAAAAAGAACCAGAAGAGAAAAAAGTGAGCAACGACCACAGCAAGTTTGTTTCCTTTATTTTTTTGGTTGTATGCGAGAGGGAAATGGCAGCCTCAGCATAAAAAGTGAATATTACAATTTTAGTGAGCCGCAAAAGTTTAAACCTACACATGTGTGTGTGTGAGTGAAAAACTGGTGTATACACACACACACACACACACACAGGCATACAACATTTATAAATTGGCAGCCAGGCAACTGCTTTTGGGTGACCTCTCGTGCCCGTCAGTGCATATATATACATATATATATATATATATATCGTATGCGTGTGTGCGTGCAAAAGGTGAAGGTAATGTTGCTTGCTGGTCAGAAGGCAACACGAGTACGAGTTGGCACATAAACTAAGCCCAAAACTTTGCCAAGGCACGCGCAGAAAATAATCATAAAAGAAATCCTCTCCCCGCAAAAAAAAAAATTGCCGAAAAAAATCAACTGAAATTCAAATTTAGACGTGTTGTATGTGAAAGGTGCAAAGCTGCGCCCCAGAAAATATGCAACAAAAATAGCGCAATTCGGTGTGAAATAAAAATCTTGAACTGTGCCACAAATACACGCGCACACCACCATCACTTATTCATTATTTTTTCACGCGTTGTCTGTGTCAAAAAAAAATAAATAAAATTATATGGTTGCCACACTGTGCCGCAATACACACAGTAACACACACACCGTAACACACACAGGCGAATTAAAATCCTTGCCGCATTTTTCTTTAGTATTCGCACCCATGAGATGCCTCATTTCATGCCCGAGAGCAGTTCGCAGTTCCCAGTGTCAGAGATGAGCTCGTTAAAAAAAGGAACCATCTTACATTTGGGGTAGTCCCTGACAAGGTTAAAAACTCCCATTCCATGTGATATCAATTGCAATGCACTTTAACTATAGTTTTCATATGAAATATAATTTTTATAAGCATAATTATGTACATTTTATTATTATTTATCTGTAGTTTTCAAATTGAATTTAATTAAAATCAATAGTTCTTAAAGATCCGTACCTATTTTTCTTTGTTACTTATTAAGTTGTATTATGTTTCAAGTAAAACTAAAGCGAATTAATTATATTGCTAATTTTGTTTTTGAATTCTTTCACTTTAAATCAATATTGCATGCCCTATTTATAGTGTAAAACTTGTAACTTTTTAATTCAAAACTTCCCATTTCTTAGCCGCTTTTAAAGTTGCTTTTTACGCTTTCTCCGTTGCTCATATCTGCCATAAATTGCACTTTTCACATTGCTCTTCGTCCTCTTAATTTTCCCTTATTTCGGCCTCTTTGCCGAATACACAAAAGTAGTGGCAACAGTCTTATAAATTGAGTTTTTCCTGTTGTTCTCATGTTTCCAAATGTTTTCGCGTGTGTATGTGCTTGCCTTGTGTGTGCTCGTGTGTATGTGTGCGTTTTATTGTTTTTTCTTTTCCCCGTATAAATATGTAAGCTAAATTACCAGAACCAGGCAGCGCGAACTTTTGCTTTTTTGTCAGCAGGCGCTGATTTTGGGCTTTAAAAATATAAGTTTAATACCATAAATTAATGTTATGATTTAAATCTTACAAGTAAGAACGACGTAGTCGGACGTAGCCGACTGCATAATACTCGTTGACAAACACAGTAGTTACCTATTTTCGAAAAATTATGTTTCATAATTTAGAAATGCAAATTCATATTTTTCCTCTTGGATAGCCTAGCATATTTCAAACGCCCATAGCTTTGTCAAAACTGAACCGATTTTCATGTTTGATGGCATTTTGTTCATGGCTTGTCCTTTAAATTGATTCTGTATTTAAAGTATATTTGTTCTTGAAAATAAAATTGTTTTGATTTTTTTTGTCAAAAAAAGCATGTACTCCCCCCTTACTCATTTTGAAAAAAAAAAATTACAAGTAAAGCTCTCGGATCCACGCCCATAACTTTGTCAAAACTAAAGCGATTTTCATATTTGACGGCATTTTGTTCATGGTTAGTCCTCTATCATGTACGTGTGTGATGTTTGGAAGAGCTTTTGAATAGTATATATTCCAAATTTGGAGCTTCTAGCTTAAAAACTATGGGAGATAAAACCATTTCCTATTTTTTAGGGCGGGGCGTTCTAGTGGGCGGGGCCGGGACAACAAGGTCGCAATCTTTAAGAGAAGTCTGCGGCAATCTACATACCGCATTTGGTGACTCTAGCTTAATATTGTGAGAAATATTCACCTTTTATCGATTTGCGATCACTTTGTGACAATTAATATCAAATGCAGTTCTAAACAGTTTCCAAATACGCCAGCTTTATTTTTTTTCTTTCTTTATTTTTTTCCTACCAAAAAATGCAAGTAAAATTATAAAACGTAGATATAGAAATGTTTAAAATTGATCATTTAATTCATTTTAAAAGTTTATTTTTGGTTTATTTTATATATGTATGTATATAAAAAATTTTAAAAATTCAATTTTAATATTACAAACACAAGTATCAGATATTCATATATCTATACCCAATCCAATATATTTAATCCTAAACAAATACAATTGGGCCGAACCGAGCTAAATGCATAAAATAAAAATTAAATGTTTTTTGCTTACAGCCACAAATTCCTAAGAAAAATCGATTATTGTTACATAGTGTAGCTTGGCAGCGTATCCAAATTAAGCTCTCAAGGTTAGACTATAAATAAATCAATTCTATGCGCAACCAACGTAACTGAAAGTCCAGTTAATAATCCCCACAGTAACTGCCATTTAGTCCCGCAGCGCACAAAAGTAGGCTACAGTGAGTGCAATTAGGCAATAACCAGTTTAAGCTAATGGCCAGTTAGTTGTTGTTGCCAAAAGAGAGAGAGAGAGAAAGAAATAGAAAGAGAGCGAGTGGTAGTACAACGAAAAAACTACTGCTAATTATAGCAAACAGTGTCCATTACACGCCCATTATATGCCACGCCCCATCAACTGCTGACTAATGAACATTTCTGCTCGCGCAGCGCCACAAAAGTTTATTGACTTAGTTCATCAAATATAAATATAAATATAAATACTGAAACACATAGCCGAGGCCTCACACAAGTTGTTGTGAATAACATATTTGGCCAAACAATGCAAATTACAAACTCAATGAATATTATTGATTCATAATAATAATAATGAGTACTCGTAATTTAAGAGAAAAACAAACCACAAGCGAATCAAATTGAATGAAAACATCAATTTAAAATTGCGTTGAAATGCGTTAAGCAGGAGTGGTTGGCTATGAAATACCCTGTAAACAGGTAAAAAAGAAGTTCTTAAAAATGTACAATTTGATGTTTGTTAAATTTTAAGTATCGAGAAACAAGCACTTTATTTTCTCCAAGTATATCTAATTTTGAAGAATCTTAATTTGTATATACCTCTGCTATTACAGAGGGTGATCCGAGTATTAATACTACATAATACTTTGAGAATTGGGTAAAAATATGCAGTAAATAAAGTTTACCATTTAGATTAATTATACCTTTAAGAAATTACCCATATTTATTTAAAAGAATTTGTTACTTTAAGAAGAAATTTTAGTAAATATTATTATTTTATTCGTCTTTCGAAAATAGCAATAATTAATATATTAAAATAAGGGCATCATAGGCTTAAGAGAGATATGGCAAATTAAAATACTCTTTGGAATCAAGGCTAATAACACAAAACAAAACGGTTTTCTATGCTATTTCCTGCCAATTTTTTAAAAATTATCTTAGCTTATTTTTATTAGCAGGCATTTATAGTATACCCAATAAATTGTCTGAATTCCACAAAAATAAATAATTATAGCAACATTTTAGTTGCCATAAAGAGCACAGCACGTGGTTAAATGGAAATAAAAATAATTGAGTGTGCGCTGAATTAAAGGCGTATTTATTGGCTGCGGTTAAATTCATTTCAATTTTTAATTATGCGCGTAATGCTTTAATGCGGTTCCATTTAGGTAAAATGCATAACAGAACAAATTTTACAGCTGCTTTTACGAGTTTTAAAGTGGAATTGGTAAACAAAACTTACTCAAGGAATTACAAATAAATAAAAAGTTATGTAAATTAAAAAAAAAAATGGTGTTTATAAATAAAATTACGAGTAATAATAAATTATTATAATGTACTTGTAAGATATGGAAGGAATATTATAATAATAATCATTTTATTAATAATATTTATAGCATAACATGTAAACTCACCTTCATAGAGCACCACCGAAAGGATTCACAGATGATAATTATGAGCAAATTTCTGGCTATTATTGGCTTGGCCACGAGCTGTTGCAAATGTTGATTAGCATGCCACTGGCTATAGAAACAGGTACATTAGCTTTTATTATTTATTCCTTTTGTTTTACACTTTTCAATGAAAACCCATACAGAACTCAACTCAACCGAACTGAACTGAACTTTCACTTCAAACGCACTGCAATTAGGAATTTTTATTGTGCGCTGATTACTTTTCATTGTTTGCTTATTGTCTGCATGTGTGTGTGTGCGTGTGTGTGAGTGCTATCTGTTGCACATACAAATATTTGTTAAACAATGCACACATTTATGTTAATATTTGCACCCGCACATTACAAACAGACAGGACAGCTTCCAACTAAATGTGAATGCTGTTCAACAGATTGCGCATACGCCGCATGTGTCGCCCCATTGAAATTGCGCTAATGGCATTTCAATATCGCATTGCAACCGCAGCTCTTTTACAGCAAACATTTTTGGAATTTTAAATCAATCTGTGTGCGTGTATCTGGTGCGACGTATTGAATAAAACATTTAGCAGCGTCCTTTGAATAATTCAAAATTCATCTGGCAAACAACTTCACTTCTACTCTCTGACATAAAGTGGGCAAATCGATTTTGCATGCGACAGCATTTTAAGGTCGAGTAGTAATGTACAAGTTTTTGTTCACTCACTAACTTTTGGCATATCAACAAGGATTTCAACACATTGAGGCAAAAAAACACCAAAAATGAAAAACCCTTGCAACACATGTGTGAAGATGTTTGGATATTTGCACCACAAAAATATTTGTGTAGACTTTTGCTGCAGCCTTGCAAACCTAGTTTGGTAAACTGCATTCATCATTTTATTTGAAATGTTTATAAATCTTAGTAAATACATGACATTAATAGTTATTAATAATTACAAAATATTTAAATGTAAGTAGAAATTCAAATTCATGCTCTCTTTTTTACTAGTCTGGGATTTCAAAAATATTTCAAAAAGCTTTTGAAATGTTGATTTATTTTTAATAAGCGTATTTTATGAAATAATATTTTACGTTTAATCTATTCAACCTGTTAAATTATTATTTGTATTTTTTTTCATAAATTCAGCTTCTTTAATTTTATTACTTATATAACATTTTTTAATTATTATTTTTTTATTGTTATTGTAATTTATATTATTTTTTAATTATTATTCATATAAGATACAGACAGACAATATAAAACTATCAAAACTTACTTATTAAAATACCACTAAATACGGCCTCATCTTCATTTACCAAACTAAGATTCAAACCCAAAACCTTCATCCTGTTTAGTTGCCTGGCTCACTTAGACAACGCACCTACCAAGGACTCCCAAGTCACAGTAAACATCCCACTCAAAAGTATATATAATATAAAAAATTCTTTGATGTGCCACATAAGCCTCCCTGTGAAATCTCAACAACAGCTTTTTGTTTTTAATACGAACTTAACGTTATTTTATGACATTGAAAGTCACTGTTGATGCGCGTGTTTTATTTAATATTTTTTCTAACCTTTTTACAAACTGCATAAAAAAATACTGACATCTACATGTGTTTGTTTGTGTGTGTGGGAGAGAGAGCGGACTGTTGTGCACTTGTATTGGTTACCTGTTACATGCCACATGAGTCTGAGCCAGAGCCTGAGCCAGAGGCTGAGCCTATAGACCGTTAGACCTCGCAGCTTTTTAGGGTAACGGTCGCTAGTGACAATGTTTTCGAATTGGAAATCGTAAATTCGAGACATGCAAATTCGATGGTTGTCAAATAAAAACCAAGTGACAACGAAAATGACATGAAAATTTGTGAGCTGGCAAATTTTACAGGCTAAACCGAAAGAAAACAGAACCATTGAGAGGCCAAGCACACACACACGCACACATACACACACGGCGGCAAATGGAACATGCACATAAAAATGTAATACTTTCGCTTGACGATGATGATGATAATATTTTCTGATATTTTCATTACATTGTTGTACTTTTACGACTGTTATCCTTGAGTGAAGAACTTGCTACAGGATGCTAAAACCAACACACACAGCATTCAAGCAAAAAGTCTGAGCCACACACACACACACACAAACTCGCACACACGCACACACACACACACACGCATGTGCGAGGTGAGCGAGCTTTTGCCCACCTAATGTCTAAACCGTTAGTTTTGAGAGACTGCAAGCAAGAGAGTGGGCTGAATTTTCACCTTCGCACTTTGTGTTTTTTTTTTGTTTTTTTTTTTTATACAATTTAACTTTTTTTATTTTTATTTATTTATTTTTTTAATTTCTTAACTTTTTGCACTTGACACTAGAATTCATCACTGGTGAAGACTAGGTTTAATTTTTTTGTTAATTCAAATGTTGAGTTTTAGCATTTTATGAATAAATTTTTTAAATATTTACAAACGCGCCTGGAGCGTGTGCACAACACACGAGATGTTGTTCCGTCGCTCGTTAGGATTGAACTGAATGCTAACAAGTACACGACAGCCTTACCACGCACAACTACAAGTGCAGTGGGCAGGCGAGCTTTTTTTTCTACACGGACTAACGACGCGTGGGTGGCCGCCAAAGAGCGAAAGCTTGCAAGAGCGAAATCGGTGCACGTTGCGATGCAACAGAATAGTGACGCGTGCGGAAATGGAATGGAATGTGTAAAATATTTACTTTACTTTATTTATCAATATTTGTAAAGATAATAATGAGAAGATACGACATAGAACATTCCCTTTGTTTTGATACTGTAGAAAAGTCGGGTTAAATTCAAACAAATACGGTAAAAATATTGAAATTTTAATTTCTTGTGCTCGTCTGGTTTTACTTAAATGATCTAAATAATTACTTTACTTTATTTGATAAATTTGTGAAGATTGAAAATGACCCCTTAGCTGTAAATAAAAGAAAATTCATTTTATTACTATATTTAAAAAAAGCAGTATTAAATTCAAATAAAACGATAATAATATCGAACTCTGTGAGGTATCGATTATGAGTAACAATCGAAACTGGTAATAAGTAACTTACAGCCCTGAATGCTGAAACCTGTTTGCCAGCCCTTGAAGACAAGAGAGAAACAAATCTAATAAAATTGCCATTTGACAGAAAACAAACAAAAAACTATGTCCGACGCATACGCGTGTGCTGCCAAAGGCAAACTAAAGCTCAAAAGCGATACCGAACTAAAGAAAAAGAAGAAGAAACATAAGAGCAAGGACAAGGAGAAGGACGCACTGCAAAAGGCCTACGTCGAGCAACAAATCAGCGAATCTGCAGTCGGAGCAACTGCATCGAGCAGCGGCTACGAGCGCAAGCTAACCAAAGCAGAGCTGGCCACCAAGAAGCAGCAGGAAAAGATGCGCAACAAACGCATCATGGACAAGGCCCAGACGACGCACAAGCAGCGCGTGGAGAAATTCAACGAGCACCTGGACACGCTGACCGAACATTTCGATATACCCAAGGTGTCCTGGACGAAGTAAAGGACACATGTGGATTTGCGTAATTAATTTGTAATTTAGTAAATTAGTTGTAAAACATTTATATAATACAAATATTAAACTTTTCATAGTGTTATATATATATGTATATTAAGCATAATTTTGACTATATTGTGGGATGAGACAGGCCAAAGTAATTTTTGGCAGCATTAAACTAAATACATGTATGGTAGTATAATATACAAAGAGAACAACTTAAATGAGATGATGTCTTAGATGTTTCCAACATGTCAGTCCGGTAAGCACAGCGAAACAAGGCTCCTTAGTAATGAATTCGAATTCCATTCAATGCAGCGTCATCAGCTCGAGCATTGCATATTTCCAGGTCCAGGCCCGCACCAGCTGCTCGAAACGTGCCCGTTCATGCTCATAAATATAACCCAGCTCCGGCTCCATGCACACCTCAGTATACGGGTCCGTGAGCAGACTCTGCACCGACAACAACACCTTGGCCACATTCAGCGCCAACGACCAGTTTTGCTGCTGGAATATATCAATGCCCACATCTCCATGTCGCGATACATTTGGGTGCAATATTTTGGTTAGAAAACGCACTGTTGGCGGCGCCATTGGATAGCGTTCCGGAAAGTAGATAAATAGAAAGAATTTACCACCCTCATAGGGACTGCCGGGCGGTCCCAATATCGTTGCCTGCCAATAGTTATTCTGACGATCCAAGGGTATGGCCGAAATGCCCTCCGACTCGTAGCTGTTCAGCAGATTCGCCTCGCCGCGCAGAAAATTGTTGCGTATCACATTGCCCTGTTCACCAGCCGGCGGCGACTGGCTGCCCAGCTCGATAAGACAGGTGCGACAGAAGCAGGATGACATCAATGCCCCATACAGCTTATACCAGTCGGGCAGCTCGGCGAGGCTCTCGAACAGCGGCCAGCGCTGTTTAATGTACTCCTTCCACATGCTCTGGGCGGTGTTCTTGGCAATGATGTCGTGCCACTGTTTGCACACCTCGCTAGCCATCCACAGCGACATGTCATCCAAATAGGCGAAGATCTTGAGCATCACCTCGACGGGAATGCGGCTCGTGATGTTTTTGCTGCTGTTGTTGCTGCCGCCGGCACCCTGTGCATTGTATTCGTGCGCTCGAGCACGTCCGTCCGCCAGCTCGAGCATGTAATGGGGCAGTGCAAGCGGCGCTGCGGGGCGTGGCCTTTTGATGGGCAACAGAAATGGATTTACCGCACGTTCGTGCTCAAAATCACGCTCCGGTGTGTCGCGACGTGCCGGCAGTGCCAGCGGCTCCACTAGCTGCTCTGGTGGCACTTGTTGTTGCTGTGCCGGCTGCGGTTCCTGTTCCTGAACCGGCTGTTCCATGTTTGCCGGCTGTTGTTGCTGCTGCTGCTGATGCTGCTGCTGTTGTTGTTGTTGTGCAGCTGGTGCCGCATCTTCTAGATCTTCAAAGCCCATGATATCAGCATCGTTCTCCGTTTCGTCATCCTCCTGTTTGTCCTTGAAGGGCGGCTCATCGTTGCCTGAATCCTCGTCGTCCGACAATTCCGTCAGCAACTCCTCGGCCCGCTGTGCGTTATATAGAAATGCGTGACAAGCGCCGCACAGGGGCTCACCGAAATTGGGTCCATAATAGCCATTGCATACCCAGCACGCGTTGCTGTTCTGCAGTTGCATCAAGAAAATTCAATTGCACTGAGGATAAAGTGATTTTGTTATATACACACCGAAAAGCAGAAAGTGGGCTCCGTTAGCAATTGTTTGTCTTTGTCCTCCTGCTGCTGTTCCTGCTCGTTTTCGATGTCGCCGGCGTCGTTCATTTCATCATCGCTGGCATTTAGTTGCTCCAACAGCTGCTCCTCTTCTTTTTGCTGCTGCTGCAGGCAGCTAGTCATTTTCGTGTTGCGCTGAAAATTGTTATAACAAAAAATCCAAAACGATGCCCTTACTCGTCATGCAACGGTAGGATACTTGGCATCGATATAGCTATCGTTATCGATAGCACACTAATAAATTCAATTTTAGCGAATAGTGAAGGTTACACTGCAGTTTTAAAAATTATTACCTACTTTTAGCGGCGCCTAATTTGCATTGTTAAACTATTAATACTTTGTTAAAACTGTTTTTAATTTGCCTTATCTGTCACTATCTCTAAATAACAATCTACAAATATTAACGGCTTTACATTTGTATCTGTTAATTAAAATTTAACTATATCTTATACTTTAATAATTATAATAATAATAATTAATTTATTGTTGTGTGTGAAATCGTATTTCGATAAATCCTACAACTGGGAATTGTAAATAGTGTTGCGCATTATAGTTCAATTTAAAGACTAAGTTCAGTAGATCACTTTTTGTTGAACGAACAATTCGTTTTTGTTCGTTCGATTGAGCATCATTCGTTTGTGCTTAAATTACAGATTATTTTTTTCATTTATCATTTAATGCATTGAAAAGGATCATTGTTCATCGTAAATAAATATTGTTGGTTTTTTTTCCAATTTACTGACCCATAACCTGTGGCGCAGCTAGTTCGTTCGCGCAGTTAAGTGAGTATTTGACTCGAACTTGTTCAGAACGACTCAATTCAACTCTAATTGCAGCGTCACACGTGAGATCTTCATTACAAATTGCGACAATAATCAAAATGAAACAAAAGAAGAAGCTGGGTGCGTCACAATTCAATTTGTAATATATATATTTGATTAAGGTTTAACCAATAATCGTTCGCTACAGCTGTCGGTCTCAGCCGCGAGGAACGACAGGTTCTTGTCATTGGTGAAATAATACAGGAGCTCCTCAAGGCGCACGAAGCCAAAAAAGATGTGAATCTGAATCGGATGAAGTCCCTGATATCATCCAAATATGGACTGGATAGCTCGCCGCGACTTGTGGACATCATAGCGGCTGTGCCGCAGGATGCCAAGAAAATACTGCTGCCCAAGCTGCGCGCCAAACCCATACGAACCGCAAGCGGCGTAAGAGAAATTTCTAAAATGACTTTTACTGTATAAACTATTACATGTATATATTATTAATGAGTATAAATTTTGTAGATTGCCGTTGTGGCTGTCATGTGCAAGCCGCATCGTTGTCCGCACATAAATTTCACAGGCAACATTTGCGTTTATTGCCCCGGCGGACCGGACAGCGATTTCGAGTACTCGACACAGTCGTATACGGGCTACGAGCCCACGTCGATGCGTGCCATACGGGCGCGTTACGATCCCTTCCTGCAGACGCGCCATCGCGTCGAGCAGCTGAAACAGTTGGGCCATTCCGTCGACAAGGTGGAGTTCATTGTGATGGGCGGCACATTTATGGCCCTGTCGGAGGAATATCGCGATTATTTCATACGCAACCTGCACGACGCCCTGTCCGGGCACTGCAGTGCTAATGTAGCGGAAGCAGTGCGTTATTCGGAGAAATCACGGACCAAATGCATCGGCATCACAATTGAGACACGCCCGGATTACTGCTTAAAGCGTCACATCTCCGATATGCTCAGCTATGGCTGCACACGCTTGGAGATCGGGGTGCAGTCCGTCTACGAGGATGTGGCCAGGGACACAAATCGTGGTCATACGGTGCGTGCCGTCTGCGAGACCTTCAAAATGGGCAAGGATGCCGGCTACAAAATTGTCACGCACATGATGCCCGATTTGCCGAATGTGGACTTTGAGCGCGACATTGAGCAATTTATTGAGTACTTTGAGAATCCCGACTTTCGCTCGGATGGCCTGAAAATCTACCCGACACTGGTTATACGCGGCACCGGTCTCTATGAGCTATGGAAGACGGGTCGCTACAAGTCGTATCCGCCGTCGATGCTGGTGGATTTGGTAGCCAAAATACTAGCACTGGTGCCCCCGTGGACGCGTGTCTATCGCGTGCAGCGCGACATACCCATGCCGTTGGTCAGGTGGGTGCCCGTCAGATCTTCATTAAATATATATTTTTCATATATTTTTTACACATTGCAGCTCTGGCGTCGAGCACGGGAATCTGCGTGAACTGGCGCTGGCGCGCATGAAAGATTTGGGCACCGTCTGTCGGGATGTGCGCACACGCGAGGTCGGCATTCAGGAGATACACAATAAAGTGCGTCCCTATAAAATTGAGCTGATACGCCGTGATTACGTGGCCAACGGCGGCTGGGAGACCTTTCTGTCATACGAAGATCCCGAACAGGATATACTTGTGGGCCTGCTACGCTTGCGCAAATGCTCCCCGGACACGTTCCGCCCCGAGCTGCAGGGCGGTTGCTCGATTGTGCGCGAGCTGCACGTCTACGGCTCCGTGGTTGCGGTTAATTCACGGGATCCGACCAAGTTCCAGCATCAGGGCTTCGGTACGCTGCTCATGGAGGAGGCGGAGCGTATCGCATTAAGAGAACATGACAGCCAAAAGATAGCGGTCATATCCGGCGTCGGCACGCGCAATTATTACCGTAAACTTGGCTATGAACTGGACGGCCCGTACATGTCCAAGAAATTAAACAACCCATCTATATAGACTTATGTATATACATTTTATGCTTGGCTTAATCAAATAGTGTAAAACACTGGCTTTCTTTGTGGAGCACAAAAGGGAAATAAATGCTGCTGGCTGGACTACATCTAGACTTATCTAGATACGTATGTGTAGAAACTGAAATAATGATTTAAAATTTTTGGAAATCTTGTCTGTAAAGGAACCTAATTTTGCATTTTATGTAATGTAGCTGTTCCCTTTGGTGTTTTTTTCCAGATTTAGAGAACTTGTAATTTTTTAAAAAACCCACTTGTCATATTGAAAATAATATATGATATATAAGATTAGTGTGCAATATAGCATTGTATAACATAGCTTGCAATTAATCAGTTCTCACGGTATCTTAAGGAAAAGGAATAATATTTAAAATTCGGAAGGTTAATGTTTTAAAAAGGTTTTCCAAGTAAAACATATTTAAAATACAGGATGGTTCGGGTTATGTCCCGTGTAGTTCTTGTCTGGTTTCTAGAAAAAAATTCAAATTATATAAATTAATTGAGTGCTGTTATCATAAGGATAAACGTTATTGCAAGAATATAAATACACATAAAACATATATGAAATGCATTTAATATGATAGTCGATTAGGCAGTCAAAGGAATAAATTTATGAATATATAATTACAGCTATAGCAAGACATTCAAATTTCGATCATAAACATTTCGTTGCCATAATATTTATCTTAAAAAATATTTGATGACATTTTAAAATCGGAAAATACTTGTGTCGTGTAGAAAAACGTAATTATAATTAATGATAATTGTAAATTGTGCTTAGACGTTAATTAGTTAAATGTGTGAACCTATTTTTTTGGCAATGCCTCCTCGTCCGTGGGATCACAGTCGGCACAGTGCCAGGAGTAGCCACGAATTTTCGGCGACTTCTTCAGCGGCGGATCGAGGCAGGCGAAATGATAATGCTTATGGCACTCGTCACAAGTCACAACCTGATTGGGTTTGCCGGTTTGCGTGCAGACGCAACAATTGATCTCGACATTCACCTTGGGATTGGAGACACGCGGTCGCCCCACGCGCTGTTTGCGCGGCGTCGATTTGCGCGGACTAACCTTCCGCTGTGGCGACGGCGTCTCCGGCAAAAGCTTGGGCTCCTTCACCTCCTTGGTCTTTTGCGGCATTTGGACAGGGGGCGTTATCAGCGTGGTGGCCACAACAATGGGCACGGCAGTCTGCTCAGGCTGGGTGAGATCCTCGACGGTCTCAACGGAGGTGGGACGTGATGCTTCGTCCACGGAGCGCACTGCATTGGCGGGCACATAAAAACTGCGCGATTCGGGCGCATCTTCGCCGGGCAAACGCAACGTTTTGAATATGATTTTGATGGGTCTGCCGGAGTTGGCATTGTCCGGCGTGGCGTCGTCCGCATGTGCGCGCTTTTTACGCTTGCGCTTGTGCTCCTTGCTGAACGACTTTTCGGTGTCCGATGACAGATTGTGCTTGTTTTTGTGCTTATCCTTGCGCTTGCCCTTGCGCGACGATTGCTTGCCGCACGAATCGTCAATGGAATCCTCGCAGCCGGACAAATGCGTGGCGACAGCTGCTTGTGGGACGTTCACCACATCCAGACTGGCCACTTGAACTGTAAGGGCAGTAAATGGGGTTAGGAACTTTTAATTAATTGAGGACACCTACCATTGACGGGCGTCTTGCGCGGCGACTGCATCTTAGCGCGCTTTGGCGACTTCACCAACTCCTCGCTAGCCTCTATAGCTGCGGGCAGCGATTTGTTGAGCGCCCGCTTCAGCTGCTGCTGCTGCTGCTGCTGCGTCGGCATCTCTTTGGGCACATCGTCCAAGGAGTAGCGATCCACGTAGACCAAATGCCCCTCCTTGTTGAAGCGGGTCCGCGACTTGCGCGGACCTGGTGATATCTCGGTGACCGCATCGGATACGTCGGATTTGTCGCAGCACTCGGAGCACTGCCAGCCATACTGTTTGGACTTCTTTGGCGGGCGCGTCAGCGGCGGATTCAGGCAGCCCAGATGATAATGCAGATTGCAGGTGTCGCACTTGACCAGCAGATGCTGATCATTGTTGCGCTTGCAGATGCCACAGCTGACGGCGGGCGCAATGGAGGAGGTCGAGGCCTTGGCGCCGTGCAGTTGCGACTGCTGCGTGCTCAGCAGGCGTGAATTGTCTAATTTGCTGCCGGGCGTGGCCAGGTGGGCGAGCGGAAATCCAACGCCCATTTTGAGCGCGGCCGCTGTGGGCACCGAAATGGGTCGCTGCGGCGGTGGCGTCGCCACCTTGGGCGGCTGCTCCGGCAGCGGACGCGCCACCAGCTCCACGCTGGCCAAGCTCAGGCCGGGACAGAGTTGCGCCAGGTTGTGGTGCAGCGCTTTCAGGGACATGACCAGAGCATCTCGTGTGGTCTTCACCTGTTTGCGCTCCTCCAGCGCACTGTCGTACTTGGCGCGCAGCTCATCCTGCTCCCGACTGAGCGACGCATTCTGCTGGATGAGCTGCTGTTGCTGCTGCTTGAAGTCGGACATGCGAACAATGCGATCCATGTAGTAGGCGGTGAACTCCACGCTGAACGCGGGCGCAATGTGCCACTTTTTGCGTATGTCCTGCAGCGCCTGAATGTGCGCCTCGCGCTGCTCCAAATGCTGCACATCCACGGCCATGAACTCCGCCTTGGCCAGCAGGCGACGGCAGGCGGAGGCGGAGCTGGTCAGCAGACGCGACATCTTCTGTGTGGGCACCCAGGGCGTTGGCTTCAGCTGCTTGTGCTGCGCGTATTTGTGCTGTATCTTCAGCAGCTTGCGCTGGATGCGCGCCTGTGCCGGATTCGGGTTCGCTGCGATCAGCTGCTGCTGGACCAGCGCCCGCTGCTTGGCCTGCTGCAGCATGTTGAGCCGGAGCGTGTGATAGTTGCGCCGTCGCTTCTTGATCATCTCCTTCTCCGAGTGCACCTTGCAGTGGGCGTAAAACGGATCGGCCGCATCATCCTCGTGATGCGCCTCGATCAGATAGCCGGCGACCTGGGCGCAGGTGACGTGGAAATACGTTTTGCACATGCCCGCATCGCAGCCAATGCAGACGCCGGTGCGCGCGAACAGCGCGTTGTCGCACAGCGAGCACAGCTTGGCGCCCCACTTGCTGTACTGCATCTCGAACAGCGTCACCGAGCTGAGCTGCTCGACCTCGCCGAAGGCCACGCCCGGCACGTACAGTGCACATATCAGGTGCACCCATTTGCCCACGTCCGTTTCCTTGTAAATGCCGCCCTTGTTCGGGCACAGCTCACAGTCCGGCTCCGAGACCCCCGCCCGGCACGCCTCGCAGAACCACGGCTCCGTGGAGCACGTGGAATTGGTGCTGGAGATGCTCACATTGTCGCTGACCCCGTAGCAGCCCTCGTGCACGGACACGCCACACGAATCGCACTCGACAATCTCGTTGACGTCGTCGCTGCGCTCGCCCAGGCACACGCAACACATGCGCTTCGGCGGCGCCACCGATTCACCGTTATAGCCATTCAAGCGCGGCGGCGCAACCAGCGCGAGCTGAACCGGCTGAACTGCTGCCTCCTCCACCTGCTGATGCTGCTGCTGCTGCTGCTGCACGGCATTGTTATCGCCCAGCAGCTGGCGCAGCTGCTGCGTTGAATCGTCGCTGTCGTCGCCGTCGCCGGCATTTGTGTCGCTGTCGCTGCCGCTGCTGCTGCTCGCGTCGCTGCTGTCACCATCGCCGTCGCTTTCATCCTTTGAGCCATCCGAACAGTTGTCAATATCGGGCAGAAAATCGCTGTCCGATGAACTTTCGCCCAAATCAAAGTCGAGCAGCGCCTGTGTTGTTATTTTGGGTTGGCGAACGCGCTTAAAAGGCGCCATTTAATAATAATTTTTTTACTTTTTACACAAATTGCAAGAAAATTCGTCCGACGTAATAGGGGTGGACTTTTATCGAGAAGAGTTATCGGTGTAAAATGATCGACATTATGCCATCGCTATTTGGCTTGAAAATAAATTCTTTGCTGACAGCGCTTAAATGGCGCCATTTGGTAATTTTAATTTTTTCCACAAGAAGCGTTTAAAATTAATCGCTGAGCACGTCACTATATCGCAAAATTAGGCGCATGATTGAATATAAGCTCTGGCTACTCTGTCATAAATTAAAAGAAAATCATTTATTTATGAACCGATAAAGAATTTATTTATTAGAAAATTATGACCAACTAATATACATATAGTAAGCTTTAATATTACAAATTACTAATACTTAAAAGACCTCCAATTGCTCTATGGGCAGCCATTTGGAGCTCTCCAAAGCATCATAGAGATGTCGATCTGAGTCGATGGTCTCACGATTGAGCTTCTCCACGTCCAGCACAAACTTGTGCTCCTCCAGACCGTAATCTTCATCTGTTGCAGCCGCGCTGCTAACTGTTGTGTTCTGCTGCTGCTGCTGCTGCTCGTATTGGGCGCTGCGCTGGGCGCTCCACGCCTCAGCGTGCTGGGCGAGCGTCTGTGGATTCGAGTGGGATTGCGACATGGCCTGCTGATAGTAGGCGGCGGCATCGGTGATGGAGGGAGCGGCCGCCTGCTCGTAATAGCCTTGCCAGGCATTGTAGCCCTGCCAGTAGGTGCTAGTCGGATCGTAATATTGCGAATAATCGGCGCCCGCACTGGTTGAAGACGCTGTCGTGGCGGAGCCGCCGTAGCCGTAGCTTGTGCCGCCATTGCCCAGCGCAGCACTTAGCTCCGCCTTGGGCTTAGGTACGGCATTGCAGATTTTGATGGGCTTGGTGCCCAGGCCAACATAACCGTTCATGTCGTACAGCGCCGACTTTTGCTCATCCTCAATGCCAAAGCGCACAAAGCCGTAGCCCTTGGAGAAGCCCAGACTGTCGAGTATCACTTTCGCCGTCTTGATCGATGTGTACTTGCTGGAGAATACCTTGTACAGCGAATAATCGTCCACGTCGGAGCTGAGATCACCAACCCAAACGCTAAACTCGCGCTCGTTGCCAGGCAATTTATACGAATTGCTCGCGGAATTTAGCCTAAAACGCACAATGGGATTTGTGCCGGGAATGGGCTTGCCATTTAGTTTGTGCATGGCGTCCAGTGCGTGATCGTCTGATATGAAATTGACAAAACAATAGCCAGCCGGTTCGCCAGTGTATTTGTTACGCATGAGACGCACTGTAGTTGGATCTTCGCCCATTTTGCGAAATGCGGCAATTATGAAATTTTCCGTCATGTACGATTCCAGCTGCAGACCAAATGATTAGTAATTAAATGTGCCACAGTTTGCCGCATGTCACTTACGCTGCCCATCCATAGTTGACAATGTACGGAAGTCATTTTCTTGCTTGGATTGCTGTATTTTGCGCTATTATCAAAATCAATTGGCAACTCAAACACGCGTAAACAAATTCGACAATAAATTTAATTAGCAACAGAGTTGTACGACAATGATTTTATCGATAAAATGTAGCGCTGCCGCTCAGTTTGACAGTTTTCATAGAAAACGTAAACAAAGCAAACGTTGAAAACTTTCTGGCAACGCCTTATCCAGTTCATATTTGAATTTTGACTGTTTGTCAAAATATTTTTGGCAAGATGCGCATAACTTCCGCACAATGGGCTGCTTTTACGGCGAAATTGAAGGAACTGCGCATTATCTTAGATCCTACCTGCGATGTTTCAAAAGGCGCCAGGTTTGCCAAACTCATAAAACGATTATTATATAATTTTACATAAAAACAATTCATTACAACAGGGAATATGTGAAGAGATTTTATCCCAATCTGAAAAAGGAAAATCCCAACTTGTCCATCCTGGTGAGAGAGTGCGTCGGCGTGCAGCCAAGACTCTGGGCACGCTATGGTAAGTTGTAAAGCGGAGAATTTAAACATAATATATTTATTCATGCATTTGTATGTTTAGGCAAAGGCAAGGAAGTCTCGATATCGCTGGCAAATCAAACGGCTCCAGATATACAAAAAAAACTAGAGGCTGTGGGCAAATAAAGCAGTCACGCCCACGCAGTTTTTTGGCAACTTATTGTAGGCTAAATTAAAATAGAATGTGCCAATGAAAAGTGAACCCAGGTTTTCCTATAGATAGATTCAGAATCTCTTTTGAAACACTGAAGCCTTTACCATAAATGGGTAAAACAGGGTATATTTGTTCTGTGCAAATATATGTAACGGCGTTTAACAATAAACGCAGGAGTTCAAGAATTGGGGGACGAAGCTTGCAGCTGGGTTTAGGGTAGCCCCTAGTCGGGTACTCCCGACATAAACCATTTTCTTTTATTTAAGTAGCACACACACAGACACACAAATATGTAGTTTATGGTTTAGTAATTACGCTATGTATACGATAACCAGAGGTCAACACACCGTCTAATTACTAAATGGCGGCAGGCCGAACTCTTCGGGCTTGAAATCTTCCAGAGAGCGCAACACCTGAGTGGCGTGGGCGCAACGTTCCTTGGAGAGCCGCTCGTCGGGCACCATCACGACCTGCATGCCAGCACTGTTGCCCGCCTCAACGCCATTGGGCGAATCCTCGAACACCAAACAATTCTTGGGCTCCGGTTTGTCGCCAAAACGACTGGCGGCCACCAAAAAGATATCCGGCGCCGGTTTGCCATTCTTCACCTCACTGTCCGAGGAGCCGCAGACGCGATGATGGAACAAATTGAAGAGCTCCCGATGATGTGTGGTCTTCAGTTCGACCATCTCGGCGCCCGAGCTGGTGGCCAGCGCAAAAGGAACTTTATTGGCGTGCAAATGTCGCAAAAGCCTCTCAGCACCTGCAAAGGGATTGAGATTAGAACGAGATTGCAATACACCAAGTATTTATACCCTTGCAGAGAGTATATCGTATAAAGTTTTCTTGTTTCTATGTAATCTAGTCTCTCAGCTTTAAGGCTATTGTTTTTGTTGCAGTTGGTACATATGTCGAGGTCGGCCGAATCCGAGCTCTATAGTATATAGCTGCCATTGGATTGATCGGTTGAAAAATGAGTTTTTGTATGAATAACTTTTTTGGGAATTGTGAGTGATAACGGCTCCAAACATATCTGCAAAACTTTATCAAGATCGGACTACTATATCATATAGCTTACATAGTGACCAATAGTACAAAAAAAAAATTAGTTTTTGTGTGAACAACTTTTTTGTCTTTCCATATATCCAGAGCAAACTTTGCTACTAACATCTCTGCAACAACATCAACATCGGACCACTATACTATATAGCTCCCGTAGGAGCAATCGAAGATTGGCACCTTTGTGCTCTCTTCGTCTCTTCACGTGGAATTAAAATATAACAACTTTACAACAGAGTTATATATATGGATATATAGCGCACATTTACTTAATGTGTGCAAAGGTAATTGATCTAAACGTTCTTACAATGTGATACATTGGAGATATAGCGCGAAATCGAAGGCAAATAACATATGAGCGAAATGGGCGTTGTTCGTTGTATACGTTATAATATATATATATAGATATGTGTGTGCTGGTTCGATCTGCTACTCTACTAACGGTAGACGTTGCTAACCTTCGAGCAGGCGTACATTGCGCAAACGTTCATCGCACATTTTGTGATAACGCTGCAGGAAATCGCCCACTGTCATCGGCAGCTGGCACTCATTGATGGCTATTTCGGCGGATCGCTGTTCCGTAGTGCCCATCACCCGGAAACGTACAGCCTCCGGATACGGTCGGCCAAAACTGCCAGCTATTTGCCTTGTGATTTCCTCGTAAATACGTTCGGTGTCTGCAAGAATATAATGCGAATATGGAAGACGAAATTAGTACCTGGCATCAATTGGGCATTTCCCATGAGGGCACGGGCATTGTCTGTCTGCTGTTTGGCGTACTCCTCCCATGTCAGCGGCAATTCATAGTACTTAACCATGAATTCGCCGACGGGGCGCGTCTGCAGACCCATTATCTGCTCCTTCACATCGAACGTGTAGGTTTTGCCATACGGATCGAGCACCATTTGGGCGGCCTTCGTGTAGAGGGTCTCGGTGTCTGGTTAGAAGCAAGTGTAAACGAGGATGCACCACGTAAAGCGTTCAACTTACCCAGCAACAGGCCGTCCATGTCGAAGATGCAGTGCGTCACCTTTCTCAACACCTTTTGCGCCATTTTGCCACCTGTTTATTTTCAGAGCTCGTTATGTAACGATGTAATAGCCGTGTGCAGGCAATCGGTACGTTAACTGCAATTAAACGCAAAAACGATATTTGGTCAACAACTGTTCAATCGCTTTTTTCTCTCGTTTCGAAGCACAAAATTAACGTGGCACTGTTCTTGTTTTGCTCTTATTTTATAAATTGTAAACTTGTCATTGATTCAAGGACAGGCTCTCCCCCCCCCTAGCGTGCACCGGAAATATAGCCACCTTGACCTACACGTAATGCTTCCTGCTATTCACTACTTTCGCGGCTAACACAACCGTTCAGCAAAGCGCAGCGCGTAAATCTGTCTCGAAAGTGCGAAATTCTGCCGTATAACGCAGCAGAGGGTTGCGATAAGGTTGCCAGACTTTGCGTCAAATGGCCAAATAGAAAACTTTCCATGTGCATACCCTGCAGTTACAGAGAGACGTTAGTGAGGCATTTTAGCATGAATTACTACAGGTAAACATTAGTTACTTGAGTCATTGACTTTAAGGTGGTAACTAAAATGTCGAATTAAATAAAAATTTGACTTTGAAATAGCAAGTTTAGCTTAATGGTAAAAATCAATTGAAAAAAAAAACTTTTAATATACAAAAATTCTCCTTAAAATCGTATCTATCTACCCCAAATTTTTTAAAAATAAATAATGTTAAGAATGTCTTTAAAATAATACAATTAACTATTTTAAACCTAAAAGAAACGGCGTTCATTTTAAGATTTAAATTGGTCGTACTTTTTAAACCATTTACAGGGCATGACATAGTCGATGTTTTGGATAAAGTATTTACACTTGTTGCCGTTGGTATGCGTATACAATCGATAATATGCATACATACAAATTATTTCCTAATATGCATCCCCCCACTCTCATCTGAAGCCTCCCACAAGCGAAAGTAATTCCAAAAGTACTAAATACTACTTAAATACGTCAATTAAACCCTGACGTCACAAATTGTAAAATTAAAAAAAGACGAATGAAAAATTATGAATACAATTGATTTGTTTTTCGTTTTAAATTTATTAAAAAACAAATACATTTTTGATGGTCGAATGTATTACGTTCAGTTGCATTTAGAAGAGGAATATCTGCAAGAGAATGAAAAATAAATTAATATAAAATATTAGAGTTGTGATTTGCAGTGAAGTTATTCAGTAAACAGTGAACAAGACTATTTAGTAGGTAAGTTATTCATTCTCTTAAATAACTGAATGAAATGTATATTTTATAATAAACTAGATAATGGCTGATTTAGTTCATGACTCGAAAATAATAAATTCAACTTATTTAGCAAAAAACTAGACTATTTTGGGTAGACTTGAACGCACCTTAAACTTAGGCGCTCAGCAAGCAGACACCACCGGCCTTCTTGATCTTGTCCTCAGCCTTCTTGGAGAAGTATTTGGCCTTGACGATGACGGGACGAGCGGGCAAATGGCCGCGGCCCAACAGCTTGTAGTAGCCCTAAGGAAGAGATAGAATATAGGCATTATTAAATGGCAAAAAATAAGAAAAATAAATAGATTTATTTGCTTTGTTTTTGATCTGTAAGGCTTTCTCTACACGGGGAGAGCAATTGTACGGTCGCATTCAGTCCGCCCATCGCCTTGGGTGTCTCTTCATATCAAAAATAAACAGAATTCTATTCATATTTCAAATGAACTTACAAATTGAACCAGATCAATGACTGGCGCCTTAGTGCTCTTCTCCTTCTCCAGTTCGGCGAACTTCTCAGGACCGACCAGGGACCACAGTTTGTCCAAATTAATTTCGGGCCTGAACTTGTGCTGGCGACGCAAGTGGAAGTTCCTCATGCCAACCTTGCCGAAGTAGCCAGGATGGTATTTGTCGAAGTTGATGCGGTGATGGTGCATGCCACCAGCGTTACCGCGACCTCCCGGATGCTTGCGGTGCTTGCCGATACGGCCATGACCGTGGCTGACGTGACCACGCAGCTTCCTGGTCTTCTTCCTCTTGATATTCGACTGCAAGCGAAGAAAAGAGCAAAACAATTCCAGTTAGTTTTCGATATCGTTACACGTGCATGGACAGCGGCAACTACGAACGGTGGCTGCTTCCAGTAACACATGGCAGAGGTTATGTTTGCACGCCGTCGTCGCTCGTTTTTAATGTTTTGCTCACTTTTGCTTCGGTCAAGCATGCTGCAATTTATTCTATTGTATGTGGCATAGTTGCCATTTAACTTTAACTCATTTACATTCGCTTACGCGTGTTCTACATTCGTTTTAATCGAAATTAAAATGCTCAACTCATTTCAACGTCCACTCACCATCTTCAGAGTTTTGGAAAGAAAGAAGTGAGCAAAGTTGGCTGCGCTACAAAACTGTCATTGGAAACATGCGTGACGCCTTACAACACTGTTAGGGTAACCAGTTATTACAGAAAACAACGCTTGTTGAGTTACTTTTTAGTTAGTTAGTAAAATATATGTCAATGGATATATTGGTGGTATTTTAAATAATTTATTATAATCATTATATCTTTCTTGCGCCATAGGTAACCAGCTCTTATTTATAGAATATGAGTAGAGAAGCAACTCTAACGATACATCGGTTGCGAGTTTCGATAACAACGATAACCAGCTTGGGTATTTTTATAATTTTCAGTTGAGTCATTTTAGTGTTTGCGGCGTGCAGTCACACTGCTGTTTATTTATGTTTAGTCGCTGCTGTTGAAAATTATTGCATATTTTAGTTTAATTGCGATTACAGTGGTGTTTAACAATAAGTGCAACTGCGATAATAAACATAAAAATAACGCAAAACGAAAATCAAAAATTGTATTTTGCAACAGCAGCGGCAAGAACGCGACATTTGGTGCGGTTGTGTTTTTCTAGTGTTTTTCTAGAAATAGAAATTCTCTTGCCAAACCGAAAAGGCACTTTCTGTACTATATATACACGTATATATATGTATTTACCTATGTATATTGAGTGAAAGCGCGTGTTTTATTCATATTTATGCGCGTGCCTTGGCAAATGCGTTCAGCAGCCTCGCTAGATAAAAGCAAAAGAGAAAAAAATTGTGCGTTCGTGCGGGGGGGAGCAGCAAGCGAAAAGGGGAGTACCGCCTCATTACTCATCCGTCTATTTGTGCGTGCGAAAAACGACAAACGAAATAACAACAACAACGATTTCACACAACGAACGACGACAAGCAGCAGAGGCGCAACAAATGTTTGTTAAAACGTAACAAAGTTGAAGGTGAGCCCTATAATATAAGGCCGCCCTTATAGTTAAAGCTGAGCTTCGATAATAAACAAACGGCAGGGTTGCGACGATCTAGGCTGCAGATGACTCACGTCTGGCAACGCTCAACATAGGCAAAGTTCAGTGGCATCGCCCTTTCCACAATTGCGGATGCGTCACACTAGCTTTACACACACACATGCATTTTTACACACATACAATTGAAGCGCATCTCTTTGGCAAATACTGCTGGCGCTAGAAGAAGCAGCTCTGCAAAAACAATTTAAGCCTTGGGTGCAAGCTCAAAACACAAGATAATGGTAGTTCGGTTCACGGTTCGAACCAATGTCTCGCCATTGGGTTTCATTCGTGAACCCGGTTCAGTTCGAACCTTAATTTGCCATATTCTTTTAAGTTTAAAGGAAAAATATTCTATTCAATAAAAAAAAAAAATGTCAATGTCAATTTCAAATTTTTGTTAATGCAGCAAAATATGTTTTGGGAGTTGATATAAAATATTCTATTATTCTATTTATGATTTTTACAAAAAAAAATATAACATTTTCCCTTTAGCTGTCTTTATTTTTATTACGAAGATTAAATATTTTCTAGTAAATTCTAAGTTACATGAAGAAGAAAAACATTTCTAAAAAAATTTGATTAGTTTCGGATCTGGGTTTAGCTGATTTTAAGGCAACTGATTCAGTTTACCGTTAACCCTATTGGCAACCTCGATGTTAATCATTATAAACTGACAAAAAAAAAAAGTTCAGTTCATGAAGCCCAGTTATCCATGGTGCCTAGAATTTAAAATTATATAATTCACTTTATAAACTATTTCAGACATTTTTTTGGGTTCAGGTTTGCCTGGGCAAGTTGCCGTTTGTCGGTTCATAATAAATTAGAATATCGGGCTCAAGTCGGATTGGCTGAAAGCTGTTGTGCAGCCCTGATTTCAACACATATTCGCTCCCCGCTCCGTTCAGCAAATGTTATTTATTGCCAAAGCTGAAGTTGTTGCACTCGGCAAAAGGTTGAAGTGCCCGCCACTTATGCTGCACATAATCCATAGGGTCAATAGCTGGCAGTCGAGCAGGCAGCCTGTCTTCAAGTGGCATTGCCGCCTTCAACGTTGCCTTCAGCGCTGTTTGTTTGTGCTGCACAAATGACACCACAAAGGAGTCCTCTAGGAGTCATATAGTACTGCAGTTGCCACAAAGCACACGACACGGCACGTTGCCCCACCCCAGACCATCCCACTCCCCAAGCCCCCAAATCCACTAGCGGCCAACAAATTTGAACTGCTGCCAAAAACAGAAAATGTGCACGTTCAAAGAAAAAAGTAGACAAACCAATTCGCCAGTTTTTATTATTCACCTTGGGAGTAAGGATTTGGGCAATGGGCAGAGAGCAGATAGAAGATATGTCAGTTTCCTGCCGAGCTTAAAGATATTGCTTTAAGTTATGCATAGAACAGTCTGCAAACTAAACAAAATTGCAAGAGAGTAAAGTTGGGGACAACTATATATTTAAATAAACAGTATATCAGTAAATGTTATCTAAGGAGCAAGGTCGGTTAATACTTTAGCTATAGCTATTATATTGTTTGTTGCTTTAAATGTTTTAAAGTTATTTTCTTAAAGAAAAATAAATATAAATATATATTAAATGAAAAGCTTAATGAATATACACTTATATTATATTTCCTGCATTAAACTTGACGTAAATACTGGAACAAAAATACGAAATTTAACGATTTCTACTCAGCGCAAATGAAATGTTTCAATGACCCTACATTTTCTTCTTTTTTTTTTTTTTTTGGTGCCTCATTAAGACGAAAATGTCTTAAATGAAATGTTTGTCGAGCAGTCGGAGCTGTTTCATAAATGATATGCACTGTCTGCGGCAATAGAATTCAGTTTCGAGCGCATTATTATTGTTATTTTTGCGCATTAATGAAAGCGTTTCATGAATATTTCCCACCCAACCAACAACAAATGGGGAATTTTGTGCCTCTGTTTTCCTTTTTAGCTTTGCGGGTGAATGCAAAGCAAACATTTGTTTTATTTTTTTCATTTAGATCTAGAGGGTACTCTGATTGTGACATTAAGTTTGTAAAAATATGAAAAAATAAAAATACAATTAAATAATTCATGTAAATCAATAAAATAAAAATAAAAATAAAATACAAAAATATAAATATAATTCTTATATATTTTTAATCAAAAAGAAGCGGAAAGGTGATAGAGCCTAAAATTCTTGTTATAAAATATTTTTTGTTTTGAAATAGAATATTTACGCGTAAATTTTTTAAAATCATATATCATAACAAAATCATATTAGTTATTAATTCTTTGACAAGATATTAGCTAAGACTAATTGACTTTATATGCATCTTCATGATATTATTATATGTTTTTCGAGGGTATTTCAAATTCGGCCACTATAAAATAAATATTATTTTTCTCTTTTTTTCGCTGTTTGCTGTTGACCTCATTTTTGTCGATCCGATACAAAATATGCCACATTCAGTTAGCAATTCGATATTCCGTTTTGAACAAATTATGAACTGCGCGCCCACACATCGCCGGAGCCAACTGCAACAACAACAACAACAACAACAACAAAAAACAACGAGAACGAGAACATTAAATTGAAGAATAACATGAACTTCCTTCCCACTTCAAATCTCGACAAATGGGGGCGTCCGATTGGAACTCTGTCGTCTGTATATAAATAGAGATGCAATCAAATTATATTATGCCCATATATCTCATTCTCCCTCGAAATGCATCTCAAGTGCCTCAAACTTAAATCTCAGCATCGACATTGGACTCCGAACCGGCCGTGACAAGATTTTACTGGCTGTCGAACTGCATTCGTTTGGTTTGTGTTTTCTTGTGATTTTCTTTTGTTTTTCTTTGGTTTTCCTTTGGTCGTTGCTTTGACTTTGTGCCGTGATAATCTCTCTGAGAATTTGTTTTTCTTGTATACAACATTTTACATTGGTTTTTGTAGTTTCAATTGCCAATTCTTTCACACCTACCCAAAAAAAAACAAAATGTATGTTTTTTTGTTCTTGTTTACATTTTGTTGGGGTTTTCACGTTGTCGCTCAAAGTGGCAACGAAAGAGGAATGTGGAAAATCAAAAAGAGAGCCATGTGAATTTCCCTCATCAAATTGCGCACTTCCGGAAGCTGTTTCAGCATCATCAACATAATTATTTGCCATAATAACAGCACGATCTGTCGCTGCTTTTTTTTTTTTATTTTGTTCTATACCCTGCAAATACTTTTGTGGGAAATATAAACATATGATTCTTCCAGTGGGTGGTTCTGCAATTTGTTCCTTTATTTTTGAAAACTTCTCTATCGCTATCCTATCGCCAAATGAACACTAGAAAGTTAAAAAAGTTATACAAATTTTCATATTTAATAAAATCTGTTTTATATATAAAATATTGAATCATAAGTATAATTTATATAAAATATACATTCGCTTATTTTAAATAAGCACATTTTGAAAAGAGAGCTATTTATAAACCAAAGAATTTTAAAGCAGATTTCTTATTAATATTTTTTCTCGTTTCATTGAATAAATATTTAAATGTTTGTTGGATTAATTGACTTTCTAAATGGTCGAAAAACTCGGTTTTTATAATATTTTGGCCCAGCTGTTACTTAAGTATCGCCAAGCTATCTTCCTGCTGATATGCATGAGAAGCAGGGTATAACTCTTTATTCATGTGGGATATGTATGTGTGTGTGGATGCACCTCTGACGGCTCCTCCAACTGTTGCTGTTGCTGTTGTTGTTGCTGCTGCTGCTGCTGCTGTTGCCATCTCCATCGGCGCCATGTGCAAGTTTAATGAATTAATTAAAATTTTGTTTGGCATGAGGCGGCGTCGACGGCGACGTCGACGTCGACGTCGACTGCGGCGTTGGCTTTGGCTCTTTGTGTGCTCGGGCATGACCTCTGCTTGCATCACTTTGACTGTCGTCGCGGCCGTGCACATTGATGGGATGCTGCTGCAATGTTGTCTACCTACGGAAATTCGTTTTGTTGATTGTTTCTCCCGGCCATGGACGTTATGCTATTTCAGGGCTGGGCTATACAGATTTATGGTGCTTAAAATTGAAATTGATTGAAAAGCTACGAGATATATTTCAATTGCAAACAAAAATATATTTAATTAAATGTTAAAAATGTGAATTCACAAAAAAATGCAGAGAAAGAAAAGATTGTTAGCTAGATCTTCAATATTATGATAATTATAATGCTTTTTCATTTTTACACGACTGGTAAAAACATATAAAAATGTTGCTGAAACCTTTTCAATTAATTTATAAGAGTAGCTAATTTATATTCTATATTTTGTATTTAAAAACCTGTTGCTCAGCGATCTCACTTTAGAAATCTCATCATACACAAACAATCAGAAACTGATTGGGACAGGTGAATTTCCGTTGATGTGCACAAATTTTCCCCAAATATTTCCACATATTTTGTCGTTTTCACGTTCTTAAACGATTACCAACAACCCATAAATATGACGCATTTTCCCAGCCAAGCAGAAAGTTCTACCAACTGATTTTTCCTTCTTTTTGGGCTTTGAAATATTTTTATGGATGTTTTCAAAACAAAAGCAAAAGAGATATAAGTGAGAAGAAAAAAACATGACAATATTTCTCAATGAAAAGTAAAATGCACCTCCATACCCCGATCCCCCCATCTGAGGGACCAACCTGCGCGTGCTGTCAAGTTGTTGATTCGTATGCCCCAAACCCATTCCCGATGTTGGATCTGATTCGGATTCGTTCGTTTTGTCATGTGTGCTTTTCATGAAAATATGCGCTGTATCCGGCCATATAGGCTATATAGTATATTGTTTATATATATATATATGTTTGAGTATGTTAAGTATTTAGCAGGGGTCTACGCGATCATTAGGAGAGTGTGCGAGAGAGCGAGGGAAAGAGAGAGCACAGCACATACAGGCAGGCAGTGCTGCCAATTTTTAGGTAGAAAAAAAAGCTAATTCTAGAAGAAAAGTGGGGTGAAAAAGCTGAGAGTACGAAAACCAGCTACTTTAAAATATTTACTGAGAAATATAAACCTTATTCTTGAACTTAAATTATTTTGCAACTTTCTTAATTTTGCATATATTTTTAATAAATTTTAAAATGCGAAAAAAGGCCAGATATGACACAAAAATGGCCAAACTGGCAGCACTGTCGACAGAGTAAAGCCGTGAAAAATTTCGGGTTGCCATTTTTACGGTTTTGTGGGCCGTGGCTGTCGCCAAACGCCGCCGTCGCAGTTTTGTGGAAGCAATGAACGCGTGCGGTGCAGCCAAAGGCGAAAAACGGCGAAAAATTCGTGCAACAATTGATGGTTGAACAGGCATATAGAAGAGCTATAGCTATAGCGATATATGCTATATAAGCTATACAAGTGCATAATAAATGTGTGTGTAAAAAACAACAAGAAGCAATTTGTATCTTTCATACGATTCGCTCAAATCGCAACCTTGTCTGGCAGAAAAAAAAACAAATTATCTTCTCTTGGCCATAAACAGAAATAGGCCCACAAAGTCTTCTCAACATATTGTAAAACATTCGCATTAATACCTGTAATGGAACAATTTGCGTGTGTTTTTTGGCAAGTGTCTGGGCCACAATTTCAGCGAGCATTCTGTGTATATATATATACTAGATATCGCCTGATTTCCATTGGCATATGGGAAGTCGGCACATCAAGATTTATATTTTCGTCGCGCTGTTATTTTTGGATGCGAAAAATGTTTTGAGCAAAATACAAAAAAAAAAAGAGGGAAATTAAAATGAAAACATGCTTTTCTTTCATTTTTTTGCGGTTATTCATTGTGGCAATCGCAAATAATTATTAGATTAATCTGGAAATATTTAGAAAATGAATGTTCTAAATAATGTGCACCCAAAAAAATAGAATAATAAACTTTAAATTCGATTTTTGTTTAAAAAGAACGTGTTGCCTCACATATTTATATAAACATTCTTTTTTATTGTTTATATATAAGTAAAATATATAGAAAATGCAGAATGTTCTGGTGACAATTTTAAGAAAATCCATTAAACGGAATATAAATTCAAACTTTTGGATAATCTCTTTTATAAACAAAAGTGCACTTTCTAGAAATAAGCGTTATAAGAGGATGTAGAAAAGGAAGATTCTTATAAAGTTCTTATAGATATAGATAAGTATGTATGTATACTAGTTTACATTATATTACAGTTAAATTATATTTACTTATGAATGTGGTTAGGAGTTAGGTGTGTTAGTCTTTTAGGAAACATATTATTAAGATTTTTTTGGGTTGGGGTTGGATAAACAGTTGATGAGATCGGAGTTCAAAAATATTTGTATTTTTTTCTGTTATTTATTATGTTGTGAATTTTCAGTTGCTTTTAATCTAATCAGAATCTAATAAGACCCAACAATATTAAAGATACACATAAACGAAAAGAAGAAAATTATTTCTAATTTGTCAATAGTTGTGTTTTAAGTCCTCTGTCAAGATAGGAATATATAGCTCCCCAAAAGAGGTCAGAGTGGAAATGTTGTCATTATCATGTATTATATTAAAATCCAAAAAGTCCATTATTAATCCACATTTATCTTTAACAGATCGTGCATTTATACCCCAATATCTTGTTTTGGGCTATTAAGTTTTAAGCTTTTGTGTACAATGTTTGAGCTAATTTTTGGACAGATCGTAAAAACTGCGATCGTAAATTTGTTCAAACCCCCTGACATGGTCATTCCACATGTTGCTGTTTATGATTTATGTGCCGTACTTTAAAAATACGATATTTCATTCAAATCTTTATTGCCTTTAACAAAACAGATTCAAACATTTCGTAATCACAAAATTTTCAAATGCTTTTACGGCGCCGGCCTTGGCCATCGATCGTTCCTAACATTTTCAAAAGTGTTTCTCCAGACCGTAAAAACAAGATTGAAAAAAAAAAGAAATTGTCATGAAAATTGTTTTCGCGCACGCGAGAGAGTTCTTTTGACCGAAACGAGAACAGATGTTTTCGAAATGCCTTTTGGCCATAATAATGATATTGCGAGCGCTAAAAACAAATTGGAACGCGTGGGTGTCGCAAAGCAGCGCAAATTCTTAAGCATATATATGATGGATAATTGATAGATATACGACGACGATTCTTCACAAATTTCATTGAACAATTTCTTGATATGCACGCTGATTTTTCAAGTTCAACAAACATTGGCAATGATCTTATTTAGTAAAAAATGTGGGCTTGTATTTAATGTTTTATGGTTTGATAATAAAACCATTTTTAGAGTTCAATTCAGTTTCACAATTTTACTTTTTTTTTTAAGTGCGAAATTGAATTTACAATTGACTTGGCTAACAGTTATAATTTTATTTCTTTTTAATTTTTCTCTCTCGCTCTCTCTTTTAAAATATACTTTAATAAAATGGAGAAAAGATATTTTCTTATAAATAAGATATATCATATTCTCCGTTTTTATTTAAAATACCGTTACGAACCTAGGACATTGGTTTATCTTCGAACCGAAACAGGAAATTTTTTTTGCGTCTGCAGCCTATTCAATTACATGATAAAAAACGCTTTATTTTTAAGAAAAATATTTAAAAAATTCAAATTTTTTAACGTGTTTTTTTACTATCTTCAACAGCTGAAGGGAAATTAGAGCAGGATTTTGAACGGAGTTGGCAGTTGAGTGCAACCCAAAGATGGAGCAACCACTGATTGTGCGGGCCGAATACTCGTTTATGGGCAGCAACAACGATGAGCTGTGCTTCAAGAAGGGCGACCTGATCACGGTGACGCAGCGCGAGGACGGCGGCTGGTGGGAGGGTACACTGAACGAAAAGACTGGCTGGTTTCCCAGCAACTATGTGAACGAGTACAAGGCCCAATTGCCGCTAACGGAAGCGATACGACCGCCGGAAGAGATACAGGAATATCGCTCCGTGGTGCTCAAGGATCTGCTCGACTCGGAGCGTGCCCATGTGGCCGAAGTGCAGGGACTTTTCGAGAATTTCCTGGAGCCCATGCAGCAGACGCAAATGTAAGCGAATTTTAAAAAAGTATGCAAGCCAACTTTATGTATAACTCCTTCCGCCCACAGACTCAGCCAGGACGAGTACGCGCAGCTGATGTGCAACTTTGTGGAGGTGGTGCACACCCACGAGGAGCTACTCACCCAGATCGAGGAGTGCAACGATCGTGTGGGTAAACTATTTCTGACCAGCGCGCCGCTCATGAAAAAAGTCCACCAGGCCTACTGTGCCGCACATCCCAAGGCCATAGTCATATTGGATAAGTACAAGTGAGTGGGAGTGCCTGATTTGAGGCTGGCCTTTACTCACAACCTAACCCATTCACAGGGATGAGCTGGAGAAGTATATGGAGCGTCAGGGCGCCGCCACGCCGGGTCTGCTGGTGCTAACCACGGGGCTCTCGAAGCCGTTTCGCCGGCTGGACAAGTACTCGGCCATGCTGCAGGAGCTGGAGCGGCACATGGAGAGCAGTCATCCGGATCGCGGTGATACGCAGCGCAGCGTGGCCGTCTACAAGGACATTGCGGCCACCTGCTCGGCCACACGGCGCCAGAAGGAGCTGGAGCTGCAGGTGCTCACGGGCCCGGTGCGCAACTGGCAGGGTCAGGAGCTGAGCACTCTGGGCGACATCATACACATGGGCAGCGTGGCCGTGGGTCCGGATCATCGCGATCGCTACTTTGTGCTATTTCCGCAAACACTGCTCATACTGAGCGTTAGCCAGCGCATGAGCGCCTTCATCTATGAGGCGAGTTTGGCTGCCATTAACTATAATAAATAGCTTAATTAACGAAGAGTTCTTTGAACAGGGTAAATTGCCGTTGACGGGCATCATTGTGCATCGCCTGGAGGACACGGATGCCATTAAGCATGCCTTTGAGATTAGCAGTCCGCTCATCGATCGCATCATCGCCGTCTGCCAGGGCCCCAACGAGGCCAACAAGTGGGTGGAGCTGCTCAATGCCAACAATCCCAGTTTGCCCATGGGCATCAAGCGTCAGCTGAGCAATCTGAGCAACTCCTCGCTGGGCGGCCAGCAGCTGAATGCGTCCCACGTAAGTACGGAGTTCTGCGGGCGGTTTTCACATGTTCTTGGCAAGTTTGACATGCACTTTAACATGCAGTTTTACTTGATTTTGTTAGGGCTTATGATGGCGGCATTTGTCTGGCAAAGTTGCCAATTTTGTTTGCCATACTACACTGAATTTTATTTATAATATTTGTGCACTTGTGGCAACTTCTATGATGGTAGAAAAATGTTTGTGTGTTTTATATTTATAACTCAACCTTGTAAGCAATAGAGAATAAGATATATGAACTGTGAACTGAACCACAGACAATTTGAATGATTTAATATACATATTCAAAATAAACTTAAAATTTCAAAGTCTGGCCACTTTAAAGGCAACCTTCTACTCTTCAGCATTGTGCAGCCAAGTGGTAAATTTTGTAACCATGAACATAGAGCTTATCCGCTTGGTAAATGTTCATTAAAAGCTCGCAAGCGGACAACTACTATTTCAGTAGAGATTTTCCTGTCTTTTAAAAATATGTTGAATAAATAATATGTGTACAGGCAATATATTCATTCAAAAAGTCTTTTACATTTTTACTTATTCCAATGCATCTTTATTGATGAACAGAATTGGATGTTGCATAGTTTGTAATATTTTTATTCTACAAAAATACTAAATACTAAATTAAATGTTTTAATCTATAAATTATAAACAACACAAGTTTCTTTAGATATCCTGCTGGTATTTTTGTCCAATTTGTTAAAACCCAGGCTAGATTATGGTTGTAGTGCTTTAGAAGTTATAGAAGCTAAATAATAGTTATAATAATAAACGTCGGGTTAGGTTGGTAAAGCTTTAACTGCATTTAGTCTGCGACTGCCAAGACCATTCGAAAACTCCCCCTTTTATTATATGTAGTTGTAAAACTTTCACTACTGTTCCACAACTTTGCACCTTGGCAACTGAGCAGCTCAGTCAGCACCTGGACGCGCGGGGCTATTGCACGCGTTTCTCGCTGTGCGCCTACTACGGCCAGCCGCAGCAGCGTCCAATCCGCACCACACTGCCGCCCAGCAGCTATCCGCCGACGGCGCCGTACGCCAGTCTCAGTGCGCACTTCGCGCGTCTCGTGCGCGCCGGGCGCCTGCGCAGCGCAATTGTGAAGATGCTGCTGTATCCGCAGGCGCGCCAGAGCATCGATCTCAAGCGGATTGCGTTGCGCAAGAAGCGCTGTCACAAGGTGGCCGCCAAGCTGCTCAAGGATATGCACGCCAACTTGGAGGAGTCCTCGCTGGCCTTGTCGGAGCTGGAGCGCCAGGATGCCATCGAGCTGCCCACGGACTCGGAGAGCTATGAGAGTGAATACGATGATGAATATGTGCGCAGCTGCGATTCGGATCCGTTTGAATACGTCCGCCTCTATCAGCACAGGCCCGTGGAGTCGACGTGCAATTCCACGGGCACCTTCGTCGATCACGGCAAGCGTCACAGCTCCTCGATAAATCTCATCAGGCTGGATTCCGTGGACGCGGACGAGCTGCTCGTGCAGCACGAGCTCAAAAAGGAGTCCCTAATCATCGGCTCGAGGGCGTTGCGTGCGCTGGCGCGCAAATCCACCGAACGCAACTCCAGCGTGCACACCTCAACGGCCACCATAAACCTGGGCGGCTCGAGCATAACCAACTGCGTGGAGGAGGAGCCGGAGGAGGATGAAACGGCGGAGCCGGTGCAGCCGCTCTTTCAGCCCGCCTCGCTGCAGCAGCAGAGCTCCGATGCGAGCTCCCTGTACGGCGCCCGGCTGGGCGGCGCCTTCATGGCCTGCGAGAATCTGGCCAGCACGCTGCACGACGATCTCGGCCAGGCAGCGCGGGCGCAGCGCCCGCCGGCGGCGACAGCCACCCAGCTGTGCGGCTCACCCACCGAACGGCACAGCATGCCCAGCATTTTCGTGGGCAATCGGTTCAATCGCTGCGCCGACACGGAGGTCTACGTGCCCAGCTGGCGCGAGCGCCACGAGCAGCAGCAGAACCAGAGCGTCGACGTGGCGCCGGATGAGTGCGTGCACTCCAGCTCGCTGGACTTGCCGGCCGCGTGCCGCACGGCGCCCGATCAGCTGCAGGCGGAGCTGCTCTACAACTACGGGCAGGCGGCGCCGGCCGATGGGGGGCCGGGCACGCCGCGTGCCTCCCACAAGAGCGACAGCCCCACGACGGGCAATCCCCGCAGCGCGCCCGCCGCGCGCTGCAGCTCGAGCACCGAGCTGTGCATCGAGGCGGGCAGCGGCCGGCGGCGCGCCTCGGCGGCGGAGCACCAGCGGGATTCCATTAGACACTGCATTAGCTATCAGTACCTGCAGATGAACAATCGCAGGGCGCCGTCGCCGCCGGCGCCGCCGCCGCCGCCGCCGTCGTCGTCGGCTGCAGCGCGACGGGATCAGCAGCACGGGCAGTGCAAGTGTCGCTGCTGCGAGAACTCGCAGTGTCCCAGTCCGCGTTCCAGTGACAGCGGCATGGCCGGCAGCTGCACCATCGCCTCGCCGGATCCGCCCAGTGCCGAGTGCTGTGGCGCCGACGTGCTGGACCATGTGGAGCCGGAGCCGCGTTTCGATGTCTGCGGCATGTTCCGCGAGAAGTTTCTAACGCCCGAGCAAACGCAGGAGCAGGAGCAGGAGGAGGAGGAGCCGCAGCCGCAGCAATTGGAGCTGGCGCCGCCGGCCACGCCCACCTCCACGCCCACGTCCACGCCCTCACAATTCCAAATCAATACAAAGAGTATTTTTCTGGCCTCCAGCTCGATGGACGAAACGACGCGCACGACGCCCACGCAGGTGGCCAGCGGGCTGCAGTTCAGCGGCAGCTGCTCCGCCGACGAGCTGCACATGGCCGAGGCGCAGCCACGGCCCACCTTCCGGTCGGGGATGTACGCGCACTGGTGGAAGAAGGAGCGCCTGCCGCCGGAGGTGCTGCGCGGCATTGCGAGCGCGTACAACAAGCGTCTGCCCAGCGGCAGCAAGGATTCGAATTGCTCGACGGGCTCCGTTTGCTCCAGCTGCTTCTGCTCGCTGGGCGCGAGTGGCTTCAGCGAGGGCGCCATCTACTGTTCGATGTGCCACAGCTGCGGCGACTATGCGGCGAGCACCGGCACCACGAACACAACGACGACAGCCGCCTCGCGCTGCTCCAACTGCCCGGTGTGCAGCGAGGA
The DNA here is from genome assembly GCA_035047465.1 of Drosophila sordidula. Lineage (NCBI taxonomy): Eukaryota > Metazoa > Arthropoda > Insecta > Diptera > Drosophilidae > Drosophila > Drosophila sordidula. The sequence continues at coordinate 791,115 of JAWNPQ010000106.1, forward strand.
GGAGCTGGATCTCAACCCAAGTCGACGCTCTGCGGCACGCGCTGCATTTGCCGCACAGCCGTCGTATTCCTCGTCGCTCGACTGCCCCATCTGTGCGGCACGCGTAGCTTTAGCGACCGAAGAAGGCAAGCAAACCGAAGTGAGACGCCGCCAAGCCGGCTTGCCACCTGCTCCCATGTGGCATGTGGCATGTGGCATGCGGCATGTGGCATGCGGCAATTGGCGCGCGTTTGTCTCTCGTGCACGTGTTCCGTTTGATTGTTTTGTAAAATTCGTTTTGCTCACACGTCTCCACCTCATCTTCTAATTCGTTTGCAACATCTCGAATTTTTGGCAAATGCAGCACGCCCAACAAAATTTCCGAATCATTCAAATTCATTCGAACACGCTTTCCACCCAGTTAAACACTCAGTCATGACTAACCTCTTAATGTAACAGAGAGCAACTGATCTAGTTCTCCCCCTAGTTGGAACTAGTTTAAAGTTAGTTTACTGTGCAATTGGTTCTTGACTATTTTAATAGAATTTTATTTATGAAGTTCTTATTGCATTTGCTAAGTTATTTGTTTACATTTTAAACTATTTCAAGTGAGTTTTCCTAATATTTTTTTTCATTATTTCTGATTTTTATTATAGCTTCAGGCTTCAAGAATACTTAGCTCTATAGTTTATGAACTTTTCAAATCATCAGTTAAAAAATCAAATAATTTGGAGAATGATTTTTGATGCATTTAACTTGAAAGGTTATTTTTGTGGAAAATTAACTAAATAATAGGCTTTTTGGGTGGAACTGATTAAGTGTTTAAAATGTTATCGTTCAAAGAACCAGTTCATACAATTTTAAAATTGTACTTAGCCAAATGCTTTATATGATATAAATATTTTCGTTTTCGATTTCGATTTCGATTCCAAAGGAGAAAACTGTTTAAAAACTTTGTAGAAGAAAAGGTTCACTCAAAGAACCAGTTTGTGTACATTTTGTCACCCAAATACTTAAGGATTCCAAAGAAGAGACACTTGTACCAGTTTAAAGGAATTTTAGCACCTTTTGAAAATCAGACATACTACAGTTTTTTTTTTTTTTTTTTTGAGATGACAATGAACTAGTTCCCCAACTGCAGCCTAGCTAGCAAGCTTTCCACCCATCTGCCCCCCCCTCCACCCCCACCCACTGCAAACGTTGCGCCCACTAACCAAAGGCAACCACAAAGAAGAGTTAAATATTTGGCGTTGTTGAATTTGAGTAACCAAAAAAAAAGCCAAACGAATTACAAAACATTTATCTAACGCTCCAGCAACACACAAAAGACAAACAAAGATCAAAATTTAAAAAAAAAAAAAAAAAAGAACAAAAACTCATTCGATTTGATTTGCTTGCTGCGCTTTGCTCGCTGCGCTGCTGCACGATGGACTTGCAGCGTGTTGCCTGTGTACGTTGTTGTTGTTCTTGTTTTATTATAATTGTTGCTGCAGCTGCTGTTGCTGTTGCTGCTGTCAGCTGCCAAGAAACTCTCATCAGAACTAACTAAAAGCCACATCATATACAGATCAAATTCAATGAACTTTATTCAATTGTGTTTTCTCCTTTGTGTTGCAGATGTCTCCGCCATCGAGCCACAGTTTGTTGCTGCCGCCCGGCAGCCGCAATCAGACGCCCAGCAGCAACAGCAACAGCATCAACATCAACAACAGCAGCAGCATCAACAGCGGCAACAGCAACAGCCAGCAACAGCTGGCGGGCTCGGCGGGAGCGAATGCGGCCACAGCGATGTCACAACACAAACGGAGCCACTCGTTCAATCATCACCTCAGCTACAACCAGTACACGCACACTCCGCCTCCACCACATCATCTGCATCCACCACAACCACCAAGTCTGCCAAGTCATCTGGGGCCACTAAGCCACAAATCAAATTTAGCCCCGACACCAAGCAGCAAGACAGCAGCGGCCACGGAAAGCAGTCAGGCGGCAATCCAGGCAGCGGTAGCGGCAGCAGCAGCAGCGGCAGTGGCAGCGGCGGCGCCAAACGCAAGGAAAGGAAGCACAAAGGGTACGTCCTGCAGCAGTGTTGCCAACCCGGTTTCCGTTTCCCGACAAATCCACTTTTTTTTTACGCAGAACCAATTGAAATTGGGCGAAAAGGGTATACTGATTTCGTGCAAATGTTTGTGACATGCAGAATAAACTATAAACCATAGCTCCCATATTTCACTTTGTCAAAAGTGAACCGATTTTCATGTTTGATGGCAGTTTTTTCATGGTTTGGCCGTCAGATTGATTCTTCATTTAAAGTATATTCATTTTTGAAAATAAAATGTTTTTAAAATTTTTGGTGAAAAAAGCATGTACTCCCCCCTTATTCATTTTTGAAAGAATTTTTTTTCAAAATTTAAAAGTGCGAGTTTACATTTTTAATTGATTGTGGTTGTCGCAATTAGTATAAAAATCAACATTAAAACCGATTCTGAGGGGGTCAAATTTGTTGTCAAAAATCATGCTAAAATTGACAAAAATTTTGACAAGTAAAGCTCTCGGATCCATAGCTCCCATATTTCAAACGCCCATAGCTTTGTCCAAAGTCAACCGATTTTCATGTTTGATGGCATTTCGTTCATGGTTTGGCCTCCAGATTGATTCTTCATTTAAAGTATATTCATTTTTGAAAATAAAATTTTTTTGAAATTTTTGGTGAAAAAAGCATGTACTCCCCCCTTATTCATTTTTGAAAGAATTTTTTTTCAAAATTTAAAAGTGCGAGTTTACATTTTTAATCGATTGTGGTTGTCACAATTAGTATAAAAATCAACATTAAAACCGATTCTGAGGGGGTCAAATTTTTTGTCAAAAATCATGCTAAAATTGACAAAAATTTTGACAAGTAAAGCTCTCGGATCCATAGCTCCCATATTTCAAACATCCATAACTTTGTCCAAAGTCAACCGATTTTCATGTTTCGTTCATGGTTTGGCCTCCAGATTGATTCTTCATTTAATTCTAGCAACATTATTTGGGTTAAATTTTAAAGTGTCCATAAATTTCTTAAAAAATAGATTTAATAAAAATAGTCTATTTTCCATCCAAATCCTTTTTTGCTTCAAGCAGTTGGCAACACTGTTCCTGCGGCACTCAAACTTTGAAACTCAACTAACATATTTCTATAAATCCTTGCAGCTAACTGGACCATCAGTTGTTTGCGTCCCACGCCGCCCCTGCGGCCCAGTTTATTAAATGCCAACAGCGGCTCCAACTCTAGTTCCGGCTCCGGATCTGGTTCGGGCAGCTCCAACAACGCTTTGGCCAGCTATTGTAGCGGTCGCAAAAATCAGCCCACATTTGAGGAGGATGCTTTAGTATTGCGCGTCTTTGAGGGCTATTGTGCGGCCTATCAGAACAACGCCCGGAACACCATACACTCGGGTAAGTTCCGACGATCTCCCATGTGCTTTGTCTAGTTAAAGGCAGCTAAGCGATTTCTGTGTCTCTTTTTTTCGCACTTGTGCTCAAGTTTTTCTTTTTAAGTTTTACCCATCATAAAAAAAAAAAACAAAAAAAATTTTGTAGCCAAAAATTGCTTTACCTCACATACACTCGCACACACACAAACACAAAACACGACTACTTAAATGTGAAAAGCTGCTAAAAAATATTGAAAATTTTTATTATTACATTTGTTGGTTTGGTTTCATTTTTAACAATTCGTTAAACGTTTCACAAAAAAGAAAGAAAAAATAAATTAAAATAATAAAAAATAAACAAGAATTTTTACACCAAAATTGTATTAGTTTATAAGCAAAAAAATTGTTTAACTAGTTAAACCAAATGAAAAAAATTGTAGAGCTCTTATTAAACACTTAATATATGCCATACATATGAGTAATTGTTTAATTTCTTCTTGATTTTAACAATTGGATATTAATACTATTATTTAGGAACCATCGAATTTTAACTGTAACAGCTAAATGGTTTCTATATTTTACTTTGTTAATTTCTCATCATTCAACTATATATTTTTGTAACGAATTTGTAAATGTTAAGAAATCTGGCAGCTCATTCAATTGGATTAAATGAAGTATTTGAACATGTAATTTCTATGCTACTGTGTTTTGGTCTCTTCAACATATAATAAATATACATATATAATATTTGTTTAAATTTACCATTACTTATGTACAATTCGGTTGAACTTATTTATTTATCGCTGCTCAAAAAGACTCATTGTTTCATATCATTATCATTATCATTATCATTATTCATAAGCACACACATTGTATTTGTATGAAGCGCATTTAAAAGGAATTTTTTTTTAATCAGTGATACTTAAGGTAGTTTTTTTTCTATTTCTGTTGAATGCAACGTTTGAAATTTGTTGATCGTTCGGTTTACGCCTTGATTCAATTCTTCGTTGTTAGTTTTGATTTGTAAACATAGTGTTTACGATTTATTTAAATTTTTAATACATCGATTCTTTTTGTTATCAATATATTTTTAATTATGTAAATTAAGTAAATTATTTCCGAATATGTTTTATAGAACTTTAAAAAGGTTTATAAATAATTTATAGTATCAAAAAAATAATATTTCTTGTAATTTTTTAATAACTCGTCCACCAAATCAACTTTGGTTTTTTCAATTGCAGTTTAGTTTAAGTTAAGGATTAGTTCAGTTTTTTAATATTTAATCATAGTTCGAAATTTGTGCGCATTTTAAGGATAGGTTCTACATTATATAGTTATAGCTGATTGAGTTATAAAGCTTATAATCAGTAATCGCTGCATTCAACAGATTAAATCATAGGTCATGTAACACTAATAACATTTTCCCTTTGTCTGCGCCTCATATTTTCATTTTATGTTTTAGTATTCCATGTTCATAAATTGCTTTCCCACTTGTACACCTGTCCTCCATGTTCGTTTTGTTGGAATACCTTTATTTAATACTCGTATTATCTTGTGCTTCCTTTTGGTTATGGTCCTTCTTCTAAACGTTTGCTTCATTCCGACCCGCTTTATGAACTCTTGTCCCGCTGCTAAATTCTCATTTTGCCTTGGGCTTGGTATTATCATTTACACACACACACACACACACATACTGCCCCGCACACACACCCACACACAACCCGGCTTCATTCAATGTATTGTTGTTGTCTTTTTGGTGTCCAAATTGTTGTTCTCCCTTTTGGTTTTTTCCTTTGGTTTGTTGTGGGCTTTAGTTGCTGTTGTCGTTGTTGGTATTTCGTTTTTCGTTCTTCAAATATCTTCATTTTCTCTCTTTGTCTTTCACGCCTCTGCAACGTACTCTAAACGACCACCCAACAACCTCCACCAACAACCTCGACCACAACTCTATAGCGTTGCAGCCGTGGACGCCCTGTTTGCCCATACGCGGCGGCAAGCTGAAAACGAGCAAGACCTTCTCGACCTCCAATCCGCAGCTGCCTTTTGTGGCCAATGCGGCACACCTGACACCGCAGCAGCAGCTGCAGCAGCAGCAACAGCTGCAGCAGCAGCAGCAACAAATGCAGCATCATCAGCCGCAGCAGCAGCAGCAGCAAACGCGCCAGCATTCGGCGGGCAGCCTCAACTCCTCGTTCATTTGGCGCGAGGCGAGTCCAAATAGCTTCAACTTGTACTCCAGTTCGGTGGGCTCGTCGCTAAACGCGGCGCCCGCTCAACGCTACTCGCTGACGGGCGCGGGCGGCGGCATCAAGGACTATCAGCGCGCCTTGTCGGAGGAGCGGGCCACGCGCAAATCCCTGAACCGCTTGAAGAGCGGCTTCGGGTCCGGCTACGACAACGTCTGCACCTCGCCGCTGCTGCCGCGCAAGAACAAAGCGTCGCCCATGCTGCTGGCAACGCAGCAGAGCTATCAGCGTGGGGCGGGCAGCACGACCATCGTGAAACCGAACCCGGACGGCACTGTGCATCCGGGCCTCTACGATCGACGCCTGAACCGCTCCTTTGAGACGTCCACGTCGCATCGCTACGCGGGCTTCGGCGCCGGCTACCTGATGAACTGCGGCGGCGCGCTGCGCACCAGCACGCTGCAGCGGAGCACGCCCCAGCTGGCGGCGGGCGGCGAAAGGTCGGATGACAGCGACGTGGAGCGCGGCGAGCACGGTTGCACGGCGCTGTTGCGCAACGGTGGCGCCCCACCGCCAACCATCGGACGGAGCAATTCGGGTGCCGGCGCTCTGGAGCTGAATGCGGATGGGACGAAACGGCAATCGGGCAGCTGGTGTTGCGGTAATTTTGTCATGAAGCAGTGGCGCAAAATCAACCATCTCTGAGTAGTCTGGTCTGGTTGTGGCTGTTGTGGCATGTCCTCATCTCGACCACGCCCATTCGCTTCATTCATTGCTGCCGCCTGCTGCTGCTGCGCTCGCTTTGCTTTGAATGCGCCCGCTCCGCAGTTATATACATATATACATATTGTATGGCTGCTATAAAATAGCCCAATGATTTATTATTTCAATTTGCTGTTGCTCAATGTATGCAATAAGAAGCGAACCAATTGCCAATCATTTTTTAGCAAAATTTCAGCAATTTTATATAGTTAAGTGAGGCTGGCAACTCTGTGTCTCTAGTTTCTGTGTGCCTAGTAATTATAATTCTTATAGCAGACCTGTAAAGCGTTTCAGTTCATTTTATATAATTGGGAAAGAATGTTCAAAAGCACTAGGCAAATGCAAATATATATAAATTGTATATTTCATTTTTATTTATAAATGCTTAATAGTTCAAGGAATGCGCTTAATTATATTTATTTTGAACAGCTTTTTCTTAAATACAATTTTTGTTCATGATTAGTATGGATATAGTCCTCTTTAAAAAATAGGAAACAATTATACAAATCTTTTATGCTTTTTTTTTCAATTCTATCAATTTAACAAAGAAAAAAGTGTTTTTTAAAATTCATCAAATACTTGATATATTTTATTATATTTATTATTAACAAGCATTATTCAGTTTCAAAAAGACAAGAAATTTAACATTTTTTCATGGATAGATTATTTAAATAATTATTGTAACTTCCAAGTCAGGTAAATGTGTAAAACCACATTTTTGAATATTTAATTTGAAATTTATGTTGCCTTAAAAGCAGTTTTACAGGTCTGCTTAAATGTAATTGTGTGTAGATGTCTGAGCTATTTTTTATTATACTTTTTTATATTCTTAATCGTATACTAATTGTAAGTTGAGTGATCTTAAATCTAGTTAGGTGCAAAAGAATTCAAAAATAAAAGACTCAGCCAAAAAAGACTAGCTCGCAAAATTTGATTAGATATTGTAGAGTAAAATTTTGTACTATCGTGCCGCCGAATACTTGCCCAATTAGTTAATCGTACTTGAAGTGCAACTGCAGCTGGTTCCTGATGATCCTTAAAGATCCTGTTAGCAGGCAAATCAGCGATGCTTTACATTTTCCGTCCAAGGCTTTTTACACGGGTTTTAAATGCCACCAGCGGAACACACTAAATACTAAATATACTATATATATATTTGTGAAATTATATACATGATTTGCCATAGCCTTTTTAAAATCTAATGTAGTTATATACTTATGCTCCTAGCAGCGATATTTCTTTTGTGCTTACTGAACCAAAATAATCGTTTTTTTTTTGGGGACTGCCCAGTGAAAGTTGTTTGTTACCTGCCTAGCAAAAACAAATTGAATAGTATATTTATACTATATACTTATGATCAAAAGAATGTGCAATGTGTAATCAAAAATAAGTTTAAACGCTTTAAATGTTAGTCAAACTACTTGGCAATAACTAGCAACTAACTAAAAGAAATAATTAAATGAAATAAAAGAAATTACTGTTGCGCATTATATAAAAAAACAAAAACAAATTATGCTGTAAGTGTTTTGTGAAACGTTGTCTAACCAAATACAATTACCATCTAACTATATTAATAATGATAAATGCGTTTATACGTTTGTATTGTATTGAGATTTGAGATTTACTTCATTTCGAGTAAAGAATATTTCAATGAAATTAAAACAAAATTTAAATAAAATCATTTATATTCAAGAATTATGTTGTATTTTGTATTTGTATTTGTGTCTGTGTGGTATTTGTTTATATATTTAAAAAAGGATACATAAATATACATAACATTAACATAACATATAATTACAATCAACCGTAGATTCGTTTTTAATTTATTTCACTGTAGTTTACGAAATTGTAGTCAACTATTTTGTTAAAATCTTAGATTAAATTATGTGTTGCACTTCAAGAATCCAAAATTTCAAGGAGTTGCGATTGCTGAGCAGTTGAAAAATGTTGTATATATATATAATTACATTTAAAAATCAGTAATAATTTTAATTTTTATTAAGCGTAGAGAACATTTATAATATGAATATAACACATTATATGCGGCTATACAAATTATGGTACATGCCACGACAAAAACCATTTATATACTCAACATACTCATCATACTCACTTGAACATATCACATACTTATAATATTCACTTGAAAAAACATTAAGTATTTGAGATACTCACTTGAAACAAATGAAGTACTCGTAATACTCATATTACTTACTCACATTACTCATTTCAAACAAATTTAATACTCATTCTATTCACTTAAAACATACTCATAGTCCGCATTTCACTTATATATATCACATACTCATTATAACCGCTTCTTGCCTAGTTACACGCAACACTAACATAGTATTCCCGTTTATTCCATTCTCTACTTTTTTTATTTGTGCATCACAAACATCCAATTCGAATGGCAGGCCTTGAGAATGAGGATATGACACCGACTTTGCGCCAGCTGTGGACGGCGATACGACAGATGCAGCAGGACATGTCGCAGATCAAGCTGCAGATCAACGAGGAGCGGGCGCTGCGTGCGGACTTGCAGCAGCTGTTGATGCAACATCTGGAGACGAGCAGCGTCAGCAGTGGCACCAATACGCCCAAATGTTGACTATGTGAATGAGCCCCAAACGGATTCCCACTGAAACTAAACCCGCCGCTGCTATCAGCTTTAAACTTAGAGAACTTTAATTTTGGTTTGGCAATCTAGGCAGCTGGTCAATTAAGAGTGTACCAAAAAAGAAAAACTAATATAAAAAAAATGTACTAAAATTAACTATAGAAATTGCTAAAAACCCTATAATCCTTTATATTTATATGTATGTGTGTATTTGTGAATGACAATATGCCAACTGTATGTACAATTGTTGAGCAGCTGTTTCTGTCGAGCCAGCTTTTTTTAGGCTACATTTATCCAGTTAAGAGATTTGCTTGTTTCTCTTTTAGGCAATGCAATTTATAAACAATATTTATTCTATAATGATCTATCAACGATTTGTAGCTTTTAATATACTATATATGTAACCTTGTAATTGTAATTAAGATGATGTCTGGATTGTGTGTAACTGAAGTTTTTTCTAATTAATTCTGTACAAGTATTGAAATTTCATAGATAAGTTCAAAAGAAAACAAAAAACAATTAACAAAACTCTGAAAATGTGCCAATGTTTAAGTATTTAAACTAAAACTAAACAAAACAACGCTCAAAATAATGTTGTATTTATTATGTAGTAAATTTAATGAAAATGTATACAAAAAATAAATAAATGTAACATCTATAAAAATTATCCTGCGTACTTGGACTTTTTGCTTTGATTGCGGAAGATCTTTCTTAATGGCATTTTCGGTGAATTTGAAAATATACTTTTGATTTTTGAAGCATACTTTTAGGGAGCACATAAAAAATGTTTTGCGGAACATTTTTGCATGCTTCATATTTCATCTTGTGAACCCATAAATTAAATAACAAATTCTAATATAAATAAACAAAAAAATGGATTTCAAGCTCTTAGGCTTGTAGTTAAAATTGGCTATATTGTTTTTAAGAATCCCTTGAACAAAAGTTACTCAATAAGATTTCTATGGATATTAAATATTGAACTTGGGCTGGAAGAAATTTCATAAAGAATTTAAATACTATGAGTGTACAAAAATTAATATAATTTGATAATAAAAATTAAAGTACAATTTCACTTAATACATACAAATATTATAATAAGCCATTTACTTAGGTATTCATAGTTGATCTTGTTCTACTTTTCGCCAAAATTTCTATATGCTGCATAATGATGCCAAAAAGAAATTTAATTGTTTATCTAACTGTGTACTTAAAGTGTGTTGATTCTGATACAGATTGCAGCTGCTGGGACATAAGTAAATACTCGTAAATAATTTAACCAGTGTGAAACAATGTAAAACAATGTCTGAGTATAACTGGAAAATTGCTTGCTTTGACAATTTGCCGCATAGTTTTTGAATGCTTTTAGTTTTTCTGCTCTGCTTCACACAGACAGAGGCCAACTGCAGCTGTGTGTGGTTGTATCTGTGTATCTGCAAGATACATTCGTCAGTTGTGGCGCACATAATGAGATCACAATCAAGTCGCTGGCGACAAATGAGCGACAAGCGCTGTGGCAGTTGCAACAACAAAAAACACCAACAACAAACTTTTCAGTGTGTCAGCAAGGAGCTAAGAACAATGTAGATGTGTCTTATATTTGGGGCTTCGCGTATGTGTCGCGTGGACTTCCCCGCTTGGACAGCGCCGGGTGTGAAGCGTTGTCGGAGCTGCTCTTGTTGGCCGTGGCATTTGTTTATCTTTGAGCCAAGACGGATGGCAGTGACGGAAGTTTTCGCAGGCAGAAACAGCTTTTCTTTAATACCCTGCAGCCGTTAAACGTGCTTAAATTTTGGTATATTTCACTTGTGCGTAGGTTTGACACCATAAAGCGAACTTGAGTAAACTCTGGGTCAGCAGTTAGAAGTCGAGTCGTCTTTTTATCCACTCGGTTGTTTGTCAGTCTGCCTTTCTATGTGTCTGAATTTTCGCTGGGCAGCTGGAATAAAAGATCACGTTTACCATATGCACAAAAAGTTGATTTCCATTCTATTGCTCTCATTTGATAAATATAAATTTCCAACAGAGGATTTTTTTATATATCGAAGGTCACAAATTTGGCATGGAGCTTTATCAAATATCGATAAATATCGATCTTTTTACATATCTTAAATCGATAAATATCAACCTCTGACTATAGATATCCAGATCGTATAACTTAAAAAATTATTGAATTTAACATATTGTTAGGCTAGGATAACGCTGAATATCTATCGCTATAGGGTATCTTCTATTCGTCTACTCACGCATACAGCACACTTGTTTGTTGCCTCAACCCACTTGCACGCCCTTTGCTTGTTAGCGAAATTTACAACAGCTGCCTAACTAAATGCTCGACTGTTGTGGCACCTTTGCCAGTGGCATGGGGCATGGGGCAGGGAGCATGGTGCACGCAGCAGCTGCGAGTGCGACAGCGCTGGCGACTGCCAACAAAAGCTAAAACTTTAATGACAATGATTAGTGCACGCCAGCGTTTGGCTCGTCTTTCATATTTTCCAACTATTTAATTATTAATAATTAGCAATTATCTACTGCCTGGCAATTTAACACAAAGCCAATTGTCTCTCCCTCTCGGACTGTCTCCTACTCTTTCCACTTTGTCGTCATTAGACAACGCTTATGGCCCAAAGGCTGCACGTAGCTGCCTGCAACATGGTCTTGAATAATAGCCCCAGACTCAAATTGCTCGCCTGATGCCACAGATTTGAGTGTTCTTTTCTTTTCATTTTTTTTTTTTTTTGTTGCCTTAAAGTCTTAATAGACTCGGTCGCTCTACTTGATTCGCATGTGTAGTTAACCCATTTATACAGCTGCCTGCCTCCTCCTCCTCCTCCTCCTCCTGCTCCTCCCTCTCCTCATCTTACCCCTCTGCTGTCCATCAAGTCGACGCCATGTGGCTGCACTTAATCTTGTGTGGTTTCTGGCCTGATCTTGGCTTTTGGCCGTTTTCTGGGCCGGTTTGTTTGAAAATGAAATTATAATTTCCAATGTCACTCCCCAATGCGGCTGCACAAGACCACAAAACCTCCTCACTGTGTTGTCCAATTTGGTTTAACTATTGTTATTAGCAGTTGGCACACGAATAAATCTCTCTTCTCTCCATCTCTCCATGCGCGCAATTAATGCGCATTAAATTGCATTAATTTTGCTTGTTTGCAGTTTGAGGTTTTCATTTTGTCCATTGGAAAACATATAATTTGCTCTGTGTAATACACGTGGTTAGTTGTAAGCCCCTATTAGGCTCTTTATATATCCTATGTTCGAAAGGGTAGAATATATTTTGGGGTAGCAAAGTGAAGACATCTCTGTTGTACTTCACTTTTCTTTAAAAAACATAATCAAAAAAGGACAATAAAATAGAATACGTCAAACAATTATATTTTATTTGTTAGAGCTTTGACTTTTTATATATGTATGTACATTTTGTAAATATAATAGCCAATAAACAATAATTACTAAAACAACTCAATTTAATTTGTCAGTTAGCGTTCTGATTTTTTGTACAACTATTTTCTACAGAGTGTTACCTCAGGTCTGTCTACAGGGTATTTCCTGGTTGAGCATTTTCGACTTGTACATAGTTTGTTTTAATTTAAGTTCATGATCAGTTAAGCGCCCATAACCATAAAATAATAATGAGTTCTTGTTTCTTAAGCAGCTGTCTACCTATTTAATAGATCATATCTTATTCTTCTGCTTCTGCAGTAACCCCTGTTCTAAAGGGCATCAGCAACTGCTGCCTTGAATAAACTTGATGCACTCGAAATTAATCCGCATTCTTTCAGACACTTGTCCTCATCCCGGCCTGCTTGGGACACGCCTCACTCGGGCTAGCTTAAAGACTCCTGTAGTTCGTAGGTTTCTGGAAGATACTTTGAAAAATAAACATGAATGTTCCAGTAACTGAAACCGATATTGGAAAGCTCTTTTTAGAATGGCTTTAAACCTAAAGCTTAAACTTGAGTTAAAGGCATTTGAGAAAACTTCTCTTTAAGGTGTTTCCACTGGAATACAAAAGAATTCGTTAGCTGCTGTTTGCAACATTCCTCGGCTAAACAAGTAACACCATTAATTCTAGCCAAGTATCTCAACAATTTTCCCATTAATAAAAATGCACTTAACTAAATTCCCACATTGCGTTTTCACAGCTTAACTAGCCGCAATGCATTTCACTATCAAATTTTCAAAGCGTAACGCAGCAGAGCTGTCCAGAAATTCCATGGGCCCTAAAAAAAGAACTAAATTTCCCAGCGGGCTGTTCGTAAATATCAAATGCGGGAGGGGCGTGGAGGGAACTCGGGCCAGGGCGGCAACAAAGACATCCAAGTCTGCAAACAATGCGAACGTTTTACTAACTTAATTCTATGTCTGGTCTAATCAACGCACACACACTCACACACACACACACGCAGACACAAACTCTTAATTACCAGATTAATAAGCTTCATTGTGAGCGAGCGTGAAAATGAAAGTGCTGCAGCTAGTTTGAAGGCAGCACTAAGAGCAGCGGGAGGGGCAGCGGCAGCTGTGGCAAGTTCAGTGCTCGGGCGCATGCGCGTGGCAAGTTGCCGTTGTTGCACTACAAATTTGACTCGCAGCCCGCAATGCCCGTTATGGCAGCTATATTTATATACACATATATAAAGCTCGCAGCGAGATGTTGCCTGATTTTCCATTGTTTGCTTTTCATTTTAGACGTGCCCGCTGCGCACTGCGCTGCTCGCGCAATTAGACCCAGGGGCAAAATTAGTCCGTGATCAGTGATCAGGCTAGCGGTTCATGATCTAATTATGCAGACGCACAAGCCTAGGTATATCCAATTTTTAATGCATTTTGCGTGGGGCTGCGAGCTGCGTCATTTTAAGGAAATTGCATCAATTTCAAATATAATTAATTTATGAAAATTCAGATAATCGAATTTTGTAAACTTTTTAAATGTGCAAGTCAACTGAAAATTGCATTCAAACAATATATATATTTTTTTTTCAATAATTCATATTTATTTAAATTAGAACTCTTTTCACAATGGATTAAAAAAAATTATATAAGTATCTTTAATTTGTTGGAAAAGATTGTTTCTGAGAAGATTGCAACACTGGCAAGATTTTATGTATTTTCAAATAAATGAAGGAAATAATACTCTGTTTTTTATTATTTATTTTTAATTCTAAGCGTATTTTATTGACCCTTTCTAAGCCCAAACAAATAATATTGTAACAGTTAAAAAACTCATATGTAAATCAAAAGTATTATTTTTATTGGTAAGCCTAATTTTAAGAAACCCTTGAGAAGATACGTTTGCTAACCTTGATTAGTTCGTGACAACGGAAATGAAAGATGAGGTTGTTTTTTGCACAAAGCATAATGATCGAGAGATTTCACGCGAAAAATCAGATTCGAAATAGACCACATAAATTTGATCAGCTGAAAGTTGGTGTCAACTGGGGGGCTTTCCATTGTCATCAATACCTGCCCATAATACAGCAGCAGTCATCAGCTTAAAAGTTATGTTGAGCACTCTCCACGGCTGCATATACTCTGGCCGTAATTAGGGTCACTTGGCTCCGAGCCTGAAGCTGGACGCAGCGGCAGCAGCCACTGTTGGCCCATTAGACCATGGGAGGTATTTGCGGAGGTTCCGCCAAATGACAGCTGTCAAATGTGCGCACTCGTAAACCTTTGGCCGAACGCCCATCGGCCGAGGCAACTGGCTGGCGAATGCCCTATATACCGGCATTCAGTTGCTGGCAGCGGCTGCCACATGTGGCAACATGGGGCCAAGCATGCCGCATCCATCAAGTGTCGCGCGGCTGACTCGAGTTTTCCATATCTCGCGAATTGGGTTAGAAGCATCGCATTTCACGGCCGCAGACAATCTGCCAATCAGCGGAATTAACTTATTGCTACACATTCGAGCTGCATGGAAATGAGTTAATGCCACGGCGAGTACCCGGCTCCAGGTATCGATGGTGCCCCGCCAAGACTCAGTCTTCGCTTTGCTCCATGCCGCAGTCCACATACGTACGCATATGCCTATATATATGCATATATATGTGTATCTTCTTTTGCTCCGACTCTGACTCTGCTGATGATGCTGAACTGGGTCACTCACTCGGGAATCGATTTGTATTACTAGGCCGTCATTATGAAAATACGCTGTGAGAACGGCATATATAAATGCCAAAAAAATTGTATTCAAATATATATTGGAAACGGAGCAATCATTATGTTCTTTAGACTTGAGTTTTTTTAACCTTTGTTGCGAAATAATGGATACATATTCGAATCCAGAAATAAATATACTAGTTTGAGCGAAATCAATGATTTTTGATTTACTATTAATAAATAAATTAAATAAATTAATACATTTTTTTAATTTTTTACTTTATTTTATTAAAGTTTTCTCAGAAAAGAAGGACATATAAATACGTTTATTTGTATGTTTCATTTACATAATTCTTTAAGACTGGAAGCCACCTTATTACCATATAATTTAACATTAATTCGTCTATACGTTGCGGGTAAGATTGTATTTGTAGAAGTCGATCCGGGTTACTATATCATTTAGCTGTTATAGTAACTATTGCTTGAAAACTAAATTTTTTGCATAAAAAACTTTTTTGATTTTGAAGATAAACAAACTTGCCCAATTCGGACTACAATAGCATAGTATATAGAAAATATCCAAATATACATATATATATGCAAAATAATATGCTATTAATATTATAAATATTATATTATTATTATAAATCAGTGAGTGTTATTTTGCCCAGACCACTATAGCCTATAGCTCCCATGGGAACGTTCGCTTGAAAAATAAGTGTATGAAAAACTTTTTTAAATTTTTTTAGATATCTGGACCAAGCTCACTATGCTTCAAACATATCTGTAAAATAGAATAAATATCAGACAACTGTATCATAATAATATAATATAGCTTTTGTGAGTTCTATTGTCTTCACCTCAGCTCATTTTCCCTTGTTCTACCGAAGTTTGCAAAGTTCTCGCATAACGATTTCCCTTTCTCATAACTGAGTTGGACCATAAATAATTCTAGATAGTAGACATCAATTATATAATTTCTTTTCTAGTATGTCTGGTTATGTATGCAAATTAAACAGCCCGTGTGTCATTGACATTGAACGGCCCCAAGAGCGTTGCCAAGAAAATTGTCATGGCCCTTACAAATCAGACATAACAAGAAATTGTCCGGACTGTAATGCGTAGCATAATGTGGCCATATAATGCGGCTAAAAAGAACTAGCCGAGCCAGCAGCACTTGGCTCGAACATAATTTGGCGTAAATAAAAACCAGCTAGGTTGCCGCTGCCAGCTGTTGTTGGTGCACGCATCGCCCAAGCCTGCCAGAAAGACTCGTATTCGTACAGCGACCGATATATGTGCCTATAGATATGTTTATATACCAATATAAATGTATCTATGCACCTGCCTCGTTGGTTTCCTGCATCAGTGCATGCGAGCTATGTCTCTATCAGCTTTTGTGTTCGTATCTCTGCGGCCGCGAATGGGGAATGGGGCGGCAGTTGAAGCGCGACGGCTGCTGGAACAACAACAAGTACAGTAAAGCCATTACAACAACGCTGCCACTGCAGCAACTGTGGCCATTGGCTGGGCCAATGCGCGTGTCGGTGTCGCAATGCGCCGCGTAACTCAGCCAGCGCAAACGCCTCGATTTGTACTTGCTGCATACCCTGTGGGAAGCGCATGTGCGTAGGGTATATCAGGCTAAAGCTGCAAAGGTGAGCTTCGTCAAGTTTGGGCTTTATTCTTAAGAAATGGTAAATAATTATAAATAGAAATTATAAGATTTTACTAAATATGACAAATTTCCTGTATTAATAAAATTAATAAAAAAAAAAGTGTCTTTTTTGCCCTTATACTTTTTTGGAAATTATTTTTAACTTTTTTGTTTTAATTTTCCTTTAAATAAAGGGTATGTTTTCATCATGTACTAAGAATATATTCAGTAGAATTTATAAATTTTTAAAAAGTAATACTTAAGTTAAAAATCATTCTTTACTTAATCACAAATAATCATATAAATTTCTTCAAAATATAAATTTCAAATGTTGCTCAATTTTAATTTCAGAGGTAGGGTATTTATTAGTCGTATAATTAAGTAGCACGCACTTTTCTTAAGCTTGCCTTTTTTTACTCATTTCTGAACGTTTTTCTTCTTATTTTTTCGTAGTTTGTTTTCGTCGCACATTTTTAAGTGTATTTTAAAATGTGTTTCTTGTGGCATGTGGCGCATCCCAATTCCAGTCCCAACGCTTCCAGCTCATAACTGTTCTTGACGCGCTTGCCTTTAAAATTAGTGGCCATGCCATGTGCGTTTTGGGCCATGTTTGGTGGCGCTCGCCCAGTTGACTGACAACAACAACAACAATAACAACAACACGAACTACAGAGACGTTCACTGCCTTTACAAACACTGTGGCACGCCCTCCCCTCCCACCGCCCCCTCTGCCTAGCTAATCAACTGCGTATTTCAATTTACCGTTGGCATTGCGCAAAAAAAATGTTTTTTTTTTTTTGGCTAGAAACTAGCTAACTTTCAGAACTCCCAGCGCAGCTTCCAACTGCCAACTTTTCGCTTGAGCTACAGGTTTGCCTAGCAGCTTCTTTGGGCTTAGTTAATTCAAATTTTTATGCGACGCCGTTAGGTTTGTCTTATTATTGCTATCATTTCGCTATGGTCTGGAAGTGGATCTACACTCGAGGAAAACGCCAAGAATTCTTTGCGAAAAATAAGTATAAGCTTTGTCAAGGTCGAAATTTCGAATATCTCTTGGCAGCATTCAGGGTAATTAAAGGGTAATAAAGCAAAAAGAAATATTTTTCTAATATTGAAAAAAAAAAAAACTGAAATGAAGTTTATTATTTTAAAAATGCAGCACTTGAATTAAGAACATTTGTATAAAGTTTTATAGTTTTTATTTCAACAAATTGGTTTGATATGATTTCTCTCTCTATCAGACTAAAAATTAAGAACCACTAATTTCTCCGAGTGTAGGTCTTGGTCTTGTGCTGTCAGTTACGAGCTGTGCTAATTGTGGGAGATTTCGAGTTGTTTGGAGTACAACCACAAAGTATTGTGTGCCAATTTTTCGTAACGCTACTCCAAGTCCAACTCCAACTCCAATTTCAACTCCAACTCCAACTCCAACTCCACAAGACACATTAAGTAATTTTCCCATTGAATCTGCTCCAAATTCCCACACAATTGCGCTGCTTACTTCTGCTTATTTCTCTCCTAATTTTTATTGGTTTTATTTTTTTGCTATTCCAGCTCTTTCTTTTTTGGCACAAAAGTATTTTTGGGCATTGGGGCGAAAGTGTGCTTTGGGTTATTATCGGGCTCCCTAAGCGATCTTGGGCTGGGGCTATTAATTTTTGCCTGCTGCAAGCCCATTCGCCATAGGAAATTAGCCACGGCTCCAATGGTTACGATATGTAGTTTAATAGCTGTTTCGTGAGCAGCCCGAGATAAATGTGAAAATCTGGCGCTCCGCCTGAAAAGATCTTTGAAAGGGTTTGGCAAAGGTGCAGCTTAAACAAATCTGATATGAGTTTAAGTAGAGATCGTAGATAAAGTAAACCTACAAAATGCATGCATTACTTTTTCTATTCTCTCTTTTAAACTTAATGATTAATGCTACATAATTGTTGTTCAAAATTACCCAAAATAAATGTTATACAGAATTTCCACAGAGGCTTTAAAATGACAAACATTTCGTATAATTTGAAAAGATAAAACAATGGGAAAATCAGTGACAATACATTTTTCTTACAATGGTCATTGACAAAAAATTGACATTAAACATTTTTCATTTGATTGCTAAATTTTTTTTAATAATAATTTGTATTTGAATATTATAGTAAAAAATGAATGTTGAGAAAAGCAAATGAAAAATGTTCACTTCAGCTAAGGAGAGATTTTTCTTTGTTCTATACCTTAATCTTACACTCTTTTTAATCTTTATCGTAATCTGTTATATTCCATTCATAAATTCTCATCTATTATATTTTGATATTCTATTCGATTATATAATATACATTGCATTTAATATGTTTATTTCCGAAATGAACTTGGTTTTCGTCTAGGCTGCCTATTTGGGATTATTCTCAACTTCTTTACGCGATTAACCCTGCCGCTGCCATAAGTTTATTACTTTCCTAATAATTTAAGCTGGCGTCTTTTATGGGGCCGCTTACTTTTTAGTTCCCTGACACATTTACCATGTCACATATACAGTTTGCGGGCTCCGTTTCACAATGGCATTTCCCAAAGTTGACACCGATCTCTGTCCATTAGGGGAAACCACACGAAATTCATAATCATAATCATTAAAAGTGCCGCTGCCATTAGCCCAGAATCGGCCCCTCGCTCCCCACCTGTCCCCCACCTGCTGATTTATTTTTGGTATTCTGTTCTTGTGGCTCTGTTGTAATAACAGTGCTTATCAGCTAGTTAGATCATGCTTAGCCGCAGATAACCCAGTTCTTGAGCACGGTGACTGACACAAATTCAAATCGCAATAATTAGACCCAAATCGCTGGGTTGGCAACTAAATCTAAGCCCTGGGGGGTGGGCGTCGCAGCACTTTTTTAACTAATTGCCCATGGAAAACTGTTCTCGTTGCTTTCGGTGTGTTTCCCCCTCATAATTATACCCTGTACTCAATAAGTCATTCAAAAAGGGGTTTATTGAACTTTGGCAAAGATTTAGGAAAGGGAATGGGAGGCATTTTCTAGCTTATGGATAGACTATAGACTTTACGCAAACATTCCAGGTGAGATCATAACATATATTTGCTCATAATACTGATGAGTACTATGAGTACTGGTATGAATGCCTGATGAGTACTATGAGTATAGAGTATTTCTATACAGTATAGGGTATAACCCAATTGAGCACTCAACTTTACTTTGCTGCCCCAGCTTTCAATTGCTGGCCTGATGAATGTTAATTATCCAAGCAAGAATAATGATTCCACGGACTGGCAGATCTTAGATGCGTATATTATTTTTGGCAAAGTAATTTAAAGCTAAGCTGCGCTTACAAAAGAAAAACTTTCACAAATTTTTACTTTCATCTAGAGAGACTCGCTCGCATTCTAACAGCAACAAAAGCGTGTTGTTGTTGTTGCTGCGGTTGTTGTTGCTGCTGTTGTTGCTGCCGTTTCTGCTGCTGTGGGGCTGCGGTCGATGTTGGGTGTCTCATTAAGTTGCTTGGCCGCTTCTGGCCGAAGATCGTTGGCCTCATTATGCCCCAGTCTGGGCGAACGACCAAGATCAGCTCCAAGTCATCTATTTAATAAGTGCAACTGTTATGCTCGCCTAAACATTAAAAGCAATCGCAGAAGATCTGCCACACTCCGCAAAAGGGAAACGGAAGCCCAAGACACTAAGATTTATGTATGCCACATGCTAATCAACGTCACTGTGCACAGTGGGTGAAATTTGAGCGCAGTGCATTGAAATGGGTGAAGGTGACGTCCACCAAAGACGCTTTGGCCTTAGGCAGATGAGAAAGTTTTTTTTCTTTTTCCATCTGTTGGCGATCTTAACGCTCACTTGGTTTTTGTGTTCTAATAATAACAGGCCAACAACAACAACAATGGACTAAACAAAACCTTTCATCAACGGATAGTAATACACATACAAATCTATATATACATATATATAAATGTATGTTCGTTGTGTCTGCTGATGATTAAAAATGCCTAATGGCTTTTCTATGCAAAAATCCATTTGAGCACTTCCCCTTCCTTCACAACACTTCAATCAGAAAGTTTTTCATTTTTTTTCTTTTTTGTTGTTGTCTTTTTTGCTGTTGCCCCCAACTTTAGTTGGGATCTTAAGCCGATGTTGGCTGCACATTTCTCCATATTGGGCAATCGAGAAACGACGTCATTCAAGTTGAAGTTGAAGTTGAAGTTAAAGTTTATGTTTTTGTCGTTGGGCTGTTCGTTTATTATTGTTGTTGCTGCCGTTTTATCTGCCGGCTTCCGTTCAAGAACCCAGAAAACAAAACTGAAAACTTTTGTTGACAACACTTTGTGCCACTTTCATGCAAATTGTCCGCTGACTGTTACCTCTGTCCGTTGTCCGTCGTCCGTTGTCCGTTGTTATTATTATTATTCTCGTTACTGTTGATGTTCTTCTCATTTCGTAACTTGTTGTTGGTGCCGCAACAACAACGACATTTATGTTCTTGATGAAATCATTAAATATGCTACTTTTTTTAATATTTAAATTTAGCAGTTATTATGTGAATGTTAATGATGATGATATATCAGAACCTCTAATTCATTGGAAATGAGAATACGCATATACACAAATTATATTATAATTTTGACTACCTTCTTTTATTAACTACCAACTACCATAACTTTACTTTGGCTTTGGTTTGTTCTCTAGCTTGATTTTATGAAAATTTAATTTTTTACCGAAGAACAACTTCTTCTAAAGTTTCCAAGTTTAGTTTCCAAGTTTTGAACTGTCAAAATTCAACAAGTTAAAACATTTCGACATTTATATGTTGTTCTAAGGAATATTTTTAAGGCAATTGTTTTTCTTTAATTTAGGTTCCGAAACTAAAATTCGTTTAAAAAGCTATTTATATTTTATTGTCAATAATCCTGCCAAAAATTACAAAAGTTTGGTTTACTTTAAACTTTAAAAGTTTCCAGATTGTAAGCTCTAATAACTTTGTCAGACTGATCCGACAGATAACTTGAAGAAATTTAAATTCTGGTTAAGCTTGACAATAAATAAATTAGACTGTGGTTTTGTAGGTATAAAAATATATTTATATGTATTTACTCGTATATTTGACAACATAAATAGGTAGTTTATACAAAACCTTAAGGCTAAAATACTAAGCACTAATCCGCTGTATATCAAAAGTTCTAGGCCTACTAATCATAGAGATTTGCACAGCTAATAAATAGTCTAGAGTAGAGCTAAGATGAAATTTGTTTAAATTTCCATAAATTACGGTTCACCAAACGAGGTTCGTGTGGGCCGCAGCTGATCCCGTAAGTACCGTTGGTTGAGCGAAGGAGGCGCTGGCCCAGCTATGCGCAGTCGTCTTCAGCTAAATGGGTTAGGCAGTTGCCGGCGGCAACCCGAGGCTTCAGCAAGACAAGTGGGCATAGATTGCGGATTGGGGGCTGGCGGGGGACTGGGCTTACAAGGTGCACTGATATTGCTGCTGCAGAGCACGGGGCAGCGTCTTGTGCGGCAGATGGGCGGCGGGGCAGCCGAGGGAGGCCAAATGCGAGTGCAGCTTGTTGCTGTTGCTGTTGCTGTTGTTGGGCAATCGCTGTCGCTGCAGCAGAACGAGGCAAATGCTGATGATTATCACAGATATGGAAACAGTTACCAGCACGCTGCCCAGATTGGCGCTTATATAACGCAGCGAGGCGGCATAGACTGCAGAGGGAGGGGGAGAGGGGGAGAGAGGCAGTCAACACGATTGTCTAGTTGGCCATAGTTATGCATCCACTTACACTCATCATCATCGTTTGCATCCGCCTTGGCCCGGGCGGACGTCCACTCGCTGTCGCCGCCCGGCCCCTGTTCCACGACCAGCTTGGCATACTTGCTGTCCAGCTGGCGACCCTGCGCCGGCGCCGGCGTCTCCACATCCAATTCCGCCAAGTTGTTCAGCTCATTGAGACTGGCCAGGCTTAGAGCGCGCCCCTGCTGCCTTCCCTGCTGCTGCTGCTCTGGTGGCTGCGTTTCCATGACCACGGCAGGCTGCTCCACGGATGCCTGCTCCGCTTCCTTGAGCACCAGCTCGCTCTTGTTCACGTAGCGCATGTGGCGCAGCTCGCGGCCCAAACGCTCCTCATCCGGCTGGAAGGGATCGTTGGGCTCGACGGCGGCGGCCACGCCCGCATTCTTGCCGGGCACCGTGAAGCTGGCGCGCACGGTTTGCATGCCCGACTGATAGCTGCAGACGACGACAAAGCTGGGCGGGAAAAGGCAGCAAAATAATTGATTGATTGATTGATTGATTGATTGATTGATTATATATATATCTCCCACAATTTTTGAGGTAGAAGCTCCATATTTGGAATATGTACTATTGAAAAGCTCCCATAAAATTCACACCGGCCACGCCACGGAAATAATAGAGGACAAACCATGAAAAAAGTCCCATCAAACTTGAAAATCGGTTCATTTTTTGGCAAAGGCGCTATGGATCCGAGAGCTTTACTTGTAAAAATTTTTGTGAATTTTGGCATGATTTTTGACAAAAAAATTGCTCCCCCTCGGAATCGGTTTTAATGTTGTTTTTATACTAATTTTGGCAACCACAATCGATTAAAAATGTAAATTCGTATTTCTAAATTTTGAAAAAAAAAATTTCGAAAATGAGTAAGGGGGGAGTACATGCTTTTTTTGACAACAAAAATTTAAAAAATTTTATATTCAAAAATGAATATATTTTAAATCCAGAACCAATCTAGAGGACAAACCATGAACAAATGCCATCAAGCATGAAATGCAGTTTTGACAAAGTTATGGGCTTTTGAAATATGGGAGCTATGGATCCGAGACATGTCCAAAATATAAATGCACTTAAAAAGATTTTAACCAAGGGTATACTTTTATATAAATATACAAATTTTAACCGGGCAAAACCGGGTAATATTGGCAAGCCTTAGCTAACCAACAATTGCTTACCGCCTGGTGCTGTGCGTGAAGATGCCCAGGTTCTCCTGCACGGTGATGAAGGTCTCCACGGTGTTGGTCTCCGGCTTGACCATGCTGCCGCATTGCTTGTGATCGATGCGCATAGTGTATTTGTCGGCCGGGTCGTTGGCGTTGCCCTTGATGCCGCAGTCGCCGCCGTCGACAACAATGCGACCGCCGAAGTAGGGACCCGTCTCCACCTCAATCTCCGAGGCGTGCGCCAGGCACTGCGTCGCGTGGGCGGAGACTGAAAGTGGGCGTGGTGAAGCAGTGGTTAGAGACTCAAGTTGAGCGCCGAGCTACTTACAGCCCTTGGTGGGGATAATGATGCTCTGGCCGGGCAGGTGAGCCGCCGCGACGCCCGCCTCCCC
The DNA here is from genome assembly GCA_035047465.1 of Drosophila sordidula. Lineage (NCBI taxonomy): Eukaryota > Metazoa > Arthropoda > Insecta > Diptera > Drosophilidae > Drosophila > Drosophila sordidula. The sequence continues at coordinate 815,182 of JAWNPQ010000106.1, forward strand.
TTCAGTTCCCTCGATCTCGTTCCCGGCGAGGAATTCGGAGCGGGCGCTGCTGCTGCGCAGGCGACGCGGCTGCACGGGACGCACGTGGAAGCTGTACCGCGTGGCCATCCGCAGATTGTCCACGGCGGCCGCAAAGTGCTGCACTTGAGCGCTGCGTGAGAGTGCAGGTAGTGAGAACGTTGCAGTCGGTCGCAACCGACTGCGCAATACTCTGTTCACTCTGCGAAAGAGTCTTATTGATTGTGGGTTTGCTGAACTTAAAACTCTTGGACAAGAATAATTTTTAGAGAATCTCTTCAGTCAACTTCTTTGGTAAACTTTATTAAATATTTCTGCTATTTGTGGGTGGAAAAATGGGCGTGTCACGAATTTAATTGTCTTGATCCTTCGAGAAAGTCGTAGAATATTTAACTGCCAAATCTGTTGGATCTCAAAGGCATAAACTTGAATTTCAAACTGTGACCTAATGAACTGAATTATTGCATTTATTATTACAAGTTAAATAGCTAGAATGAGTTTTCAGTAATCTTACTATCAAATTTATTGGCTATAACTCCAAAACTGTACTGGATAGTGGCGCTAAAACTGAAGTCTAAAGTGACATTCAAACTGTGACTTAATGAAATATCGATATATGGAATTGCAGCTTGGTCTCAACAGAAGTTATTTGGCTTTTTTATTATTCTAAAGATCTTGAATTGAAAGTTGTGCTTGTCAAACTGAGTGCTTGACTCTAAAGCTGAGATTATGTGAACTATATTCGACTCATATTTTGGGAAGCAGTCTTCTTTGTCTAATGCGGGTGTGCATTATTATATATTCATAAACTTAATTCTCTACCTTCTACCAGGCCTCTTTGACTTTCTAAACAGAGTACAAAATTAACAAAAGTGAAAAACATTTAGCCGCACTTACTCCACGTCCTCCTCCGCTTCCGGCTCCGCCTCCGTCCGCTGCTCCGCGACGGTGGCATTCACCAATTTGACGCGGCAGCGCTGTGGTCCGAAGTTCTGCATCTCGCAGTAGAAGATCTGAAAGGCTTTGGGTGGTTCCACAATGCTGCTCATATTTGTCACGCCATCCGCATTCACAATGGCATTCGAATTGGTATTCGTATTCGTATTGGCATTCATTTCGGTATCTGTGTCATGGGCCGACGTCACGAACTCAACTTCCCAGGTCAGATTCACCGATTTGTAATTTGGTTCACCAGCAACGGCGCGTATCTCTGCAGGCCCAAATAGGTTTCAGAATGGGGGTTACTTATATATATATATATACAATAACACACAGTACTATATAGAAATGGGGTTAGTCAACTGCTGATGCAGATGCAACTGCAACTGCAACTGCATTTGCTGCAGTTCATCGCTGGCCCAACGCAAAGTCGCTTCTTGCATGCAAATCAGTTAAGCCCCAACGGAGGGGAGCCGGCGAGGGGGCAAGAGGTTAGAGGGGAGCACGTCTAAGAACTTGTTTCGCAAACCAAAATAAAAGTCGTCTACAACTGCGACTCGCTTTTGGTTTAGTTTTAGTTGTTTCTTTTTCTCATTTTTGCCCCCCCCCCCTCTCTCCCTATCCTGATTCTGTGGCCATTGCACCACTAAGTGGTGTACCTGGGCACAAGATCTGAGACTGAGCGTGTTCGTTGCACCACAGGTGATGGAGGATTTGCCTGGAAGTGTGCCGGGAATTAGCATGTCCAGCTAACTGATTGCAATTGCAACCAGCTGTGAGTTATGCGAAATTACATTCAGTGGCTCAAAGAAGAACAAGAAAACGAGAAGAAGATGCAGGAGCAGCAAATAAAGCGAAGAAAATTACTAAACTGTAGCTAATTTAAAGATATATGCGCTTCTATAAATAACTAGAGTGATGTTTAAATTTGTAGTTCGATATTCCTTAGGTAGAGCTTAAGAGATATAATGCAATTGTTTATAGTTCTTTACTTTATACTTTGCTTTAAATTAGAAAAACATTTAGAGCAGATTAATATAGTAAATTTATATATTTAATGAAATGATTTATAATATATAATAAAGAAATAAAAATACACAAGATATTGAATTATTTCTTTTCACTGCACTGCATAAGAATATGAAAGACATTAAGTAAAAGTAATTGTTCTTTATTATAACTAATTAATTTATTACTTAAGTATGAATTAAGCGAAAATTAATCCCAGCAAAGTAATGCACCTTAGCCTAAGGAATTTCTTTTCAATTGAAGTTTTCCCTGGCTAAGATCACGACTGCTCGGCATTAATTAGACCCCCTCTTGGAAATTTCTACCCCACCTCAGCTCGATTGCAATGACACATTTGATGCATATCTTTCAACTAAAGTGCGTTTTCCCCGATTTCCACACGGCAGAACCTTGCATAATGCGCAATTAGAAATGAGTTTTTCTGTGCTGAGCAGCTGAAATGTTGTTGCCTGCTTGTTTTGGGTTGTTCGCTGTTGCATGTTGTTGTTTGTGCGCTGTGCTGTGTTGCATTTTCCCATGTTGAAATCATTGACACCAATTTTGAATTCGCCAGGCCGCCTCCGTGCTGCATTCGGCATTTAGGCGAATTTCACACAAAGCATAGAAAATAGAAATAGAAAAAAAAAAACGCCATGGAAAAGTGAAAATTCAAGCGAACCGGTGGCACCATTCTGAGATATTTGAGAGATCTGCCAATAGAACAGCCAAGCATTAAGGTGGCGACAGCCGGGCCAGACGAAGCCGACATCTTCTTCGACTCCTTCCACTTGGCCAAAACTGATTAGAAACTGTTCGCGTGCGATGATGACAAACTGGCCAATGGCAGTTGCGGCATCAGCAAATAAATCGCCTGATTAATGATATTTCACTCGGTTGGGCTGCTTTTACCAGCGCTTTTCACCCCAGCTGTCCGAGCTGTCCACTGCGGCTGCCACATGACGTTGCACAAACTGCCCAAGCGTGTGACATGTTATGTAATGCGGTGATTTTTTTCGGGTTCATTTTCTTTTAAATTTTGTTCGTTTTGGTTTCATGGCCCGCAAATTGTACGAGTCAGTGTTATTGATGCCGTGTTGAACGGCTTAGTTTGGAGCCTAAATACTGGCATTTTAGCCTGGCCTAATGACACTTTTGCTCTCGGCGGCTATCATTAAAAAGCTGCCGCAATTTCCGCCACGGTTTTGCGGTTCTGGGGCGGGCCGTGGCCGCGGCCTCTTTGCCGGGCTTGGACAGGAAACGTTTGCACATTTCCAGCGTGCATCGCTTTGATTGGCATAAAATGGCTAAAATTAGCGCTAGCCGCAAGTTCGTTGCCTAAGTCTTTCGTTTTTTTTTTTTCGCTCTTCTACTTCGTCTAAAGCGTGAAACAATTTCGCTGCCAAGGGCAGCCCTTTTTTGTAGCTTGCAAACAAGCTCTGCTTTGGGGGCAGACAGCGAACAAAAAAGGCATAAAAAGTGCACACGTTGCAACTTGCACGAATCGTGACCAAATGCAATTAGGCGGCAGCTCCGCGCAGAACAGAATGCCAGACAAGTTTGCAGCGTCTTTGAGCCCAGCGCGCGACAAAGGGGGGTGTGTGTGTGTGTGTGTTTTTTTATAGGACTTACCATATTTGCTGGCAGCATTGTTGTTGCTGCTGCCGCCGCCTGTAGATGTTTTCAATTTAGCTGCGGCTGCTGCCGTTGCTGCCTTTGACGTGGCTGCCGCCTGCATGGACTCTGTCAGCGGCTCATTGTGGCTATTGTTGTTGCTGCTGCTGCTGCTGCTGGGTGATATTCGGGCGCGTCGTGCTGCCGTCGCTGCCGCTGTGGCATTTGGCATTGCCGGCAGCAGCAGCAATAGCAGCAGCAACATGCAGCAGCAGCAGCTGCTGCCTGCCATTGATTTGTTTGACATTATTTTCGCTTGATTTATGAAATTTGTGTGTTTGCTGTTGTTGCATCCAAAGTGTGTCAATTGGTGCAACTTGTATTGTTATGATAATTTTGTGTGAAATTTGTTGTATCAATAAAATTAGCTTTTACTTTAATAGCTTCAATAATCACTCTACGCACAGTACAAATTCGCTTTTGTCACACAGCACAACATGAAACATTAACTGTTGTAATAATCGCCGCGTTTTGTTTATGCTTTCGAAAAATAACAGCTGTAACAAACATGCGCTACGTTCTCAGCGACAACCGCACGCCTTCGCTGGCGTCGCACAACTGACAACGCAACTGCAGCCGAACTTTGCACGAAGCGCAGCCGAAACAGCTGTTGCGAACGAAGCGACAGCGCAATGCCAAGGCCGCGCGAGCAAGTGAGCGAGCTTTTAGAAAAGCTCTCTCGCCCGCTGTCTCTCTCTCTCTCTTGTCATATGCTTGCCATATGCTTTCGGTTTTAGGCTGTTGTCGCTGCCGGCGTTGCTGTCGCTGGTGCTGCTGTTGTTGTTGTGCTTCTAATACGACAATCCGTAGACCCAACAGCAGAAATGTTAAGCAGGGACGGCGCTTATCAGCAGCCGCTTATCGTTTGGAAAACTCGCTGTATGCGTGTGTGTTTTTTACAAGCGCTAAATTAAAAATCTATATTAGAGTCACCACACAGAAAAAAAACCTTTTTATATAATTAAGCCAAAGCCAAATAACTCTTCGAAAAGCGATTGATAAAAGTTTTGCAGCTTGTTTGAAAACCCAAAGGTAGCTTTCCCTTTTTTCGTTTTTTTTTTTAGTCTGTTTTTTTCGACACAAGCCTATTGTTTCTTTTCCCAGCGTTCATTGTTGCTACCGCTGCTTTGATTAATGCTTAATCAGCAATATTATTGTTATTAGTTTTCTATAGCGACCAAACATTTTGTTGCTTCTGCTTTTGCTTTTAGCATTATTCATGAGCCTTTTTACGTATATTTGCCGCTTTTATACAAATACTCCCCCGAATGACATCAATTAAAAACGGCGAATAAACAATTTCACTTTGATAATAACAATAAATAACCGCACAAAGTGCGGACTGCCTTTTGTTGTTGCTTTTCAATGTGTTCAATATGTTCAAGTTAATAATAACTGTAAGAAATGCCTATTAAAAATTTATTTTTATGTTAGTTACATAATAATCATTGATGGTTTTAATGTAGTCAAATGGGCAATCAAATATACTGGGTATAGTTAAGGAAATATTATTTTATAGGCATATAATTTAACCCAATAAAAATCGGGCTAAGATAAAAGGTAATTAAATGCTTTCTTTAATAAGTTATTAAAAATAAGTTGGTTTAGACGGCTATAATCGAGTGAGTTCCACTTTATGACACCCTGTATTATATTCGTTTTTTTATCAGTGGGGAATTTATTTTAATTATATTATACTTTTCTTATTATCCTCTAATACTTTTCCATTAATTCTTTATACAAACCCTTGTTATCCATTTAATTCAACCACTTGCAGGCATTGCCTGTCCTGCTTATCTTGATCTAGAGCTTTATACCGCGTTTTTTGATTGTCCACCACCTTGTTGTTTTATATCAAATAATTTCCATATTATTCTGGCCTATTTCCCCATTCAGAACTTGTTAATTTACTAACACGCAATGTAATTTCCTCTTTAATTATGAATTATGCCAACTATTTAGATGATAATTAGACAAGAACATAACTTACCTTATATATATACATATGACATAAACCCACTTTTGTTCCTTTTAAGGGCTTTTCGGTATGTCAAGGCCATGGCTAGTCGGTCATTATGTAATGGCCCACCTGTGCTGTCAGTATGACGTTAGCAAATCCTTAGAGCTACATTAAAGGACACTGACCGCTGTACAGGCTAGGCTAAGCACCTGAAAACACATCCTGTTCGAGTTCATAAATATTTCATTTGGCTTGCTTGATAAATCCCTGGGGCAGACAATTCTAGAAATTCTAGAAAAAACACACACACACATTTCTCCAATTTCGCTAATTAAAAATTTAATGCGGCTTTCAACTAAAAATAAACACCCACAATTGGAACACCTGTTGGTGCCGTAAAACTCTTTGGCAAGTTTCCCAGGAGGTTTTAAGGATTGCCGCGCACACACACAAAAAGGCACAAAGGACACGGCAAAGCCGTAAGGCAAACAATGCGCAAATTGAAATGTGTTTGCCGAATCACTTGCCACGCCCACCAGCCCGCCAACTTCCTAAATGCCTTGGAAGACAATATGCGGCGCTGAAAGGTTGGCAAAAAAGCCGGAACCAAAGCGCGTTTTTACAATGTGCCTGAAAGTAGGCTACAAATTTTTGTAGCCAAACAGCTACGTGTTGTGTGTGTGTGTGTGTGTGTGCTGTGTTGCGTTGTGTGTTTGGGTGCACATGTGTGGCGTATAATTGAGTGGTCGTCGCCAAGTATCCTGATTTGCATAGCAGTCGCATGTCATTAGCAGGCAGCCCCAGCTGGTCGAAATTGACATGGCTTCCACGTGTCCAACATACGCCGCGTATACGCAATCTCGCCAGCCCTCCAGACCCTTACTCCTAACGCCTACGGCTCCAGGCACAGGCAACGCCTGTCGATTGTTTGACTTTCTGTTGCCAGCCAGGATTACATGTCTCGAGCACATCAAACAAGCTTACTTACCAATGACCTCGTTAATGATGCACACACACACACACACAGTTTCAAGTACAGCAATTTGTGTGTGTGTGTGTGTTTGTGTGTAAGGGGCTTGTGCGTGTTATTTGTATGTGCATGTTGTTGACTTTACTTTGTGTTTTGCGCTTATCAGATTTATTTTTATTTTTGATTTCTTAGCTGGTACCCAAAACACAACACAAACAATGCATTTCCAATTTCTTTTGTGTCGACTATAAATATACACTGCCAAATGCTTTATTGTGGCAGTAATATCTTTTGAATTTCAAAGGATTTTTCGCAAGTTGGAATGGGCTATGCCTTCTTGACAGAAACCCATAATTGCAGCCTCTAAGTCGAACAAAATAAATAAAATACGCAAAATTGAGTGAACATTTGAAATCGAAAATAATTGCATATCTTTCTTAACTTATTAATTTCTATTTGTACTAGATTCTAGACTTTACCCACACTAAAACAAATAAAATATAAATTCAGTTTCAGTTATTTCTGTTTTTTTTTTTTTTACTTTTCTATCGGGACAATGGTTAATAGTGAACAAACTGGAGACTATCTTATATTTATAGACTGGCTCTAATTACATATAAGATTATAAAGCAAAATTCTCTGTATAATAAATTAAATAAAAAATTGTCTTTATTTACTAAATCAACAATAAGAAAATATAGTCAATAAATTCCATATCACACTCAATCATACTCATCTGATTATGCTTATAGCCTATCTACCCCACAGTAAATAAAAATAAAAACAATCCAATGCTCGCTTGAAGCGCAAGTGACACGAACCACGAACCAAATGCTGACGTCGTCCTGTGGCCTTTGGCCGTGGTCCTGTCGCAGTCCCGGGCACAATTAAAGTAATTACCTCGCCACTGGCACTAGAAAAATCGCTAATGCTCTTTAATAAACGACTCGCGCCGATAATTATCATTGACATCGCTTGCATGGCAGGGAAGGGATAGGCTAGTGTGTGGTTGGGGGCGTGGCATACTTACATTTGGACATCCTGTTCATTAATGGTTGTGACAACTGCACAGAGACAGAGTAGACATATGTGTCATTTGATACTGTATTTGTATTTAGCTCATCATCATCGCAATGACGATAATGATAGTCATTCATCATTTAACGATTAACACATGCTCCATAATTACATAAACTAATTTTAGTTAACTATTAATTAATTGGTCGAGCGCTGGCAACGTTTACTATGTTTATATCGCTATATATCTTTAATAATTCATATTTGTATCTTTAGTTTAAAGGAAAATTTGTGGTTTTGTTTTCTTTGGTGTTTTTGTGTCTAACAAAAGCTGCCTAAAATTATGCAATACGCCGTTAAATTAAATTTAAATAATACTTGTGTGTAGGTGAGTGTATGTTGTGTCTGTGTGTGTGTGTGGTAAGCCATATATGATAATTATATAATGGAGTATTGTGTATATGGTCACATAACTGTGGAATCTACGCAAATCAAATTTACATATCAAAGGAATTTTGTTATTCAAACTTAACTGTGCATTAGCTATATATAGGGTTTACAATAGGTTGGTTCTGAACATATTACCAAGTGCTTAAAGGATATTTAATAATAGAAACTTAAAAATATTATCTGATGATTCATTATAGTTATCATTTTCGAGCTTACTAAATATTCATTAAAATATTAAACAAAATCTGGAATCTAAGTACATTTTTTGAATATGCAAAACTAAAAACATATATTCTAAATAATTTTCGATCATATTTAAAGTAAGTAAATATTAATACTAGCAAAGGAATACTAAATAAAAAAGTGTACAACCAGTGTACAAAAGTGTACAAGCATTTTAAATTAAATATTAAATGATACAAAAAAAATCAAAAATCAAAATTAGCAAAATAAAAATAAAAATAAATGAATAATACGTGTTTTTCAGATCTGTCTAACCATAGCAAGAAGAGACTCCGCAAATACTCAAAAATTGATTGAAAACTATGATAATTTGCTAGAACTATTTTTTGGATTTTGTAGTTTTGTCTCGTCCTTTCAGAACCAACCTAATTAACAAATCTTTTGCATTTCGTTTGCATTGCGGGAGGAATAACGTGTTTGGGCCCGAACTCGTCGTGGCCTCTTTGGTGTTTTAATCGTTTTTTTTTTAAATTTATTTTTATATTTTGTTTAGGTGTAAACTGGAATTTGCTTGCTACGAACTAAAACATTGACTAAATGTTAATTGAACCTATTTTGACCCCGCACCCCGCCGCGATCTCGGCTCTAGCTATGCGACTTGCACAGGCGCAGGAGCAGGGGATAATGCAGATCCTCGTCGTAGAGCGCCGAGTCGGCCTTCAGCTGGAGGTGCCGCTGCCAGATGGTCTCGTTGTAGCGCGTGGCGAGGTCAACGCGGAAGCCGCGTGCCACACACTCGTCCCGGAACACGTTGAGGGTGCGGCCGCGCCGGGGCGCCATGATGAGCGCCACACCCAGGGGCGCCAGGTAGTACCAGATGGTGTCGACCAGCGCCGATCTGGCCTCATCGAAGAACAAACAGTCGGCGCACAATATGAACTCGAACTTGGACTGCTCGGCCTGTGCCCGGGCCGAGGCCTCCTGCCACTTGAGCACCGAGCACTTCGTATAGCAGCTCAGCTCGTTGAGGCAGACGGTCTTGCGCACGTTCTCCACGCTCACCTCGTTGCCGTCGGTCAGGTGGACGGCATACGGCTTCGCGTACTTGGCCAGCATCAGGCCGGCCAGCGAGGTGAAGCCGCCGCCCAGCTCCAGTATCCACTTGCCCCGGTACGCGGCCAGGTCGGACAGCACGAGCGCCGTGAGCGCCTCCTCCGAGGGCCAGACGCATATGTTGCCCGTGTTGTTGAAGCCCATGAGATCGTTGGCCGTCAGCTGGCGTTCCATGTGATGTATGTTCACCGAGTACTCGGTGTCGTTCTGCAGCTGCATGCGGTACTTGTACCAGTTCTCCGTCTTGCCCAGGCACTTCAGGCTGACGTGGTCCTCGAAACTGTCCTGGCGCAGCAGATCGAAGCTCTTGAAGCGACGCACGGAGGCGGTTTGCTCCTCGCTGAACTCGTCGCTGGACGAGCTGACCGTCTCCTCGGAGTCCTTGCGCAGCACTTTGGCCAGGATGCGCCAACGCTTCTGTGCCGTATTCTGCAAATTGGGCGTGGCCGGCGGCGTGGGCGGCATAAAACCGTTCGTCACGCCCAGACAGGCTTTGCCTGCGACAATATCCTCGACTTCCAGCTCGACGCTGGGAATGCCAGCCGGTTCGCCTTGCGCGGGCATCTCCAGATTGTTATCCAGATCCTTGCCGTGCTGAGTCGCGTTGTTGTTGCTCTGCTCCATTAGCGCATTCCGCTGGCGCGTCTGCTCCTTGAGCGCATTCAGCGTGTTATCGATATCGTACTGCAGCATCAGCGATATGGTCGCAATATGTGCTGGACTGGCCACGCCCACAACCGCTCCAGTTACTCTCTCCTTCTCCTTCTCCTTCTCCTTCTCCAGCTGCTGCTGCTGCTGCTCCAAATTGCTGCTCAGTTTCGTTTTTTGGCTTAATTTTTTTTGTACTAAGGTTGCTGACATTTTTTCAGGTTCCACTTGGCTCCGTTGCTCTCGCTGACAGTTGGCTGCCCAGCTACTTCATGCTGTGCTGCAACGGAAAAGAATGGCAAAATATGTTCTTAAGTAACTCTATATATAGAATCAGTTCAGACGAAAAGTGCACTATATATATATTTACGTTGAGGCAGCAACTTTTCAAATTAACCGCCAACAACTTTTGCCTTATTATTTTCCACACACACACATTTCATTCCATTAATTTGCAATTATATATTTTAACGGCTTTCGAAATGCAACTTGTGTGTCCATAAACAACTCAAAAATCTACAACAAATCTTCAGCTGATCTTTGCGCAAAAATACAAAAACCAATGTACATAAAATAAAAATGTAGTCTACTTAAATTTGTATACTCTTTTTCAAATTTTCTTTAGTTTGTGAAACTTCCACCAACGAGGTTAGCTGGAAATCCATACAACTTTTCTATTAGCATCTGATCAAACGTTCGTTTTGAATATTTCACAGAAAACCCTTAGAAACTTTTTGCAGGAAAAACATTTTCAATGGCCACCACACGAAATTCACGGAAATTTCAAAAGTTAATCCCGTAATTGAATAGTGTGGAAAACCCTCTTTTTTCTTTTGTATACCCGGAATCCATTGAAAATGAAAATGTATGTAACAGGCAGAAGGAACCATGACCCGACCCCATAAAGTATATATACTCTTGATCAGAGCGACGAGTTGAGATACATTCGAAAGCTGTTGTAAAGCTGTTTTGAAAATTTCATTAAAATTATGCTCTTAGTTCCCATTATTAAATTATTATTATGACTAAAGTCGCAATGCTCGCAGTTAGTGTATGTGGGACACAAAACTTGGTCCAAAATTGCTGTGTTAATTGCATTTGGAAAATGCCAAAACAGCTAAAAATTTAAATATATATACTAGATATAATTATGCATGAAGCGCGTAAATTACATTTAAATATATCTATATATATGCGCCAACTGCTTGCCAATTTTGCTATATTGAAGCTCCTTGTTGGTAATATATATTCATCAAAATTGAGAAATTTTACAGGTCATAACAAATTTTTAATTGTGCTGACGTGGAGCAAAAAGTAAACAATGGGGACTGCAAATTTGACTGGTTGATTAAGGGGTTAGGCGGGGATGGGATGGGTGGGATAGGTACTTGACAGCCAGACAAAAACAAAAAAAACATATGGAGCCTTTTGGCGATAAGAAGGCGTTGAATTCTGATTAAAGGGTAGGCGCCTGGCGGCATGTGGCATGTGGCATGTGGGTGGTTGCCCTGCCTGACCAACGACACCTGCGCGGCCCCGGAATGTGTAATCAAAGTCAGCGCAATTAAAATTCAGACGAATCAGCGCATATGTAGGTGTACGAGTGTGTGTATGTGTGTGTGTGTGGGAGTAAATGTATTCGGTGAAGAATGTGTTGTTATTATCCCGAACATTCACTTAAAATGGATGTTGAATGCTCACCAAACTGCGTCTGTGTGTGTGTGTGTGTGTGCGTGGGTGGCATGGAATAAACGCCGTCGGACTTCATTCATCATAATGCCATTGGAAAGCTAGCGGAAGCCGGAGCCAACAGCTCTGGCTGGACTTAATTGGCGTACATGGCTGCAGGATAGCATTAACTTATTTAGTGACGCGCGAAAATCATTTTGTGTCTTGTATATCAAATGAACTGGCTTTCTGTTCTTCCAGTTCCACCAAAATTTTAGAGCGAAGGTCGAGTTTAGATAAAGCATTTAATTTGATAAGCGTAGTTCTTTTCAAATTCGTTTTTGCTTATCAAATAAAAACCCTCGCAAATGTGATAAAAAATTGTAAATTGTTTTTACATAAGGCGCATACGCAATGTTGCCAAGGCAGATAATTATATCGAATGTTAGATACTCTACAATTTAGTATATATACGTTGACAATATCAGGCTTTAGTTAGTTAATTAGTTATATATTATATATGTTATGCTAAACTTTATGTTATGCTAATAATTTAATTTAAATGTTTTATTATTTGTTCATTAAAATTTGTCAAATTTTAATTTTAAACTGTTTCAATATTCGTTAACAACTAGATTGGTAAGCTTAAAATCATATTTAATAGAATATTAGGCTCAACCAGGTAAAGTTTGCCAAGCAGGCTAATGCAATTAAATAGCCGTTAAATCTTAAGCTTTTCAAAAACTTTGTCAAACTCCACAATATTGTTATAAACTTTTATACATAGCTATACAGCCCATATCTCTGAAATTATTTAAGCAATCAAGCCAAAATATGAAATGCAGATAGAACAGAAACAAACAAACAGCAAATTCCACGCTATTTTAATAATTTGCCAAATGGCGGCCAGCAACAAAATCCCACAGTGCCAAGTAATTTCGATTTGATAAGACGCGCACTTGATCAAACATTAATAACTTTGAAGAACTCCGCAAGCCACTCGAGATGCGAACGAAAAGTTTTGGAAAGCGGAAACTTGGCCAAAAATGTTGATTTGCATATTAAAAACATGAATATTGAGCTGTTGACGGTGAACTTATTTGAACACGAACTCAACTACAGCAAATCTGCTTGCGAGGGCAACGGGGTTAAAGGGTCACGGGCCGGGCGAGCAAGTTAGATCCATGGGTAAACTTTAAATGCCAGTCGAGAGGGCACGAAAGTACAATAAAAACCGAAAAATGTTTCAACACTTTGCATAATGCGACGGCTATCCTCGTATCTGGTGATCCGGCTATGCAGCCAACACCTGCCCGGAGGCCAGCGGCCAAAGGAGATGCCTAAAAGCATACATAAACTAAATTTGCAAGTACAATAAGCTTTGGGGGGCGTGGCTGGCTGTAATTTAAAGTTTTATTTTCGTGCAAACTCAGAGGCATTCAATTCAATCACTCGAGCAAGTGGCAACTGTGACGACAACGAAGTCAGACCCGAAAAAAAGAAAAAGAAGAAAGTTGGGGCCAAAGAACAAAGCGAAAAGTTTCTACAATTGCCGCACACCAACACACACACAAACACACACCCCTCAACCTGCAGCCAGAACTTGACGTTACCTCAAACTCTGCGGCTGAGTGACGTGCGTGAAGGCGACGCAATGTGGGCAAAGTTCGGCCAAACGCCCCACACCTCGCCCCCTTCCTCCCCCTTCGTCCCGCCAGTCTGCCCACAGCTCCCCAGCAGCTCTGCTCCTTTTCATTTGCTGTTCCGTGTCAACGATGCCGTAGCACGCAACCTTATATGCTTACACTTACACAAACACACACATACACATATAAACATAGATATGGCGTACTCATACACTCAAAGAATATCCAAGTATTCCTACCAAAATCACAGAAAAATTGTATTTCATTTTATTTTTAAGAAACTTTTTTTAATCCCATAATTTCCTCAATTAAGACTGTATTTTAAAAATAAATTTTCAATTTTCAAATTTTAAAATATATTATTTAAATGTTAAACTTAAATCAAGCTGTTTTGTTCATTAAATTTGTTTGATATAAACGCTAAATATTGAAATCAAGTCTAGTTTAAACTTAATTTGTGAAAATTCGAGCACAAAATGCTTCTTAAATTTTAAGAACAAAAGCGCTTTTTTTTCTATGCCATTCATATTAAATTTTTTCGTCGCATTTTCGCACAGTGTACGTGCGTTTTATGTACATATGCTGCGTGCTTTGCTCATTGCTCGCATAAACTCTTACAATTCATTATTTATTACTTTCACTGTCATGAAATTTCCTCAGTTTTTTGGATTTTATTTTTTTGGTAGCTAACCTTGAAGCCATCAGCGACAACACTAAAGCACACACACACACACTCACACTCTAATTTATGCGCCATACGAAAGATAAAGTCTATGAATCTGGTTATAAAGGGTTTTGTTAACGGCGCTAAGCAGACAATAAAATCTAACTTAATTACGAGCAGCCGAAACGCTGAAAGCATAACATGTCGAATTTTATATACACTGCCAATTTTGCAGGTGATGTCAAATTGTTTCTGTAAACAGGCAGACAGACATGGCTAGAATCTTCAAACTTGGTAAAAATTCTCGTCTACATTATCAAACAATTTTGTTTCTTATATAAATAGATTTTTTTTCTGCTCGCAAATTGGGATATATAGTAATGTTTTTAAAGTCGAACTTATCCTTTTCAGCTAGCTTTTAAAAACTATGCCTTTTACCCTTATTTTACCTTTGTTCATAATAAGCCTCAATGCTTTAAACATCATCCCATACAAGCCTTAACCTCTTCATAAATATAAAAGCAAATTCAAACTATTGTCAAAATGATTTACATTTCCTTTGAGGGCTAAATACCATCCCAAATCCCATCAGAACCACTACAAACAAAAAAAAAATTGGAAAAAATCCCCCCAAAAATTTGCATAAAACATTAATCGCATTTAGTCCCAAATTAAGCAAATGGTAATAAACTGAGGATCAAAGCAGAATAGTTGCAAACAAAATGATAAAACTCTAAGCTAACCAATGATAGAGCATATTTCTATAGGCATAGCACGAGAGAGAGATTAAGAACATTATCAGCCTACGCGGCGAATGCGTAATCTTCAAAAAATGAATGTACGCGCGATTATTTTCTTTTTGTTTTGCCTTTTGCGGAGCGTCTTAAATTTTTATTAGCGCACATAATGTCCATCGATTTATGAGCAACTAGCTGTCCGTCTAGCTGTCCAGCTGTCTGTCCGTTTTTGTGTACATATATGCCCAAGAATGTGTGAGTGTGCGTGTGTGTGTTTGTTTCTCCGGCGATTTGTTTACTGTTTACTAAACATTAACGCAGATTTACAGTCGTAACTGAACTTTTGGCGCGTCTGCTGCAGGCATTTATTTAAACATATATGTGCACTATATAGTACATACGTACATGTATGCTTGTATATATATTTATGCATTTTAATGTACACGCGCATCGGGTTTTATTTATTTTTTTATTTATTATGCATCTCTAGCGAAAACTGAATGCGCATCCCTCGAGCGAATTCGAAAAATGTAAATTCAAGAAAAATAATATGAGAAAACAATTCAATTTAATTTTTTTCCCCACTTGATGCATTCGACATGCCATGGGGATTGCCTCAAGATGTGCGTTGCAATAATAAAATTTTAATTAAATTATTTGCATAAGATTTTTTTTTGGGCGGGCGAGCCGCTGGCCGGAAGTGGTCGCCCAAGTGTCATTCACGTTTTTATTGCCTGTCATTCAAAGTTGGCCAAGATAACGCCATTAGACACTGGGGTATTGTTTATGGTCGAGCCGCGGGGCAGACGGGGGGAAATATCTGCAACCTCAGTTGTCTGCCCCAGGCACGTGTGCTGAATTTCTGTGCTCTCACTCTTTTGCTCTCTAGGTGAGCGAACTTCACGCTGACATTCAACAAAAGTTCAAGGATCTCTGCATTCGTTTGAAGTCCGTTTCAGTGATGAGCTCCAATCAATGCAGTGAGTCGGCACTTTACCTATGTGTGTGGACTCGAGTGTGGACTGTCACAAAAAATAAAATTAAGTGTGTGTGTGCTGGTTTTTTTTTTTATTGATTTATAGTGTGTTAGTTTGACATTTGAGCTGGCTATTTTGTTTTTTATTTGCTAGCATATCCCTAATTTAGCTTTTATTTTGTGTTTGCATTTAGGCCACAATTTAAGCCACGCGCCGCTAAAAAATATAATTTACATATTGTGCCATAAGAACATTCTGCTCCACTGTCTGCTGTCTGTTTACCTCCCACTCCCGATTTGAGCGAGTTACGAAATACTTTTTTATACCCTGCAGCGGTAAAGTAGAAAAATAGCCCCTTATAAAATCAAATTCTATTACACTACAAGTACCGTATAAATGACTCGCATGAGGCTTAAATGAGATTAGCAATTTTATTTGATTTTGCGAAATCAATGTATAATGGGGCATTAATTGCGCTATAAAACAAAATGCTCTGAAATTTAAAAAATCACACAAAATATGTTTGTCTTTAATTTAAACACAATTTAAAATACAAATTATATTGTTCCAAATAAAATAATAATTATAAATAAATGGTTTTTACAGTAACTATTTAGAAGCTTAGAACATTAAATGGTCAAAGATTATTATTTTTCACAGTAGATAAGGCAAATGTAAGGATTTTATGTTTGCCTTGGCCGGGGATTTTCGGTTCAAGTTGGCTGGACGACAGCTGATGTGTCTATTGACACTTTAAAGCCGTGGATTCGAAATTTTAAATAACGTAATAATATTCCGGGTTGCGTATCGAGAATTAGATAACTTTTAATAAAGTAATTCCGACAGGGGCATGTTTGAAGAGGCGCTTGAGAAAGGGTTTAGAAAAGTTATTTCAAAAATTAATGATTATAAAGCCCAGCTGACTGAGAAGTAATAAATTGTTGTGGCCAAAAGAGTAACGCTCATTCGGCTATGGCCTGAATATGAAAATATTTCATATGCCAAAAAATGCAAAAGCCAAATATGTAAAACATTTTATACAAATGGTTTAAAGTCGCCAAGTTGGCAACGCGGTTAAGCGTGGCATGCTGGGCGTGGCGCCCGTGGGGGGCTTGGGCTCTGTGATTACTTATATGGTAACCTTTTATGTAAAATAAAAGAGGAAATTCACGCTGCGACGAAAATGTGAAAGCAGGCATCTGCTTGACCTTTAGCAGCCAACCGATAGAATGGGATACTATGTCACATATATGTATATGTATTTAACGTAAATAGCAAATTCATATGTATACAGTCGAGGTCGCGTTGGAGGCATTTGTTAAAGTCATTGCCGCCTTCTTAATCATTGGGGCTGAAGAAATTTGTTTGTTGGCAGGCGCCATAATTTAAAAATAAACGCAATTGGGGAGCCAAAACGTCAGGACACAGTCCAGGCAGGACGCCTGCGAAAGCGAGAGAGAGAGAGAGAGAGAGGGGAGGGTAGAGACGGCAGCATCGTTAGCGCTAAAATTAACATAAGCAACGAAACAAATAAAAATCAAAATAAGGCGACAGCCAGAAAACAGAAATATAGAAAAAACCGCGCTAGAAATCCAAGAACAGTTCAAGAAAAAATTTCAACGATAATCCACTTAGCGTACAAGCGCCACGTGCTGAGCGCATTTAAACCAATTAGTTGGCCAATTCGAACATTTTGGCATTAATTTAATAAATAAATAAATGCAGAGCAATAGATAATATTTGGCAAAAACCAAATGCAAAAATTTGGCATTGTTGTTGTTGCAAACAAATAAATAGACACATAAATAAACAAGCAGGCAAATTGTTTGCGCAATAAACACACAGACACACACAGATACATTCACCCATTTATAGTGTATATAGATATTTATGTTTGTTGCCGCTTGTCGACAACATTTCCATGGCTACAAAAAAATCCACAGCCCCCAGAATCAGTTTCAGGCCATGTTGCTGGCAACGTTGGCCTTTGACAGGGAACGGTTAAGGTAACGGGGCACATGCTACATGCTACATGGTACATGCTACATGGACACAATGTCAGTCTATAAATAGTCAACGCTGCTGTGGGTGGTCAGACCAGTGCCTGAGGTGGCGCAGCTGCCAGGAGCAGGATCTGTGAGCAGTGAGCGACAACAACCAGCTGACAGAAGCGACGTGTCTCGATGTCATCGTCTGGCGCTGCTTACAGGTTTCCAGTTGCCAGCGACACTGTTGGCTTTTAAGCACACTGGCAAAAATATTTAACGAAAAACAAATAAAATTAAGGAAAAATGTAATATTAATAAGTAGCACTATTCCTTATGGGTTTAAAGTTCTCTGCTTTTGCCTAGATTTTCTGAATTTCAATAGACCCATTTTTTGTAGGGAACAGGGTACTAAAAACTTATTCTCCAAGGCACCATAAATTATTCTTTTTGCTTAGTACTGTATACAAAATGAGCCTTTGGCTATTTTATGTTGGGCCAAGTCCGGTAAGATTAGTTTTGATTTAGTTTGGGTTGCTTTTTCTTATTTATATATTTTCTAATTTTTTATTATTGTTTCAATCTCATAGCCAGAAGTAATTTATTGCCCGTTCTAATAAATAGGATAAATATCAACTTTTTTAAGTCCTTATATTTTCTAGTTTCACTTTGCAAAATATTATTATTAGATAATTTAAAAAAAAAAGTTAATGCGATTTTATAATTAATTGAATATTCTTTTATTATAATGTTTTCAATAACACTTATTTTTTATATTTAAATTTATTATTTTATTTACATTTTCGCTCAGTGTACGGCCACATTCATGGTAACACTGGCATGAGTGACTGCCACAACTGCCTGCCTGCCTCCTGCCTCCTGCCGCCCGCTGCTGCTGCGTGCCACGTTAGTGCTGCTTTGACACAGGGAGCAGAGGGACGAGGGGTGGGGCATGAAGAGTTGAAGGCTCGCAGAGCTGCTGGGGATGCTTAAATGCTTTCATCACTCAGCTGGAAAGCCGGGCACGCTTCGGCGCTCGCACGCACAACAAGTTAGTGGACACGCAGAGGAGCAGTTATCTGGAGCGCAGTTGGGACCACGGAACTGCAGCAGTTGGGTCAGCTGCCTAAGTAAACATCATTCACATGGCGCCGGCTGCTCTCAATTGACCTTTAGAGCCCATGAGCCGTTACCTTGCGCAGTAAAACAGAACCTGCAGAAACTGGTCTGGCTTAAGGTCTCCATTTGGTCGGTGGACAAATCAGTTCTGCATGATTGATGGCGGGAGGGAGTGGGAAACATCGGCTCAATACTTGCCACAGTTTGTTGAGATTTCAAGTGGCTCGTTGGCATGTTTATTGACTGTGAATGAACTGTTGGCTGGCAATGCCAGAGCCCGGCAAATCCTCCTTGATAATATTGCTAATACTCCCATTGACAACCAGGGGGCGTGGCATAGTGAGCCCTGCCTAGAACAGACGACGATAACTGTGTGACAAATTGTGCGTTTCCTGGCAATCTATTTGAATGGTAACATAATCGTTAAATTTAAGTGGCTTTGCGTCCTTATAATATCCAGGGATAACTGTTTACTTGCAAGAACGTTATCCTAATGTTGCAGCACAAGTTTAATGTACCTATCGAGCTGCTGGCCTAAACAAGGATTAACGGCTACAAATTTAAATTAGGACATAAAATAAAAATAAAAGCTTTAGCCTAATATTATTTAAATCTGCTTTTTATTTACTTTCTTTATTTTTAAAGATTTTTATAAACCTACGATACGATAGATAAGATCCCAACAATTTCGTTCTTTTATACTAATTGTAACAACCATAATCGATTAAAAATGTAAATTGGCATTTCAAAATTTTGAAAAAAAAAATTTTTCGAAAATGGTATACAAATTTAAAAAAAATCCAAAAAATTTTATTTTCAATAATGAATATATTTTAAATGCTGAATCAATCTAGAGGACAAACCATGAACAAAATGTCATCAAACATGAAAATCGGTTGACTTTTGACAAAGTTATGGGCGTCTGAAATATGGGAGCTATGGATCCAAAAGCTTTAACTTCCACAGTTTTCGAGCTAGAGTCTTCAAATTTTAAACGTAGATTAGTTGTCACCGGCCACGCCCACTCCAGCTTTCGCAAATCTCCTACATCTCCCACAATTTTAGAGCTATTGTCACCAAATGTGACAGACAGTGTTTGGTGGAAAATGTTGGCCACGCCCACCTCCGCCTCTTCGAAATATAATAATTCTATATTTTGCCAAAATAACAATAATATAATTTGTTCTAATTATATTAAATATTTGAAACTATCAATTCTTTAAAAATATTTGTAAGACCGATAGAATGAATGTGTAAAGTACCAACAAAATTATAGAATTTAGAGTTTAGCAGAACTATTTTCGATAACTATGTATTAACGTTAAAAGTTGTGAAACAGAAATATTATATTACATATATTTTATAAATACTCACAGTTTTTATTGCGCTATGATTTTATACAATACAGTTCGATATTATTGAATATTTCCAATCCATCCAATTGTATTCTTGATTCTCGGCTTAACCCAACCCATTTAACCCTGCTGGCCACACTGACTAGCACACCAATCTATTTATTCCAGATATCTAATGCGAGGGAATGCAACATACTGCGGCCATAAATCTAGCGGTTGGAATCGATTTGGATAAAATAGAAGTTTCTATGCATATATATATTTAGTTGTCCCCCTTGTCATAAATCAAATTACAATTTGTCGTTGCACTCGGTTTGTGATCTATTTGATTCCACAATTTCAATTGCCAATTTAAGCATATATTTCAATTAAAAAGTGTCTTCTATTTTTATTTTTTTGGTCTACTTCAATTTCAGAAAGCAATAACAATAACAACAAACTGTAAGCCGCACGGGGAGGTAAAAACATGAAAACCATTTAGCAAATGTGCCTGGTCGGAATATTTAACCCCCAATTGGTGGGGTACAAAAATAAAGCAACATTTATTTTTCTAATGAACTTTGACACGTGCGCGGGGGGTATTGGCCGGGGCTTATTGGGGGGAAACAAAAAAAAAATAGTTCGCGTGTGTCTGTCACACTGAAAATGTGAAAAGTGCATGTGCAGAAACACCAATAACAACAACAACAGCAACAAAGCAAAGCGAAGCCCAAACCAAAGCTGCAATGAATGAAAAATCAGCTTGGTGCATGCAATTTTTAAAATGCCCTGGGCGGGCAGCTGACTAACTGACTGAATGAATGCATGACTAACTGCATGACTTGACTGCTTGACTGACAAGCTGAGCACTAGCCACAACAACAACAACAACAGTTGGCCAAACTCATGCACGCTTATCACAAAATCGCTGCAACTGCAACAAAAAAATGTATTTGAAAATCACAGGAATTATGCGACGAAGAGATACGCTGTAGAAAAGTTGAAAAGTTGTGCAAGACAATCGATATCTATAATAAGTTTGGATGTGTCGTTACTATTAGAAATGTCAATAATTGATACCTGGCTTAATCGCTACTATCGCTAGCTATTTGTATTTAATTCATCGTGACAAAAACAAATAATAAAGACAAAAAAGGAACTAAGAACTTTGATACTTGATAGCTTGCATAATCGATCATTTCTATATGATCTATTTCAATATTAATAATATAGCTTAACTTAGTACAGCTTAAATAACAATTACTAAAACTGTGCTCTACCTAAGAAAAATGTAAATACACCCCAATTCGGCACTCGTATTAAGGGGCATATAAAATACATAGTTGATTATTAAATGTCCTGCGTTCAACCCGAGCTATTATTATTAATATTTTTCAGCAAAGTTCTTATCTCGCCTTAATGGTCGACTGCATTTGCTGTGTGGGCTGTGAAAAGGGTTGTACATTTTTTAGCTGACGAGGCGTATACGTAATATGCGATGGCGATTGAGTGCATTACTTATACGCCGCATCATGCAAAGTTCAGGACAGTTGCGCACATTATGCAAACTTGGCAATAAAAATTCAATTAAGTCGCAAGGACACAATGTCAAGTGGCAGGGCTCGATAAATCAAAAGCAACAACAACAACAACAACAACAGCAAAATTGTGACATGCTGCGCAGTCGTTATGACTTTGATGCACGTTTTAATTATAATTTTGACGCCAACTGTTTAAACACACACGAGCGCACACACACACAAAGCGATAACACATCCCAGTGTGTGTGTACTTTGTTGTTGTTGTCTTTGTATCGCCTGTACTAATTGTTTGCGACAGGGCCGCATAGAAAATGTGCTGCGCCGACCAACATGTGCTGTCCGAGTTGAGAAAGATGGCAAGATGGAAAATAGGGGCAAAGGGAGAGCGAGAGAGGAAACAAGAGCTCTACATTGGGCTCAAGCTTAATTGAGGCAACTGCCAGCACAAAGGACAATAGCCAGAACAAGCCGCAAGCACTCACACACACACACACACGAACATACACACACATTTACGGCACATATGGTCAACATAAGTCTCAAAACCAAAACGTGCACTCCACAGGCCGCGTTCTACACTCAACAAAAGGATATTTCTGCTGGAGAATTACATTACAAATGCTTTTGCGGTCTTAGAAGGAACAGTTTTTAATGTAATGGAAAACATTTTCGCTGGCTTCGCTGGCATAGCGGGCAAACAAATAAAAAAAACAAATTTAAAATGCAATTTAAAAAACTTTTTAAAATTTAAAAATTATGATTTTCTAACACACATTTCATTTGTTTAATTTGTTTTAAAACTTCAATGTGTAAGAATACTTTTCCTGAGCTGTACTGTTTGCCAAAAAAATACAGCGCTTGTTTTGCACAATTATGATAAAAGAGTCAACCGTTGGAGAAGAGTGGTATTTTTTAGAATTTCTAACAAATAATAATTTTGATAATGTTTCTCCAACAGCTTTTGTTCAAGTGTAGGCAAAATCAGCAAAGGTTTTCCTCAGTGTCTCGCTCGGGTGTGAGGTGTTTTGGCGTCGGCAATTCAATGGGGGGTGTTTGCTAGATTTATAGCCCCAAAGCTATAAGTTTGAGTGGATATGTGTGTGTGAGTGTATGTGGATGAGTATGCAACTGTACTCAATTAATACTCATCAGTGTGACATTAGTGCCATTTATTTGAACAGGCTGGGAAATAGAGTGGATTAAAGAGAGAGCAAAACAGAGAGATAAAAGATAAATGAGATAAACACGTGCATTGCGAATTGTTTTACATTTGGATGGACAAAGAAGGAGAAGAATGAGAGAAGAGGCGCAACTTGATGATGCATAATTCAGCTCATTTGCGATACGTTCAACACTGCTTCCTTTTTCGTAATTCATCAATAAATATCACATTAATCCTCGGTGTCTTTACATGAACTCGTTAGCTGTACTTTAAAATGCATAGAACAAAATTTATGTGCCTCGTTTTTATGTTAGCAGAAAAGAACAAAATAAAAAATAACATTTGACTTTAATTTGGCCATAAAGTGCACCACAGCCAGCGCAGTGCACCAAAATCAACGTGCAGTAAAATAAATTAAACGCTAGCTGAACTTTATTTGCGATAGAAATAAATAAATAAATAGACGCTCAAATGCAGCGAGCGCAGCAAATAAAAACTTAAACTAAACCTGAGCGGGCAAAAGCTGAACACAATTTCGCGAATGCCTGCAAATTGTTGGCCGTAAATCAAATTGAAGCAATTGAAGCTATCGAAATTTCCAGCGAATAACTTTAAATTATACATTAGTGCCCCAACCTGTTCAAAGTTGAACCCGAGTGCGAGCTCTGAATTCAGCGCAGTAGAGGTAAAAATAAATAAATTAATTGTATATTGAAAGATATTTGGAAAAAATGAATTTCAGCAGTTTATAAATTGACGAATTTATTTGCCGTCAAAGAGCAAATTTAAATGTAGAAAATATGTTGGAAAATTTGATTGAAGGCATTAAGAATGTTATAAACAAATTCTTTTGTTTTTTACTCTTTAAGCAAACGTTATTTAATACAGTTTTAAAAAGCCTAAAGGTAGATTTCTTAATTTGTTAGAAAACTGTGCAATTGTTTAGTTAGTTAGAGTTTACTAGTTTTTTAAGGCCATTTTGTTCGGGTTTGGCTTTAACTGCTGAAAAAAGCAAATGACTATTTGATGAAAGTTTTTCCGCATAAACTATATTATTTAAGAAATAATAATATTTCGTTATAGCATTAAAGGGTCAAAGTTATAGGAAATATAAAAAATATAATTAAAATATAAATAACAGGATTGCATTTCTTCCTTTAACCCCTTTGTTAACAGATTTATTATTTTTATTTATCCATACCATCTCTAAAAGTTGACAAAACCATAAACAAGTTGGAAGCCCGTCAAGCGTAATTTAAAAGTATATATTTTATTTGATTTATAGAAGAAAATAAAAAGCAATAGCTCTAGAATATTAAAGTTCAAACCTAGTTAAAAGTAACTATTAGGGTTTTTACTTTAAATGCTACCGTGCTAGCCTTGTTAATAATAGAGTACTTTTTAGACGCCCCCAGCTGCAAATATTCTGGCATTTTAATTATGCACTTCCTATTCTAATAACTTCAGCTATCACATTCCTTTATGCTGTTGCCCCAGGCATAAAAGTTGTTTCCAATTTGAAAAGTCATTCGACACTTTGCACCTAGAACAAGCTCGCCTGGCGAAATAAACTTTGAATTGCAACATTTGAAATTGTTACATTTTAAGTACATTTCTGGCAACTCAACTCGACTCAAACCAGCATTCTAGGTTGACCTTTTCCAGTGCCAACAATGCGATTCTCAGATGTCAAACTGCATAGTTGGTCGCTCGAGACGGACTGCTGGAATACCATTTTGGCTAAAGTGGTCCCTTGACCCGTTGCCGTTTTTGCCAACAATAATAATAAAACACTTGCGATAAATTGAAGAAACCAAAAAGAACAAAATTTTTTTAATATAGAAGAAAGCAAAAAAGATTTAGATAACTTTAATAACGTGCTGTGATACCACAGCGCTAAGTACTTAGTTAAGATAACGCAACTTTATTAAATGGGTTATTTTGGGGGAGAGGTAGGGCATGATGACCGCAGACACAAGAAGACCGCAAAACCGTTGCATTTGATGGCCACATCAACTTGCAACTTGATGAGCAGCTGCCAAAGCAGCAATAGCAAAAAAATGTTTACAAATATATTTTCATAATGTTTTCATATTCTTACCAATCAAGAACAAAAATCTCCGCTGCGGCAATTGAACTCAACACGCAAATATTCTTCCTGCGATATGTTTGTTGTTGTTTAGGTAATTTCTATATTATTTTTGTTTTCTTCTTATGGTGGCCTCAGCCTGTTTATGAGTATTTAATGCGTGCAATTATTAACACAATTTTGAGATTTTTCTTTTTTGCTTTTATTTCGATTTCATTTTCAATTACAAAATGTGTTTAAAAATACGCCCAAGTGGCAATTTTGCGGTTTATCGTGTACATTTTTTCGAAAAAAGATTCTGAATTTTTATTGAGTTGATAATTTGTAATTTTTATTATTATTATTTTTTTTTTGTTTCTGAAAACTCACACACACTCACACGCACGCACACACACAGAGGCGTCACGTTGCGAGGCGAGGCGCACGCGGCCAGCGACAACAAATAACTGAAAAATGTGTAACAGAAGCGAAGCGAAAAATTGCTTTTTAACCGCGGCTAACGTTGCGTATGAGCGACGACAACAAACTAAAACCGAAACGCTGGCCAGCACGAAACGCTTGTTCGAGCCTGTTCGAGCCAACATGTTGCATGTGTGTGTTGCGTTGCGAGCGTGGGTGAGCAGGCAGTTGGAGCGAGAACAGTTGCTCGACAGCCGCTTGGGCTTATCACTAGAAATTAAGACAAAAGCCCGGCTGCTGTTGCGGCATAACGAAAATTAAATGAGACCACAAAAAGGAACAAGCACAGCAACAACAAAAGCAGAAAAAGACGAAAAATATGTTGCAGAAGGCAGAGAACAGGCATCCCATTAGAACAGTGCTGTAAGCCAGTCACATTTTTAGTTGTGGTTCATTTCGCCTGTGTTTCAAAGAAAATTGTGAAAGAGTAGAATTTGTTTTAAGGCTATTTTCAAGTAAATTCTAAACGTAATTTTCATTTTAATTGGGATTTTTCTTGAATGTATATTTATAGATATATTCCCTAACAACGCCAATTACACATAACTGTCAACCACCAGCTGCCTAGCCAAATCTCAACATTGTGGCTTAAACAACTGAAGCCAACCATCGTAATTGTGCTTTTTCTGTTAATTGTGTGCCTCACAAAGGCTACATGGCATATATTGCTGAATCATTTCACGGAATAATTTGTAGCTGGAATAAACGTTTGTCTATGTAAACATGTTTATACATTTCTGCTTACATGCCAAATTTTATTACAGCGTCTGAAACACTATATAACCGTGGAATCACCTCTTAAAGACTTATTTCCTTTCTGAGTGTAAACTACATTTCTGTCTACCAAATTTAACTATTTATATTTTTTGTGAATAATGGGTAGTAATTTGTACATTTTGTATATTTTAGGAATATATATCGCCCCTTTTGCATTCCCTCATAATTATGAACAATTATGAAGTTCACAAATACATTTCTAAGGTTGAGTAATTTGATGATAATAAAAATTGGATTTTATTTTAGGCCAATTTGAAGCTTAATTAAATAAAGTATTTAGTTTTTTATTTTTTACCTAATTTTTCACCTAATTTTATACTCGAGACTAAAAACCGTTCGGCATGCCGCCAAGTAGTTCACAATTGAACTATTTATGAACTAGTTTCAAACTGATTCACAAACTGCATCTAGTTCTTACAGATTCAAGGCACAGTAGGCCACAAGCCCAAGAACGTTTCAGTCCAAGCATGTTCAAGTTCCAAAATAAGCTGGTTCAAAATGCAACTGTGCAGCTCATTAGCTGCGGCTAGAGAGCGCAGCAGTTCATTAGAGCGAGGGATCGTGAGGGCAGAGAGAAGAGCGGCGAGAGAAACTTGCGTTAATAAATTGACGTTTCTTTGGCTACAAATTGGCGCTGGCCAATTGTTCAGTGTGTTTGTTGTTGTTGTTTTGGTTTTTGTGTTGTCTTTAAATGATTTTCCATTTGCACATTTCACGCGGCTAAATGTTTGCCTTTCAGTTATTCGCGTTGTTTTTGTTGCTGTTATTGCCTCTGGCAAAATTTTCATTCATAAAAAAGGTGAACGCTTGTGGGCGTCTCGAACGTCGAGCATTGAGCGTGAAAAACAATAAAATGCCAAGAAGAAGAAACGACGTCGGCAGCGACGTCGACAGCGACGCGGCGGAAACGACAATGGCCCAGGCAGACAAACAGGCGTACAAATAACTGAGCACGGGGGCCGCCCGCCAAAGGGGGAACTTTGTAAGAAAGGGGTCGTTTACTCGAGAGGGGGCGAGAGAGCATAAGAATACGGACAAAGTTTTGGGCAACTTTGTTGCTGTTGTTGTCGCGTCTCTTACTTTCGTATTTATTTATACTTATTAATACAGAACACATGCACACAAATGTGTGTGCGTGTGTGTGCGAGCGTAGTTTTATTTATTTTCTTTTTCTACAAACAAAAAGAAAAATATTTTTTGCCAAATATTTGTTACTTTTTTACAGCAAAAAAACAAAAAAAAATGGCTAAAAGAAAAGAAACTCGGAAGTGAAACTGTAACTGTACCTAGTGTGTGTGTGTGTGTGCAAATGTGTGTGGTTGTAGTGTGTGCCTGGCTTGTCACATTGTTAAAACCTCAGAAACCAAAAGCCAGGCAAGCGGCAGTTGTGCGGTTTTTGCATTGCCCCCCCCCCTCACGAGTTCCCTACACCCCCCTCCTTCCACTCGTAACCCCATCAAAACGAAAACATCTAACGAAAACTGTCAAGGCGAAGCAATGGCAAAAAAAAAAAAATAAAAAGGGACTCACAAACTGTTGGTCGATAAGGTTGTCCAAATCAAAACATTGAGACCGAGTCTGTTTGGACTGGCAGACAGGACCGGCGGAGAGGCGGCCCGACAGGCGAACAGGCGCGCAAGGACTTAGGGATAATGCCAAGTTTGAGTTGGCTCAATTTGGCTATACCCTACAAACATAAAATAGTTAACAAGGGTATGCTAACTGTGGAAATGTGTGAGAAAGGGAATAATACAAAGGACAGGACAACGAAAAACTGTTAGCTCAAGGTTAGCTCAAATATTCTTTACCACAAAGAAAATATATTAATTTTATAAGTTTGAAAAATAATAGGATTTAAACCGCAGAGATGAGAGATCTTCGTGGGCAGCCTGTAAATAAAGGAGTTTTAAAAATTGCTAATAAAATCTAGAAAAAAGAAAAAATGATCTTGCTTACCAGCTTTAAGGAATCTTGTACCAGCATTCAGGAATCTTTATTGGAAGTTTACTGATAAAGAAGTTTTGCAAGCTCTGTGTGAAACTAGTTTTTAGTTTAGTTAAGTTAAGCTAAAAAGCTAGATCTACAAAAACTGATAAATAAATGCCCAGGCAAAAAATATATTTTAGTTTGGGAGTTCTCTGGAAGTTTCGAATACAGGGAATTTAATTTCAAACAGGATAACCTCTAGTCTATCACTTGTGGCTTAAGCACTCTAATGTTTTTCAGTTATTGGGCGCTGGCAATCGTACAGTGGGTTAGAGTTGAGCCCTCGACTTATACTTTAAGCCTGCCCCGAATTTTTGAATTATTTTCCAAGATTTATGCGCCAAAAGAAAGAAGAACAAGAAGATAACCTTTGATGAGGGGCATGCAAAAGCAGACAGCCAGGCGAAAGGGTGGCACATAAAGAACACAACAGCTGCTGATATATAATATTTGATTTGGAATGTAAAAGTTTTCTTCTCTCTCTTTTAAACTTAATGCCGAGAAAAGTATGTTTGGGAAAGTGCAAAATTGATTGACAGGCACAAGTTCGGGAGGTTAAAGGGCAGAGCAGCAGCTTAAATTGAACACTCTGTGTGCAACTGTGAAAGATGTATTGAGAATTCAAAGCTGACTTAATAAAATAATAAAAATAATGCGAACAAAATTCTTAGAATTCTTATGACTCACATAAAACAGGCATAAGCTGAATTAGTAAACAGATCTTTAAAAAGGCACAAATTTCCAAGAGATATTCCATCAGTTTATGTCATTTACAAAACTTCCCAAGAAGTTAATTAAAAAATTACCCATCTATTTAAACCTTCAAAAAAGTTGCCTAATTTAAATGAGATTTTTGACAAGTGTCCCTCAAAAAATGTCAGAAAATAAGTAATTGTAATTAAATGAATGCAGTCTGGCCCTATCATCAAAGTTGGGCACAGTAAACTCAAACAAATTAACAACCCAAAGTAGCAATTAACAACACATTTTAAGAAAAGTTTAAAAGAATATTTTCCTTTAAATAAAACATCTTACGTGTAACTTTGTGTAGGATGTAAAAAAAAACCTTTGGTATTCATGAAAGTGAAACTTGAAAGAAGATTCTGTTTTTCAGATTGAAATATAAAATACATTTAAGGGTTAAAGTATGCATTCAGTTTTGGCAAAGTTTTAGTTTTAGTTTTTTTTAGCGTTATGGACCCAAAAATGTGTTGCCAAATTTAAATTTAATTTAGATGCAAAACCATAAGGAAAATGTCATCCCTCATAAAGTTCCAGTTTTATTTAACTACCCAACGAACAAATTATTTTTTAAATTTTCAGATACAATTTAAGTCGATTTTAACGTTAAAAATATATATTTCCAAGGCCAAATTTGCATAACCAAGTGCAGAAGGACAAATCTTGCGAATGGTAGCCAACAAATACTATGCATTATTTTTGTGTATGTTTGCTTTTGTTTCTGATTTCTTAGCGAGTTATTTTTGTGAAACCCGCAATTATGTGAGGCACAAATAATGCATGGCTCATTTGCAGCTGCACCTGAAGGCTTATTAAAATCAACAAAGTTGCCTTTTTTCGATGCAGCCAAAAAGCATTTTCGTATAATAAACTAAAGATGTATGTTCGCTATATATATGCTAAGGTTTTACGTCTTCCTGCTTGACAAGCAGCCAGATTACAACAACAACAACAACAACAACAACAGCTACACATTGAAATTATGATACCACAAGTCAGAGGAGCAACAAACTGGGCGACCAGTTGGCAGATTCGATTTGCGTCAACATTGTCGGTTGTCGGTGCCCGGTGGCCGGCGCCCGTTGCCCGGACATGAATCCGCACCACAGCTGCATCCGCACCCCACTCCCCGGACCCACACACACACTAGCCAAGCGGTGGCACATCCGGCGTGTTCGGGGTACACAGGGCAGCCATGTAAGAGTGATGCATGCCACTGACACTGTTTCTTTCCTTGTCTATGCTGTGCTCTCTCCCACTCTTGCTGTGGCTGTTTGCTGTGTGTCTGCATGCGAAATAATAATTAATAATAAAAATAATGTGCCAAGCAATGTTGTTGCTCTCGTTGTCCTCGCTGATGCACTTCCGCTGGCTGAAGTGACGGGCGTAGGTAATTAAAACACCCAGCGGGGTGTCGGCTGCGCTTGGTGGCAACTGAAGTCAGTCGGCCAAAGTGGCCATTTGTGCGGCCAACAGGAAGCTGAAGATAGCTAAGACAGTGCGGCAGTTGTAAACTTTTCTCTTAAGTGTTTTTGTGATACCCTATTAGAATGAAAGGCAATAACGAATTTGTCATGTGCTTAAACAACTTCTCGTTGAGGAATTTCTTCTTGGAATGTTAAGAACTTGTCAAATTGTCAGAAAGCGTCAATATAGTTCCTAGACTCCTTGATATGTTAACCCTTAGCACCCAGAGGGGTTGTGTAAGGGTAGGAGTTCGATTTTCTTTTTTTGCATATGTATATATATGTATATATATATATATATTTATGTATTCTTTCTAGGCTTTCACGCTGTCAATTTCGATCACTATCTCTTTCTTTATTTCTATCTATCAAATACTAATATTATTGTTATTATTATTATTATTATTATTATTATTATTATTATTATTGTTATTAATACTGTTACCTTCACTTTTCCTGATTATTTTGAATATCAGTCTGATTAGATATTAAATATATATATACTACTAAAGCCGTTCTATTTAGTCGTAGGTTCTAATAACGTCACTGACAACAATTAGCTGTGATTAGGGACGCAGCTAGCCGGACAGACAACAAAATGCCCTCATCGTGTCGGTGGTGTTATTAAAAATGTTTATAATTCTTTTAGGCTTTTTGCTTATATTTATATATATTTATTTTTTTTACTTATTTACTTTTATTGACACTCGCTATGTAGACTGTTTATAATAAATAAATAAAAATGTGTCTCTACCTATCAAAAATATGTTGACAATTTTACCATTTGATACAAGAGGTCGAGAAAACACCAATCAAAAAGCTGACATAACCAAATTACCTTTTTGTCAAATATGGCTCGAAATCAACTAACATGAACCGAGAAAGTCTTGAGAAAGTGTATGTCATCCCTAACTACTGTAGACTAGCATCCAATTACATTGTTAAGCTAGCAAAAATAGTTTACAAACTTAATAAAAATATACAAGAATGTAAAATCCAAACATTATCTACACTCTCAATATGCAGATTGTATATATTTCTGCACATATAACCCCTTTCCACCCCCTCACTTTGAATTTTAAATTGCTATGCGGCTCTTCACATGATTTAATTGCTTTTCATTTAGCAAATTAATTTAATTCCAAGTGTATAAAAGTTTCGTTTACTTGCAAATTGCACTTGTTATCAAATTTGCTTTTGTTTTTGTTTTACTTTTCGTTTGTCATTGCTATTGTTGTTCGTTTTTGTTGGGTTTTATTTTTGTCGTGCTTGACTTTGGCAGTGCGCTAATTATGACATTTTTCTCTCGAGCAATTACTGCCAAATGCTTGAGAGCACATTCAACATTAAGTAGCCGCCCCCCAGTAGCTTATCCCCTTATCTAGCCCCCCCCCCCACACACACACACACATGCCTGTGACTACGCTGCCAACCTCTCATTCACTTTTCATATGAAATTAAATTCAATGATTATTTTTAAACTCGATTTGTAAAATTACATTTCGGGGCTTTGGCATTAATTGATGCAGCTGATAAACGACTATACACAAACATAAATATATATATATATATATATATATATATACTGGCTATATGTGTCGGATTTTTATATAACTTTTATTTATGTTTGAAAACTTGGCACAGTTTTCCCCCAGCCAAATTGCAGCATGACGCAATTGACACAGCGACGAACGCTTTGAATTTTCTCGCTGTTTTTTTTTTGTTTTGCCTATTTCTTTTTTGCTCATTTTCAATTTTGGGGTTTGTCTTCTGCTTCGGATTTTTCTTTAAATTGTTGGCAAGCAAATTGCAAACTAAATGTGCAGCAACAAATTATATGTGATCGTCATTATTCAGCAGTTGTTTCGAAAGGCATTTTAATTACTTGCAAATTAATGGTGCATATTGCGTATACGACGCGTTGGCCACTGAAATAATTCTATTACTTGACGCACATCAAATTGTTGCTACAAATCAAAAGATTAAAAGAATATTACTCATTATTATTCAAATGGCTATCATAAATAAAATTTCTTCTGACCAGCATCTGCTTGGATTCGGCTCTGCTTCAGCTAGCTGCTGATCATCATCATCTTAACCAACATCATCATCATCATTTATGGTCATTAACGTGTGTTTATTAAATAATTAGAATACGAGCCAACTTAGCCGTGAAAAGCAACTACAACACTTTTGTGCATAAACAAAAATGAGAGGCGATTTACCATGTGTTTAGTGGATACATTTTCTTATAGCAATAACGAAATCAGGAAGTGGGATAAATAAAGAGTATATTATCATAATAATTTAAAATTAGACCGTGAATATAAATCACTTTAAAAATATTATTTATATTATCAAAATTATAAGAAAATATAATTTTAAAAAATATACTGACTTAAACAAAATGTTCAAATAAAATATTTAATATATGTAAATATTGAGAAATAAGCTTATTGTTCTAATTTTAATAAAGATTTTTTTTAAATATACCTTATTCAGTTTCTTTAATTTGTAAATTTTTAAATTTTAAATCTGGAATTAACAAGTTTTAATTTGTGAGTGAATGAATAGCCATGAATACTGTTGTGTAATAGCCAAAAGGTATAGAAGTCATTGTTATATATGTATGCATATTTAATTTATATTCTTGCAATTCCCAAAAATGGTCCCATTTTCAGCTCCGCTTCCTACTGCCATTAACACCAGACGCAAACAATTTATAATCTATCGTAAGTGTTATAAATCTGAGAGAAAAAACCAACCACCCAAAAAAAATTCACGTTGCGGCACTTGGCATATGCCGCTTGGTCAAGGCGAAGACTATTATTGAATATTTCAGTTTGCATTGGGAGCTGAAACACACACATACAAAAAATACACACGAATATAGGAAATATATTGAGCCAAAAATTACAAACTCAGCTGAAAATTATGGCACGAACATTTTCAATGAACGCGCAGCGCCAAATATTGTCGAGTGCGAGCCGCACTTGAGAATTTGGCCAGAGAAATGGAGGTGGCCAAAAGAAGAGAAGGGAGAAACGCCGAGATATAGCAGTTGGGGGAGAAAAGGCCACTCGAGAAACGGCGCGCAAATTTGTTGCCAACTTTTGCGGGAAAAGGCATTGCCGTATATATGCTGAATGTGTGTCTGTGTGTGTGTGTGTGGCACACTAATTTGCCGCTGTCGCTTCGCTGCTCGGCGTTTATCGTGCGCAACATTTTACATATTTATTTTGGCTATATTTGTTGTTTTCATATATATTTAGAGGTGGAGGAAGGATACAAATAAAAGACACAGCAAGGACAAATATACAGAGGCGGCATAGATTTTTATATATATTTTTTAAATATTTGTATAGTTATCTATTTTGTGATTTAAGCTTGAACTTAAATTAACATCGAATGAAGCAAATACTTGCCTAAAGATATGAAAAGGGCTTAAATATCTCAAAGTGTTTTGGAGATATGATAAGGTTAAGTCCCGAAGTCTTCTATCTAGAGATATTAAAGGCTCACTAAGTTTAGGTATGTGTACAGTTTTTACCCAAAATCCACTTATCTTAAAATAATTTTAATTATTTTCATTTCGAAATCAAAAGCAAAAACGCCTTGACAATATTTTTAACTAAAAATCCTCAAATTTATGTTAGCTCTCTGACCCCCATGAACTTTGACCATGAATAAAGACATATTTCAGCAGCTTGATACATATTATTCCAATTTTTTATTGGACTTGAATACACACCATTCCGTTAGCATATTATTTTGTATTATTGGTTGGTTGACCCATGTTTAATGCGCTTATCTGGCGCAGCAGCCACAATGGAAATAAATGAACTTTGTGATGTCATTAAAAATACAACAAAATGAGCTTAAATGCGACTCACTGCGTACACAAACAAAAGATTAATAATTCAATTCATTGAATCAACAACAATTCGAATTCGAGCATAGCGAAATTATCGATTCGCTGGAAAACATAATCAAAATCAAGAGAACAGCGTTCGCAATGCAATTATAATCAAATGCAAATACATTATTATTGTAAAATGAATAATATTGGAAATTATTGTTGAACGCACACACACACACACACGCAAACAAGTGCCAAAAGTTAATTATGCGCAAATCGAAACCAAATGTTTTCGATCAGCCTAATGGCCAACATGTCGAACAAAATTAACACTAATGAAACAAATGTAAATTAAGCCAAAAACTGAAACACGACGCGCATTTGCAGATCTCAAATTCAGAATGGACGAAAACAAAATTAAGATGAACGACGCTGGCTTGAGGACTTAGACTGGGCTATACCCTGTAAATAGTTTTGCAGTGGTGCAAGAGGTATATAATTTAAAAACAAAATTCTTAAATACATTGTTTTCGTTTGAAAATATCTAAATATAAGATTTAAATACTGTACTTGAATATTCTCAAATATATAATATTTTGTGCTTCTATTTAAAAAACAATTTACCCTTTTAATTTAAATTTGTTTACTCGCTCCTTTTCATTTTTAGTAATATTAAGGGTAAATTTTAAATTAAAATCTTTACATTTACAGAGCTAACAATAAAAATTCCATAGAACTAGAATTTGGAGCTGCATTTTCTCTGAGTTTAGCGACTCTTTCATATGACAGTTAAATTTGTTTAAATGGCTAATTTACAAAGAAACATCTGACTCTCTCTTTTTAGCTTTAAAACAAATAAATTATTATACCCACTTACCCCATTTAATAGCTACAGGGTATGAAAATCAGCTACAGACGCAAAGGGAAAGGGCAGCATCCATTTAATGGGCAACTGTCCATATGCCATCAAATATAAATAATAAAAAAATATAAAAAAATTCTAAAATATACAATAATTCACAAGGGTATGAAATATACAAAACATTTCAAATGCTCAGCAAAACAAATGGCTAACAAATTATTTATAAATATCAATCAGATTGCATATAAATTTATGTTTTTTCCTCCAGGGAATTAATGGAATTTATAATTTTTCATTTGTTTGGCGTGCCTAACTTGCGCATCATTTAAAAGAGCAACCAAAAAATTGCAATTACATTTGCAAATCAATAAAAGCAAAATGTATTTGTAGCGATAATTTACTGTCTGTTTGTTTCACGCCTTCCTGAGTGCCACGCTGCGTATGAGTAATGCGCGATGTGGCGATAAAGCAATAAGTAATCATGATCTATGCCAGCTGACAGAGCCAATAAAATTGGTCGAACCCAAGGCAGGTTGGGCTCGATTGCTACCAGATAAAGCTCCATAAATGCCCCAAGCACTTCTGACTTTTCAATGTGGCGGCTGATTCAGAGCGCCAAAAAGGGGACTTGGCGGGGGGGGGGGAGAGGGGGAGCGCTGGCTGTGAACCAGACGCAAACGCAGACACAAAAGCAGACGCCGCGACGACGACGCCGCTGCTGCTCAACAGCAACAGAGAAAAAATAGAGAGAGGCACATACATTGCCGAAATAGCAAAGTAATTGCGAATCGTAAAGCTCGTGCAGGCATATAAATGCTACATAGAACAGCTACCCCAAGTCTGTGTGTATTTCAGAGGGTTGCCACTTTACTTAGCTATGGAAAACGCTTTCAACGGTTAACACATAATTTAACATGTTATCAAGCAGTCTGTCTCGATGATATTTGTGACATGGAAATAAATTTACTAACAACTTGTCGTTTACTCAGCTGGGAATAAACTGTTAAATAAGAGTTTTAGAATTTTGCAACCCACTCTACCAACTTGATAATATGCAGTTGCCATATTTTAAAGGCGAAAATTTGAACACTCATTTAGCAAAAGAATATCATTACGATAGACAATTTTAAAACTTTTAAAATTCAGCTCTTCTTGGTGAAATATGTACATTACAACTATTGTCATAATCATAATTTATTTAAGAAATTATCGAGAATTCTAACGAGTCAATTAACTAGCTTTAGGATTCTAAACGAGTTCTAGCTTCTGACGATTGGCAATGTGTTATTAAGAACCCAGGGTCGACAGCTGTTGATAGCTTTTGAAGGTTTCTTGTATAGCTATATAAACAATTAGTGCTTTTAGTGTCTTGTTGTTGGTTAATAATAGTAGACTTTATACTACAAATGTAGCCTAATATTTTCAGAGGGGCTAAAACATTTTTATCAATAATACTAAATATGACTGTGCATATTTTAACTAATGATAGTTTTTAATAACTATTAATATGTTGCAATATTTCTATTACACACAAACCCATTGACTGACCCTCGCATATCGATACATTTATTTTTATTTATTTATAGCGCTTACTCTCTCATTATAGGAGTGTTTGTTTGTGTGTCTGCGTGTGAGGCAGCCGTGTGAATGCCTCGGCCCCTTGACAGACGTTGACGCTTCGCGCCGCTTGATGATGCTGGCGATGATTAGCAGCGTTTGCTGCCTGACGCATTACGCATACGCACCGTTGGCGCACGCCCCTCATCTCTTGGATTGGCCACTCAGTGTGAGTTAATTGACGGCAAGTGCACTTCAAGTTACTTGTATTTAATTGCATTCAAGTGCAATTAAACAGCTCGGCACAACAGGCGGTTGACGCCAGACGGGGACATGGGCCCAGGATAGGGGCCACCTTTCACTAGTTTCCTACCCTGCCTCCTTTTTTTCACCTCCCTCCCCTTGGCATCTTTTGGCTGCAGTTTGTCTTCATTCATTGCGCCATAAAAGTCGTAAATTTTAAACGCTTTGTAGGTCATTGCTGCCGCCAGCTCACAAGCTTGAACTCAACTTTTACAGCACTCAAGCACCCCCCAGTCCCAACCCCCACACCTCCCCCCCTCTGAATACCGTCTTTTGTAAGTACAAAGCAAAAATTTATGCGCTTGACTGGCCGGTCAGCAAAACGGCGCCAAAGTTCAAAGCACGACCCGACTGCAGTTGCGGAGTGAGGATAAGAGAAAGGATGTGGGGGGAGGGGGCTCCAGGAGTAGCCAGCCACTCAGTGGCTGGACATGCTGGAGATACGTCTCGCACCGCAGGACTTCGTTTATTGCTCGGTTCGGTTCGGTCATTTGTTGTTGATGGAATTTGCCGCTGGTTGCAATTTTATTGCAAATTGCTTGCAACCCAATTTTTCTTCTTGCCTCTTCTTTTTTGTGGCCATGCAAAATGCAGCGCATGTCCTCAAACGTTGCTGTGGCTATAAAACAAAATGTTGCTGCAGTGCTGCCCGGCTTGGCAACAAGCCTACAATAGAAGCTAGGAACGGAGGCATGGCACGCATAACCCGTAAGTGGCAGCCGTTGCATACGTGACGTGCCACGTGACACAGCCGGAAAGCGAGGCGAGAGTTGGCCGTGAAGTTGCAGGCTTTTGGAAGTGTTCCAAGCACCGTTCACAATTTAATGGAATACAAGATGGCATGGTAATATATGAGAAACGATAAAATGTACACAAAAATATAACATATATATA
The DNA here is from genome assembly GCA_035047465.1 of Drosophila sordidula. Lineage (NCBI taxonomy): Eukaryota > Metazoa > Arthropoda > Insecta > Diptera > Drosophilidae > Drosophila > Drosophila sordidula. The sequence goes on from JAWNPQ010000106.1 coordinate 852,985, forward strand.
AAAAAGGCATTTTTATCGCTTTTTTACCTTCTTAAAGTTAAAGAGATTGTACATTAGGTAATACTAAATAAAACTAAAACGGTAAGAAGAATCATCTTTACTTTTCACTAAAGGTATCTTTCCTTTCCTTTTAAAGCATTCCCATACTCAAGATCCCATATAAAAGTCACGCCCACAATTTTTGAGAGATATAATTGAATTGCTTTTCAAGCTAATCGTTTATCACAATTATTGGCGCCCATCCAATTTGTCTTACATCTCTCGCAGATTTACAAGTAATTATTGCATATTTCTCGAGCGCATCAGAAGCTCACTCAAAATTCCAAATCTGTTCAGACCCCTGCTCCCGCTTCACACACTTTCACACACATACACATGCATATGTACCTATTGAAATGCATGGCGTGCACACATATGCCAAAAACAATGCGGAGCTTAAAGAACACACACACATACTCCCAAATAGAGGCAGAGGCATGGCAAATTTACAGAGTGCAAATGCGAACGTCGAGTGTTTTGTTCTCTTTGGATTTATTGTTATAGATATACGTATATATAGTACATAATATAAATATGCAAACGCTGCCCCTAGAGCATCGCTAAAAGCATTAGCTACATTGTACATGCACACATATGTGTGCGTACATATATTTTCTTTTATAGCTGCATATTACAATTAATTTGGCACACACTGCTGCACATATTATTTTTAAAATTTATTTTAACTTTGTTTTTTTTTTTTTTGGCCGTCGCCACTGCGGCAATTGAGTAAATCCGTGGCAATTGGCAATTACACAAATTTCGCGCATAGACAATTGCAAGTGCCAGACGTAAATAGACTGTAGGCACTGTTGTGCGCTAGGTTAGGGTTGACACGTTCGCCAACCATTGAGTGCAAAGTAGACGGGGCGCGTAAGTTAAAACGGACCGTGATTGATGAGCCGCTAGCCTCCAATGATGTGCCACTGACAGACAACAAATGATTCAGCTTCAGGCCAAAAGTGTGTAACTGTCATACTCACACCCACACACGTAGGTTATAGGTTATGTGAACCTTTAATGTGCACACCATTTACATTTGAGCTTTAAACACAGAGCTTAATGCGCTAGACAAATGCAGGCAAATAAATAAACTGTAACAATGCTTACCGAAAAAAAGGAAGAGGAGAGCGCGTGAGAGTTGATGCGTATGCGGGTGCGACAGCATCAGCAACAACAGCCGTTAGCTCCATCAATGTCGCCTCATAAAACTATCAAAGCGACGCTGGCGTCAACGTTGACTGCGCTAATGGCAGCACTGAAATGTTTACTATGCACAAACACACACACACGCGCAGCGTTATCCATGAGAGCTGCAGGTGTCACAGCAACATGGCGCGTGTTCTCTACTACACACTCACATATGTGTGTTTGTGTATATGCACGGAATCACCGTTGCGCACATTCCATAACAAATCCCGCGATACAAATCCGCATAACTTCAAACGTTGCCGACGTCGTCGTCGTTTATTTGTATAAAATTAGTTTCTGACGCGTTAAAACAAAAGGCGCACAACCGCAACACACACACATATGCACACTAGACGTGTGCGCTTCTAAACAGACACTTAAAAAGCGCTTTGTGCTCGCTAAAGTTTATTATTTTAATAATTCTTTATGTTCAGCGGGTCTTTGACGCACAACAACTGCACTGTGTGAATTCAGCATGGCAACTATTGGGCCAAGAAGTAAATACCACACACACCCGAACTTACAGACAATATTTAGTGCATGCCACGCCAGCTATTTGTTTATAATTCTTGTTGAACATGTGTGTGTTCGTTATTAATTGCAATAAATGATGCCTACGCGTGGGCGTAATTTGGTTTGTATCTGATATTGCTATTCCAATTCTGATTTTAAGCGTAACGTACTATTCGAACGGGGCCACAAGCGCCATCTGGCGGGTGCACGCGTGTATCAACTTGGGCCGGTTTGTTATCGATACAGACAAAATGCGTTTAGAATGCCAATAACAACTATTCTTTCTTAATTCTCATTTAACATGTGTACGCAGTAAATTGCAATTCATGATGTTAATGAGTTTCAGGCTCTTTTAATTTTAGCTTTCGAACGAAACTTGCATTTTAAAACGGCCATAAAGCGCCATCTAGCGACTTTGTGCGGTATTAAACTCAGGCCAGGAACATGCGATAGTTTTAGCGCGATTTTTCTTATCGACATAGCTCAGTTTGAAATTTGAGAATACTGCATCTAAAATGTATTAAATTTGATAGAATTTATAACAATTGGGAAAAGCCTTAAGCTAATAAGAAGCTGTAGATGTACCTTAAGTAAAAGCACATTGGAACACACTTTATTTGATCAGTTGAATATGTGACAGGGCGCCACATCCTCAATTTCCTGGCCATCCAGTGTTTTTATTTGGCATTCACATAGGAAATGCAAAATTTTACGTTCCGCCTGCTGTCGCTGGTCCGCGCCCAAACCGTCGAGCAGCATTTGCACTTTGCTCAACAGGCTGGTGTTCGTTTGTTTGGGCGCGTTGACCGCCTGCTGCAGCACCTGGAGGCAGTCCTTTGACTGCTGCAGCACCGTCTCCATGTTGGAGATAACAGTGCCCATGAGCTTCTCAGCGCTGGGCACAGCGTCCTCATCCTCATCTGGCACACGTTCAATGAGCGCCGATGAATCGGCGCTGATCTCTTGCCCAATGCTTGCCACATGCAGCATTGTTTCCGTTATGGCGGACATTGTGGTGCTCACGTGCAGCTGCTGTGCGTCAAGAGATTCGTGGGGTTCCAGCAGCGCCTGTGTTAGTTCATGCTCTTCGAGCGGCATTTCCATTTGCACAAAATCCAAGTTTTCCTTGTGCTCCGCCTCGGTGATCACCTCGAAATCGTCCTGATCCTCGTAGTACAACTCATCCTCCGCCTCATCGTTATCGTTGTCTGTGCTGTAGGGATAATCGGCGCCCCAGATGTGCTCGCCCTCGGTGCCGTTGAGATTTGTAGTCGTGGTCATCGCATTCTCCGCCGCGACTTTCGGAGGCCGTCCGCGTTTCTTGATATTCTCAATGATCAGGGGCACGCCCTTGCGAAAATGCCTGCCCAGAAAGAGCAGATCGTTGAAATGCCTCCAAGTAATAGGCGCAGCTTGATTAATCTGATGATTACGATATTCGCGCGCAAAACGATCTCGCAGCTTCTTCCAGCGATTGTAGCAGAGTTGCTCTGTAAATACCAAGCAAATAGTGTACATATGTGATACTGTTCCGCTAATCCCGCCAAGCTTACCCGACACATTCAGACTCTCGGAGATGGCGCGCCAGGCAGCATTTTTCGCCGACAAATTCTTGGAGTTGCGTATTTTATGGCGATCATAGAGCACGGGATGCGCTTTGACCAGCTCGATCAGCTGTTGGCACAGCTCAACGTCCTCTGGCTCCTCCTCGTTGTCCTCGTCGCGCTGTTTCTTGTCCGACTCCTCCAGACGCTGTCGCCGCGGCTTCCTGTGCCTGGGCTCGAATTTCATGCCGTCGAGATTCTCGTGCTTGACCAGGCCGTGCTTGTAGTGATCCTTGAGGAAGAGCAGCCGCGGAAACATGTCCCAGTACGTCGGGCTATCCGGATTCTCCTGGAAGCGACGAAACTCCTTGCCAAACCGATCCCGTATGCTCTTCCAGCGCGTTATGCAGGCGCGTTCGCTGGCGCCCAGTTTTTGGGAGATTGTCTTCCATGCCGCATCCTTGTTGGCGGCATTCTTGGCACTGCGAGCACTGTCCTTGTCGTAGAGTATGGGATATTTCTCTATCAATCGAATCAGCTCAATGTCGTCCATTGGTGATGAAAACAAAAACAAAAAAAACTACTTCTATTTATTTACTAAAAACCAAGCTGCTGCAACCAGGGCTGCCGTTGTTAATCGATAAATGCAATCAATATGTCACAGCACGATTATTATATATCACACTCATCACTAATGCGCATATTTGCGCTAGCTGGCCACACAAGTACCAAGTAGCTGGCCACATGGATACGCGTATTACATTTTTCTGCTCTCTATAATACATAAATAAATGGAAAAAGTGTAAAAACAGCTACAGGAAACTCGAAAAGATAAGAAATAGCAACAGACACACACACTGCAACGGAAAAGTGAAAATTGCACAACGTCTAAAAGCAGCGGGCGTGAGAGAGTGTGTGCGTTGGAATTTGCAAGTGTGTGTGTGTGTGTATGTGTGTGGAGATCAGCCAAAAAAGCCGACATCAACGTACACGGGCAAATACAGCAAACGCTGCGCCCATTTTTTGTTGTTGATTCATTAAAATACGCTTCACACACATACATACATGAATGAGCAGAAGTGACGCGCGTTAGTGTGTATGTTGCTTATATATATGTATATATGAACGTATATGCATGTGTGTTGGTGAGTTGAAGCAGCCGCCAGTCCAGCAATCTCTCCCATACTAAGTAGCCGAGTCTCTCACACCAACACAAACGAACTCGCAGCAGCGGCAGCAGCAGAAGCAACGACAGCAGCAGCAAAGAAACAGTTACCGCACGAAAGAGCGCCGCATTCGCAGCCGGAGCGGCAAAGGCAACGTCATAAATTTGTCATCGCTTTTGCTTATTTTCAAATTAAGCACAGTTAATATTAAAATCGATTTGAGAAGGAAAAATATATAAGATTATTTCAAGATGATATTGCTGGAAATCAATAATCGCATTATTGAGGAAACGCTCCTGGTCAAATACCGCAATGCACAGGCTGGGTGAGTCTTATTCCTCTACTTCATTGCTGTCTCGTTCGCTCTAACTGTAAAAGTGCGCCCCCATTTTATTTTTATTTTTATCTATTTCTCTGTGTTATCAATTTTCGTTGCGATTATCAGCACATTTCACACACACACACATGCGTGTGTACATAGGGTAGCCTTAAACAAAATCGGGTGTAGCTCAAACTTGGAGTACTTGAGTACACTCATGCAATCCAATCATACGTACGTCTGCGTATGTGTGAGTGACTCGGGTGTATGCCTGCTCCCCTTCCTCCGTGGCCACCCGCACAGCATTTGTTAATTCATTTTAGCTCATTTATCGCATCATTGTGCATAATCTTTAGCTTTATTTATGTATATTTTACACCTCACTCGCACACGCACACACTTACAAAACCGAATGCACTTGAGTCATCGACGTAAAATTTGAATTGCCTTTTGGGCGCCGGCTGCCAAAGCAAACCAAAATACTCGACGGAGTCATAGTGGCATATTTTGGAGTTCATCCCCAATCTGTGTCTCAAATACTCCAATATAAATCAAAAGACGAACGGCATCCTGTTTAATCCTTCATATTAAAACAGATGACTTGTGTTCGTGTACATTTGCGCAAAACTGTAATAAACCGTGGAGTTAAAGTGGCATATTCTGGTACTTTAACCAATTTGTGTCTCAAATACTCCCATATTAATAAATAGACGAACGGCATCCTGTTTAATCCTTCATATTAAGACAGATGACTTGTGTTCGTGTACATATGTTAAAATCTATTATACACCGTGGAGTTAAAGTGGCATATTCTGGTACTTTAACCAATTTGTGTCTCAAATACTCCCATATTAATAAATAGACGAACGGCATCCTGTTTAATCCTTCATATTAAAACAGATGACTTGTGTTCGTGTACATTTGTGCAAAACTGTAATAAACCGTGGAGTTAAAGTGGCATATTCTGGTACTTTAACCAATTTGTGTCTCAAATACTCCCATATTAATTAATAGACGAACGGCATCCTGTTTAATTTTTCATATTAAAACAGATGACTTGTGTTCGTGTACATTTGCCCAAAACAGCTTCACGCAGTGGAGTCAAAGTGATATATTTTGGTAGTCTGTTATACACCATGAATCCAAAAATATTAATGTTTCCTGTCTTATTTTTCACAAAGGGAGTTCAATTAACGTGGCACACTCTAGACTTGTTTCTAATTTGTGTGTGATAGAGCTCGCATATAATTTATTAACGCGAATGACATTGTTTTCAATTGCAAATATTAAAACAGATGACTTGAGTTCGCTGACATCACAAAAGCAAAACCGCAAAGTTAAAGGTTAAGTTAAGCTCCTTTTAATATAAAGCCAGTTCCATATGTCAACCTTTATTAATCATACCATAGGTTCTATTCCATTTTACTTTGTATTCTATAATCAACTTGGCATGCCAACGATAAGATATTGAACGAATTGTTTGTTAATGCTTTTTTTAACGTTTATTTTATTTTGCAGACTCAAACCAGAATCGATAGATATACGAATAGCAGACTTTGATGGTGTGCTGTATCATATTTCCAATGTGAATGGTGATAAAACAAAAGTGCGGGTGCGTATTCCATTGAGTTGCAAATGTTTTTCTTTTTTTATATTTATTTTATTTTACAACTGATTGACAAAACATACTTTTGCTAATTGAACAGATAAGCATTTCGCTTAAGTTCTACAAACAGCTGCAGGAACACGGCGCCGATGAGCTGTTGAAAAGGGAATATGGAAGTCTGCTGACCGATACGGAGGAAGGTAAAAATATTTATGAAATTATATAATAAAAATATAAGTAATAATTACCCATATTAATTTAATTACAGGTTACAATGTTTCTGTACTTATTAACCTAGATGATATACCTGCGGATTGGGAGCAGATTGCAAAGAGAATTGGACTGCTGAAGCGCAATTGTTTTGCCTCAGTGTTCGAGAAATATTTTGACTTTCAGGAACAGGGCGAAGAGACCCAAAAGCGAGCAGTTATCAACTATCGCAACGATGAGACGCTGTAAGTCTTAATGTAAAGCTAAATTGAGAATTATAGTAAACCCCATTCTTAACTCATAGCTATGTGGAGGCAAAGCCTGATCGCGTCACCGTTGTGTTCAGCACCATCTTCAGGGACGAGGACGATGTCATCATTGGCAAGGTGTTCATGCAGGAATTGAGAGAAGGACGACGTGCATCCCATACAGCGCCACAAGTGCTCTTCACGCATCGCGAGCCACCTTTGGAATTGGCCAACACCGATGCCCGAGTGGGTGACAACATTGGATATGTTACATTCGGTACGTGATTTCTCGGATCTATAAAAAACACAATTCCCATGTGGAGTCAAAGTGACATATAATGGGGCTATATCCCTATTTAAGTCTCAAATACTTATATAATAATTTATACATGAACAACAAATCTGCTCTACGTCCTGTTTAAGCCTTCATATTAAAAGAGATGACTTGTGTTCGTGTACATTTGTAAAAATCTGTTGTACACAGTGGAGTTAAAGTGCCATACTCTGGTATTTTATCCCAATCTGTGTCTCAAATCCTCCCATATTAATAAATAGACGAACGGCATCCTGTTTAATCCTACATATTAAAACAGATGACTTGTGTTCGTGTACATATGTTAAAATCTATTATACACCGTGGAGTTAAAGTGGCATATTCTGGTACCTTAACCAATTTGTGTCTCAAATACTCCCATATTAATAAATAGACGAACGGCATCCTGTTTAATCCTTCATATTAAAACAGATGACTTGTGTTCGTGTACATATGTTAAAATCTGTTATACACAGTGGAGTTAAAGTGGCATATTCTGGTAGTTTATCCCAATCTGTGTCTCAAATCCTCCCATATTAATAAATAGTCGAACGGCATCCTGTTTAATCCTTCATATTAAAACAGATGACTTGTGTTTGTGTACAGTAACTTCAATCTGTTATACTCCCTGGAGTTAAAGTGGCATATTCTAGGAATTTATCCGATTCTGTGTCTCAAATACTCCTATAGTAATCTATAAACGAACAGCACACTGTTTAATGCTCTTTCTTTAAACCGTTACTTGCTTCGTTTACATTTGCCCAAATCTGTTATTCTCCATGGAGTTAAAGTGGCATATTTGGGTCCTTTATCCCAACTTGTGTCTCAAATACTCCGAAATTAATGCAAAGACGAACGGCATCCTGTTTAATTCTTCATATTAAAACAGATGACTTGTGTTCGTGTACAGTACAATCTGTTATACTACGTGGAGTCAAAGTGGCATATTCCGGAATTACATCCCAATTTGTGTCTCAAATGCTCCCAAATTAATTGAAACGAACGGCATTCTGTTTAATTCCTTATACTTATGCAGTTACTTGTTTCGTGCACATTTGATCAAATATCTATAGTAAATTTCTTTCTTTTTACTTTCACTGTACTTAGAAACTAATCGATATTGTATAATTGTTATTTCCAGTGCTATTCCCTCGACACACCAACAAGGAGACACGGGATAATACTATCAATTTAATACACATGTTCCGAGATTATTTGCATTATCACATTAAGGTATGTGTTAAACTATATTCTATACTATCAAAAAATATATTAATATGTATCCCAATTTGATAACAGTGTTCAAAGGCGTACATTCATTCGCGCATGCGCGCAAAAACCTCAGACTTCCTCAAGGTGCTAAACCGTGCAAGGCCCGAACCGAAGACTACGGAAAAGAAGACTATAACGTGAGTTACTTCAGTTCATTATTTGAATCAAAATATTAATACTCTTTTTATTTATAGGGGGAGAACATTCATACGCAAAGAATGATGCGCTCAGTATAATTAGTTGTTTTTATATATAAATATAAAAATAAAATGTGTATTAAAAAAAAGAAAATGAGATAAACCGCAGAATTTTGGCTAAATCAAAGCAAATGTTTCCAAAACTAATTGGTGAAAATAACCGCTAACAGTAAACAGAAAGTAAAAGAAAGTATTCAAAAAGAGTTAAATATAAGCCGGAGAAAGTAAATGAACAAAGAAAAAAAAATAGTTATGCGTTATAATATTTAAATTGTGTGTATGTGTGTGTTTTGTCGAGTCAGAAACAGAATTCAGAGAGTCAGCCGCAAGTTAAATTTGTTACAGTCATCGCCAAAAGTCAGCAAGTACATTTCATGTATATCAAACACTAAAGAATTGTCAAGCAGAAACATTTTAACTTAATTGCCTACTAAACCTAAGTGAAAAAGTAATGTCGCAAATATACCGATCTGTTAATGTCGCAATTGTCGTAATGCTGCCGAAATCAGACACCCCCAACTAGCCTGTATGTGTAGAGAATTAAAAGAAAAGACAAAACAAACTTTCATACATTAATAAATCCAAATGAATATAATATATAAACCAGCTGATTTCAATTAAAAGTGAAAAGCAGAATGCAATAAAATGAACAAATCAAATTTACAAACTGCTCTCTAGTTTTATTTTTATGTACTAGTATATAAGTTCTATAACAGTTTCGTATAACAGTTTATATCTTAAATTTAACATTCTGCTTCTCGTTCATGCTCTCCACACTGGCCTGCAGGTTCAGATAGTCGCTCTGAATGCGCGCACAGACTGCAAGAGAGTGGACAGAAAAGAATCGTGAAAAGCAATGCAAGTGAATATATTAAATGTATATACTTAATAAGTATATATGGGGGCATAAGAGTTACTTACATTGGCAGTGGTTTTTTGTATATAGATTAGTATGGAATTATATATATATATTCCAATAGTTTCGTGTGCTTTTTTGTGATGTTTTGCATATGAGAATTTACAGAGCCCCTAGGGATCATCGTATTGTTCCAATTTGATATAAGCAAGTGCTGTGATAGAAAAGTGAAGGAAGTGAGTGTTATTTATATAGTTTAAATTTAATACTGAGATATTTAATAGTATTTGATATATAATACAGTGAAAACTCTACTAACTGACAGCTTCTTTGAGCAAAAATCTTTGGTCAGCTAATTTTTTTTGGACGTGAACAATAGATTTTTCCAAAAGTTCGTTTTTTGTACAAAATGACAGGAACGTAAAATATTATACAAAACTTAGATTTATAGAGTAAAACAAAACGATAATTACCTTTTTTTCATTTTAGCACTTAATCTAAATTGAAACGTTTTAAAAATTCAAAAAAGGTATATTTTGAATTATATGACTGAAGATTTCGCCTTCTTAGTAAAGAGACAACTTTTTGTAAAAGACAAATATAAGCAAGAACTGTCCGCTCTAAAGAGCTTTCACTGTATGCATACAAATATTTGAAACTAGCGTGCATTGCGTTCAGACAGGCTCAAGGAATCGTTTATCATATTGTATATACACATGCGTGAGTGCGAGAATACAACAAAACTTAACTGAAAAAAAAATAGAAAAAAGGGCTTGGCTTGGGTGACAGTAGAGCAAACTGGGGCGCGAACGAGTAATACACAAATTTCGTTAAATAACCGAGTTGATTTTCAGACTAACACAAAGTATTTGTAGGGATTCATATTTTCTTTTTACCTTTTTGCAGGTCCATATCATCCATTTCGGAGTTTTTAATTTGTTGCAGTTTCTCACGAAACTTTTTAGTTATCTGTTTGCGTTGATAATCGGCCTCGATTTCCTGCTTGGTGCGTGGTATGCGAAAACGCATGCAGCAGCAGACCATAATCACTGGAAAACAATTCCAGATATCATCTATATATACAACATACATTTTTGATATTTGATTAACACTCACTAATACTCATTAGAATGCCCAGCGCAGAGGCTATTATATGCCAGCGTCGGAAACCACCTATGGTTATCTGTTCTAGCCAAGCTTCCTTTGGATCTATGTCAAAGATGTCCGTATCATCATCCATTTTAGTTTTTTACGCAGGTATTTTGGGAGCCGTTACAACAACAATTTTGCTAGCCTCAGTTCACGTCTGGCTGCTTTGCCTGACCAATTCGGACTGTTCATTTGGCCAGAAAACGTTGCCACACTCAATATGGTCTGGCTAAACTGGGTGCTAAAGGAATATAGAAGCGAGCAGGCTATTGTTCTAGGGATCCCTGCGACACACCCTGTATGAAATGTGCGGGGATTGTGTAAAATAACAAACAAAGCAATAGCATAAAGGTTGACAGGTGCTGATATATCCTAGAAAGTCTTAAATAAGTTTATAAAAAGTTTTTAAAGAATTTTTAGACTATCTTACGATGCCTTTTTAAATCAAGTTTCTAGAAATATTTGCCGTTTTCAAGGTGTAGATTCCAAATTATAGCATTTTTATCATAGAATAAAATTTAATTTTATAATATCGCAGAAATCAATACAAATTATATTTTTTTTATTGTTCTATTTTGTCGTACTTAGTTAATTAAAAATAGTTGTATTTTAAGGCAAAAGAATTACTTTTACTAGTATTTAAGAAACGTATATATATAAAGCTTTTTTTTAAATGATATTTCAACTTTTTAATGAAAACTTCCATATTTAAAAACCCGGTCCTACGAAAACGTTGCTAACATGTAGCTCCACTTAATTTACCCCGCCAATATACCCCATCGCCTAATCGAAAGTTTGAGCAGAACGCTCCATAATAATGCCAGACCCGAGAACCGTTATCCATTGTGCATATGAAAGCTAAAAAGGACAACGGATGCCTGCCTAAGCTGGAACTGGGTGCGGTTGCTGTTGCGTTCCGTTAGCCGCGTGCCACCGCAGAACAAGGCAATTTGCGCTTTGCATACTAACGTGGCTAAAAGAGACAGCGAGCGAGCGCCCCAACAGGAGACACCATACATATGGTTAGTTACATAGCTGGCCACATGCTGGGCACACCCAGCAGCTAGCAGCTAACGGGACGCCCACTCGTTTGCCAGATACTTAATTTGTTGACTTTTTGCCAGCCGCGTCGCTGGGCGGAATCGGTGGGGCCGGCGCCCGGCCGCGACGGGGCTGTTTGCCTAATGACTGTGGCATTTCTGCGGCTGGCGTGCTCCTCGCGGGCGTTTAACACTATGTGATTGCAATTACAAATATTCCAGATGACCTTGATTAATTACATTAACTCTAAAAGGGGGAGCCATGTTATGTTATGACTTGAGCTATTAGAGGAAATACACTGAACTAATTTGTTAACAACGTTATTTCACACCTTTCAAATAACAATCCTTTAACCTTATTCAGTGCCCTGTTTTGCTACGCTTGCCCCACTGTCCCATGTCCCAGTAACCCAAAAACAAAATGAAACGGGAGTGCTCTAGTGGGCAGTGCCCGACTAGGCAATACCCTGCACACATACACTGACAACACACTATAATGAAACTGTATTTTAATGAGCAATCAATTTCATTAGAGACATTTTTTTAATTCTTATGGAATGTGATATATTAGTTATTATTTATAGTTAATAAACATTATTTCTTGGTCTTGAATTACAGTTTTTACAATAGTCTGATGTTTCATATTTTACTTTAAAAGTATATACAATAGATGAACATCTGCAGGCGGGATCTTAACAAGTACTTACAATCTATAACAAATATTGATTTTAATTTTGGCAGCTAGGCTATCCGAATACCCATGCGAAAGAGCACGTAGACCGCACCTGTGCTGGCCAGCATGTAGAGCATCAAAATTGCCACACATTCCGTATTACTGCGTTCCGCTGGTTCCAGTGCTAAATTTACAAAGCCCGTGAGAAAATTGGAGAGCATAAATTGGGTTAATCCGTTCATATTAATTGCCTCGATAAAGTCAGGCACAGGAGTTAGCTTTGCTGGTGAATTAGTCTTAGCCATCGGCAACGATTCGACGTAGCCGTCGAGCAGCTGCGGCTCTGCTTCCGGCACCAACAGACAAAACTCAAACAGGAATGAAAAGAGAGACAGCATCAGAACGCCTATGCTGAACAGCCAGAGGACGTAGCCAGAGTTGCAGGTAACACGCGCTATGCCAAACTGAAAGCCGCTGGCGAACACAAGGGTCCAGAACACGATGGCGGCGACCAGTATTCTGCGCAGTTTGGATGAGAACTGGGCGAAATTGAGCTTATCCTTGGACATATACCACTTGCCACCCCACATGCTGAGCAGATACAGCGCTACGCAGCCAGGCAAGGAGCTGAGACCTTCACGATTCGCTCTGAAGAAGCCATCACGATCCACATTCGACATGACAAACTGCGACAAGCCCAGCTCCAATACCAGTTGGTGCAGCGCTAGGATACCTGTTAGAATCGGGGCAAGTGAGCTGAAGTGAAACAAACATCGAATAGCCAGAGACTTACCCAGGGACAATGGCAATAGGTGCCGATTAGTACGGGCCAGCATGCTGCACAGGCTGCCGAGCAGCTTGGTGAATCCCAGCACGAAGAAGGCATTCAAATGCTTGCCGTATTCGTGCTCGTCCTGGTGGTAGTCGATCTGTGTGATGACGGCGGTGCGGGCCAAGCCGAGCAACAGCAATGGCACCACCACTTTGGGCAGCCTTTTCAGATCTTCGAAATTCCGGGCACGATGTGAGACGACGCCCATGGACATGACGAACATGCCAATGCCCACATCCATGAGAGAGGCACCGAAGCCTCGACTCTTGCGAAATTCAGTTGGAAACGCCAAAAAATCAACGGCCAAAATAGCAAGGCTTGTGCACACATACGCCGTCGAGCGCAGCACCGAAATAACCGGAGGCTTCTCGCCCACGACGTAGCAATGATTGGCCGCCGCCGCCGAAGCTCTTTCCCACATGCCGGAACGCCAAAGCAGAATAACAATTAGGACGCCAACTGATGCACAGTAAAATGCATTGTAATCGCTGGTCACCGTATTGCTGCACACGGTGGGCAGGACGATCAGCAGGAACTCCACGAGGAAACGTCGCGTCGAGCGCAACGGCATCTGTTTGCACAGCAGCTGGGACACCGTGATGCCCAGCAGGGTTGGCAATATCACGGGCAACACACGCACGCTGTCATGCAGAGTCTGCCACGAGTTCTTATCGGGAACATCTGGATGGGATTCTCTGCCCATGTGGGGACTACAAACAGCTTGCTCCATACTGATATGAAATATGTGTTGAGGTAGTGACAAAAAACATTTATCCGACGAAACGTAGGCATTGTCGTAGTAGACCTTGCTATCGACACTTGGACTGGCCATAATGGTTGTGATTAAGTGGGAATTTGGGCGGCAGTCCAATTTAATTTGCAATTGTTGTGGCCCGCATATAAACAAAACCATATGATTAACCAGCGTTGCCACACTGCCACGAACAATGCCAATCGATTACGATAATACGATAACTGTTGTATCGGATTTGCATTTGCAAACGCAGCCGCCTCGAATCGGCGCCAACCCAGCAATTCTTATTATCGCTTTCAAATATTGTCTTTTCGATTCTGTCAGTTTATTTGTAGACATATAAATGCATCGGTTAAACAAATCACAAAGCGCTTAACTAAACTAAAGCTCATCGTGTTGAGTGTTTGTCTGAGGGAATTCCTTATGGGCGCGCACCTCCCTAGCCGCTTGTGCAATCAGACGATCGAATTCCGGCACATCGAAGCGATAGTTTGTAAACTTGGCATGTGCGCCGCCCTCAGGATGATGACCCTCGTCCTGTGGATATACCAAATCACGTTGCTCCCAAGTGACATAGTGTACGCCACGCAAACGTGCCAAATCCTTATAGCAATTGGGATCCTCGCAGTTGTACAACTCAAAGATGCACGCCCAATTGGGCAGGAAGAGCAGGTGCGTCAGCCCAGCGCCATGCATGCCAATCAGTATATCCGAGTTCCGTGTGATGGCCAATTGCTCGGTGAAGGAGAGACTGCATAGGGATAAGAAATTAGATCACTTTACATAAATAATTAGGCTATATAATAACCGTTCGTAGGAGACGCGCTGCACCACGTATTCCTCGTTGGCCTCCAACTGGGCCAGCAGGGCATTCTCGTTGAGCACCTGCCTGTACTTTGTGCGACGCGACAGGTAGGTTATGCGCAGCTTACGCTGTGGCGGCTGGAACGGAATCTGCAGGCGGTGCAAGATGAACTCGGAAAAGGCGCGAAAGAGGCCACTGTTGGAGCAGCCCTGAATCTGAGTGCGAAAAGTGGGAGTTTAGAATAAAGTTCAAGTTCATCGTGCAGCCACTTACAATGGGCGTGTTATAGAACAGTCCGAAGATCATGCGCGGCAGCAGCGGCAGCACAACATTGCGGAAACATACACGCTTGCCCTGCACATCGCTCAGCGTCCATACCGGGCGCTGTGAGAAGGCCTTAAAGGTGTCACGGAATGGCGAATCGTACGGATAGGTCTCCCAAATGATTATCTGCACATCCGTATTGAACGCAGCCGGGTGCGACTGATTGACAAACAGCGAGGCGTACAGGTTGAAAAAGTCACAGAAATGATGGTACATATTGTAGGTGGCATCGATTTTCATGATAAAAGTGGGCGCATTCACGACCAGGTCGCAGGCGCCGCTCTCCAGCAGCGGCTGCCGCAGCACATCGAAGTTGCGCAGTTCTGGTCCCCACGATTGCAGGGCCGAGCCAATGTGATCCATTTCGGCAGTGAGGCGCGTGCGATTCAGCTCACAGTGACCCAAAATCTGGCCGGGCTTCAGCACATCCATGTGATAGCGTATGCGCTCCTTTCGCTTTGGCACATCGCGCAGATCGACGAGCAGATTCCGGCCGCGACAGAAGCGCAGATATCGTGTGCATTCCAGCGACGAGTCCGTCAGGTATTTGGGCAAGCAATGGGGCGTCAGCTCGGAGAGCTGCTGCTGTATATAGCCAAAGTCGGCCTGGTAGTAGAAGGTCTTTACTTGGGCCTCCTTGCTCTGCACCCAGCCAGTGTGGTCGCCGGGGCAGCGAGGCGTCTGGAAGCGCGCCTCGGCGCTGCAATTACGCTCGTGACCCCAGCAGGCAGGAGACTCCGTCGTCCTGGCTGTTGTTGCATTCGCAGGCAGCTGGCGCTTCAGCTTGGGAAAGGTATTCAGGTAGCGGACGAGATGATCGGACGGCAAATTGGGCAAATTCAGCGCATGTTTCGGTTCGTCGGCGTTCGTCTGGGCAAGGCTTTGCTGGCACAGCTGCAGCAGCAGCAGCAGCAGCAGTGCTATGAGTATTAACGGTTGCAGCATCTTTTCACTACTATTAGTACATTCGTTTGGCTCGCACACTTTCTGCTTATGTGTCGTGGCTCACATTTTCCACGAGCTTAGCGGCTGCATTTCACGGCCAACAATGGCAGTGCTTGGTCGATGATCTCACTTGTCGGCTGGCTGATAGATGATTATGATTTAGTTAATTCAACGACAGCGACAGCGACCGCAGCTGGCCGTCCATCAAAGGTGCGACATGGTAAGAAGAAAATTCGAAAACCTGCTTGGACTACCAGCTGTTTGCTACAGCTGTTCGCATCGCAGGGTGACCATACCACGCAGATCTTTTAGGAAACACAAGGTTGCGTAGACGCGACGTCTCCACCTATAACACAATTATATTTATTTTATTAATTTTTTTTATTTTGTATTATTATATTGTCGTGCTTTAAGCACTGGTTTTATTTATTTTCATATTTATATTTACGATGTATAACTGTACGTTCGACACTATTTCATAAAGAGTTCCTACAATAATCTAAATCGCGTTTATGTACGTGACGTCACACTCACGTATACAGTTGAGCGGCAATGCTGCCCACCTTGTTAAATTCCTGCACTCTGCCTCTTTTCAAGCAGCTGGCCTCATTGCAATTCGCCTTTGACTCTTGAAGGGTATTTTTCTTCTGCGTATACATTTCTCAACTCTTGCTGGTAATTAAAGCCACAAAACGAGTTCAATTGAACCCAACTAAAATGCGTAATGTGCCGAAATCGTGCGTAACATGTTTAAAGACAACAATTTCAATAGATTCGCTAATATGTCATCACATCATTTATTCTTTGCAGACTCGGCCTTTTAATTACAACGCCTGGTGGCAGCGCGGCAGGAGGAACCCCTGATATAGCGACAAGTGGGCGACACA
Source organism: Drosophila sordidula (assembly GCA_035047465.1). Lineage (NCBI taxonomy): Eukaryota > Metazoa > Arthropoda > Insecta > Diptera > Drosophilidae > Drosophila > Drosophila sordidula. The sequence goes on from JAWNPQ010000106.1 coordinate 869,868, forward strand.
ACAGCTTGGAAGACATCAATCTGGATCAGTTTCTGAAGACCATCAACTACGAGGACACGGTGAAGCAGCTGGACATTTACTATGGCATCGGTGAGCAGCCGGAACGGGCGGAGCCGTAATGCTCGAGCGCACTGCATTCTATTTGTCTTTATATAACCTTGGAGGCGCTTGTGTAGGGCAGCCAAATTAGCATCAATTGTTGCCGCAACGCTGCGTCTTGAGTTCTATTTATAGACAGTTCGCTATGTTGTAGCAAAATATCGGCACACGTTTCGCTGGCGTCTTTTATTTGTTGCTCTCTTTCAGATTCTCTGTTTGCTCTCTTCTCCGTTCTACTCGACAAACACTTGTCTATTTGTTTATTTGCATTCGTCAACAAATGCCCGTTTGTTGAAGCCATTGACATTTGGCTAATCCCGCCTTAGCGATCAGAGTATACCCTGCATATTGAACTGGGTATATTGAAATAAAATATTTATAAATGGAGCAGTCCTCGGTTAGGCATCTAGGCAAAGGAATAATATAGCTTATAATAATCAAGATATTATAGAAAGAGATTTTTATCTAATTATATTTTTCTACGAAGTTTTACTTAGCTTGAATGATGACAAAAAAAAAATTAGCTCTAGCCAGTTTTTATGTTTTTAATTAAAATTATGTTACAATAATTAGAGCTCCCAGTTATAATTCCCATTTCGAAGAGAAAATTAAAATTAAAATATGTAAACAGGTTCGTTGAACAAATTTTAACATTTGGCTGAGGTTTACACCAACAGCCGTGTCATTTAGAACGAATCTATATCTATATATATTAATCTCATCTTACCCATTTAATGCTCCCCTTCTGCAGTCAAACGCCAGCTGCTGCGCTATCAGAGCCCCATCACTGGCCTGTTTCCCGTGATGAGCACCGACCAGGTGGTGGGCTCGGTGCGTGATAGTGTCTATTGTGCTGCCGCCGTGTGGAGCTTGTATCAGGCGTACAGGCGCATCGATGATGATCGCGGCAAGTCCTATGAGCTCGGCCAGAGCACAGTCAAGTGCATGCGCGGCATTCTGGAGTGCTGGGTGAAGCAGGCGTCGCGCGTGGAGCTCTTCAAGCAGCGGCAGTCCAATCAACATGCGCTGCACAGCAAATTTCAGTTGCACACGGGCGAAAAGATCTATCCCGATGAGTTCTACAATCACCTGCAAATCGATTGCGTGAGTAGAGACCACAAGAGACGCCCACTTGGCGCCATTAATCACACCCAGGATGCTTTACTTAAAGGTCTCCTTGTACCTGCTGTTTCTGGTGCAAATGATCACCTCGGGCTTGCAAATAATTTACACGCACGACGAGGTGGCCTTCGTCCAGAATCTGGTCTACTATGTGGAACGCGCCTATCGCACGCCCGATTTCGGCATGTGGGAGCGTGGCTCCAAGTACAACAATGGCACACCCGAGATACACGCCTCCTCCATCGGTGAGCCTAGTTTACAACTCGGATTATCAGCTCATGTTAACGTGTTTTGTTTTAGGCATGGCCAAGTCCGCACTGGAAGCCATCAATGGCTGCAATTTGTTTGGCGAGAAGGGCGCCTCCTGGAGCGTTGTTTACGTGGACATTGATGCGCACAATCGCAACCGCAGCATCTTTGAGACTATGCTGCCGCGCGAGTCCAGCTCCAAGGTGAGTCCGTGCAATGACAGATGAATAATTTCTATATAATCATAAACATGCGGTTTCAGGGCGTTGATGCATCGCTCCTGCTGACGCTCTCCTTCCCAGCCTTTGCCTCGCATGAAGATCGCCTCGTGGAGCAAACCAAGCAGAACGTGGTCAATCGGCTGCGCAGCAAAATGGGCTTCAAGCGTTTCACTCGCGACGGTTTCCTAAGCAAAGCGGAGGACAAAACTCGCCGCTATTATCAGGCCGGCGAGCTCAAAGAGTTCGAGGGTCTGGAGTGCGAATGGCCACTGTTCTTCATCACGATGATCATCGATGGGGTCTTTAAGAATAACAACGAACAAATCGAAGAGTTTCAGAACGATTTGCGCCGCTGCCTGCACACGGACGCCAATGGCGATCCCGTGGTCACCATGTACTATGCGCCCGATGGCGAGGGCTCTTATATGCGTGCGCCCTCGCAGTCGCTGTTCCTTTGGGGCCAGTCGCTCTTCATCATTGCCCAGCTGCTGACCGCTGGACTGTTGCACATCAACGAATTGGATCCCATTCGCCGCTACTTGCCCAGCTACAATCGTCCCAGACGCGCCGGTCGCTATTCGGCTTTTCAGGTGAGTGGTTGGCGGAGTGGGTGGCTGGCTGGTTGATTGTGGGCGGGGCGCTAAGTGTACCCCAGTGTACTCAGGGGGAAAATGACTCGGCTAAGTCCCAAGCTTAAGTGCCGGCGCCGCTGCTGCCTATCTGTGTCTGCTGTGTGTGTCTGCGTTTGCTGTCTAATTGGTATTCGATCTAATTGTAATTTTCTTAGTTCCTTTCCTGGGTTAAGTAATTGAATTGGCTTCGATATTTAATTCTACTTATAAATATTTTGTCCATTTTTTACTACCACATATATATACAACCAATACTACTACACTACTACTGCTCCAAACCCCAAAAACAATATATATACACCCACAAACCATAAACAAACCCCAAACATATGTATTTCTATCGGTTGGCATACAATATTATAAACAGGGCAAAGCTTTCGATGATAAACGCAAAGTAAGTAGCCCAAATTCATATATACAGCACCCAATCTAATCGATATATCGATCTATAGCAAACTTATATACAAAATATGCTTTTTATTTAGATGTTTTGCACTTTAGTATAATACAAACCTTGTTCAAATTTTATTATTTGGCGATACACACACACAAAGCATTGATCGAAACTATGTATATATATAGTACATATTTGATATGACATAACGATCCATTCCAGCAGGAACTTTTAGCTTATTAAGTTATTTTATTATATATTTATTATTTACGATGTAAAGAAATTATAATATGCAGAAAAAAATTATAGAAAAACAGAAAAGTGGTCTGAAATGATGCATAATATCATGAAGTAATTATTTCAAAAGATTGTATATCTTTAAGTTATGAATGAATTCTACAAAATCTTTTCGAAAAGCAGAAATTTATTCTTTACTTTTTTTAAAAGGTGCATTAAAATCATTAACTGACATTTTCCCTTCTTATTTCATGCTATTGGCATGCATATAAGTTGAGACAGTTTATTATGAATTTACTCCATAAAGAGATTATAAATGTCCACATTTCCTGCTGGGATACTCACGCACACACACACGAAACACTTAAACATGCCTATTAGTTGCTAAACAAAACAAAAAAAAACGTAATAATACTTTGTATGGCTGTGTTTATTGTATATAGTGACGTTATTTATCCTGCTTACTTGTATCTAAATCAAACGTTTTTTCTTTACTCTTTTCGGTACTGTTTCTTGTCTATAAAAATCTACTGCATATTTTGTTTCTACACACGCTCTTTACATAGGCTAAACCGGGCACTGTAAGTAATGGTAAACCAGATCTTGGGTCCTTCCTTCTCATTTGTAGTATTCCGTTTGACTTCTTGTTCTTTAACCGTATTGTAGCTAACTACCCAAGCAAGCAATTAATAGTTAGTTAAAGCTTATTAATATCATTTTACTTTCATTTATTTTTATTGTTTTATACATTTTTTGTTTATTTTGTGGGCGAGCACAGCGACCAAGACTAAGCAAAAATGTCCGCGCAGCTTTTGAAATACAATTTTAAAAAAATGGTTTCTACTAATAAATTTTAAACTTTTACATGTACATATATTTATTTTTCTACTAAAAAACAAAACAAAATAAATATATGAATAGAAACGACGTGTACCGCTAATTTTGGATACCGAGCAGGTAATTAGTGGTTGAATTTTGCGGGTCGTTGGTTGAGAGTCTCATGCGCGTTGTCTGGGCAACAAATTGGCAGTTAAAATGACAGAATTTCAAAATTTTGAAATACCTAATACTTACTGTGATGCATAAGTACTAAAAGAATATATCTTTATCATTTTTTGATAGTCAATTGCCTGAACTACAGATATTAAATATTTTATTATTTCAATTCCTAAAACTTAGCTGTAAGTAATTTGTACATTTTGTTCCCGATTCTTGCTCTCTTTATATTGTTTCTGTCTGGCATGTTTTTAGTCCTCAACACCTCTTTCCTGTATGTTCCACCTCTCTCTCTTTGTCTCCTCTATCCCACCAATTGATTTTTATTGTTATGCTAATTGTTTTTATTGCATTTTGGCATTTGGCTAGTACAACTTTTGACTTCCTCGTGTGAAGAATTGGCTCCATGCATTACCTAACTTTTTAATACCGCTAGATAATACATTAAATATGATTACTAACTGTTCACTGTGGGCATCCTTACAGGGCACCGCCACCGATTTGGTGGTGCAAATTGTGCTCATCGCCGAGTCGATGCGTCTGCAGGCCATGATGGCCACCTATGGCATACAAACCCAGACCCCACATGAGGTGAGCGAATCCTGTGAATCCTTAGGCATATAATCCACTAATATATGCTATTTCAGGTGGAACCCGTGCAAATCTGGAGCTCCACGGAACTCATCAAGGTCTATCAGCATTTGGGCGTAAATCACAAGGTGGGCCTTTCGGGTCGTCCGTCACGACCAGTTGGTTCTCTGGGCACGAGCAAAGTCTATCGCATCTGCGGCATGACCGTGCTCTGCTATCCGCTAATCTTCGAGGTCTCCGACTTTTATTTATACCGCGACATGGCCCTGCTGATCGACGATATCAAAACCGAGCTGCAATTTGTGGGCAAGTACTGGCGGCTGTCGGGCAGACCCACGGTCTGTCTGCTAATACGCGAGGAGCACATGCGCGATCCGCAGTTCAAGGAGATGCTCGATCTGCTGGCCATGCTCAAGAAGGGCTATTGCGATGGCATGAAGGTGCGCATTGGCCGACTGCAGAATCTGATCAGCAGCTCCTGCATCGAGCATTTGGATTTCATGAACCAAAGCGATCTGACAGACAATGAGAATGCATTCTCGCAAATCAATCACGAGTATATAGGCTACCAGTCCCTGACGGATGTGCCCAAGGCGCTAACCTATATCGAGGAGAAGGTCTCCGTGGCGGTGAGTGGCACAATTAAATACCTTATCACACCCTCGACTAATCTCTTTCTCTTAACAGCACTTCGACAGCAAACCAACGCCGGATATTATCAATGCGCTGCGCAACACCGATTCCATCTACTGCCTGTGCCAGCTGTGGGGCATTCTTCTCAATCGCGAGGGTTCAAACTTCGAGGTGAACGGCCTGAACGTGAGCACGGCGCTGACGCAGCTTTATCATCGCGCCGGCTCGTTGCGCTATTGGCGCGCCGTGCGCTACTGTTCCTCGCTGCTGCATCACATTGTGGACTCGATCAGTCCGTTTATTACCACTGTGCTGGTCAATGGCAAGGAGCTAACGGTTGGCATCATTGGCCAAAAGGAGACGGTCTTCGATAAGCCCATGACACCCGCGGAGATTCAGAACGTGATGTATACCAGCGTCCAGCCGTACGATGTCATTCAGGCCGTGCTGCAGCAGGAGGTGGTTTTATATTGCGGTCGTCTGATTGCCACCAATCCGTCCATGTTTCGTGGCATACTCAAAATTCGCATAGGCTGGGTGCTCGAGGCCATGCGCATCTATTTGCAAATCTCAGGACAACAGAGCATCGATGTGGACAATCTGTCGCCGTTCCAGGTGCGCATCCTCTTGCAGAAGGTGCTCACTGTCAGCGAATGGGCAGTGGAGGAGAAGTGCGTATATTATAACAATACATCGAAATTGTAGTTCATGGTTGTCTTTTCTCGATAGACTCACAACGCTGCAGCGCCGCCAGCTGGAGGGCTGCTTGTGCCGCGTGCCCAAGCACTTTTATAACAAGATCTGGGAGATTCTGCAGCGCACGCCCCAGGGCATATTGACGCAGGGTCATCATCTGCCCGCCACACCCACGCTGACCAGCATGAGTCGCGGCGAATTGACGTTTAATTTGCTGGTGGAGGAGACGCTCATCTGCATTGATCATCCTGAGCGGCGTCAGATTACGGTGGAGCTGCTCTGCATTGTGGCCACCATACTTAGTCGGTTAGATAAATTATATTTTTGTAAACTAACCCGAAGCTCTAATGTTCACTCTCTTTTCCCAGCAATCCCGAGCTGCACTTCAAGCAGGCGTTGGATCTGGATGGCATAATTGCCGAAGCCTTTGCCATGTACTGCAAGGACAACAATATACAACAACTGCCGCAGTCTACGGAGCAGCAGACACAGCCAAAGAAGCAAGAAGGCCTAACTGCCTTCTATTCGCTACCGTACTCGGAGACCACCGGCTATTTGGCGCGTGCCGCCGTCAATAAGGTGCTCCAGGGTGGCGTCTTTTCGACGGCCGACGATGATGTGCAGCTCGATGGCGACCATTTGCACGATGACAATTGCAAAGTGTCCTAAAATTGTGTCATTTGTTAAGCTTTTGTACATAGCTTAGTTTCGCATATCCTTGTTGTTGACCAAAAAACAAAAACAAAAACAAAAAACCACTATCCAAAGTAGCTCGAATTTGTAGCCTTTACAATTTTTTATTTTAATGTGTGCCACCTCCTTCTTCCCCTAGTTGTAAAATAAATGTTATATATAATATGCTTTGTTGCAAACAAAAATCAATTGTTACATCTGTTGCGAATACTTAGTTAATAGGTCAGTACCATGGTGGGTGGAAACCCCTGTAATTGCTGCGTTTGCTCACAAAGCCATGAACCTCGGCTTTATGCCCGTCAAGGCGTATCGATTATTTGCCAATGCCCCGTTCTTATATCACCTTCAGACACCTGTGCGCGGTCCATAAAAGCGACGCGACAGTTGCTCGCTCGGTTTACAATAATTCCAACGCTTGTCGGTTCAGCATGCGGGCGCACGAGTGGATGAGCAATGAAATGGCGCGGCTAACGTCGAAGCTGGAGCGGTACAAGCCCACGGGCAGCGGCTATAATCGCATCCAATCCATACGCTTATCCAAGAGCGTCACACAGATGCTCAACAATCCATTGCCCGCCCCCGCCGCCGTCGCCGCCGCCAGCACAGTCCCGACCACGCGGAAGAATGCTCAGCAGGAGAGCTCCTTTACGACACCTCGTCGGCGTGGCGTGCTCAGTCGCAGCGAGTCCGAGTGGGAGGAGGTCTATCCAGCGGTTAAATTCAGCCGCCAGCAGAGCAACGACAGCGCCAACAGCCTGGACAGCAACGAAAGCAAATTCATGCATTATCGCAACTGCTCAACGCGCATCACCTGAAGCCAGAAAAGTGGTTCTGTCGGAGGGTTTTCTATTGCTTACATTTGTTAATTTTGTATTTTGGTTGTGCATTCAAATAAATGAGTTAAGTTATTTAAAATTGGATGAATTGTGGAAGGTCAGGAATTGTTGTAATCCATTCGAAGATTAATTAAAGATATCAGGAGGATTCATATTCAATATATCCCAATAGCGATCTAAGAGAGATCCGTATTTAAGAGAAGTGTGCTCAGCTTTTATTGCTTATTGCATCAGCATTTTTACAGTCCCCAAGTTGTCAACATATCAAAAAACAATTATGACGATAATCTGCTTTTCAATCAATCAATAAGAAAATCTTTTAATTTAATACAATACATTTCGATTTTTTTTATTTAATATTTATTTTTTAATTTTTTTTCTTTTTGCAAGCTATTTAATAAATGTTAAACGTTAAAAATAGGTACATTTATTTATTTTAGTACGTTTTACATTCATATTGTTCTTTGCTTGGTACAAAAATTAGTTTAGTTGATTTTCAGTTTAGTACATTTATTAATTGGTTTAAATATGTATAAAATAGCATGTAAAGTTTTAGTTGGTGTGTGTGTGTGTGTGTGTTTTAGTCTATAGCTACTTGGAGATTGCCTATTCGAGATACATATGTATATGTAGTTAGTTTGCAGCCATAGTTGATGATGATTTGATTTTTTTTTTATATTTTTTAAGCCTTGTATAATTATTGAATTTTGATATGAATTTGCGGCCTAACAGTTAAGCAAATGAATTGCATACGATATAAAAAATATGATATATGATATGCCTAGAAATAAATTCAACGCTTTTATATATGCAACATACACGATATATATAGTACAGAAGTTAAGTCTATAACAAACTTTTCAACATAAACAATACATAATATCAATTTTGTTTCGTTTTCTAAGGCAACATAAATACATATTTACGTAGAAACAATTGTATGTAATTTGAAGCTTGCGCACACGACACGAATTGCATTTACATATGACATTTCATTACATATATATGTATATATAAATATAAAACATTTATTAATATTTTATAGATTAACTTATACAAATAAGTTGAATGCTTCATGCATAGATTTATTATTTGATTTACAATAAGGTTTTCTTGTAAAATGCTAAAAATCCCTGAATATGAGTTCTCATTATTATTATTATTAATATAGAATTTATACACATACGTATATATATGACTTAGTTATTAACTTAGACAAATTCTCTATTAACTCGTTTAGCTATTCAATTTTTTAATTAACAAACTACAAACACTTTTCGCTTACTTAAACGTAGTTAGACTGTTAGTTTTAGTTACAATTCCTATATAGTATAGCATATGTGTATTGTATGCCCTATAGAACATGCACTATCTAGCTAATTAGTTGGTGTACAATTTCTCTTTTTAACTTTTACACATTTTTTACACACGGCAGTACTTGACAGAGTTTAACTACAAACAAATTGTAATTAATTGTAAGTGTAGTTGGTTGATGTGTGTTTGATTTTTGATTTCGTTTTCTAACTAATTGCTGTATAAATTTAAAAAAAGGACTATGAAACCTACGTTAACGCAATATACGTACTAGAAATACGTAAACATATTACTAATTAACTCAAACATTTAGATTAGACCTATGTTATTGTTGTTGTTGCTGTTGATATTGATGCTGATGTTGCTGCAGCTGCTCGGGCCGACGCACGCTCATGCGGCTGGGTATGGAGTCTGTGTCGCCATCGTCATCCATATATTCCTCCTTGGGTCGCGTCCATTTGATTAGCGTCTCAGGCGAACGATACAGGAAAAGTAATTTGGCAAATAGATCCTCCTCCAAAGCGAATTCCAGAGCCTCTCGCACCTGCAAAGGACACGAATAATGACTTTTCTGAGTGAAAAGTGAAAAGGAAGTTTAACACTCACCAGGTATATATCCAGGCATAGCTGCAGCACCCTGTCCACGTAGGGCAAATCCTCAAACATGATCTTGCGGTTTTGACCGCCAATAAAGGATTTCATAAAGCGCGAGGCCAATAACACAAATGTGGTATAGAGACCAATAATGCTAACAATGAAGATGAGAAGTAAATTAGATATATGTAGATATTTGCTAATCCGTAGTTGGTACTCACCCGCCCGCTGTGAGGAAACTGAATGTCGATGGGAACTTCTTGTCGTTGAAGGTGTACATGACAATGCCCGAGCTGCAGTCGCTGTAGGGCAGGTCTTTAAGCGTGTTCGTGTAAAAGGCATCAGAGCAGAAGTCGCGTATCTCCCACCACAAGCCATTGGTGGCGTTATCGCGATGCATCTTAATGACCAGCGGTCGATATTCCTGCTCCTTGCCGCTCAGCACGGTCACAACGAACGCATCCCCCGAGTTGAGCACTTTGATGAACTTGGGTATCATGTTGGGCAACACCACCACCACCTCGCTGGTGCCGTTCCCAGTGCTGGTGGGATTCGCATTGCTGGTGCCGTTGGCATTGGTGCCCTCACTGGCATTGGTGGTGTCATTGGTGCTGCTTTTGCCATTGCCCTCCAGTTGCTCATACGTCTCGTTCAGCATATTGATGAGCGCCGCGCGTCCCTCAAATGTTTCGTCCAGATTTATGATGTGCTCATCGCCCACATTCTCCTTGAGACCCTTTGCGGGCGCCTTGCGGGTCAGCGAATAGGAGAAGCGTGCAATGAGCGTATGATCTGTGGAAGGCAGAGACAAGTTCAATGGATGGATTTTCGGTTTCAAGTTTCTAACTTCAATACCAGTGGAAAATCTTGCGTTCATATGGACAAACGAACGTACGGACAAACCCAATATGAAAACTTACTGTTACGCAAATCGTTGGCCAAGCCGCGCCTATCCGGCGGAGCTATGTTCCACAGCGATGGCGAGTTGCCCGCCAGCTTGACAGCGGCCACATCGGTGGCATCGTAGCCAGCTATGAAAGTGAGCGCCTGTTTGTTCTTGATGAACGCATTCGTCATCTGGCCATACATCTTGGAATCGATTTCAAATATGCTGTCGTAGTTATTGGTCGTGTAGATGGGATCGTAGGGTCCGATGCGTATGGACACGGACACCTGATAGGGCACATTCGAGGTGCCCACGGCGTTGCCGAGCGCAAACAAGCAGAGCGGGCCCCAAATGCAGATCACAATCAGGAAGACGACAGTGCCGCCCATTATCAGCTTGGAGAGGGAGGCCTTCTTCTGGGCGCGCATGGCCGGGAAATCCGTTTCCGATTGCCGCGTGCAACGTATAAGATAAATGTTCGAGAAGATGTCCTCCATTTTGAGCCAGTCAAAGATGGTCATGGTGCTGTCGATGCACACCCAATCGAGTATAGTGCGCAGCTCGTACAGGAAGGGTATCTGCATATACACCTTGAACGCAATCATATTGACCATCGAGAAGCCCTTGGTGAAGAAGTTGCCCAGAATGCGCTTCGGATAGCCGGACTTGATTTGATACGAGCTCAGCAGCATATAGAAGCACTTGATCACGTAGAATATGATCGGCGGTGCCAGCGAGTTGAACGTGCGCTCCGTCACAGCCGGCACCACGAAGAACATCCAAATGTGTATGCCAATGACCGAGAAGAAGTGGAATATAATCTTGTTGACCAGAGCCTTGCGCAGATAGAGCGCCCGATCGATGACAATCAGCAGGAACTGCACGAGCAGCATGATGAGAAAGGGCACCGGCACCTTGTTCTCTGCCAAATAGGTTTGTACGCCGCCATCGCTCTCCGATTGTTGGGTCTGAGGAGAGATGAGGATGAGGAGATGAGCTGGGTTCGACCAAACCGAATAGTTTGAGCTACTCACGCCAAATGCGGTGAAGCCAAAGAGCAGCACAAAGAAGTTGACAAAGTCGCAAAGGAACATCAGCGCATAGACATCGGTGGCCAAACGGGACTTGTGCACCAGGCTGAAGAAGAACTTGTGCAGCGAGGATGTGTACTTGGTGCGTCTGCAGGAACAAAAGGCGAATAACAATTACCAACTAACACAGTTGTCTGAAAGATAGCCCACTTACTCCAGTTGATTGATGGCCGACTTGCTGTACTCCGGCGAACCTGGCAGCGAGACCTGGCTAACCTGCAGGCTCAGCTTCTGGGCGGCATCCTCGTTCAGCTGGCGTGAATCCGGCTGCGACATATTATCGCTATCCTCGCGATCATCGCTGAAAGAGCAAAAGAAGTAAGAACGTTGTAACAACTTAGAACACTCGAAAGCGGTCTTAAATATTATAGTTATTTTGGAAAAATATCGAGTTTTGTAATTTGTGGGGGTGGGCGTAGAAGGTCGTCAGACAACTGTCTGTCAAATTTGGTAACTCCAGCTCTAAAATTGAGGGAGATCTGGACTTTTTTTACATCGGTTTACATCCACCGAAGATATATAAATTTGACTGATATGCCTCGACCCCAGCGGGCGCCTCCAAATATTTTTGTCTGCGATCTTTAGAAGAGATAATCAGTATCGGAAAAAAAATTGGATGTACATATGTGACTGAGTTCAACAGTAATCTGTAATCAGAAATTTGATGTATCTAGCTGTAAAGCTGAGGGTCACATATAGATTAAACCAAATTGCCACGCCCTTAGTGGGCGTAGCCAAAAAATCATATCATTTTATCTAACGTGGGTAAAATCGAGAATATATTCCAAGTTTCAAGTGTCCAGCTTCAATAGCGGCGACTAAAATTCCATTCATACGGACGGACGGACGGACACTGCATGAATTCAATATTTTCTTTGAGGTGGGGGCAAAAATTGAATGCCTTCGACCAACTCACATGCTGGCCGTGGGCTTGGCAAATTGGTGATCTGTGTCCTTGTAGCCGGACTTCCACAGGCCCTGCGACTTGAGCAGGTAACGATGCAGGAACAGCACCAGGAGCAGTATCAAATCATAGACGGCATAATGGGTCTTCATTTCGACGCCAAAGATTTTGGCCGGCGCCAGCGGCTGATTGGGCAAATTGTGATACTTGGCCCAAATCAGTTTGAACTGGAAGATGCACTTGATCAGGACAATGGCCTGCGTGTAGGCAATCAAGGTGACCCAAAAGGTTTTCGTGGGACGCGGCAGCGAGAGCGTGCCCCAGAGAAAGACCATAATGGGCAGCGGCAACGAGATCAAGCTGGCATTGACCACCTGAAAAGAAAGAATAATGATGAATTATTGAGCCTGATAAATGGCAACCAACCCACCTGATTGATGAACACGACAATGTAGCAAATGAGATCCGTATTGGCCAGCAGCGCATACCAGGACGAGATGAGCACCTCGACAATTATGTGGTGATCCCGCTGTGCAAAGTTCTCCTCCTCCAAGTTGAAGTCGCCAGCACTGCAAGGTCGAGAAGGGATCAGTACAAATTCCGACAGATCGATGTCGTCAAAAATCTATAGGGTATTAGCAACTGGCATGCCTGGGTGCTGGTTACATTTGCGGAATCTGTGCGCTGCATGCGACGCAGTCTACATGCGTGGGGGAGTGCGGTGCGCAGGGGGGAGACACAACTCAAAGTTAGAGTACTTAGAAAGCCACAAGCGACAACAATAAATACATACATACTAGCAAATAACGCACAGAGAGTGGCATGGACTTAAATCAAAGCAGATGCAATAAATTAGTTAAACACAGCCACAGATATATAAATATGGAGAGAATAAGTTAGGGTTAGTTAGGAGATATGGAGCGCATTCAGAGATGAACTCCGAATAGTAATATCTGATGTGATAATTAAGATAGCAAGGATATTTTTGAGTAGCCGATCTATATTCTTCGAAGACGTACATTTATAGATAAATAAACAATCGTTATATATATAATATTAGTTAAGGTAGTTATATACCAGCCTCATTTTGAGCGACTTTGACATAAATATAAAAAATTGTTATTCAAGAAGAAAATCATATTTTATAAAATGTTAGCGCGATAATAAATATATAAAAATAAAAGGGTATATTGGGTTTTCGACAGTTTCAACTAATTATTATACTGTAAATTATTATTATACTGTACTTCCGATTGCAATGTTCTTAGTTGTTATTTACCAACATAAAAGAAGAGCTAAGATTGGGACCTCTAGTTCCCATGCTATCTATATGATTTAGTATTTCAATATTGTTCAAATTCAAAAATAATTTACTTTGTTAAAAGTTTTTCCTTTTATTTTAATTTTTGACATATGTAATCTATTTGCACAAGAGATTCTTCCCTGAATGCGCTCATAGTTATAGTCAGTTATAGAGAAAGAATTAGAGATAGATAGATAGAGAGGGAGATAGAGAGACAGTTACGATGAGCATGTTCCCCTGATAAGTAGTTGATGAGGCTGAGAACAACGTAATATTTAGCACATTAACAACAGCAACAACAGCAACAGCTCTACGAGTTGATGGGTTGGGTATCTCTCTCTGTGTGTGTGTGTGTGTGTGTGGCTTTTTGGGTGTGCGGTTGGATGGGCGTGGTCAGTACCTGTCCACGTGCTCGTAGGACCAGTGCTTGCTCAGCGAGCCCGAACCGATGCTCGCCTGCTGCTGATGATGCGCTGGATGGTGGGGATGATGGTGGGGCGTGTGGGGCGGCGGCAGCGGCTGCTGCTGCTGTTGACCGCTGCGCTCAATAGATGGCGCTTTAATGCGTATCTCTGGCAGGCCGCAATCCGATTTGCGGCTGTATCAAACACCAAATGCAGGCAATTATGGATTGCATGTGTGTCACAAATGTATGTATATGTATATGTAAGGGTGTGTGTGTGTGTATCAAAATGCATAGTTAGAATTGAAATGAGATTCATATAAGTAGAAACGAAATCTTTGCTCAAGTATTAAAGGTGTTATATAGAGATATATAGTTGAGACACACGTAGAATGCTGTGTGTGTCCATATGTAAGTGTATTTATGTATGTGTGTGTGTATGTGTGTGTTAGGCTGCTTGTTGTCCATTAGGACAATTGACTTTTAGTATCGTTTTCCTTAGAAAGTGACGTTATATATGTTTCAGAATTTACTTACCCTTTGGTCGGTGGCGATGAACTTATTGATTGTTTTCTATAAACACAAAATTTCAGATGATCGAAATGACGCGCAGAACAAATGTAAAATGTAAGAAAAAAAAAAGAAATTAGTAAGGATTTGGTTTTCTTTGTCTCGATCAATCAATTGGGTAAATTCTGTAAATTGTTAATAGTTGTTTTGTTAAGTTTTTGAAAATCATAAATTCAATGGAAAACAAAATTAACTATTTTTAGTTAATTAAAAGCGATGTGTATAAAAATAGATTCAAATTTTAGCGTGGGTCTTGTGCATGTTCAATGAATGAACATTTGGGAATTGTTTTAATTTTAGATATTTTCTAAAATTCACAATAATATACTTAAGACAATCCACGGTTAAGCACATACATATTTAACTAAAGCGTATAGGTATGAAACAGTCGATGGCGTACCGACTAGTTAATACCCTGTAACCAGCTAAAAAGCACAGCGACAAGAACATAGAAGATATAAGTGATTATCAAAGTCTGCTTATAAATTCTCAAGATTAATTTGCGAAACATTTTTTGTGTTTGATAAACTTTTTTCCACATAAAAATTTATAATTACTAAACACATACTTCGTTTCTTATTTAATTAGTTTTAAAGATTAAAAATTCTTTATATTCTCATTAAAAAAATGTTTTTTACAGACTTTTACAAATGTAAAAATGTAAATGTATCCAAGGTCTAGCAAAATATATTTATTATTATTATATATCTTATTATATATAGCTGGCAGCCAATCAAAATCAAAGTCCTAATATACCTAACTAACCTATACTATCTAGATATAAGTGAGAGATCTCTGAAGTACTGGTTACAGGGTATAGAAAAAAGCTGTCTTCGATTTAGCAGTTTGAAATGTGAAGCTGTGGTTGGGTTGTGATCTGGAGCTTTTACCTAGAGATCGCTGGAACGGTATCAACGGTATCTACAGGCATTTCGATGATATCTTCGACAGCGTGTGATGTTTGTGGCGTACTTGTTGCTGGTGGTTTATCATGTGGTTGTTCTGGCGGTGTGAGCGGTGTGGTTGTTGTACTTGTGTTAAGTGGGGTGCTGTAGTGTTCAGTTGTGAGATTGTTGTCTGTTGTTGTTGTAGCTGAGACAGTTGTTGTTGTAGGTGGTGTTGTTGTGACCAGTTGTGAGCGACGCGGTGTCGATGATGAAGCCGGCTGACCACCGTTTTCATCACTAATCGAAACGCAACGTGATGAAAGAGGTGAGGTGAGTTTTAGGTGTTTTGATTGATTTGGTTTTTCGATAGTGTGGAAGCAGGTACACAGTTTCAAACACACACGTAACACAAAAGGTAACATATGCAAATAAAAAAAGAAGAGAGAAAAAAAAGAACGAAATCAGAATTTTTGCTTTCATAAATTCAACACAAACTGGAACAAAACGCAAATGTTTCATCTCGCATATTGAATATAACAATTGAACAAAATTCAAAATTCAAAAAAGCGTTCGCTACGCACGTTTCCGATCATCAAAAGAATTAAATGAAAAATTTGACAAAAATTAAACGAAATTTGTAAATAGTCAGGATAGTTTAACGCAAGCGGCGCACAGCCCAAAGTTAGCTTGGCACACTAAATACCTCTCGAGATTCGATTTAAGGAAGTGGAACATGGCCGCAGCGCTGGATAGGCCCAAACGATTCAGCGAGCTGGATTCCTGGCATAGAGAAAGCATATATATGTAAGTGAATGTGTAACAGTAAGCACTCCGTATGACGACCTACTTTCAGAGTTTTCTTTTCGCCCGCCAAAATGCGATTCACGAAGCGATAATTGCGCGAAAAGCGATTGAGGCGAATGGTCAGCGTGACCAGGAAACCCTCCAGCAGGCGTATGATGGGATTTGTATCGAAATCCTCATCCGAATCCTTGGCCGTCACATCGCCGCTGTCCAGCTCCACTTTCGATTTACTGTCCGAGGTCTCCTTGGAGGTGGCCTCGCGTGGCGCCGTGGACAATGCTGCAGTTGTTGGCAAATCGGCCACATCCTTGGCCGGCCTGGGACTGCTCGTAGTTGCCGCATCGCGTTCCTTGGAGATGCCTTTGCTGGTCGAGGGAAAGAAATCTGTAGGCGCATCCTTTGATTTCTGTGGGATTAAAAGAAGATCCACAAGAATTTTGTAAGTAAGGGTCAAGGAATACTTGAAATAAATAACAACATTGACACGCTTAAAACAAAATAAAGCTGACATATTTAAAATATATGTAATATATACACATACAAGTAATTATATAAAGTACGGTTATAGATGTACATATAATAAAAGTGTGTGCGCCAACTTGCAGTTGTTGTGGTTGTTTGCGGCGCAATAAAACTCGTGATCAAATACATGAATATATAGCAAATGTTGTACAATATTGAAATAGGTAAAACACTTGTTGAACGGGTGCGCCAATTAAAGAATTTCGTTTGGTTTTTTGCTGCACACTCACAACTGCATCTTGCACTGGAATTGGGGGCGGCGTTTGGGTCTCGAGCAGCGTCTGGCTGCGCCGGCCGAAGTCAAGCGGCTCGGAGAGCGTCGAGGTGCGTATGCCTACGTCGCACTCAATGGTATCATCATCATCGTCGTCTTCGTGCCCATCCAGCTCATCTCGCTCGTCCAGGCTATTTACCGCCATGTCCTTGAGCGCGATGCGTGAGCCCGGCTCGGAGGCATAGGAACGTTCGCGCATATACAAATGACGACGGTACTCGGCATCGTTCAGGTCCTTCCAAACCTTTTTTTGTCAGTGTCGGAGGTCGGCGTAATTTTGTAAGGGAATTTACAACAGATTATGGTTATATATCAAGACTGCAAGCCGGCTTCAATCGCGTTTTCAATTTCAATTTACAACAAATTTTGATTCGAATTAAAAATATATTTTAAATATATATTGTCTGGCCTGAATTATAGCATTAATAGCGGGTCTCAGGGGAAGAGGAAGAGGAAAAGCATGCCAAAAAATGTACATCTAAAGCTCCCACAACCTATACCCGATTTTCATGCATGCATTTTGGTCATGATTTTTCCTCTGGATTTATTCTGCATTTAAAAATAAATGCATTATTGAAAATATTTTGCAAATTAATATTTTTATCGATTGTAGTTCTTAAATTTGTTATAAAAAAAATCATCCCAAACTGGAATAAAAATAATTAACATGTAAAACTCTTAGATCAAAAGATCACATTTCGAACTAGATTGATTCTGAGTTTTTTTTATACTGTCAGGGAACTTGCTTTGATTGTTATTACACTGTGAACGCGTATTGAGCTGTCGGTTACACCCGACTGCAACGTTCATGTTTTTTTTTTGCAGCCTTGGTATATAGAGTGCATGCATATAGCATGCAGTTTGGATATATGTATTGGAATTATAAGCCATTCCTATGTTTGACTAGGGCTCAAGAACTCGTTGCTAGGATAGTTCACTTACATCGTATAAGGTCTTGCGTCGCTGCATTTTCATTTCGCTCTCCGTTATGTTCTCCTCCTCGAGAAAATCAATCTCATCGTGTATCAGATCCAGCTCGAACTTATCGTCCATTTCCTCAAACATATAATAGTCGCCGGCCCGCGTTGCTTTCGAGAGGAAAAACAAATATTTTTAGATCAAATGCAAGTGCAAAAATATGTAGACTAATGACAACATTAAGAGGTGGTTATTATACGGATAGATTGGCTAAAAATGATTATAGATATTTTATTT
Organism: Drosophila sordidula; assembly: GCA_035047465.1. Taxonomy (NCBI): domain Eukaryota; kingdom Metazoa; phylum Arthropoda; class Insecta; order Diptera; family Drosophilidae; genus Drosophila; species Drosophila sordidula. The sequence continues at coordinate 888,034 of JAWNPQ010000106.1, forward strand.
TACAGAGGAGCACACAAAACTGTAGCTTAGAGCAACATTCATGCAGCTTATATAGATAGCACTATATATGTATATATAGTACTGCTAATAGATTATATACAAGGCAATACAATATCGGCATGATGTTGCTGGCAATCGGTAGCGATCATTATGATTTATATAGGTATGGAGTTAAGAATGATACAAATCAAGCACAACAAACAAAATAAAAAACTTTACCATGTGGATGCAATTTAATTTCCTTCCTTCTGCGTACTGTTGGTGCAGGAAGTGGATAACCATGTTCTATAATAAAACACACACACATATAAATGAACATAAAAAATTATAAAACAATATAAATACAAATTATAATATAATAATTATTTGATATTGTAATCGGCAAGCCGAAACCAGTCTTAAGATTATACATATCACTAGATCTGCGTAATACATTTTTCGAAAGATTTAGTAAAAATTCAATAAGAAACTGCATAGAGCGATGCTAAAGTAAATGGAGTTAAAGAAAAGGTTTAATTGAAAAAAATTTAAATTTAAATATAACAATAGAAATGGAATCTACACTAAAGTGTTTCAGCGTTTTGAATTTATTTTTGAATTTGTTAAGTTTGTGAAAGATAAAATATAAGAAAAAGGAATTCTTTGCTCAGTTTATTAACAAAAATTAAAAATTGTCTAATCTTGTGAAAATTTGTAAATCAGAAACCATAAATTATGAAATCAAGCTGATCGAAAATTGTTTTATACAATTTCTCAAAAGCACACCGTAGCAAAAATATAATACTAAAAGAAACTTTAGTAATTTTAAAAGTAAAGCGCGTAAAAGTCGGTTTTGAGAGAGGCAAAGCAGAGAGAAATAATATATATAGATATATCGTATTTTACACTTGTATTAGCGCGCATAGCTCAGATAGCGCTTGGAGCATTGATAGCATCAATGCTGCATATAAAAATATATATGTAAAGAAAAGTAAAACCTCTAGAAAAGTGTTATTTACATATGTATGTAGGTTGGGCAGTTGTTGCTTGAGGCCTGCTACACACGACCTCAATAAGTTTTATTTGCTTTTGTTTTTATAAAGGGCACGCACATCGAACAAAATCTTTATACAAAGTTTGAGTTGTCAAAGGAAGTAAATCGGTATATATAGTAATAAGAAGATTCATCCAATACATGGTCCATGCAGCAGAGCAGGCTCATAGAAGGCGCACATCAGCGACTCCATATAGTAGACCGTACCGACGGGTCCCCAGCTGTGCGGACGCTGGGCCGCCCACAGCGCCGCCTCGTCCCTGGCGCCGGAGAGGTTGCTGGTGCGACGCTGGCGCTCCTCCCGCTGCGCCTCGTCCAGCGAATAGCTGGCATTGCCCATGCTCTGGTGGCGCCGATGCAGCGACTTCTGGCGCATGGTGACCAGCTCCTCGTGCTCCGTCGACTGTGCGTTTTTGGGGAGACAAGAGCTGTGGTTAACTGTTGGTGCACCTAGGCCAAGCTTTACCAGGTTCTGTTTCAGGGGCGACAGCTTGACGGACACCGTTTCGTTCCAGGAGACGGCTGCATTGGTCGACGACTGCCGGCGATGCTGACGCCGCAGATTGGGCGTCAGGTTGACCGAACTGGCCGCACTGGTGGCCAAGGCAGTGGCATAGGACGCCAGCGGCGGCACCAACGTTTGCATGGCGGCCTGTGCTCCGGTGCTCCGCACCGAGGGCGCCAGTCCCAGCGAAATGCGTTTCGGCTCCAGAAAGCCCTCGGTGAGCAAAGCTGACAGCGCCTCCGTGCTGGGCGTTGTCGGCTTTGAAGTGTTCAAGTGGCACGTTGACGTTGAGAGTCTTCTTCCGGGCTCAGCACTGGCCGCCGCGGGCTCGTCGCTCTGGGACTGCACATCCACGTAGTTCAAGTCGTCGTCGTCGTCGTTGTCGTCACACAGCATCACGTTAATCTCCGGCTCAATTATGACCGCCGCATCGGCGCTGTCGACGCTGTCCGCGCTGCTGCTGTCGCTGCCGCTGCTCGACAGCATGGAGGCACGCGCCGGCGAGGAGGTGCCCGAGCTGCTATTGGAGCTGGGCCCATCGGGCGTCTCATAGCCGGAGCCCTGGCAGGAGACAAAGCTGCTCTGATGTGCCAGCGGGGCCACCTCAGCCTGGCTTTGCTCCGAGGGCGTGCGTTGTCCTGTTTTTTTCATTTTTATTTTTGTTTTATTATAAGCAGCCCCAAGTCAAGCCAAGGATTAGGATTAGGTTCACACACACGCGCGCGGGCAACGAAAGCGAGACGACAATTTCCGCAATACAAAATGCAAAAATGAGGAAATTGCAACGCGGCAAAAGCCAACAAAAATATGCAAAAACCCAACTCAAAAAAAAAAACATAAGGCAAGTAGAACGTTTCAGTCGGGTATACCCGACAGCGCAATACTCGTTCACAGTGTCAACACAGCCAAAAAATGTTACCCTTGTATTATTTGTACACTTAATAAATAATAAATATTGGTTTTTGTCATTTTTGGGAGTGGGAGCTTTCAAACTAAGGGAGTTATATCGATTTTTGGGCGTAGCTAAAGAATCTTATTAGTTTATCCAACGTGGGTAAACACGTGTATATATTCCAAGTTTCAAGTCTCTAGCTCCAATAGTCACGTAAAAAGTTGCGTTCATACAGAAAGACGAACGGACGGACATTTCGCAAACCCAATAAACGCTTTCCACTTCGTGAACGAGTATAAACATGTGGTCGAAACAGTGTCGGGGCCAACTTACCATCAAAGTGGGTTTGCTTGTCCAGCGGACGGAGCATCTTCTGCTGCGTGGCGCGAATGCGTTCCATTTTCCGCTTGATCTTGTGCAGCACCTGCTTCTCATGGTCGTGACGGTGGGCAATTTGCTTCTGCCGCAGGCTCTCGATAATGTCCGCGCCTCTGCGAAAGCAAATAGAAATTAGTCTGGGGCAGGATTTGGGCTGGGTGCAGTTGAGATCACCTGGAGGCGAGTATATTGTTGGCCTTGGTGTCCGTGATGATGTGACAGAAATAGTGGGACTTGAAGATGCGCAGCTGAAAGATGATGAACGCAAAACATATCGCATCCCAGAGCAGGACGATCTGATGCGTGATCTTGGGGCACTCGTCGGAGTCAATCGAGAGATACGCCTCCTCGGTCGTCAGCAGCTGCTCCTGCAGCTGCACTTGGCTGGTGCAGGTGATCCCGAGCATGTGCACCAGCCAGCAGCAGTGTGTGGTTAGCGGCGTCATAAACAAACAGCCCGCCATTTGGAAGCAGGTCTTGATCAGTATGTTGGCCACATTGAACGCCAGCAGCCACTTCCAGCGACTGATAATCGTGTTAATGGGTCGCAGATAGAAATCAGAGCCCTGCCAGAGGAATATGAAGGCGCCAATCAAATAGCCCAGCGCCAGCAGATCCGCAATATTCGTGCCGGCCAGAAAGACCACGGCGAGCGTAAACCAATAGAAGCCGCACAAGACGCCATTCTTCAATATGTCCGAGTAGTTGCGTATATAGGAGCAGAAATCGTGCGTGGGATTGTCGAAGGGCACGCGACCCAGTTGAGCAATATCGGCAATAACACTGCGATTGCTGCCGCCGGGATAATCATCGTTGGTAGCGTAACGCTGCTCAATGCAGAAGATGCTCTTCTGCCGGTTCAGTATGATGAGCACTATGAAGTCAAAGATCAGCTTGGGCACGTGGTTGAAGTGCAAGGCGCCCGGCAGCATGGTCCAGCGTTGAATGCTCTCGCCAAAGGCGCCCTTGTCCCACGGGTAAACTGTAAGCAGTGGAAAGCATAAATAATAATTTTATATTTTTTTTATTTCTGCAAATATATTTATAGAATGTGAAAAAAACAAGTAAAAACGTTGCACTCGACGTAGGCGACATTTCGACCACTAATCTACCTTCAAAAATTTGGTGACACTAGCTGTAAAACTGTGGGAGATAAAGCTCTCCATAGATCCATAGCTGTGATATATCAAACGCCCATAACTTTTTCAAATCTGAACCGATTTTCATGTTTGATTGCATTTTGTTTATGGTTTGGCCTCCCATTGATGCTGCATTCATTTTTAAAAATACAAATTTTTTCAAATCTTTGGGGAAAAAAGCATGTACTCCCCCCTTACTCATTTTCAAAAAATTTTTTGTTCAAAATTTAGAAATGCGAATTTACATTTTTAATCGATTGTGGGTGTCACAATTAGTATAAAAAACAACATTAAAACCGATTCTGAGGGGGTAAATTTTTTTTGTCAAAAATCACGCAAAAATGTACAAAAATTTTTATAAGTAAAGCTCTCGGATCTATAGCTCCCATATTTCAAACGCCCATAACTTTGTCAAAACTGAACCGATTTTCATGTTTGATATAATTTTCTTCATGGTTTGTCCTCTAGATTGATTCTGCATTTCAAATATATTCATTATTGAAAAAAACATTTTTTTTTTTTTTTCACTTTGCCTGACGCGGGTATACACGAGTATAATATTTCAAGTTTGAAGTTTCTTGCTTGAACAGCGGAACCGATTTGAATATCGAACAACATGCGTTACACATTTGGCAACCTTTCCCTGCAAGGGAATACCCATGCAAGAGATATAAAACAAGGACCTACCCGTGCACCAGCTGGGCGGCAGCCCCACGAGCACAATGTACTGCAGCAGTATGGAGATGGCGAAGAAGGCCTGGAATATGCCCCACAATTTGGCGCACTGCGAACGCTTCAGCAGCAAGAGGACGACCAGCCAGAGGGCATAGGCGACGGCAACGATGTCCTGGCGATAGGTTATGGTCGAGACGAGCGCAATTAGCGATATCTCGATGCCGAACTTGTAGAAGCCAAAGTTAAGCAAATACTTGGCCAGGCCAACCAGATCCTTCTCGGCATCGGCGCGCGTAATGCTCTGGAAGAGCAGCTTCGGCTGAGTGGCGGCATTCTCGCCAATCTTGACGCGCATCTGGAGCTGGCGCAGCGAGATGACCGCGTGCATGGTGACGATCACCATGTAGATGATGTAGGTGCGCAGCAGGCTCATCAGTCCGCCCTCCAGCTTATCCGCCTTGTTCAGACCCACCCACTCGGCGTTGTTGGCGGTGCGATTGTCGGACTGTGTGCGGGTGAGAAATCAAATTGCATTAAATTTCAGTCAGGATATTTATAATCTAAAGGCAAAACTCACGCAGGTGACGCTGTAGCGCGTGTGATCCAAATACTCGATCTGGTATATCATCTTGGACAGCACAATGATGGTCACGATGAAGCTAATCAGGCGACTGATGACCACCTGGACGGCCTTGCGCGACGTGGCGCCCAGCACACAGAAGCCCACGAAGACAATATGAAGAACGCAAACTTCGCTGACGCTGCAGACAAAGGCCGCTATGTAGACGGCCTTCATGATGTGCAGCTCCAGGAAGCGCCAGAAGACGGTCTTGAACCGCTTGAATATGTACTCCGACTTGTTCTTGATCTTGCGGAACGAGATGCGCACCAAATCACGCACCGATGTCTCGAAATCGGTGCTGGTGGGCACGCCCGCTGCCGCCTCGCCCGCGGGGCCAACGGAGCGACGCAAGGAACTGGCGCTGCCGCGACGCTTCATTGACGCCGGCTCCAGGGCGCTGGTCTCCGTGTGCTTCTGTTGGGCGGCGCCCTGAGCCGTGTCAGAGACTGCTGGCTGCTGCTGCAGCGAGGCAATGAACCGCTTGTGGAAATAGTGCACCTGGATGACGGTCAGGATGACAATGATGGTGGGCGAAACCAGGTGCAGGAACAGATCCTTAGTCTTGTACAGCTTCAGGCCGATGTCAGCTTGCCTGCAAGTGGGCGCAAGAAGAGGCTTCAGAATAGAATGGAACATGGGGCTTAGAGACAGCACTCACAGCGTTTTGGACACATTGAGATAGTCCTTCCAGTAGGTGTCGAACTTATCAAACTGATACGTATAGATCAATATCAGTATGGACATGGCGTAAAAGATCAGGAAGATCCAAAAGCCGTACATGATCTTGACCCATGCCTTGGACGACGATTGAAAGACGAGCAAGAAGAATAGGAACAGGGCCATATAGCAGATGCGAAAGCCAGTCATGTCCTCGCCCGTGATGGCGCACAAAAAGATGACCAACACCAGCAGCCAGATCCAGAGGCGCACCAATAGATTCTTGATCACATCGCCGGCTTTCTTTAGGAACTTTGACGTCTTCTTGCCGTCGTTGATGAGGTAGGTGGAGCCCGCCGAGCCCACGGTTATCTGCAGCGGCGCTATAATATCCGCCAGGGTGCTGTCTCGGCGTCGGTCGCGCTTCTCCTTGAAGAACTGGCGCGACGTCACCCAGAACATCAGCACAAAGGCTGTCTTCACTATCAGCGGCACACAGGGACGCATATGATTCTCAATGGGACGCTCGAAGCCAATCTGCTGCAGATTGATGCCCGCCGTCTTCAAAGAAACAAGTTCTCGGGAGTTAATAACGCAGTTATTCGAAATGCGGCAAATATTAGGGGAGGGAACTTACTGAGACCTTGGTCGGCAGCTCATCGTTGTTCAGGTCCATGCCATATATGTACTGGGCCACCAGCAGCAGCTCTGCATACAGCACTATAATCGGACTGGAGCGCATCATTGCCTTGCGCTGATTGGGTATCATCCACAGCACATTTGCCCACAGCAGCAGCACAAAGGTCAGCCAGCTGTGGTAGACTATAGACCAGGCCTGAAAACCAGATCAAAATATGTTTCAGTGGAGTCCTGCATTTATAGATATTCTTTTTGATTATATTTATTCCTTGAAGATTTTATATATATCATTATTATTGTTAAAATTTATATAATTTAAAGCCTATCTATAAAAGCCTTTAAAAATCTTTTTAAATATAGAAAAATGTATAAAGGAAAAATTTGTATTTTTTATTTTTTGTTTAATTTAATATTTTAATATTGATTAAAAAGCTTTTCATTATAAAAAAAATAAATTCCTTAGATTTAGCTGTATTATTATTATTCGGTTTTAACAAATATTTAAATGCGAAAACCTGAACATTTTTTTATTTCTATTGATCGATTTCCTTTTTTTACAATTTAACAAATTTAAAAAATTAAAAATGTTACTTTATTTTGTATTTATTTCTTTTTGGTTTTCTTTTAAAGATAGCAACTTGATTGTATTTAAAATTTTAATTTACACGTTTAATGTTTATAAAAAAAATGTGGAAAACTCACCATCATCAGAATGTTTGTGAATATATAGCTGTTCTGATAGATGAAGCCGCCCACGCTGACAAAGCCGTATGAGATTTGATCGAGAATGGAGGTGGTGCTGTTCTCGTGCTCGGACCGTCGCTCCAGCGAGTCCAGCTGGATGTCATTGCCCCGTGAACCACTTGGCGCCGTCGCAGCTGCACCACTGGACTCCAGGGCCTGTGGCGTGCGCGCCTTCCGAGTGCTCTGGCGCACCAGCTGGAGAAAGATCCGAGATTTGAATATCCCACAGCACCATCGAATACACATATAGTTAACATATACAGACAGAGAGAAGGGGCTGGGTCGGCTACGATGTTAATGCCAGGCTACGGGTGTTAATGTTCTAACCAAAACTAGGTGATTATTTTAGCTATATACAAACGACCCAAAGCACACACGCACACACACTTACGCAGTCACATCTGATATGTTGGGGTTAAATGTTGTTAGCGTTATATAACTATGAGTTAAAGTTACGATTGATATAACTGAAGGATTTGACAATTAGTACGATCGATGTTAGACAAATACAATTTACAATTTACAACAGAACAAATAGCTTTAAGATAGATATAGATAGAGTCATAGATAGAAAGCTAGGTATTTTTGTATGTAGATAGATATGGTTCTAGAGAGTTAGCTAATCTAGTGATCAACAATTAGTTAGTTTTTTTTTGGGTTTCTTAGTGGCGATAGTGGAGTTAGTTTACGTACAGGCGTCGTCTCAGTTGGTTCATTTAACGTTGCACGCTGTTCACGGCGTAAAGAAACCTAAAGCGGAAGAGGTAATAAAAGAGAGAGCGTAAACAAAAATAAACAAACAAAAAAAAAAAAACCATAAAAGAAGGGTAAAAGAAACAACCACAAAGCTGCTGAAAAATTAGAACAAAGACCCAGCAAAATTGGAGGGGAATAGTTAAGCAAACAGCTTAGCTAAAGTGGGATATATTAATTGTTAGTATTAAATAATGGCTTCGTTTTGGTCAATTATTCAAAGAAAAGTATTTTAAACATTTAAGCAAATATCAAATTAGTAGAATAACACGTTGTTTTAGACTAGTTCTTAGCAACTAAATTAAATAAAAATAAAAAATTCTATTTTTTTAGATTTTTCAGTTTTTGCAATTTGATGGAGTTTAACATTTGTTTAAATAGCAAATAGAATTTCACAAACAAAAATAAGTTCTCTGGTCTTTTAAGAATTCGAATAATAAATTAAAAATAATTGTAGTAGTTTATTAAAGCTTAATAAACTTGAAGCTCAATTAACTTAAGGCTGCACAAGAAGTATTTACAAAGTGTATTTTCAGAACAAATGTTGCACAACAAAAACAGGAAAAAACATTTCGAGTTTCTTGCAAGCAAAAGTTTTTGCGCAAACCCTGACAGGCCCTGCTGAATAGTTCGATTTTCCAAAGTTTCCAGTTAGTTCAAACAGTTATTACCAAGAAGAGGATTAGTTACACCCATGCAAAGCACACACGCACACACCCACTATTTGAATGCTGTCTGCTTCGCGCTGCTGCAGCTGATCAGAATTGATTGGGTTCTATTTGGAGCTTTTATCTATATACTATATATACACTATATATAGATTAAATACCCGCAGGCTGGGACTGCTGCATCCGCACACGCACAGTTAACGTTATCAACTCTTTTGCTTCGGCAACTTTACACACACTTCCGCCTACACACACACACACACACACGCACACCCACGCTTACACTCAAACGTTGTGTGCGACTCGATGTGGCAGCGCCGCCGCCGGCACCGGAGCTATCCTTGCGATTATTTCCGGAGCCGCCGCCGCCGTTGCCGTTGCCGCCGCCGTTGCCGCCGCTGCGTGATGTTTGTGACGTGAGCAGCGAAAGCTGACGGTTGATTTTGTTGTTGGTGTTGTTGCTGCCGCTGCCGCTGTTGCACTCAAGCTGCTGCCCAAAGGCGGTGGCAGGCTTCGGCTCCAACTGTGGCAGTTGCAAGTTGGCATGTGGCAAAGTGTTCATTTTTGTTGTGTTGTTGTTAGTGAGGAATCATTGTTATTGTTGTTGTTGTTATGTGATGGGTTTGTGTGTGGGTGCATAAAAGTTTCAAGTTTGATTGTTATGTTAGGTTATCAAATTGAGAAAGCATCAAAATTATCCAATGCATTGCGAGCAGCAGTGGAAGAGCGGGGAAAATCAGAGAGAGAGAGATGCCAATAGTTGTTCAATAACCAATGTTAGTTTTAGAAAACTAGAAAATTCAAAGGAAAAAAAAACTTCGGTGCACCGAAGATTTAATACCCTTGCAGACAATCAGCATAAGTGACTATTTCTAAATGTTGTCAAATTTATTTATACAACAAATTAATTTCAGACTGTTCTCCTAGAAGTTATATACGTGTTAATACGGCTTGCAAAAAGTATGGATCTATTATTATTATAAAGTCTTATATCATATTATATTATCTTAGAAAGTAATCATCGGGAAGTTTTATTAAGATATCTTGCAAAACCAAAAAAGAGTTTCTTATATAAAAAATCATTTTTGTAATAAAGTTTTTCTCAAATGTCACGAGCCTAGCAAATTTGGTAAGTAAATAGTTGGTTTAAGATATCTTAAAAAACAATACTTTTTGCATCCATAGACTTTGTTTTAGCCGTTGATTTGAATAACAGCTATATGATATACTGGTCCGATTTAGGCGATACCTAAAAATATCCATGTTAAGTTTTATTGGGATAGCTTTAAACTGAGAACTTTAGGAAACGGGCAGACGACTCGGCTGTAGATATTAATTAATGATATATATATAAGTCTATAAATGCACCCTCTGCAAGAATATGGAACACATGCGTCTCTCAAGGCAAACAACTTTCGCACACTTACCCGCGGCTTGATGAGATGCTTTGTAGTTAGCGCCAGCGCAAAGTAGGCGAAGAACAGGGCGAACGGATTCAGATAGGAGTCCAGGGAAAGGGTATTATTGTATAGTAGGACCCGTATATCCGGCGAGCAATAGGACTCAATGAGCGGCTCCAGACCAATCAAACTGTCGTGCCAGGCAAACGGAGGATGGATTAGCGGAGTGTTTCCAAGGTTGTTGGGCTTGTGGGCTTACCGGGCCGTCAGGCTGGTGTGATTGAGATGGGTCTGCATCCAGGGCGTCTGATATAGCACAATGCTCAGCGAATGCAGCACAAGGACGACCATCACGCAGCGCAGCAGCAACGCGAAGCCACTAAATGGGAAACAGAAACAAAGAAAGCGTACAACAAGGTGTGAAAAGGACGCAATTGATTTGATTGTAACGGAGAAGAGCGCCACGCACCGTTGCAGTGTCTGGCAGGTTGCCCAGTAGGTGCCCGCCAGCAGGAAAATGAGAAAATAAAAGCCACCCGGCACCGACGGACGCAGTACGGCCGCAAAGAACAATGTGGCCAGGCAGAAAAGTGGTGCTGCAAAAAAAGGAAACAGTTTACGAGTGCATAAGTAAACATGTGACAGCCAGTTCAGGATTATATCAGGGATTTGTGCTGTGATTTAAGTTTCTTGCTCACAGCCATTACATTATTTATGGATCCCAGATGCCCTAATGTAATATAAATTTAAAACTATTTTAAGAGAAATTGAAGAGATATTAAATAAAATTTAACTACTTCGATTTTGGGAGTTTTAAAATAAATCTCCGTTTCGCTCTTTATTCTGTCTTTCTCTAGCTTTCTTTAGAATCTATTATAGATTTATTATTATATATTTAAGCACAAAGACAGGCAAATTTCAAAAGATTTTAAATAAATATATATAGTAAATATTAATTAAATTTGGAAACTCAAAACAAGTAAAAACTTTGCAGTCAGGTGTAACCGACTGCGCAATACTCATTCGCCGTATAATAACAGCTTAAATCAGACGATTTTAATTATTATGTTTATTTAAGCTAGGGACTTGAAGCTTGGAATAAATACTCGCATATACCCGCATCAGATAGAGATAGATAAAATGTCAGTTAAAGATAAAAGTCAGATAAAATGTTAAGATCTTTGTCATTATCATTTCAGTTTTAAAACTAGATAGACTAAATTCTTGCAGACAAATTAGAATGAGAGGAGTAAGCTCTCGGATCCATAGTCGTACGTATATCTTTGTCAAAACTGAACAGATTTTCACGTTTTAAGGAATTTTAAATATACGCATGTTTGCAATTTTTTTTAAATTTTTTTGTTTAACGGGATAAGTACTAAGTGTGTGCCTCTGAGCAGTTCATTTCACTTTATGTTAAGTCTAAGCGGCGTCACTTTAACAGCCCAAGTTTAACATAGCTTTAACATTTTATCATTTAACGTAAAGCCACTTACATATCTTGATCAATCCCTCGAAGTGTATGTGCTGGCTAATCATGGAGACCCGCTTGCGCAGCTGCTGCTGCTGCTGCTGCAGCGGCGTCGTTGCAGTTGCCTGTTGCACATCGGCGCCGTTGGCATCGCTGGCGGCCGCCTGCTGATTGACCGCGTGCTCCGACTGAGATTCTGGCAGCTCGCCATTCTCCAGCTGCTCGGCGTTGATGGTTTGCGTGGCCAGGCGCTTGACGCTGAGAAAAGAGCCCAGCGAGGTGGTAAAGACCAAAACCTCCGGCGCCAGCCACTCAATGATGGCCATGGGTCTGGCAAACAAAAGCGAACACAAGAGTCATACACATGAGAGACTTAGTCGGGTGTCTATATAGTAGTTGGCTGGCTCTACTCACTTCAAGTTCACGAAACTTATGAAGCCGATGTGGCGCAGCAGGCGCTCGCTGAAGGAGCAATCGTAGATGGGCAGCGTGACGCTCACCGCCGCCACCTGAAGCGCAATGTGGCCCAACAGGACGAAGGCGCTCAAGAGCAGCAGGATGATGAAGAACGCGTTGACGGAGCCCTTGAAGTTGCGACGCGTCGCCAGGGGTATGAAGGGCGACATGAAGAACATCAAGAGGTACACAAACGAAATGCCCACTGGCCGCATCAGCGAAGCTGCAATAGAACCAAACCACAGCTCAGAATATAATGAGAACATAAAAAAAAGAATTTAGCCTATTTCACCCAAAAAATTCGTATAAAGATACGGGCTAAATAGAATAAGAGTAGATTAGTTCGAGACATAAAAAAGGCAGCTTAAAAGTAAAATATTAAAATATTATAATTTATAAATTAAAATAAGTTATGATTTGGAATTACTATACAAAAGAAAAGCTAATATAATCATAAAGTTAAAATGTAAAATTTGTCAAGGGTGAAAAACCATTCGTGTAAAGAGAGAAAATTCTTAACTTTTGAATGCGTGTTATTTGGAAACCGTGTAAAAATAAAATTTGGTATATTACGTACAAGTGTGATTTATTTAAATATTTGATAACATATCACGATTAAGGATTGTGTCAAATTTGATGAATTTGGCAGGAAATTTTATTTTCATGGAGTTCATTTATGACAAATTGTTCCTGGGAGCTATATGATATATTAATCCTATGTTGATTTGGTTTTCATTAATTGCAAAGATAATTAAAACTTCTCACATTAGAATTAAATTCATCCGTTTTTTCTATGTGACATACATACTTCTATCTATATTCCTATCCGAAATGAACAAACATTTGACATTTGATTAGACTGCCTTTTTAGTTGACATTAATCAAATGCCACTAGACCAAATAGGTGCGTTTATAAATGATCTTAATTAAGATTATGAAATAAGATTAATTGAAAGTAGCTTACCCAGCACCAGCACGGCCGGCACGACGACGCGCTGCAGCACGAGGCAGGCGTAGCTGAAGGCCATCTTGATGCGGTTGTGGATGCGGCGTGCCCAACGGGCGTTGGCGTTGCGCGACTCCTATTCACGTTGCGCCAGATCCTGTCCCCTTGGCCAATTCATTCATAAAACGGGCAGGCGCAACAGCAATTGCAATATATAACGGCCACCGCTGTGTGAGGACGCAGCGCAGCGCAGCTGGAAAGGCAAAGAAAGGGGTGAAAATAAATTAGAAATTATATTAGAGGCGAGCTGGGGCAGGTTATGCCCCGTTGCAGCACCACGGGGGCCAGCAACTGTCAGAACATGTCGCGTCTAATGGCAACTGGCAAGAGGAAGCGCTGAAAGTGCAGCCAGGCAAAAGACAGCTCCCTGTTGCTCAGCCCGGCTCGGCTGCCAGCCTGGCTGTCACGTTGGCCCATGCCCCCCTGTCCCATTTAAATCTTAAAGTAGTTGGCGAGCAACTTTTTAATCTTTTGGCTTATAAACATTAACTTGGTTTTAATTACAACTAAAGAACAGCAAACAAACTGTTTTGGCAGTCGAGAGTTGGGTGCGTCCGTAGCGATAAGCAGACACACCAACACACCAACACACACACACACACACACACATACAAAGACAGTAGTCAGTCGCACGCTATTCCAACTTGGGTTGGGTTAGTTTCAATTTTCCTTTTCCGCTTGGCAGTGTGGATGGCGGGGATTGGCCTCCACAAGGCGCCTCTATTAGTCGCTCAATTGTGCGCCATTTTATGGTGTACACGGCACAGGACATGGGACACGGGACATAGGACACAGGTCACATTTGCATGTGCTTGCGATAATGTCTGGCTAAATTGTAGACGTTGGCAAAGCCCAACAAATTGGAAGCTCATCAAGTAGAACCGTATATAGTATGTGTAGCTTTCAGCAAACAGGAAACGTTTCCATTCAATTCAACTGTAATTTCTGGGAACAATAAACATACAAAAGTGAGCACCAAATTTGTTTTTAATTCATTGCATTCAGAAAATAAAGCTGAAATTATGCATAAATTTAAAATGAAATATTTTCAATTTTGACTTTGTAGTTTAAAAGAAACTTTATTATAGTTTTGGGAACTATAAAAATTCAAATTCAGAGACAAAATATTCAACTTTTTTGTTTGAAATGTTTATTTATTTATTAATATTAATATAATCTCAATCAATTTTGCCGAGCACTGATTTAATACCTAAAAATATCTCAAAAATAGTTTTCATTTTAATTTAAAATAAAATGTCATTCCAAAAAAAGTACGACGAAAACAAAATTGTTTTTTTTTTAAATTATTTTTAAAAATATATCTGCAGCAATAAATAAAGTTTCGATACAAAAGACGAATCATGATCATATCGTCACTTCGTTTAAATATTGCATTGGTTTGTACCCAATGTAAATATACTATGTAGAAATTCCGTAATAGCATTAAAAGTTTTTCGAAAAAATATTAAATAAGGATTAATAGTAGCCGCTAATTTTGCACCAAACAGCGCAACAATAACAAAAACAATGACATAATTAAGCATGTGCGAAACTTAATAATTTTGCATTTTTCTCGCTGAAAAGAACAACAATGAGAACAAGAAGAACAAAACACAGAAAATGCCTCTCAACTACACGTTTCGGTGTGAGTGAGTGTGTGCGCGTGTATGTGTGTGTTCCGCTTTGCGTGCCAAATGACGACACCGACACCGATGCCGATGCCGATGGCAAACGCAGACGCCGACGCCGACGTCGACGCCTCCCATTCAAGCACATCAACATAATATGAGCTAATGAGAGAGCAAAAAAATTTGAGTGCACACAGACACACACACACAAAAGCAGTCAGACTGAACGCAGGGGAGGGTCGGGGAGAGAGAGAGACCGGCAAAGCTCAAGTGCTGCTGCCTCCGCCCGCGTTTTTAGACAAACAGACAGCGGCTAGACCGTTAAAAACGTAGTAGGCACATGAAAAAGTAGTTTCGTAGTAGATGGCTGTCAAAGCAGATGCCTAATGGCACAATAATGTGAATGAGGGTGGGGCACGGCTGCTGAATGCATAGTGCCAGTCATAAGTAAGTGTACTCACACAAATGGGAATTACACAACGATAAAGTTACTAAAGCACGCCGACCAGATGCTCTGGCCACAAAAGTACCATCAAACTAAGCATGGAGAAAAGTTTAGCAATAACAGTTTAAAAGGTAAATAAGAATTAAAGGGGAGCCTGTGACTGACTGGAAGTCGAATAAAGTTTGCTATACAAATAAATGACTTGTAAACATTTTAAATCATTTATCATTATTAAGAAATAAACAAAAATAAATAAAAAAAATCCGTAGTATTTCGAAGATTGAACATTCTTATAAAAACCATAAATAAATAGGGTAATTGATCTATCAAATCTATCAAACTCTAAACAATTTGAAAGGCAATTTAAATTTAAAATATGTACATATTGAAACCCTATTTATGGTTATTGATTTTGAAACAAAAAAGGTATCCCAATGGAGTGTTCTATATTTTTTTGATTTTTTACATTTCGCGTATAAAAGCTCAAAAATTTCAAGGTAAACAACTAATCGAAATTTTAGAATTGATTTTAAACGCAGAACATATGAAATATATATTTCATATTCCTCTCAAAACATCAAAGATATGCGATTTAAATATTTCTAGGCCTACATATGTTCAATATCAAAAATAAGCAAATATTTGTATTGGAACAATTGTTTTTCTTGAGTTTAACATTTGGTAGCAACATTAGATCATGTTTTTTTTTCAAATTTTTCCAAATTAA
Source organism: Drosophila sordidula (assembly GCA_035047465.1). NCBI lineage: Eukaryota > Metazoa > Arthropoda > Insecta > Diptera > Drosophilidae > Drosophila > Drosophila sordidula. Next base: position 903,872 of record JAWNPQ010000106.1, read on the forward strand.
CATCAAATTAGCTGAATGAGTGTGAAACAAGTTTATTGCATCATCGCAGCTAAATAATTCGCCGACCGTCTGACACTGTGAAGCATTATCAATGCATGAAAACAGGGGCCCAGTTGGCGCCCGTGAATGGGCGCGAATGGGGAGAACTCCGTCTGGTTAGGGGGCACGTGTTGCGCCCGCGTCACGAAGCAAACATTGACACAGACATTGACTGCGGGAGTTGTATTGTCGTTTGGTTTTGTAATCACAACAATGGCCCCATTGGCCCGCCCGCCCACTCGTACACCCCGGCGTATGGAATACGAAAAGCCAAACTGCTGCCAGACTTGATGCGTGCTATTTGCGACCAATTCATTTGCTGTGCACGCATCACATTGGCATATAAAACAAAACATATATACATAAATAAAGATATATAGATTGTATATATCGCATATTGTTTTGGCAGCCGGCAGATGTGGTCTATCAACAATTTGAGGTTAGCCAATGACTTTAGGCTTGTTGCTATTTCGATTTGAATTTCAATTATAATGTTTATTTGTATTGCGGTTTGCTGAAAAGTAAATATAAGTAGATTTGTACACGCTGTACACGCTAAAGGGGTATATTAAACTTGTACATAGATATGTAACATTGTAAAGTATAAAAAGTCTGCAGCTGCAACAAGAGACACAAATCTAGCTATAGATGTAATTTAAATACTCTATTAACACAAATTACTTTATAAAAGTATAAAAGTAAAACAAGAAACTCCGAGTATTTCTATAGCTTTACAGGGTATCTCAGACACATTCTCAACTGGCACACATGCTTCTTGTTTTTGTTGTTGCTGCCCCTGTCTCTTTGTCTTTCGTTTTCGTTTACTTGGCACACATTTTACATTGGACATTTCAGTGGCATCTTTGTCTTGTCTGAGCTTGCCTCCCACCGTAATGTTCATGTTATGTTTTGCGGCATGCAATAAATTGCAAGCGTATTATTATTGCACTTAAAAGCAACATTAACATTTGCTTAGTCAAATGCCAAACAGTTGCCGTTAGTCACTGTCGCGTTTACTTGTTATGCACAACCTCCAACTACTTGGGAAAGTGTCTGTCAAGTGTCTGTCTTAACGTCCCTTCGGGGTAATTAGCATTTGCTTTTCCATGAAAATGTGCAAATTATGTTGAGATTAAAACTTAGTTGCGAAATGAAACTTTAAAATTGCCAGTAAAGAATTAAACACTTTATTAAAGAATTTTTTATTTTATTATTAATTTTTTAAGCCCCATAAAGTTAAAACACTAATAAGCTGATTTTATTTTCCTTGATTTTTAATTATTTGCTTCCATTCAGCTTTCATTTCTTCTTTTTCATTTTTAAAATTTTCCTAAATGTCTTTCAAAATATCGTTTACCAACATAATACAGAAAGCTACTGTTAATAACATAATATGTTAAGAAGTTGTGAAAACTTTCATTAACATATTGTTAACTAACATTAACAGAAATGATTTGTAATGAAGTCAATGAAATGAAAGTAAGTAAAGTTAAAAATATTATATTTAAATTCTTTTTTTTAATTAATTAATTCTTTTCTCATTGTCATTTTACGTTTATAAATACCGTAGTTTGTCTTGGAAACGCATTTACATTATGGTTAGCTAATTATATATATGGTATACTAATTTATATCTCGCAGCTATATAATTATTCAGACCGTTTAGCAATCTCTCTCTCTCCCTCTCTACTTATATACTTCTAGCTTTCTAGCTCTAACCTGTTGACATGCACATTTATCTATTGAGTTACTTCCACTGGCTGGTTTCATGATAATGTCGGGCCATAATCCATAGGCCAAACGCCCGGTTGACACTCATTTGACAGTTGGCTGTCGTTGACACATACCTCAACTTTGTGGGCAGCTAAGGTCAAGAAAAACTGTTGCGTGTCCGTGCCATAAGAAATGTACAAAATAACAGTTCGGCTGACCAGCCCAATGATATATGGAGATGAATGTTTATGATAGATGAGTAAGTGCGTTGCCCGAGCAAATGGGATTTTCAGCTACAAATTCTTTTGGGGGCAAAATTCTAATGAAATTAGCCAAGGAATTTCACATAAAACTGACAGCATTTTATGACAGCCCGAAAAAAGGAAGAAAAAAACGAAATGTAATGAAATGAAAAAGAAAATGATATGCAATAGAATGATGTCAGGTGCGTAATGGCCAAACAACGCCTCCACGTTTCCATGACATTTGTGAGTTGACCAGCTATTAGGCGACATTAAATGACACCGCCGACATTTAACTGGGCGTAGTAATTGCGAAATTGTGAAGAGTTGCCAGTTAACATGCGTGTCCTTTTTAATAAATTAAAAACTGTGTGTACATATACAAACGGGGCACAAATACTCGGCCAAAACTGCGCTAAACACGTGCCAACAGCTGCGATAAACAAGCCATGAAAGTGGACTCGAAACTCGTCCGGGGCTTGTCCAAATGCATCAGCCAAATTGTTTGTCAATGGCGCTACGTGAACATCCTAATGGGCCGGGGCAACCGCCATAGCCAAAGCGCAACACATGTCGTATGTGTAATATCCGCCGACACCACCACCCCGTCCCCCTCGCTCACTCCCAGAATACACCACTAAACTGCAGGACAACTGCGCACCTCACGCCCAGCAGCCACAGCCACTACAAATTTATGTGCTTCAACTTAACATTCAAGCATTTACAGTGGGCTGAATTCAGAAGAAAACCAGTTAAATAAGTAAGAGTAATAACAGTAATAATAAATATATAAGTGTAATAACAGTTTAAAACAGTAATAAATGGCCCCAATTATTTTTGTTCTTTCAGCTTGATCTTTAGAGGAGGGTAGTGGGTCTGAAAAATTTTGTGACTTCAGCTCGAAAACTTTTGGAGATAGAACTCTTAAAATAAGACATATATAAATATTTAAACATTTTTTAAATATTTTATCCAACAGATAATAATCAACAGATATGATACTAACCCAATATACGCTTTTCACTTCATGAACGAGTATAAAAATTGGAATATTTATATCGCTTTTAAATACTCTATAAATATGTGGGAAAATAGTTGTACTTATTCACACATTGACGAGATTCGACTTAGCGAAATAAGTAGATCCCAGAAGTTTTTTGGTTAAAGTATATAAGTTGATATTTATTTGTAGTCTAAGTAACAAATATATTTAGTAATTTTAGTGACACTATTGAATATTAATATTGTTTCGTCGTTACGTCGTTGTTGCGAGCGTCGTTTCGCAGTCTTCTTGAATTCTTTTCTTTCCGACCTTACACCTCGGACCCTAGATCAGAACTCTCTTTATATCACCTCGTCTTGTGGCAGCAGCAACCGCCCAGCTGAGCTGTGGTGGGTAGGCTCAGCAAGGTTGCCAGACTCCATCCCACAAATATTTTATTTTATTATTAAATATTATTAATATGTATTATATGTATAGCTTGACAATAGTTATTGCGTTTATAAAAGCTAATGAATTTTAAGCTTTAAATGAAACTATAGCTATCTATACTTATACGATTTTCTCAGATAACATTTGAATTTGAGCAATAACAATTTGCAGACATGATAAAAAGACATTAAGGTGCATTTAAAGCTTACATTTTTATTTAAAAGTTTTTTGTCTCTTTATATTTTTAAATATATCACTAAGCCCATAAATGTGGTGTTTAAAATATATGAAATAAAGTCAAATTCGATTTGTGGAAACCAAAATTATTCGCCAATTGAAATCAAAGCTGAAATAGAAGTGTTTTTGTTTGTCAATGACTACTGTACCAGAGCATCATTCGCCTGCTGATTTGTACGCTTAGAAACATTCATCCACAATGAAAACAGTTGAACTTTTGTTGCATTTTTTGAATGCCTGCTCCACTGTGCCAACTGTGGGCGGTGGCCAAAAAGATAAATGTAGGCCAAGTGCAGCAAGCGATATGCATTTTGTATGTCTGGCCAGCTGCCTGTCAGCTTGACTGAAGCATAGAGCCAGCTTGCCAGGCCATTAGCTGTTTCTCTGCCCCCCCCCCCCTTCCACAACCCCTTTCTGCGGCTTTTGGGGCTTGGCTAGGGTGGGCATAACCACTTTAAAATTAATTTCCCAAGTGAAATTTACGTATAACCCACTTGCACGCTGCTATGACAATTAATGGCCCTCATACAAGATTTATTAAGCACATTTTCACCCAGTTTTATAGCGACTCTTGAATTGTTTGTGTAATTGAATTAACCCGATCAAAAATGTAGAGTTCCGATATCAAATTGGAGCATTTCGTGACTCTTTGAACTGTCGCTGACCTCTTCATACAACAAATATAATAACAATTTCTGTTTATAGTTTCATTTTCCTTGTTTTTTTTTAAGTGCGCTTCTCAGTTTTATTTAATCGCTATGAAAATTGCTTGCTCACTGAAGAATGTGATTACAATATTGCAAGAGTTCTGTTTTTTTAAGGAATTTCCTGAGTGTTGTTTTCATTGCGTGTTGTCAAGTTGTTTCGCTTGGTGGGCGACAAATGTTCTAAAGTCCACAGACTGGGCAACATTGCAATGTCCCATTTTGACAAGGGGTTAACCATGGCTGCGTACTGACATTGACAATCATTGCATGGCCAGCGTGACGTCACCAGCTCAAAGTAGATTAAAAAGCAAAACGCGTGACATGTCGCGGCCTCCCCCACACCTGCCCCTTTAATGGGGGTGCCTGCATCAATAAAGACGCAGTTAACGGGACTACACAATTGCAAAAAGTCGGGCACAAATTTAAGAGTGCTATAAATAGCCTGAGGGCGGACTCGAACTCGGACAATAATCCACAGATTACGAAGGCTTTTCAATCGCAATACCGAAAAAGTTAAATTGTACGAACACATGTTAGACCATAAAGTACCCTGTAACCACTTACCCTGTGATTTGTGGATGAATTATGACAATTTCATAAAAATCTGTTTACATAAGTCAAAAATGTTAAAAGAAGCTTTACATTTGCTGTAACCATTTCTGTTAATTTTAACGTAACGTTCACTAACAGCGTCACATTAACGTAGCATCAAAAGGACTTGTCGTTAAAATTTAACATATACCATATCTAAGTAAATATAGCAGACTTATAGCAGATCTATAAGTAAGTTATAGACTGATTTTTCTTTCAGACGGCTTTCAGCAGACTGTTACGCACTCTCACCTAAGCCCAATATACCCACAATATGCATAAAACAGGATATAGAAAAAAGCAAAGCGCGCTAGTCTATGACGTTGGTAATTAATGTGAAATTAATGGCAAGTAGACACGCGGATTGCTCAGATTGCCAGTTCCGTGGTGATGGTAACGTCTTCTAGATGGCGCCACCTGCAATATGGGGTGCTCTATTTTCATTTTATTTTTTCAGGGAGTCACTTTAAAGGGTGCACTGCAAGAACACTTTGTCAAGTGCATACAATTTCAGTTGCAAATATTATTACAAGTTGCCAACGCCCGGACAAAGTTCAAGTGGCCGCCAGACATGGAAATAAAGATGCTAATGAGAGTGAAAAGGGGGCGCGGACCAAAGGGGTAACAGACTCGAGGCGAATTCCAACTGAATGTTGGATAATAAATTCAAATTGGTTTTAGTTAAATACGCCCGGAGATGTTATTTGCGTAATGGGCTATGATAGCAAATGTAAGCTGGGCATTATAGAACTTAAGAATATTAATTATTCATAAGAAATTAATTGCGAAAGTCAAAAGTGCGAAATAAACTAAGAACTTCACAAAATAATTTAAGATTCCTTCTGAAGATGCAATTAAGTTGAAATTATAATAGACTTATATAAACGTTGTTACTTATATAAACCAGTTAAAAAGAGGACTTGAGAGTTTTTAAAATAATATATAAGAATGATTATTATAGGTAAAGGTTTCAAATCTTCTGTTTATAGAAAATTCTCTCGCACAGGACTTCTTAGCGAATAAATCAATGAACTGTTTTTGTTCTCCTTCTGTTTTTAGGTACTTGCAGCATTTTCTTGACTTTCTAATCATTTCAATTAAGTTGATTGAATTTCTGGCCGCATTCCCAAATAGATTATATGAAATAATAAATCTAAAACAAAGCAAGGCAAAATAATTTATATGCAAATATTTAGCGCACATTCTGCACACACTTATCTTGAATTAAATGAATATTTATATATCTGGGTGACTTGTCTATAAATATGTTTGTCAATGGTTGCGTGGCGTTAGAGCGTGGTAGAGAAAGTCAACGCGTCATTGGGCACTTGGACCGACTTCTCAGGCATATCGGGAGCATATATACTGATTATATAGCAAACAACATGCACCCCAAGTACACATAATCAAGAAATAAACTAAACATTTGCACAGAGCAAACGCATTGAGGCGGCACCAGCTATAAAATAAGAAAAACAAACTGGGAATTAAGAATACTCTCACGGTCCCCCAACAAGATTTACGCATGGGAAGCCAGCGCCGCCCCAGACATGTATATATAAATATATAATATCATATGCGACTAGTACAAACACAACAACAACAACAACAACACACACACATCAACATTAAGAAACTTTGACGATAGGCCGGCTACAAGATCTTAAAATAGTCGCAACAAATTAATTACTATATAAATAAAAAATGCCATGCGATAAATTCGCCACTTAATTAAAACAATTTAGCAACGTGGCTGCAATAAAAATAAAACAAAATCTTACAAATATACATATGTGTACTTTAATACATATACAGATAAAAGTCGACTATGTAATAGAACATTTTTAGAGAACGAGTTTTGTTGGCCGGCAAAAAATGACTCAAAAGCAAATAAAAAATGCTAAAAAGCCAGACTTGAACATTGTATACATATATAGATATATATATATACATATACATATGCTATGTACAATACATATGAACATTTCCGTAAGCGATGACGCAACTGGAACCAACGAAAAAATATGTTGAGGAATTCGTTTAGCTTTTAACCCCGCAGCATGTGTTGAATTATTTTGTTCAAATGTTCCTCTCTATGAAATGCCGAAACTGCCACAAAAGCAACCTTAACAGGTAAGAGGAATGGGAAAAAATTGGGCCAACAGCAGCTGCCGTCCAAAGGGATGCACTCGGCTAGCTACCTGGCCAAGAATGATGCGAGACACACCCCAAACGACAACGGGGACAGGTGAGGTCGAGGGCGCAGCTGTAGATAAGCTAGGAAATAGGTTGAGCTAATTCTTTTTAGGCGCGACTCACTTTCTGCGACATTGTGTCGCCCGTAATGGAACTAGTTCATGGTTACCTCAAGACGGAACTAGTTAAATGCTATTTGCAATGAGAACATTTGAGCCAAATCTATTTTCAAAAGTACAAAAATAGATAAATGAACATATTCAAGGAAAACTACTCCAAGAAAAAATATATATGTAGAATATAAAAAAAGAAAATATCAAATAGTTTATTAAACATATTCACAATTAATATACAATAATAATATTTTCTTTTAAATATTTTCTAGGTAACTTTGTCAAAATTTGTACTCCCCCCGCATGGGGCGTGGCATAAAAATCTTAACAGTTTGTCTGACGCGGGTATACGCGAGTATATATCCCAAGTTTCAAGTTTCCAGCTTCAATAACGATAGCTTCAATACAATATACTTTTTTCACTTTGTGAACGAGTATAATAAGAAACTAATTTAATTTTAATTGCCAGAAAAAACTTGATCTTTAAGACTGGAAAACATACAGTTGCCACAATTTACATAAAAAAGACTACTCAGGCAAACAAAAAATAGATTTTTGTTGATATATTAAGTCACATAGTCTCTTGCTTGTTGTACAAACATTAACTACCCAAAAACTAGTTCACTTCAATTCCAAGTTCGGGTCTAAAATGGAAAATATTTGTCAAGTGCTGCACAATAAAGGCGAATTCATTTTGAAATATTTTCCATTCGTTGTCCTCTGTAACAATCGAAAATCACATATGTTGCATTCGATGGAAAATGCTGCACTGATACACCGACATCTCCACAACCGTTAGGATGACCTGGAAGAACAACTACGTTTGGGATGCCGATGGTTAAACACCCTACAAGAATGCTTCCTGTGTTTCGACAACACTTAAAATAGTTCATATCAATAAAATTGTAAATTATAATAAAATTAATACATTTTATGTCATACTAAGTAGTCTATTTATAAAATCAAACAATTAGCTTTGATTGCTCTATTATAAAGTGGTGACATCTGCCCGATATTTATACTGTTTAGAAGAAAAGCAACAATTGTATATAAAGTTTTTATGCCCTCTAATTTTCTATGACAACTGTGTGTTGCACTAATATATTTTAACCGACAAATATGTGAACACAAGAAAAATATCTAACCAGTTTTAAATGCAATTCTTCTTTTTTGAACAATTTTTAAACATTACTATATAATGTTACATTTAATGATAAGTATTATTGAACTACAAGTCACAGCAGAGATTAAAGATGAAGTACAAAGTTGGTGGCATCGTAGATGTCCCTGTTGTGCGTAGGGTATGAAAATAGCAGCAGCAATAGCGACAACAATGGCAACAAACAAGCTGAAAAATAACTGCAGCTGTTGCAGTTTTATAAATGCGGTTTTCCGCCACGCCTTACCTTGCCGCAGCTGCCCAGGACCCATATCGAACTATCTATATACATCGTATATCGTATATAGTATATCAATAACGTGGTCCCTGCATGGGTTAGCCCCGTAATGTGTTGAGGGCGCATTTTTGGGCGCACGCCTCAATGGGCTGCCAACGGTTGGGGCTGGCTCCGCTTCGCCAATAAAAGCTTGCCAACTTTTTGGGGCAGCTGGTGGGGGATTGGGTGGGAGGCCGGCTGCAGCAGGATGGCGCATGGAGCGTGGTAAATGACTTTTAACGCCGACAGTGAAAACAGTTTGGGGCCAAACATGGGGGCCGGCTGGGCCAAACTAATTGTAACTACATTTCGTTTGTTTCGGCTGCAAGCCCAGTAACAAAAACGAAACGCAACTTTGATAAATGACACAAATTGTGAAGAGTCACCGAAGCGATAACGCTTTTTGAACTCATCTGGCAATACTAAGAAATAGATATGAGTGGTGGCTATTATCAAATAAATACAAAAGCGATAGCCCCAAATCAATATCTATAATAGAAATTAATTGAATAGACGCGACATTCAATCTAGAATAATAGCATATAATATGGGCAAAGGTAAATATCCGCTAACTGAAACACATTTTTGTTTAAAGTACATCGAAAACTCTTTTTAAGGCAGCTATCATTGGCCGATAAAAGTTTGTCACAATTAGAATAAAAAACAGCATTTAAACCGATTCTGAGGGGGTCAAATTTTTTGTCAAAAATCATGCAAAAATTGACATGTGAAGCTCTCGGATCTATAGCTCCCATATTTAAAACGCCCATAACACTGTCACTGTCGCATTTTTTTCACGGTTTTTTCTCTAGATTGATTCTGCATATCAAATATACTCATCATTGCAAATACAATATTTTGGATTTTTTTTAAATGGTTCTCTGCAATTCCGATTCCGATTGCATTATTGAATATATCTTATAATTTAGAGAATGTCCATTGAAAACCCTTGAGTAATAAAAATTGCTAAATTATTGCCATTTAATTTGAGTGTTTGCAAACTGACAAAGGGAATTATTTATGTTGTTAAGTATCTAACATGAACTAAGCGGCATCTGAGGAATCTGGCTATCAACATAATTCTTTTGAATACATTATTTATTAAAAGTAATTTGCCATTTAAGCATGAAGAATGTGTCTTTAGCGCTGGTTGATCTTGATTGAGGTTAAGAGGACTTGCAAACTACCAGTAAAAATGATCGTTATCGACCTCCCCGCCTGCATCCTTCACCTGGCAACGGGTTGCAGTTACAGCTTCAATTTCTGGACTTGGGTTCCAGCCCTCCGTGACATTTGTTCCATCGGCACTGGCAGTTTGCGGTTTGGTTGGCATCGACGTCGGCTTCCGGCGCAGCAGATTGTGGCCATTAACGGAACGGGCCAAGTTGGTGGCCGTGACGGTCGCCATCGAGCTGGCGTCGTTGTAGCGTGGCCGCTTCAGCTGCAGCTTGCTGGCCCAGCATTCGGTGGCACGGCGACGAGCACTGCCGCAGATATTATCGGCGCTTCTCGGCGGCGGGGTCGGCTGTTCGCGGCGCATGCCGGACTTGACCACGGTCATGGGTATGGTGACGCCAGCCACAGTGGCCGGATGTTTGTTTTGGCCGGGCTTAAGTGTGACACTATCTTTGCCCGGTTTTGACGCCTTGCCGGCAACCAGCTCCGCTTGCGGCTCCTTGACGACCGGCCGGGTCCGGAACTCGTGCACCAGCGGATACAGGCGCTGTATGGCCGATTCGACGGCATTGACACTGGCCGCTGTCACCGTAATGCTGCCGGTGGAGAAGATCTTCATGGTGGCCTTCGGATCGCACATTTTGTACGTGACGCCCGGATGCAGTTCCGGCTCGTAGCTGGCATTGCTGCGATGGCGCTCCGAGAAGTTGACGATCTTGATGGACCACGGCATGCTGCACGTGCCCAGCACATTGACGATCCGAAAGTTTTGAAAGTGCACCGGAAAGCCGAGCTTGCCCAGGCTGCGGGCGTAGCGACGGGCGGCGACCTTCGCCTGCGGCTCGGAGATGGCGCCCGTGCACGTTATCCGGCCGGATGACCAAATCGATGCCGTCGTATACGGACGCCGCAGTCGCATCGTCACCATCCCATTCTCCCGCCGATACTCCACATTGGCCCCATGCAGCGCAATCTCGCGCAGCTTCAGATGACAGCGCACGCTGAACGAACAGACGACATTGTTTATCACGATGTCCAGTTCCGATATCCCATCCGGATTGGCGCTCGGAGCGATCGCTTCAGCTGTTGTTGCTGCTACTGTCGCTGTTGCTGCTGCTGCTGCTGCTGCTGCCGCTATGACAACTGTTGCTTCCGTCGCCACGGTTGCTTCAGCTTCGCCCTCACTGATGATAACCATTGGACTTCTTTTATTCTATGAAAAAGATTTGTTGCAAATTCGTTTTGGTTTTCTGAGACGACTGACTTACAAATCTGTTCGGTTTTCTAGTGCCAAAAGGAGCCTACTTTTCTAATTCGAAGCAAGTGAGGGGCTCTAGTCAGAAACACCCGACTAGGGGATACCCTGAACTCAGTTGCGAGCTGTCGCCCAAACATTTCAACCTCGTTGCCATAACTTCTAAACTAGTATTTAAATCTATGTAGAAACCAAAGCGCAAGTCTTTAGTATTCAAATTAAGTTTTTTTCATATGTGTGGGGAAGTTTTTCCACGTCTGCTTTACGAGAACATATTGAACCAAGTTTGATGGCGCTAGCTCTAGAAAAACCAAGTCTTAAAATCAACTTTTATCGATATTAATGAAACGGTGCCAAATATCGACAAAAAATGATAAAATTGTACTGCGTATGGAATTACAGAATCCATAGTCGAAAAGTTTTTATCTCTAGCTTATGTAGTTTCCGAGAGCGCTGAATATCAAGAATATGTGTATATATTTGATAGGACCTGAGATGATTCCTTCTGCCTGCCTATTTTTAGATATATATATATATTTGTATGTATACTAATTTTATACTATTCAAAAAAATCTTTTTCATGATTAGATAGTTTATAAATAAAAATAATATTGCATCACATTTAATGAAAACACTAAGAAAACTTTTACGAAGTTATTTGTTTCACTTTCAAATTCCATTTCTCTTGAAAATATTTGCTTTCCAGCTATGGCACAAAGTATCACAAGTAAAACAAAAAATTCACATATATGTATGTATGTATATAACCTGGTCAAAGTCTTGTACATAAAGCGGGCTAACGGGGACTTAAATAAATGCGTCATTTCTAAAATTCCAATAGAAAAACGCAATATGCAAAAATGCAAAAGCTTCATAAACTGAATCATCTACCGGCGCACAAAAGCAAATATTTGGTTTATTTCAGGTTTTTGCTTTCCTGGAAGCAAAAACTTTGGCAATCTACTATAAATGCTTTAAGAAAAGATAATAACTTAATGATAGTTGCAATTTATGTCTATATGAATGGTATATCCATTAAAGCCCGTTTTTCTTGATCCAAGAACACTTGCAAGTGTCTCTGGTCCCACCAACGAAAACCAATAAAAAGAAAGAGTGCTCTGGTGCACGACTAGCAGATACCCTGCACTCGGCCGCGCAACAAACATGCGTAATTTCTCATACAGGGTCGTCGTAAATATCCTCTATAGTTTTTAATAATAACACTCTTGACGCGTGCAAAGATAAAGGGAAGAAGCTATCCAAATATACGAGAACTTACATATTTAAAAAGAAAAAGAGAGAATTTAATTTCTACACCGAACAATATACCCTACCGCTGCCCGTTTTCGATGAGTAGAGGTTATAAAAACCACAGCACCTGACCGTGGGCTCGTTGTCAGCTGCAGCCCAAAAGGGGGCCGCTTTTGCCACCAAGTGCAGCTCAAGTCGCCGCTGATAAGCGTGTCTGTCCCCCAGAGTGACAGTGGGCGGCCAAAGGGGTTGGGGGGTGGGAGGGGGAGTGCAATGCAAACAAATGAAAGTTAGTCGACTAAACGTGATTATTTAAGCGTTAATAAGACGCGTTCTGAATTAGCGCAGTTGATAAACGGCGCAATGCGAAAATGTGTTAATGAAATTATAAATAGAGCAACAGCTGCATACACAATTTGAATGAAAGGGAAAGTGAGAAAGCAGGGAATAAATAAAAGAGAGAGCAAACAGAGAGCAGACTGCTACGAGCGAGGGCCGATTAATTATAATTATCTATAAACAAGTCGCATCTGTTGTTTTTATTTTTTATTTTCCATTTTGTTTTGTGCTGCATCCTTAAACGTTGTTTTCGGTCAGCGCTAGCAGGGATTATTCCTATTTATGGAAACCCTATTTATTTTAACACAAAACTAAAATTCAATGATTTCTTTGGACTTTATCATGGGGTTTTAAAAATGTCCTTTCTCTTTCTGTCATTCTTCCTTTCTCTTTTCACTGTCTAAATTCCTATCTACCTCTTTCTCTTTTTTACTCAAGCAATCTCCTTCTCACTTTTCCTCTACCTCTTCTCCTTTCTCTATTTTTCTCAATTTTCAATCTCTCGCGCTCTCTCTTCGCCCCCTCATCGCTCTCTGTCTGTAAATTGTATTTGATTAGAATACGCGCAGTTCAATTTCCAATCTACGATCCGTTTTCGAATCACATTTTTCAATGATCTCACATTTCTTGAAGTCAAAAGGTTCATGCAACAAATGTCTATAAAAAAAAGATGACTCAATGTGAACAGATTTCCATGGCATTCCATTGCAAATGAACAAATAAAACGTATATAACTCTAAACAACAAAAACTAAAATTATTATTCTAATCTTTATTAAAATCTTGGAAACAATATATAGCCAATGTTCGCTTTAGGTGCCGATAAAAATTACCAAAAAAAACAATAAAAATAAAGAACAACAAAAAATGTTAAACAAAGCGGCAAACGAGAACGCAGGAAGGAAGGCAGGAAGGAGAGCGGAATGGGAAATAGTGGAATGCCGCATATGAATAGAAAATCAAAAGTTTGCTTTGTTGACTGCTGCTGCTCTTTGTTGTTGTTTGCCGTGCTCGTTGTTGTCTGTTTGCTTTTCGCACTTCGATTGTTGTTGTTGCTGCTACTAGCTTAAATTTGTTTAGCTACAAAAACGCACAAAAAGCACACACACACACACACACACACACACGAACGCACGCACGCCAAGGGCAGCTGCAGGCGTGCGTTGCATTTAGCGGGTCGCGGCTATAAATTTATTGCATGATAGAAAAGGAATCGATGCACACAAAGAACAACAACAGTATAAATTCTTAAAAACTGCCAACCTGATCGAAATTCTAAAAAAACAGTTACGTGTTGCTGGCCAATTAGCATAGCCACGGGCCTAAATAGCTAAATATAATCACACAAAAACACACACGCACACACACACACGTGTTTATACACTTGAGCATAAATCTATGCCTTTGATTCGGATACTAGTTGCTAGGTAAATTTATAATCTTACCGCATTTGCATAAGCAGCGCCCAGCGCGCCGATACGGCAAGAACAACAACACAGCACTGAACAAAACACAACAATAAAATTTGTTAGCAATAACAAATCGCTTTATGCACTTTCACTTTGATTTTTTTGCTCGCAAATATTTATTGAGAACACTTTATTCCGGCGCCATTTGCATTCAATTATTTTACACACAAACTTTTTTTTTGTGTTGGGCTATTATTAAGAATTTCTTTCGATGCGTTTTGATTTCGATTTTTTTTAATAACAACGCCCCCGCGTAAACACGTCCGTTCGCTTTGCCAGTTCAACGCGTAATAACAGCTGTAAACAAAGTGGCCACTGTAAATGAAATGCACGACTGTTAAAGACCAGTGCTGCTCATTTAGCGGTTAAACTAGCTGGTTAACAAAGCTCCTAAATAAATGCCAACAGGTGTTTGTTATAAATGTTTAAATTATTTTTATATAATTAAGTGAGACTTTGTTGTTATTATATAACTGGTAATTGGACAAATAATGAGAACAACTGTTGCGTATTATTGACAGCTGGCAGCCCTGTGCACTGTTAATTAACAGTGGCGCTCTCTCGCGCAACCTATCGTAACGCGTTAGAGATGGTTAGTTAGTTAGAAAAATTCTTAGTTAAACATGTCCGAATTACAGGTAAATGCGCGGAATTGAACATAAATGAACAAATAATATGTATAATAAATGTTAGGAGTTCAACCAAGCCGCCGAAGATGTAAAGAACCTGAACAGCACGCCGGCCGACAGCGATCTGTTGGAACTCTACGGCCTCTATAAGCAGGCCAATGTGGGCGATTGCAATACAGGTGGGGGTGAGGTCAAATCTACTTAACCTTATTTAATTTTTCGTTCTTTGTTTTTTGGGGGTAATACGCACAGATAAGCCCGGTTTCCTGGACTTTAAGGGCAAGTCGAAGTGGGAGGCCTGGAACAAGCTGAAGGGCATGAGCAATGCCGACGCCCAAAACGCGTACGTAGCCAAAGTGAAATCTCTGATTGCGGCCGTGGGTCTAAAGTCCTAAGCTGCTTGTTGGAATCTGGATTTGGAATAGCTCCGTGGGGACATGCATTTTCGTGACATTTAGTACGCACAAAGTTTGTCGGCACAAAATACACACACACGCAAGCCAATCAACAGTTTCACATTTATTTAGTCAAAAGCGGGAATGGATATATAAATATATGTATATATATATATATACATTTATACTATGGGCATATTTAGCTGTCCGACTGGGGCGTGGTGGCACTGTTGCTCGATTGCCGCTGCCTTTCGTACACCTCGCGCTGCAGCTCCCGCAGATTCAGCTCGAGCGTTTCGACCACATCGAAGTTCAGGTCCTGGCGCGCCTGCTTTATGTAGCCCTTAATTATGTTGATTTGCTCAATCAGCGGATCGTCCACGCTGGACATGGTCGTGGACGCCTGCGGCGCTGACCAGTTATTCAGCGATTGCAAATCAGACTGGAAGCAATTTCAATGAAAAAGAATATATATTTTTTTAGTAAGTTTTCAATGACTGTACGCCACTGTATCTATCTGTGCTACCCGGCTTTACCCGGCAGTTTCTAAAATTGAAAAATTAAATATTTTATGTAGAGCTTTAAAATTTAGCTTAAATCTGACCGCAGCAAATTTAAAATATAACTCAAGTTAATCTTGGTTTGGCAAAGATCTGCCAAAAATGTTTAAAACACATTTTACAATGAGTTTTATCAAATATCTTTGAAAATGTCTTTAAAGCATATTTGAAAATACAACAAAAATGATCTGCTTTGATTCGAACGCCTGGTTGCCACATAAATAAAGGTTATGGTGTATATATTCTAAATTTAAAAGGAAATTTGTATCATTTTATTATTCCTCCTTGTTTTTAGAGACAAATTCTTCGAACAAATTAAATTAAATCGAACGACATTCAAACAGAAAATTTGTGTAACTGGCAAGTTAAAAGATTGAGGTGTCAAATTCGAATCGAAAAACGGAACACTAAGCGTTTTCCACTTGTTTTTCACACTGCCAAGTGAAATCTCTCAAAATCTCAGCTTAATGTAAAGTAACAAAAGTCCTAGCTCAAATGGTTTGGCTCAGTCCGTCAATCAATCAATCAGTCAGTCAGTTCGGACAATCAATTCGGTATGCATATATACAAATTTCAACTTACGCCCTGGGCAAAGCTGCGATTTTCCAGGCCAGCCCCGGCTTGGGCGGCCGCGCCGTAGCGCTCGTAGGCCTCCATGGCCTGGCGCTGCTCCGTGAGGATGCGCTGTTCGGTCTCCATGCGTTTACGCTCCTGAATCTGGCGTATGGTAGCCTCGTTCGGCAGCGGCGGCAGCGAGAGCATGCGCTCCTTTATCGCCTGCACGCAGCTCAGTCGTATGGCCTTCTTGAGCGCCTCATCGCGGCTGCCCGGCTCCGAGTGTATGGTCATGATCCGCTTGCTGCGCAGGTCGATCTTCTCCGCCACTTGGCCGATCTTGCCGCGCAAGGCGCTCGCATCGGCAATCGTAAATATGGACTCGCCATCGAACAGGCTGTTGACAATCTTCAGGTACATGTCCAGATCGGGTGTGACCTGCTTCTGCAGCTGCCTGATCTCCTCGTACACCTGGGCGAGCAGCGGGCGGCAGGTGCGGCTCTCGTGCATGTCCTGGCGCGTGTCCAGCAGCCACAGGCAATGCTGGCAAAGTCGAATGGCGCGATCCTCATGGTGCTGCATCTGCTGCAATGGCTCGCCACGGGTCGTCGATAAGCTGGCCAATTGCACTGGAATGAGTTAGAATATGCATTAGCATAAGTATTAGATGCGAGCAAGAGCTGGGCTTACATGCGTTCTCTAGCTGCAGGAAGCGGGAGCAGTCGTGGCACATGATGCCACCACAGAGCCGGCAATGATGCTGCCGGCGGGCAATGTGAAAGCTCTTGGCGCAGTTGGGGCACAGCTTGACCGAGCTGCCGTCCAACCAAGGCACTGTGTGCTGCTCGTGCTGCTTGCGCTGCACTGCATCCGTGGGCAAATCCTTCAGCAGGCGATGCAGCCGTATGATCAGCTTGTTCGTCTCGCTGGCATAGCGCTCCAGGCGAGGATTTCGCACCTCTTGAAAGTAATCAAAGTGGGAGCGCTCCGCGCCCATGGCCTGCTTACTACCCATACTGTTGTGGACATTGATGGGGCCCACTTTGGCTCCACTGGGCGCAGGCGCTGCGCTGGCCGCTGGCGTGGCTGTTGCCGACGCAACTCGACTGCGATCATCGTCAAAGTTGTTCAGTATCTTCTTTTTGGCTTTGGTAAATATGTCCTTAAACACGGACTTCAGGGCATCCTCCTCCTCGGCGTGCTTGCGTGCAAAGTGCTCGGTGAGGAAGTCAATGGACTTCAAGTCGGCCCGGCAAATGGGACAGAGAAAGCCCTCCAGTATCTCATCGCTGCCGGCGCTCGCCTCCTCCTCGGCGCTGTCAAAAGGATTACTGGACATGTGTCATGGATTTTTTGGCAATAAGCGATAAGCGACAGATTTTTGATTTCTTCGTTTAGGGGGTGTATTTGTTGCTACCGTCGCCGAACTGGGAGCTGGCCATGAATATGTGGCTTGTGCCAAATTGACTTCAAGCTGCTTTTGGACACCGCAAACTTTATAATTTTAATAGAATTTTAAATAAAACTCCCACCGAGCCACCCATTCAGACAAGATATGAAGTAATTGCCATTCACATGTGAACGTACTGTTTAATTTAACAGCGCTGCGCTGAACTACCGGCTGCGTACGCTGTTAAAATTCAAAATAAAAATACAAGCAAAATAGATGCACTTAACAAATATCATATAATAAATATAACAATAATAAACGAACATCTTGAATAAAATTCTTGAAAAAAAAAAAATAAAACATACTTTGTCATTTGTTTCGTATTATTTATCTGTTTTATTTTATATTCACAACATAAAAAACCTAACAAATGCAACTTAAGCATATTCCTCATCGCTCCATTGATCTTCATCTTCGGGTGTTCGAGATTTACGGTCCAATTCGCGCGCAAATAGCTCCTTGAATGCCTCATATTCGGGCAGCGTGACGTGACATATCTTTGTGACAAAGGACTTCTCGGATGTATCCGTTATCTGATAAAGCCTATTGTTTGTGGTTGGCTCATTGGGATCCGCTTTGAGGGCACGCGGCTTAAACAGGCCCAGCCGCAGTAAGAACGTGTGACGGCAGCGCAGCTCCTCGAAGGGGAGCGAGAGCGATGCGGACTTCACTATTTCGGGCACCTCGATGCGCATTATATCGGACATATAGTTGAGCTTCTCCTCAATTGTTTTTTCCGACTGCGCCACCAAATCCGGACTGTTCATCAGCAATTTCCACACGTTCTTGTTGGTTGAGACGCGGCTCTTCAGATAGGCGCTTAGGGAGAGCAGCTGATGGGCATCGCTGACGTCCAGCAGTTCCGGGTACTTGGTCAGCAGCAGATGCAACAGGTGCTCTCCGAATTGGCAGGCACGCCAAAGCTCCAGGTTTGCAATTATGCGCTCCGGCGTGCGTTTCAGCACGGCTGGATTGCCCGTAACAATGCGCAGAAAACTGATCGTCTCCAGGCCATGATTCTGAAAGGTCGCGTGGGCACGCTGCCATATCTCCGGCGTGTAGATGGACAGCGCGGGCGCCAGCTTGACGGCCTCCTCAATGTGCAGCGGCTCCAGTTGCATCACTTTCGGCGCCGTCGCCTTTGCCGCCAAATGACGCACCGCAGAACATTTCAACTGCAGAAAAAGGGTTTTCCATCAGTTGATTGAGATTTTTAAGAACTTAGCTCATACTTGTTCTCGTTTGAGCACACTTTGTGCATTGAACAATAATTTCTTCCACATTCTTTACAAGTTGCCGCAATTCTTTGCAAACCAAAACAATCAACAGCTGTTCGCTGTTAACAGTTAACACTTGATTGAGAGATGTAAAGGTTGCGCAAAACAAAATACTTAAGAGAGTGTGACGTCACATATCCGTTTGTGTCTTGTTTATATTGTATTGCAATTGTGTTAGAATTTGAGCTTTAAATTTTTTGGATAATACTGGGGCAAAAACATCATTTAAACTAAAAAAGTTGAGTTTTTATGATATTGTGGTCCGATCAGTCCAAATATGATATGTGCTGCGCGCACCATACGGATCTTTGCCACGTTTCGTTAAGAGCACTCACCTACATTAGTCGTTATACCACTTTAAGCTCACAAAAAATGCTAATATTCTGACGTGGCAATAAGAGACAATCTAAGAGCTCATAAATCTCAGCATAACCCGTGGCTCTCTCAATCGAGACCATAACACTGTTAAGTCAGCAGCAGCCCTGTTACACACTTTGTGCAGAATGTTAACGATTGCACATGCTGATACACTTCAGCCCTGGCGCCGCAATCGGCTGCGCGTCGTAAACAGTTGATTATTTTGTATAAAGCATGACAAAAAGTAAAAAACAATTACGCGAGCAACACGCCGCCAGAGAAGCCGCCAAAGCGAACAGCGAGCGACTGGAGACGTGCAACGATGCGTACACGAGCGGCGCCTTCAGTTACCTGCGTTTTCTCGTTCACCTGCTGGCCGCGGCTCAGTTCTTCTACGGCATTTACTTTTATCTCTTCAAGTTGCACTGGCCGAAGGGGCTGCACGAGGAGGAGGAGCTTAAAACGCGCTGGGGCGGAAAATTCAAGTATCTGACATTTCTCGATGTCATCCTGCAGGCCATTTACCACAGCGTCGCCCTGCTAAACGATCTATTTGGCAACAACGCCGTGACTTTGGCTCCAAAGTCCTGCTTGCGTCAGCTGCGAGATTATCTATTTGCCACATTTGCATTTCCAATTGCGCATAATGTGTGTCTTTCCTTCTGGGTCATTTATCTATGGGATCGCGAACTCATCTTTCCCGCCGCACTCGACGCTATCTTTCCCAGGCAAGTGTTCCGATTGTTTATTTTCTCAATTTTACCTCAAGACAGATTACTGATAAGCTTCTCTAAAGATTGTGCAAAATATGACCCCACTATTTACAAAAATCTATATTTTCTGACTGAACTTTTTTAAATGTTTGATTTACTTTATCATTCTTCAAACTGAATTCTTGCAGCTGGCTGAATCATGTGGTGCATACGAATGTGGCGCTGTTGGGCATCATGGATCTGTTTACGTGCTTCCGCCGCTATCCCAGCCGCTTGGCCGGCGTCACAGGAAATGTGGCATTTATGCTGCTGTACATAATTTGGGTGCATATCGTGCGGTATTTTAGCGGCCAGTGGGTTTATCCATTGCTCGAGATTCTGCCGCTGCCATTGCGTTATTTGATGCTCGCCGGAATGGTGGGCTTGAGCTTAATCTGCTATCTTCTGGGCGAGATGGTTAATAATATTGTGTGGGCGCCTGAGTTTAAGCTGCTGGAGCAGAGAAAAATCAAACAGGGCTAAAACAAGCAGTTTACAAATTATTTACTCGTTTAATACCAAGAGATTTGTTTATTGTGTTCGTTTGTACAATACACTCCACTGTATGTATCTTAAGTATTTAATTTAAGTAAAACATAATTAAAACTCACGACCTTGGAACAAGTTAAATATCGAACGGTTGTTATTTGATTAGCAAAATTCAAATATCGCGCAATTTGCGAAAATATAAGCGATTATCGTTTATAAGTTATCGATTGCTAACCTGTGTGAGTGCAGTGAAGCTGCATTGATGTGCAGTAAAAACAGTTAGTTTATTGTGCTATTTAAAGTTGAAAATAAAATTAAGGCCTCAGCTTGGCTTAAGTCAATTATAAAAACATGCTAATTAAAAATATCAAATGCACACATGCAACAATCGCATCTGTACGCAAATGCGGATTTCTATTGAATTGATAATCAAAACACTGTGACAACTCTGGCGACGGCAAGGCGAATGAAAATTGGCTAAACAGCAAGCCGATTGAACACAATGGAATTGTGTTAACGTTAACGCACATGTAAGTCAAAACAAAAACGTTTCGAATAGTTATGTGAATGCTGTGCTCAAAATCGGTCAAATATTGTGGGAATAGTTTTTCAAACAGGCTTTGTTTGTTGGTTTAGGTGAGTGTGTGTTTGGCGTACAAGTGCGAGCGAGATGGCACATCTTGCAATTGTGTTGGTATATTTGCCAGAGCTGCCAACTTGATGGCTGCGTTTGCACTGACAGCAGCGCTCAGCTGTTTTTCGGCTACATGTGTCTCAACAATGTTGAACAACACGCTTTTGCAAGCACTGCGCCAGTGGCGCAGTTACAAATGCACTGTGCACGATCGTTCGACGATTCACGAAGCGAAAAGAGTAGATTGGTTTTGTGCAATGTCCGTTTGTTTGAACGCAAACTCGAGACTTGAATACCTCTTCTAAATTTCGGCCTCGCCCACAAATATCAGCAATGGCTATTTTCCAAAATAACAATTATAATTAATTCAGCTGTTATTACACTGCAAGAGTATTGCGCTGTCGGCTACACCCGACTGCAACGTGTTAGCTTGTACTTTATGTTTGCCACGCCCACCAATTACAAAACTGGACTTTTATCCAAAATAAAAATGATAAGCAAGACGAATTTCGACTGTCGGTTACACCCGACTGCAACACTCTTACTTGAGTTTTATGTCTGCCACGTCCACAAATTACAAAACAGGACTTTTTTCCAAAATACAAATAATCAATAGCATATTCGACTATTAAAGAGTATTCCGCTGTCGGCTACACCCGACTGCAACGTGCCTACTTGTACCTCATGATGGCCCTCCTCTTGCAGACAATGCCACTCGCCTCGCCAAGCTAACTCTGATTACCCTCATCAACATTGGCCGCCAGCAGCTTCCACCTTGCATTGCCATCGCCACGCGCTCTCGAATTGCATCATCCTCACTGCCAGGCAACGAGTGCAGCAACATGCCCATGAGTGATGTGGCGCCAGCACTGATCTATACGGAGCACGGCAACGGTGCAACGAAGCACGCCAAGGCGTCAGCAACAGCAACAAGTGCGGCAGGAGCAGCTGCCAGCAACATGACCAACTCGTCCAAGGCAGATCTGATTGGCGGCGGCGCCGCGGGGGCCGCTGCCCATCTGGGCAGCATGCTGGCGCCGGCGACGAGCGTCTCGCTGGCCAGCATGCAGGGCCAGAAGTGGCAGCAGGTCTTCGACCTGGACAAGATGATCAAACAGTTGCGTGCCGCCGAAAAGACCCATTTACGCGGAGGTGCCGGCCGGGGTGGCGGCGGAGGCGCCGACGCCAAGCAGGCGCCGCATGTGGTCCAGGTGCAGCGCCTGAATGCCGCGGACATGGCCTACTACGACATGGTGCCCAAGATGGCGCAACGCGACATCGTTGTGTGCAATGCCTGCAATGGCAGCTACACCAAGGCCGGTTTCCACAATCACATTGCGCTCCAGCATCCCAGCATCTGGGACGCCGTGCCCAACAAGCTGAACAGCAGCGCGGAGGCGGCGCGCTCGATGGGATCGGGCGCCGCGGAGAATAGTCAGGATGGTGTGCGGGAGCCGGCCGAGCTGTTGGGCTCGCCCACGGACACGCTGTCGGCCACCATGTCCAGCTGCTCGAACGGCTCCAGCAGCTCGATAGCGACAGCGACGGCCAACAGCAGCAGCACCAACAACAACACGCACATCTCCAGCAGCTCCGCCTCGTCGTCGTCGTCGTCGCGCCATAAAAGCAGCAGCAAGAGTAGCAGTTCCTCAAAGACCAGCAGCAGCACGGGTCGCTCGCGCTCCAAGTCATCCAAGAATCGCCACCATTCGGAAGTCCATCACAAGGTTGGCTCCAAGAAGAGCAGTGCCATAGCAGCAGCAGCAGCAGCAGCAGCCGCCGCCGCCGCCGCCGCCGCAGCAGCAGCAGCAGCAGCAGCGGCTCCAGCGACAGCAGCCGTTGCGGCTGCACCCGCTCCAGCCGCTGTCAAGGATGAGGCGCTGGCAACCGGCCAGCCGGCCATAACGGTGTTCTCCTCCTCGTCCAACTCGTCGTGCTCGCTGCCGCCGACGCCAAC
Source organism: Drosophila sordidula (assembly GCA_035047465.1). Taxonomy (NCBI): domain Eukaryota; kingdom Metazoa; phylum Arthropoda; class Insecta; order Diptera; family Drosophilidae; genus Drosophila; species Drosophila sordidula. The sequence goes on from JAWNPQ010000106.1 coordinate 927,122, forward strand.
GCTCGCGGCTGGCAGCGGCAACGAGCTGGGCATCAACTACTCCCCCGCGCCCGCCCAACTATCCAACATGCTGGACGAGCCGCAGCCAAGTAAAAAGAAGGTATGCCTTCCCTGTTCGCCCTTGCAGTGGGTATTTCGACTTTGTCGCCCATCTGGCGATATTCACAGCTCCAAAATGTATCTATATGTATTTTTGACTAGCGTCAACGTCCGTCTGTTTTTAGCCAAACTAGTCGTAGCTAAACCGAACCTTATCGACATCGCACTATATTAAATTGGGTTCTTTAAAACTACCATACTACCTTAACAAAAACTTATTAAATGCAGACTTAGCATATATAAATCTTTTTGTTCAGTACCCTGACTAAACATAAAAGTGCCCTACATTTGTTATATAAAGAAATCTTTTTGAATCTATTTTTTAGTACAAGGATGGTCGTCGTTTACTATATAGCTCTCATAGGAATAATCCGTACATACATACATTGTCACATGCCTGCAAGGGTATTTAAACTTCGGCAACCCGAAGGTAATTGCATTCCTCATTTTAGTTTTATTTGAAACTACAAGAAATATATTCCGAATTTCGCCGCTATTTGGCCAACAGTGGACAAATAGCTCGTTGTATATTCTAGCCAGGCTTCGCCTCGACCTAACCATTTGGGCTACACACGAAGTCCATCTTTAAAAATATATATAAATTTAAATTTCATGTATATGTGCACTAAAAGTAATTAAAAACAATTCAAAATATCAAATATATCATATCGATATTTTCGACAAAACATTTGTAATCCAATGCTCTCTTTTGCAGCAGAAGGGACAGGCTCTTGAATCCGCGTCGCATCACCGCAGCAAGGCCGGCAAGGAGAAGCAACTGACGCCGCTCTACGAGCAGCAGCAGCTAAGTGAGTTGGATCAGGCGGTGTCCTCCATAACTGGCCATGTCGAGTTGGAGCAACAGCAGCAGCAGCAGCGCCAGCATCAGGTCGATCTGTCGGCCGTCACCGAGGAGCCGTTGCCCATGCATAATACATCCGATGACAATTCCATATCGCTGACACTGGACGACATGCTCGACAGCAAGTTCATCAACGAGATTCTGAACACCGCCGAGTCGGATATACCCTTCGACGAGAGCGCCCTCGACACCTCACAGTCACAGACACAGCCGGCGCAGCAGCTGCAGCAGCAGCTCTCCACGGAGCCGGGCACAAAGCGTATGCGTTACGATGACGCCACCATTAATGCGGATGCCACCGACTACGCAACGGCGCTCTATCAGCAGCAGCAGCAGCAGCAGCAGCAGGTGTACAGCGAGGAGCAGCAGCACGGCGGCGAACAGACCCAGCTGACGGCCATCGATGCGATGCAGCTGCAGCAGCTCATCTATCAGCAGCAGCAGATGCTCGAGCAGGCAGACCAGCAGCAGAGGCAGCAGCAGCAGCAACAGCAATTGAAGCAGGAGCTCAGCGAGGAGGCAACGGCGCAATTCAGCGTTTACAATGTGCCCTCGCTGACGGATGATGCCGATGCGGAGGTGGCAGCCACGGGCGCCGACGAGCACATGATGCTGCCAAGTATTATCTATGAGATTACGGACAACAATCAGGTGTCTGTCCTGGATCAGCAGAGTCAGCAGCAGGTCATAGCCGAGTTCCTCACCCAGGCGGGCTACGACAACGTCGATGTTAACGTCCTGCAGGCGCCGACGGCGGGCGGCGACACCAACGGTGGCATGGGCGTGGCCAATTATTTCCACGATGAACTCTGCGACTTTGATTTTACGAAACTGGAGACTGTTTGCGCGGAAGCCAACCACACAAAGACTGTCAAGCTGGAAAACCAGCCACAACAACAACAACAACAACAACCACTACAACAAGCCAGCACCACATACAGCAGCTATGAGAACGCCTGCCAAGCACAGCCACATCGCCAACTGGCCAATGCCAAATACCACGAGGACTCGACCTACTTCAACATGACGCTCTATGCGGGCCCGCCCCGGCCGCTGGCCATGAACACCTTCGGCCTGGTCAAGCTGCCCAACGGCATGGGCGCCACGCTCCGCAAGAATCTGCTCACGACCCGCAAGGCGAACAACAGCCTGCTCTCGCTGAACGGCAGCAGCGGCGTTGTGGGCACCTTGGCGCGTCCGCCGCCGCCGCTGCCGACGGTTAACTGCAACGGGAGTGCGGGACAGTTGCTGCTGCCGCGCAATGCCGCCCAGGGCAAGACGATATATGCGCAAAGGTGCAGCATTATAGCCCAGGAGCGGCTCAGGTGCAACAAGCGCACGCTGCCGATTCGCCTGAACAGCAACAACGTCAGCATGACTGTCAAGCGGCTGAACGAGCTGCTCTCGGGCAAGGAGAAAACGGGGAGGGCAGAACACAGCGAATCCGGCGAGCAACAACTGCAGCAGCAGCAGCAGCAGCAGCAGCAACAGCAGCAGCAGCAACAGCAGCCGCAGCCGCAGCAGGAGGAGAACAAGCGGATGCACAGTTTCTATGAGAAGCGACGCAAGTTGCTGGCAGCGCGACATCAGCGACAATTGCCCAACGGCAGCAACAGCAGCAGCATCAGCAACAGGCCATTTATTCGCCAGCGTCCAATGCATTTACCGCTGCAGCTGCATGCTGTCGGCGGCGGCATCAATGCCATTGGCAGTCCGAGTCCGCAGCAGCAGCTGCTCAAGAAGCAACTGTTGCGCACCCTGTCCGACAGCAGCAATATACAGGGTATCGCTGGCGGGGGTGGGGGCGGGGGCTTGGCTGTGGGCATGGCCGGTGGGAATGGCAGCAACAATCCGTGGAAGAGCAACAGCTCCACGCCGGGCAGCAACTCGGCGGGCAGCGATCTAATGCGTGTATTTGTCTGAACGTACACGCATATACATTATACAAATATGCTAAATGCTAAATGCAAAACAAATGATTATGGTTAATAATTATGATTACCGATTATGATTACGTATACGTAGCACTATGTTAAATATTTTAAAATTTTTAAATCAATTTTTTTCATTTTTTTTAAGTGATAATTAGTTCGGCTAATTGATTGTATTTAGTTTTCCGTTAGTCTATGCACTAAGTTTAATTTAATTTGATGTTAAGCTAAACAGCATTATGTTGATAACTCCCCCTAATTTATACACTGTAAACTTTTAAACATAATTATATATGAATATATATATATGTATACAAATGCATGCATACGTTTAAAATGTGCATTTTTGAAAAACATTTGCGTAAACCTTTAGTTTTTTACAGATTGAAGCAGCTGGAACCACTGGTTCTTTTGCGTTCTGTGTCAACGGCTGGGAAGTATTTGTTTTATTTTGTGTTGGGATTCGTTAATATAAAGTTATATAATTATGTGGATTCGTTTTGGGCAGTTATACGAAAACCATTAATTTAGGTGGTTCATTTCGCATTCAATGACATTCGCTCTGCAGTGAGAACACCCCATCGCATATTTACTATCGTAATCGATATCGGCGATGTTTTCCTATCGCTATTGTAAAGGCCAACGAATGTGCCGGCGTTTTTGTTGTATTTGGTACGTGTTGTGTTTCTGTGCAATTTAATGTATTTGTTTAAGGCAGCTGCCTAGAAATCGCAAGTCTTAAGCGAATTCCAGTCACTTAACCCAGAATTTCATCAATTTCATATACAATCACTTCTGTATCTGTGTGTGTATCTAGGTGCTGCTATAGATTATAGATTTTAGTCTAAGCTGATTTATAATGCGAGCAAACTATGCGCAAATCCTTTGCTGCATCCTGCTCGGCTGTCCATATGCACTGTGCACCTTATCGCCCGACAGCAAAACCAAGACCAAGCACAGGGAGTCCAAGTTCTTGCGCGGACCGCAGGACAATGACGTCTTTAGTCTTGGCCTGGTGTCGGCGGAACCAGTGCCCAAGGACATTCTAGTGCATCATGAAGCCTACTACAAGGACACGGTGCTGCGACGTTTCAATGGCACAACGCTCGGCTACGTCACGCCGGTGAGTCTGCACACAACAGCCAATTGGCAGGAGCTTAACCAAAAGTCGCTCCCATTTCAGTGGAACTCGCATGGCTACGATGTGGCCAAGATGTTTGCCAAGAAGTTCGACATCATAGCGCCGGTGTGGCTACAAATTGTTAAGCAGGGCGATGACTACGCTGTGGCGGGCACCCACGACGTCGACGCCGGCTGGCTAAACGATGTGCGGCGCAAGGCGAAGGTGCAGCACCAGCAACAGCTGCGTACAGTGAAAGGTGCCACAAGAAGTCACTTAATCCACGACAATGTTATCTATATTAATTGCATTTCCCATTTTAGTTTTTCCACGCATTATATTTGATCACTTCACCGATCGGGATGTCAAACTGCTGCTTAGCGATGCCAAGGAGCGCACAAAGCTCAACGAAATACTGATCCGGACGTGCAAGAAGCACGGATTCGATGGATTTATTTTGGAAATTTGGTCACAATTGGCTGGCCGAATTGATGATAAGATTCTGTACACATTGGTGCTACAAATGGGTGCGTCAGCTCATCTACAAAATGTGAAATTCAATTAAATCATTGTTCGCTTTGCAGCCAAGGAGCTGCAGAAGCAGCAACTGCGTCTTATATTGGTAATACCGCCGGTGCGCAAGGACATGCCCGACTTGTTTGGTGAAAAGCACATGGACAAATTATACAAGCATATCCACGCCTTCTCGCTCATGACCTACGACTATTCGAGCGTACAGCGTCCTGGCGCCAATGCACCGCTTTATTGGGTGCGCAGCGCTGTGGAGCACATTGCTCCAGTTGGGTGCCACGACATGGAGGCGAAGCGAGCCAAAATACTGATGGGCCTGAATATGTATGGCAATGACTATACGCCTGATGGCGGCGGACCGATTACATTCGGCCAGTACTTGGAGCTGGTGAGGCATGTAAAGAAACAGTTGACCTATGATGAGCGTGATGTGGAAAATTTCTTTGAGATCAGGTAAGTGGCACTATATATAGCAAGTACTTCAATTAGTTGATTATGGCATTTCCGTAGAACTGAAACTGGTCGTCATATTGTATTTTATCCAACGCTGTACTCTATCAATGAGCGCATTAAGCTAGCTCAGCAGCTGGGCGTTGGGATATCCATTTGGGAGCTGGGCCAAGGCTTGAATTACTTTTATGATCTCTTTTAAATGGACGCATTCCAAGCAAATGTCAAATGGAGTTCGAATTTAGTGACAGTGACGCTAAATAAAATATGCAAATATTTTTAATTTGTTTGCGTTTAAAATGTTAAACGGGGCAAAGTTGAATTTGCTGTTATTGCTTCAAGGCGCCAAAACAATGAGCTATCGATTTATCGATAAACGTTTTAAAGGTCAATGATAGTTTGAACTTTCGCTTTCATATAATATGCAATTAATATGCAGTGATATGCTATTAATATATAAAAATTAAAATAAAAATATGCAGCAAACTTAATTCATAAAACCAATAAGTAAATAATTGCTAAATTTAATTGCTTATTGGCGCTCGCAACAAAAGTGCCGCGCAAATTAGCATGAATGAGGTGCAGCCCTGGCTCGCATTTCGCGATTCTTGGCCAGCCCTACGTTTTGCAGTTGCGTTTTTTGCATATTTTATTTCTGCCGGCAGTTAATAATTGTTATTTAATAACAATATGCGGTGGATTTACGCTTGCTTTGTGATTGTACTGTGCGCGTTAATCTTCTGCGAGTACGTTGCCGATTTTGTGGTGCTGCAAAAGTGCAAATGGCCCGAAATCCGACGCAAGAAGTATGTCGATGATCCATTGCGCGCGATGGTTATAGCCGATCCCCATTTACTTGGTCCACATCGTGGACATTGGCTGGACAAGCTCTACCGCGAATGGCACATGACACGCTCCTTCCAGGCGGCCTCCAGGCTCCTGCAGCCGGACGTTGTCTTCGTTCTGGGCGATCTGTTCGATGAGGGCGACATGGTCAGCGATAAGCAGTTCCAGGAGTACGTGTGGCGCTATCTGCAGATGTTTAATCTGCCCGCGGGCATACCGCTAATCAGCGTGGTCGGCAATCATGACGTCGGCTTCCACTACAAGTGAGTGCCAACACCGGGTCAACTGGGTTCAATGTTATATTCTGGCCTTTATGCGTTTGCAGAATGCATCCGTTCTTTATGACGCGCTTTGAGAACTATCTGAACTACTCCAAGGTGCATTTGTATACCATAAAGCAAATACACTTTGTGGTGATCAACTCGATGGCCATGGAGGCGGACGGCTGCCTGTTCTGCACAGAGGCCGAGTCCGCGCTAAAGAATATATCGAGGACGCTGCACTGCATGCAGCATCCGCACGTGGCGGAATGCGCACGCACCCGTCGTCATCCGTATAGTCAGCCGATTATAATGCAGCATTTTCCCACGTATCGCATATCGGACAAGGTGTGCCGGGAGCACGATGCCCCGCACATTGAGGCTTTCCGAGAGCGCTACCACGTGCTCTCCAAGGATGCCACCGATATGCTGGGCGAGCTGCTGCAACCTCGACTGGCTTTTGCCGGACATTCGCATTATTTCTGTCACAACATCAATCGCTTGGGCATCGACGAGTACACGGTGGCCTCGTTCAGCTGGCGCAACAACGTGAATCCCAGTTTTATGCTGGTAAGCAATGTGTAAGGCTTCATGGTAGTTTCAACCGTTAACTCTTTGTTTTTGCTGCTCTTTAGGCCACAATTACGCCGGATGATTATGCGGTGTTCAAGTGCAAAATGTTGCCGCAGCAGTTTGTCTTCAATAGCTATGTGAGCGCCGGCTTTGCGTGCTTTGTGCTGATTGCCTTCCAGGTGAAAAAGTATGTGAGCAGCCGAAGGCAGCCGACGGGGGAGAAGAAGCAGCACTAACTGTAAATATTCATAATAGCAGCGGCTAAAGCAGGCTCGGCGGCTGTAGTACTAAGTATTCTCATTTTGTGATTCATGGCCAAATTAGGGGCTTAATTTAATTAATTTAGGTAGCATAATGCTAGAATATCTGCTTTTGCTCACAAATCGTTCTAACAAATTTCATATCAATGGCAACTACAACAACTATAGTTTTTGTATATATAAATGAACAGATTTATATATACGTATATTTATTAAATTTTTATCACAGACATAATGCTTGCCAAGTCACAAGGAATACACTCATTGAATATGAGACACAGTCTGCCTGACTATTTAAATGAAAACAAACAAAAATGCCAAAGAAATACGATTTAACTGGAATTAAAGAATAAAGAAACCGATTCAATAAAGCTACACACATATATAAATAATAATAATAATACAACAAACAACTTGTGTATGCAGATTCATAAATTCCTGTACCGTGTTAAATGTGCGTCTGCAAAATCGAACTGCAATTTGTACCTCAACTACTAAACTAAAATTAATTGTCTAAGCCTAATTAACTTATAGAATGTAGGTGCTGCGACGCCAATTACCGCATTGTTTAGGAATTCATTTAGCTAAAGATTTAGGCATGTTTCTCTATACGGCTGCATTTGAATTTATGTGCGGTTCAGAAGGTTCGTTTGCGCCAGCGCGTGTTGCTGTTGTTGTTGTCGCCGTCCGGCAAAGCATTCTTTTGGCAGGAATCTATGTAGCACTGGCGATATCAGCTCCGCATCGAGCGTTTTAATATCCGTGGGCTTCGTCAGCAGCGAAACAATCGAGCCCACCACAATGACCGTGGCAACGCCAATGGGATTGATCCAGTGATAGGATAAACGATACAGTGGAAACACCTGCTCCTCGTCGACCCAAACGTGTTCGGGCCGCGTCACATTTGCCGCACAGTGCTCCACGGAGACGTTGAGCTTCTGTGTGTTGAGCTCGCCGGCTGCGATGGTGAACTGTGTGCCAAAGGATATCCAACCGGCCAGCAGGGCGCTGGCAATGCCTCCAACAGCTGTGCCTATGTTGTTCGCCCAGGGCACCAGCATGCCCAGCGTGAAGAGACCGAACGTGGTGCCCGCGGCAATGGCCGTCATGGAGGTGCATATGCTCAGTATCCCGCTCAGCTGCTCCAGCACAAAGACCAGCGAGAGCGCCAGCACGCCCAGCACGATAATGCTGCTCTTCACCAGCACAGTGGAGGCGCGCTCACTGGGCTGCATCTTGAAGCAGCCGCGCACAATGTCCTCCAGGATGACCAGCGACGTCGAGTTGAGCACCACAGAGAGGGAGCTCAGGGCGGCGCCAAAGATGCCAGCTATAAACAGGCCCGCCATGCCGTGAATATGCCCCACGCTCTGCACCACATACAGCGGCAGCAGCTGGTCATCGTGCGTGATGAGGCCCGCAGTTAGCGGGTCGCAGTCCTGGTACTTCTCGAAGATCAGCAGGCCCACGTAGCAGCAGACGGAGACGAAGGCGGCGACGCCAATTGTGAATATGGCCATCGAGGCGCGCGCCTGCTTCAGCGACGGCAGCGACATATAGCGCTGGACCATCGTCTGGTTGACGGCGTTGAAAGACGTCCAGTACGAGAAGCCGCCAATGAGGACGCTCCAAACCGTGTGGCGCACATAAGGCGACGGATTCGTGTTGCTGAATATGAGGCGACCGCCCTGAGCAGCATCGTCGAAGAGCTTGTCCAGCCCCTGGGCATAGTAGGTGCCCAGCGCGGCCACAGCCAGCACCGAGAGGAACATGACCAGCGTCTGCCAGGCGTCCGTGTGCACCACGGCCTTAATGCCGCCGACAAAGGTGTAGAACACGCACACGATCACAATAACCGAGGAGATCGCATGCAAGTTGATGCCAGTAACTGGGGAGGAAGAGGAAGACGCATGTATTTGCCGGACGTAAATAGACCCCAAATATTCTCACCTTGATTTAAAGCAATGGCGGGCACATATACGACAAATGGCAGGAAAAGTATCTAAAAGTTGTTTAATAATAAAAAGGAATTCGACAAAAATGTATCCCTGAGATAGACTCACCTCGTCCAAGATGAACATAAACGACGCTATACTGCGTATTACGGAATGGAAGCGCATTTCCAGATACTGAAAATGTAACAAATATTATAAGTTTTCACATTTTTGTATATATCTATCTGATGACAGTCATGATTTGCTAAACATTTAATACCGGGAATTATCTAGCTGCCTATCAAATTATAGAAATATTTACACAAACAACAAATTCGGGGTGCCGAATATTAAATACTCTATACATAGTATATGACACTTCAAATATTTTTCTATACTAAAATACAGATTAAGTTTTAACTAATTATTTCTATTCCATTTATAAGATATAGGAGCTTTAAAAAAGTTGTTCTTAAAAAATCTCCGTCTTAGAGTAATTCCTTTTGAAGGATATATTATAGTGATCTCATTTAATGCGTTACTTATTTCATGACAAATTTAAAATACCCTTTGAAAGACTAAATATAAAATAACTACTAAGTACATATCTTCATCAGACTTCACATATATGGTGTAAAGCGGATTCGAAATCAAAAAAGAACCCTTCAAGGCAAATAACATACAATAAACCACTTTCAAAGTGCTCATTCATTCGGATTAGGATGAATATCCATATAGTATAACACGCAAACTTCATTCAGTTCCATTGTCATTTTTTTGCAATAAAAAACAAAACCGAGAAAGTAATTACTATGCCGGACTCCGGCACAACAACTGTCAAGTGCGGCATGGAACTACGAATCTAATTTGCGATTAATCATTGCGAACCTCTCATGTGTGAGCACCAAGTGGGCCGAACAAAGTCCAAATATTGAACGGCACTTGGTGAGGTCTTTGCTTAATTAAAATGTTTGCTACAATTGGCGCCTGGGTTTCAGATTGGCCAACATCAGCTTTCAGGCCAATGACAAATCGAACAAAGTGAAAAATGAAACGAGTAAGAACAATGTTGCAGTCGGGTGTAACCGACACCGCCATACTCGTTAACAACCAAGTATTTTTTGTAGACAAAAATAAAAGCGTTTCAACACAGGGCCTATAGGAAAACTAACACTTACACTATCCAACACGAATTTGTTCGGAAATCACTGATGTTGGAAAATTATGATTTGGCATATATTTTTAACGCAGAATCAATCAAGAGAACACATCATGACAATCATGACAAAATGTTTGAACTGAGTGAGCTTTATAGATTTTCGCGAATTTCCACGCCCCAGTTAAGTCTTAATACCAAACATTTATATTCCTTCAAAAGCGGCGAATACATTGTGTTCAAACGAAAAGACGAACGCACATTTATAAACCCAATATACTCTTTTCAGTTTGTGAACAAGTAGAAGAATTGTCGTGAAAAGTGCAGCAGTTAAAATTGCCCCATGGATGAATCTAAATTTTAAATTTTATTGTGAAAATTAGCTTGTTAACTCTCATGTTGAATGACATATCCTGTAATCTGTTTTGTTCAACCAAAATTATAAACCAGAAACGGAAAGCAAATTAATAAATCGGGTAACCTTGCAAAATCTTGTTAGCCAGTAATTGAAGATCATAATAAAGAAGAATAATTACGGCTTGCTTTAAAAATACTACGGAATATAAAACTAACCTTACTTTTCGTAATACAGTTTCATTTTTATATGTAATCGAAGCCCGTTTCTAATTTATCTAGATATATCAAAAAAAAAACCTTGTTAATTTTTGAGCTCTAAAAAGTTTAATTTTTTTTATATTGACGAATTATATTTACCAATATATTTATATAATCTACAACTGAATGAATCGACCCCGCAACGAATTTACCCCAGTCAGAACCATTGAATACGTGGTATAATTAATTGAATGCCATACAAGAGTCGGGTTTCCTCTCTTATCAGCTGCGCTGTGATTCTTTTTAACAACTTTTTTTATACACCCGTATAGGGCAGTCATTAGGTTTATTATTCCTCTAAAGATATATACTTACTTCATAGGAGGACCCGACTTTTAGTGTCGTAAATACCGGTATGTAGATATAGGAGACAGCAAAGCCTTGCAGTATGATGGCTATGGCTATAAACCAGTATTGTGTGCCATAATTATATATCTCTGAGGTGGTGCCCAGTATTGTAACGCCCGATACATAGCTATAGATAAATGAGAGCAGATAAGTTGCACATAAGTATATACTTATATATATATATATATATATACGTATATCTCACCTCGCTATCAGACTCATGGCAACTGGAAAAACTTTCAATTGCCGCGATCCCAACAAATATTCACTCATCTTTTCCGAACCAAAGTCATGTTTACGGGCCGTCGCAGTTGTTGGCAAAGTGGGTTCCACTTCCTCTATAGACTTCTTTGTTTTTCTAAACCAAAAACCCCGATTCAATCGAAATACCCAGTTCGGATAAATAACACTCACTTTAAGCAGCCAAAATAAATGCCCGTTCCCGTGGATAGTACAATCATGCCCATAAACACAATATAGTCAATGGTGCCGAACCTGTAAGTATCCGTCTGTAATAAAAAACATTTATTATATAAGGTATTATTAAACGTCAGCGAGTTTTATTTGGACAAGCGTATCAGCTAATATTTATCTATCATTTATCTTTAGCTGCGACAAATGACTGAAATAAATCAAAATCTTTCCGGCACTTTTACCATGAAGTATAGTTTAGAAAACAAAAAACAAAAAATGGATAAATTTCGAAATTTATATTGCTCGGCTAGCAGATATACTATTTAAAGTACCCAAGAATAAAAATCATTCCTATATGAATTAATTTTAATTATATTTATGCTTCGATCGTTAAGCAATCTTTTCATATAAAGAGTGTATAGTTTATATAGTTTCTACTGATTAGGAATATCAATATTCTTTATGACCACTTTAAATGAGTAAAATGACAATGCAAAGGAAAAACGCTAGGAAACTATTTTCTTATTCTGCTGTAATCAAAAAAACTTCTTAAATTAATATTTAAAACAAATTTAAATAAATTGGTATTCTGCACTCAGATGTGGAACAAGTAAAATAAAATCATGTGTGAGTGCCCTAGTGCTCGAGTGGGATGTCCACGACTAGGAGATACCCTGAACCTAGCTGCGCGCTGTCGTTACATATATTTCAAGCACCTAGCATTTTTTTATAGATACACAAAGTCACACACACACACACAATTACGCTCGGCACCCACTATGCAAGATAAGCTCTTAAAAAACTTCTAAATTAATCGTACGTATTATATTTATGACATTTTCAGAAATCGAAATGTAATATAAATGATATGCAGAAAGAAACCGGGTCAGAAAACCGACTCTTATCGATAATAAGAAAATAGAGTGGGTTATTAAGAATTTGATAGTAAACTTGATCTGCGTATGATCTACAAGAACCCAAAAAACCAAAGTCTCTAGCGCTAATGGTCTTTCAGATCGGACGAACGGTTCTTGATGCTGTGCAAGAATATATATATGTATATATAGTTCATGAGGTCGGAGATGCCCTATTCTGCCTGTTAGCCCCTTTTACGCATTGGCGTATACAAAATAAATCAAATGCAATCTTTATTTTACAGTATTAGCGTACACTGTTATACTAAGAAGCAGCTGATTAAAAATCTGTTTTTATTAACTATGTCCACAAATGTGAAGCTAAAATAAAACTTTATGTAAGCCGGGTAATGCTCGTTAATCCGCTGGCAAACTTATGCTACTTATCACGAGAACGATTTAACGCCTTTTGATAGGCCGTAGGTGTTGGGGGCATACGGGACTTTAACCCTTTGCGCAATGAGCAGCCGAAAGATTATCGCACTTGAACTTTGAAACTGACGCTCTCGCGATTAAAATTTTGGATATTCTGTCGGGTTGTCCGGCTAATGGGTCATGCTTACCGCTTCCATGTTGAGGTTTTTCTACGGTTACCGGCTGCCAAAGACTTGAAAAGCGAAAGCAAAACAAAACAGCGCCGCTAACAACAACAAAACTGAGCGTCAATTACGAAAAACAAAACACAGAGCGAAACACAAAAAGTTGAAATCAGTGCAGTGGAATGAATTTAGTTTATAAAAAATATATAAATATTTATATACATATGTCCACTTGATATTATTAACTTAATTTGGCACTTTGGAAATTGTTACCGCATTCAAAATCGCAGCGGAAAAAAAAAGCGAAAGCAAGTATTTTAATATCGAAAATGACAACACAGAAAGAAAAAAAAAACAAAATAGAAAGTTGTTCGCGTTGTTGGCCGCAAGTTCTGTGCAGCTGCTGGGCGATTCTTTCAAAAGCTAAATGTTAACAAAAAACGTCGAGACACGCGTCAACCACGCCGACGTTGATTCCAATTCCCCGACAGAAGCAAAGAAACACCCAACCGTTAACAACGTACGCACGTTGCTCAATCCCAAATTGCACTGAGGCGGCCTCTGAGCGCGTGCGTTGGGTTTGGGGGCGCACATTGCTCAAAAGCTCACTCTACCCGCCATTGAGTATGTAAATGGTGTGTGAGAGCGGTGAAAGAGAGCACGCAACGGTTGGAATTTGCGTGAAAGCTTCGTTCGTTCTTCAACAGCCACCTCGAAAGAGAGTGGGTGAGAGAGAGAAAGAGCGAGAGCGAGTGTGGCTGTTAGGTTGATCGACATTTAAAAATAATGATGCACTTTGATAACAGTGCACTCTTATGGAGATTGTAAAGCGGACTTTAAAATCAAAAATTAAATTTGTAAGTGGAACTGAGTACTTATGCATGTGTGAATTTATTTATATACATAAGTGTGCGTGTAATATTTGCTATTAACATAACTATTTTTTTTTTTTTCAATTAAAGTTTTTCTAGCTACACTTTCACATCCATAATTTTGTCAAAACTTTGAAAAATGTTTTAAAGCCATTTCTATGAAGAAAATTTACAAACTGGGTGTGTGTGGGTGGGTGTTCCTTCAAGTGGAATATATTTTCTTTAATCTACAAATCTTGGTTCTATAATCGAGTTGAAAAGTGGTTTACACTAAGAGAAAAATAGTTTTCTACAACGAAAAAATTAATTTCTACAATCAGTAACAAATGTAAATGCTTCAAATATATTTTTAATTATTTCACACAGCATTTTAACTATATGAATACTAACTTTCCAATTTGTTTTTACAAACTTATTCACGGCTTTTTATATATGTATACATATATAGTTCACAACCACATTGTTTTATTATGATTTGCTTTTAAATTTTATTTATTTGACCTAACAGTGCAAAGGGGGTTGAAATGTATCTAACGACAGCTCGCAACTGGGTCAGAATATCTGCCAGTCGGGCACTCCCGACTAGAGCAGTATTTTTTTTGATTACGGAAAAATAAGAAACTGGGAAACTTCCCAGGGTTTTTCCATTGATCTGTATACCCTTCACTCTTTAAAAGTGGCCATAAAGAGTATTTATATTCTTAATCAACTATAAGAATTAGATTTCCTTCCATTCATTTATATTTCACTTTTTTAATAGCCTTCTAAAGTTTTGTTGTTTGGAATCCTTTTAAGATTCCCACTGACACCAGTTGCTGACAGGCCTTCAAAAAAATACTCGCATTTGTCACTTGGGACGACTTAGTGTCGCTTTGAATATTACCCATTTGGATGCTAGGGCTAGAATGCGACCTGGCGGCGTCATTCCACGGCGAATAGAGGGCAAAACACAACTGGCCAATGTCGGACTGTGACAGTTGTTACCAATTTGGTTGGCGTTTGGTTTCCCCTGCGACGATTGCGGGTAATTAGATTAAGCATACGACGCGTGGGCCGCTCCGGCTGTGCGCCCCTCAGTTCGAAACGGAACGGCGCAGCTGTCAAGTGGCCCCAGTTACTCGAGTTAAATTCAGCTACTGATTGCATAAGTGCAGTTAACGGGCAATGAGCAACGGCAACAACAACAACTCGCCGACGCGACAAACGAAGCTCACCTTCAGGCGCGGCGACTATAAGCGCCTCCAGCTGTCAGCTGGCGATTTGGCAGCGCCGGCGACAACTGCAGCATTCGCTCCAGCTGCCAAAATGCAGCTGCAGCTGAGCGCCAGCAAGATCAAGCTGCAGAGCGGCACTTTGGAGCAGCGACAGCAGCTGCAGCTGGAGATGGACGCACTGCGTCGCAAGTCGGCGCCGCAGCTGTTCAGCTTTACCATTGCGCCGCCGCTGGCAGCGGGTCGAGGCGAAATGCAGACGGTGCCACGCCTGCCCGCCTTTCCGCTGAGCAACTGCATCCGGCGTTCGCGCACGCTGGGCTTGCCGGCGGAGCCCGCTCCGGACAGCAGTAGTGAGCCCAGCAGCAGCAGTCAAACTGGCGGCAGTTCCACCTCGCCGGAGTCGCTGCTGGACCACGTCTTGAGCGCCGCCTCGGCCGGCTCCGTGCAGAGCAGCAGCAGCGCCAGCGACATCACCGTGGCGCCGCCAGCTCCACCCCTGCCGCCAGCTGCTGTGCTTGGCCAGGGCCAGGCGCAGTTCAGACTGCCGGCACCGCTCAAGCCGAAGCGTGTGCTCAGCCTGAAGGCCTCGCCGGAGCTGCGCATCTCGCCGCCCACGCCGGACAGCGGCGTCCACCCGGAGGCGAACACGCTGCTGCTGCCGGCCAGGGACTCGGCCAGCGATTTCTTCGACACGGCCTCGCTGCTCTCCCGAAGCCACACGCCCTCGCCGGCTGGCACGCCCCCGCTGTCGCCCTCGCCCAGCCTAATGCTGCCGCCTTCGACTTCGAGCTTCGTGAGCATCAGTTTCCCGGAGGATCTCAAGTGCGCCATTTGCATGGACGTGTACACCGATCCGCGCACACTGCACTGCCTCCACTCGTTCTGCCTGCAGTGCTTGGTCAATGAGAACCTGCGCGAGGAGGCCTTGTGGGAGGAGCGCTGCAGCTACAGCCTGATCCCCTCCACGCCGGACACGTGCAGCGAACTGGCCACGGTGGCGCCGGCCCGCCAGCGCGGTGCCAATCTCACATTGCGCAGCAAGAAGTCCCTGGTACGTTGGCGCTCGACGCACCCGCTCCACATACGCTAACCGAGTGCGTCTTTCAGGGCAAGCCCGAAGCCAAGCGCTCGACCTCGGCGTGCTCCTCCAGCACGCGCCTGAACGCCAGCTTTGCCAGCGAGCCGGAGACGCTGCGCTGCCTGCGCTGCCACCTCTGCCAGTTCGTCACGGAGCTGCCGGCGCTGGGCGGCGTGCGCCAGCTGCCGCAGAACTACATGCTGGTGCGGCGCATTGAGGCACTGCGTCTGCAGGCCGGCGACGACGTCATCTCGCGGGTCTGGTGCTCGCTCTGCAGCGAGGAGATCAGCGTAAGTTTCACTTGGTACACTCGTTCAGGGAGCGAAGGGAGCATATTGGGTCTGAGCAATGTCCGACTTGAAGCTGGGAATATACAGTCGACTATGCCCGGCGTCTTATTCTATATATCTCCCTCAGTTTCAAAGCCAGATACATCACATTTTGTAGACACGCCTATTTGGGGCGTGGCAGTTTCAGCATCACGTAGATACATCATATAATGATGACTTGTTCTAAAGATCTTAAGATGACCTATTCCAACATTTCATTGTATACGCCCAATTGGGGCGTGGCAATTCGATTTATTCTATATATCTCGCTCAGTTTAAAGCCAGATACATCAAATTTTGTAGACCGGTTACGGAGCATTTTGTTGTGTTCGCCTATTTGGGGCGTGGCAGTTTCAGTACCAAAGATACATCAACTTTTATTAGACAGATGACATATTCTAAGGATCTTAAGATGACCTATTCTTTTTATAGCCCAATTGGGGCGTGGCAATTCGATTTATTCTATATATCTAGCTAAGTTTTAAAGCCAGATACATGCAATTTTGAGCACAGCCTATTTGGGGCGTGGCAATTCGATAAAATCGCTATATCTTCTTCAGTTTTAAAGGTACATCATCAATTTTTATCAGACAGATTACCGATTAGCTATGCTAAAGATCGAACAAACCGTTTTTGTAAACGCCCACTGGGGGCGTGGCTAATCGAATTAAATCTATATAAATTTAAAACTTAGAGCTATCAAATCCATTCTGTTTTCGACTGTTTCAAGCTGTTATCATGCCACGAACGAGTATTGCGCAGTCGGTCACACCCGACTGCAGCGTTCTCACTTGTTTTCCACTGCTTTCAGGCCACCTACCACTGCATCAGCTGCACGCTGAACCTCTGCACGCTGTGCAAGGATGCGCACGAACGACAGCGGAGCACGGCCAACCACCACATGCGCAGCATTTTGGAGCTGCGGCGCGCGCGCAAGCAGCGGCAGCAGCAGATGGGGCTGGGGGACAGCAGCCACGTGCTGCTCAAGTGCGGCCTGCACGGCTTCGAGCTGAAGTCCTTCTGTCTGCCCTGCCAGCAGGTGAGTCCCAGTGAGATCCCTAGGTGTCACGGATTCCGATCTACGGAAAAACCATTTCTTTAACCCGATCACGGTGTGATCTATGGACACCCACATTTTGCATCGCTCCCGACTGGATATGTTCGTCGTCAGTCCGAATAAGATTGACCAAAATTTCAAAAATTATATTTTGTCCCGATCTCGGCCACGAGTCCCGAAGTTTTGCTGATAACTCCTTTAATTTGAAAGCGGTCCTAATTATTATTATCGTTTTGGGATCTGTGGGATTTGGAGTAGGCTTGGCCGATATTTAGAGGTCATTAAATCTAGGCGACTCTTTCTCTAAAATTGTGGGAGATAAGGATTTTCATTTGCATATGTTCTTGATTTTGAGAGGAGTCGTTAGTCATCTGTCCGCAAGATTGATTACAATTTGCATCGCTCCCGACTGAATATTTTCGTCGTCAGTCCGAAGAAGATTGACCAAAATTTCAAAATTTGTATTTTGTCCCGATCTCGGCCACGAGTCCCGAGATCCTTCAGGAATCCTCCCATCGGGCCCAAAGTTTTGCTGATAACTCCTTTAATTTGAAAGCGGTCCTAATTGTTATTATCGTTTTGGGATCTGTGGGATTTGGAGTAGGCTTGGCCGATATTTAGAGATCATTAAATCTAGGCGACTCTTTCTCTAAAATTGTGGGAGATAAGGATTTTCATTTGCATATGTTCTTGATTTTGAGAGGGGTCGTCAGTCATCTGTCCGAAAGATTGGTTAACTTTATTTTTCAAACTGTGGGAGATAACTTTTTATCTGCCACGGGTATGCACGAGTATATATTCCAAGTTTAGACTAGCTTCAATAGAGACGGACGGACATTGCACAAACCCAATATGCCCTTTTCACTTCGTGAACGAGTATACAAATTTAGGACTTTTCGGAAACAGGTTATTTTTGAAAGGGGTGAAAATGTGCTCGAAACATGAATATCTGTCCCTTACCGACAGCCATTTCCCCGACTCCCGAGGGAGCCAGACCAAGCCAAGTCTAATGGTAACCCCAACGCTTTGTTGCAGCTCGCCTGCCCGGACTGTCTGGTGCTGCAGCATCGTAGCCATCGTCACGAGACCGTCGCGAAGGCAATCACCCAGCTGCAGGTGGCCAAGAAGTTGGGCGAGGCCACGGAGCAAACGCGTCCACTGTGCCAGTATGCGGAGCACTCGATCGAACGGCTGCACGAGATCACGCGCAGCATCAATGCCCGGTGCGATGACATACAGGCCCAAGTGGAGGGCTACATGGATCGCTACGTTGAGGCACTGCAGGCGCATCGCGGCACGCTCCTGCAGCAGATCAGTCGCGCCCGGGAGTCCAAGGTGGAGCTAATAATCAACCAGCAGCTGGAACTGGGTAAGGAGTTTCAGGAATCTCGCAAACAGAAAGTACCAACCAGGTAGTTTCTAAGCCAAGCCATCACTTAGAGGAGCTAATGCCGCTGCCTAGGAAGTCATCAAATATATTCACAGATTAAAACGTTTCTCCCCTTTGATCGTCTAGAGAAACGCACGCAACAGGCCATGGAAGCGATACGATTCAGCCAGGAGCTCTGCGACATCGGCGCCGATGTTGAGATACTAAGTTTCTCTCGGATCCTCTTAAGACGCTTCGAATACTGCCAACAGTTCAAGCCGCCCGTCGATCCCAAGGTGCGTAGCGCGTCCTAACATAACCTCAAATTAAAGGTACTCGACTAGGAAATACCCAGAACCCTTCATTTTATGCATACAAAAATGCTCAAACTCTGTCAGATTTTACCACTCGTTTTCTTGAATAAGTTACATGGATAAAACTTTTCGCAATACATTATCTAGGTGCTATAATCTATTTAAATATTCATGTGACCAATATACTCTTTCAAATTCGTGAACTAGTATAAAAAAGGACGCTCGTTCTTCGCGTTTAGCGGCAACTGTACCCGCTAGGCATTCGCCAGGGGAAACCTAAAAATAGCGCACTCGCACTTCGTAAGGGCTGAACCTACGCTCGGTACAGTTGCCAACGCATTTCATAGTTTCGTGGAATTCCTTGGTTTCTTTTCAGATATCCGATTCGCTGCACTTTCTGTCGAAAATACGAGCGCCTGGTACAAAGGAACAGCACGATATACCGCTGTACGGCATTATAACGATGCAGACCGTGGAACCCTCGCTGTGCACCCTACAGTGGGAGGGCTTCTCGCAGCTGCGTCTGCATAAGAAGGTGGATCTGTTGTTGCTCTCACGCGACGCAGATGGGGTGGCGTTGTGCCACGGTGGCCTGGAGATCAACTGCATGATTAAGTACAAGGATGCCAGCATCAAGTTTCTGCCCATCGAGGTGTCCGATCATCGGGACGGCACCTACAGCATCTCATTCACGCCGGATATGCAGGGCACGCTGATACTGACGATCAGCATCAACGAGAAGCCAATCAAGGGCAGCCCCTACACCTTTCACTCGCGCCAGGTGCGGCCGCACAGCGGCATCTATCACTGTTGCGCCTTCTGCTCCGGCAAGGGCAGCAAGAGCGTCAAGTGCTCCTGCGAGGGACGCATGCCGGGCTACAGTGGCTGCGGCCATGGACATGCGGGCCATCCGGGACGTCGGCATTGGTCCTGCTGCGGCAATGTGCTCGAGAACTCCGAATGCAGTGTGGCCAACAAGCTGCTGAATTCCTAGAGCCCAAAACTACTGCTTGGCGAGTTTGGAACATTGAGTAGTTCATGTTTATTGATTGGAATTTTATGTTAAAAATACAGGTTTACTATATTGAGGAAAAAAAATGTATGTGATATTTATGAACAACAAATTTGTGGGGCGGCTGCAATTAATCTTCGTTGTCCGAATACCAGGATAGGCGCTCCTCATAAAAACGAATTACCATTTGCGGTATTTTTACATTGGCCACAGTCGACGGGACCATCTCCGCCTGATCCACGCCCTTGAACTGAATGAGGAATGTGAGGCGGCCGTTGTTATCGGAGGCGCCCAGTATCTTCTCAGCCTCCAGGCCGCGATCGAAACCGGTGCCGCCGGCCGGTATCAAATCGCTGTGCTCGTCCGCCTCGACACGCTTCGATTTGTTACCTGTGGACGCAGCTAAGAGCACAGCACAGAAATTGTTAATGGGCTTAATGATGAAGTCTGTTTGAATTTAGCTACCTGGCTCTTCCGACTTTCGTTTGCTGCTGCTATTGCTGGCTGTGGTACTGGTGCGGCCAGATTCCTTGGTGGTCTTGGCGCTGCTGCCGGGACGGTCCTTTTTCGACGTCGAGGCGGCATTTGCGTTGGCCTGCAAAATGACGATGTTACGAAGCAACTGTACTGTACTGAAGATTTTTGACTTACCTCGTCCTTGCGACTTAACTCGTACTGTTGTATGAGATCCTGACAATCGAGATTTCCTTCCGGCTCCCAAGTGTTTTCAGTTTCTGCATAGCCCTTCCATTTCAAATAGTATTCCACCTAGAGAAAATGAGTACGATGAGCATCATACCGGACAGTCGTGCACCCTAGCCGGGATTATCCCCATTCCACCCCTCCCATACGCACCTTTCCCTTTCGCACACGACGATCTAAAATTTTTTCAACGGCATACTCCTCCTCCTCTTCCTCGGGGCCAGAGGATGCATTATTGCTATCGGGATTATCGCTCTTCTTTCCCATTTTTTATTTGTGTAATTTACTCTTGAACTCTACAACAAAAAATAAATCAAGAACGCGCATGTACATTTGTAAATTTGTATGTATGTATAAAAGTGTGCAAATTTTACGAAACATATAACATAATGTTGTTTCGCTTACCACAAACTATTAATTTTTACCCACTGTTTATAAAACAGTTGTTCACTTTTCTCTTAATATTTTGCCAGCGGCAATTGAATTTTTGCAATACAGCAAGAAAGAGTGCGCGTCTGTAAGCGATGCCGCCGTTTACTTGGGAAAAAGAATGCGGCAGAATCGGCGTCTATCCGAATGCACGTTTACGTGCGAATGGCAACGCCAAGTTATCGTGACAGTGAATGGCAACGCAGCAGACGCAAATTATTTGCGCCAAATATATTTTCTGCCAGAGCACGAATTTAGTCGTCAATTAAGAAAATGCCAAAAATACGTAAACAAAAAAGCTCTTCGTCCGACAGTGACAGCGGCCCTGAGGATGTAAATGAAATTGTTAGTGTAAATTGTTTAACAAAATAATACATATAATTTATTACAGCGCAATCCGCCGCCTAGCAAGAAGGCCAAGGAGAGCGCCGCCGGCAAATCATCTGAGACTGACGGAGATGAAGTGACCTCATGGACACTGGAGGGTATGCGTCAGGTCCGCATCAATGAGTTCCGCGGAAAAAAAATGGTTGACATACGCGAACACTACGAGAAGGATGGAAAAGTCTTGCCGGGCAAAAAGGGCATTTCGCTCTCGGCGTCCCAATGGAAAAAGCTGCTCGCGGTTGCCGACGATGTCAGTTCCGCTCTCGCTAAATGAGGCCATCAAAACAAAACAGAAAACAAAAAACACATGAGTCATAGGTAGTACTTAGTATATATTTTCTCTCTGCTATTAAACAAACTACATGCACACATACTTATCTACAAACAAATAAACATTGATCATGCTTAACACATTTTTGATAATATGAATTAGTCGAAAGCTTTAAAAGTAGACGGCGAGTAGAACGACAATTGTTAGCAGTATTGCGAACGGCAACCAGGTCTTAATGAACCCACAGACACCGGTGTAACGGCCGCAAATAAACATCCAAAAGCACAGAATAATCATGTTCCAGCTGGTGGTATCGTTGTAGTGCATATTGCACAGAGCCGTCGCCACATGCGAGTGGCAATTGTCGCAAAATATGTTGTGCATGCGTGTGCCGTAAAGCACCGATGCCTTGGAGACGCCCTCGTCCCAGGAGTACGAGCCGCCCGCGACGTTTTTCGGATGTAGGCGCAAATAGCGAGTGGGACGGCCAAATGCCATTTTATCCTCGGTAACCAGATATGGTCCAGCAAAATCTCTGATTACGCCATTGCTCATGCAGATGCCCATGTGACCGATAAATGGTAATATCCAGGTTAGCACCGGTATCGGTGTCCACACAATGCAATAAGGAAAACGATCCAAATCACGATCAATGGGCGGTAAGCGCTCCGGTACATGTTCACCGCCACCTCCCATGGTGCGCTCGACGTCCTCCTCCGGTTGCTGCCGATTGCTGGACGATGACGACGACGACATATTAAAAGAATGTAGGACAAAGCGCTACTAAGACCACTCACTAATTGGCCACCTCGTTGATATCAATATTATACTTCAAGTCGACAAATTTTCCGATTATCATAAAAGGCTGATAACGACGTCGGAAAACACCCACACCCACCTCTACATAACTTTTTGTTTACAAAGCGTGACCACTATCGATAACAATCATATCGATAATGTTTCAAGTGTCGCTGAAACAGCTGAGTGTTGTTTGAATCACAGCTAGAGTTGTTCATCGTAGTTCAATGCAAAGAGTAAGTTCACTTATTCAATTTGTATTGAACAACGAATCGTTTACTTAGCTTGGCGTTCGTTTTGCACCCTTCAGTTCTGTTATCTATTTAACTAACTTATTTAACAATGAAACCAATATAAGGAATAATTGTTACTTTATTTTTAACATATAACATTTACAACATTTTCATTATGAATTTATTGTCAACCAACTGTTGAACAAAGCACAGGAGTGATTTGCTGAATTAAAGAAACAAAAATTGTATACGTAATGCACGATAATTGTAATGGAGGAGCAAAGCAAACGATAATAGAAATTAAACGAACAATGAACTGTAATCTGGGACGTAGGCTGTTCGCTCAGTTTAGTGAGTAGTTCAGTCGAACTTGTTCAGAACAATTCGACACAACTCTAGTCACAGCTCGGTTTGTTGAATTCGAACAATTTTAACTAATTGTCGTCATTTGGCAATCGTGTTGTCGTAATTTCTGCAAGCTAAAAGATACGTTATAATAGTGGCATCAACCAACAAATATAGATACCGAATTGCGCTAAAGCTGTTAACTTCGATTGAGAGATCTAAAGGTTGCTTAATGCACAGTTCCACTAAACGAACGCGATTTGAGAGAGTGTGACGTCACATTTGCGCTTTGTTGACACTATATATTGGCAGCTTAGATTGTATATAATTATTATGGCATTGTGACGTCACAATGTCATGAGCGCAAAATTCTTTGCATAACTTGTGGCTCTCTCAACCGTGCATTCTACTTACATATAGAAGCGTTTAAATAAATCAACCACTAAGGGAACAAATCGTAGCAAAATTAGAACGCAAAAGCTTTGTGGCTTTTTAGTGCTGTAATTGGACCATTTGGAAAATCTAGAGCAATGACGCAGATGTACATAAACGGTGTCAAAGATGAAGCCAATGTCCGGGAGCATGACAGTTTAGGTGACGCAAGAATGGCGACATCTGATAAATATTGATGTACCGATAACGACATTTTGTTCTTCTGTTTTACAGATGCTCCCGTACAGGAGCTAATCAGAGCCGCAGCGGAGGCGAGAAATCGCGCCTACTGTCCGTATAGTAATTTTGCCGTTGGCGCTGCCATACGCACCAGCGACGGCTCCATCTACACGGGCTGCAACATCGAAAACAGCGCTTATGCCGCAAGCATATGCGCCGAACGCACGGCAGCTGTGAAGGCATTGAGGTGAGACATTTTTCAATTTTGCACCGAAAACTGATTTCACAGTCTGTTCACAAAGTGCATCATATGACCAATTCAGTCCGCCTATCTTGGTAATGCCAAAAAACCTTGAACTTGAACTTGAACTTTATTTTCTGTATACATATTTTAGCCGTCGTATAAAGTGTTAGATAAAGATCTTTTTAGCGTTACTTATCTTACGGCTTGGTCTGTTTAGTCAACTAGTTCAGCTGTTGAGTCGCTCATGAACAATGCATTCTGTTCAGCACCAGTGCACACACACACACACACACACACACACACACACACACACACACACACACACACACACACACACATGTATTCTATTTGTAGCCCCTTTTCTTAGAATTTATACTATATGCCGCTTTGATTTAATCCCTCTCTATCTAAGATGATTTCTGAACCCATGGAAATGGGTAGAAAGAGTATAATGTTTTTGTGGACATGTATATAACACTAGCGACTGTAGACTTGAAATTTGGTTCCCTTGTTCATGCATATCACACGCAGATCAAGTTGATGTCAAATTTTCGGTCCGTTTTCTTAAAATCGATAAATATCGGTTTTATAGCGCGGTTTTTTTTTAACATAAGACCTAGTGACGCCACTAGAATATAGTAGATAGTCTACACAGATTGCAAATTTGACTTTTTTGATACCAGCTCCGTATAGTCTTGCGCTTTGGTTTGTACAATAAAGTTTTGTTGTATGTGTAGCAAGATCTTCGGCCCGGAGCTGGGTACAGGGCATGCCCTAGTCGACCACACCCGATTATACCAATTGTTTTGCTTACCACTTTGACATATTCTGTTTGTCAATCATTTATGTGTTGATATGATGATAAGGGTATAAGGGTGAACGAGTATTGCGCAGTCGGTTACACCCGGCAGCACAATTTAAATTTAATAAGCCAATATTTACCAATGTTAGTCTTGAATTGAGCTAGTCGCCCTGTTTTAAGCTGATACTGCCTTGTTTTGCTTAATTATTAAAACGGTTTTCGTTGTTTGTATTTCAGCGAAGGGAAACGCGAGTTTGTGGCCTGCGCCGTGGTGGCACAGCAGGAAAACGGCTTCACAACTCCGTGTGGTGTCTGCCGCCAGTTTCTGTCAGAGTTTGCCACCAATGGCAAGGATATAGAGCTGTATGCCGCCAAGCCGACCAACTTGCCGCTCCGTGTCCTCTGCACCAGCGTCCTGCAATTGCTGCCCAACAGTTTCAGTTTGCGCAACGGCAAATAGATTGTGCACCCTTGATCGGTGCCATCAGCAATAATTTATGTGAATTCCCCCGATTTGGTTTGGTGCAACTGTAAAACAACCCCGCTTTGTCGCTTTATGTACATAATACAGTTATATTTGTATAAACATTCGTATAAGTGATACGGTTCGCCGTTGATTACCATGTATTTGTATTGGGCTTGTGCATTGCTTTCTCTTCGAGCGGCTGCGTCACCGCCGTCTTATCAGGTAGCCACAGCTGCTAGCGGCTCTCTCCCAGTCCAGCCCACAGCGTACGGTCAACAAGAACCGTCCATTAGTCAACGGACGTTTGAAGGGGATACACGGAGCCACGCACGCTTTTATTTTTATATTTGGCTTTTCTGTTGCCGTTCGCGTACGTTATTTATAAATACCAAAAATCGGCCGCACACCACCGCGTAAAATATAGTATTATTAAAATGTCGCACCTGCTCAAGAGCCTGCACCAGGAAAAGATCGAGGAAAGCGTGGTCCAGTACGGTAACTTAGGTAAGCGCAGCGGCGGTTTAAATATATATCAGCCAGCAACCAGCGATTGTGACATGTGCCTTGTTTACGCAGATGAAAGTGCCAAAGAGCTGCTTCGCGAGGCCTTTAGGGTGCGCAACTGTGCCTTTGCGCCGTACAGCAATTTCAAGGTGGGCGCCGCCTTTCGCGTCACGGACAATATCATTTTCACCGGTTGCAATGTGGAAAACGCCGCCTTTACGCCCACATCGTGTGCCGAGCGCACGGCCCTGACCAAGGCCATCAGCGAGGGTTATCAGCAGTTCACAAGTGGCGCTGTCGTCGCCTTCACGCCAAACGAGTTTACCACACCCTGCGGCGTGTGCCGCCAGTTTATCAGGGAGTTTGCCCAAACCGATATACCCATCTACATTGCACAGGCCATAGACGAACGTCGCCTCGACGAACCCTTTGCCAGCGATGACCCAGTGTTCCGTACATCCATCTTCAATCTGCTGCCCCACAGTTTTCACACCTACAGGAAAGTCTAGAGGCGCTAACGTAATTCAAAGCATTTATTATTCACTTGATTGTTATTATGATTGGTTTAATAAATACACTGGTTAACAAAACTGCTGTTTTAAATTTAAAAAAAAAACCCTTTATATTTATATTATTGTTTAAAGTGTAGGATGTAGTTTAGACGACAATTTAAATCTAATTAAAATATATATAAAATATGTTTTTTTTCTTTTAGTTTTTAATATTTAGGTGTTATTTAACAAATGCATTCTTGCAGTCTGTCTACCTTGGTTGTATATTATACATAGTATATGGAATGTATGTGCTTTCTTTTCTTTATTTAGTTATTTGGGATTCACACTTTTTTTAAACTCACTGTTGCTAAGTATGTTTTTGGACAAATTGCAGCACACCTAAATATAACTGGTTGCTTGTTTACTGGTGTTATCAAGTGCTTATCGTTAGCCGCTTTAAAGCTGTAAATCTAGTCCGATTAAGCGTCATATGAATGACGACCAAGCAAAATACAACAAATGAGAAGGGAGTAATTTTGGAGTGGGCTACTAGGGTATACCCTAAACCTTTACATGCATTTCAACCACTTGCATACTAATTCAATTCAAACTGAGAGCCTGATCTTCATGAAATTTCCAGTACTTAATAAGAGCATTCACATCTGTTTACAAACCAAAGCGCAAGTCTATAGTATTTGAATTGGGTTTATTTTAATATTTGGGCCGAGATGGGGAAGGTATTCTATATAATCAAGTCTTAAACGGGGCAGGATTTCGAAAAATATTATAAACTTTTTCTCCGTATGGTTTACGAGACTTTATAGTCGAAAACTTTAGATTTCTAGCTTTTGCATTTTCCGATATCGGTGCGTTTATACAGACGGACGAACAGACGGACATGGCTAAATTGACTCAGCTCTTCGTCCTGATCAAGAATATATACACTTTATGGAATCGGATATGCTTCCGTCTGTCTGTTACGTACCTTTGCATAAAACCATTATACCCTTTTTACCCATTTTCAATGGGTCAAGGGTACAAAAATACCAAAAATCTTAACAAATAAATAATAAACCAAAAAAAAAAAAATTGAAATGTAGCCTTATCTGGGAAGATCGAAAAAATACCTCTCTAGAAAATTTTGGAACATAAAAAAAAAACACAATATTGTTGGACACCTTGAAAAAAAAGTTTACAAAAGCTCATATTTCCACTGATGGAAATATGGAGGCTATGTTGAGAGTATTTTGAATATATTGTATGTTAAAAGCATAGTAATGCCAAGTTTGTTCTGAATATCTTGGTCCTAAAACAACAAAATTTTTAGACCGATTGTTTCTATAGCATCTGTATGATATAGTGATTCGATTCGACGGACTTATACGGAGGAAGATACCCAAAAAATGATATAAATAAATCAAAAGGATCACGCACACAGATACCCTTGCTGGAGCATTCGGTTGGGGCGACGGGTCGATGTACGCCAATCAGGTACCTTATCGCTAGCCGGCAGCTTGGGATCAAGACAAGCTTAATTAATAAAAAAATATCTACAAAGCTCAAATATGTTAAGATAATTTTGTGTATAAATTTGTATATATACGCATACGCATATGCATTTAAATATGTTTATATAGACAATAAGGAGATAATAAAACTGTTTGCCCAGCAAAAATGACTTAATTTACGCCGTGGCATATTTGAGATGTCGGAGATGTCTCCTTCTGTCTGTCACGCCAATCAGGTACCTTATCCTATACCTATATCTTATACCTTGGGATCAAGACAAGCTTGATTAATAAAAAATTATCAACGAAATGCAAATATGTTAAGATAATTTTGTGTATATTTTTGTATATATACGCATACGCATACGCATTTAAATATGTTTTTATAGACAATAACGAGACAATAAAACTGTTTACCTTGCAAAAATGACTTAATTTACGCCGTGGCATATTTGGGATGTCGGAGATGTCTCCTTCTGTCTGTCACATACATTTGCACAAAATCAGTATACCCTTCATTTGACCAGTTTTAAATTGAGGCTCAGTATGCCATTGATTGATGTCAATAATCACTAGGAGTCATGGGAAATATTCTTATATCACATTTTTTGTTTTGGCAAGCGATAGACTGTAAAATTAAAATATAAGTAAATAGTTATTGTAAATAGAAAAAAAAATGTCCCAGAAGCGTAAGGAGCTAAAGAAGTGCATGAAGCGTCTCGACGCCCTGCAAAATGAGCTCACCAAGCGCAAGACCTTCAAAAGGCTCAAGGCCTATATGGAGCAGTTGAAGGAACTGCAGCGTGAGGTGGACAAGCGTCAGCCGCGTCATGCCGGATATCCCGTATCCGAGTCGCTGAAGCTGCCGCATCCCATCAAGCTGCACGAGTATACCATAAGCTTTGGCCAGCTGGGCAAGTGCCGGCACAAAAGTGTGTACTGCAAGGCGCCGACCTAATCCCCACCCTATTTCTCCTGCTCCAGATAACTGTGGCCGGGAACTGCTTGAGGACGCACTCAATGCGCGCTGCTTCGCCTACGTGCCGTACAGTAATTTCAAGGTGGGTGCCGCATTCCGGGCGAAGGGCGGCAAGGTGTACACCGGTTGCAACGTCGAGAACGTGTCCTTCACTCCGGGCTCTTGTGCCGAGCGTACGGCCCTGGTGAAGGGCGTCAGCGAAGGCTGCAAGGTGTTCAATGCCGGCGCAGTGGTCGCCTATAATCCGGCGGGCTTCACGACGCCCTGCGGCGTCTGTCGCCAGTTTATACACGAGTTCGCCAAAATGGACATACCTATCTATGTAGCCCAGGCGCCGCAGTCCAACGCCCAGCTGCCTGCATTCGAGGACGACGACGAGGTGCTCGTCACATCCATCTACCATCTGTTGCCGCACGCTTTTACGACATATTAGCTGAAGTGAAATCTGGTAGTAAAGTTTGTTGGCTGTTTCAAATAAAATTCTATATTTGTCTCTAAACGTATTTAAGCACCGGATTGCCGGAACCGTAAACCCCGTACTCGCTCAGCTGGGCAAATGGCGTCACCGGCTCGGACACCAAAATGGGGTTCACATCGGTTGTATTGTACTCGATATATTCCTTGTTTAGCTTGGGATCCACGTAGTTCACGCGCACCTCGGTCACGAGACCCGTGTGCGGCACACGCTTCAGTTGATTCTGATACTCCAGCCGACGACGGGGGCAATCGTGAGCGTTATTGTCGTCGCACATGGTCTCGTCCGGGACACGAGAGACATGTACGGTTGCTGGGCTCTGCTCGGCCCAGTTCCAAAAGGTTATATTATCGTGGGCCGAAACGCCCGCCTGCAGATCGTGCGGGGAATAATGCACGTAGGACAGATTGTAGGTGGTGGCCGACGGATCCAAATACTTAGAGTAACCAATTTTCGAACGATCTATGATTATCTTGCTGGCCTGCACGGGCGTCGGCATGGTGATGGGCAGCGGATGAGCTTCGAACGGTAGCTCCACAAATGTGTACGTATCCTGGGACACGCTCGTCATGGGCTTTATCCGGCGCTTGACAAAACGCAGGTTGTTCTCCTCGAAGCGCTTCATGAACTGGGTCTTCATGTTCAGCGACGGATTACGCAAATTGTTGGGATCGCCATACTACGAAGAAAAGGAGTTGCTCGGATTGTTGTCCTTCAAGGAATTATGGTCCCTTACCTTCCAAACGTAATTGGCGCTGACTTCGGTGTGCTGCTTTTCGTGCAGCAGGGGATCGCGCACATAGATACCCTTGTTAGAGCATTCGGTTGGGGCGCTTAGCTTGGTGCCCAGTCGGGTGTCCGTAATGTGACGATGTCCACGATAGGTCGATGTACGCCAATCCGGTACCTTATCGCTAGCCGGCAGCTTGGGATCGAAGCAGCCAAACTCATCCATGATTTAAAGTAACAAGGAACGAACAAAATTTAAATATGTTAAGATAATTTGTGTGTGTTTTCACGGTCGATATGGAGAAAATTTCGAACGCTGTTTGTTGTGGGTTACCCTGGCTACGGGAGTGACTTCTAAACAATATATGATAATAATAATAACAGACTTGAGGCCCAACTATTTCTGACAGCTTTTAAAAAGATTGTTGTACATAATATTATATATTCAGAATTCAATGCTCATACAATTCAATTCTCATAAAGGTAATAAAGGAATGCTTGTTATACAATTAATATACATATATATAAAAGCGATCTGTTTCACAAACAATTTCATATTAGATAATACACATACATGCGATAAGCTTTAGAGTCTAGCTAGATTTGACATATGCCATATATGTATACGTATACGCATATGCATTTAAATATTTTTATGTAGATAATAAAGAGATAATAAAACTGTTTGCTTAGCAAAAACCAATTGATTTACTCCTTGGAGGCCTTGGCTAATATAAATGGTGTGTAAACAATGTGCAGATGATTATGCCCAGTCCAACGGCTTTCAGGCAATTTCCTTAAGGGCCAACAGCGATTGGCGCAGATAATCATATTGGCTTTTGGCATGTTTGATCTCTAGATCGGATAACTCAACGAGACTGCAAAATAAAAGCATTACATGAATTTTTCTAACTTAGACAAACATGTGTGTAAATACCTCTTTTTGAAAGCAGCCACACGTCGATTACGAAAACCAATCAGCTCCTCCTTGCCACAGGCGGACATGGACTCAAACTTCTCGCAGGCCTCCGCTTGAGCAGTTTCAGCCTGTGCGAAACAATAACATTAGCCGATGATGCAAACAAAAAAAAGGACATAGCAAAAGGCATGCATATAGTTGTGTTTGTTTGTGAAATGCTTAATAAATAACATGCGGCAGCTGCAACTGCAACAATGATAATTAACTACATATATGTGAGTGTGTCATAGAAATTTTGAATTAGAATTACAAGACACTAGACTAATGTGACCAATTGATTTTAACTTTAAATGCCAAATACCTCTTGCACCTCCAAAGGCTGCAGCGGAAGACACAACAACCACACGCACAGAGACACAGAGATAGAGTAAGAGAAAGACACACAAAGAAAGAGAAATGCGAGAGAGCAATGTGTTGAGTTCGTTTGAAATTGAACAGTAAGATACGCAAATGTTTATCAAATTAAATATTTCAAAATAAATACAAACACTTGTGGAGCTGTCACAATTGTTGGTTTTAGGTGTTTACAATTGGAAAGCATATAAGAAAAGGAATAATTATGCTTGGCGTGCCGAAGCTTTGATATCCTGGCAGACAATAAGCTAGACACCTTTTGAATTGTCTGTGAATAATATAAACTATTGAACCTGGGAGCCGAAAGAAACATTTTATCAAACAATTAAAGACAAATCAATGGAAAAACACAGACAAAACTTCTAGTTTTTAATCTTAATGTACATCCGAGGAATATGTTTGGGCGAACATGTTGTCTGCCAGGGATTTATATAAGAATTTGCTGCCAAGCACCGTGAGTGTAAAGAAAACAAGATTTGAAATGTTAAAAATAGCCACTTCCTAACGAGCTTTACCGCGTGCACATCCTTGTTCTTGGAACGCGCTTTCTCCAAATTCCGATTGGCCGTCTCGTAAGCAGCCAAACAGCGTAGACGTCGTATTAACAGCGCCTTGGCCGCATCGCTGTCGCGCTGATAATAGCGCAAAGTGTCGCCCAGCTTAAGATCCTGATCGCTGGCTACGCGCGTCTCCAGATTCTAGTTATAAAATTTACCACATTTTATATATAATACAAGTGGGACTTGAATAATCTGCTTCTTCTGGCTAACCTTAATGCGCTCAAACACTTCCGCAGCCTTGGCGACAAAAGTTTCCACGTTGCCTTTTTCTGTTGTGGAGAGCTGTGTCAGGGCATTCGATATCTTTTGATGTGAATCGCCCACATCTTTGTGGCGCTGTGTCATTTTCTCAGTGCGTGAAGCTGCCTCGCGCAAATGGCCGTGGTATTCGGTGAGGAACTGGAGCTCATTCTCAAAGAAATCATTGACATCGCGCACAGTAGCGCTGAGCAGTATCTCGTCCGTGGTCTTGCCCAGTGATTTAACGAAACCGCCAAAGATGGCCATCTTTTTGCGCGGCTTGGCGCACAGATCCTGATCGTACTCCAAGAACACCTTTAAGTGCTGATCGGTGCGAAATACGGGATGGCTGGCCAGGCGACGTAGAAACACCTCGTGCATGGCAACCGTCTTCTTGAACGTGGCCAGGTATTCACTACGAGGATGGTCAGTAAGTAAATAAATTGATTTATGGTCCCGTTTTAGTCGCTACTTACGCCTCCAATTCGGATTTCATTTTCTTGAACTCCTCTTTGGTCATGTTGCCTTCACCTTCGCCCAGACGCTGAAGCTTTTCACGCGATGCATCGAAATCTGGCCGCGGGGGACAGGGCGGAATCTGTAAAATATTTAATGGTGAAATATCTTATCGATTTTCATGTTTGGTGATATTTTTTTCATGGATTGTCTTCTATATTGATTTTGCATTTTAAATATATTCATTATAGAAAATACAATTTTTTTTGAAAATTTTGATGAAAAACGCATGTACTCCCCCCTTACACATTTTCGAAAATTTTTTTTTTTTTCAAAATTTAGAAATGCGAATTTACATTTTTAATCGATTGTGGTCGTCACAATTAGTATAAAAAACAACATTAAAACCGATTCTGAGGGGGTCAATTTTTTTTGTCAACATTCACGCAAAAATGTACAAAAATTTTGGCAAGTAAAGCTCTCGGATCCATAGCTCCCATATTTCAAACTCTCATAACTTTGCCAAAAATCTAACCGATTTTCATGTTTGATGGCATTTTGTTCATAGTTTGTCCTCTAGATTGATTCCACATTTCAAAAATACTCATTATTGAAAATAAAATATTTGGATTTTTTTTATAAAATATCATGGAAATACCGGGAAATTTGTTCTGTGATGTTTTGGGGAAGCTTTCCAGTAGTATATATTCCAATTAAGGAGCCTCGAGCTCAAAAATATGGGAGATATAGCCATTTCCGATTTTTTAAGACGCGGGCGCTGAGGAGCGTTCTAGTGAGCGTAGCCGGGATATCAAGTTTGCGAATTGTGTAAATGTTGGAAAACTACTTTGGTTCAGAATCCGGTTGATGATTTGAAAAATAGTGAAGTTCCGGTTTCAAATCGGATTTAACCCAGTTTTCAACTTTGCTTATTAGGTCCCGGCAAAGCATTTTAATTCAATGTTTGAATCAGCTGGTTCATGAGCTGAACATAAAAGAGAGGTTGGTTCATTGGTTCTCACCGTAAACCGAACCCCTTTTCTTTCTTTGTGCTTTGAATTTGTCGCCCTATTGGGTACTTACAATGTAGCCCGCATAGTCTTCATTCTCCTCGATACGGTCGTGGAGCCAAACGAACTCCTCGTGCTGGCGCACCACATTGTTGTCTTTTTTGGCGAATCCTGGCAGCGTGGTGCGTGTATGGACAGTAAACTTGACCTTCTCCTTTTCGCTCAGCGCATCAGAGATCTCCACGTGCAGCGCATTCTCGCCCAGTGGAGCAGGTGTCGCAGGCGCTGACGACGAGCTATCCGGCGAAGTTCCGCTTCCGCTGCCGTTTGTGGTTGATGTTGTTGTCGGTGCCAATGGATTAGGTGATGAGATTTCCATGGTGCCACCATTGTTAGCCGAGGGACTATTCAATAGGTTTGACTCATCCGTACCGTCCTATATGCCAGAAGTGCAATACAAAAATATCATATACACACTCTAATTACGCCCATTGAACTGATAAGCAACTGGTCGCATATCTGGTTGCAATTATGCAGTGCAGACTCCGGCCAAATGCATTCCAGTTAGCAGTCAAAAGTCGCCCCCCCTTTTTTCTAACTTACCATCATTTTTATTATGTTTTAGTTTTCTGCGAATAACAATAAATTGAATTGAATATATGGCCTGCGCTTGTGTACGTCGCTGCCGTCGAACTTTTAGTGCTGCCAGATCGTTAAAAATGACCCGCCTCAGCAATGTAGCCTGCAATTCAGTACAAGGTGGTGCGTTCTCAGAGAGCACTTTCAGTGCGTGCTTATGACGCCAGTATTTTACGCTGTGCACTTAGACTCTCCTTGGCGCGATACCTTGTACAGCATATTATAAATTTGATGCGGGTGGCAACTTCACCCGCTGTAGATAAAGAAAATTGTTTATACTACGTACGAACACGCCAAATAAGAGAAAAAACTAGGCAATTCTTCAGCTGAGTCAACTAACATGTCCACAAACGATGAAGCCACGGGGAGCAAACAACCGCGCCTGGCCAACAATCACAACAGCAAGGATTTGAACGGCACAACTAGCGGCGCCGGTGAGGGTGATGCTGGCATAGCTCGTGACAAAGTGGCGCTGATAACCGGCATAACGGGACAGGTGTGTGTGCGTGTGTGTGGGTGGGTGGGTGGATGCGTGTGGATTACATATCTGTAAATTAGACTCGTCTATGAGTCATGGATTGATTGATCTATGCCTCAACATTTCTAAATTACGGGCGTGTTCAGCTTATCAATTAATTTGTGCCCTAACAGAGGGTATATTTCTTCGGCACTGTTTTTTGCTGCTCTTCGGCTGCAGCCCTTAATGCTTACGTGTTCTTATTCTGGTTTGTTGCTTGCAGGATGGCTCCTATCTGGCCGAGTTTCTGCTGAAGAAGAACTATGAGGTGCACGGGATCATCAGGCGGGCGAGCACCTTCAACACGACACGCATTGAGCATTTGTATGCGGATCCGAAGGCGCACAAGGGCGGTCGGATGAAATTGCACTATGGCGATATGACGGATAGCAGCAGCCTGGTGAAGATCATCAATATGGTTAAGCCGACGGAGATCTATAATCTGGCTGCACAGTCGCATGTTAAAGTCTCATTTGACTTGAGTGAATATACGGCCGAGGTGGATGCCGTTGGCACTCTGCGCATCCTGGACGCAATACGCACCTGCGGCATGGAGAAATCTGTGAAATTCTATCAGGCCTCGACGTCGGAGCTGTACGGCAAGGTGGTGGAGACGCCACAGAACGAGCAGACGCCCTTCTATCCACGTTCGCCATATGGTAGGTGTTTATCTTACAAATTCAGTATATGATTGTTAATTTGGGCTAATTACACAGCGTGTGCCAAAATGTACGGCTTCTGGATTGTGATCAACTATCGGGAGGCATACGATATGTTCGCCTGCAATGGCATACTCTTCAATCACGAGAGTCCGCGACGTGGCGAAAATTTTGTGACGCGTAAAATAACGCGCTCGGTGGCAAAGATCCTGCTCAATCAAATGGAATACTTTGAGCTGGGCAATTTGGACTCGAAACGTGATTGGGGCCATGCCAGTGACTATGTTGAGGCTATGTGGATGATGCTGCAGCGCGATGAGCCAGCCGATTTTGTGATTGCCACGGGCGAGACGCACAGCGTGCGTGAATTTGTTGAGGCTGCCTTTAAGCACATCGGCCGCGAGATAACGTGGCGCGGCAAGGGCGTTGAAGAGGTGGGCGTGGAGCGTAACACCGATATTGTGCGTGTGCGCATCAATCCAAAGTATTTCCGGCCCACAGAGGTGGATCTGCTGCAAGGCGATGCCTCCAAGGCTAAGCGCGAATTGAACTGGACGCCAAAGGTTAGTTTCCTGGAATTGGTTCGCGACATGATGATCGCCGACATCGAGCTGATGAAAAAGAATCCCATTGCATAGTGGGTGTGCAACTCGAGGTGGAAATAATTGGCACAAAGCTCTGCAGCCACAACGCAGAGTATCATTTATATATATATACATATAGTTGTAGTCGTTAAGTATGTAATGTGTTCTGTGTATGTGTGTTCCTTGACGGAATTTGCAATCATTCCTTTTTCTACTTTGCCGTGGGTGTCCGTGTGTGCTGTTTCCTTAAATGTATTTTTTACCCCAATCTAACGTATATACACATGCAATAAATATGATTAAAATAATACAAAACAGTCGATAATTGGGTGTTCTTTTAAAGCAACTTGACACTTCCAGTCACGGTTTAATTTTTTTTTTTTGTATTTCAACAGAAAACCAATTGTAGCTGATTTTAAGCTACGTCGTTTACGTTTCCTTCTTGCCAAACGGGTTAATTTTGGAAAGCCAGTTTGAAGACGAAGGCGCTGATTCACTGCAAACCCAAAGAACATTGTAAGTTTACAAACTGGATTATTATTTAGCGATACTTACAGCTTGGTCAACGCCTCAATGTCCGAATCTTTGTGCTCGCTGCTGATAATCGAATCTTTTGAGTCTTTTTTACCCGCCTCAGAGATGCCCGCCTCGCGCAGCTGTTCTATCAACTTGCTGCGAAATTCGATCTTATGCGGCAGCACTTGTTCCGCAGCCCGAATTTGCTTCTGCAGCTTGCGTATTGCTTCGACGTAGGTATGGCCGTACCAGTCGATCTCCTCGGTCGTATATGATGCTAGATACGGACTGTATTCTTTGAGCACATCTTTCTGAAGGTGGGGCTCCGCTGCCAATGCGGGGCACCCCTGCTGAAGGGCTTTCAAAACCTCACGTTTTACTTTCAATGCCAATGTAGATCGCAGATCGCACGCCAAGTTCTTGAGCAGATAATGGTCGAAGCCATGGCAATCATGTATCTGCTCCAGCGTACGCTCCGTCACCACCACGGACATATACTCATTGAGCACTTGGCTGTGCACTACGGACCGACGCAGAGTTGGAACCCAAAAGTGCGGCACGCGTCGCTTCGTCTGCTCCCGCTTCTGAAAGCCCTTGATGACGGCTTCGCCGCCCCAAATTCCCTGATGCGATTCGGGCGTATCGATGAGTGGCAGCGGTATGTTTTGAACCGGTTTAATGGCATGCGTGACCTCGTCACGCTCCCACTCACTCTCCTTGGGTATATAGTGTACAGCTGCTGGCTTGGTCAGCTTCCATTCGCGCCAGAATTTCTTATAAGCATCGGGCAGCTGTGCACCCAAACCCTTCTCAAAACGATTCGGTCGCTTAAAGCCATGCAGCAGCTTAATGCCCTGTGGGAACGATATGCGTTTAGTCGAAATTCGTCGAGGCTATTGCGTCACAGGAACGCAAAAATAATTACAATTTCATTTGACCAACCTGTGATGTTGCATGGGCCATTATCTAAACCTAGTTTTGATAGGTTGCTTGTGTACAGAGAAATTTGGTTCTATCTTCGGAAATTGTTTCCTTTATATATATTTTTGTTTCGGTCAGGCTAACAACGGTGCGTTTTCGTCTTCCTTTCGCTTGACAAACAGCTGACGCGTGTTAACGTTACACTGTGAATGGCAATATTTAATTAAAACAAGCTGGCAACTTCACAGCACCATCTAATTCACAAATTTCATTAAAGTAAACACAAAGAGATGTCAGGCCCAAATGCAGGTAAAGTTATAACTTTGCACATGTATCAATAAGTTACCAGAATTGTTTGTTTAGAGAAAACAGCGGAGGCATCAAAATCTGAAAGTGCGCCACCGTACAACTTTCATTATGACACCGCCGCTTTCATGGTTCGTATGAGCTTGTAGCTATTGCAATCGCTAATCAATTTCATTTAATGCGCAGCGAGCTCCGCCGCCCACCTACGAGCAGAGCCAACAGCAAAGAGTAAACTATGTGCAAGCACCTGCTGGACCAGCGATGCAGATGCACGTACCGAGCAATCAGTACTACGGCATGACGCACCATCAGCAGTTGCCTGTTATGCATCAAGGTCTTAACTATGGCTTGGCCGGACCCAGCACCTCTGCAGGGGCAGCTGCTTCGCACGTTCTGAATGTTGATCCGCGTGCCGAGATCCGTACCACAGCTTCGGGAGCTGTTATCATACCGCCCCCGCCTCCCGGCTGCTTGCCAACACCCGCACAATTGGCCGCCATGCAGGGCCATCCTGTTGTGGTGCAACAGAAGAAACGTTCATTCTTTTAAGCCGAAAAAGAAAAACCCTCTGAAGAGATTTCTCGAATGTCCCCTAATTACATATGCTTTTACTGTTTACTTATAATAAACGATATTTCGTCTTGTTCTCGCGTATATTTGAAAATTTTCTATGCACATAAACATGGCGCATTGACGAAAGCTGTGAAACTACTAACTACTAAGCGGATTACTCGAAAATGTTCTCAAAGTATGTACTATCAAAGCTCTGGACACGAACGAAACCATCTTCACCACCCGAAGCGTAACTCTTGCCATCCGGATGGAAGGCTAAACTGTTGATGGGACCGAAGTGGCCCTTGAGGCGCGCAAACTCCTCCTCGTAGATAAGATGGAAGAAGCGCGAATCGAATTTGCCTGCCTTGGTCGATGTTGTGGTCACCTCCATGGCATCCTGGCCGCCACCAAGCACCACATGATCCAGTATGGGGCTAATCGCAGCCGAGTTCACTGGCCGTTCTGTCTTGTAGGTCTTCAGGCACATCAGGGACTCGGAATCGAACAGTTTTGCCGTGGTATCCTTGGAGCCGGTCACAAACATGGTGCCATCCTTGCTTAGCTGCATGTCATTGATGCCAGCCGTGTGATCGGTGCCAGAGTCAACTACCTTTTGTCCCTTGCGAATATCCCAAATGGCAATGTTGCCATTGTCATGGCCTGTAACGAAAGACGCATTTTAATTCACACACTATTCCAATTAATATTGAGGATCGCTAACTTGCCTGTAATTATGGTCTCATCCAGTGGTCCCCACAGCATGGACGTGATTTTCGACTCAACCATAGGTATGCGGAGCGTGGGCGTCTGTTCCGACAGCGTTGAGTCTGCGTTGCGCACATCGATGATGAAGAGTTCGCAGTTCTGGCCCATCGCCTTGTCGGTTGAGTAGGCTGCCTGGTTGCCGGAGAAACTGAAATTGCTTGTACGCACCGAAGATTTCGTTGGTATGGAGGCAATCACCGTGCCGTACTCAACATCCCAGATCTTGGTCGTCATGTCACCGGCGCCGGTGATCAGCTTCCTGCTCTCCCAGTCCACGTCCAAGCACCAGACGGCGCCCTGATGTCCATCGTAGGTGCCCAGACGTTCACCGTTCAGCGAGTACCAGACATTTGGCTTCTGATCCTTGGAACTGGAGAAGAGCAAGTCACCTTCGCGATTGTATTTGATTTGCGTTATAGAACGCTCGTGGCCTTGCAACATCAACGGACGCTGCAAAACGAAAAACAATTTATTGTATTTAATTGCAAAAAAAATTCAGCACGGTGCCGCGTTTTTAGGTTATGTTGTGGACTGAATCATTTGAATGCCATTGCTTAAGAAACAGCGCTACTGATTGACGCAAACAGTAACACAATAATAAATATTCATAACAGATTTTTTGGTATTGTACACACACCATTTCGTAATTGATTATATATTTATTGCGAGAAAACAAAACAATTTCTGCAACATCCACGCAGCACAAACGTCAAAAAGAGCGAGCATACAAGTTAAACGGGGTTGTTATGCATGGCGCTGTCAACTTGATGCAAAACAAAATTTAATATAATAACAGACGAATCTGGCAACGCCACGTACATCTAACTGAACCAGCCTTTTTTGTTCAATGAATTCCACTTGGCTATGTTGACCAAAATCGATGCCACGCACTGATCCTTGTCTCGATTCTGTCCATAATAGTCGACAAATTCACCATCGGGATTGACCAGATACATGATAATCGTGTGATCGACAATATAATCGTTATCTTCATCGCGCGGTCCAGCGCTAAAGTAAACCCGAAAGGCTTTGCAAACATTTCGTATCTGGTCTACGGTGCCGGTCAGTCCAAGCAGCTTGGGAGAGAATTCCTTGACATATTTGCCCACCACTTCCTTTGAGTCACGCTCTGGGTCGACGGTTATAAATATGGGCTGCACTGGCGGTGCCTGGGCTGAACTCTCTACGTAACGAATGATTCATATTATTTGAATTTAATGAAATTATCCGCTTTACTCACCCACTTCGTCAACCACTTCAGCCATCTTTTCCAGTTCGTCGGGACATATGTCCGGGCAGTGGGTGAATCCAAAATAGATGAGCAGCCACTTGCCTAAAAAGTCTTCCGATTTACGGACCTGACCTTGGGCATCAACCAATTCCCAGCGTCCACCAATCGCTGCCTTGCCCAGCTGTCGCTTGCGTTCTTTCATGAGCGCCTCATCCTTCTCGCTCTTCACGTACAGCATAAAGGCCAGGCCACCAGCGCCAAGAACGCCAATCACAGACAAGCTCTTCCACGATATGGGACCCTTGCCTTTTGTGGGATCTGCCGCTTTTGCCGAAAAGTTACGCTGTTGTTGCGATGCTGCACGTGCGAATGGTTGCCTTTGCACTTGTGTGGGGCAACTTATTTGTACCCACCGTCGGCAGCCGCCTATTAAACGTTGCAATGTGCGCGACATTTCTGTTTTGCTTTTGCTGAATGTTTTACGTAAAGCTGCTGCTGGAGAACCAATTTCGCCGGCAAAATAGCCTCAAAATTGCCATTCACAAGGCTGCATACGCTGCTGCCAACTTGGCCCAATTATTAAAGTTGCAGTGACTACTGAGATTGTAAGTTTTGTACGTTTAGCAATGCGGCTGGCAGGAGATTTATATTCAATATTCAATTTTGTATAGCAAAAATAATATTGGCAATAAGATATTATATGCTGAGTTTTCACAAGAGATCACAGCAAGAACTTTGTATGTGGCGTTTATCATACTGTGACTTTGATTGTCACAGTGACTCAGTAACGGTTTCAAAAGCATACACAATTCTGGTTGTTTAGACAACAACCACGTGCGGCATTCATATTATTATTTTGTAAATTAGACTTATATTAAAATGCCTAGCAATAAGAAGCAACCGTTGCTGTACATGGAGGAGTACAAGGTCAAACAGGATCCACAGGATTATGGCCTGGCCGATGAGGTCTTCAACATGGATGTTTTTAAAAGCAAGTTGCAAGTGGTGATTGTACGGTAAGATTTTTGCAATTCCGATTTTTCCGCCATTCAGTTTATTAAAAGTTCTACTTGCAGAAATGACGAGGAAAACGGCTTGGAATTCGATTTGATTGGCGTGTATCCGGCGATAGCAAATGCATTTCGACGCTTGATGCTGAGCGAGGTGCCCAGCATGGCCATCGAGAAGGTGTACATTTACAACAACACCTCGATTATACAGGATGAGGTACTGGCACATCGCATGGGTCTGTTGCCGCTGAGAGCTGATCCCCGGCTTTTTGCCTATCGCACGGAGGAGAGCACGGAGCAGGGCACCGAGCAAGATACGCTCGAATATGAGCTGAAGGTGAAGTGTACGCGGCGCAAGGATGCCAGCAAGGATCAGTCGAACTTTGACGATATTTACAAGAATCACAAGGTGTACTCGGGCCATCTAAAGTGGCTGCCCAAGGGCAAGCAGGGACAGATCTACAGCGAGAGCAGCGTGGCCTGCATACACGAGGATATACTCATCGCCCAGTTGCGACCGGGTCACGAGCTGGATCTGCGCCTAATAGCTGTCAAGGGGATTGGCAAGGACCATGCCAAGTTCTCGCCAGTGGCAACCGCCTTCTATCGCCTGCTACCGCAAATCACCCTGAAAAGAGAAGTGTCCGGCAAGGATGCCTACCTCTTGCAGAGCTGCTTTTCGCCGGGCGTCATTGGGATCGATGAGAACGAGAACGCTTACGTGAAGGATGCACGCTACGATAGCTGCAGTCGCAATGTCTACCGCTATCCGCATCTGGCAGACGCTGTCACCATGGCGCGTGTGCGCGATCACTATATATTTACTGTGGAATCGGTGGGCGCCTTAAAACCCGAGGCTATATTCCTGGAGGCCGTCAAGGTCTTGAAGAAAAAGTGTCGTGCTTTTATTGATGAAATTGAGGCGGAATAAACGCATACGATTATTTTGTATAATTATTTAGTTATGCTTGTCAATATATATATATATATAAGTTTAAGGATGATTATAATTTAAAAGTTGCGTTTCGATTTACGCTTCAGGATCTTCAGTCGGAATTCTGTGAGTACCACCTGGAGACGCTCCTGGCACAGCAACGCATCCTCCAACTAAAATTGGATTCATTTATAGATTAGTATTCTCAAATTCGAACGAACAATCGACATACCTCCATGTTGTTTAGTTGAAGGGAAACGCTTTTGCCAAACAAATCAAATTCGCTTATAATATTATCGTCTGTTAGATTTTCATCCTGCATTTCATCAAATTTATACTCTTGCATCGCATCCGGCTTGATGTCATCTTGCACTGGCTCTTGCTCCAGTTCATTTTCGCTCATCTCCTGCAGGTATTGTTGCTCCATATCATCGTTGCCCAACAAATCCTCCAGAATCGAATCATTCGAGCATGTGTCGCCCTCCATTGAATCCATGGATTCAGGTTTAACGCTTTTGGCACGTTTTATTTTTGGTTTCGATTTGCCGGCAATAACGAACTTTGGGTCCTCCTTGCTGTTAGGCTCCATTTTGATCGCGATACCCTGGGAAAAAACGTTTGTAAACTCTGCGATATAATGTTTGTTGC
The DNA here is from genome assembly GCA_035047465.1 of Drosophila sordidula. Taxonomy (NCBI): domain Eukaryota; kingdom Metazoa; phylum Arthropoda; class Insecta; order Diptera; family Drosophilidae; genus Drosophila; species Drosophila sordidula. The sequence goes on from JAWNPQ010000106.1 coordinate 970,081, forward strand.
AGCTCGCTTACCTTTGTCCCAAACTGATGGCATTTGAGCGCCTTCTGATGCTTGGCTGTATTGTGGTGCTGCTTAATGGACGCTAGTCGCGCTAAAACATTCGCATCGCATATTTTGCAGTGTGCCGAGTAGCCGTCATCGCCGCGGCACAACCATTCCGAGAACGATGGGATCCGTTCCCAATCTTCGCGATATTTTTGATGGTACAGCCTGCGCACTTTGCTCATGGCTTTTGCCTCGGACGGCGACCTTTGAATTGTTATTTGTGCAATTGTGCAGGACCTTGATGGACATGTAATGCGTTATTTTATTTTGAATAATGAGCGCCAAATCCTCGACTGTGTATTTTATTTGGTAATTCTTCTAGTATTTACACAAAAAAAAATAGACCAAAACATTAAAATGTTAGTGCGACCGCGTACATTAAAAGCGAAAGAAGCCAAAAATTAATTTCTCAATTTCACTGAAATACCAAATATACCATGTTTGACATATGGTCTGAGAACGCTGACGTTAGGTCCATAACAGTAAATAAAGATGTTAAGTGGGGAGTCAAAAAATGTTAACTCCAACAATAGTCAACAGATGCAAGTACTGGACACATTTCTACTACCTATTAAGAACCTGTTTTTTTTATAGCGGGGATTGATTAACTATTTGCTTAAAAATATAAATAAAAGTATTGTAATTTTATGTTAGTTATGTTAAAGTTAACATAAGTGTTATTAAAAACTTTCGGTATTTCACAATCTTTGTAAGATGGTCACACTGATCTTACAGGGTGACTGCACTTTTAGGTAAATCAAAACAAAGAAAATGCCGGCTAAAAGGTAAGACTGGATTGGCCATTGAATTTTTCCAGTTTATAACCATTTGCAATCGCAGAGCTTGGCGCAAGTTGGTGAAGAAACAACAAAGACATCGCAAACGTCAGAAAAATGCGCGAGAGCGAGAAAAACAGGAGGTGATAGAACAGAAAGCAAGAGAAACCGATCCCGAATATCAGGCGTGGCTGAAGCAGCAGGCGGAGCTCGAGGAGTTTCAGCGTCTGGCCAGCGAGCGCCAGCAACAGCATGAAGAAGAGCAGTGGCTGCGACGCGAGGCATTGGCGCAGCGCCAGTTCCAAATTGACGCGGCCAAGCAAAAGCAGCATGAGGCTGAGTTGGAGCGTTTGCGCGCCAAGCAGGCTGAGGAATTGGCCACCCAGCTGGAGGAACAGCGCAAACGGCGCGAGGAGAGTAAAAGACTGGCCGATAAGGCGGCAGCTGAATTCGAGTCAATGCTGCAACGCATGCACGAATATATGGAAGACAGTAGAGCCGGCACCCCGCCTCCAGAGCTGCGACGTGTGGTGGAAACGCATCCCGGGGAGCGACCGTGCGAGTTCTACACGCGCACCAATTGTTGCCGTTACGGTCCCAGTTGCACCTTCAATCACAGTCGTCCCATGTTGGCAAAGATCCTCTTGATACGCCACTTCTTCGCACATCCCCTGCTGCAGGCCGATGAAGCGCACAAGGAGTACGCCAGCGCCGATGAGCAGCTGGAGCTCACTCAGGACGATCTGCGCGCCGACTATGATGAGTTCTTCAAGGACGCAGTCGGCGAACTGGAGAAGTTCGGCAAAATTATCAATTTTCGTGCGGTGCGCAATACGCTTCCACATTTGCGTGGTCATGTCTTTGTGGAGTACGCACAGGAGCGGTGTGTACTACGCTCATATTCATTATAGATGCAAATACTTATAGGCTTTCACTTGAACTGATATCCCACAGCTTTGCTCTGCGCGCCTTCGTGAATCTGCAGGGACGATATTATGCATCCAGGCGCTTGAACGTGGAGTTCTCCAATCTGAAGACATGGCGTGGTGCCGTTTGCGGTACGTGAACCGCATATCAAGAGCTGTATCCTTTGCTAAAACAACCAGCACATATAATATTGTACAAGTTGTACACCCATATTAATGTTAACTTATAGATTATTATTATTATTTCTTACATGCAACTTGTTGCTTCTTCAAGGTTTGTCCTTAACACGCAAATGTCCCAAAGGTTACACCTGCGGCTATCTCCATTTGTTTCGCAATCCAAACAATTTGTTTAACAACAGTTTGGAGCTCTACGCGACGCCACGAAGTGCCCGATCGGCCAGTAGAACGCCTCGATCCCAGCCAACGAGGTGAGTACTAAGATGATCTTGGTTCCACATTAATTAACGCTTTAATTTTCTGTACCTTTTAGCTGGAACGACAATGAGCAGCCATCTCGCAACTGGCGTTGGTCAGAGAGTCCCGAGCTGGAGCTACAGAGCTCCAAATCTTCGAGCAAAGAGCGGGACTCTAAATCTAGACACGACCAAAGGAGATGCCATTCTAGTCGCGATTCTGGCCAACGTCACAGTCGCACCCGTTCCACATCAAGACACGAGCATAATTCCAGGCGGGATTATGGTCGTTCCCGAACGCCACCACGTCATCGTGTCAAATAAACCAAAGTATTTGATAATTGTTTTGTTTTTATGAATTTTTACAACATTTTTATTCAATCTCTTTGTTGTGGAGGGCAATAGATTGGTGAGTTTTACTTCTTTTTTCCTTTTTATAAGAGATTTTAAGATATAGCGAAATTCCAGTGAATACTCGTAGTTAACAATTTTATAAATACAATTTGTAGGTAAAATAATAGTCAATAGAATACAACGGAAGAGGCGAGTTCTACGTGTAAAATTGGCAGTTTCGAAACGAGAGAATTTGTGAATTTTCGACATTGGCTGTGGTTGGCCTAGTGCTGTGTGTGCGTATATATAGGTGGTAAGATCGGGGGAATTATAAATTCTAAAGTCTATTTGTCTTGCATTCGTCGTACACATTAAACAAAATTATACAAAAAAACTCATTTAGGGAGTATTATAATAAGTAGCTTTAAAATTACACAAACAATGCGAAGCATTCAATCTTCAGCGGCTTATAGACGAATGCCCGGATTTGTGGCCGCCACATAGCGCAGCAGCTCCTCGTTATCCTCGCAGATGACGGGCTTCTCGTGATAGCAGGCAACATCATGCCATGCGATGCCATCGTTGTAGACATTGTTCAGCACGGACAGACACTGCTCCTTGGTCTGGTTGATGTCGTACTCAGCGTTGTCGGGCTGTGGGCGCTTCTTGTGGCCGGTCTGGGACCAGGGGTTGTAGCCCCAGCCCTGTGGAATGCGGTTGGTGGCCTGGATCTTCTCGCGGGTTGCGGACCAGAACCAGCCATAAACATGCTTGGGCTCCAAATCGGGACGATTCTCGCAGCCGGCGAAATCGCAAATGCGACCAGCTGTCCAGATGTAGGGCACATCGTTCTGCTGGATGACACGGAAGATCAGGTTGTTCTTCTCTTGGGTCTCCAGGGCGACCAGATCCATGCAGTACTCGCGGCACAGATTGCGGCCATCCAACCAGTCGACCTTCCTGTTGGCAAGCGCCGGCACATGGGTGCTGAGGAACATGTTTTTGCCGCGATAGGAGAACTCCTTGGGGCCTGCAGAGAGAAAGAGAAGCGAAAATATGTTCAGTTAGTCGCTGTAGGTGTGTCGAGTTCAATGCGATGGATGCCCAAGTCATCGAGACGGAGTACGCCTCATGATTGGCAAAACATGCCACGGATGCTTACACAACTTCCCCCACTATTTGTTGCGCAACCGGTGCAGCAATTTATGCAGCAAGCTGCTGCTGCTGCTGCTGCTGATGCTACTCCTCCATCTGATGCCGTCTGCCCGCTTTCCTTTGTCTGTGTGTCAAAAGGTTTTCCATTTGCCAAACAAAAAATTGGTTAAGCCAACAATGGAATTCCCCCCACACACACAAACATCAAGCTAACATCATCTCCTTACCCTCCCCGCCCACCCCCTCCCCCGGCAGTTCCTCGGCAAACAAACGAAACTTGTTTCACATCGCTGACTCTCTGAGCCGCCGCCTGCCACCGTTGCGGCTACTGCAGTGCAGCAGCGTCCGTTTGATTAGCTGCTACTTGGGGCTGGGGCTTGCGCTGTCATACCCTGCACCCATTGCAAAAGAGGTGTTTTGTTTTGCGCGAATTTATGCGACAGTTAGAAGGAGGCTTCTTCTTGGTCAACGTCAGTAGCCGGTCGGAATTTACAAAAGCTAGACTTCAAATGACCGAATTTTGAATTCGATAAACATTTTAAGGCTTATCGATTATGTGCGCTAGAAACATTACATTTGCTTCACATGAATATTAAAAATGCGATAGCACTCAAATAATCTGAGTTTGATCAAGATCGACTAAGAAGAAAACGGACACTATAAGAGCTAGGACATCAAAATATCGATTATTTTATTCGATAAGAACCTACAGCAACCTCCGAATTTTAAGGCTTATCGATTATGAGCGCTAGAGTCATCAAATTTGGTTCACTATAGTACTTAAATAACAAAGAAGTTGTTGTGATAAAATTTGACAAATTTGAAAAAAAAATTTTAATATTTGACTAATTTGGCAAGCCGTTTTGCATGCACACAATTACGTTTTATTTGCTTGGGGTGCAGGGTATCTCCTAGTCGATTTACCTCGACTTTAGAAATCTCACTTGATTTTGCTTTTGTTTTTTAACGCGACCGCCTGTGCCACGCCTCTTGTTACCACTGGGCGCTGCTGTTGCTGCTGGCGGCACGCGTCATTAGGCGCGCTTAAAGCGGCTTTAAAGCTGCCATCGCAGCAGCTGCCGTCACTTTTGCAATTGCCTTTTCGCCTGCTCGTTCGCCCGCCGCCGTCGCGACGTCCCCACCCCGCGTCAAATCGGCTTAAGAGCAACATAATGACCTTATTTGCCATTGTTTGCACATTATTATTATTTTTCTGTGCGCTGCCGATGCTGCCAGTTTTTATTTTTCTGTTTTCTGCCGGTGCTGCCAGTCTGCTGCAATTTCCTCACTTTGCGGGTCAAGGCAATAAAAAAATCAAACTGACAAATCGCGTCACATTAGCGCGCATTAACCCAACTTTCTTTCACTGATTTTTCCTGTATGCAGTTCAAAATCAAACAAAAAATAAAAAACCCAAATCCCCGCAATTACATCACCCCAAACTAGACATTAAAAAAAACTACATATTTATAACAATGGATGTGTGCATTTATAGTATATCTAAACAAGCAGAATCTGAAGCTCAGCTCGCTCTATGGTCTTAGAAAATCCGTTTTTAAATGTAAATTAATAAGCAAGCGCACAGTTTGCATGCTTGAGAGTTGTTATTAACGACAACGTTGTCTATAGCAGGTAATTAAGTTTGAATAGTTAATTAGTTTATTTAACTAAAAGTTGTGCTTGTATAACTGGAAATTTCTAAAAAGATGAAAGATCTAAGCCACAGCAGCGCCGCGAAACTGGCTATGCAACTTTATGGGCCGTTACGCTGCGGCCCGATGACGTTGTTGCCCAAAAAAAAAAAAAAAAAAAAACAAAACAGAAAAAATAAGGAAAAAAATCGAAATGAAAAGATTTAGTTGCATTTTCTTATTGACTGCATATGTGTGCCCAATTAGCGCTAACTGCACTGTGTTCATTAGCGTACCGGATGTACAGCGCTAATGCTATTGTCTGTATCTAAAGCTGGCTGCGGAATTTTTGCAATCTCTTGCCGCGATGACTTGCAGTTATTCTGCCAGGTGGCAGCGCTGCAGGACGTCAGAGAGCAGAACCTTAAACTGCGACCAGGTGGCAACGCCACAGCAAAGAAAGTGCGTGGATGACAGAATGACAGCCAAAACAAAACTCGCACAGCGATCACGTCAGCGACCTTCAGGCGCCCCCGCGACGCTCCCGACCTAACGCAATTAAATATATACACTATTTATATATATATTGTAATTGTTGCGGTTGTCGGTTACACCCACACGTCGCATTGCCAAACAAATTCAAGTGCAAACTTGGCAATGCGCGCGCTATTTGATATTCTTCTAACGTTGCACACTTTTACTTTTCAGCCAGGGCAGTAAAAATGTGCTATATATGATGAGCGTTGAACACTTACGGCTAGCGCACTTGGCGGGCACGGGCAGCGAGAGGAATCGGCCCGGCTTCGTTCCTGTGGTTGTTGTGGTGCGGCCCTTTTGCGCATCGGCGCAGGCTGCGACCAGGCAGAAAGTCGCTAACGCCAAAGTGACTTTCATCTGCAAAGAGAGCAAAGTTCAAATACGGTAAGTAAGTGAGCTAAGGAAAACAAATAGAAGTTGGGAAATTTGCAAAGTTTAATAAGCTCCGGCCACAGTGCGTATGCGGAATGTTGTTGAAATTTGTTTTGATTGCGTGCAGCCACACACACGCACACACACGCATGTGTGTATATATGGGTATATCGAAGATGTAACTTGGTGCGCATGGTTTTTATGTCAAGGATGCATTGGTGCCAACCAACCGGTTGCCCGAGGCGTTTCGGCCACTGACACACTGCCTCAGTGACGACGACGACACTTGAGACTTTATTTTTATTGTAGCTTAGCGTCGGCAACGTGATCAGCATCAGCATCAGCGGCAGCAGCAGCGGCATCGTCACATTATTCATAAATAAAAATTCATTTAGCATCTGCAGCAAACATGTTGATTACACAAGCCAAAGCTAAGCCACTGGCCGGGCCAGCGTCCACACGCGGCTGACCTTAACTGGTTTTATTGACTTTTGTATTGGGTTTTTTTCTATACTTTTTTTAATTTTTTTTTATTTTGCTTCTTTTTTTTTTAGCTTTTTTGACGCCGCCTAGAACCTTCCACGTCTCTTGCATATAGATTAAGGCTGGCCGCCGCCGCGCTTCCTCCTTATGAATATCGGCGCGATGTTAATGCAATGCCATCAATCAAAGCTCAATGTCTGGCTTGTCCAGTTTTCAAAAACGACAAACATTTGAAATTTTGCATGTTAATTTGGATTTCATTGCTTTGGCGATCTTTATCGCCAGCGTATTCATGAGACCAGCCAGAGATTTGGCAACATAAATCATTAATGGACCGCCTAATGGTCGCAGCTGCCGCAGGGCTTATCACCAGCATTTGGAAATTGAAAACAATTTCGTGCATAATGAAAATTTCATTTTGATTTCAATGTTGCGCTATCGATTATTAATTCGAGTCTATGGTGCTTCGAAGTGAAAAGTTGAAAACAAAGAGAAAAAAAGAGCACACGCCCGCCTGCCCTTAATGGGCAGTTTGGAAACCTGCATTTAAATATCTCTTCGAGTCTGTCTCTGTGTTTGTGTGTGTGTGTTAACGTTGCTGCTATTTTAAGATGCGTTTTGTAATTTGTCCATTTTGCCGTTTCGTCGTTTTTCGTTCATTTGATGGGCCCGTGCATGTTAATCAATATCAATCAGCCGACAAACTGATGTTGCATTTAATTATATATGTACATATGTATACACCTGTACGCAAATGTTTCGGTATGCGCCCTTTTATGACGGCTGGGCAAATAATATGCACGCCAAGTCGGCACACATTTTTTTATATTCGATATAATTTATGCATGTACATTTTTGGTGTGTTGGAAATTTTATGTTGCAAGTTGCGCAAAAGTTTTGGGTTTCAAAATTTACAAGATGATTTTTACTTTTTATTTTTTTTTTAGATAAGCCTACATTTTTAAGTGATATATGAAATAAATACCTAAAGTAAAATTACTTTAAAAATCGAACTATAGATATTTAAAGCGAAGAAGAGACTGGGTCAACGAACTTTAACTGTAAGCTCAAATATGCCCAATAGAAACTTAGTTGGGCAAACGAATTTGTGTTTAAACGAAAGACTTCGGAAACGAACTTAGTTTTTAAATCAACACTTTGGTACTAAAAGTTAAAGTTATCTATAATTTGGATCACTTGAAATCGAATATTTTTTCTAATTTGCAATTTTTTTTTATGTTTTGCAATAAAATATTATACAAATTTTGTATACACACGGAAATCTTGTACACATTTTTTGCAACATTTAATCCATATGAAATCCAAATTTGTAGTCACATCCTTGTTCAAAGGAGCAGCACACAGCACTTTTCATACAATATATAGTGTATATATTGATTGATAACTTTGCAGCACAAAATGTTCATGGCACTGGGTTTGAGGTGGAGCTTTAAGTCCTTTTAATATAATCCACACAAATACACAGAATATCCTTGAAGACGCGCCTGTCTGCTTACCTTGCGATATTTGATATAACCAAACGGAAAACTCAACACCACGATGCTGCTGAAATAACTCTTTCGTTCTCTGTGGTCCAAATCAGACTCCGATGTTGCGTCGGAGACAAAACCAGACGAGACGAGACCAGACGCAAATGTGAATAGCAACGAATATTCAGGCAGCAGTTCAGCCGGCTTTTATACGTTCCAATTGGCAAAATGGGCGGCTGCCACTCCCCGATATTAAATATACACATTCAATACCAGCGAGCGCCCATGCGGAGAGCGAGAGCACAATGCAGCCCGAACTTTTGCTCAAAGCTTACGCTCTCGCTCTCTCCCAGCTCCCAGCTCTCTCTCTCTCCCTCTCTCAGCTGCTGCTGCTGGACAAGCTTCGCTTGGGCCGCTCTCTCGCCGCACATTGATTCGCATCTTGCTGCCAGCGGCAGTAATCATAACTCAGTTAGTTGTTGAAATGATCTGCAACTTTATGGCCAACAGTTTTCGGTCGCATGTGAAATCAACTTTTCAAAATGGCGGCGCAAAAATTTAATCCACTTTTCGAACACAAATCTCCAACAGGACTTAGATGGTGTTTATTTGAGCAATTTTTATTTTTGCTGCAGTTATATCTGATGCGCATCACTGTGCAGTGCGCTGTTCATTAGGAGGCGAAAAAAAATAAATAAATTGAAGATAAAAAAGTAACTGAACTCAGAACATCTTTAGACAATGACAACGTTTGTCTATAAATATTTATACAGCGAATCTTTATGTATGTCTAACTTTTTTTCTCATTATTTTCATTCTACGAATTTTTATTTATTTACTTTGAATTGAAAGCAAAGTTTGGTTTGTTCTGGCGCTGTTGCTGCCATTTGCCGTTGCCGTTGCCGTTGCTGTTGCTGTTGCTGGCCCGGCTTAAATCCGTAGTGCGATCAGTTTAAATTTAATAGCTCTATCTTGAGCATTTGCTATTGTTGTTGTGAGTTGTTGAGTGCCTGGCACTCAAAACAAATGCCGTGTATTTCGAAATTTATGCAAACACTTGGCGCACCTTTTACGCATCATTTTGACGGCGATGGCTTTGGGGCTTGCTTCATATATAAATTTGTCAAGTGTGGTTGTTGTTAGTTGTTATTTACTGGGCCTTGATCTTGAAAAGCCTTTCGAAATGTCGCCCCGGGCTCTTCGACTTGGCTTCCGCGCGTCGGCGGCTCACCGCACGCGCTCAAAGTAGAAGCCAAATATTTTGTCGATTTATTTATTTTTCTCATTTATTTGGAGTTTTTTATAATTGCCATGTGAATGAACTGGCTAAGGATAAGCTATTGATTTGGCAGTTGCTCTCATAAATATTGTTTAACATGCCGCCGCGTCTCGCACTCTCCAAGCAGCTGGTGCTTGGCGGTGCCAGCCGGATCTGGAGAGCTCTCAGATGATTCTTGAAAATTGACATTTATTTTAGCTTTTTATTTTCGCTCATAAATATGCTAATGCATGTATTTATACGCTTGATTATGTAATTTACCGAGATTTGCTCTCGTCCCCAAACAGAAACTGGAACTCGCAATTTGGGTTCTTTGGGTTCAAGTTTGTTTGCTCCACAAGACCAAAAAAAAAAATTGAGCAAAAGCGACTTAAATCCTTTTTAATGGCCCACAAAAGCATTGACATTTTGGCCAGCTGAACCGGTGACACTCGCTCAGCATCGACGTTGACCTTATGGCCAACAACTGCTGACTTGATTTCTGTTGTCTGCTAATTGACCATGAAAAGAAACCTCTGTGTGTGTGTGTGTGTGTGCTTTTTGTTTGGGTGGCGCCATTGTTTGCCATTTAGTAGCATTTAATAGAAAACTAATTTATTGAGCGGATTCGCAGGCCTCTCACGTGGTCGTGCTACATTAGAGGCCAGACCCCAGGCATCGGGGCAGACCCAGTTTTAGTGCTCCAGCTGCGCTTTGATTGTATATTTTTAATTAGTCTTATTAATATCGTGCCAGGCAGAAGGGGAACACTGCTTGGCTGGGGGAGCCCAAAGCACAGCTGTTAATTGTATTGGCCCAACAAAATTAGCACCGAACCCGAATTAATTACATTTAGCCAAGATGTGCTAAAATCTGTGCGAATTTGGCAGTCTTGCAAAAACGATGATGCCGCAATTTTAGCGCATTTGCGGAAGTCAAGCTTGAGTTGCAAAATTCAAGAACTGAACTAATTGGTTTTTTTTATTTATATATCGATTTGCAAATTTTTATATACATTCCATGTATTTGTTTAAAATTAGGCTTAATAAAATACTGCAGCAGCTGTTAGAGGCAGTTAAAGGCATCTGCGATCCCTTACTCGTTCCATATTGCTAAAAGTTGTTAAAATAGTATCAGTAAGCTAATTAATATTCAACATGTTGCATAAAAGCTAAAACACTTATAAAAAAAATAAATAATAAAATAAAGAAAGAAAATAATTTTTTGTACTAAATTTGAAAAACACAATCGATTAAAAATATAAATGTGAAATTTTAAATTTAAACAACAATTTTTTTTTTAAATGAGATTATTTAAAAAATGCCAAACGTGAAAATAGGTTCAGTTCTGAAAAAGTTATGATAGTTAGAAATATGTGAAATCAAAGAGCTCTCAAATTTTAAAAATGTCAATTATAAGCTGTCAATTAAAATCTTCACACGTTAATGCTCTAGCTCTAGCTTGATGAAGAATACGGACAGATGGACATTGCACTAACCCAATATACTCTTTTCACTTCGTAAACGATATCAACAGCTTTTTGATTAATTTTGTTTTTGCCAGAATTCGTAATAGATTACATAAATACATACACACATAGGTTTCTGCACACGTGATGCCCCGTGCTGTGGACATCCCCTAACCCAGCTAAAATATTCTTAATTGTTGGTTTAAGGAACTAATACGAAAACTGGAATCATCGGCCCGTCTCTATATATGCGCATACAGGTTTTAGGCAGTCACACCGTCTATCATCTACTTAACGGAATTGCATAATTTCTCAAAATTAGTTAGTCAAATGCTTTATTTGGTTTCAATAATTGAATTAATATATGTATAACACGCGTCGGCAGCAGACGTGGGCCGCTGAACAAGTTCGCAGCTGACTAGTTCCGGAGCAGTGTGAACCCCTGTTTTAGAGAGAAGTTAGCCAACTATGTTTTCGTTTCTAGTACAACTGCAACAGTTGATGCAATCTTTAGAATATGTGTGTACTTTGCATCTTGTTAACATTATGCAATGTTTTTTTTTTTTTTTTTTTTTTTTTAATTTTGAATGCCTCCTCGGTGGTCTTTGGTCTTGGCTTGTTTCGCCGCTTGAACACATCCGCAGTTGCTGTATTTTTTATTTTTTCGCACTTCGTTTATTGCATCTGCTGCATAAATCAACATCCGCTGCTGCTCTTGTTGCTGTTGTTGTGTTTATCGTGTTATGCATTCTGCTTTTTAGCGGCCTTTAATCATTTTCGCCCTAGTAGCCGGTTTTTTTTTTCTGTAGCTTCTTACATGCATTTCCTGCGGTAGTCGCACACTTTTGACCTTGGCGAGTTCAGAGATCGCTGCCAACTGATTCCACGAACTGATCGCCCGGTTAGTTACTCATCCAGTTCACACTAATCGTCATCAATGGTGGCTAATTATGGTATTTAAGAAGCTCGCGAGATTCTCGTTAAAGTCGTTCGTACGCGTCGAGCTCCATATACAAATTGCTCATACGCAGAGTAGGCTGTTTTGATTATTTTCAGTTTTGTCAGTTGATTGACAGTTTTATGCGAGCCCCCGACCTTCAGTGACTAAGCTAAACTAATAGATATTACCATTCCATCAGATCAAGCCGTCATCTTCATCAACTACAATAGGCGTCGATGTTTAAATATTTTTGCCACATTTCCATAATGTGATGCATATGACAAAAAAGTCAAATGTTCAAAAATTTAAACAAGATCACGTTGGAGCACGGAAGCTCCGACAATCAACGGCAGCAACAACTTCATCATCGCCATCGCCATCGCCATCGCCATCAACATCATCATCATCATCTTCAACTTCAATTCTGTCCAAACAAAATTTAAAGAAACTGAAACTGAAGCTTCCGCGAATGCGTTATCCAAAAAAGTAAATATAAAAAAAAAACTAAATAACAAAATCTGAAATCAACAATGAAGATGCTAATTGCCAAGAAACTAAACCAAGAAGAGATAAAGCGCAGCAAAATACATATATATAATCAATCTATTTAAACAACCGAAATTTCAAGCTATAAATAAAACAAGCCTGCGAAGAGCATCCAGCCAGCCAGCCAGCTGACCTTAGTTTGAATTATGATATTGCATTGAATGGAGTCGCGTCGAATTAAGACGAAGCAAATCGAATCGAATGGAATTGAATGAAATGAAATTGAATGGAATTGGATTAAATTTGTTACGATGGTTCAATTCATAATCTACGGTTTCTATAGCTTCTCATGCAGTTTGACCATAATTAAACTTACGTGGGGCACTCCTAAAGTCTTTAGATTAATAATAAATATTATTTTATATTTTATTTATTTATTAAAATTATTACAGGTTTTTTTTCTATTTAGCATAACAAATTTCTAAATTTATTTGAAAATATAATATAAAAATGTATATAAAAATAATAATATATTATTTACTTAATTAAATTTTTATTATAACTATTTATTTAAATTAGATAATTTTCGATAGATTGGCAATTTCTCAGATGAAAAAACCATATATTTCCCATACTCCCAGTAAAATGTTAATCATTGGGCTTTGGTTTACTTATTATATTAGCGTTTTATTGCAAAAAGTTCATTATAAAATTAGCATAATATTGTCTAATTGAACAAAATTAAAACTGTTTTGATAAAAGGCTAGATTATTTTCACTTTCATATGGACTCTTTACCAATTTCTCAACTGGTTTAAATTACTTTTGATATTTTTCAATTTCTAAGCGAAGAAAGGCAATTTTCCAAATTTTCATTTTGTAGTTTTCCCATTACTTAGTGAATGAACCTCGCCCCGCAAACATATTTGTTCAGGCGCATAGAATTTTACTTAGCATTAACATTGAGATGCGAGCGAACAACAACAAGTTGGACTTAGAGACGGACTTCGCTCGAGACGAAGATGGAGAGAATCAGCTGGGAATGCGTGAAGGACACGGCGACGACGAGTAATTGCAATTTGTATTTGTAAGAAGCGCTCTGTCAGGTTTTTAAATGCCTTTTAAATGCGTTGCTGATGATATGAAATGTTGCCAAATGTGACCCCAAGAGGCCGTCGCTTGTTCATTTACACATTAGTTGAAATTTACATTTTTTTATTTTTTAATTTTTTAATTTTTTTTCTTCGTATGTATGTTTATACATTATGTATGTATGTAATTATGAACATTCGGTTGCGTTGTTTCGTTTATTTGTTTGAGTTTGGCATCGGCTTTTGTCAAGCGACAACAAAAAGTGATTGGCAACAAATTAATCAAGACCTTGCCAAGACGAAACCAAGACCAACACACTGACTTATATGCTTGTCTATATAAAATGTATATACTTACGTCTGACTTGGGCGCCATGTTGTGAGCCAAGCAGAAGAATCTAAAATTCCCCCACTGAGAGATTTGTAGCTGCAGACGAGCTGCAGCATCTGAAAGATTACGCAATGGCAAAAAATGATTGATGTCTGCAATTTAGCGCATCTGTGTAAAACGACAACGACAACAACAACAACAACAAGCCATTTGTTGCAGTTACTGTTGTTGTTGTTGTTGTTGCTGCTGTTGTTGGTGTGACACAAAAGAATTAAGTGCCCAGGCACATTTTAAATTCGTCACGGAAAACGTGACAAAAATTTTCATATGCGAAAAATAGAGAAAAAATAGCCAAAGAAGTAGAAAAAAAACACAACAAACAAAAATCAGTTTCAGATTGAGATGGTTGCAAAATCTGACACACATTTCACACACACAGCCACAGCTAGAATCTTTGAACTACAAAAGCTATCTTTAAGTTGTTTTATGAATGAGCTGGCAGCTGGATCGCCTTACAGCAGACTTTACAAGAGAACTTGCGCCAAACAATGCAACATAAACAAGCCGCTGGCTAATTGCATAAGAGAGAACTGCGAACTGCAACAAAAACAACAACAACAACAACAACTGCTGGGGAATCATCATTTAGAATCGCCAGTTGTCTAATCGGCGCCCATAAATCTGACAAATTACTTATATAACCACGAGCAGTTATGAGAAACGTTCACCCAACAAGTAGGTGTGTGCGGAATTACACAAATAGATGCTTAGGGGGCAGATGCGGATGTGGCAACAAATCAGCTAAGCATAAGCCAATGCATCTAGAAACGTAGAAGAGCTGGGCGTATCACAATGTGGTAGAGTTACCCGAGTGCCGAGTACAAACGATTTTACGTGACACGAACACGCACGAGGGGCACGTCGTGTTAAGTAAATCAACTCAACCGGACTCCGACACTTCAGTAGTCTGAAAAAATAAAATAAATAAAGATAAAATTTTATAAAGGTTAAAAAGTAAATTGAAAAACTCAAAAGATAATGAACGAAATGTTAATTTAAAATTATTATTTAATTATAGGTGATTATTTATTAACAAACAAGATTACTATCGATAAGTTTTGTTTTCAAATTAAAAAGTTGAAAAAATTGTATATTAAATAAAAATAATATATATATTATAAAAATGTTGCTTAACACCACTGTAGCTATAATTAGGACAAAATATACTCTTATAGGCTATAACAGTTTGTCAATAACAAACAACGTTTATTTTCATTAATTTCGTTTAATGAAATTGCCAAAGAATCAAATAATTCATATTTTCTTAAAAGCGAAAATCCGAAAATAAAAACTTCCGTGCGTTGTAAGCACATTATTATTAAACTATAAACATACATATAAACACATTTTACAATTGCTCTTTTATCAATGCAATATATACAATAATAAGAGTAATAGTAATATAACATTAAAATGAATAAAAATAATACTAATATAAATATGAGAAGTAATCGTGTTTGTGATATTTTTCACCGTGCGTGTTTCTGAACTTAGGATCGTGTACGGTCCCCACCGTTTAGAATGCCCCACAGCAGCCAACAGTCACAGCTGAGCACTGAGTGTTGGGTGTTGAGTGTTAAAGTGAATATGCAATAAACTTAGCTTTGCATAATTTGTCTGTGTTTTACATTCAGTTTTTACATCATCATCATCATCTGGCAGTCGGCTAGCCAGTCAGTGTGCCAGACATTGTCGTGGAGGAAGTTGCATATTTATAAGATTTTTTATATTATATTTTTCAATCTGCCGCTTCTCCAGCCGCAAGTTGGGGCGTATGCGGTGTCATGATTATGAAATCAATTGAACATATGTTTGGCCGCTTGCTCTGGCCATAAATCAGAAGCGCTTAGTCAGACCGAGTGTACAAACAGACATACATACATACATACATATATGCTGTTTACCATTTGATGAGAACAAAACAAAAGACTTAGGCAACGAACGCGATTGTTGTTGCTCCCAATTGTGATCGGACGTTTTCTGGGAGTTATTGTGCAAAATTGCATTTTGTACCTGAGCTTAGGAGGCGTGGTCCACAAAAACTGCTCATTTTGGCGTGTAGATTAATTAAATTTGCTGAATTAATTCTATTTTTTACCTAGTTCGGAATGTTAAGACAGCTTAACAACAACTTCAAAAGCAGCTTACGATCTAGATTGTAAAATATCATATCCAATTTATGCAAACTTTGACTCAACTTTTTCTCACTTTTAAAACGATATGTATTTATTTATTTCCCTTTATTTTCTAGGGCGCTAGTCACAAGCTTACATAATTTTCTTAAGACAGTTTATTTTATAAAAACTATAAATTGATTTCGATCCAACAAACAACTTTTTGAGCTCTCATTAATCTATGTTATATTTAAATTTAAACTTCCAGCCCTTAACTGGTTCACATTAAAGCTCCGAAAATGGTTTCACTCAACGAAATCACATAAAATATTGTCAACTCAATTTCGATATTTTATTGATGATCAGCTTAAGCTTAATTTGAATCAAATTTATGCCTAACTTCAAAGATTTTAATGGAACAAGTTTTTCTCACATTTTTGAAGATTCTACTTTCAGAACAACTTTTTAATGTTTATGTGCCAACTCCATTAATTTTCTAAGTATTTCTTCAAGCATGCAAATGGCCCAGCCAATTCCTGAACCCACACAAAAACCCCTTCTCTTGGCTTTATGATGCTTCCCACACTTGAGATGCGTCTATAGATATGGAGACCAATGACCTGCCGCTTGACCCGGCAGCCTTGGATATTTACCCAAAAAATAAAATAATAAAATAAAACCCGAAAAAAAAACGAAATAAAATGCTTAACAAATTAAGCAAACTGCAGGCGTCGCATGTGCAGCAGTCATGCAACAACGACAACAACAATAAGAACACGAACTGCAACAACTCGAATTTTGTTGCCACGCACTTGTTGCAGCCAATTTACCACATCAGCTGCCCCTCATTCAGTTGGCTGCGTTGTGTAAAGTTCATGGGTCGTTGCTGGCCGCGTTGATATTTTCTTGTTGTTGTTGTTTTTTTTTGTGGTTGCCACTGCGTTGCAGTTCGCGTAAGCTTAACAGTTTCAGGGTTGCCAGGTTTTTGTTGTTTTCTTTATTCATTTTTTGTTGCTTTAATTTGTTTTACCCATCAACGACTGCGTCACTTGTTGGCGTTTTGGCGACCTCATCTGTCAACAGAATTAGAAGCGACAACAACAACAACAACAACAATAAACCACAGATCAGTCGGGCGGTTGGTCACATGGCCTACGGTCGGCCGCACCGGGATTTGAGTTCGGAGAATCGGCATGGAGAATCGAGCTGAGGCAGACGTATGTAGCCGGCCAAGTAAAACTCAAATTGTTATTATTATTACATTTTTTAAAGCACACAGCAAAGTGACTACAGCAACAGCAACAACAACAACAACACCGACCTGTCCGACTTGTTGTAGTACGCGGTCAAACAAGTGCACTTTAGAAATTGCTCATAAATCATAAAACTGAAACGAGCCAAGTTTGAAATGTAAAACGTTTTTCAAGTTGAAGAAGTGCTAAGTGCAGACAATGTAGTCGTTGTCATTATCATGTATATAAATATAATTTTTATTTTTATTGCTTAAAGTGCATATTCATACACAAATCTTAATAAATATATATGCTCATACTCGTAAAACCACATTAAAAATTCTTAACTTAAATTGACTAACGAATTTCATGAACTTTGTTTGATCATTTTGTTTCTAAGCTTACAATTCAAATATTTAGCGATATAATAGAAAATTTAACTCTTGAGCGATTTCTACATTGCTTTACTCGATTTTTTTTCGAATCCGAATAGAATTCGGTTAAGTTTTGACAAAGGCAATTTTATGATATTCTGGGTATATCTTGGAAAAATTAAACATACACATTTTCAAGAACACGTAGTGTTTTTGAATTCAATTGCAGAGGTAGTTGATCTAAAGATTTTAAAGGAATATTACGATGTTGATGTATTTTTATTGAATTTTGTTAAATTTGTTAAGTTAAACATAAGCATAAGCAAAAAAAATGTTGACATCCAATTTCTTGTTTACGGTATAGTTATATTATCTACCGAGATACTGGAGTTTAAATTGAATGTATATATATTGCAATGCCTGTGACATCACTTGATCTGCCCGATTCTTACGGCACCAGTTCAAGGACAACAAAATGTAGTGAAAATTTGTTTTATTTTAAAAATTAATAATTTTGAGCCGATGGTTAATTTATTTTCAAATTTCATTTCTCACTTCCTTTTGCATATTTTCTTCTAATGGTACAATTTGAAGAG
This sequence comes from Drosophila sordidula, assembly GCA_035047465.1. Taxonomy (NCBI): domain Eukaryota; kingdom Metazoa; phylum Arthropoda; class Insecta; order Diptera; family Drosophilidae; genus Drosophila; species Drosophila sordidula. The sequence goes on from JAWNPQ010000106.1 coordinate 988,194, forward strand.
AGCGAAGTTGGCTGCGCTTCCTATCGAGATAAAAGTAATCGATAGACTCTATTCGATATTTTGTACTTAGTTGCAAGTTAATTCAATTCACAATGGACACTGGAATGGTATACGTAATAAACTTAATTATAATACTTGTTCTTTTGCTAATTTTTTAATGCGCGAAGATGTAGTTAGGCTGATTTATGCCAAGCGAAAGGCTTCTAATTTTCGGCCAGCTCAAGAACAGCCACACGAACGGCGGCGAATTCATTAAAGTGGAATGGTTATGGTTATGGATATGGTTATTAATTAATGCATAGAGACTCGTGCCAAGCGGCGCGCACAACTCGAACTGACTACGACGGCTAGTGCGATTATGTCTTGAAAACCGCAGCTCCTCCGGCTGCGCCGCCGTCCCGCTGGGTCCGGTGCTCTTTAACAGTTTAGCGGTGTTGATGTTGTTGATGATGATACCAGTTTGCCTCAACCTTGAGCGGCGACAACAACATTTTTCGTACCCAGTACCAGAGCCAGTACCAGTACTGCCGCCGCCGTGAAGAGCACTTCTTGAGCCAACCGCTCATCTGTCCGTCCGACCGTCCGTCCGTCCAGTCGTTCGCTCGACCGTACCATCGGTAGCAGAGTACGCACAAGATACGCGGATGCGAAAAAAAAGTGAATGTAAAACTAAAACCACTTGATGACGTTGTCCGTTGTCCGAGCGCGTGACAGAACAATAAACTAGCTTTTTGGGAGGGGTGTGTGGTGGGGGGGGGGGGTTGAGGGGGGCTGCAGCCGCATGTGACTGGTTCCGCTGTGAACTCAACAGATATTTGGGTCTGTTTCTCGTTTTCATCATTTCTGGGGGATTGCACCAAGCTGCCGCATCGATTGCAGCCGGCCATGACTTTGATGGACTTGTGTTATGGATATCACAGAATGAATGAATCGTTGCCATTGAATGCTGACGATTGAAAAGTCGTCTTGTGGGTTCAATAGGGTCTGCTACATATTAAGATTTACAAGAAGGTTGTATTTTTATCAATTGAATGAATGAATCTTTTCCATTGAATGCAAATAATAAAATAAAAGATAAGATAATAAGCTGTAAAGATAAATTGAATAGTAAACATAAAAAAGAAATCTATAAATCCATAAAAAAAACACCAGCTGAAAAATATCAGTAGTTCCTTAAATTCAAATTCCTTCAATGCTTTCTAGACCTCAAACCGGATTGAGCTTTATAAAATTATTTACAGTGCAGAACTCTTAAAGCAGTCATAAATATAATGCTGAACATATCCATGAACCAGTTTTCAGCGCTTACATAAGTCTTTAATTAACAGATAATTAATCTGGGCACGAGTCAAATTAAGCCTTCCCCCCAGCGACAATCGCTTCTTGTGAGGGGGGATGCCCCTCTAATGTTTGTTTGCGACCTTAGCACCATGTGCTAACCCACTTCAAGTATTTTTAATTTTGTTTAATTTCATTTGGAAATGTGTTAAATATTTGCGGCTGTCAATTTGTGTGACCTCTCTTTGTGGCCGGCCTCTGAGCAAATACAAATATTATTTCAAGCCCAATTGTGCGAACCGAAAGCTGCCATACAAAGCGCTTCGCTTAGCAGGGACACGAACCATGCGCAAAGCTTCCATAACACTATTGCCAGCCTGCTCTAGCACACGCAGCGGCAGCCGGGCGCTCTATAGCTGTGCCGCTCTGCAACGCGTCGAAAATGCACACAAAGCAGCTGGCTGAAAACGCTGGGCGCCTGATAAATGACGCGCGATACAACAAATCGCACTACACAAATTTTACTGTCATTGTTTGAAAAGAAAGAAGCAGGAGATATGTGCATGTGTACGAGTACGAGTGGGTGTGTGTGTGTGTGTGTGTGTGTGCATGTGTGTTTGCGTACGCTGCATTATGCTAGCCGTTGCTGTTTTCGTAGCACGAAGAAAACGAGGCGCCCACTTGTTGAATGTGGGGGAACATGTTTCTGCTTCTTGCCAGAGCCCTTATTCGGACAGAGACAAAAAGCCAATTACAAATACCGAATGCCAATTTAAGCCGCCAATAGGCCTGAGCCCTATCATCGAATAAAACAGCGCCAACCAGCAGGTAAAGGAGGCTCAGTAATGGCCAATGCGATATCATTTTCAACTCCACCCACATAATTGCCAGGCCTGTGCAACACTGTGCACATGCCTGCACACATAAGCGCACATGCACACACACACACACACACACACGCATGAACATAGGTGTGCGTGCAATTACGTGTGGACAGGTCATGAAAATGTTTTACAAATTGCAAACCAATGACTAATTAAGCAAACTACCTGTTTGCTAGGGTATACAGTGATATATATGCTTATATATACACATTTGCTTTTATTTACAAACACCCCTACTACTCACATATGCAAAAAATCAATCGGTTTATGTAAATTCCTTTTTTTGATAAAAAAAAAAACACGATAAGAAATATATTTATAAGCGAATGCAAACAGCTAATTAATTTTGCCTTATAAAACCTAATATATGTATATGCATATTTTTGCAAAGATCTAATAAATATGCAAGCTTTTGCTAAGCAATTGACATCAAAACAACACACATAAATAATCATAAAATTGAAATACGATATACAAAAGGAGTAAAAATGCGAAAAATAAAATTCAATTTTAAAAAAACGTTAATATTAATAATAAACGTAAATATTCAATTTATTGCAAAGTGAGGAGCCGGGTTAGAATCGCAGGTTATTAAAAATAAAAAAAATAAATTCTGTTTATTTTCAAATGTTACCAAACATATTCCATTTAAATTGTATATCAATTCGAATACGATATGTTTTCTTCAACTCCACCCACATAATTATGGACACCGCACAAAGAAAATCACTTCTCCTGTGGACATTGGACACAGAGTTTCTCGAACCACAAATTAACATGAATTACAGGCCAGGCTTAAAGAACGACGTGAAGCCGGTCGAGTGCGACCCGTGGAGAGGGAACGCGACGGCAATTGCCCTTCTGCATCGGAGTGGCGGCCAGTTTTTGAGCTGATTACTGGCCATTGGGCCGGTCTTTATCCCTCTTTAAAGCATTTCTGGTTGGTCTGCGCCTGTCGCACCAGTCACAGTAACAGTAACAGCTGACTGCCCGGCCGCTATCATTTAAAAACAATACACAGCGACACACAGACACGGCGCACTGCGCTGGTGTGCGCGGGTAAGCGCTGAACGCGCCAAGCGACAAGCAGCTGAGACGGCAGCCAATAAGAGTTGCCATCCAACTATAGCATGGCGGGCACCTGTTCCGATTGCTGTGCGCCTGATGTTCGGTTTGTGCAATTCGACAACACAAAATTTTCGAAGTTCCACTGGGCGACGGCTCACCAACCAATAAAGCGATATTCCCAGGCGCGTAGTCAGGAGTTTTGTGAGCAGGGGCCCAAACGATTCGAGTTACATAACATGCGTGTAAAATCGATTGCCAGACTGAGCTGTGAATTCATTTTTGTGCAAATAAATCAAATAAAAATATTATACAGTTTGTTTAGAAGCTTATAATAATAAGAAATTTGTATGTTAATATACTTTATTATTTATAATAATTATTGTGTACAATAATTATTAACTAATACCAGTGTTGTAAGATCTCCCCTGGCTCTTTCATGTACTACATACAGCAGATCAATTGTTATTTATTTGCCCACACATCTTTGGTCGAGTCAGCGCTGAAGGGTGACCCCCCTCGCAGACGTCACTGGCTTTTCGTATAGAAACGGCGCAGCGAGCAACCACCAACCAAAGCAGCGGCAGCAGAAGGCAAAGGAAGGCACTGACTCGCATGAAATTTCGCTTCTGCATGTGCGCCAGTATGTGTGTGTGTTTGTGTGTTGTGTGCTTGTGTGTGTACGTGGCTGTCGGCTCACGTGTATTGGTTTGTTGTCGGACTGTTCGATAGAGCATCGTCGCGGGTCTGGCCGTTGCTGGTCGCCTGGCCGAAATATCGGTAGTTTTGCTCGCCGCGTGACGATGGCGCGTGACTTGACATCGCCGGTGATTGGAATCGGTATCGATAACGTGATGAGCAGTCATTCACATTTTGCATTCAAGCTGAATTTAATTGTGATTATGTCTACTCGCCCGTTTGAGTAATTTGCTGGGCATCCAGTGGCAGCCTGCGCATTTGAACAGACTTCTTTGAGGAGAGACTATGCTGGGATCACTTATAATAGACTCAAATTCAGAGACTCGCCTTGTTTAATTAGCTGATATAAATTATACAAATACGTTCTGACATGACTCACAATATACAATATCACATGTTGATCTGCTCATCTGATTACAAGTTTCTGACTCGTTCTGTTTACAAAAAACGAATCGTAAGCATTAGTAACTTCAGACTGGAGACACGAATATAATTTTCTTTATATCTTTTTTATTAAAAATATTTGTTTATTCTACCGTATGTCGTGTCACGAAAAGCACGACACGCGAACAACGGAAATGAATACACCTGTAATTGCAGGCTGCCCTTCCCTTCCGATAAATAAGTAAAAGAAACGCATTTTTATTTGCTAATTTGTTTATTCTTCACATATGTATAATTTATGTTAATTTCCTTTTGTTTTTGCACACTCTGTTGCATTTCTCATATGTATGTGTGTCCACTGTAACCACTGGCAAATTGTAGTTCTGCCACGGTGTTCCATTTATCATAAAACTTATATTAAATATCCTTCAAATACTTAAATTCAATTGCTTTTACTTTATAAGTTGGTTTTGTGAAATAGAAAACTATTATTTTGTTAATTGAAATAGTTCTTGATTTACTCATATGTTGTTTTTATTTTGTTCATATTTTGTTTGTTGGCTATCAATATTTTGGCTTGTTGGATTGATCGATGCAACTATCATAAGTATGTATTCATGTATTTATGTATATATGTATATTATGATGTATGTATGTATGTTTGGATGCTTGGACATGAAACTTAAAGTTGTATTTGTTTCGTGTTGTTCTTGTTGTTGTTGTTGTTGCTGTTGGTTCAGTGAGTTCCATAAATAGACTTTATTCATCTTTTGCAAAAAGGGACGGTAAAATTACAATAAAATCATTTTGAAATATGTATGTATGCATTTCGTCAGCTTTACAAATTTCATCATAAATAATTTCTATAGGCAACTGACATATCAGTTAATCTCTGTGTGGACGATGTGTGTATGAGTGTGTGTGTGTGTGTGTGTGTCTTAAATATAAATTCAATTTAATGGCTCGGTAAATTTACACAATATACGCACTTGTATATTTCAATTTTTCATTCATTCCATATCAATTTGATCTTTTGCATTACAACGAAACAAATTGAAACACAAATTGAAGCAACACATTTTCTTTTTCTCTGGCGGGTAAAACTGCTACGATTTGGGGAAGGTGTGATTAAAATGTGCCGTTGTAGTCACTACTTTGTGTTTAATTTAATTAGCTACTTTAATGACAATAATAATAATAATATTAGTTTAAACTTTAACGCTTTGTTTGCTATTTTATGTTGGTTAAGCTGCTCGTTAGTAATAATAGAGAGTATTCTATTTTTTAAAGGCTGTGTTCCTAAGCAAAATCATGAGTTCTTGTTGCTGACAACAAGCTTAAAAGTTAATATGATATGGGAGCTGAATTAAATTAAAAATAATTCTTGCTAAATAACGTTTCTTAGTGGTTGGTTTGTTTTTTTTTTTTGTTGGCTTTTTATTAATTAAATTAAATAATAATGCACAAATTATAAGCTATTGCTGCTGTTTATGCTAAATAAACAAAAAACTAGGTTTTCTTTTTTTTTGATTGCAAACAAAAATTAATTTACTACAATTTCAATTGAGGGCGGCCAAAGGCCTTGCCGCACAGTAAATACAAAAAAATCCGTCTTTAAGACGCAGCCCATTGCTACACATAGTACAATAGTTGCTTTCCATATATGTATATATATATATTGTATATATGTAGAATTTACATTTTGTTTTTTATTTTGGGCGGCTTCAACTCCATAAATTTGGGTCTTGAGCTGCCCATTAACAAAGGTTTTCTGGTTGTTCTTTACGTACAGTTTTTGGGCGCACAATTTTAGGCAGCCCTTTCAAAAAATACTCATCAGTTATCAGGCCAATTAATTTTAATTGCCAATTATTTTCTATCTCATAATTTTCACTTTCTTCAAACATCATCATATCAAAATGTTGTTTCATTTTAGTTAGTTGTTTTTTTTTCTCTTAGTTTCGCTTGCGCACAGCGTTGATAACAAAAATCAAACAATCAACGCAAAATGTTTACAAAACTCAACTTAAATCGAACTAAATCGTTATTGAATACATATTTGTTTTGTATATATAGAAAAATACAATGATTTACTTTAGTTTAGATTTGTTGTTTGCTTCCTTTTTTCATCAAATTGTTAATTAAATTAATTGGACGTTTAAGTAACTAACCGTTAATAACCGTTTGTTGCGTGATTTGCCTAACACAAAATTGTTGTCTAACTAAACTCTCAATAAATACAAATAGAAACAGATACAAATAGATAGTTATCATTAATATAGGATAGACCGTAGCTATAGCATCGTTCTCAAATACATTTACAGTATTCCATGTGTGTGTGAGTGTGGAGTGGGGGCTGTTGTTCCAACGCATCTCCAACGAATTTACAACTTAAGCAAAGTATAAACCAAAGCCAAAAGCTTACGCTGCACGCTGATCTTATGTTAGAAGGGATTTGCATTGCTGCTCGCCGGATTTCTGCTGGAGGGACGTGTGCTGAACGAGGACTTGCCGCTGGTGCCGCGCTGCGGTGGCATCGGACGGCGCACATGACGCATCTCGCTGTTTCAATGAAAGAAGCAATAGATAAGTAACGAGTTTGGCAAAGAATGGCATAGAGCATGAGAAGTTAGTTGGCAGGGTTTTTACAGGTTTTGTATTAATCTACAAAGATTTACGTTTAATATTAGTAGAAAACTATGCATAACTGTATTCTTTATGATTATTTCTATGTATCTGTTTCTCAACTTTTTCGCTCCAAGCGTGGGTTAGGCGTTGTCCAGCAGCAGCAGGAGCAGCAGCAGCAGCAGGTTAGCGGGCGGATAGGCGCACATGCAAACACGTTTTTGCCTCCATGCAAAATGCTTACCAAGTGCTGTTTGCCAAGTTTTGGATATTTTATACAGGGGGATAACTAAAGACTTTTGATAGGGTTCGTGATTTGCTGCTTGTTTAGCGACCCAAATGCACCCACCGATCCATTTCCATTTCCTCCAAGCGCTGTGTGAGCGCCAGCTTCTGCTGCACAGCCAAGCGCAGCAACTGATTGAGTGTTTTCTTCTCCTCCTCGGCAGCCTCCAGCTGGCGATTCAAATCATCCACCTGGGTTACATACTCCTCGCAGCGTGCGGCGAACATGGCGCGCAGACCTGTCCCAAAGAGGAAGAGTGTGCATTAGTTAAGGATTGATCTTCAGTTTGGATTATTTACTTGAGAAGGTGGCAGCGTCCTCCTTGAGCAGTCGCAGCTCATTGCGCAGCTTGGACATGGTGTCGCTGACAATGATCTTCTCGTTCTCATACTTGGACTTGAGGTTGGTCAGAGCCACCTCGGCGGTTTGTTTGTTTGACTTGAGCACATTGCGTAGGGTTATGATTTGCTCGCGCTTGACGGACAATAAGCTCTTGAGTTTGACAATTTGCTCCTGCAGCTCCTCCACCTCCTCGGTGTTGCCCTTCTCCATGGCTGTAAAGAGTGAAGGTTGTCAGATTGATTTCCCTTAATCTGATGCAGTGGCCACTTACATTCGCCTCCTTCGGAGCGCACTTTGTGCTTGTTCAGATCGATGGTGTGCTCCACGGCGGTTTTGAGATGCTTGATCTGATCGCTGACGGTGTCCACGTACTTCTTAATCTCCACCGAATCGGCCAGACCCTGCAGATCCTCAACAATCTGCGGGCGTGCTGTGAAAACATCCGACTTGAACTGCGATTGGATGGCGGTCAGCGAATCGTTCTCAAAGCTGGCAAGGAACAGAGTACAAATGTTAGAGAACAGCGAATGGAAACAGCATATTTTGAACGCACCTCATGTCGTCGCTCTTGTGATCGAGCAGCACACGCGTGGGCGTCTCGCCGTTGACCGTGCAGACGAGATGATACAGCTGCGCCAGGTCATCGCTGAGCGCGACCAGAGTGCTGCGCGCTGAGCCCAGGCTCTGGCCGGCATTCTGCGAGATGTGCGTCAGGGTCTGGACGTCGCTCTGCAGATCCAGCGATTTCTGTTCGGTGGAGAGCAGCTTGTTCTTCAGATTGGTCACCTCGTTGCGCAGCGAGGTGGTGGCGTCCGTGTAGTTGAGGCCCTTCTGCAGCTCGGCAATGTCAGTCTTGAGCCCGTCAATCTCCTTCGCGGAGAGCGTAAACCAATTGGCATATTGTGAGATTAGTGCGCGCAGCTGCTGCTGCAGCTGTTCGTCCTTCGCCTGCCCGCCGGCCGTCTGATCCTTGACGTCAATTTGCTTCTTCAGCTGGACCAGCGCATCCACATGGGCGGCCAGCAGCGCCAGGCGTGACATAAAGTTCTGCAGCTCGTTTTGTGACTTGTCCAGGCTGGTTTGGGCCTCGCGCAAATTGGTCGTCAGATGGGCCTTCTCATTCTCCATGCTCTCCAGCTGTTTCTCCAGCTTCTTCAGCTCGTTTAGGTGTATCTCGGAGAAGAGATCGCATTTGGTGCCATCGGGCGATTTGAGTTCGGTGCTTAAATCAGCCTCGAGGCGTTTCAGCGCCAGATTCTCCTCCTCGCCGTCAGAGTTGTTGCTAGCATTGTCCTCCATGTTGCTGCGTATGCTGTAGGCCAAGTTGCTGATGTGGTACATGGACTCGCGATTCAAGTGACCATCCAGCTCCTTTTTCAGCGCATATTTGGCCTCGCGCTCGCCCTGATCGTGGACAAAACCCGTATCAATAGGCGCTCAGCTTAGTATTAACCATTTGTACACACCTGCAGTGCCTCCAGCGCCTCCTCCATTTGCTTCTCGGCTATTTTCTTGAGATTGGCCAGCTCGTCGACCTGTTGATTCAGCAGCTCCACCTCCTCGGTGAGGCGACGTATCTCGTGTTTGGCACCCTCGAACTCCACCTGTCGAAAGGAAAGGAAACGAATCGTATGGGAAACTGGAAGGAGTTCGAAATTCTGTGGAATCTACCTGCGAGCTTCTCAGGCTGGAGACCTGCTTCTGCAGCGATATGTTCTCCTCCTCCAACTCGGAGTATTCGCTGAGCATGCGCGTCTCGCGAAACTTCAAATCCTTCAGCTCGGATTTGAGACGCAGCCGATCCGCCTCATTGTCGCTCTTATCGCGTCCAATGTCCGAGTTCTCCTGCAACATGCGATCCCGCTCGTTGCGCACACGCTCCAGCTCATGGCGCAGCTGCTTGATCTCGTTCTCCAGATCGAGTATTTGCAGATTGAGCGACGTCTCGCGTGCGGCGGACTCATTGAGCAGCGTCTCCTCCTGCTCGATGCCGGTCTTGTTGGTGACCTTCTGTGAGGTTTGAAATTTGGTGAGAGCCTGTCAAGAATGGAGCAGAAGCGAAAGTGGGGGGCTTAGAAAATGTGTAGCAGATAATTAAATACATAATAAATAATTAAATAATTAAATAATTAAATAGAGTGCAAATGACTGTAATACCCTGTAATCAATAGAGTTATACATATAAAAAAGCAGAGAGGGACTTTATTACAAAAGAAAACAGCTTGGAAAATATATTAAGTTTAACTAAGTGTAAATAACCTGTAATCAATAGAGATAAGAAAGGAGAGAGGGACTTTATTTCAATAGAAAACATCTTACAAAATACTGGGAAACACACTATATAAAGTGGAAATGACTGTAATACCAACTCAAGTAGACATTTATTCATAAGTCTCCCGTCTTTTACAAATCGGAGAACTATTGGCATAATCTATGTAATTACTGGCAAAACTCCTTTGAGTTGAAAAGCCAATTAAATTTCTCGTTTCCAACTCCTTTGAGATGATTTCAGTTCGGAGTCTTCCCTCTATGTTTAGTTCCCAGATTTTCTACAAAAACTAGATAAACGCAATACACCCTCTCTCGCGCTGCCTTTCAATCTGACCACGTTTCAGGGGTATTCGCAATCATAAAAGTTGCCAGCCTGCCATTTTTATTGCAGTCATTTGCATGTGTAAGTTGTGGAGTCGAGAAGGGGAAACCAGGGGGAAGCAGGCGCGGCACCAGTGCCATTAAGGGGCGTCCGTCACTGGGGAGCTCTGCTGCGGACGAGACGCCCCCATTCAGTTGGCTACATTTTTCATTAAATGGCGCAGATATTTCCTTTCTTTCATATTTTTCCTTTTATTTTTTCGGATTTTTGCCTTATTGCAAATCTCTCGGTGGAGGAACAAATGCATCTCAAAGTTGGATTTACTCGTTCGCATTTATTGGATTTTATTGTTGTTTCTTAATTGCGTCGAGCAGTGTTGCAAAATGCGTCAAAAGCGCACGTGCCCGTGTACAGTAATAGGCTCAGGACACGCCCAGGACGTGGCTAAAGGTAAATATGTATTTATCATGCAGCTGTGAGTGTGTGAGTGTGCACTGGGAGAACAACAGTAGTGAGAATACAAATAAAGGAAATATATCGCAAATTTAAAAAATTAAATATAAAACAATTCAATAGTTTATATATTTCATGAATTAAAATGAAGGGAAAATTTGTTTAAATTAATTATTAGCTTATCCCCATTCTCTTAAATTCTCTCTTTCCACAGATGCTGTTTTAAGCTGTATTTAGATTTTTCCAATTAAGCCAGATTAAGCAACGTATTAAGAAATGTACAAATATTATTGTTTTAGCAACTGTCTTTTTTGTCAGTGTACCTACTACACGTTAGTATAAAGAATACCAGCCAAGCCTCTGCTTGTGCAGCCATAAAAGCCGTTGATTAAAGGCATGCGACGTGTCCATATGGCCAGGAGCGGCATTGACCAGGCTGCAACTGGGGCGTGGCCGAGCTGTAATCGTGTTTTGTGGGCTTTAATTGAAATCTCGCCGGGCGGGCAGTCGTTAGTTTTCCTCTGGTCATTTGAAGTACGTGCTTTACACGGGCAGAAATCATGAGCGTTTGCCCACTTGAAAAAGTCGCCAGTTTGCCTGGCACAAAAAAAAAAAACACACACACACACACACACAGAAATGACCACAAAGCCGGCAGCTGGCAATACTGGCCAGATTTAGTGGCTTACAGTGCCCAAGTGGGCCCACACTTGGCGGTACTTTTAAATGCTGCTGTAATTAGCGAGCTTCTTTCCTTGCTTACAAACGCCAACAACAAATGCCCCAAAATTGAAACGGAAATAGCCTGAAACTGCAGCCCCTTCTGGCCACTTCACCCTTTTCTGGTTTTCTTTACCCCGAATCCGGCTGTATAATTATTGTCAATGGCTGTGGGCGACGTCAACGCTTTTATTCTTTTTTTTTTTTTTTTGTTTTTTCGTTATTTCAATTTGAGAAAACATCAACACACACACACACACACCCGCACAGTTCCAGTGGCAAGTGCATTTCGTTAATTAGTGTGGATGCGGAGCAAACAAAAGGCCAAGCCAGTCGCAAGTAAGCTGGAAATTTGAGACCGCTAATGCTGACACATTCAGCCCGGCAAGTTGCAGTGGCGCCACCTAGGCTTTACATATATAATATATATGTGTATATATATACATAAGAAAAGTGTCAACAGGAAAGAGGGTGCGGATCTAAAAATCAAACAAAAGACCAAAAGACCTCAAATGAAATTTGAGCAGCTGCTGAATGTTAAAATTGTTGTAACACCGTTGACAACTCTGTGTTTTAAACGTTTCTCGGACTCAGTGGCGCCACCTACATAAATATAGTGTGACGTTTGAAATTTGGTGTAAATATGTATGTAATATGGTATAATTTTTAGTTTTCTACTTCCTAGTTCTAGCTGAAAAATATTTGCATTATAGGAAAGTTAAAGAAAAGTTCAGAAAATGCTTTAATTTCCAGATAGTTTCTTCCTAATTGTAAGCTTAAAGCTAGTCAGCTTACGATTGGGGAATAAAAAATAGGAATTTTTAACTTAAATCATGTTGATAAAATCTGAAGACATTTTTCAGCTTAAGAACAAATTTCTTATTTCAAGAACATTTGTTTACTACATTTATAACCATACGAACATTGGGAACTTTTAAAGCCTATTTCAAGTATAAACAACTTTTTAAGCAGTGTTTTGTAAGGAAAAATTAATAAATTTTAAAGAAAAAAAGATTTTAACAATAATTTGTACCTAATTCTAAGTCCTAAGATAAGGAACATTTTAGTCTGTTTTTAGTTTAGGGTCGTGTTTATCCAAAGATCTATTGTCCCGATTGATTGGTTTTTAAATTGAATTGCAGAAGGTAAAAATATATGTATGTATGTATGTATATGCAATTATTTTTATTTATAAGTATAATATTTATAATATTCTATATATCCCTTGACTTTATGTTAATAATTCATAATCGAAGTCTTAATCGAGAAATGATTTAAACTTTATTTGCTTGAAGCTTAAATTAAATCAAAACTGCAAACGTTTTTCGACTCTCTGCCCATCTTTCCCTTCAATTTCCGACAGTATATATATTTATATATATATATGCAACGTGCACTAGCGCCACCTATGCGATACAACCGGCAACAGTTAGTCACAAGAGCCACAACAAATGCCGCCATAACATGAACTTTATGCAAATTAGAAAAGATTTTTAATTAAGTGAAGCAAATATTAACACAGCCGAGACGAGGCGGGGCACGAGGCACGGGGCACGGGGCACGGGGCACACAGCCAGGTTCCGCCTAGATATAACATTTTAGCCCATTATCTGGCTCTGGCCTCCCCCTCTGCATTTGGGCAACTGCAACGCACAAGCGTTGTGTGTGCTTGCGGTTGGATTTTGTGCGCCCGCCAGCCGAAAAGGGCCCAAATCTAGCTGCCCTGGCCCGGACCGGGTCCGATCGTTGCAATGCGTCCATTTGCCGGCTACTAAAAATAGCCCAGATTGCCCACATAATGACAACGGGTAGCGGCATTCTGGAGCCGCCACGTGACCGCTTACGTAGCAAACAGGCACCGGGCGCTGGGCGGACTCGTAACAATTTCCTCCTCTTGCCACGTGGGCGGCTCCTCTGCCCTCCCCTTCCCTCCCCGGCGTGGGCTGATAAAGTATGCCATGAATGGCTGAGCAGGCGACAATGACGACAGCATTCAGCAACACCAACAAGTTTGAATGTTTTAGGAACGAGTGCGCGACTGGAAAATACCCTACAAACACTCATATGAGGCATATACATTTAAATGTCTTTGATGGCTTTGTGAATTTCGTTATATTTATCTTTTGTTGTATCTATATCTATATAAAAGATGCTTAAAAATTAAAAAAAGGCAATTAAACTCAGACAGAAATAAAAATATAAACAATAAACCACGAAACAACCACAAAAAACAATAAAGAGCTGCTTTCATTTCACATCAAATTGAGAAAGATAAAGACGCGACTAACTGAAATATCACTATACAATAATAAAAGCTAACAAGTAAAGGGCGTCACCTGGCCATCTATTCACAAAATTTATATAACCCTCTTTAAAAATTGCTTGGTTACAGGGTATAACAACTCAGCTCCCTACTATGGAAATAACAATCAGTAGCAGGCAACAGAGAAAATGCAAACAAACAAGAACAACTGCCGCTGCTGCTGGTTTGTTGTGTGGTGTCGTGTAATTTCTTAATACACACACACACACACACACATCCACACACACCATGAGCTTGGGATGCGGACGCACTTGTGGCCTCCATGTCAATGCACGCGTTTGACACTCTCTGAATTTGAAATGTCGCCAAAATGAAAATAAGCAGCCGACAGCCACGACACGCGACGCGGCAGAAGAAGAAAATGTATAATTTCAGCATGGAAACCGTGGAAACCCAAAAGGAACGCAAATTACGCTTCCAACTAAATGGAAGCCAACACAAAACTAAGAATCCTCTACTGCAGGCAGAAGCCAAAATGCTCCTAACAAAGGGTAAAAAGATCTAAGAATTTATCGAAATATTTGCATTCGAAAAAAAGAAGAAGAAAAAAAGAAAATAAGCATTTTATTAATATTCATAAACCACCTTTAAAATAACAAAGATTATAAGAACGTGGAGTAAATAAATCCTCCAAATATTTGATAATTATTAATAATTTTTGAGAGGCTATATATTAGTAAAATAAGTGGACTTGGAATAAAAGCAGTATCTTCTTTAATCAAATCTTTTATATTATTTTAGACAAGAAACAATTACAAAGTTTTAAATGTATATGTTGGAACAATAATTGTGTCTAGAGGGAATACCTCTATTCATTATGGCTTCAATCCTAACAAGTGTGAAAAGACTATACAGTGAATATTAATATTCTCGAGTTTCACAGAGCATAGAGTGTTTACAGTCTGTCATAGCCGTAATACCCCTCGCATAAGGTGTCAGGATATGCAAATACACGTAAATTGTGCTCTTAACTAAATGGATATGCGAATTGTGGGAATGCGGCGGAATGCATGCAAATCCTTTTCAGCGGGACAATAAATGCTGTGTGTGTGAGAAGCAGTAAAAATCATTTGCACTTAACAGCCAATCTGCAGAGTCGTAATCATGTGTCCAATACTCGCGATGCACCAGCACACACACACACACACACACACACACACACATTTACATAACCGGGGCAATGTGTTTGCATGTTTGCATGGCACACAAATTGGCAGCACTCCAAAGATGCTCAGCGTGGGGAGAGAAGCCGCAGGGTCGTAGGGTAATAAAAAGTGTCTATGAGCCGAGACGGAAGCCAATCAGTTTCCAAATAAGTTGGGTGCAAATAAATTACATGGTCATTATGCCCAAGGTTGGCCCACAAAAACACGAAAAGGACTGACCAAGTCGAGCGTGCTTGACTACGAGATACCCTGTGTTCAGCCAACATATTTTCTTTAACCACATGTTATGGAAAATTGATTCCTAAATAACTTTTGTGTTTACTATACGAGAATCCGCACTCAGAGTTTAGCGTGTCTTGCTTTTAAAATCTTCGGAATATGTTCAATAAATACCTTTTGATTTTGGGTAAATGATTACACATTTTTGTGCACATAATATTGATAGGATAATATATAAAACTCTTTACAATTCTCAAAATCTGGGTCTGAAAATCGAAAACAAAAAATTAGCTTAAGGAGAAGGAACACCTATATTATGAATTGAATGTCCCTTGTCCATATAGTTTTATAGGAATTCGCCCGTTTATTGGCCTGACCAAGAATATATATTTATATATACACCTCCAATATACCCTCTTTTGCCTATTTCGCAACGCAAGCAGTTTCAACTGTTTGTCGCAGTCTCTCCAGCTGCGCGTTGGGCGGGGCGGGGATCTGCTCATTTGGGGGCAGCCCCAACGACAGCTGCTTTTGGATTTTCATTGCAGGCCCACAACTGGAATGGGGCTGCGCGCAATGCCAACATTTTTCCTGCTCATTTCCCATGCAGCAGCCAGAGCCAGGGAGCAGGCAACAACAACAACAACAATAGCAACAAATGACAACTGCGACTGCAGCCAAGGCGGAAGCATGTTTTGTCAGTGCTCAAGCGGTGCATTTAACCCTTGCCAGCCCGCCCTTAGCCCCAACTTGCCAGCTTACATCCCCACAGCCCTCCCCCTCAGCCCCCAGCTGGCAACTGTCTGTTGTCCTTGTTGTTGCCGGATTTGATTGCCGTAGAATTGCAATTTGCGCCAACAGAACAGAGCATCAGCGTCAAATCATTATAATTTCTTCGTCGGGATTTCTCTTTTTTATCACTACATCCTGCTTGTCTCCCCTTTTTGCACTCCTGATGCTCTTGTGGCCCGTTTAGTTGTCGCTTTGATGTTGCTCGCGTTGTTATTGTAATTGCAAGTGTCTGGCGAGGATTTTGTTAAACGACTTTTGGCTCCACTGTTTGCCAACTGAATCTTTGTGGGGATTAGGGGTTGAGTGTATATATATTTGTTCGGGAATTGTTGAAGTTGCTTTTAGTTCTGTTGGGGTAAATACAGTAGGATCTAGATAGTTTAGACTCCTGTTAATTCGGATATGCCGGTAATTGGGAATAATGAATAAGAAAATTAAGATCAAGTGTATTAAAAAATATATTTTAATAATCAGAACAAGAAATTAAAATTTGTTAGCCTAAACAATATTAATTTAAATAAAATATAAAAAGCATATATAAGAAATTTTTGAACATTTTTGCTTGTCTCGGTATTTCGCTAATTTCGATCAATTTCAAAATCCTTTAAAATAGTTTGTTAACTACAGACTTTCATTACTAGGGATTGTTCAACAAAGATCAAAATATGCAGCAAGTTGTCCTTTATAACTCTCTTTATAACACTCCAGTCAACTTTCCTGCCAATTCAGTTGACTAACTTGAAAATTCTTCAATTTGCATAGCTGTCCCTTCTCTTATCCCCTTGAGTTGCCGTGTAAATAACGACATTAATTATTGAAGTTTGTATTAAAAAGTTTTAGCTTTGTCATTGGCTGCCGGAAAGTAACCAAGTTAACAATTCACAAGCCGCAAAACTATGCAGAGGCAACGGGACTTTGACTGCCAAGTCCCCAGGCGAAATGTCCTTGGCTGTCGTTGGGCGGGACATAAAATATGGTCAAAACACGCACACACACACACACACTGGCACTCTCATAACTGTGTTCGGTTTTATGGCTGTTGTTTTGGGGCCTCTTAATTGCCGCAGTTGCAAACGTCCAAACAACATGTGTACTGGCCCACGCCCCCGCAACAACTGCCACTAAATACATGGCCAAAATGCAGCTGACAAAGGCCGCAGAGCTTAACTCTGATTAAAAATTCGTTTTGGCTGCAGTTGAATATTGCCAATTTTCCGGTTATCCTGTTGGCCGTGTAATCGAAATTCCCGGACATTTAAGCCTACTCGGCGAGAAAATTAGTGCCGCCGGCCCCACATGGAAAATATTCTATTAATTTTGGCCGGGCTAATTTTGTTTTGCCCGTCGCCCACTTTTGCAAATTGTTCAGTGAAAACTCCTGACGTCGCCCCGCTCTGATTTATGTCCTTTGAGGGTGTCTCGCCCACGGGCTTATATCTTGATTACAAGTGGAAATATGCGCACCACTCCCCCCTTCCCCCTTCCCTTTCTGGCCCGCACAAGTTGCAGGCGACAGCGACAAAATGCCCGCAGTTATTGTCGTCGCAACGTTGCAAATATTTTTTCTCTCCCTTTTTTTAATTTTAAGCATATATTAACTGTGTGCGCGTGTGAATGAGTGTGTGTGAATGAGTATGCGTGTGTGTGTGTGTGGGGTGTGTTTCGCTCGCGGCACTCTCGTAAAAGTTCAGTTGAGTTCAAAGCTAACAAGCTGGAAAACTATCAAGCGAACGGCCTAATGAGCAGGTGGGCGCCACCTGTCGGCCAATTAATCAACTGTGGGGAACAGATTGAATTCTCGTTCTAAGCCTGAAGAAACTTACGATGGACAAGGCAAAGAATAGTAAAATGTACAACTACAAGATATCTATTGAAGCGAGAAATAGTAATATAATATATATAAAAACAATAACCAGTTTGTTGCTTTTATGTAATATATATAATAATATGTAAATGTATTTTGTGCATGCATTCAGTGGGGTTAAAATGGAAGAATGTTAATTTATGTCAAAACTTACAATTATTATTTTATAAAGTAAACTGTGAAAAATACTTTAAAAAAAAACAAAATTAAAATTTCAAATTCTGTTTTTATTTTTGTTAGATATTTTTTACTAAAAAAATATTTTTATGCCAAAATACTAGAGTATATTACAGCTACACATTTTACAAAACCCTTTCTAAAATGTTAATATTTTCCAATTAATAAAAACTAGTTCCCACGACAAACTAGTTCAACTTAGAAAAGAAAAAAAAAACAACTTTCGACTTTTTTACATTTCTATTTGGAATACCTTCAATCGATTCTTTGTTTTGGCAAACATAAACAAAAGGTGAAAAAACGCTATATATATTATCCCTATTTTTGCCTTCTCGCCCTTTCTAGGCATTGGGCGAAGGACAAACTTTTGTTGCTAGGCTTTTCCGCATTGCACGTGAAAATTCCAGCGGAAATGCCAAAACAATTGCCGTGGCTAATTGCCATGCGGCCAGTTGGCAAAGCTCGCACTGTGCTAAACATAGAGGCAAAATGGAATGGCGAAAAAAAAAATAGCAAAGCATGTTGGCCAGGTTGAAATAAAAACACAAACAGCAACAAAGGCAACTCAACCTGAATGGCGATAATAGAGCGTAAGCCAAATTGACCGCGATCAGACAGACGGAGAGAAAAACAGGGAGAACGCAAACAGAAAGAGCGAATGAGAGAGACACAGCAAAAGCGAGCAGTTACAGGCAATTGGCGAGCGGGGGCGTTCACTGAGGCGGCGCCAAGTACCGCAAGCCCAGTTTAAAGAACTACAAAAACGAAGAAGAAGAGCGGACATGTGACCAGACAAACGATTATATGATTCGTGATTATCAGAGCCGGACAACAGTCATCGCCGATAGGGGCTAAGAGAGCGAAGAGCGAGAGAGAAGAGAAAGGTTGATTGAGCATGATTTAACAAATACAGTGCATATTCCGTGTGGTTAAAGCCCGGCGTAAGCCGGATAGTCTACTTTTTCGTAATAAGTAAAAAGTGGAAGAATTCCACTCGCATTGGCGGAAAAGAGGTGAAAATCAGTTTGAAAAAATGAAAATGAAAAAATGTAAATTTAATTAACTAAAAGTTATATTTTTAACTCACTATAAAATTGATGAAGCCAAATCAGAAAAAAGGTAGGTATTATTATATTAGCTATTAGGGATGGGATTTCTTTTATATTATCTTCATAGTATATTACTTTGATGACAGCCTTAAATTTACTAATAATAATGAATTTCCTTTTGTCACTGACCAAGCTAAGAGCTGTTTTGTGGGCTGTAACTTATTTATATATAAGATACTTTTGTATCTATTTATTAGTGTGAACAGGCAATCAAAACCTTCAAGCCCAAAAAAAAAAATGTATATAGAACAAAATATATATGGATATTCAAATTTGTTTTGATTTAAAAATTAATAAAATAAAATAACTGTTATTTAGACATATAAAACGAAACCCCTAAATCCCTAAAAAATCCTGGTACGAAATTTTGTTATTATATTATATATAAATACATTAAAAATTCTTTGGTTTTTGAAATTCAAGACAAAATAATGTTAATTTGTGTGCTTGGATATTTTTGAAATGTTTTATCAATATTTTTTAGGGGCAAATAAAAAGAGATTTATTGGCGAAGCGAATTCACTCAATGTTCTGCTAATCTGGCCAGTCATTATAACAGGTGCTTACTGTTTTGTTGCCAACAAGACAAATTGAAAACCAATTGCGAAACTTTTGCTCTAACTATGAGCGCTTGTGTGTGTGTGTCTGTGTGCGAGTGTGTAAAGGTAGATAAGCGGCAATTGGCTTGGAAACTGTCTATACACACACACACATGCACACACGCACAGCTGTTTTCTTTGTGCTCACCTCCTGCGTGATGTCCAGCTCGTGCCGTGTGTTGTCGTAGAGGGTCTCGAGCTCGTCGCACTTCTGCTCCAGCGCCGACTTCTCCTCCAGCAGCGAGAGGCCGTATTGGGCGGACTGGGCGCTGGCGCTGGACACCTGATCGAGTTCGCGTGTCAGACGCTCCACTTCCATGCGCAGCTCCAGGACTGTTTGGGCGCCATCGTTGGCGCCGGGACTGGACATGGTGTGTGGGTGGAGGGAGAGGGGGAATGTATGTGTGTGTGTGTGTGTAGCTTAAGGACGGTACCACAGACTGTGTGTGCAGGTGTGGCAAGTGCAGCTGCTCCTGTTGCTTGGGCGGAATTGTCGTCAATGTGTTTTTTTATTTATTTTTTTTTTTTGGAGGGAAATCAATAAAAAAAGTTGCTTGGTTTTTTTTTTTGGTGTTTGAATGCTTCTTCCCGCTCCAGAAAACCAACTCACATACACACGCAAGCTTTTATGGAGTGCGTTTGCTTGTGTGCGTACGTGTGTGCTTGGCTCGTTTCACCTTTTCTCTTTTGTGCTGGAATCAAAATTGGTATTTCTTTTGTTTTTTTTTTTTTTTTGTTGCTAAAAATTATTCACTTGCACTTCTCGCACTTTTGGCTGCCTTTAAAAAGGATAAACACAAGCAGCGTAAACGGTAAACTGGTAGAGTGGAAGCGAGAGAGAGGACAGGAAGTTTCAATTCACAGAACGGTCGACGTCGCTGCTGCCGTCGTCGTCGACATGACATCACACGATTTCCACTTTCATTTCATTAATTGTTGCTGTCCCCAGTTGCCCAGCCAGACAGCCGCTTAATCAAATGTGTCGTACGTATTTTCGTTGCACTTTAGACGGAATTGGTTTAAAGCGATTGCTAATTAAATAAGTTAAAATCGAGAATCTTTTTTTTTTTTTGGTAAGAATGCAAAAACAAAAACTCCGCAATCACGGTCCGTGCGTGCCTGTCTTCTTCTTTGCACACACTGTTTGTGACGGAATGTGAACTAGTGATGTCAACCAAACATCGGAGCTTTGAGAGTCGTCGTCGATGCGATAGTTTAAGCTGAATTTGAGGAACATATTTAAAATAAAATCATGCCATGTTTGAAATAAAATAACCAACATTCTGTCTAAAAACAAACCAATTTGCTTAATAAAAGAGTGCGTGCAAAGGTATTTGTATTTCTTATCGATGTATCGGGCGGTCTGCACAACGATGTTTACACCTGGCGATAGTTCCAATAGTATTCGTGTTCAGCATGTCCTCTTTTACTCAACTTATTGGATGCATACAAATGCAGTCAATAAGTGCAGTGTAAAAAGTAGTATAAGCTGAAATTTGACAAATTCCCACCTTCTATATATCGATATACCCTTATCGCTATCGATATGCCGCCGACCAGCAGTGTGCACACACTGTTCGACTAACATACGGCGCACAGCTGTTTTGGCTGGGGCATGCAGTTCTTCGTGCGTGTTTGCGATTTAAAATTATTTTTAGTTTATAACAAAGACACCTGCGTCACAGTAACTACATCAGCTGGGCCTAACACATTTAAAAACTCCATCTGAGTAGCCTGTGCGTGTTCAGCCAATAGTACGAGTGTGTGGCTTGCGCAAAAATGTTACGAGTTCTCATTGCGAAATTTTCAGCAGCAGACACAACAACAGCAGCAGAAACAACAACAACAGCAACAACACCAACCAACGCAGCAGCCGTCAAAAGACAGTAAAGTAAATCACAGAAGTGTGCAACAAATTGCAAAGCAATCAATGAAAATTTCAACAATTAGTCATCATTTTGTGCTTGCAGCAACAGCAGCTGTGAATTATAATTCAATTTAACTGTCCAGAGACGTCCAAACGTGAAGGTGCGTGAACAGCTGCGTTGGCGTAGGCGTGGGCAGCGGCAGAGGCAGAAGCAATAACAGAAAACAACAACAATCAAATAAAAGCAATGGAAATGCGAGAGGTGCTGAGCCGCGAGGGGCGCGAGGCGAAGAACTTGCTCGTCTACCAGTTTTGCGATGAGACAACCGCAAGCGGCGGCGCTGGCACAGGCGCAGGCAGCGGCGCTGGCAGAGACGGCGGCTTCGTAGCCAATGGCGACTGTAAGTTGAAGTTCTGTTATTTTAATACCCTGTAAGCATTGCTAAGGTAAAGGGATTAAGGTTATACAGGATTTGCTTAAAAGAGAAAGTGCATATATGTATATATAATAACAGCAAACCAAAAAAAAAAAAAAAAGATTGGCGAAAATGGGTATAACCGACAGCGACATACTCCTTCATAGTGTAATAACTACTAAAACAAGAACCCTAACATTAAGTGTACACATAAAAAAAAAAATTCTTTGATTTTTCAAATTAGGGTATCCAATAAGAAATATACAGTAAAAACTGACAAACCCAATTGTAATGCAAAAAACGCGAAAAAAGTGGCTTTCATACGAACAGACAGGCGGAAAAGTCGAACGTTCCACTATTTTCAGTCCGTGCATGAGTAATATGTAATGAATAGTTTGCCTATAGGTTCGGTTTGTGCGCCTATTCAATAAATAAATATATTCTGTTCAGGGTTGGGATTCTAATTTAAAAAACATTGGAATTTTGGTTGGCGACTTATACTGCTAATGTACAGGTATACTGTATAAACAAAAAATAAATAGTTTTTACTATATATTGTAAGATATATTATTATAAGACAAAGTAAATATTGTATAACTAAGCTTGCTGCAGGGTATCGCCCAGTCAATCAGCGTACTCTTTGATTTCTACGACTGAAGCTTGCTTATTTTTTGTAGGTTACCCGACGCCCACATGCCGCAAGCCGCCAGTGGCTCCGCCAAAATCCCCAAATGGCCTGCAGACGCCCAAACACTGCCAATCGCCGACGACAAAGACGGGCGGCGGCTCCGCCGGGCCGCGAGTGCGCAGCGCGTCGACGGGACGCGACAAGAAATCGGAGCTGCAGGCGCGCTACTGGGCGCTGCTCTTTGGGAACTTGCAGCGGGCCGTGAACGAGATCTATCAGACGGTGGAGTGCTATGAGAACATATCCAGCTGCCAGGAGGCCATACTCGTGCTGGAGAACTATGTGCGCGATTTCAAGGCGCTGAGCGAATGGTTCAAGGTCAGCTGGGACTACGAGTCGCGTCCGCTGCAGCAGCGCCCGCAGAGTCTCGCCTGGGAGGTGCGCAAAAGCAATCCAACGCCGCGGGTGCGCACCAAGAGCCTGTGCAGCCCCACCACATCGGGCAAATCGAGCCCGGCGCTGTTTCCGTGCGGCTCCGGCAAGACGTCGCCCTGCTGCGACGGCCGTGTGACGCCCAAGAAGCTGCTGCGCGCCTACGAGCAGCTGCCCCGCGGCGCCATGCGCGTCAATGTGCGCGAACTGTTCGCGGCGAGCAAACGCAACGCTCGCGGCTCCCCCAATTCGGATGCACTGGAGCCGGCGGCGTTGCCGCTGGACGTGGGCGCGGACAAGTCGTACAGCCAGCTAAATACCCAATACTCACAGACAGATCTCGAGGATCCGCATCTGACGCTAGCCGATGTGCGGGAAAAGATGCAGCGCGAGGCGGCCGAAAGGGAGGCTGCGGCCAGAGAGGCGGCTGAGAAGGAGGCGGCTGAGAAGGAGGCAACTAAAAAGCAGGCAGCTGAAAAGGAGGCAGCTGCAAAGGAGGCGGCTGCAAAGGAAGTAGCTGAAAGGAAGGCAGCAGCTGTCATAGGTAACTGTTTATCCACGTCCGGCAACGCCAGGGAAATAGAGAAATTCAGTTTAATTCAATTCATTAAATTCCAAGTTCTTAACTCACGTTAGTTGCAACTTTACAATTTCATATAAGCGCTGCTCTTTGTAGGCAGTATGTACTGTACTTTGAGAGTATGAGGAAACGTTTACAGACAGCGAACGAATTTAGGAATATAATTTACAATTTATTCTCTTGCAGAGTGTATTAAAATGTCACGAATTGTGTAACGCACTAAGAGACAACTTCTCGAGTTCATAATGTATATACATATATGCTTGATCAGTGCTAGCAATCTGAGTGATAGGCATATGCCAGGCACAAGCCAGGTCCCCAGTTTTTTAGAAAAAAATAAATAATAATAATATTGTATATATAACTAATAGATTCTTATTTGCAGGTCAGCTAAAAGTGCAAGTGGAGGCAGTGCAGCTGCCGGGAAAAGTGGAATCGTCGCCAGCAGCTGGCCCATTAGCTGAGTCGCAGCCAAAGCCAACGCCCGTCGTGGAGCAGCCGCCAGATCAAGTGGCAGTTGCTGTGGTGGAGCCGACAGCTCTGCAGCTGACTGTGTCCCGTTTGGACGCCATGGAGAATGTGCTGCTGCGGACACAGGCCAACAAGGAGCCAACGCCGCCGAGCACGTTGCTGAAGCCACCGGCGGCCACGTTGCCCGAGAGAAAGCCGCAGCCACAGCTGGCCGCGCCGGCCGCCATGCAGAACAGTCCGTTGAAGTACTCCAGCGTGCTGAATCGTCCGGCTGCGGGGCGTGTCGCCAACCAGAAGACGAATCCTCAGCAGGGCGGCGCAGCGACGAACAACAGCAAGTTGGGCAACAGCAAGGCGGGGCTGGCCAAGACGGCGGTGCCCTTAAACGGACTGCGACGCAGCAACAACAGCGGCAGTAGCAACAACAACAGCAACAGCAACATCGTCAATGGCAACAACAATTTGAAGCCCTTTGTTGCACGCACAGCGCGCATGGCCGCAGCGCCGCAGCCGCCGCGTCCCTCCAGCAAAACCGAGTGCTACGGTCCGCCCAACAATGTGGCCTCCCGCCTGTCGGCCAGATCACGCACCATGCTGGACATGCAGGGCGCAGCTCCGACGGCGCCCAGGCCGCTGGCCAAGCGCGCGGCGAGCACGCTGCTGAACAGCGCCGGGCCCTCCTCCGGGCCCTCGCACGCGCCAACGAAACGCGTAAGCGCGCCCAACGTGCGTCTGAGCTCGCGTGAGGACATCGCCAGCTCGACGTCCACGCTGAAGGCCAGCAACGAGCAGCTGAGCAGCTCGCGCAGCACGCTCAAGCTGGACGAGCGGCACTCGGAGCCGAAGCAGCTGCTGGACGCCAACGACGGCTGGCTGACGGTCAAGAATCGACGCCGCACCAGCATGCACTGGGCGAATCGCTTCAATCAGCCCACGGGCTATGCCAGCCTGCCCACGCTGGCGCTGCTCAACGAGCAGAAGGAGGAGAAGGACAAGCAGCAGCGGGAGAGGGCAGCGGCAGCGGCTGCGGCTGCAGCTGCGGCAGGGGCAGGGGCAGGGGCAGGGGCAGCGGTCGCGGCAACTAAGGGCCAGGCGAACGGCAAACAGACTGTGGCCGGCAAAGCGGCCGTCGTCGCTGAGGCCAAAACAAAAGCCGCCAATAAAGCGGCCAAGACGGTGACGCCGCCAGCACCGCGGCCAGAGATCAAGAATGCCAAAGCCAAGGTGAACTCGTTTCCAGCGCAGCGCACAGCAGCCAATATCAAGAAGCAGGACAAAGACAAGGAACGGGAGAAGGACAAGGAGCAGGACAAGCACAAGGACAAGGACAAGGACAAAGACAAACCGAAGCCGGGCACTGCCCTAACGCGCAGCAGCAGCAACTGCAGCTCGCTCAGTGCCCGCACCTCCATCATCAAGCGCCAGAAATCGGATCTCACCGGCCTCAAGATGACCTCGCTGCACAAGGAGTACATGCGCAGCGAGAAGAATGCGCTGCGCAAGCAGCAGAAGGAGCAGAAGGAACAGAGCGGCGGCACCAGCTACAACAGCTCCACAGCAGTGGACAATAACGATTGTAAGTATTGAACACATTTTTTTCAATTAGAGAAACATTTTGTTTGTTTTCGTTTTATTTTCTAAATAAGTATAAACTGAAGTGTCCTTTTCTTTTGAAATGAAAAATGTAAAAAAGAATTTGAAAGTTTTAGACTTTTTTGTATGTAAATCAAATGTATGTACTTTCCTTATTCGAATATGATCTTCAAAAGGTATATCTATCAGATATCTGAGTATTCCTAGATTATTAAGTACTCAATATGTATTTAAACGTTTGTTTTTAAATATAATCAATCTAAAGCACAAATCATGAACAAAATGCCATCAAACATTAAAATCGATTCAGTTTTGACAAAGTTATGGGCGTTTGAAAAATGGGAGCCACGGTAAATTTTAGCATGATTTTTGACAAACAAAATTAACCCTTTCAGAATAGGTTTTAATGTTGTTTTTTAAACTTATTGTGTGCACCAAAATCGATTAAAAATGTAATTCGCATTTCTAAATTTTGAAAAAAAAAAATTCTTTTTCGAAAATGATTCAGGGGGAGTACATGCTTATTTCACCAAAAATTTCAAAAAAAAATTGTATACAAAATATATATACTTTGAATGGAGAATCAATCTAGAAGACAAACTCTTAAAATAATGCCATCAAATATGAAAATCGGTTTAGTTTTGACAAAGTTATGGGCGTTTGGAGTGAGTGGAGAGTTCGGATCTGATGGGAAGCGAACTATTTTATTTACCCAATTTTTTTACAAACTTCTTGCAGTACTTAAATAAATTTAATTTTTAAGGTGTATATTAATTTCCATTTTATCGTCTCACTTTCTCCCCCTGCAGCCAACAACGACGATCACAACAAGATTGACATCAAAATCCAGACGAACTGCGAGTTCTCCAAGACCATCGGGGAGCTGTACGAGAGCATTGTCCGCTGCAAGCTGCCCAACGGGTGTGCGAAGCCGCCTTGCGACTCGCTGCTGAGTGCCTGCGATGAGAACGACGAGCAGAGTGCCGAGGAGGTGGAGGAGGAGCGGATACTGGTGGAGGTGCAGGAGTCGCTGGAGCGGCAGATACGCGAGCTGGAGAGCACCGAGATCGATGTGGACACGGAGACGGATGAGACCGATGGCGAGGTGCAGCTGGAGGAGCACGACGACAACACAGATCAGGCGCTCGACGACGCCGCCGTCTTTGTGACGATGAGCGACGACGAGAACGCCAGCCTGGAGCTGCGCTACCAGGCGCTGCTCTCGGACATGTCCTGGAACGAGCGGGCCGAGGCGCTGGCCACGCTCCAGGCGTACGTGGCCCGTCATCCGGGTCGGGCGCAGGAGCTGCACCAGAAGCTGTCGTCGCCGTCGCGGCGCCGTTCGCTGCAGGAGACGCTGAAGAAGTACCAGGCGAAGCAGGCGCGGGCACAGCAGAAGCGGGCGCTGCTGCAGCAGGAGAAGGCCGCCAAGCTGCAGCAGCTGTTCGGGCGCGTCGAGGACGTGAAGGCGGCCAAGAAGCAGCTGATCGAGGACAAGCGCCTGAAGATGGAGGGGCGACTCCAGCGCGCAGCGGAGAACCGCGAGATCTACCTGCGCCAGATCATCGAGAAGGCCCATGACGAGGACAAAAAGCTGAAGGAGATCAACTTCATCAAGAACATCGAAGCGCAGAATAAGCGACTGGACATGCTCGAGTCGTGCAAGGAGACCGAGGGCCGGCTGCAGGATCTGGAGCAGGAGCGCCAGAAGCGCGTCGAGGAGAAGGCGGCCAAGGAGGCGGCCGTCGAGCGGCGCCGGCAGGCGCTGGAAAAGGAGCGCCTGCTCAAGCTGGAGAAGATGAACGAGACGCGGCTGGAGAAGGAGCAGCGCATCGGCAAGATGCAAGAGCAGAAGGAGCGACAGCGCCAGGCGCTGGCCAGGGAAAAGGCGCGCGATCGCGAGGAGCGCCTGCTCGCCCTCCAGGTGCAGCAGCAGCAGACCACCGAGGAGCTGCAGCGCAAGATCCTGCAGAAGCAGCTGGAGTCGGCGCGCCGGCACGAGGAGAACATCGAGCACATTCGCCAGCGCGCCCTCGAGCTGACGATGCCCAGCACCAGGCAGCAGGACGACGCCCGCGGCGACCAGGACGAACAGGACCTGGCCAACGGCAACGCCACCAGCACCACCAACGAGGACTGCGATCTCTCCTCAACGCTCTCCGACCTGGGCACCCTGGCGGGCAGTCGCGAGCACTCGCGCAGCTATAAGAAGAAGATGAAGAAACTCAAGCAGCGCATGAGCCAGTGGTAAGTCTCCAGATCATGGTTTCAAGCCGGCTTCGAATCGAACCGGTTTGAGAAAAAAACCCCAAACCATATTTATACAAAAAATGGTTTGGTTTATAAAATGTTCTTTTTCTTTGATTTGTCGTCTAGATTTATTTTATTAATTTTTTGGTACAAATAATTGCTTGTAGTTTTTATGTGCACAAATAATGTTAGAGTATATGTTTTGATTTTTATTACAAAAATGGAAAATGGGTGGAAAAGAAATATCAGAATTCATTACAGCTAGTTCCTTTATAGGTATATTATAGGTATAACCTGCCGATCTTTTGGGGTTCCTTGTAACGGAATTTCCCTATCGATTTTATAAAGTTTTAACTCTAATGCAACTGAGCATTTATATCTCTTGACCTTAATACAATTTGCTTTTGCAATATGCTATATATACTTAGCTTACATATGTTTATCCCACTTTATCCGAGTTCTTTGAGGCTGTAAGATATTGTCATATATTTTCATTGTATTTGAATTTTTTCCGATTTATGTTTGATTTGATCTGTAGATAGAGTATATTAAGGCCTCCCCCTTTTGAATTTTACCCCACTCCTGTAACCATTACCATTCTCCACTTTCTCCAGTGCCACCGAGTATTTGTCCAATTTGGAGGCGCTGCCCGCCCATGTGAAGCGGGACAGCAGCGTGCCGAAGCTGTTGAATCTGGTGATTAAGGGTGGCGGCTCCCAGGGCCTGGACCGGACGCTGGGCAACCTGCTGCGTGTGATTCCGAAGGCGCAGACCTGTGATTTTCAAGCGTTCCTCAACATGGATGGCCTCGGCGTACTGGCCAGCCATGTCATCAGCAAGGGCATGGAGGATAATGCCGAGATCTCAAGGAAGTGAGTCGACCTACAAACTATCTATTTACATATATACTAATGTCAACTGAATTCTTTGATAGATCTGTCACGTTGGCCGTGCAGCTGTACCGCAATGCGTGCTCCGTGTGTCCACAGATAGCTCGTCATGCGCTTCTGGGCAACTCCATTGCGACGCTCTTCGATGCCATCACCAAGAGTTTCCAGGTGAGCTTGAGTCTTGAGTCCAACTTTTGCAAGTGGCGCAATAAAAACTAAAAAAAAAAAAAATAAACCAAAAAAAATGTCGCCAGGCTGTCGCCATGGAATGCATCCAAATCGTAATTCCCTCAAGTGCGTCGCACGCTTTAAACTTGGCTCGCGTCCTTATCCTGGGCCCTTGCTCCCCTGCCCCCGTCCCCCATTCCTGGCATAGCCACTTAACACTTGGCCGCGCTGATTTTGTCTCTTTTATACTCTTTTTACCTATAACAAATATTTTGCGCTGTTGAGCATTTGGGTTCTTAGTTGAGCTTTGTGATGATTGAAAGAAATATTTTATTTTTAAAAAATACTTCATTTTGCTTTCAAAATAAAAAAGTTGAATGGATAGTATATAAATATAAATTAAATATATATTTGACGTTGGAATAACATTTGAATCAAACTATAAAAAATATGAATTTTAATCACAATTTTAAATAATTAGCATTACGAATATAAAAGAAGTATCAGAATTTATCAAATAAAAAATAGTTTCAAAACAAAATATTTTTAATATTAAAAAAAATGAAATAAAACAAATCTCAGATATAACAACGAAAGGAAAAAGAAAAACTTATGAACTAAGGAACGTAAGCCTAGTGCAAAGGCAGAAAAGAAAACGGAAAGATTTGATATAAAATAACAAAATATGTAGAGGTTTTTGATAAATTTCAAAACATGAGTTTTTCTAAATTTTTTGATTTGATTTCTTGATTACTGTTACTAAACAAATTATATAGTTGAAAAAACTTTTATAAAAAAAAAAAACAATAAGCTTATATTAAATTAAGATAGGTTTATTAAAAAAATATTCGAAAATTAAAATCATTAATTTTAAATTTGATGTTTGTAAGAGAATTTTTAAAAAATTTTTGAAGATACTTTAAAGGACCTGAATCTAATATCCGTTAAATTTGAATATTTACAAGTGTGATCACTGTACTACTCAGGAAAGTTTTTTGCATCTACACAATTTTTTTTGTCATTGTAGCGTATTTGCAAGTCGACTTGCTTTTGCTACTACGAAGTTTGCCAAGTTTTAAAGTTTATTGTTGTCTTATTTTGCTCGCTTGTTTATTTGCCATTTCTTTTGACGCTTTTATTTGGCGCGTTGCTTTTGCGTGCCTTTTTTTCTTTCGCTTCGTTTTGTTTTGTTTCGTGTGACATTTTTATTTGAATTTTATTTACTGGCCGCGGCGACTTGGTGGCCTATAAATTTGTAACGCACACTAGCCGCAAATGTCAGGCGCCCCCCTCGCCCCCTCCCTCACGTCCCCTCGTCGATGCCACAATTTGTCAGCGTTTTGGCTGTCAAGCTTTGTTGTTATTGTTTTTCATTTTTATATATACATAAATGTTTATATATTTGTGGCCCGCTGTTAAATCAATCGTTAAAGCGCGTAAAAAGCCACTCTTATTTATCCATTCGTTGTTGTTGTTGTTGTTTATCGTTTTGCTTTTATTTAATTTTTCCCTTTTTTTTCTTTGTTTTTGGTATTCCATAAAAAATATTTTTACAGTATTTCAGACGCACTTTGTTGTTGTTGTTGTTGCTGCTGGCTTGGCTCGTGTTTATTGTCGTGCTTTGTCTTCTGTCCATCCCCCACCCCCCGTCCCCCTCTCACCATCGACTTTTACACTTCCACTTTATATTCTCATCGCTGGCTTTTGCTGATGGATCAGCGCGCACGCCGCTTGTCATGTAATCAAGAAGAAGCAGCGAATAAAAGAGGAGAGATAAAAAAAGTGTCGCCTTAAAAAACATCAATTAACATTTTGATTGATGCGAGGTGGTCGCTGTTGTAATTGTTGTTGTTGTTGCCGCTGTTAACTTTCGTAATTAATTTGAACACGCGCGGAAAATGTCGCTGAGCGCCGGAAAGCATGCAACAATTGTGCAACAACAACAACAACAATTACAACTACAATAACATTGACACTTTTTGACTTTTCTGTTATCCATTTTTACATGCATTTATTTATTAATTTTTATTCTCTTTGTTTTCGTCTTATTCTTGGGCTATTTTTGCAGTTACCCGAAGAGAAATCACCGCAACATCCGGTCGAGTTATCCACAGAGCTAATGCTGGCATGCACCGAGGCGCTGTCATCGAGCTATGTGAAGAAAAACACCCACCCCAAAGTACCGGAACGCCTACCGGACATGATAAAGTGAGTACAAGAAGAAAAAGCAACAAAAAAAACACACACATTTAACCCACACACGCGCGCGATTGCAGGGGAAATGCCGTGGGTTCGAAATAAAGCCAAGTTCGAAAATGCGTGTCAGAGCGAGCGCGCTTCAGTGTGTGCAGGGGCGTGTCAATGCTGTGCGAGCGAGACAACTAGTGTGCTTGCTTGTGCGTATGTGTGTATGTGCGAGTGCTGCTAAAACTGTGTAGCATGGCCAGGCTGTGTTTACCAATAGGCAGCGGCTCTCAAACTGCAGTTTACGAGCAAGTGCAGCCATTGTTGTTGCCGCTGCTGCCGCTGCTCCTGTTGTTGTTATTGTTATTTTTGTTCTTGTTGGCGCTTTCAACACTCGCGCTAACTTTTTGCCTGCACGTTTTTATGACTGCGCCGTTTTACAGTTGCTGCAGCAGCATTTGTTGTTGCTGGTTGAATTTTTTGAACAAAACTTTAATGCTGAACGCGCGTCGCAGTCGACGTCGCTGCTTGTTTTTCTTTAATTTGCGCTTATTTCTGTGTGCGTGCCTGTGTGTATGTGTGTGTGTTTTTGGGCAGTGCAAAAGTTTTAATCGAATTTCTGCTGTTGTTGTTACACACACACGCACACAGGCGCCATTTTGTTTATTTTCGTACAAATTGAATTTCATATACATTTGTATATTGTGTTTTCTTGTTGCTGCGTGTTTATTTTTTTTCTGTGTTCATTGTTTAGCTATAAGCAAAAAGAAAACTTTTGTTATGCATTTTTTTGCACATCGACTTTTGTTGTTGCTGCTCGGCCATTTTGCGTTTGGTTTTCTTTTTTGTTTAGCCATTTTAGCTGCCTTTTGTTTTGCACTAGTAAAAACATTTTGTTTATCCTTTGTGTGTGTGCGCTGTCCCCTTCCCTTCCCGTTGCCCATTGCCCATTGACTTTTTCTAGACTTTTTAGGTTCTTCGCTCCTTTTTTTGTTGATCAATTTTCGTTTGTTTATGTTTTCAATTTGCTTACAAAAGCTTTTCGTTTATTTTATTAGCAGCCGCCGCCATTGTTCTCCACCACCCGTCCTCTCTCTCACCCACTTCTTCGCATCCTTTTGTGGTTGTTTGCTTTTTATACTTCTGCTTTTTTTATATACATACATATATATTTTTTTTAGCGCTTTTCGACGCTCAATTCAATTACAAAGCGTTTCTATAGCTCCGTCTGCTATCTGCTTACCATTCGCTGCAAAATCAAATTTTCTTTGACTATAATTTTCCCGCCCACGCCGCACAATGCGCTGCGCCATTTTGCCAAAAACTTGAATAAAATGCGGACAAAAGTAAAAAAAAGAAAAGAAAAGTAGAGAAACTCAATTCGCCGCACTTGAATGGGATGCCACCTCCGGTTGAACCACCAAACATTTGGCGCTGCTGCTTCCTCTTTCCCTTCCCACTCTCCCTCCCCCTCCCCTTCTTCTTTGGCTGTGCTCTAATTCAATTGCAGCTTTTGGGCGACCAACTGCTGTAGCCAATCTTTTGGCTGCGCTACGTGCAGCTTTTCGTAGCTGCATAATTTAATTTTTGTTTACTTTTAATTGGTCAAAAGACGGCGTGATAGCGGAAAGGGAGGAGGTGGGGCATGTGGGGTAGGTGGGGGTGTTCTTTTCCTTGTCGAAATGTGACTCAAATTCGATTTTAATTAAGAAACTTTAATTTTTGATAGCCTCAACCCATTGAAAAAGGTAAAAGGGTATCATGATTTTGTGCAAATGTTTGTAACAGGCGGAGGAAACCAACTCCCACCCCATTTATCTCTGCTTGTCTTTCAGTTTGTTCAGAAATTATATTTGCTGTCATTTTTATATAAGATTTTGTATAAGGAAATGTCATGTATGTATATAAATTTGTATTATATTTGCAATGCATCTTAAAGGAATTTTTCAAATCAATTTTGCAAACCAAGTAAAATTTGTCAAAAAAATTATTAAATATACAATATCATATATTATTATATTACATTTTATGATATTGATTGATTTTTATTGGTTTTGGATTTTTGCCTGAAAACACAAAGCTTTAAAAATATATTTTGTTGTACAAATTAAAATGATCTCTGAAACCAAAAATCATATTCTATGTCATTCTATGAATAATAAATATAAACGCATTTTCTGCTGTATTTATGCAACTTAAATACAATTAAATCAAAGCTTTTATTAAGTGGCTTTCAATTATTTTTATTGCACATGAATAACCCCAAAATGCCCTTTATTTCAAACCTTCCCCAATAAGACCTCATCCTTGAACCGTAGCAAATTTGATTGCGTTCTAAACACAAATTCCATGCAAAAAGCATACTTTTTTTTCGCTTGTGCGTGTGTATGTCTCTACTCGTTTTACATTGTAATTGATTCATAATTAATCAACATAATCATTAGGCACATAAAAAACGGTAGCAAATACATTTTAATCATCATTTGATCATCAATTTCGAGGCGTTGTCTGCCTAAACAAATGATAAAAAGAAATATGAAAAGGTTAAAGGGAAAGAGAGAGAGATAGGGGGGGGGGAAGGGGAGGGAGGGTTGGGTTGTTGCGGGGAGGCAGGTAACGGCAATCATAACGATGATTTGACACGCGATAAGGCGCACACGGAAGCATCCGTTATGGCATCCGCATCCGCATCGACAGCCTCGCAACCCCCCACCTCCCGTGCTGTATGAACAACCCCCTGCACCAGTGCCACCCTGCTGCTGTCATAATGAAATATGCATACGCCAAGAAGTGGCAACCGGGCGAGGGGCTAGAGCTCTGATTCAGCTTTCAGGTTGCAGGACTGAGGATTCAGGATTCTGTGTTCTGTGCTCCGTATTCTGTGACTGGGCGCGCCGCGTGTCCTTTTGTTCGGATGTCAACAAGGACAACACGCTGAGGCGGCTGCTGTTGCTGCTCCTGCTGCACGGTTAATTTAATTACCCTTTAAGTAACCATATCGAATGGCCATTTGGAGTTATGCGTCGGCCTGCGCGTCGTCCACAGGACGACCTCGTCCTCTGGCCGCTGCACTTTGCAGCGTGTCCTTGTGTTGTCCTGCGACACTGGCCCTTAACTCTGCATCAATTACGGCCAACCCAAAGCTGAGCTCAGCTGCGCCTCCCGAACAAAACATATGCACACACACACACACAACACACAACACACAACACACACACACAACACACACACACACGTGCTGTGGGTTTTATTTTACCATTTGCTATCGTCATGGACATATTAGTGCAACTATTTAGTTGCCACCGCAGTCGTTGCTGCCCCCGCCACCAACGTGGCTCCAGTTAACACTATTACACTGAACAAAAAAAACCAGGCACTCAATGAAACTGAAGACGTTGTAGTTTCACATCCAAGAAAGCGAAAAATTAGAAAACAGTTTGGTTGTTTTATCGAATTTTCTATAGACATTTTTAATTTCTTCATTAAATATTTCTATAATCATATAATAATAATATTAAAATAGATGAGGCTTGGTATGACATTAATTTGAAAAAAAAAAAAAAATGTTGGCCACATACAATAAACAATACTTAAAAACTCTTGTTGAAATTACTTCATTAAATATATATTAAGTAATATTAATAAATGAATAATTTCTCAAATTCATGAATATAAAAATAGAAAACTAATATCAAAATAATTATTTTTGTATTTTATTTTATTAAAAGGGTTCAAAATTGTTGAAAGGAAATTACTATAAAACGAGAAATTATTCAATTAATCTTCAGTTTCTAAGTTAGAAAAACTGATCGTGAGTTGAGTTATATTTTTAATATTGAGTAAAGAGAGATGTATCCCTTTTCTGTTCAAGTTGAAGCCACTTTTATTTAATGTATACATGTTTTCTAATTGTAGCTCGATTGTTTCTCTCAGTGCAGTGCGCTGTCAACCGCTCCTGCTGCAGCGTCTCCTCCCGGCGTATTCATTTCAAGCGCTCGCCTTTGTTCGTTATTTCTAGCTGATTGTTGTTAGTTGTTGTTGTTGCTGTTTGTTGTGCATTTAATATCCGATTTCAGTTTTTTGTTGATTCTTTTTGACAATGGGCGCAGGCATTGAACACTTCTTGACGGTGCCCCTGCCCTCGAACCCCCAACGCCATTGTCCTTGTTGGCGGCAACGTGAAAGTTTTCTATTTGCTTAGTGCGCTGCGCTCCTTTTTCACGTTCCTTTGTTTTGCCTGCGTCCCTGCGACGACGTCGCTCAAAATCAAAATATTGACTCTAAACGGCGTATTTATTGATCCGTTGTCCATCCAACCTCTACTTTTCACAAAGACAAACCCTCAGCGGCTCGCAGCAGTCAGCTTTTGTCAGCTGCACTCCACACAGTAATGAAATTTCTGTGTTTAACCTGCGAGTCGCAATCTGCATGTCATAATTGAATTCAAATCACGAAACTGTCACAAAACTAATCAGAGTTGTCATTTTTTGTAACAGTAGCCGAGCAGTTCAGGAACAAGAACCCTGGGTATTTTGTCGGCACACCACCCAACCCGACCCCGTGCGGGGTATGCTCATCTGTTCGTTTTCGACATTCAAACTGTCAAAAAGTCAGCATCAATTACAGTTACAGAAACATCAGAGCAAACACAGAGAATGCGATAGGGCAGTTCCAAATAAAGAGAGTGAGCGAGAGAGAATGAGAGAGAGTGCGAGTGGGTCAGCGCTCAAAGAAGTGCGGCCCCAACTTCGCTTCAGTTTTGCATCAAAATGCATTTGGACAGTCATTGCGAAAATGCGAGAGTGTTTTGAAGAAGTTTGTCGCACAGAGAGAAGCAAGAAACTTTAAATTAACTTTATTAATATTCTAAAAACTATTTGGCAACCATCTAATTTTAAGAGCTTCACAAAGAGTGTCAGAAATTTCAAGTTTTCTTTATGAATTAAGTGTGCTAAACTGGCTGCTAAAGTTAATAATCTTTATCTATAATTAAAATTTTAAAGACACATTAAAAACTTTTCATAACTACATCAGCTCATCATATGCATGTGCAACTTGTCAAAAAGTAATTACATGTAAATTATAAACAAATACGGTCTTTAAATAATTAACAAAAAGTCTGAAAAAAATGGTTTCCCTAGTAAAAATAAATTTTAATTTTTACTTCTCTTAACTGAGATGTTGCCAAAAAGGTTATACAAATTTTATAGTATTACAAATATTTTAGTTCTTTATAATTATGGGATATTTTTAATTTTTTATAAATCATAATTTTCTTTGATTAGATTTTAATAGATAACAATGTGAAGTACGTGTTACAACTACAATATGTCATGATATTCAAATAATATCGAATATTACCTACGAAATGCAGCAAACACCCCTCGAGAACGCGAGGTGTGTGGTATGTGAAGCAGGGTGGGCGGGGAAGTCATATGCAAAAGTCTGACATATGCGCTGACATTTTGCATGCAAAAAGGCGCAGCAGCGGCCTCGAATGCTCTCTTTAGCTCCCCCACCCCTGCCCTACGGCCTACCCCATCGGGCTGCATGTCAAAAGTTTGATGAGTGCCTGTCCAGAGCCGCATGTCAAAGGCAATAGGCAATGGGCAATGGGCAATGGGCAGAAGGATGAGGCCGTGTCGGCTTTTGGGCTATTGAATTACGTAGAGTCCGTAGTTTCGAGATCTTTTGAGTGCATGCGCTTTGATTTTGGCTTCTAGCCTGTTGTTCTTGTGTTTTGTTTTTTTTTTTTTTTTTGTTGTTGTTTACACTCGAGGGAATATTAACCAGAAAAAGCAAAAGCAACCACCCAGATCTTAGGCGACATATGTAAAATGTGTAAAGTGCAGCTCCCGGTGCCAGTTACAGTTAATTTAATGCTCGTCAGCAGTGACTGCTGTAGATGATAATGACGATGATGATGCTGATAATGATTATGGTGCACCCTCAACAACTGTCCCCTGTTGTTGCCAGCAACAGCATTATCTAGTGTTTTAGAGACCGGCGCATCACTCAATCAAACGGCAATTGTGAGGGCTTAGGCACAAGAATTTCTGCCCCGGGGGCGCAACAACCCCTCGTGTGTGAGTGAAAACTAGAGCGGTGCCAACTGAAGGAACTGCTGCAAATTAACACGCTAAGCACTTGAATGCGCCAAATGTGGCGTGAGTAATGCCCTCAAGTGGCCGACAGATGGCGCACATTACAAGCCACTAATCCAATGCGCCTAAATGCAGAGTCGCCGCCCCACGTTGGGCGCCTCGTCTAAAAGGGCTGTAAAAATTTACGATGAAAACTAAAAAGAAGAAATCTTTCCAGTCCATAATCTTTGTAATGCTCATTTCGCGGACTCCCTGCCCCCTCCCCCCATTTTTTTTGGTTATGGCTATTCAATGCGCCCCACATTGGGTGCCATTTATGATTGCCAACTTAACATAAATTCTAATTTGATTTTGCCACTAAAGTGCCATAAGAACGCAATTTGACCAGCATTGGGTAGAGTTCCCATTCTATTTGATATGCTCGCATGACTGTTTGAGATTCCATTTCCTCGCTGCTCGCTCGTCCCGCTCGCAGTTGGAGCTGCCATTTTACTGGCTGAGGCCTTACGTTTGGGCATAAATTTTTACGACGCTCGGCGACATATTCGCCATTTTCCACTTTCCACTTTTCACAAAAGCCAAATCACAGTCGCCCATTTCAGTGCCCACGCCACACAGCTCTAGCTTCTCCACTTCCTGGGTTTCTATGTGACCTTGTCTGGGCGAGTGTCTGTTGCCTTTCTGATGGAGTTTGCGAGGCGGCTTTACTATATACAAGTCGTAGATAAGGTATATAAGCAGTGCAGCACATAGTGTATATCCTCGGATCTCTTAGTTATAATATTTGTGCTTAGTTTTCCTAAGAAGTACAAAAAATTTGGATTCTTGTTAGTTAATCTGAGTTTGGAAAGGAATAGGTTTCGTATAGACTTGAAGGATTATTATATTGATCTTGGAAATATTGCTAGTCCTTTTAACTGTTCTTTGTGAAATAGTTCTCTTAATATATTATAACACATATACTTGTATGTACTACATGTTTAAAGAAAATTAAGATTCCCCCATTCTGCCAGATTTCTTGCTTAAGATATTTATCTTACAAATATTTATAGATGTTTAAATTTATCTTTCTCAAATGTTTTTCGCCATATATCATAAGATATCATATTTCTTAATTGTAGCTAATTTTTATACCTATTAAAATCACGTTTGAAGTGTATTTAAACTTCGTTTTGGTTTTCTTGCTAAATCTAATACATTCTCGTTTTAATGCTGTTTTTTTCGCCATGGTTTCTTGTGTGTAGCGGTTGTTGTTGCTGCTGTTTTATATTATTATATGCACTTTTCTTTTACAAAATGGCGGCAAACGTCGCCAGCGTCCTGATCCTTGCGCTTGTTCGCTCCTGGGGCTGGTCGTTGTCGTTATGTTTGCGGTTATTTGGCGCCATGTTTTTGCTTCCTCGCCTCGTTTGAGTTTTACGAGCGGCTTTACTTTTCGCAGCTATTTGGCGCTGGCTTTTTAACGGCCCCATCGCCGTCATCAGCAGCAACATCATCATCGGGCACATCATCATCATCGTTATCATCGTCAACAGCAGCCACATCGTTGTTGGCCCCACGTGTGTTGTCCATTTGGTGACGTTGATTTCTGTAGTCTTCGCCTTCAGCTGCGGTAGGCAGAACTCTGATTTACCTCCCAGTTCAGCAGCCCCTCCCCCACCCCGGCTTCATCCCGCTGCTCCTCCTCACCAAGTGACATTTCCCATATGGCAAACAGGGCGTCGGCGGCGCGACTGCTGAAATTTTATTTTCAACGCTCGTGTCGTAATTGAAGACGCACTGGGCTGCCCCCCTCCCCACCCCCCTACGAGATACTGCTGCCAACTGTCTGTCAAAATATATATATATATATATATATATAAAAGCCGAGCGACACCAAAAACGTTTACCCCGTTGATATTTCCCTGCAGCAAATGGAAAACGCTTTGGGTGGCGTTCGCGTTACTAAGAAAACAACAGCTCAGACTTGAGAAAAGCAGCGAAAAAGAACACAAAACAGAGCAGAGAAAAAGCAGCAGCGAGCAGATTTGTGCCCGTCTTCCAGACGTTGATGACATGCTGATGAATTTTCATTGAAAACCGCTCGACAGGATTTGTGATTGCCACATCCGTATTTTTTTTATACACTTGCGTAGGGGGTATTCTGCTGCTGTCGAGTAATCTGTAACGAGAAAGAAAGGGAGAAAGCTGCCACGCACTTAAGCATATTAAAATAATCCAAAATGAAATTATTTCTGAGAATATCTGCTTTCATATTTTTCACAAATTCCATTTATTTGAAAATCTATAAAAACCATAATCATAAACTATATATTTGCAAGAACTATTTCTTTTTTTCTGAAAATTCAAACTTGTTATATAAAAATGAAAAAAATTATTACATTTATTGAATTAGATTAATTCCCAGTATTAAGAAATTATAGAAAATAATTGCTTCTTTATTTTTTTTAATATATTTTAATCTGCTACTATATTAATTCTATGAATGTTCTTTGAAATGGTTTAAAATTTAAATTTTGTAAATAAGGGTATTCCATTCTCGTCTTTAAACACAAATATGCGTTTATTTTATTTTGTTCATTTTTCTTGTATTTTATTTAGTTGACTTTGGCTATATTTTGGCCTACCGCATGAGCACATATCATATATTTATATATATCTCATGAAGCGCTGACATATTCACAGCTTTGGAGCCCATCTCAAATTTCACTTGTTGTTTTTTCCAATTTCGCACGCATTTCGCTTGAAATTCGCTTGCAAAACTGACAACTTAATTTTAACTCTCGATGCACTGGAACAGCCACTTGGCAAGGGCCTATGGGCAGTGCAACCCCCTGTGTGCTCGACCCCTGCACCCTCTCTAATGCCAATTTAATAGACGGCAACACAAACATGGAAAAAGTGAGCAGCCAGCAAAACAAATGTCTTAATTTATTCATAACTTTTTTGTCCAGTTGTATATGTTTATTAGAGTGTGCAGCGTGGCGAGGGGTAAAGGGGCGCGTATAGCCGATTTTCCAGGCTCAAATTGAAAAAAAAAAAAAGCAGAAGCCAACCCCCGCTCGAGAGCGTTGCTGAGTCAGATTCGGATTCAGCTTCAGATTGAGATACAGCTCGGCAATTTCCATGTTTTGATTTATGAATGATAATGCGCTGCGACATCCCATCCAGCAGGCAGTCGGGCATTCAGTCAGTTTTGGGCATATGTCTGCATTGCGTTTAATTTGCATTAATGGGCGTGGTAATGACGGCCGCAGCGGCGGCTACGGCTACGGCTCCGGCCTTGGCCCTGGCACGAGTTCAACACAGTTCTTGTTTTTTTTCTTTTCACCAGATTTTCGCATTTTGTGCGTTTAATGAGGCGAAACGCTTTAAAAAGTTTAACACACGCACATTTCAAGGGGGGGCGAAGGGGGCGTGGGCCGCTACAACTGTTGCGAAATTTATTTGCATTTCACTCATGTTGGCCATTTGAAAATGGGGCGTGGCATTTGGCAATAAGTCAATAACCAAATAATTGTCATATAAATAACCCTTCATTAATTTTCAACTCCAACATATGGATATGAAAACGTGCTTAACGGTAATCTATTATACGTCTGAGAGGGGTTGTGTGTGTGTGTGTGTGCGGAAAGGGTTGGTCTTTGAGGTACTAATAGATTGGTAGGTAACCAGAACCCGGCGGATTATAAATTATATTGCAATTTGAGTTTGTCTTTGCCAACTATTTTCTAGATGATTCAATTAAATTTTTCTCTTTGCGACCTATAATTATTATAGTAAAATATATTTGAATTAGTCTGTTTTTGAATTGGAAGAGGAAAATCTTAAAATTGATAATTAAATTTTAGTTTAAAAAAACGAGACATATTAGATTAAAATGAAAGAATAAGAATATTAAACGAAGCATCTGTGAACATGACTTGATTAATTAGCAAAAAAAAAATACTCTACTCTCTACCCATATCTGTCCAACCTCAATCCTCACAATAGTTTTAAGCCAGACTTTATCGCTTATGCCCCCAACTCCATTATGTGCACCGCTTTCTCACCATTTGTCTCCTTATGCGGGCTTATTTATTCGCATACCTTTTGCTTAAATTCATGGCGCTTCTTTTGATAAGCGCTGGGGATTCGTGTCACCTGGGCGCATTATTTATGATGTGTCCAAAAGAGCAGTGCACAAATATATAAACATGCGATACGCAGACACGAAATATATGCTTACATATATATCTCTCTCTCTCGCACACACAATCCTTTCGCCGCGGCTTCTCTGCTTCCGTCTCTGCTTCGCTGCCTGCGGTTTGCGGTCAACTGCTGCGGCTGCTGTGGCGCCCGTCTCTTTTGCTCCCTCCCCCTACCCCCTCTGTTGTCTGCTCAATTTACGTCATCTGAATCATTACGCGCGTTAACAAAATTAACAAAAACGAAAAGAATAAAAATTTGCTTCGCACATGTAAAAATTTCATTTGCATTCATCAATCGAGACACAGGGGAAAAAGCCCCGAAATTAATTACACTGTTGTTGTGGTTTATCTTCAACTCCTGCTCTCTTCTGCCTCTCCGCGTCTCCGCGGCTCAAGGTTGTTTTTTTTTTGGGTTCAGATTTTTCCATTTCCTGTTTTCTCTGTCCTTTCCTTTCGGTACGCTTCGCACTTTGATTTTTATTTTCGAAAATCTCTCAATCTGGCAACTCTGCAGTTGACAGCTGCCGCCTAGGTTCGAATCCGTGACCAATTTTTTTTATTTTGGCAAAAAAAAGCTATTTAAAAAATTTTAAACGTCGCAAGATTTTCTAAGGGCGTGTTTAATCGTTCAATACTTTGATCATTTCGTTTTTATATTTAATAAAATGGCAAAATTGCATTTGCCAAATTCGTTTGTGGTCAATTTGATTGCAATTGTTGCTCGCCCCCCTGCCCCTCGTACCGCCCAAACCCCGCTGCGCATTTATATAAGTAATACTCGCATAATACTCGTAATTGATGGCCTGTCAGAGCTTCAACAGCAGCAGCAGCAGGACAAAGGGATAACTATAAGTAAGTGGGTTATTAGCGCCGCAGGATGCCCAAGGATCGACCGCCTGCGGCTCAATGCAGGACACTGGCAT
Organism: Drosophila sordidula; assembly: GCA_035047465.1. NCBI lineage: Eukaryota > Metazoa > Arthropoda > Insecta > Diptera > Drosophilidae > Drosophila > Drosophila sordidula. The sequence goes on from JAWNPQ010000106.1 coordinate 1,030,468, forward strand.
CTTGCTGTGAATTAGGGAGACGCACGTACTTGCTGCATGTTGCCGTTGTTGTAAGTGGCAGGCGGCAATTGTTGTTGCTCTAGTGGGCGTTTCATATTAGTAATGCAAACACACACAGAATAAGTCAGCAAAGCAGGCCAGGCGCTCAACTGGTAGACTATTAGATACCCTGTTTTAATCAAATTTTATTAGGCTTTCTAAATTTCTTTCTGAATTTAACCTAATTAATTAATAATAAAATATATTCAATAATAAACAAATAAGTCTTACAGTATAAAAACTAAAATTTAACAAACTATTACTTAGGTTTTTTCTTTTTCTTTGTTTTCCTTAGTATATTTGCCTTTAGATTCTAGAATTGCAACCAATTTTATTTCTTAACATTAGCTGGTATCTTAAAATATGTATGTGGAATCTTAAAATGTAGTTTCCAAATTTAAAAAGAGAAATTATAAATATTTTTATAGTTTTTTTTTACATTGATTGATTTCTTTTCTTTTAAAATTTGTTTCACTTTAGACAATAGTACTTTCTGAAATTTCTAACACATTTTTGTTTTCTATACCTGTTACTTTCGTGGAGTCCTGTACTGTATACCCACTGCATGTCCTGGCTTACAGGGAATCAATACATTCACAAATCCGGTCGCAATTGCAGTGCGAGTTAGAGATTCAAGCACTTGCCCCTTTTTGAGTTGAGGACATTTTGTGGGCCAATTGTAATTCATAAGAAGGCAGTTATTACTGTTGTTCTTGTTGTTGTTGGTACAGTTGTTGTTGCTCCTGCTGCCGCTCCATTAGCCAGAGATCCTTGCGGAGCTCTCCCTCGCACGCTGAGCCTTCTGACATGACGAATTGTCTAAGCCGCATTGTGACTTCGTCGGGGATCTGCTTATTGTATATATATATATGTGGGACCACATATGTGACAGCTTTAGCCTCGCCTTTTTTAACGGATTTGTCAAATACGTGACGCTGCTGTTCGAGGCGAACACTCGGTCGTATCTCTCCAAAGTCTCTTTCTACACGCACTAATGAGCCCGATAATTATGATGATAAAATTATGATGATGTTGTCGCGCCTCGTAATGATAACGACGCCGCATTGTTGGCTGTTTTGGTTCTGTTTGCCCGCTCTGATAATGTTTATACTCATTGTTACCGTTACTTAACTGCACATGCTAACATTTTTGTTGTTGTTCGGTATTGTCTGCGTCAACCAAACGCCCATTAAAAGTGGGTCGAAAGCGGGCTGGCGAAGTTGTTAGCTCATCCAGCTAGCTATGCGACTACCTTTTACCCTGTTTACACAGAACTCTGATTGGCATATCGGTTGGTTTCTATATCTCTGTATGATATATATAATACTTATATATATATATTATTTCATTATCGGATAGTCAAAAATTATGCTTGTGGTCCGATTGTTTGGGCTTTTTTGACTTTTAAACCAACTGATTCATATTGATAATATTCATGTTCTAGTAATAATAATTGTAATACTTTACTCTCTGGGTGTAAACTCTAATCACAAATTTGATGTGTGCTATGATATTGCATCATATCGCTAATGGTATAACAAATTGTGATAATAACATTTTTTTTGTTTTTTCTTTTACCTTTATGAGTCCTTTCTATATATTTGCATATCCAATTTTATATTTTTAGGTTAATTATTTAATTTTCCCAAATATATATGATAGACACAATATCTTTATTCCAGACTAACATTTGTTTTTTGACCTGCGCCTTTGCTTTTATTTATGAAATCTATAAAAAAAAAATTCGTATTGCATTCTTAACTTTTATGTACAAGTCCATTTTATGATTAAATATATATAATATAATATTAATTTTTTAATAATTGCGCTATATAATATATAATCACACTAAAAGTATACTGTTTTAGAAAGTATATTAACTTTTTAGACGTCCGCGCGGTATTCGAGCTACCTTTCCGCCCCAACCAATGTCCTCCACCAGCGGCTCTGCTCCCATTTCGATCCTGGGCCAGCGGTAACTTAATGGCCCTAAAGGGCAGCCAAAAAATGCCAGGCGACTGCAGTAACAAAAAAGCATTTGACACGTCTAACGTATAAACATGGCTAAAAGTTTGGCCAACAGTGGGCACGAAGTTGCCAGTTGCTCTGTCACCAGGTGTGCAGCAGACATCAGCTTCATTATCATCAGCACTATAATGATCATCAGCTGGCTTTCACTTTCAATTAGATATTTCTGCTTATTCAAATCGCATTTGGCCCGCTCTCGAACGCTCAACCCTAAAACCCCGACTCAGGTTGCATTGTTTTGACATGACACCCAAGCGGAACGCGACAGCTACAGATTTCCTCGCCTCTCGCTCGCATTTTCCGGACGGGGCGGGAGGGGCGGGGCAGATTTCAATGCGCCGGCGCAAACGTTTCGAGCAACCCCTCGCACCGATTGTCAACGATTGTCGCGGCGGCTGCTCTTAATCAAGTGCTGACAACCAGCACAACAATTTCACAATTGCATTTTAATAAACTCGGCCTTCGGGCTGCCTGCCTGCGCTTGGTTTAGTTTTCATTTAACACCTTTTTTTTTTCCTTTTGCTTTTGTTACAATTTTGTCGCATGTTGTTTTAGGCGCACCGCAGGCTCAGCTACTCGTGTCCCGAAAATGAATCTGCTACTGTATCTAAATATATTTCCATTCCATTTCTATTTCTGCTGCTGTTACTGTTTCGATTTTTGGGTCCGGTTTCTCCCTGCGCCATTTACAGCTGCCGATTTGGGCCCGAACCATTGTTGACTTTGCGGAGTGACTGAGTTTTAATGATTTTTTACTTTTTTGAAGGGTTCTCGAGCAGGGCAATGAATGAATTTCATCGAATTAATCGAATGCTGATTTTGACTTAACTAATTTAAATTCTATGTGTGTATGATAACAGAGTATCTGAGATTATAATACTTTAATCGGTGTGGATTACAAAAGTAGGGAAAATGTGGAAAACTGTAACTGCTATAATTCCCAGAATGAATTTGTGTCGTATGATGGGATTTACTAATCTAAAAGTTTTGTTTTAATTTGTCATTGTGCACCTAATATGTATGAATAATATTTTATTTTTTTTTTAAATATTTCTATAAAAATGTTTAACATATAAGCAAATATTACTAGTATCAAACTACTATATAAAATAGCACTCTTTTGGAACAATCGGAGTAAAATTAGCTTTTGTGCAGTCTTCCCCTTTAACAAATATATCGGTATTAAATATTTTAGAAATCATTCCTCTAGGAAAACTTTACATAATTCAATAAATACAATTTGCAGCTATTTTAACATAAAGATTAAATTAATCTTTTTTGTTAAGTTCAATTGAAAATCTTTGCCTTTGGTTGTGTCCACCCCCTCCCAACCCTTAGTCAATATGCGGTCAGCCATTTTGTTTAGATGGTGGCATATGTTGCAAGGGCCCCGGGGCTAAACCCGAACTCGAGGCTCGAGCAACTCGTTTGAAAGCGATTTAAGCCCCTGCACCACAGACCCCACACCACACAGCACGCACCACGCCGCCAGTAATCAACTCGCAAATGACATTTCAGTTGGCGACTCCTTGTATGTGTCGGATGTGTCCTTTGGCTGCCTGTGGCAAGGTGTTTCGTTTCACATATCAACAACTTGTTTTCTGCCAGCCGCTGTTTAAACTGGGCACATTAACATGTTCTCTCATGCCCATGTCCTGTTGTCATTGTCAACGCAAATCTGTTTTGATTTTAATCCTGCTTATGCGCTGTGAAGCCGACTCAAACAATGCTGCATGCCGTTGGTCCTTCGGGCAGTGGCATATCCTGCGCCTGCTGCCTTTGCCATTGTTGTGCACTGATCCGTGCTGCTTGTTGTTGAACACAAATCCGCTGATGTCCTGGTTTCTGCTGCTGCTGCTGTTGCAGCTTCTGCTGATGCTGATGCTGATGCTGATTATGCGCCTTAAGTGCCGAAATCAATGCACACAAATGGCCAAATTACATGGTCAGCAGCCGGGGGTGGCAAATGGGGTGGCTGGGGGCTTAAGAATGTTGCAAGTGTCGCTTGTTTATTAATCAATTGAGTTTTCTCTTTCCGGTGTGAAGCCTTGCACGTGAGCCAAATCCTATGAAAATAAAAATATAAAAAAAGGTGGGAGAAGAAAAAATAAAATAGAGAGAAGCTGGCAGAACTTAGTTAAGTAGCGTGTGCATTTGACACTTGTTAAAATATTTGCGCCTGTCTGAAACACACACACTCGCACACACACTTGCAACACTTGAGCCGCTGCCGCTTGGTCCTGGCAGCTCCTGGCGCTCCTGGCGCTCCTGGCGGGGTTGCTCGACGCCCGTCGCCTGCCGCGTATTTAGCGAACGTGTTTTCACAACTAACAAGGATGTTAATTTTGTTGCTGCCGCTGCTGCTGCTGCTGTTGTTGCACGTCGTCCTTTTGCGGCACTATTTTTATTTTATTTCGAGCTTTGCACCAAATGCCTTTTCACACCCAGCCAAAAATGCTCATGTCCAGCGCCGAGGGTCTCGTATTTTATTATATACACTTTCCACTAGGCGGGTATATTGAAATTTAACATAAGAATAGCAATAACACTTTTCTGAAATTTAAAAAAAAAATTCGCATATTTTTTTAAGCATTTATAAACTTTTTCAAAGAAATGGTCTTAAATATTTGTTAGAAAAATCTTTATTTTATATATTTTAATGCATTAATATCAATTTCAAAATCTAAAAAACAGCTTGTCAAATAAACATAGTACAATTTCATTTTAATAAATTTATTTAAAATTAAAATATTTTTTGAGAAACATTTAATAATTAATAAAATGCATAAAAGTATATATAAAGATATGTTTTAGAAAAAACACATTTAAATTCAATTGTATAAAAAAAATCAGAAAATATTCATAATAGTCCTACTAATAAAGTATAGGTATTTAAAAAATGCTAATTGGGTCCTGTTAGTGTATTGCCCGATTCGTTATAACGATTATAATAATTCGGACTCGTATTTTATTTGTATTTTGACGCCATCGTTGATGTCGTCGCTGCTGCTGCTTCTGCTTCTGTTGCTGTTTATTTTACGGGCAGTGACGATTATGTGGCCGCCCGGAATGGGAGCAGGAGCGGGCAAAGGGGGGGGGGGCGGGGTAAAGGAAACCTCAGGCACATCCGATACTCGTCGGCGTTGGCCATTTTGTGTTTGGATTGATGCGCCCCGGCGAGGCGAACTAAATACTTTGCACAAGCGATGTCCTCGCCGCACACAGCGGCAGGACACATGACAAACGATGACAGCCGAAAATGGGGGGACGAGGGGCAGGATATGGGGGAGGGTGCGGCAAGTGCGACCTCTGCTGTTGACTGGGTAAAAGCATCCTTCATGCAGCTTTGTGCTTGTTGGTTTAAGAAAATTATTAAGGATATTTTTGTGGTGCTGATGAGTTTGCCGAGTACTTTTTCGGCCAGGCCATTGACCAAGCCACCAACCAAGCCCAAGCAAACATCATGTGTGGATGACGCGCTCTCCATGTGTGTGCCTGTGTGTGTGTGTTAAGTGTGCTGCCAGCATAGCGTGCACAAATAGCAAAACAGGAAGCTCAAGTATGTTTACAGTTGACAACGCCAGAGGAGCTCTCCAAAAGCCCCACAAACCCTCAAACCCAAACCCAATCGCAGTCGCAGTTTCACTCGCTACATTCTGAGAAAAACCTTGTTTTTAATTCTCGTACTTTTTGGGATATAATTGTCATTGTATTGTTTTCAATTTTTAAGTTAAAAACAAAATAAGATAAAATAATATTAACATAATAAGGCTTGATAATCAATATATTTATGACAGGAATTTACATGCTGGAAATATACGTAAAATGTTTTCAATATAATTTTTTGTATTTGAGTTTTGAATCTTATATTAACACAGTTTGATTTTTTTTAATTCTCTTATTTTTAGGATACAATTGTTATTGTTTTTCTTTAAAAATATGAAGTACTTTTTATGCTTGAATATTCTGGAACCATATCTGATTTCACTTAACTGTAAAGTTAAACAGAAAAGAAATAAGTAATAATAAAATGTTTTTAATTAAGATATTTCTATATTTGATATCTGAATTTTGTATCTAGAAAATTTGGAATTTAAAAAAGCATAATTCGATTTTCTGGTTGATTTGATTACTTAAATCCCGATATATTTCGCTGAGTGTAGAGGAGTCGCATCCAGGGCACGTAGCGGGCGCCTTTGTTTGCCAGCCAAGTGGGTGCCGTGTGTGAGTTTGAGTAATGGACGCTTTTATTTGAGCGCCACACACACACACACACACACACATGCACTTACATGTTGCCCCCAAAACCGAAGCCCAACCCCTTATGCAGTCAAGGCTCTGTGTGTCAAAAGGGGTCAAATGATCCTTTTTTCTGGCCACATTTAAGTTGTTGTCGGCCATATTTGTTTGCTTTGGCCAGCATTTGGGTGCATTATTATTTCGTTTTATCCGCACATTGTCCTGGCGTATCAATCACTCATATTATATATAGTAAAGTCTATATATTTGTACAGTGTAGGCAGCATCAGTTGCTATTTGTTTTGGGTTAACTCGATTGCTTGATGAATTCGCCACTTAAATAGTAAAAATTTGTATGCCATTCATTTAGATTGTACACAAATTGACGACTGACGGACGAGTGGCCACTGAAGAGGTGACGAGTGGTCTGTCGAGTGCAAATCAGCGATTGCTCTTTACACAATCGTCTCGGCCTGGTTTGTTGTCTTGTAAATTGATGATGATTTCTGTTTGGGCTCCATCAATTATTATGATAAATCACGATGCTGTTGTGGGGGGTGTTTGATATTTTTAGTGCTTGTAATCAAACGTGCTCTAATTGAATGCGCATGAGTGCGAAATATTTGCACAACAGCAGCAAAAATAAATCGGAGATTTCGCCATGCTCGATTCCGCTCGCAGCGATTTTAGCTGAGCTGCTCAATGCATGCCGTGTCACAGTCGGCTGTACAGCAGTCCTGGCCCCAGGCTTAGTCCTTATTTGCTTACAAACATTTAGCAACAATTTTATGCGACGTCCTCCTGATAATCGTTTTTGCATTTCGTAGCTCGCTTAATGCCGAACGCGTGTCCCTGATTACCATATGAAGGATATTAGCTATGTTGCAATTGAAACAAATGCTCACAAAGGACTCACAAAATGAACAAGTGTGTGTGTGTGTGTGTGTGTTTGTATGTGGGGTATATAATATCTAAAAGGAGGTGGCTGTGTGAATGAATAAACAGAAGAAATTATTCTACTAATGTTATCAAGGAACTTCTAAATTAGACATTATGCAATAGCTTTTTTAAATTTAAATTTTAAGTAGTTTTCTAATTTTAATGTACATTTATTTATTATTATAACTACTGCTTAGCTCATTCTGTAATCCTGTGTCTAAACATCACAAATCCTTTGTTTAAGCTTTTTTTTAGAACAAAGAAACAAGTAACAAATTCATTTTTCAAATTCATATTCCTTTTTTGTATTCCACTTACATTCCGTCTGTGGAAGTGGATTTAATAAAAATATGTAAAAAATAAGATTTACAAATAAGAATTATATTTATTGAATTCCATTTTCGAGCTGTTTTGTGTTTTTCTTATATGGGTTGTTAAAAACCTCATAAAATAATCGCAAACAGTCACGACATACATTATATAATTGGGGATATGTTCTAAGCTTTTTGAAAAGTTTGTTACACCAAAAAATCGCACTTAAACGTCGATATCAAATAAAAAAAAAAATCATTAAATTGAAATTAAATAAGATTGCTTTTTCATCAATAGATTCAAGGTTAATTCAAATTCAATTTATTTAATAGCTTTAAATATTTAAATTACACAATATTCGCTTAAGAAGATAATTGACTTTATATTGACTTTCCCAATATTTCACTTCCCTCTAACAGTATTGCGCTCTTGCTCACTCCGCATTGGTTTTCTATCCCTCCTTTACAGCTATGCGGTGATCACTGGACTAATTGGAATGCTGTCCTGTCGCTGCATGAAGGTGCGCGAGTCCATTGAGCAGAACCAAAGCGTCATGTTGAGCCTGCTGACCACGTTGGGCTTCCTGACGCGTTTCATTGATGTTTGTCCGCCCGGTGAGTAATTCTCGAAGACAAGAAAACTGAAAAGTCGCACCTTACGCAATGTAAACAGGACACACTAATTGACTTGATTTGCTTGCCCGCTTTTTGCAGGTCCTGGCGATCCTACACGTTTGCTGGGCGCTGCCAAGTCTACGGAGCTCTTCGGCACCGTCGCAATGCTGGCTGGCTGCGTGGTGCCCATAGGTAGGTTTATAACGGACTTTGGGATCTTAAAAGAGAAAAGAAACAGTAGCCGGACATCTGTCGATGCGGGCTGCGGGCTGCGGGCTGCGGGGGGAGGGGAGACGGGGTGCTAATTGCATTTGTGTGCGCGCTCTACGTGAGTTTGGGACGCTGGCGGAAATTAATTTTGATTTTTGTGCAGCGTCTCGTAAGATTGTAAAGTTCTTGTTGCCTTGTTTATGGTATATATATATATCCATCAATATCCGTTTACCGTCGACTGCTCACTCTTCCTCTTCTTCTTGTATTGCAGGTGAATGCATTCCGCCGCGCACGACCGCCTTGGCGGCATCGACTTTTAATCTTTACGTGTCGCTGGCATCGGTGGATGTGAACACTTTTCAGGTGAGTTGTCAGCCCTTGCCCTCCTTTTCTCTGCCGCTCTCCGGGCCCGCCCCCACCGTCCCTTTCCCCATCCGTCTCTCTCTCTCTATCCGTAAGTGCACAAATGCCGCTTAAACAAATCACAAAGTCAGCCGTTGAAAATTTCATTATGTCGAGTTTTTCTTTTTACACCCTTCTAGAGGGTATTACTGGTTTTTGAGGAAGTGTGTTACGGCATTTTCGATCTTGCTGATCGTTTCAAAAAATAACTTTGCTTTTAAACTGAATAGAAATAATAAGATTTGTTATAGATTTTTTTTTTTTATATATTTTATATCGGTTAATATAGCTGGCATAGTAACAATCGTTCACAAATTAAGTTTTAGAATTGGCATTTACGAGCTTGAAATGCAAAAAATTCTCAACATGGACTTCTCTGTTAATATTTTTATAAAACAATGAGTTCGAAAACTTACTCTTTCAAATGAAACCTTTTTTTTTATAATTTTAACAAACTTTTTTTTTAGTTTAATAAAAAAAGAAGTTGTAGCTTAAGAATTTTCAAAATTCGCAATTTATTTTGCCTTTAATTTTACGGTTAAGTTTTAAGTATATTAAACTATATATGTTGAAAAGCTCTGTTTTTTTTTAGATATCTCATCCAAATTTTTGTGTAGTCATTTTCTTGGGAAAATTTGACCATATTTGTATATAAATTAGCTTTTTAGAGTCGTTAAAACATTTTACATAGCTTTTTACTATTTGAAATATAAATAATAAAATAATATATTGTACACATGTAAATTATTTATTTGCAAGAGCATTAAATCTTCGGCCACTTGAAAATAAGTTTTTTCCACTTTTTTTGTTTAAAATATTTGTTGGTTTTCTTTGCTTTGCACTCGAGAAGTTTGTCGCACGTGAAATCGCCTGAGAAAATTGAGCAAACGCCGAACAACAACAACTGCAAAACATGTGGCTAAAAGTTAGAAATCAGTTTAGGCCAAAATGAAAAAAGGCAGCGAAGAAAAAAGTTGTCGCCGTTTTGCGGATTACGCGCTGTTTGCTGGCATTGGATGGCGGTGAAATTTGCATATTGGCAAAATGTCATGCCAGCCTGTCAGGTGACATCAGTTGTCAGCGGTTGGGTGGTGCGGTGGTGCGGTCGGGGGGTGGGGGAGTTTCACGACATTTGCACAACAGCAGCGCCAAATGACAAACAACATCAGCGCCATTGAACCGCAATGGCGGCTCCGCTGACATTTGGTTAACTTGGGTGGTGCAGCAGGTGGGTGGTGCTGGTGGTGGTGCTGCGCAAATATTTTGACACTTTACTTTGGGGCATGTCGCAAGAACACGCGCTCCGACTCGGCGCATTTGAGCATTTGCTGATGAAACGGCATTCGAAAGCAGGCCGTGATTGACTGACTGACTGACTGATTGACTGACTGATTGACTGGCTGACAGGAGCGTCTATTGCCTATTGCCTTGTCCACATTTCATTTCCTGCTGCGTCGTGCCAATATTTGCGGCTCAGCTTCAAGTATTTCTTCCTGCCCCCCCTCCCCTCGTTGCCCCGTCTGCCTCCCCCACTCTCTAGCCCTGCAACGCACTTGACAAACTAATTTGTTGCGCAAACAGCGAATTGAAATGCAGGCAAGCGGCATTTGGCTTGGATTAGGCCAAGTTGGGCAAAAAGTTGCCAGCCGTTTATTTGTTTTAAATTACCACAAAAATAGATAAAGGCCTTCTCTCATCTTTTGCTGCTGTTTGTTTGCGCTGCCTAAAAAATATGTATAACTGTTGGCTGGCAAATAATTTGATTTGGTTTTAATCAGCGAGAGACAGCAACACACACACACACACACACACACATCTACACTCGAACACACGCACAACCACAGAGCAGCTCAATTTTCAAGTGCTGCTGCTGCTCTGCCTGGCAAATATTGACTTTGTAAAATGAAATTTTCAAGTTTAACCCAAGCACAAGGCAGAGACGCACAGCACAACCTACACACACACACACACACACACACACAGACACACACACAGCAGCAGCTACTGCCTGCCTGATTGTTTTTTGAAGGATGCCGCTCGCATCGCGCGCATCGTTTGCTCTCTGAGCCATGCACAAATCCTCGCTCATATCCTGCCTACTACATCCTGCTGCCCCCTGCCCCTGCCCCTGCCCCTGCCCCTTGCCTCTTGCCCCTGCTTGCCAACCAACCAGCCAGCCACGTCAATTGTTTGGCTAAATATTTGCACAATGCTCGTACAAGTTGCCAGTTTCAGTTTTGGTTTGTTTTTTCTTCTCTTTCTATTTATGTTGCGCTTTGGACTTTTGCGTTTTTATTGCCCACTGTGCCCGGCGAGGGTTGTTTGAGCCGTGCACAAAGGCACAAAGGCGGCCGCTTAATTACTTTATGCACCATTTTGCACATTGATTAGCATAAATTGTAAAGCTACTTTTACAAACAAGCGCACAGCTTAAGTCGGGGGAAACTAAAGCAGCATTAATTTATATTTTATATAGAGCAGATATATGCAAACATATCATAGTCCTTATATATATAGAATGAACAATGAAATGAATGAAATTGTTTTCTATTTATCTCAAAGTTACATTTATTTGGCTGTTAATATTTCAAATTAACTAATTAATTAATTTTACTTATGTTAAAGTTACATTTATTTGGCTGTTAATATTTCAAATTAACTAATTAATTAATTTTTTGTTATAAATATATACTTTCGATTAATCACAGTTTACAATTTCTCTCTAAATATACTCAGATCTGAAAAAAATTGTTTTCTACAATTTCATCAATTGTTATTTTTTTTGCATTTCCAGTGTTTATAATATTTTTTTTTAATAATTAAAATTTTTTTTAAACGACTTTAAACTTTTAGATATACAAAAATGCAAATATAATATGTATATGTTTTTTTAGACAAATTTGTAATCGATAATAGCGAATATTTAGAAACTGGCGATAATAATTTTTTACAGCAGAGCAGTTTGCCTACTGTTAGTAATAGCTTTCTAATTGATGTATAAAATAATGTAAGTACAGGGTATCTGAATGTGCCTTAGTCCACAAAATTAAATTTTTTTGTATTTGTTTTCCCTCGGCCTTCGCAGTTGGCCGCACGGCTGCCAAAGCAAACAAATTAGAAGCGAGAGCTCATTGCCCGTTGCCCGTTGTCCGTTGGTTCGTCCTGCGCCGTTCCGCTATGCAAATAAATGTACACCACACACACACGCACACACACACACACACACACACACACACACACACACACACTGGCACAACAAACAATTGGGCACTTCACTTGCTGGTCTAAACAAGTGCCACTCTTTGCTATTTGCTTTGACTTAATTAAAACATTTGCACAGTGATTCCACAGTTTTTATTTGGTGTGTTGCATTTTGTGTGTTGCCAATTAAATGACACCCTCCTTCTGCTTCTTCTTTATCAACTCTCCAGGAGGTGCTGTCGGTGGAGGGTCCCTTGTCGCTGAAACTGCTCGACGTGATGACCGTAATACTCAACTACAGCGTAAATCAGTCGGTTGACACCAAGAGCGGAGAGAGCTCCACAATGCTGATCGATTTGATAGCATCGCTGGCGTTCTTCAGCGTGAACAATCGCCGCCACCAGGAGCTGCTCATATCGGAACAGTTTGCGGTGATCTTTAAGAGTTTGGCCAAGCTGTCGACGCAGTTCAATCCGGTCATCTATCCATTCTTGGTGACCATGTGCTACAACAATGCCCCGGCCAGGCAGCTCATATCGCGCGACTTTGATCTGGGGGTGAGCACATTAATTCTTTCTCTTCTTTTTTTTTTTTTTTGGCAGCAGCTAATCCTTGTTAACTCCTTAAACCTCTTAACGATCGTTGCAGTTCCTGGATGAGTATAGCAAATCGGATGCAGCCAAGCGAAATCGTTTGATACAAATGATGCACAACAAGAACGGCAACAACAACAGCAACAGCAACAGCAGCAGCAACAACAAGAACAACAACCAGCAAAGCAAAGCCTGATTGTAGTTGGTTTTTCTCTCACCCTCTCCGCGTGTGTCTGCCACAAAGTGATATTATTTTCAAAGAAAATCAAAAAAAGATGTAAGAAAACTCGAAACATTCGCAAGTGAAAACTGCTTTACCGTAAAAAGCAACTGGATTTAAAAATATTTTTACAATAATTTCTATATATATACACATATATATATACGTATTGTATGCTAGTATAATAACACTCATATATAATTCATTAACTCATAACTCACACATTCACAAGCAACAACAACTCGCATAGTTTAATTACACTACGCATCGTAATTTATGTTAGTTTTTGAAAAGTATTAACACATTCTCATCTCAATTTACTGTTTGTTCTGCTCAGTTTTTGCATTCATTTGTGATTAACTTTAATTTCTCGCCCCCTCCGAATATTTTATTATTTTTTACCTTCCACTAATTTATGAAAGGCAAGCTAATGTACTTTTTTAATAGAGACTTCAATATTTTTGTTTGACCAACAACAATTTATTATGAATATAATAAAGAAATATGTGACAAAAACTAAACAGATGATTTTAGCATTTATTGAATTTGGTGAATAAATCTTTTTCAGGTGTGTTGGCTGCTTCTAAATAAATATAAATATTCATTAAATATAAATAATGTTTTTAAAAAGTGTTTCTCACTCTTCGCAAATGATATAAATGATTAGGATGTGGATAATTTGCAGCTTTTGAGAAAGTTGGAAACAATATGGATTATTTTGTCTGCCAACCTGCACGACACAGTATTTTTACGTTTGAAGTGTTGCAAACAATGGGCAGGCACTGTTTGCAATTTCTTTTGGGGCACACAAATTAAAAACGACAATAATAATGTGCCGAGCAATTTGTGGGCGTGTCCCGGGCCAAACAAAACACAAAAAAAAAAAAAAAACACCGAGAAGCGAAACTCATCAGACGACACTGTCGTCGTGGAGCGCCTTTTGTCTTGGGGGGCGGTGGGCGTGTGCGTTGAGCTGTCCATTGTCTCATTGTCCACATCGTTGCACCTTGCCTGAATTGTGTCACACGATGAGCGGCAGGAGGACGGCGACAGCGACAGCGACAACGACGACATCTAATTTCTTTGGACATTGTACGTGTGGGGTTTTTAATGCTGCCATATGCACAACCCCTGCCGAGGGGTTGACGAATTGTTAAAAAAAAGAAGAGGAAAAGAAAAAAACAGCAGCCGAGCACAAAAATACAGAAATTGAAAGGTAACGCACAGTAATAATAATAATAAAGGACCTCAAGAAACTCTCTGGCGACAGATTGAAGTCACTCAACTTGAAATGAAATGCGACAGCGTTGAACAGTTGCACAATCAAACATCGCAAAATGCGAGTGCAGAGCCGCCAATTGATGGGGTTGGCTCCATTAGCTATGCGATACGGTTTGTGTGAATGCTGTGAGCATTTTTGTAGATTTTTATCTCATGAGAATCTGAGGGCTAAAAGTCAGAGGGTCTTAAATCACCCAAATTTTAATTATACCTATTGTTCCATTAGCTCTGCTTTTATTTTACATATTATTTTACTTCCTCTTTTATTAATTAATTTTACAATCTTCTGGATCTCGGACCCTTGTTGAGTTATTGGCTATAGAAAAAAATGGCTTTTCAACATTTATAACACAAATTAAGTTAAATATTTAAACTTTTTCTGTTATTTTATTCCTTGACATTTTATTTACAAACTACTTATCTTATGATCTTACCTTATTTTTGTTATTTATATTTAAAATTACAGTTTTATATAATTTTTTTTATTTTCAAATCTTAAGACAGGTCGTATTATTTGTAGGTAAATTTGACTTTCTATATATTCATTTCATAAATTAATTATAAAAAGTACTTTTTTAGGGTATACGCACAGTCGTTGCACATCCAAAATTGGTGTTTATATTTGAAGCCTCTTTTGTTGATACATTATTTTTAATTTGTAGCGCAAAATCAATGAACAAATTGGTGTTAGCAGAAGCCAAGTGCTTGAGTGGTAAGGAAGGGGTACGAAGGAGTATATATACATATATATTGAGCAATGTGGAGGGGGGTGGAGGCTATACGGACAGGACAAATGACAGTGCGTCAAAACAACCCTTTCGGGCAGATCCATAAAACCATAATTGCTATGTAGATGTGGTCGCTGCTGGGCCCGGGGACACTAATTGCCGAGCACAGCGCAGCACAGCAGAACAACAACAACTACGAATATCGGAGAGAAACAAAAAAGTGAGTGACTAAGCAGGCGACAGTTCAGCGACAAAGTCAATATATCACAAAATACCAATTTGGGCCGCGTTGGCTCCTCAATCAAAATTATGACAATACAACAATAGAGGACAACAGCAACAACAGCAACAACAGCAACAACAACAACAACAACTGCAGCAGCAACAACCCCCCTGGGGAGCTGCGTTTTGTGTAGATTAGTTAAGCGCAGGCGAATGCCAATTATAATGAAAAAGTGCCGGCAACATTGCGTGCAATGAGCGCATAAGGCGTCAGCTTTATGGGAATATTTCTGGACTGGGTTTGGTCAGTTCCAGCTTAAAGCCACAAAGTTAATTGCAGCTTAAAGAGGCGCCCGGACAAACTGATTTCAAGGTGTGTCCCGCAAGAACAGTTAGACAAACAAATTTCGCGCCTTTTCCGCAGTTCAACAGAAACGTGAAGAGACAAAACAAAAAAAGAAGGAAAGGAAAATGTTGACCAAAGCAAAGTAAACCAACATTGAGTAAGAAATTAATGAAGAGGGTATTTTGTTGTTGAAAAAAAGCCGATTGCTTGCATACCCTATACAGCTGTACAGCTAAATATAAATTGTTAATTAAAAACTTTCAAAAAAAAATGTTTTTGTAACTTTTCTTTTAATTTGAAAAATTAAAATATATAATTTAGAATTGTCTGTCAAATCTATGGAATATTTATAAATTCTGCCTCTAGACTTAAACAATTTAAATTTGAATATTAAAGGAATAACAAATTGAAACCAATTTGGGTCTGTTTATGACATAAATTTTTTGCTTAAATTAGAGCCTGGTGCAGATATATAGCTGATATAGGCTGATATATTGGTAAAGCTTGGTATACATTTTATGGTAACTTCGTAAGCTGAAGTCAGAGGTAATATGCTCGTCGCCAGGACGTTAAAAAGGGAAAGTTGACGGTTCATTTGGCCGTTTTTTACAGTTTTGTTTGTGGTGCTGCGCTTGGCCCAAGCTGGATGGGCAAGTCCCGTTCTGAATATTGTCCTGTGGCAGGACAACGTGTGTGTGTGTGTGTGTGTGTGTGTAGGACTTCCGGCCAGGATACGCTTCTAATTTGTTTACAAGCGACGGCCGTTGACGTGCTCGGCGCACATTATGCGCGATGCAGGACCCGCGATAAGCAGCTGGACACAAGTCCTTGGGGGTGGCGATTCCAACTCCAACTGGCCGGCAAGTGACTTTGCGACGTTGTAAAACGCGGCCAGCGGGCAGTTTTTGATTGCGTGTGGGTCAGCGCTGATGACCTTACGATGACACCCAGCTGATTATAGAGAAATAGTCGTGTCCTCGGTTTGCGTGTAAGCCTCAAATTCAGCGGAAATGTTTGCAAGAAACGTGAAATTATGTAACCAACACACGGGGCTCTGGCGTGAGCTGCAACTGGAACTGGAACTGGCACTGGAACTGGCAGCGGCTCGCGCCCATTGAAAATCAGCGAACCGCAGTGGGCTAAGCTGCCGGCATGTCCATGTCGAGGTCCTTAAGCGGCTTTGCCCGATGCCGCCGCTGCTCTTTTGCAGGCAGCGAAGCGTCAAGGCTTACCCCGGACTGTGGACTGCGGATACGCTGGGCGAGGTGCCACCGTTGCGGCTGTGTGCAACTATTTGGGCCCAACCATTCGCGCCGCTTTGCTTTCAGCTGCAAATTTATGGCCACATAAATAACGCAACAGCGTAAACTAGTGGCAACAGCCACGGCCCGAAGCGGCAACAAAGTGCAATGCGAAGCGAAAGATACCCTAGAAAGGGTATCAATTAATTAGAATATAATTGAAAAAGTTAAAACTTAAGACCCAACTCTAGTGGCAATGCTTAATGAATATTCGTATTCCAAAACTTCTGAACTCTTTCATTATATCATCAATTGAGGCCACAGATATTAGAACTGGTATATTATTTCTTATTAAAGATTTAGCTGAACTCTTTCATTATATCATCAATTGAGGCCACAGATATTAGAACTGGTATATTATTTCTTATTAAAGATTTAGCTGGCTGGAGGTAGAGAAATTTAATATTTTGAAATTCATATTACATTTTTTTTTTAAAATTTAATCAATCAGAAAAAAAGTATATCGAGATTTAGATATTTATTAGATATTTATATCAAAACTGAAACTACTTCCCAAATATTTCATATTTATTATTAAACTGTAAGTGTTTTATTTTTTTTTTTATAATTTCTGTTTGTTTAAAATAAATGTTATGGAAAATCATAATATATATTGCTGCATATTTAAAGTAATTGTTAAGCACCTTAAAACATTTAATAAATGCAATTAATTCAATTTGCTTTTGATTTTTAATATTTTTTATAAATTATTCTAATTGAATAAAATAATAGAAGAAATAAATAAATACTCTCTTTCCTTCATTATTATAAAATAAAAAATTATATAATTTTTGTATTTTATTAAAATCATAAAGTAGACATTAAATACACATATATATTTGAACTTTAATAATTAAATAATAATACTCAATAATTTATAAAATAAACTAGTTCAACTAATTAAATAAAATATAACTCCTTTTCATTATATTGCTGTCTAGCACCCGATGTGATTCAGGCCCTATTTTATTAAGGGTATTTTAGCTCATAAAAACCTGCTGCCATTTCTTTATTTCATATGCATATTTATAGCTTAAATAAATAACAAATAATATGGCTATAAATTTGGGCACGCTCTTTGTTTTAATAATAACTACTCAGAACTGAGCTGTGCAAATAAAGAGAAACGAATCGGGTCCCCAAAGCGTTCATTTGAAATATATTAAATATGCATAAATAACAAGTTCGAAGCAGCGGAGAATAGCTGACGAGGAGATACCCTCTAAAAGTGTCCTGAGGTGGAAATATATAAAAAACAATAGTTATAAAATATATAAGTTAGTGTAGGGAGAGGGTAAAGGTCAGATCAACTTTATAAAGAGTAGGTTAAATTCTGAAACCTTAAAATACCCTGTTCAATCCGTTGAATATTTACAGGGCACAATATTCAACTCGTCGTTGGCCAAGGAAACTAACTAAACAGCTGCCTGCGCCAAACTTTAATTCTGTTCGCCGTATTTTGGGCTTTCTACGCATAAATCAATGCCATGTGGTCTGTGCTGCTGTTTATCTATCAGACAAATTGCTGACGCGATAAGGCTGATAACGGACGCAGTCCCAGCCACGGCCACGGCCCCAGCAGCGGTGGCAGCCACAAAATTGCTGTAGCCATATTTATCGTCGAGTCATGCACTCGTTGAATTCGCAGTTGAATTAAAGCCATGTAAGTGGTTAATTAAGCGCATTGCCAACCAGATACTAAATTATAGCATATGTTTTGGCGCCCGCTCCCCAAACACCACCTGCCCCCACCTGGCCCCCACCTGCCCCTCCCCGCTGGAAGATAAGATACGTGGACATTGCGCTTCCACAGCCAAAGGGCATTTTGTTATTCACTTCGATTCGCCGCTCGGCAACAAAATGCATCATGAAATATGCAGAGAGGAAAGCATTTTCTTTAACTTTTTCATTTTTCATATTACATTTTTTGTGTTTGAATGCCCTGTAACGGTTAAAATGTGTAAAAAGGGGTAATATTATCTGCAGAGAAGTCTGGGTGAAGTTTAAAATTATTGGTTATGAAAAGCAAACTTTTCAGATTTTGTTGGAGTGTGGTATACCCTGGATGTTTTTTTAACATTGCAAATATTTAAATACAATCAAATAAATTTAATTTCAAAGACTATAGGAATAGGAATAGGAGGTAAAAGCGTATTTTAAGCCAGAACGCTCGCCAACAAATTTTATATATTTATTACTTAAACAAATTTTTACCTCAATACAGGGTATCCTCAAATCAAGCAATGCATTGCTGTTATCTTTGCTTGAAGGCAAACAGCGTTGACAGCTTTTTGTTCACAATTTTACAAAACGACCGAAAGCCATAAAAATCGTTTGCATTCATTTGAGTACTCATACGAATATGTGAGTACATATTCAAATCATCTACTTACTTATATCCACGTTTTAAGGCATTCAATTTTCATTTTGTCTGCAGAACAGTTTTTGGGCATCTCGCATGCAAATATTTTCCTTGTGTGTGTGTGTGCGTGTGTGTGTGTGTGTGTGTGTGTGTGTGTGTGTGTGTGTGTGTGGCTGTGTACATATTGCATAAATTATGAATGCCAACTTTTATTTTTTACATATTTTGAAGACAGTTGGCAGTCGACAAATACAAATACAAATACACACACGCACACACACTCACACAGATGAAGAGATATAGATACAGTCAGTCGAGTCAGTCGCTCGTCATATCTGCGTGTTTGCATTTAATCATCGAAAACGTTGCAGGAGCTTTACTGCCACGCCCACTCAGTGGCAGCCCCCGTGCGCGACCAACCACTGGTAGAGCATTATTTGCATTTGCATGAAGTCTTTATTTATATACTCGTTCCCGAAGCGAAAGGAGTATATTGGGTTTGTGCAAGGTCCGCCTGTCAAAACATAGAAGATAGTATCTTCTGGAATTTATCATCAGATAGTGTGTTAAGATTCAATAATTATATCTTGCGCCCTCACAAATTACTAAAATCGATATTTTTCCAAAATAACAATGATAATAAAGATCGTTTTCAATTGTTGAAAGCTGTAAACGAGTATTGTGCAGTCGGTTACACCCGACTGCAACGTTCTTACTCGTTTTTTGCTTTGCAATTTCATTTAAATTTTGTATGCCCTGCACACATAAGAAATGCGTATAAATGATATCATCCAGTTGTGCGTATGCATGTAAAGAAGAACAAGCATATATCATCTAGATGCAACATTAATAACTCAAAAGAGCACTGTTGAAATTTAACCGATTTTTACGTTTGAAGCGCTTTGAGCCTGGTTTGTTGTTAACCAACATTTTTGACATTTTTTAAATTCATATTTGTTTGCTTTTGCAGAAAATAATATTACATTGACAGAGGCCCCATATTTCGAATATATAAGTACTACTGGAAAGCTATCCAAACAGAATCAATCTAAAGGACAAACCATGAATAAAATGCCATCAAACATGAAAATCGGTTAATTTTTCACAAAATTATGGGTGTTTCAAATGTGGGAGCTATTGATCCGAAAGCTTTACATGTCAATATTTTTCATAAATTGATGCGTGATTTTTGACGAAATTTTGACCCACTCAGAATCGGTTTTAATGTTGTTTTTCATACTAATTGTGACGACCACAATCGATTAAAAATGTAAATTCGCATTTATAAAGTTTGAAAAAACAATTTTTTTGAAAATGAGTAAGGGGGGAGTACATGCTTTTTTTCACAGAAAATTGCAAAAAATTTTTTATTCAAAAATGAATATATTTGAAATGCAGAATCAATTTAGAGGATAAACCATGAACAAAATGCCATCAAGCATGAACATCGGTTCAGTTTTGACAGAGTTATGGGAGGCTAACAAATCGATAACAGGACCATCGCAAATCGATAAAGGGGGAATATTTCCCACAGTATGAAAGCTAGATCTAGATCAGATCCAGGCTAATGTATGGATGTATGGATGGATGTATATGTATTGTCCTAGCATTTATCCTATACTTTAAAATAATAATTATAACAATATTGACAGCAATTTCGAAGTTTGCCGCAAATACACTTTCAACATTTCAGACTCCTCTATTATGTAAACTTCTATATATTTGTGATAATTGTGATAATATGTTTAATATTATTTTGGCCATGATTTACTCTTTAAATTGAAGATCCTAACTATATGCAATTTTCATGATAAAGCTTGTTAAATTTATTGTCATAAAATTGGAAAATTCAAATCGCAAAAGCTAAAATTGGATTAACGGTACTTGTACGACACATATTTGTATATTTAATAATGTGTAATGCCAACAGTTGGCTTGTTTGTTGTCAAATGATTTAATTGAGCAAACAACAGTTGCCGTGGATTTGTTAAACTGATTGCTGGCCAATTGCATGCCCTCGACGTCGGCCAGTAATGAAGCTTATCAGTTGGCTGCTGCTCTGCTGCCATCAATAATCGTGTTGAGCGATTGAGTGGCAGCAGTCGCAGCTGTTGGCAACAGCAACGGCAACGGCAACAGCAACAGCAACAACAACTCTGTCAATTAGTTATCATGTTCGTTGTCAGCACATTTCGATTTCGATTTTGATTTAATTTTTTCGGAGTGGGCGAGGGGCCCGGGGGTCCTGCCAAAACGAGTATTGGCAAGCGAGTTGGCCAGCTTTGTGCCACATTTGGGCAGCGAGCGAGATTCGGAAAACCCAACTGATTAGATCTGCTTACCGCTGCACACGGGTAAATGTCAGGTGGGGTTGTGGCTAATCAAATATGCTGACCGAAAAACAGTTGAATAATCAGTCATGGAATTGAAAATGTTTGTGTGACAGGCAAACTGATTCCCACAATTTCTCTGCATGTCCTGACAAATTGCAATGAATTTGCGTGTTTATAAAAAATTTAAATAAAAAATAGAAAAAAATCTGTGCTATGGCCCAGAATAATAACGATGGCGAGCTCGGCCACGCCCATGCCGCTGGCCGCACACAGCCAGGCTATATTTTGATTAAACTTGGCTTTTACAAAGTTGCCACATTGTTGATGTCCATTGTTGTTATTGTTATCATTGTTGCTGCTGCCATTCGTGTTGCTGTTGTATTGTGTTCAACGCGCAGCGCGAACGCATTTCAAATTTGCATTTCACATTCGCATTTTCACAGTTCTTTTTATACCCTCTAGCTATGTGGTCAATGGGGTATATATGGTATAGAACACTAGTTCTTAAGGGCAAGAAAATATCATGATTTTAAATCTTAATATAAAAACAAAGTTTAATTTTTCGCGGTTGAAATAAATAGATATCAGAAAAGATATAGTATCTGACTGAAAAATATAGTTTTGTATATTTATTAATTTAAAAATTCAATCAAATTAAATCTCGTAAATTTAAAAAATTATTTCTATGAAAATTTGACTTTTTTGTAACAAGAATTTAGAATCCTTCACCAAAGATTTTATAATACTCGATCTGCCTTTATAGCCAAGAGTATTTTAGGGAGAGTTGGAAAAACTTTTGACAATTTTGAAATTTATCTGTTACACATTTTTAAAACAAATATAAATATTTATTATTCGAGTTATTTCCATATGGCATAAAGTATTTCGTAGTCGAGTTGTTGACAAAACTTTATATACTTTGAGTTGTATTTATTTTTGTTTTGTTTTGTTTTCTGTTGTTGCTATTTGCTTTTATTGCATATTTGCATTTTGCATTGTTATTGGCCACGGCGTACTGCTTGCTGTGTGGGCGTGGCAGCGAGTCCGTGGGCGGGGATGGTGCACTGCGTCGGCTATTTGCATTTGCGGCCAACAGAAGCGTGGCGTGTGTGTGTGCGTGTGTGTGTGAAAACTGTGTGGAAAAACTGGCAGTGGGCAAAGTACTATATGTTCGCATTGTTGTTGCTGGCATTCCATTGTTTGGCCAGAAAGCTGCCCAGGAAAGTTCGCGGCGAACGGCCTGCGGTTGCCCATTTGCGTTTGTTTTTTGCTGTTGCGACTTCTTTTGGCTTTCAGTTTTTACTATTATTATCCTTTTCGTGTATTTTACTTTTTTTTGCATTTATATGTAAATCTTGATTCCAAGTGATATGCAACATTAATATTAAATATGCAAAAAGCCGCCGTTTCAGCTGCTAGAAATTGACGCCGGCTGCCAGCTGCAAAATGCATAAATAATGCGCATTCAAATCCATTTGGCAATAATAAAAAACAAAGCACACACACACACACGCATATATCCGCCTATAAGCCGACTGCTGGTCGAGGCATCAAAGCCAAAGCCATTTTAATCAGTTATACGTTGGGGCTTAAGCGATTTGCCTTCTCGCGCAATTTTGCGGTGCATTTGAAATGACCAAGCAGAATGTCAGCCCGACAGCAGCCCAACTGGACCCCGGGACCCAGCTGAACCCGGCCTGTCAACGCTTTGGATGCAAATCCCCTTTTGACACTCGACCAGTTGACCAGCAGGCGCCTCCCACTCCTCCACTCAGCCCCCCCCCCCCGTCCCCCTTCCATTCTCAGCTCAGCTCATTTGCTTGATGGCATCGGCGTGTCATAATTTGTAATCCTTGAACGCTGCCTGTTTAATTTTCACACCTTTGTACTGTGCACATGTCCCCAGTCAACTGGCCGACACACGACCAGCCAGCTTAAAGGGCTTTGGCCAACTCAACCCAGCTGCACCACCGGGCGGCCACTGAGCCGCTGCACCACTTGACCCCGGCCAAAAAATAAAAACAAACAAGCACTTTCAGCTCATTACCAAATTGCAATTATTTTGCGTTAAGTAAACACTGAGAACATTTGGCTTTCAAGTTAAGCTCATTGGTTTAAGTAAAAATTAATAATGCTAATATATGTGCTCTGTATTTTGAAAAATAATCACATTTACTCTCTAAACCTTTATGAACATTTTTGAAATACTTTTCGTGAATTTGGCATTAAAATCATTTTTCTAAATTGAATCAAACATAAAAATATAAAACCTACATATATGCAATCTTTTGCAGACAGAATTAAAAATGTCAGAAATGTTAAAATGTGAAGTTCTTGGAGCCATAGCTCCAAAGTTTCAATTTCTGTATTTTGTAGATTGATCCTGCCTAGTCAAGGGTAATTACACTTCGAATATTTGTTACATATTCTACTTAAGCAGCTTTTGTTGTTAAGTAAGATGCTAGAAATACCAGAGAATTAAATAAATTTGGTTCGTAGTTCTTACTTAAATTGGGGCTTGGGTTTTTAAAGTTTTACCCCTTCAAGTTGGGGTCCGCTCCTCGCCTCAGACTCCCGCTAAGGCAGTCTCTTGAATTCCATTATCCGATTCAAATTCAAATGCCAAGTGTTGCCAGACTCCGTCTGCGTCTGCGTCTGCGTCTGCCCCTGGCTCCTCTGCCCTGCCCCTGCTGTCTGCCCCAACTGGCAACTGGCAAGTTGCAACTGGTTGGCCGCGTTTGAGCCTGGCGCTCGCCATCAACTTGGCGTGTTTATGGGCCAAGCGGCACAATTAACATGTCGCGGCTTTTAGCGTCTGCCGCTGCTGCCACTTTCAAGAGCGCGTCGTCAGCTTGCACAAAATGACATATGAGGCGCATAATTGAAACTTCAAAGGAGACGGGGCGCAGTCGGGGCATAAATTAGGCGGCTGATCGCTGCGGCGGCCAAGGTGAGCGCAGAGAGCGAGAGAGCGGGAGAGCGGGAGAGGGAGAGCAAGTGCAAGCTGGAAGACGTCGCGTCGTCATTCCATTAGCGTCGTGTGGCAGGCGGCAAGCAACGGTAGCGCCCCACCTACCCCGGCCCCGCCCCCGCCCCGCCCACGGCACGTTGCGCCCTTCCATTAGCGGAACACATAATGCAGCAACAACTACAACTAGTTGCTGCCACTCATTTTCGAGTGTTGTCGCTACACGAAAATCAATAAAAATCCGCGTGTGCGGCAGATCGGGCCAGAGATCGCTCCAAGTTTAGTCGGGCCGAGCCAAGTTCAAGATGAAAATGGGAAACTGAGGCATGAGAAATGTTGCCTCATTGTCGGCATTTGTGTTTTGCGACGATTTCCATATTTTACGCCATAAATTAAACACTTGAGGCAGGAACCACTTAAGAATATACACATATATATATATATATATATATTTTATATATATATGTGTGTTTTTGTTCCACTTGTGAGTGCAGTTCAAATGGTAAATGGATAAAATGTAAAATGCAAGTGAAGAGCCCAGCTGTTTGATAAGGAAATGTGCGGCAAGTTCCGTTTAATAAGCGGAAACAAGAAGAAGAAGATTCTGTACTCTGTGGGAAACTCGGCTGGAAAATCAAAGCCAGCCAAAAGGCGGCACGAAATGAGCCCAAAAGCGATGCGCTTCAGACACGCAACAAATCTGACGTTTACTCGTTTCTGGTTTCGATTATCCGGAGAAGACACCTTTGCAGCAGCAGCAGGAGTACATGACAGCAGGGGGAGGGGGGTGGGGGGCAACATGAAGCTAAAGCACTGCCAGACACGCCAATGGCAACAAAGTCAATAGCCAGACAAATGAAAAGCTCAAGCCAAGAAAATGGCAGCTACAAATGCGAAAGATTCAACTTGAACTCGAGACATTTGCGGTCCCAGATGCCCTTTCAAGGGAACTACGCAACTGGCTAAGAATAGGTTCCCAACCCCCCTCCACCCATTAAAATCTCTAAGCTAATCTCTATTTAAAAATGCTTATTTAAGTTAGTCAAAAATGTTTATGTAGATCTGTTGCTTGTATTACACCTCTATTATACCTATACTTATCCAGAATTAAGTCTTTTACAATCTTCTTAAGTAACTCTGACTGAAAGCAAATTAAAGAGGCTTAAGGAAAGATGAAAATCTGTCAAGCGAGTAGCTAATAAATAAAGGAAAATTGAATAATAAAATAAATATATATATTATAAATAAATTATTATAAAATATAAGACGAACCTAGATAGTATTGTTTTGATCTCCTATTTTAAATATATATATTTTTGTATTTATCCAATAATATCACAGATAAAGTGACCTCTCACATTTTGCCTTTTTACAGTAGTTGTATAATAAGGGACCAGCTATAGGAACTCGAATGCTTGTTTATTAAATAGAAATGTTATAAAAAAAAATAAAAAAAACTTTAAAAAAAGATTCTAAATAGCCAAATTTCATTGTCTGTAAAAATATTAAAAACCATAAAATTATATTTATTGAATATTTATTGAATCACTAATTCGTAACTACAAAAGCATTTCTTTATAAAATATATTTCTATGGCAGAAAAGGCGGAGCCGGCTTCACATAGTTCTAATGCCCTCTAAAAGAGCATAAAACGAGTGATTCCGCACGAATAGCTGGGCAGAAAGGAGTGCGAAGGAGAGGAAGCAGGGGGGAAGCAGAACGGAAGCAAAGCAGTGAAAGGAGCTAAAGGAAACCCAAGCGAAGCGTAAACATTTTACACTCTTGTGTGTGCAATGAACGGAGGGGCGAGAAGGGGGCGGGGGGATTGGCTTTGCTGCAGACGTGGCAGCTTAAGAAGAGATTCTAATGTCTGAGCCCGTAGGACCTCCAGGCTGTGCACACACACACACACACACACGAGCCCTGATCAAATCGTAAAATCAATTGAACTATGGGGCAAACATATATTTTCATAAATTTTTTACTGCGACGATTGGCCAGAAAAATGCATTGGCCAGCTGGGCAAATGGCCGAAATGCGGCGAATTGAATGGAAACGGAACGAAATGGAACGCCTGGGAAATGCACGCCTTTCACTTTCTTATCGCGAATGTGTCGCGATATTTGTCATAAATTTGCCAAGTTATTGGCGAAGCCCTCGTAAAGTCTTACGAAATATGCGAGCAAAGCAATTTTCTGCTGCTGTTTGTTGTTTTTGCTGCTGCTGTTGTTGTTGTTTAGATAGCAACTAAGTGCGGCAACGGCTGCATCCTTGCCGCATCGCCGTCGTAAGCCAAAATGCAAATGTAACGCAACACCTCGCTAACCGCTTGAGCCTCCCCGTGGCCCGTTAGCTTCGCCGCTGGCTGCCACGCCCACCACGCAAAACATTTGCATTAATCATGTTTGCATTGCATTATGCAGCACAGCACACAGAAACACGCCCCCATCCGCGCCTACGAGCTAAGTGCTGCGCCCCCCTTCCTTCCCCACCCTCCCCTGCGCCTACGGGACAGAAGGTACGGCTCTGCAGCTGGAAATGTGGGCATGGCTGCAGCCCCCAAATGCAAACACACACACACACACACACACTCTGAATGTGGAAACTCGTGCATAAATATTTTTTGCATAAACAAAAGTGTTGAAAATGCAATTTGCATGGCTTGAAAGCGAGGGGTGAAGGGGGGGGGTGGAATGGAGGGGACAACATGGGGCATGACGCTTAGTGCGAGGTCAAGCCAACAACGGTGTACACAAGCCCACAGAGGCAGGCTGAAGACTAAGCATAAAGATAATGAAAGGGGGAGAGAGAGAAAAGAGGATAAAGGTTTCCATAAGTCTTGCTGATCTGAGATCGTTTCCTAGAATGTCAGTCTTTAAGTTTCTGCCTAAATTTTAATAGGTTTTAAGGACTCTTAGAAAGTTGAATACAGTTTCAAGTTTTATTTCAAGATTACTTTTTATTTATTTTTTATAATTTTTAATATAATATTTTAAAATAGTAATTGTTACATTATCTTTATTATTATTATAACATAAGTATTTTGTGAGTAATAATATTTTACTTGAATAATTGTGTCCATACCGAGTGTTGTTGAGTGTTTGAGCTTTAAGGGACAACACTGCACAACGGAAACCAAATGGAATCCTTGCATTATAATGAATAGAGATTGGCTCTCTATCAGCTGCTCGCTTTATCAATATTTGCTAACATAACGGTACAGCCCACATTCGACCACGTCTCACCCACTTCAGTATTTTAAAGAGTATGGAAGGAATAAACGGTAAATTCTATAGCTTGACTCATTTTTGACCCGTCTGCCGTGGCCTATGGGGCGTATGTGCTCTCGCTAAAGGCACATTATGTATACGCCGCATAGAAACCAACACAAAACGGAAGAGAGATGGAGCGAGAGTGGGGAGGATAGGAAAGGACACATTTATATGGCAAACTGTTTTTAATGCTTTTAATGCGCCAAAGTGTTGTTTCATTTTCATTATTTGCACAAGCTGCCACACATTTAAATGCCAGTGGCAAACAGCCCGCCCCCCGCCCCGCCCCGCCCCTTCTAGTGCCGAGCATACTGTACATGGTAGCAGTGTGCCCAGGTCCAGTCGAAGCACCAACTGCCAACCCATTCGGTATGCAGCTGTTGAGCTATAATCATAATTTCATAAAGCACATTTTCACAAAAGCTTTCAGCACCCTAAACTGCATTGTAATTACAGCGAGCGGGGGGCGGGCCGAGGGGACCGAGGGGAGGACAGGCTGCTGCACCAGCCAAAGGACTCAACGGGCGCGAGCGCATTTCGCAGCGCCAGTCAAGGCGAAAGGATAACGTTAACCAACATGTTGGCTGGTTGGTTAGTTGGTTCGTTGGTTGCCAGCTCGGGCTTCTGTTCGGTTGCGGGGTGTGTATGTGTGTGTGCCTGCCGGGTGCCAAAGGGTGATATTGGAGCTTACAGTTGGGCGGCAGTTGTAGTTGTTGCTGTTTGTGGGGCTTTCGCTGGCATTTGCCGAGTGTTGCGTGTTGATTTCAACGCATAAATATTGCAAAAGGTTCAAACAAAATGGCGTCGACGCGCAATAAATACCGTTGCTACAGACGGTGCTCATACACTCAGAGAAAACCCAGGTTCTAAACCCTTCTGTGACAGAGAGTTCATGTCGTTTTGTTCTAAAAATTTGAAATACATTTCCTTGTAAGAAATCTGTAAAATAATTGATAAACCATTCTTGAATTAATCTTGAATGGCACAAATTTCTTATATTAAATTTTAAATGTATGCATTTAATATTTTTAAAATTTATTTAAGAAATTTTGAACCTCGCTGGATTTTGACACATTTACACTTGATTTTCGTACAAATTACTCGAGTTTTCCTTCGAGCGTACTTATTTAAACATATAGATTTATGTATGAGTGTCTGTGTGTGTGTGTGTGTGTGCAGTGCTCTTCAGTGTAGATTTTGTTTGGCGCATTGTAATAAAAGTGAATTTATGCAATATTTCTGCGCCTTTGTGCAAATATCATTTGTAATTCAAAAACAACAACAACAACAGTGTTAAGTGTCCTGACGTTTGTTATGTTAATGAGGGCAATAAAGGCGTAACTGTTCAAGTGCCAAAAACAGTCGGAAAATCAGAAAATCAGTCCAACATCAAACCAAAAACCATTCCGCATCGATGCTTTTTAATAATATATAATGATAACTTCTGTCGCATTTTCCACGCGAATAAATTCACAAATAGCTGCATTCAAATATCGTATTCAAAAGGGTTCTTTGAAATGAAAATAGAAAAGGGGGGAATGAGCCATAGTTGGATCCTTGGTTATTCATTCATTTTATATGTATTTATTTATCGCAAATAGTTTGATTTATTCTTTGTGTTAACCATATATATATATAGTTTGGTATAGAGATACGATTAGATGGATACAGTTTAATTATTAAAATAGTTCAGTGATCAGTTGGTTTTTGGTTTGACTCCCGTTAAGTTTATTATATTTCTTTGAGTCCTTTTAGCGCTCGATTTTAGTTTAAATATACTTAGTTTTTCTTCAACTATCGCTCGTTCTTACATAATAAATATAATAATATATATATATAATTTGAGTCTAGAAATATGTACATTAAAGAGCTAACGTCTGAGTTTAAGTTCTTTGTTTTAACTATCCAATTATTTTAGAAAACTTAAGAATTTATTTTAAGTATTTTAATATAAATATGTGTATACATAAATATATTTTTTACAATTTTATTTTTGAAGAATAAAAAAAAGGAAAAGAGTTTTTGGGTTTGTGCAATGTCCGTCTTCCTGTTTGTCCCTCAATTGTGGCAGATAAAGCTCTCGTTTTCATAGCTCCAATAACTTCCCATATTCACATATTAACACACTTCCTTTATTATAATGCTCGGGTAATTAAAATTTTAACGAGTATTGCCCTGTCGGTTACACCCGACTGCAACGTTCATACTTGTTTTAACAAGGTTAACATGCTACAATCTTTTCAATTCATGCATTTTAGTTAAAGGGAATATAATTTTTCGACTAAATTAATTTCCAGCTTTTCCACAATCTAATAGAAAACTGTTTTGAACTAATCAGGCCTAACTTATGGAAGAGTTTAATAATCGCATGGCACTAAATATTATAGTAACTATTATCTCAGGTAGTCCGCTCTGTGCCAAGCTTGAAACAGCTGTTGCAGCTGCTTGGGGCTTTGGAGACGGTTCCCAGAATCCATAGAAAAACATTGCTTGGATATAGGCTCCATCGGCCCTTCAGCTGTGTGGCACGACAAAGTTTGTCCACAAACACAAAAGGTCTGGCACAGAACCACAAAGAGCAACAACAGCAAGAACAACCTGGTGCCTGGTGGTTTCTCTGGCCAAGGAAGGTGGAAAAACAACAGGCCGAGCTCAGTCACACAGCCAAGCTGCGTGTGTGTGTGTGTGTGTGTGTTGGCCATCAGTTGCACAACAATGAGCCGGCTCATCAACAGCTTCGGCCCCTCCCCCTCCCCCTCCCCCTCCATGCATGCCCTCTGGCTTACCCACAGCAAACGAAACAAACCGCTTACAAGTGTACAAAAAGCCTCGCGATACTTGAGAGTCTGGGGTCTGAGGGTCTGAGGAGTCTGGGCTGTGAACAAGTGCCAGAGGCCTACAAATGTCATTCGAGCGCTTTGCTGCAATTTTCATGCGGGTTTTGGGTGCGGCTGGTCGGGGAAAACTGCTCAAGTGGCAACGGTTTTCCGCCTTGGCTAACGGAAATCCATTAGGTTGCCTTTGCAGTTTGCGCTTGTGTGAGGTTTCCGTTTGACATGGCTCAAAACCCTCAAAACCGAAAAGCCGCAAGTCGCCAGTCGCACCTCCCCCCTCCCAACCACCCCACACACACACACACACACACACACACACACACACACAGGCACACCTAAATATAATCGCCGATGAGGGCCCGCAATCAAGCAAACGTTTTGCATATGTTCAGCTCCACGTTCGGTTTATGCGTTTCGATTAGCATAAATCAAATCTGTGGCACGTATTTCTAATATACTACATGAAAAAAAATAAAATAACATTTGTAGTACAAATAGAGGAACTGCTTTAAAAACACCTTTCGCCAAAAAAAAAAAAACGAATGAAACAAAAGCGAAAGAAAAAAAACCTTAAAACACGAAACTGAAACTGAAACCAGACCCAAGTGATTCCGCCTGATGAAAACATTAACATTATACACCAAATTTTATGGCTACTACAATGTTTATACCCTAGCTGAAGGTTATTAACGGCTTGTCACAAAGTGTGGAAAGCTTGAAAGAGTTTCCAGGAACCTGCGAAGTATATATGCCCCTGTTTATCCTAAATCTATTTTGTTTTTATCATATAGATCAGCTGAAAATTGAGATTTGTCTCAAAAACTTTTACTAGACTAAACTTAGCTTATAAATTTGTGTTCTATATTAAGCATTTATTCATTCCATAAAATCGATATTAATATAGTCGCATAGGAATAATTGATCAAATATTTTGTGAGAATTATATTTTTTGTCTTTTATTTTTAACTAACAATTATTAATATTAACATAATAATTTGCAAAGACATACAGTAATTTTATAAATTTGCAAAATTGCCTGAAAGACAAAAAATTAAAATTATGTTTTACAAGATAAATATGTAAGCTATATAAATGGGTCTATCTGAACAAATAGTACAAAACGAGGTTGTATTTAATTTTTGCTAATTCGTCTTTAATAAATTCCAAATTAATTAATTAAATTAACATGATTTTGTTTCAGATTAGTTGAGAGTACATCTGCCCCAACAAATATTATTGATACTGATTTGGGAATTGGGCCACAGGGTATTAAGACTTCAACAATGCTAAGTTTGGTTTACTTTCTTGTTTCATTTTTATGGCTTTTGCTGGAGAATGCGCATGCGAGCTTACAATAAAATTGTTGAATATTCGCCAAGCTCAAATGCGAGAGTCGTAAAAATAACAACAAAAAGCAAAACAAAAAACAAATCTTTAATGACGACGGTTTTGTGCGGTTTTAATTGCTCGACCGTTTGACAAGCTGACAAAGTCGACTTGATGAATTCGCGACGCCCGCATCGGTCAACAACACCTGAGCAGCGGCCAAGCGAGACAGGGCGAGAGAGAGAGAGAGAGGGGGAGAGCGATAGTCACCTGTTCGGTTGCAGGAAATGCAGTCGACGTTCGTCAATGTCAGTGTCAAGTCGCAGTCAAAATGCGCGTATTATGAAAATATCTCAATCTCAATCTTAAAAGCAGTCGAAACAAAAAAAGAAGAGAAGAGAAATGCCCACGTCATGAGGTCCGACACGTCAGCCAGACAGTCAGCCAGTTGATGGCTGGCGTCTTAACGGATCATGATGCAGCATTAAAAATATAAATACACATATATTTAACTGCGGCTCACAAATTGGCTTGATCGCAGACGCCGCCGCAATTTGAGAGCGGCATCGATATGAAATCGATTCAGATCAGGCAATCGAAATCGAAATGAGTTGGCAGCTTTACTTAGTGCCGAGGCTGAGCGACAAACGAACTGCGAACATTTCGAGAACATGTGGCACAATTATGCGGCTGACAGCGCTCCGAGACGACGTGTTAAGAAATGCCAAAAAAAAAAAGAATAAAAATCACACAAAGAAAATGCGTAGCGGCAAATCCATATGAAAATGGAAAAGTGGAAATTGTGCGCCGTGCATTTATCATGCGCCTCGCTTCCAGGCGTCGCACTATATTTAGACGCTGCCGGCAGCTAATGGCCTGGTACTCTCTGCCAGGTCGAGGCCCAGTGTAGAGTCCGTACTTTCAAATTCATATTTATTGTCTAGGCAGCAGCTGAGTGCATTTTTATATATGGCAGTCCATTTGCTTGCCGCCAACGCCAACCAAAATAAACAATAATTCGAACATGGGGCATGCAACAGCAGCAGCAGCAGCAGCAGCAGCAGCAGGGCGAAAGGAAGTAAAAGTAGGCGGCCTGTCGCTCAAGCCTGGGGCCGCAGGGTGCGGGGGCCGTTTGCCGTTTGGGGGGAACCTGTAAAATGCCTGGCATTTTAAAAGGTTCCACATTTTTTGGTTTTTTTTCTCCCCGTTTTGGGGGTCAGGGCAACAGCAGCCGTCGGGCTGTGGCGGGCTAATTGCATTGATTAGCTGACGGCGCGTTTTGGTGCGCATCAAAGCCGCTGGGGCGGGGGCAGGGGCAGGGGCAGGGGCAAGTGGCGGTGGCTGGAGGCAGGCAGCTGTCAGTCAAGTGGCGACATGTTTACTTGGTAGTCAATCCGTAGCCACAAACATGGCACAAACAAAAACCCTTTCGAAATTCCCAAACGGAAACGTTTGAGCCGTGCCGCAAAATACACAGCAACAACAGCAACAACAACTACAACAACAGCAATCCGAGAAGAAGTAAAGTCGATATTTGTTTGCATTCATATTTCAATATTATTTTTATATTTTTTTCTTTCTTCCCTCATTTCGGTTATTAGAAGTCGCTTGATCACTGGAAGATCAAAGGTGTTCAAAGGTGAGCGACGGCAACGGCCAACGGCAAATTGACATAATGTGGCGTTTAACAAATTCCCCCCGCCCCCCGCCACGCCCCTCAGCCTGAACAATGCGCATCCATCAAACATTTGTATGGCAGACCTTCAAAGATGAACAGTCACGTCTGTCTGTCTGTCGATAGCAGCCTCGATAAGAGAATTTCTATCTCTGGAAATTAGTTGAAAATTGTATTCAAAATATGTACATAATTGCAATCGAAAGAAGAGCCCGACTCTAAATTTATTGATACGGGAAATGTGCGGAAAGACGAAACAGATTGGAGGGGGAGATTGGAGGATAAAGATGTAATTTACATTTTAATTACCTTAAGAAAATATGGCTAAAAAATAATAATTGCAATCCAAAAGGATACTTTTAATATAAAATTTGATGGAAAGTTTAAATGCTAATTGAGAAAAATTTTGGAAATC
The DNA here is from genome assembly GCA_035047465.1 of Drosophila sordidula. Taxonomy (NCBI): domain Eukaryota; kingdom Metazoa; phylum Arthropoda; class Insecta; order Diptera; family Drosophilidae; genus Drosophila; species Drosophila sordidula. Next base: position 1,064,331 of record JAWNPQ010000106.1, read on the forward strand.
TTATAAACTATTAGTTTTGACGAGTTCTGCTTAGAATAGTAAAACTCACAAGTTGACGTAATAAAAAAATAAAGACTATATTAGAATATGAAAATTAATATGATTAAATATTTTGAAGAGAAATACTAAAAAAAAAACTCAAATTAATATAAAACGAACAGATAGTTGAAATGAAAAATTAGTAAATCAAATTCAAAGCAAATTTAAATAATAATATATTATTTTGATGCAATTACATTAAATTCAAAATACACAAAAAGAAAAAAAATTATAAAATAAAAATTAAAAGTTCGGTATATTTTACTCGCCTTCTTTTTTTTTTAAATACATAAAAATTAAAACTAAGTCGGAAATGAACAGGTGAAGCAAAGTTAATTAAAATAAAATGTATTTGGTGTACTTTTGGAATTCTTTCACAACCTTTAAGATTGTAATTGAAAGAAAATAGGTTTAGTCAACTGTTTGAATTTATAATATAATATATCGTTTACGATTGAAATTGAAAACCGAAATTGAAGAGAATTGTTAAGAATCATAAACCGTGAATGCCGAAGGCTCTGTTGAAAGCCAGCTCTTATCAACATAAAATTGAGTCATAGCCAGAGAGCGAGGAGAGTATCTCCGCGCAGGGGCAGCTGCAACGGCGATCAGACTAAAAGATAAAAACTCCTCTAAAGAAATTAAAGAAAAAGGTGTAGAAAAAGCAAATGACATAATGCAGCATCATCTTCGGAGATGATCGCGGCCAGCAGCCAGGCGGGGCATTAGGCTAATCGGATGGGCCGATAGTCGGATTGTTAGATAGCACACACACACACACGCACACGCACACGCATTGTAACATGAGAGAACAGAGGGTCCAAAGGAAAATTGCCGCCTTGGTCGCTGCGCTTTTCACGCCTACTGCAAAGGCGACTGAGCGGCTTTTGCGGCTTTGTGTTTGGCCAAGACGCGTTAAATGTGGCCTAAGCCGCTTAGGCGAGAGCTCCGCGCTGCCGGGCCCGGGGCAGGTAAAGCGGCTCAAAGGGCGTTGCCAAAATGGCCAAAAGCGCCAAGACCGAGGCGTCGCGCAATTCGATTTGCATTTGTGGCAGCACCGCCAACGGTGGCAAGCTGCATCGCCTAATGCGTTAATCACTTTTGGAAATGGCGTCAATTGAGTGGCGCGTGCCGCGGCAGGAACTGTGCAATTTCGATCAGAATCTACAAATCAATTGCTCTAATAAAATGTGAGCCAAGTGATTTGTGGGACACAGAGACCACCCCCCCGTCGTCCTTGGCAACGCCTTGCACTTGTCCTGCCCGCTTAACTTGGCCAACGCCGGCAATGGCCGCCACGTGTGCGCACAATTGTTGTTTATACTAACAATTTGTGCCGATGGGAAGATGCACAGTACGGCCTATCCCCCCTCCCCCTCCCCCTTTGCTGCCGCAGCGCTTTCCTGATTGCCCGCCGTTCGTCAATTTTTGGCCTATTGTTTTTCCTTCGGGCCACGCGACCCAACGCGAGCGTCGCCCGTTCACGTGGCCATCCGGCCGACCTCGACTTCGACTCCGGCTGCGCCGCCGATTCCCCGGGGAGGACACTGGCACTTCATCGTTTCTGCTGCACGGCCCGTTTTCATTACGGCTGCACGTGCGCGTGTCCCGTCTGCCGTCGCGGCGTCTTTTTGTGGCGCATGCAACATTCGCGGCGAGTTCGTTTTTTGTCGCCCGCCGCCATTGGTTAATTCACAGGCGTTGATCCTTTGACTTTATACGTTATGCCCAACACTTTACTGGGAAATTGTTTCTGCCCATATTGCCGACGTTTATTTTTTGTCACGCTGCGGCGTCCGGCGCGTGGCCCTGCCCCCTGCCCCTGCCCCTGCCCCCTGGCCCTGCCTCCGCCAAGTGCTTACAATATTTTTGCTTTTTATGCGGGGCGTGTTTTGCGGCTAATATTTTCCCGTCTGTGGCGAAATTTGCTCATTAACGGCTTGTCGCACAGCGGTGACACAGGACGCAGGACGCAGGACACACAGGACACGGCACACATGCGGCGCACTTGCAGCGCCTCATCGTGTTCCTGCCCCTGATTGAGGGGGAGTTCTGTTTCACAGGTTGCCTGGGAACTCCGCCGGGTAGATCGCCGGAAGTGGAACATTTTTTCGGTGGTGGATTGTGACTCTATTATGATTGTGCACTACATTGTGACCTTTTCGCCAAGATTGGCACAACAATCATAATTATGCTGGACTAAGTGATTTCAACTGTTTTTTTCCTTCTTCTTTTTTGTTGTTGCGTCGAGCACACGACACAGAACTAATCCATTGTGGTGTGCACAACACGGCTGTGTGTGTGAGTGTGTGTGTGTGTGTGTGTGTTGGTCGGCATACGTGGGAGATTATAATCTTTTGTGTAATAATATAATACGCACTTAATATTAAATTATTAAGGGAACTCTCATTTAAGAGTTGTTTGAAAACTTTTCTTTTTTAATGACATAAGGGTTCACGGTTAACATGGCATGAGAATTATTTCTTTCCTGACTGAAAACTATATTAAAGAAGAGAAAATATTGGATTGCAATATAAAGAGAAATATGATTAAATTTATTGGAATAGAACAGCATAAAATTAAATATAATAATATAATGTATTATTGTGGAATATAATTTAAAAGAATAAATATTAAAAAATACAAATTAATTTAAATAAATATGCGGGTGTAACCGACTGCTAAATTCTCTGTTTACAGTGCAATAATCACTCACTTGGACCTATTATAATTTATTTATATATTATATATGAAGCGGGAGTATTTTGGCTTGGTTTTTAGATGAGGTCAACGTCTGTCTATCAACCAAATATTGTGGCTTTAGCTTTGAAACTTTTATTAAAAGGATATAAAGCCTATAAGCGATGCAGGTATACAAGAGTATACATATATATGTATATTCCACGTATCAAACCTTTAGTTTCAATGGCGAAAATGTGTTCAGAGGGACAAACTGACAATTCACAAAATCTATATACACTTTTTCACTATCATGACCTAAGGGGTTTTACATTTCGAGATAAAATTGAAATACGTTAAATATAACAGCACGTATAAAAGTAAACAAAATAGAATAGCTCTGATGATTTATGTACATTTATCGGCCTTGAATTTCCTTCGGATAACCCAATCTACGCTCGCCTAACCTAGGCTAATACCTATCTTCAGATAATACACATTTACTGTTTTCGCTTTTCCCTATCGAAAATTCGTAAAGTTCCTCCCCGGCATTAATCGATGAATCATCTGCGGCCACCTTCGCCAAACACTTTCGAGCTCACGAAACGGCTCCCATGAGTTATTCGAAATGTCAATCCTTGGGCTATAACATTTCCATTCAGTTGGGAACACAATGCCCAGCTGTAGACAGGCCCATTAAAGTGCGTGTGTGTGTGTGTGTGTGTGTGTCTCCAACTCTGGGGCTTTGTCGGGTTCCTGGCCGACAGAAGTCCACTCGAAAGTAGTGAATGAAACTAGGAACAAACTACTTGGAAGCCACTCGAATGCGTTCTATAGAGCTGCGAGCAGCTCGTGCCAGGGGTTACAAAATTTACGATCCTAGTCGCAGTCGTCGAAATGACGACGAACTTTTTGCTGCCGCTGTCTGCTGCCTGACGGGGAAGGGGTGCGGACTGGGCGAGGGTGAGGGCCAGGCTGAGGCTGAGGGATGAGCGGACTTGGCTTGCTGCCCTTTGACTGCCGCTGAAGTGGCGTGTGGTGAGGTGGTGCTGCAGCAAGTACCAAGTATCATCTGCTTAATCACCAAAATAGCCACCATATGGCACACACGACGCACAATGCCGTGTCCGTGTCCGTGTCCCTGTCCGTGTCCGTGTCCGTGTTTTGGTCGAGGGTTGTCCCGGCACTGGTTACGGCTACTACTCCAGTTCTCCTACTCCGCCTCCGCCTCCTCCGCCTCCTCCTCCTGCTGCTGACTTCAAAGGCAACTCGGCCAACGCATTGCCAACTGTGGCTTTGGCTCAGACTGGCGCTTTGCTTTTTGCACGCACTGTTCTTACATGTGTTGTGTGTGTGTGTGTGTGCCAATAATTTATTCATATGCGCTTACAAGTCACTAATGTGGTTGTTGTTGCTGTTGTTGCTGTTGCTGTTGCTGTTGCTGTTACCACAGACAATTTATGCACGCTTTTGGCAGCAGCCGCAAGCGCCGCATTTTCCGCAGTCACATTCGCATTTCCTTTGAGTTTTTCTGCGTCCGACTTAAAGACAAATTAAAGTAGTGCAGCCAATGAAAAAATCATATTTTCTACAGATTTTATAGTTTCTTAAATATAAAATTGTTTTTATCATATATTTGAACTTGAGGATGTTTATAAATTATGTGACAAATACAACATTGGTGGTTAAGTCCCCACATGGCCTTAAAGTAGTTCATAAAAGATGTTAATAATTCAATTATTATCTTCTTTTTCTTAAAAAAAACTTTAGTTATTATTATTATATTATTATTATTACTTATAATTAACCTTTAGATTTATTGTCAAATTTACAAACATATTTCATATATATTTTTCTATAAGAACTTTAAGTGAATATATAAAATTTGAGTTTTTAATTTCCTGCCTTATTTCTAGAATGTGTCAAAAATGTGTTGAACTTAAAGTAAATTGAGTTTACATATTTATTTACCAAGAACTATTTTTATTTTATTTTTTATACTTATAAGTTAAATTTACTTTTATTGTTTTATTCAAATATTTGAAGAAACCTTTAAAAGTAAAAGCAACCCTCATTAAAATATATTCTTAAAATAACCAACAGCGATCTTGAGCCAGCTGTATTTATGGCATTTGAAATATAATATATATTTAAATACTTGCACTTTGAGCTCTGGCCAACTAATTCGTAATACCATGCCGAACTCCGCTCCCGCCCGCCTCGGCGTCCCCCCGCTGCCCGCATTATAAGCGCATCAAGTTGAAGTGGGGAAAAGTTTGAGCTGGCAGCTGGGGAGATGCGAGATGGGCGGCTCTGGGGTCTTAAGCCGCTTAGGCGTAGCGCCGTGGCGAGCTTGTCGATAAGCGAGAACCTCAAAGGTGAGCCCATAAATCATATGGCGAAGCGTTCAAGCGTCGCGACGCTGCGTCGCTGCCGGCGTCGCTGCCGGCGCAGAGTACGCTAATGTGCTTAAGGAACGCTTAAGGTTGTCCGCACGTCAGGAATTCGCGCTGCAGCTGATAAGGCCGCCGCTGGCAGCGCTTACCTGGCCCGGCCGGAGACACGCAATACCAGAAGCCCGAAATCAATTGCGTATTTATTGGCCACAATCAATGCGGCGCGACAACGCGGCCCTCGCCGGGCCGAGAGCCAGCGCTCCTAATGATCGCCCACGTCGGAGCGTTGGTCCGTCCTCGACGACGGCGAGTCAACCGCAATAAGCCGCTGGCGTCGCCGTCGCCGCCGGCGTCGGCGTCGGCGTCGGCGTCTCAGCCGCTGCACCCATTTCATTATGACTGGAGATCGTTGGTTGTCGCTCAGCCGATCCTTCGACTGTCAGTTGCGTCATGCGTCATGGCTTCGGTATGCGACTCGAGGCTCGGAGTCGAGTGTCGCCCGCCTACCTGTACGGGTCGCACTCTAATCAGTTGTAAATCACCCAGCTAGGAAGTGCCCGCTGCGTGCGCTGTTTCCTGTTCCCGGCCGTATTTGCAAACAAGGATCCTTTGATTAGACAAAAGTTCAACCGTAAAATATTTGACTATTTGGTCCCTTTTTTATACCGTTCACAAAAGTGAAAAGAGCATAGGCGAGGTTTGTAACATATACTCGTGAATACCCGCAACTGGAGGCGTGGCAAATGGATCAAATCTATATATGTATATATATCGATATCTCCCATAATAATTTTCTGATGAAAATAATAAAATAAATTAAGCAACGTTCTTATGAGTTTTAAATATCATTTTCTATTAATATTTTACATATTTTTTTACATATTTGACAAGCTTAAAAACAGTCGAAACAGTTATTGTTATACTTTATATATTTTATAATAATGTATTATTGGTGGATTTTATGTCAAATATTATCTAAGAATTTTACTTACAATTTAAATTTTAAGTCAAAAAAATTTAAAATTATTCTTTGCCCAATATAATAAATGTAAAACTGAATTATTAAAGTGTAATTTTTAGGTTTAACAGTTTACATTTTTAGAAACCTATATATTTTACGCCCAGAATTTTAAATAAATTCTTTGAGCAATATAATTAACAATTAAAGTGAAATGTTTAACTGGAGAAATGATAGATGAGATCTTTGCCAAAATTGACCCGATCTTTGGGTATGTTTCAGTACCCAAAACATGTTCCAATCTCTGGCCACTTTTAATCAATTATAATTTCCAAATGCAGCATCGACAGCGGCAGCTGCAATTGATCTACATTTTAGAGCCAGAAATGTTTGGCAGTTGCTCACATGAGTCACAGGGAACACACACACACACACACACATACACTCAGATGGGAGGATGGCAACCCTTTTGGGAAAGGGAAGAGGGAAAAAAAATTATGAAGTGCCACGACAACAAGAGCGCGTCCACTTGAAATCCATTAAATATTTGTAGAAAACCAATAAAAGCAATACGCAGTCGATGTTGCTGTGGCATGCAGCACAAAAACGGCAACTGTGTTTCGAGTGTTGCCGCTGTGGCTGCTGCTGATGCTGCTGCTGCTGCTGCTGCTTGTGGCAGCCACTCGAAGGACAACACGCGACTCAGTTCAGTTCAGCCACACACTCGACGGGCATCCTTTACAAAATCAAAAGTGTGGAAATTTTTGACGAGTCGAGCAATAAACATTGAAATATGCTGCAGTTTACACTTGCAACCCCCTGCCCCCAACCCGAAACCCCTTCTCAGATGCGACTCGTGCCAGACGAGGCAGCTGCCCGTTTGCTGGTCAGCTGCTGCTGCAACAGCTCGCATCAAATTTCGCGGCGCCTCACAAATACAAATCTGGCTGCTCTTCCCTTTGTGACCCCCTTGAAAATGTCAACATTTGTTTCATATTGCACATTTTCCACATAATTTCCATGCATAATCCATTTACAGCTCTAATCTTATCAATCAGCGCAGCCGCTGGCCGCAAGAGCCAAGTCCGAATCTAATCAGGGCCAAAAGACACACACGATAATGATTATAGGGCTTAATGTAGTCGGGTTTCTTCACAGAGATCAGCATTGGAAACTGTTGCTGCTGTTGTTGTTGTTGTCTTGGCCCATTAATCAAACTATTAGCCCGAAATTTCAGTGCACTTTTTGCGGACACACCCCTTTTATGGCACGGCGGGGAGCGATGAGATTTTATTCAATTTTCTACGGCCCTGCAAATTTATTTATGGGCCACTGTGTCTCTGTGTGTGTGTGTGTGTGTGTGTCTCTAGCGATAATCACGATAATGCGTCCTGTAATCAACTAATAAGGCTCATGTCGCAAGGACACCCCCGCATTGAACCCACAAGAAATTCCCCCCCACAAGAAAATTCCTTTTTTTGGGGTGCGCTGAAAATTGAATTTAACGCGCAATATTTTGTGCATTTTCCATGTTGTTGTTGTTGCCGCTGCCTTTTGGGTTGTTGCCGAAAATGCAATTCATGTGTTCGCAGCGCTCACGGAGTGAAATTTATGACTTCTATAGGCCTCGGCTATCGAGCGAGGCTTTTGGGTGCTCGAGGGTCGCACGCTGCGGCCAGCCTCAGACTAGAGGCGGCCCTTGTTGTTACGCTATCAGCGCATAACACATGTCACGAAAAACAAGCGAGCATCGCCCACCCCCACCCCCACCCCCAGCCCCCGACCCACAAACACCAACGACATGGCTAAGTGCGTGTCGAGCGTAAAGCTGTGAGCTGTAATTAAGCCATCCTTATCAGTTGTGAAAATATTGTAGCATATTGGATTACAAAGCAGATCCAAATGCTGACACAAAGATATCGGCGAGATAGAACGGGGATATACATAAGTTAAGGCTCCTTCGAGATAGCCAATATATCGCTTTTTTATTCTAAAAATAACCGTTTGTATATTATTAATTTATAAATAATAATTTATATACATAAAGAATTTTATTTCAACTAATATTTACTTATTTATACTTATTTATTTAATTTGTACTTTATTTAATCAATTTTTTGGTTGAGAAATATTTGGGTTTGAAATATAGAAAATAGAAAATTGCATTGAACGGTTTATTCAAATGCATTCATACTCGTTCACAATGCACAGTAGTAGTTATTTTAGCGGAGGTGGGCGTGGCCAACATTTTTCTACTTAAGAGATTAAGTGACTCTAGATTTAAAACTGTGTGAGATAAAGCTCCCGGATCCATAGCTCCCATATTTCAAACGCCCATAACTTTGTGAAAATTGAACCGATTTTCATGTCTGATATCATGTTTGATATCTGATGAAACCATTACAAAGTTTGATCTTTGCATTTCAAATATATTCATTTTTGAAAATAAAATTTGTTGGACTTTTTACTCCCCCCTTACTCGTTAAAAAAATATTTTTTTCCAAATTTAGAAATTCGAATTTACATTTTTTATTGATTATGGCTGTTACAATTAGTATAATAAATAAAATTAAACCTGACTGTGAGAAGGTCAAATTTTTTGTCAAAAATCATGTCAAAATTGACAAAAATTTTGACCAGCTCTCGGATCTATAGCTCCCATATTTCAAAGGACCATAACTTTGTCAAATTTTAACCAATTTTTATGTTTGATGGCATTTTGGTCATGGTTTATCCTCTAGACTAATTCTGCATTTCAATTATATATATTTATTTAAAAAAAACCAAAAATTGTTTAACATATTTAAAGCTCTTAATTCCTTGCTTAATTCCTTTCCCAAAACTTAAAGTTTAAACTTCCAAAACTCTGTTGAAATTCAACCGATTTTTATGGCTTGGTTTATGGGGTCTCATCAATTTTAATCAATCATTTAAATTCAATTACTTTTTGAGACTGAAATTTTGTTAAATATTTTATTATTTTTTTATAACCCAACATCTTAATTATTTGAGTTAACAAATTTCACGGAAATCATAAATTTGTTGTTGTTATTAAAAAGCTGGCCAGAAACAATGGAATTTCGTTAAGACCTAATTTACTATTGGCAGCTGGCACAGGAAAATATTGACTTTCTACGTCTGGCAGACACCACGAATAACTTTCCTCGGCGCAAGACACATAAAAACTAATTACCGGCCGCTTGGGCTGTTTGTGGCCATGTTACATTTACATGGCTTGACCAGTGGTCGGCCAGTGGCCTTATCAAAACGAAAATTTGTACGCTGATAAGGCGTACAAGCAACAACAACAAATGTTACTGGCAGCTAGAGGTAGACGCGGCCATTCGACTGGCATCTATTCAAATGAGCGCCAGCCGGCGGACCGGTCCCGGACCCGGTGCCCGGGCCGGTCTCAGTCCCGTCCGGCGCAGAAATTAGGAAAGGTATTAAGATAAAACCGAAAAGAAATAAGAAAAAGAACTGACTGTCGGCGGTAACAAAATGAGAGAAAGAAAGAAGCAAACACGCCTTGAAATGGCGACCTCGGCACTGGGTTTGGCTCTGGCGGAGTCCCATTCGGATGCGGTTCACCTGGGCAGCTGTGCCGTCGATTGCATTGGCGCCATGTTTATCTAATTTGGGGACATTTATGCATGGCATTCCGCGCGGTTGTTTATAGGTTCGGTTAAACCTGCACTGATAACGGCGGACCCCAGTGCACAGGCCCCAGGGACCGGTCCGCCGCTAGGCAGGCGCCCGTCCACGGACCGGTCGCTGACTCAGCGACAGCGACAGCGACGGCGACTGCGACGGCGACTGCGACTGCGCAGCGGCCAACAACAATAAAATGAAACGCAGCGAACGACAATTAAAGCGACCCGACGGCATCGTCATTTTCGTATTGCTATTGCTCCGGGGTTTATTTGGAATACCCATTGAAAAGGCACAGAATAGGGTATACTGCAGTTGAAGGCAGTAGGAGAAGAGGGCATCTCTGCAACCTTGGTTGGTCAGCATTAATAACCGGGATGTCTGACTATTAGAGCTGAATACACTTATTTTCGATTTAGATTTTGCATTCCCCATAAAATCGATAAGTATCGATTTTAAGACAATTTTTACTTTAGAAATACCTTTCCCACTTTTTTCATATGGAATTGAACAACTTTCTAAGAAGGTTGCGTAATGTTCAGATCAGTGGATTGTTCCGTTGAGCACAGGGTATCGGCTAGCTGTGCTTTCTCCACTAGAGCAATATTTTTTTTATTTATTTACCTTTTTTTAAGGTTTTTATTGAGGCATTTTGAGCAAAGTCTGGAGTGTGTCATGCGCCCAATCCTGCGCCTTATCTTTGGAATGTAACTTAAACTTTAAGGATTATTGCCTACAATAAATTTGCGAGCCGTGCAGCGACGGCGACGGCAACGGCGACTGCGACGTCGGCAGCGACTGCGACTGCTTTTGGGCCTGTAAGCCAATATCCGCCTCCGCTGACCCCGCCCCGCCCCGCCCACAGATGCTCATCTTGTCTTTCATCATTAGCGCTAATTAAAAGTGTATAAACTTTCACTTTGAAGCCTTCTAGGCACTGGCCACGTGCCTGTTGCACGTTCAGCACACCTGACGCACTAATGAGGCAGCGAACGGGAGGAAGCTGCCAAGGATTTTGTGGGGGGGGGGGAGGGGGGCTGCTGTCAAACGATGCGTGATTTATGGCACACAATCAGGCGGCAGAAAGGTCACAGCTACAACAATAACAAAAGCGCGGCCAAGTGGAAGCTGCAGAGGTTGTTGTGCACACACTTCACTGCCCGCTGACCTACGCCCAGAAGCCGACGCCAAAGTCGAAGAAATCGCAGCAGCCGCGGCCTGGCAACGCCTCCTTCCCCGCCAGGATCTCGTCAGCGAGGCGTGCTTGATGCGTGGAAGGCGACACTTCGATTTTGGCATACCCTGCAATCATTGCAAATCAAAATAGGGCAGGCAGGCAGCTCTGAGAGCATATATATTTTTGAGAATATTAAGAAATTAAATTTTAAAAAATTATAAACTCTCCCTTTACACAGATCGAGTTTATTTCAAATTATAAATAATTATTTATTTCGAGATAGAGATAGAGAGATGAGATAGAGACCTGAAAATCCTTCTGATTGCAGACTTACTTCTCTAAATTCTATACCAACTCCCAAACTATAATTTTGCTTTTTTTTACTATACACAATTTACAATGCTACCGAAAAGTATTAATATATTAGATCAATGAATATATAGTATATACAAGCCAGAAATATTTAATTTTTTGTTTATTTTTTATTTTATTTTTCTCAGAGTTTTAGGTGTCATCTCAGCATTTTATAGTTGGATTTGAAATAAAAAAGTACTGCAATACGAAGGGTCATGTCAATTCAAAACAGGGTATCTATAAGTTGAGCAGCCGCGAGCACTCTTATTTATTTTCCTTCCTTTTTTGTGGTTGTCAAAAATATACTTTTATTGCCACCAAAATGACAACACTTAGCTGTCTGCCCCCTCCACCCTCCAGGGCTCACCCTCCACCCCCCACCCCCTACCCCCTACCCGCTCTACTCCAGCCATCTCCATTGCTGCGGGTGTTGATAGACGCTGCCGCGCGCTCATTCAAATCTTCCGCTTGATTAGGCGCCAATTCGCACAAAAGCAAATGCAAAATGTGGGCGTTGCCCCGCCCAGCAATTATGTAATGTTTGACTGCGACGGAGGGTTTTCGGGCTCGCCTGGACCTCTCCGGGGGTTGGCGCATTGCCGCTTCAGCGCATTCGCTGCACTCGCTGGAAAGGATTCGGCATCCCGGATTCAGGACTTCGAACTTAAACGCACACTTTTTGTTAATTCGCAACTTCCACTAAATTTGACAGAATCGTTACATTTGTCAGCCGCATTAAACTCAATGACAATATGGCATTGATAATATACCCCACCCCCTCTCACCTACTCCTTACGCATATGTCAAGGGTTAAGCCCGGACAACGCCTGCTTTGGGGTTGTCAAGTCGGGAGCTAAGCTCGAGACGAAAACCTGAAAACCAAAATGATTTAGCCGCTGGCAAGCCAAGCCGGTCTATCTTTGGCATTATGTTTTTTAAACTCCCCCTTCCGACCAGGCGCAGGGTTGCCACCCCCACAGCCCCAAGGTTCCCCACAACTGTTTTTCGACCCTCTTTTTGTCGGCGTAGCTTAAAGCTTTTTGAAAAATATTTGAAGGAGTATTTATGTTGTTCGCATTAAGTGCATTCTAAATATTACCTTCCTCCTATCTATCTTTAGATTCGAATTTGAAAATTTTACAATTGCCAACTGCCTACAAATAATTTTAAAAATAATCTTAAATAGTTCCTCCACAATTGTAGGTTATTCAAGTATTTTATGGCGCCGTAAAGTTCACATAAAATTAATGGAAAACTGGGTATTCAAGCAATATACAATTTTTGGAAACTTTTGAGATTACATCCACATTTCTTATCTATGAAATGATGTACTCTGAAATGCGTTCCGCTCTTTTAATGGATTTGCTTTTGGTATCACAGTCCAAAAAAATAATAATACTATAATTTTTGATATATAAAATTATGGCGGTTTGAAAAATCTTTGTGAATTTATTTAAGGAAAATAATTGAATTTCAATTTTCACAAAAATTTTCCAAGTAATTTCGAACAGTTTTCAAATGGCGTTTTCTTTCGGGTCTGTAGCGCATTGGCTTAGTCGTCTAGGCTTGGCTGGACCATTTTTACCCTCTCATTGTTCTTAGTTGAAGAATTGTTGTTGTTGCTTGTTTTGTTCACCATTTTTGCTTTGGCTTCCCGTCGTCCTTTCTGCTTTTGCGTTGCTGTTCTGCATAAATTTCCCCTTAAGAATTGTCGCTGCAGGATTTGGCTAAGGCGGAGAGGGTGGCGGGGTGTACAGGGTTCACTCCAACACACACACCCACACACACACACACCCCCGTGCAGAAGAGCTTTGGGCGACGACGCGCCGAGTCGCAGGTGCTGGCAACATTCGGCGACAGGCGAAAGGGTAGCAAAAGTGCGACAAGTGCAGTGGGCAGGTGGCCAAAGGGTGACTTTGGACTGTGGCGAGGGGTGGGGAGTGGGGGTTGTGGGCTGTGGGGTTGGGCCGCTCTAGACAAGTTGCAGCAACGTTTGTTGTGTGTTTTGCCTGACAACAACCAAGCGCTTGCCGCCATTTTTAATATGGCGCACAGCAAATACACACACACACACAGCTACACCTCAGCTTGGAGGTAGAAAAATGCGCTGGCCTCTTGCAAAATGCCCCCGCTGCCTTTACTTTTATAGCCCTGCTCCTGTTCAACTTTGGCACTGGCTCCTCTGCTGGATTTGCATATAAAACATTTGCAAATGTATGCGCGCGCACACACACACACACACACAGACGCACACATCGCATATGGTATTTGCATTTGCTTGGGGCTGCTGCTGCTGCTGTGGCTGCTGGGCGGAAAAGGGGGCCGCGGGCGGGGCAACTTCTGTGTGCGCTTTACCGTCATATAAATTTTCGATTGATATGCAAACTTAAAAGGAACCGCAAAAATTATGCTCCAGTGAGCTCCACCCGACAACACACACACACACACACAGACAGAAGTTGCTGCTACAAAAAAACAAAGCGCTTGCGAGGGCTGTTTCATGATTTCTTCATATAATTTATCAGTTATTTTCAATAAACGTACTTGACAGACTGAAAGAATTTTCTAAATTTGTATAAATTGTTCAAAAATCTTTAAACTAAAATACTTAGAAATCAATAAAATAAAACAAGAATTAATAATGAAGTTTTCAATGCAAAACTAAATAATATGCTCCATTATTTAATAAAAAAAACTTTAAATATATAAAAAATTACAATTTTTGAATTTTTGAAAGGTCATTAAACAATTTAAGTTCTATAAGAAATGTGAAGGTTTTGAAAACTATGTGGCTTTTACATACATACATTTACATACATATGTACATGTTTGCAGAGGATTCCTTCAGATTGAAAGCAAGGATTTATACTTATAAAAAATATAGGCATCTATATAAATTATATTTGGAAGTTAAATATAAAACTGAAATACAGGCGAATATATTGGATTGGATCATAATATGATTTCAAGAAGAAAACATTTATATTGTATTTTATAAATTTGAATCAGAAGCAAAAAGTATTATATATATGTATTATTACAACTTTTAGCCCTTCCCTCGCGTGCACTAAACTCTAACAAATAACTATGTAAGTCTACATGTGTGCGTGTGTGTGTGGGTGTGTGTGGCCACGTTATAAAAATTCAACGAGCTGCTGCAAAAGCTGCCCGCCAATGGAGCAGCTTAGTCCAATGCCATACAAATAGCTCTGGTCTGGTTTTGGCGGGGCAGAATTCATGGGGGAGGTGGAGGCGGAGGGGGCGGCGTTTTGCAGCTGACACTAAAGCATCAGTGGAAACTAAAGCCCTGCTTAAACATTTAGCAAACTGCAGGCCAAAAGCTGCACAGGCCGCGTTTGACTGACATTTGACTGATGTTGTTGTTGCTGTTGTTCTTGTTGTAATCGTTGTTGTTGCATGCATATTCCAATAGATTTGACGCACCGAACACAGAAACCAATGAAATATATATTCAATCAAATTGAAATGCAAACAAGTCGATGTTGCTGCTGCTGCCACACGTTGCGGCATGTGGCAGGTGGCAGGTGGCAGGTGGCAACTCGAATGTCACGTTCGTTTGCTGCCGCCAATGCCAAAAATTGGAATTGAAAAAGCCATGATAACAAAAACTGCATGCTGCATGACTTTGAATGACAGATGAGCTGCTGCTGCTGCTGCTGCTGTTGCAACAATAGGAGCAACTGCAGCAACAACAACGACAACTTCTGCAAAGCGCCAACAATGAAAATGTCGCGTTCGCATTCCCGTTTGCCAAAAAAAAAAGGAAAATAAAACGAAAACAAGAACAATGACAGCTGCAAAATGGCAGATTGCAAAAACAACCACAAGAAGAAGAACAACACCGGCAGCAGCAACAACAACAACAGCAGCAATGTGTGCGGGCGTTTGTTGGCTGGAAACTTAATTCAAAATCAACAATAACAACTGACAACAACAATGAAATGGTACAAATGTCAAACACAAAACCGAAATTCAAATACACTGGCAGGAATTAATTACATTAATTTAAAAAACATAACAATACATTCATATCAAATATTGAGGGTAACAATTGTAATTATACTTTTAGGAAAAATGTTTTTTTAAAATTGTTTAACCATGATATGGTATTGTCATGCATTAGAATTATTATTGCTGTTATTATTTCGATTATCCATAAAATTACTTTCATATTTTTGTGATCATATGATATTGTATTTGGTATTCTTTTAATAATCATATGGCGAATACAGAAAGATACATAAAGGGACGAGTTTTCCTTAGGTGTAATAATTAGTATTAGTATTAGTATTAGTATTAGTATTAGTATTAGTATTAGTATTAGAATTAATATTAGTATTAGTATTGGTATTAGTATTAGTATTAGTATTAGTATTAGTATTAGTATTAGTATTAGTCTTATTATTAGTAAACTTAAAAGTAGACAAGTGCATTTATTGTTGCTATTTTAAGCTGCTTTTGATTAGAGAATGCTTAGCAGCTACAAGCTGTACGTGCCAGTTAATAGTATCCTAATGCAAGCTGATCTACTTAGCAACCTGTGTCTAGCTGGCGGAAGCGGAAGTGGCTGTGCCAAAGACGCTCGCGACAAATGGCGGTCGCAACAAGCTTCAGCGTTCAGCGAGCTGAATGAACGAGCGACTAGACGACTGACTGACTGACTAACTGACTAACTGACTAACTGAATAACTGACTGAGGGAGTGAATAACTAACCGAATGACTGACTGGTGGACTGACGTTGTCGGCCTTTTGAGCTGTTGCCTGGCCGGGCTCGACTGACTAACTAACTGACTGACTGCTGTTTCCGCTTTTTACGTTCATTGCCTCTGCCGCAATTTTAATTTTCCTAATGGATATCGATCCCGGTCGTCGGTCGCCCAACAACAACAACAATAACGGGGCACAACAACAGCGTCGTCGTCGCTGGCAAAAAGGATAATAGACTTCTTTATTGTGCATGCGACTCTATAAAAGTCAACTCTGGACTTTGTTGTGTGTGGCGCTGCTCAGGACGAAGGACTGCCGATTGCGGCGCGCTGACACACAAACCTTACCATACAAACACACACACACACACACACAGGCACACACACAACACACCTTAACAACCTCACACAATAAATAAACTGCTACGTCATGCAGCGAAAACAGTTGGCAGCTCCGTCTGTACCCCATCCCCTTCCCCGGCCCCACAGTTCCCCCTTCCCTCTCTCACAGTCTCTCTATTACTCTCTCTTTCTGTCCGTCCAAAGTTGAAGTTCTGTTTTGGTCTTTAAAGCTCTCTGCCACACTGAAAATTAGATTTCCATGCAGGCCTATAAAAATCAACTGACCATACACTCAGCGAAAATACCTGGCACTAAATTGCAACTGTTGAATTCCTTCCTTCAAAAAATTAAGAAAAATTTAAAAATAGCCTTTTAAGAATTAAATACCTATATTATTAGAATACGTTTAAATAGTGAAATAATATGCACCAAATAATAATAAATAAACAATCGTAAAAAATTAAAAATGCTTTCAGTTAAGAAATCTTCTTTTTGACTAGTTCTTTTCGTCCAGTGTTTAAGTTAAAGTTAACCCTTACTCTCCCCGGCCACAACCCTCTCCGTTTGTGGCCTAAATATCTGCCTAAACATTTGTACAATTTTCGTTGGCTCGGCATTTTTCCTGGCTGTGGGCCGCCAAGTGCGAAAATTAAATGAACCGCAAGTCGTAGCTCCAGAATCCCCACATGATGTTCAGCTTGAGCTCTTGTTCCCTCCGTCCCTCCATCCGTCCGTCCGTCCGTCCGTCCAGCCTGCTGTTTTGCTTCATGTTTGCGTAGGTGTTTTGCGTGTTTCTATTTGCATAAATTTCTGCTATTTGCCTTGGCCGGGCCAACGTGACGGGGCCAAAGAGCCGGGTCGGTGAGCTGGCAACCTCCGTCCGTTCGGCCCGGTCGGAGATTGATACGAACTGCGGCTGCCAGAGAGACTCGCATTTGAAATTGAAATTGGAATTTGAAATTTGCATTTCGCTCGTATTCGGGTTCGGGTTGGACAACAACATAAAACGGGTTTCCATTGGGTTTGTTGCCTTCATAAGTAGTCGCATTTTATGCAAAATATACGCAAACACTTGCACCCCCAGCCGCACCCCAAGTCGCCGCATTTCCAACTTCTAGGCGCATCTTGTGCGAAAAAAAAACTATCAAAATATTCAAAATAGTCACGAACTTTTAGTTATTAAAATTCACATATTTTTAGAATGTATATTAGATGTAAGATATTTTAGTCAGCTAAGAAAAAATATCTATTACTCTAGGTTTTCTTCCCGTCAAACTAAGTTTGTGAGACGTAAACATCGATCCTTAACTGACATCCAACAGAGCTGCCAAATTGGCAACTGATTAGACTTTTGCTGCAATTGCCGCACCCAAAGCTGGCTAATCGACAATGGGACGGGCAGGCAATCAATACCTGTGCAAACAAAATTGGGAGCAATCGGAGTGCAAGACAGGTCAGATTTACAATGGGCGCAAACTAGCATTGAGCTCAGCTCAACATTTCTAATTAACTGGTTGAGAGACTGAGGCTGCCAGTCAAGAAAGCAACGAAACAAGTTACAAATAGGAAATGTGTGGGGAAATTGCTGTTCCCCACTTCCATTTTCACTTTTGAAGCGAGAGGTGAATTGTAAGCGTATTCTGAAAAATACCGAATTAAAACTTGGGTTAAATCTAGGGTATAAAAGTAGTGGTAAAGAATGTGTAATAAAAGCCAAGCGAAAATACAGATAAACTTTATTTAGTGTCTAAACAATATTTCACATTTTAGATACAAATAGAAACAGATAACAAAACAACAATTAAAATAAAATATTTAAAGTATGTTGAGAACTGATCTAAAAAATAATACAATTTTGAAATATTTGATAAATTATATATTCTTTTCATCAAGATTTAAATAAGTGTATTATCCAGTGCTTACCTAAAAACTGTTGAATTGAGTTAGAATTAGGTAGCTGCTGTAAACAATAAAGTTGTTTGTTTACTCTGATTATATATTTTGGGTTAATGTGATTTATGTATTTACAAACTTGAAACTTGAGTTTAGTTTTAAAAAAAGGTTTAAGGTTTAAAACAAGAAATTGCAAAATTCCTTAAAAATTTTAGAGATAAAGTATTGAATGATATTTTATATTTATTATTACCAATCCAAAATTACTTTAACTCAACTTGAACTTGGTGAACTTATAAAGAAACAGTTATTGAGAATATGCTTCTCAGACTTCGGTATCTTAACTAGCAATTGTGTGGGAACCACAGCAATGATAATGGCACATAAATACTCCAAGCCAACAACAAGTTGCAAACATTTCATTCTCAGTGAGGGCTGCGGGGGTGGGGGTGGGGGGAGGTCAGCTAGGGTCTGTGGCGCTAGCGTTGCTTGAGTGACATGTCCTAAATTTGTAAGCGCTGCTGCCTCTCGTTCACATTGCTCGCCAGACTTTTACCGGCATTTCAATTAACCCAATTAATGGACGGGACCTAATTAAATTTTGAAATCATGCTGCCTGGCACACAACAACACCAACACACACACACACACACACATACAGGCGGGCAGACAAACAGACACGCAGACAGACAAATCAGTCAGCTGTTTTTGCTGCTGGCCAGCTGTGTGTGTGTGGGTGTGTGTGCATGAAGGAGATGGCGCGAAAGCTTTTACTGTTGTGTGAGCGTTACGTGTTGTGTGTGTGTGTGTGTGTACTAATGTCAGCGTCTGGCTAACTGCGACGGCTATGAGCGTAGTGGCCCAAGCGGCGCTGATGACCTTGATTACAACATGAGAAGCCCCCCAGCCCCACCCACTTCGCCCCCTTGCACCGCTGTCTCGCAGCTCGTCAGCGCAGCCAAACGGAAGCAGCGGCAAATAAAAACGGTAAAAATAATGGCAACTGGGAATCAGCAGACTGCCAACTGGCAACTAAAACAAATCATCGGGCCAAGCTGGCGGAACTGGGTGCCAAGTCAACGAACTGCTAACCGCAGCAAAACACACAGAGGGGGGCGGGGGGCGGGGGGCGTGGCACATGTCATTAAAATTGCAACAGAGCCTTGAACAGTAAACGGTAAACGAGCACAAGCCCAAAATCAAAAGATCAATAATTATTATGATGTTAGCTACGAGGCCAAAAAGACGTTGCCACAGCCGCAACAGCAGCAGCAGCAACGGCAACGGCAGCCGCAGCCAAGAGTCAAGACAAGGTGCGGCTGTGGCTGCCAAAAACTTCGACAAGCGCATTACACAGCCAACAATTGCAGCCAACAAGCAGTGGGTGCGGGAAGGGGAAGGGGGGGGGCGGTAGGGGGTAGGTGGAGCAGAGACTAGCGGCATTTGCTTACAAGTGCAACCATTTTGTAGTACAAACTTCGAAAACCAAAAGCGAAATTGGCAAAACAAAGGCAAAAGGCAGCAAAAAGGAAGAGCAAGACAACGCAAAAAAATATGTGTGTGTGTGTGTGTGTGTGTGTGTGTGTGTGTGCGTGGGGGAGGGGGGGCAGAGGGGAGATTGTCGGCGGCTTGACTGCCTCCATTGCCTGTGGATTGCAGAAGTTAGCGACGGCGGCGGCAGCAGCAGCCGCAGCAGCAGCGACGGTTGCAACTCAGCTGTGCCGCTGCCCGCCAGTGGGGCGACTCATGCGCAGTGGCGCCAACCGATTGGCCCGCTTGGACGCCATTTAGAAACCGTGGCGAGCGAGACGGCAAGCGTTGGGTGCGAGCAGCGCCGCCAAACACCTGTTCCTGTTTTCGAAGTGCGCGACGCGCCCCAGACCCGGAGACCAAACCGGTTGCAGCTGCAGCGTCGCGTCGCCCAACGGAGTCGAGCACACTAGCCGCACTGCTCTAACACAGGCGGCGGGCGGCTGGCGAGCGAGCAGCCAACGAGGGGGTTGCTGCGCCGGCGTCGACGCTGGCCGCGGCGCAGGGCCCGAACGCGACGCGGCGAAACGAGGCGCGGCGAGGCGAGGCGGGCGCAGCGAACGAGCGCTGTGTCTGTAAGTTTGCCTGTGAATCCGAAAGATACACACGGTCAGCCGGTTTAGTCGTTCAGCAGTCGCAGCGCCGTCAGCATCGTGAGGTACGCGTCGATTCGTTCTTATTGTTGTTGTTGCTGTTGTGCGTTACGTTAGGACAACAACAACAACGACACACACCCTAACAGCTCGCAGTCGTTGTCGTCATCGCCGCCGTCGTCGTCGTCGTCGTTTGGCAACGTTTGCCGCCGTCGCCTTTGGATACGAGAACCGAAACTGAGCGCTCCCTCGACCTATGGCGTTATTACATTTACCTGTTCGCGTGTGTTTCCAACTGTGACAACAACAGCAGGCACAGTCACACTTACAGTCACAGTCACAGTCGCAGTCACAGTCCAAGCTAAAGCCCAAAGAGTGCGTGCAAATTAAGATACAAAAGTATCTCAACGTTTAACTAAACTGTACAAAAGTGCCTTAAAGCAAACAAATCGCTAAGCTCGATTCTCGAAACTCCTCCCCCCTCCACAAAATTAATCAACACTTGATGCTCAATGCGGAAAATCGTGCCAGAATTTTGAGTTACGCTTCTTTTGATTTTTCGATAATTCTCAAGTGTTTTTGGGTGGTTGCCGGTCTATAAGCCAAATATATGGTAATGGCAGAGATTGGTGGCCATTTGGCTCACCAGCTACCATTGCACAATCACAATCACAATCAAACTGGATTACAGCCATCGCTGGTGATGAATCATCACCTGGATTTGGATTGTCACGGCCATGATGTGATAAGTAAGTAAACTTTATATACACCAATCCAAACTAAAAATCGGCTTATGAATCATATATGCATTTAAACCCGTCAGCCGCACAGCCGTCGGTATTTGCCAGCTGTGCCTCAAAACCAGTTTTCAAATCACAGAAGCCAACACAAAAATATCTCTAAATAACCGAGCATTTGTATATTGTTTGAGTACACAGCTTTTCAAGGTTCTCTGTACTCGCTTTCTAAATTAAAGGAACTGATTTGCATGACCAAACATTTAGTTTCTTTAACGGGAAAAATAATATTTTAGGATTTCTTCTGATTTCTTTTCTATTTCATATAACTTAGAAATATATCTGGGAATGGCAAACGAATTTATATTAGAAAGACGGATTGCTAATAAATATTTTGCTTGGCATTTTGAAATGAATCGTGAAGACATATCAAAGACTTCTGCCCTGTTTAATATACCTTTATAATATACAACTTTGGAAACACAAACTGAATTGTATTTTCTATCCAAAAAAAACTTAAAGATAGAATTGGATTTCAATGTATCCTTTGCTAAGATGATACTGTATAGGGATTAACTTATATATTTCTGCTATTTTTCAGACTTTTTACAAGGGAAATATTTATTTTACTTTGAATATTGGCGTATATTGGCTAACCTCTATTGGGATTATTCTCAAATCCTAAGATTTACCCATACTGCTGTTCAAATCCACAAAAATTGTCCTCTTCTATCGATTGCAAGCCTCTACAAATCCCGTCTGTTAGTTTAATCCAGCATTTGTCCAAAGCAATCCAGACTTAACAACTTCATTACTGGCCCATTCAAACATTAAACTAGCCAAACTAACCCAATTACTCATACATTTTGGCCAACTATCGAGCTCAGGGAACCAGAACCCACTCCGCAGCATTGTCATTATCATATCATATGAGGCTAATAAAGCTATTTAAACGAGTTAATGACATATTTATGGACATTGTCGCACTCAGAAACAAATTAGACAAAAACAACGAAAATTTGCAAATTAAATTGCCATTAACCTTTCAGAAACTCAAAAACTAATAAAGTCAAAAATTTGCTAAGTAAATGCGAATCGTTCAACTGTAAACAAATATAGTATATATTATGGAATTTCCATTAAATTATACAAAAAGGAAAAAGTCAAAAAAATGGTATTAACAGTTTTTGACATTAAAAGCTAATAAAATGACAAAAAGCGTTAACAAATAAAATTGTCTAATCAGTGAGAACATAAAAGTTAAACTCAGTTTTGGTGGATTTTATCTTTCTTCCTTAAGCTACAGAATACTTGTATATTAAGAAGCTCTCCTTTGAATATTGCAGCTTAAAATTAAATTAAAACTGAATTCAAGGCAATGTGTTCGGTTTTAAGCTACTTTATGGCCAATAGATAGGTCACAGCTCGGCTGACATTGCAAATGAAGTTAATGTTGGCTGGATTGGGAGAGCAGCAGGTCAAGTTCAGCTTACAACTGTCAAGGCATTGGAGTCGTAGGTTAGCAGTTGAAGTTGAGTTTGATAAATTCAATTTGAAATTAAAAATATAGAGCACTTCCATTATTGTTACTGCCAGCTGTTAGTATCTATGTCTGGGTGAATATTTTCCTAGTGCTATTTGCCTTTATATCTATAAAAATTGAACTTGAATTTGAACTTGAAACAACAACTCAAAAATATGTTAAATACATTTACCTTTTTTCAATATTCAAATAAATTCGGGGCTGACATCAATTATATTAATGTAAATGTATTTAAAATCGTATCAATATGCAACAAATTGTAATTGCACAAATAAATTATTTGGCAACAATTTAACACATCGTTTTCAAATTACAAGTAATTAATAAAGTGCAATGCTGATAAGAAAAATCTCAGAGAAAAGATTGCGTCATGTTTAATGTGAAAAACGGATATTAAATATATTATGAACAGAATATATATACATATATTGACTTCTAGTTAACTTTAACTTCAACCCTTGCTATCAGCAGGCATCTGGTAATTGCAATTGAAATGATTTACAAGATTTATAACAGTCGCAAGTTTTCGTAATGGGCATCCAAAAAATGTTAAAAGAAAATAGGTTTAACCTTAGCCTTTGGTCGTTGGGTTTTTTGCGGTGGCATTAACTTTTAAATTATGACTGTATTTTATTTTAAGTAGAATATTATTTTTGTGCCAGCCGCCAATTAACGGTTGAATGACATTTTAATGCTTGGCGGCAATTAAAGTGCGATTGCAACAAATTTATCGCATGCGATAAATGCATGAAATTTGTCAGCTGACAAATTTTTTGGCTAGCTCGCGTAGAAAAAAGATATTTTTGACCATATTCACATATTGCTTGCATTTCTAAATTATATTCATGAATTTTTAAACGCTAGCCCAGCATCAACCAGAAGTGTCATTAAAAAATGTGTGTGCAAGTGTGCGTGTGTGTGTGTCTGTGTGTGACAAATATATTTTATTTAAATTGTATTTGACGCTAAATTGTGACAAATGTTAGCTGCCAATTTTGTAACCAGACAAAAGACCGCAAAACACTGAACCAAAAAAATCAACAACCAAAAAAACAGCGAAACAGTTGCAAAGTGTGTGTGTGTGTGTGTGTGTGAGTGCAGAAAAAACGAGCGAAAGACGCAAAATCATAATCATAAACACGTTGGCCCCGTCGAGCGCACTGAATTATAAATGAGCCAAAAACAGCAGCAGCAGCAGCAGCCGCAGCGACTGGAAACTAGCTGCAGATACATTTGTATCTAATAGATACACTAGCATGCGGCTGCCTAAATGCAGCCACATTGTAATTTCAACTCTTAATTTGTTTGCGCTGCGCACATATTAAATATTGAGTGAACAACAATTTTAATTTAAAAACTTTTCAAGCCCAGGCAAAAAGTTTTCTACTTCTACCATTTTTTTGTTGTTGTTTTGTTTTGCGATACGTGCAAACTAACAAAAGCGACGCAAAACTTATTGCTAGCTGCCAGTTGTGAGTTGCGAGATTTGAGATTTTAGTTTTGTATTTGAAATGAAAACAATTTCAGTTGCTGTATTTTGTTTTATTTTATTTTCTTGCTGCTTCTCTCTCCGTTTTTCATCTGACTGTTTGTCTCGCGTCGCTTTTGTTGGTTTGTTGATTTTGTGCGCCTGTAAACATTTTAATGAGTTTTTCATGTCGCAGGCCCATTGGCTGGCCTCTCCAGGCCCCTCACATGTCGCTGCTAACTTCTCAAGTAGTCGTTAAATTAATTAAATATAGTAGAAGGAAATATACAAAAAACCGCTCGAGTTGAAGTTTTGTTTACACAAAACGCGACACTTTTTTGCTGCTCATTTTTCGTTGCATACTTCACGGCGCTGGGCGAACCACATACGTGTTGCCATTTCTAGTTTCTGGCCATGATTTTTTTTAATGTCAAACGCATTAAAAATTGACCATTTTTTGCGGTCATAAAAATCAAAACCATTTTCATTTTATAGATTTCGCCTCAATTGGCCTGAAATCAGAGCAAGCCGATATTATCGGACGTGTGTGTGTGCGAGTGTGAGTGTGAGTGTGTCGTGAGTGTGTCACAAATTTGTTTTCCATAATTTAATTCATATTAATTAGATTTAAATGATTCGCAAAATTAATCGCATTGTGACAAAGAATGGAACAACAACAACAACAATGGCAACAATTTTCGAAAGTTATTTGTAAAAAATTGAACGAGCAAATGCGGCGAATACCCTAAAAAAATGTTAAAATAATTGAATAAATAATTTGTTAAATGATAAAACAGAAATAGAAAAAAGCTAATTAAAAAAGAAATGCGGCATTTAAATGTTTCAGCCATAAAAGGCAAAGTGGCTTAGCCATGGCTGAGAGAATGGCGCAGAGCCAAGCTATACGTATGTCAACGATAGATAGATTAACTACTTATATAGGCTGCTGCGTATTTTTAAGCTATGCTCAGCGTGTGACAGCCATAAAGCTTGTGAAAGGCGTTCGGTAACCGATTCGCTTTTGTGGCCATAAACGTTCTCAGCACATCATTAATCGTGGTTAAATTGGATAACTATGAAATTGAAAGTCTTTTCGAGCAGCTAATCAAAAATTAAACGCATATGAGAAACTAGTTTATTATTTATTTCGAAAGTGCAGAAATTTAAATCAATTAAGGTTCGAGTGACACCAGCTGAAAGTATGAAACTGTGTGGGCTACAGAATATTTTGATAAACGTAACCTTTAAAAAAGCTTTAATGTGCTTTTCGTTGCTGTCTGTTTTGCGCTTTTAAGATGTAACTGATTTGAGTCTTAAGCGATGATTTTTGCCTAAACTTACCTATTGTAAATACATCTCATTTTATTACCATGCTAATGCTTTTATGGGCTTTTAACGTTTATTTCTTAATATTGAAAAGTTTGTTTTCTGACGCTAGCCACACACTCAACTTAAGCTTTACCCGCTTTATACCATAATTATTAGTCTCAATTCAATTCAAAACTTTTTGAAGTTTTTTTCAAAAACTTTGACAACTGCAATTAATGTGCTTGTTTCTATATCTCACTATGATATTATAGCCCCATCGATTACAATCTGAGCTTTTAAAGTTTATATTTCATTTTCATTTCTAGATATATTTTAATCCAAATTCATTGGCTTCCTGAGTTATACAAAGAGCTGTCGATTTCGAAATTTACCATGAAAAAGCTCACAGACCTAACTTTAAGTCACACAGCCTTCAAAATCAACCCACTAGTCATGATTTTCCCACTGATTTCGAGCTGTAATCCAATCTAATTTGCTTCCTCTTTGCATCAGTTTATATTTATTTTTTATTTTTATCACCCAAGAGGTAACTCATTATCATTTTTGGTGGCTAATCAGCAAACCAAATGCGCAAAATGTTTGCTGCTGATTTTTATACTTTTTTGAACGGAAATTCCAGGCATAATTTTCTAATTTCACAAGTCAAACAGACGCGCCAAGAGCTGTTAATTAAAGACAGGCTCGGAATCAAACGCAAAAACGAGCACTAAAATAAAACAAAACCGACTGAGAAATCCCAGGCGAATTTACCTGAATCGAATTCTACGCTGCGTGGAGATACTGTCTCTCTAAGTCTCTGTTCTCTGTCGCCTGTCGCAGTCCCTGTATGCTTGTGTGTCACAATTGTTCGCTCTTCACACACGCACACAAATGCATTTTAAAGGTGACACCGGGCGCAGGCGCACAGCTGTCTTTTTGGGTTCAGAAATTTTGTTTGGGAATCTGGGTATCCGTATCCCAATTCCAATTCCAATTCCAAGCGCAGCCCGCACAGGTTTCAGGCCAACATATTGATCTAGTGCCGGGCCCAAGTGCAAAATCAGATAAGCTTCGCTCTGGGTTCTGTTTTGGAATTTATGATTTGCGCCTAAATAACTTTATCACCCCGTTCAGACAGGCAGACAGCGGCCGAGGAGCGAGGGGAGGGGGGAGACACAGGCAGACAGGAATATAACACAAAAAAAAAAATAACTTGGCCGGAAACCCGAAAAAGCAAGCCCATAAAATATAGACGAAATTTATTTACTTTTTTTTACCGAGTGGCGCATAAATTTTGCCATGTGGGTGTGCCGGGCGAACATTTCGAAGCCTTGTAATCAAAAGGGTTAAGACATATATATCAGACATATGTATATCTGTTTACGTGAACAGAGCGGAGGGTTTAGTGTTGAGTCCAACTACTCAAAGTTGTGCTGCATTATATATTTTAAATTTAAATTATCGTAGTAAGGATTAAAAAAAAGAAAATTATAATGCCATGGGATACAAATATTTAAAATGTTACCCAAAAAGTAATAAGGAATTTATTGGTATATATTGATAATGTAATTTTAAAATAATTTAACACTGATTTTATCCTGAAGAGAAGTAAACTGATTTTAATTGCATTTTACAATATTTTCATATTCAAATGCTAGAAACATTTTAAATAAGCCTACACTTTTTAAAAGCTGCTTTTAATTTTCCAAACTATAAGTGCTTATAGAAATATTTAAAGTTAAATGTAGTATAGAATATAAATTCAACAATTTTCGAATTTTCCCAGAATTAACATTGTAATAGATATATAGGAAATATATTCGTTCTTAGACTTCTTCTTTATTAAGAAGACCTGCAGCTTAAAGCTGACAATGCTTGTGTATCTGCCAGATACGTGGCCAGCTAGCTGCATTCGCTTAAAGACCAAATGGTTTTTGGCCTAATTACAGCGGGCCGTGTTGACGTGTGAGTCGGGAACTCGCCTGACCTGCACAGTGGGCATATTAAAGCAGCGGTCGCCTATTAAAGTGCAATTAAAAAATTGGAGCTCTTTAAGTTCAGTCAAGGTGTCAGCGCTTGTCAAGCGGCCGCGGCTACCGTTTGGGCCGAACAAATATTAAATTTCAAAAAAAGGAAAGAAATGAAAAAGAGTGAGAGAGGGCGAGAGCGGGCGAGGGAGAGGCACGTTGTGCATTTTGAGCGCGCTGCACATAAATCAACTGATAAATAATGCCAAATTTGGCTGGCCTTTGCATGCCACGCCCGTTTATCGCGTGTGCTTGGCCAGAAGCAGAGCCAAAAAAAGGAATGGAAAAATGTAAGCAAGCCCAGCAAAGCAACCACCAGTCAAAGTCCCGCTGTCTCCCTCTCCCTCTCTCTCTCTCTCTCCAGGCGCTCATTAAACGGCGCCTTTTGGCGTCGCGTTTCCCGCTGGGATTTTGGGGGCGCTCGGTTAGTTTTGGCCGGGAACACCCGTTGCGCCATATGACACCTCTACGGTGTGTGTGTGTGTGCGTGCGTGTGTGTGTGTTCAGGTGCATTTGTCTGGCCGGGCTGCCAGTTGGCCAGCTTGGGCGCTTTGCGTCGCTGCGCCGTTGCGCGTGTTGCATGCAACGCGCCACGTTGCTCGCTTTAATGGCGTCGCTTTTAAAGCTCGTTTGGGGCAGGGGCGCCTCTGTTGCACTCTATCTCGCTTGCGCTGGGCTTTTACGAGTGTCACTTTTATAACCCCCTCTTTAATGACTAATTAAGCATGTGGCAATAAAAAAGAAGAACAATAACAACAACGAGAACAAACAGCAATAACCTTCAACAGGATGCAGCAAGAGGAGACCGAGATTTGGTTACATCAAAAAAGTAGACGCCGCCAACGGTGGCGTCACCAATCTTGAGTCCAGACTCAATTCTTGGCGTCAGTGGGTACTCCAAATTTGTAAGCGACACTTGAGGCAACAATGGCAGCAACAATTGCTGCAACAGCAGCACCGCGGCCTGTTATATAATGCCCAAGCACTATATAGTATATCGCATTACAAGAACTACTTTTCCGCATCAGTTATTTATAAAGTACTCGAGGGAAAGAGCGAGAGAGAGAGAGACTTTTAGCATGTCGCCTATTTGTATTGAGAGCTCTTAATCTCAAGTATCGTCTGGCAAGTCAGACGCGGCCATCAACAGGTTGACCGCCCCTCCCTCACTCGGAGGCTCGAACCCGACCGCTCGCTGTGACTGCGACGCGCCGCGCCGCGGGGCAACTCATTCAGAATTAGATGACGCGCTGCGGTGGATGAGGTCGGGACGGCAGACGGCAGCCGGCAGCCGGCAGACGGGCAGACGGTAGCCTAGCCAGCTAATTACCGTTACCTGCAAATATTTTGACTTGCAGCCAGGATGTGCCCACAACTACCTGCAACAAAATGTAGCTCATTATGTCAAATTGAAATGTTGTGCAGCCAACTGGCCAAACAAGTTGCACATCTCGGTGGCAAGTTTCATTTTTTTTTCATTTATTCTGCTCTATAGACAGACATTTACGCAACACGAGAGCAGAACCAGAATTCATATAAACAAATTGGCAACAGCCATAAATATTATAGATAAATCAATGGTAAATTCTCAACTGGTTTTAGGTTGGTTTTCTCTAACTTTAACTAATGTCGGTAATAATAATAATATGCAAATCAAGCGACACATAATTTATTTATTACTTGAATTATTTTATGTTACTTAACGTAGAGAGTATAGAAAATAAATAAAAGAGTTTGGGCCTGTTTGCTTAAAATTACAAAAAATGTTAGACAACAATTTACAATAAATTGTCAAAGAAAATTTCCCCTTAAGGCATTCATATGGTTCTTTAAAATATATTGCATTTTTTAAATTCATTTAACAAACTTTACTTTTAGGCTGCAATCGATGTAAAAGTTATTTTAAAAAATTTTAATTTTACAATTACCTATAATTTTTTGGTATTGTCCGAATATGATATATGACAAAATGTAAAATAAATGTGGCTGTTGTTTCTGTGAGGGCCTCGCACATTTTCTAGCTAGGTAGCCTAACCATCTGTGGTAATGCCTACTGGTAACAAAATGTAGCTCATTATGTCAAATTGAAATGTTGCCAGCGCGGCGAGAAACCCGCTAAACAAGTTGCAGACATTGCAGATCTGTACGAGAAGGTCTTGGGACTCATCTTTATTTAGTGAGGAAGTGCCCCGACAGCGTTTTGTCGCCTAAGTGGGCAGCAATAAGTCTTCGAGAGAAGCGAACAACAACAACGGTGTCGACAACGACGATTACGACCACACAGCGCCAATGAATCATAGCATCAGCATCGGCATCAGGTGTGAGTGTGAATGCGAATCAGCGAGCGTCTAGTGCGAGTGCAGGCGAGTGCTGAAACTGAAGCTGAGGCTGAGGCTGAGGCTGAAACTGACGCTGACGCTGGACCTGAACTGCAAAGCCCATAAAGCAGGCCTACTTAAAACGCCATAAAACCGGCAATTTATATACCCTCATTGGCCAAGACCTGACTCAGCCGAGAGACTTGACTCCCAGACCCGTACCCGCACGGGCGCGACTCGACTCCAGCTCGGACATCGAGTGGCAATCAACGCCGCCGCCGTTCGTCCAGAGCTCGAACAAGCCGCTGCGGTGCAATGCTCCTTTGAAATTCAAATTTTATGAAGCTCATTAAATATAAATTTGTCGTTCGTTTGCGCTGCAGATGCAGATGCCCGAGAGCGGGAAAGGGAGCGCGAGAGGGAGAGGGAGAGGGAGATAGAAGAGAACCAACAACAATGCCACAAGGCATGTCAATAACAACAACGACAACGATCTGTGGATCGGTCCGCTTGTATACGACACCCAAATAAAATAATATAAATTAATTAACAAAACGAAGCCGAAATGAAGTTAAAATTTGCATGAACAACGCGCAGCCTTTGGCGGCCTTCCTTTAAGCCAAGAAACGGAAAACTCAAAACCTGGCCAACTGAATTCCGAGCCGAGTAGCCGATGCTGCCCCTTGCGTGCGCGTAATCGACCTCAACTGCTCACACATATATCTATATATATATATATATATATAGTTATATATACTTGTATTTAGTTCTTTTAGCATCGTATAAAAGGACCACAACGAGCTGGGCTTAAGGAGACGGCGTTAAATGGTCAACTCGATCTTGGCCAGCCATAAAGCAGTGGCGGCCCTTTTAATGAGGTCTTAAGTTTTATAACGGTCCACACACACACACACACACACACACACACACACACAGAAATATACACACCCGATGCAATGTGCATTGGAATGTGGCTTAAAGGCACACCCAGCTTAACTAGATATGAACTCTGGCAAAGGCTCGAAAATGCTTCTATATAATTAAAAAGAAAATTCCAATGCCTTAGTTCTGCTAAAAAAAAAACTCAACTGCTGAAAAATATTTATGTTAAAATATAAAAAATTAAAAAATTATAATTTTTATCAATTTTAATCTGTCTGTAAAAACTTAGTCCACAAATGTGAGGGAGATATATTGATAAACCCAACAACCCTACAACATAACATAATTAAGTTAAATTTTAAGCAATTTTGCTTAACACTTTTTTTTTATTATTACTGTTACTTGAAGCATAGGTTATAGTTATAAACTATTAAACCCTAATTTCATCATGGAAATGTAACCCATAACTGATTAAAGTTTTAATCTGATAACTGACTTATTTATAGTTAATCAGTTGGGATATTAACATAAATTCTTAATTTTTATACGAAGAATACATACCCTTGCTTTTACTTAAAACATCACATTTTTCTGTGTGCACAGAGCTCAAGCATTGGTATTTATTTTTTTAAGCTATTATAAATATGCAAATTTCCGCTTTTCTCTCGAGAATTTTTCCATTTTTCTGAGCTCCTCTCGAGTTGCATCTGTTGTAAAATTCGCACCATTCAACTGATATTTTGCCGACTGCAGAAAGTATGTTGCTAACGCATGTTGCATGCTGCACGTGCAGAGGCAGGGCAACACGGCAACACCACAAGGCAACAACAACAACAACAACAACAGCCGCAATGCTCAAGTGCAAAAGGTGCGCGCATGCGCAACAACAACAACAACAACAACAGCAACAACTTGAACATCTCCCAGGCCCGAAATGCAAACAAGGCAGCGTCGTTGTTTCAGGCAGTATAAAAAGGCAGGGGAGCAGGTTGGCCCGAGGGGCAGGGGGGGGGGGAGCTTTGCTTTGCCTGCCTGTTCATGTTTGCGCAATATTTGCGACAAATAAAGCATAAAAACTGTTAAAGTTCACACGCGTCAGGTCAAATATTTACACAAGCCGCCTGCCATGGAGAGCAGAAACAACAACAAACACAACAGCAACAACAAAAACGACGACGGCAATTGAATGCAACAATGTGGTCAATTCTTTTTGGCCAAAAGCCACACGCACACACACCTTCAGCCATAACTTGGCCAAAAAGTGTTG
Organism: Drosophila sordidula; assembly: GCA_035047465.1. NCBI lineage: Eukaryota > Metazoa > Arthropoda > Insecta > Diptera > Drosophilidae > Drosophila > Drosophila sordidula. The sequence goes on from JAWNPQ010000106.1 coordinate 1,096,221, forward strand.
GCTAATTAGCCGCAGGCAGCAAATGCCAAACGCATTTATGATAAACACTGCAAAGAACATGCCGAAGATAAAGTACCCTATATATCTGTAATATTTACATACATAAGCAAATCCGACAATTATATCATGCCAAAAATTCCATGTGCAGCAGATTGTTCCAATTCGAATATCTGGAAAAAAATTAAAAAAATCTAAAAGGAATCAAATATTATTAATAAGTTTTGACTTATATATTAGAAGCATAAAGAAACGCATAAGAAATAAAAAAAAATTCAGATGCAAATAAATCAAATACCGTCAAAATTTATGATACCCTTGCAGAGAGTATCAACGAAAAAATATAATGAAAAACTAGTCAAAAATGTGAGTGTTAGGAGCAGCAGCAGGGGGGGTTGCGGGGGGGGGCAGCTGAGGGGCAGTCAACCTGTCAGCATTTGCAACATGTTGCGTTGGCCTTAAAAGGTTAAACTGCATTTTGATTTCCAATTTCGTTTATCGAATTTGTATTTGAATTTCAATTTGTTGTTTAGCTTTAATTGCTTTTGATTCTTTCTTGTTTTGGGGGCGAGGTGGGGCGCGGGCCGAGGCAGGGGCAACTTCAAGTTGAGCTGAGACCAGAGTTGACGTTAATTTGACACATTTCGAGTCATTTCTGACGCTGAGCCGTCAGTTTTTCAAACGAGCCCGGGCAAAAGAGAAAAAGAATTGAAATGACGCGGCTTTCACTCTGTGAACCTTTGTCTTGGCCCTGGGCGTCGAGGGGACAACGGCGCCTTTTTGGCCATTGGCGACACTTGTGTTAAAACACCATAAATAAATGTCGCGCGCTTATCTTACACACACACACACGCACACACACACCCCGAGCGATCCTGCGTCGGCGGGTTTGGCCAAGACAAATGCGTTGTCAACGCAACCTGCCTAATAACCCATCATGATCATCACTTAGCCCGCTGGTCCCGCAGTCGAGTTGTTGTTGTTGTTGCTGTTGTTGCTGTTGCCAGCCGGTTGTACAAGAAGCTCAGAGGAGCTCAGACCCCGGACACTATCGCGTCTTGTCATCTGTCTGCGCGCCAAGCAACACGCAAGCATCCAGAATCCCAGCCAGAACCCGGGCTCAGCGCGGCTGCAGCTCGTCGGCATTTTGTTGCACACACACACACACACACACACACACACGCACACAGAAAGGTCATTTCCGTTGCAGCACTCAAATATCTCTCTGTGTGTGTGTGTGTGTGTGTGCCTTTTGGCTGGCATAAATTGTGTTGCAGGCCCATGTCCATTTTGAGTCCAGGCACTCTTTGATGTCGCGGCTTTGGCAGCTTCTGCCGCTTGCTGCATGTCTCGTATTCAAATTTGGCTTCAATAAAACGACAGCCAACAACTACAGCAACAACAACGATCGGCCAATACGAAAATCAAACACTTCAAAGTGACTGCAGCCGGCGGCTTCTTTTGGTTTGTTGTTGCTTTTATTTTTTGTTGTCCGGCTGTTGGTTTCTCCTCCGCCTCTTCCACTGATTCGAAATCGAAGCCAACTGTTTGCATTGATCAGTTCTGTTATATTTATATTGGCTGCGCTTCGGCTTACACACTCGCCTCCGAGTCGATCGGATGAGCGCGTGACACGAGAATTTCCATCCACTTCAGTGCACAATGAATCAATCAAAACGGGACTCACAATGCGGCAACAGCAAAGGGGCAACATAATAGAGAGACCATATTCAAATTGTTGCTTAACTTGTTGCAAAACTGAAAAGTTTTGGATAAATAGTTAGCAGAGGTTATTGTCATGGCTTAAATTGAAGAGGAAGCGTGATCTTTGAGATCAACAAACAACATATATTTTCCTCGTTGAGAGCTAAATGGGAAAAATTAAACACTATTAATTATAATTAATTACAGTGTAATAATAATCAAAATTTGTACCCTAGCATTATTTATACACATAAAAATTTAGAATCAAGCTAGAGGAGAAACCATAACAAAAATAGGAAAATCGATTCCGTATTGACAAAGTTAGGGGACTTTGAAATATGGGAGTTATGGATCCGAGAGCTTTCCTTGTTAAATGTTTTGTCAATTTTGGCTTGATTTTTGACAACAAAAATCAGTTTTAAAGTCGTTTTTCTACTGATTGAGACAACTACAATTCTAAACATTGAAAATTTGTTTTTCCAAAAACTAATAAGAAGCACATAACCTTTTTTTGTCAAAAAAATGCCAGAAAATCTTTATTTTCAATTATTCATGCAGAAGGACAAGCAATAGCCCAAATAGCATTAAACAAGATAATTGGTTTCGTTTTTACTATGGCAGTTATGGATGTTTTTAATATGGGAGTTACGGATCCGAGTGCTTTACATGCCAATAGCGTTCATTCGGACAGATAAATAAACGGACGGACGGACAACAACAAGGACCTTGCGTAAACTCAGTTTTCTTTTTCACTTCGCGAGCGAGTATAAAAATAAAGGGTTGAATATGATAATACAAAGCAGATATTTACAACGAGAACCAAAAGCAAACACCGTATAATTATAGCGTCTAAAAGCGTACTCTCAATATAAATCAATCTGATAAGATGAGTACTAGTCATTTGTAAACAAAGGTAGTCGAGATAATTGTAATAATTATTAATTCGTTCTGAAATAATTAACTTTAGGTTCAGAGCTGAACTTTTAAATTCACTATTAAAGAGCAAAAAATAGGGAGTTCCATGAGAAGGTCTTGACTAATTGGAGAGTGCATAAATATTTGGCTAAGAACTGAACTGGAATTCCAATTGGATGCCAACCCACGCATCTGTCTTCAAAAGTGCCTTCAATTTTAGTCAGCCCCTTCACTTGCCCATCACTAAGACTCACTTTATTCGGACTCGCTTTTTTCGGACTCACGCGACCATCTCCAATTTACATTTAGCCCGTTCTCTTGCCTTCTTTTGCTGCTGCCTCAATCGAAATGGTCTTTGGTGTTTTGTGTAATTAATTAGGCAAATTTATATATGCAAACATATATATGTAAATACACAGACAAGCATTTATCGATATATATAAATGTGTATCTGTGTGGAAATGTTTATGGAGCGGTGCATTGTTTTTGATGTGGCCCATAGCTAAATAAAGATTACGTTGTCATTGTCAAAGTAACTGCACTTAATTAAGCCAACTTAAGACACACAATCAAAACGCCGGCCAATGCAGAAACCCCAAAACTGCAGCACACACACACACACACATGGAGGGTCCACATAATTGATAGGATCCCTGCGAGCGGAGGCAGACAAACAAATCAAAAACCGCAAAGCTTCCTTCCACACAAAAACCAGTGACCAGCCGGACAGAGGAGCAGAAGGGGAGCGGGGGGGGGGATGCTCAGGCCAGGAGACAGGCACACAAGTCGGACAATGGCACTGAGTGGCAGAGCGGGGGCTGGGGGCAGTCAGTAGCCCCCCAGCCCACGCAGCGCACTCAAAACAATGGCCAGCGAATGTTGCCTAATCAGTGAGGAGAGCACAGCCCGAAGGCTCCAAGGCGGGGGCGGGGGCTGGGGCCGGGGCCGAGGCGGCTGCCAGGATGAGCGCTCGTTATGTAGTATCTACAAAATTGATGAGTCTGTCAAAATGTGAATGCGAGAAATCGAAAATCGGCGAACGATTCGGGATAGTCGGCACGTGTTCCCCCTGCGCTGTCATCATTAATTTTTTAAGCGTTTCGCTTGCGCAGGTAAAAAACGAAACGAACTAAAAAATACAAATTCAGTGTTATTCCCGGAAAAATGACAAATTTTCGTAGAAGTCACGCGGCTGACAGCGAGCTGGCTGTGGGAGTCGTCTGGCCACTGGCAACTGGGAACTGGTGTCGCCTCTCAGTTTTTATGATCATGTGAAATTCCTAGTTTGGCGGCACTTGCTTTTCAACTGTCAGTGGCCGCGCTTTGTATTTTCATTCAGCAAATGTGCCATAAATCAGAAAAACAACAACATCAAAAAAAAAAAAAAAGAAAAAAAAGGTAGCCAGGTACCCAGCGACCACAAATCCCAGCGAGCTAAACAGTAGTTGCTTTTGAAATCGCGCGCATATCCGCGAGAGCTTCCATAATTTCGAGGCACTGTAGCCCGGATTGCCTGCACTCGCAACTCTCGCCCGGGTTCGTATCTTATCGATGCTTTGCATTTTGCATGTTGCTGTTGTCAACAACAACAGCAACAGCAACAACAACAGCAGCAGCAGCAGCAGCAACATGGCTGCAAAAATGATACTGCAGCAGGAGTTGCTGCAGCCACAGCAGGCATGTGGCACACAGTCTGTGGCAGCCATTGCGAAAAAACTGGTTACGCAGCCAGCAATTTTTTTCTTCTTCTCATTTGTGCCCAGTTCGATTTTGGTCTTTTGAGAGATTGCCGACTTTGATAACCAGCTGCTGGTTATAGCTGCGCATCTCGTGCATTTTATTTTATTTCTTCCCTGGGCGTTCATTATGTGCTTTGATATGTTTATTGCCCGTTTCGAGCCAGCCCCGGACAGTCACTCAAAACATCATAGAGTGGAGCAGACGGGCCACAACTATCCATCAAGCTGCCTCCCCCTGCCAGCCCAGCTCCACCTACAGCCCCAGCTCCAGCTGCCTCTGTACACGAGCGAAACGCGTGTAGTTAGATAAAAACGCTTAAACGCGCAAGATACTCAGCCAGATACGAATTCTACGAGTTGCTGTACAGCAGGCGAATCTACAGATACTTTTTAGCATTCATGTTGTAGATTTCTTTACATTTATTCCACAGCTAGACAAAATTATTTTGGCTAGTCGCGGCCGTAAATACACTTTAACGGCTGTCAGATAGAAACATATTTTCAATGCATCAGAACCATCAATTAAATTGAATTGAAAAAATTTAATGATGTCTATGAATCAACTTTGTGGAATGTTTAGAAAACATTTCAACTTTAGCTATGTGTGGAAAATATAAAAAATATTATTAAATTATTATTAAATATATATGAGAGGATTTCTAACATACAAGCAATCTTTAAGTAATTTTTTATTTCTTCTGTAATATTATAATCTATATTTTTTGTTACAATTTTGATTTAATATTAAGTGAATTATGCTTAAAAAAAGTTTATATAGCCAAGAAAATTAGTTAAATTTTTTGGGCCTGGAAAAAATAGAAACAAGAGACTTCAATTTTGTGATGAGCAATTGCCATTTATTTTTGGCATGTTACGTGTAGATAGAGTATTAAAATATGGGTACTCTTTCAGTTAGTGTATTCAGAAGAGTGCCAGGTGGAAAGGTTCAAGAGCAGCCCAAAGGTGCGGCCATTAAAGATTTAAGCGCTATAAAATAAAACTTGAAATTGAAGCCAAGATCACAGCACTAACAACAACTGCAGGTTGTCTATTATTACTTTTGTTGCTGCTGCCTGTTGTCAGATGTTTAATTGAAAAATGTATTGCCGCAAAAAAGCAAAAATGAAGGACATGCAAAATTGACACGCAGCTCGCAATTGCTGCCAAAATGTTGCAAATGCTGCGAACGTTGCTCGTTAAAAGTGAAAAAGCCGCAGCAGCCGCATGTGCTGCCACACCTCAAGCCCCCCCCTCCCGCTGTTAGCCCCCAACGCCCCAACACGCGTGCACACCCACCACAAGCGCCGCCCGCCGCAGTGGAAAAATTCATAGACGACAAACACGAGACGAAAATTGCATTTGCCGTTGCCTGCCCCCAACGCCGCCCCCCTTTTAGCGGCGCGTAAAAACCCCAAAGTGTGCCGAAAAACGAAAAATCGGGCAGACCACGGCGCGCCAAATGCCAAAGCCACCCCCAACGACAACACTAGGGGTGGGGGGCGGGGCGGTTTTGGGCAGCACAACATGCAAAAGATACGCCGCAAAAGCGGAAAGACCCCCGACTACGTCTCCCCCCACGCAAAAACAGATACAAGCGCTGGAGTTGCGCTTAAATTCCCATTACGGCTCGTAATGGCTGCGGTGTGTGCGTGTGCGTGTGCGCGTGTGTGTGTGCGTGCGAGGGACCCCAAAGAAATATGAAAACGCACTGCGCAGGATCATCAAGGCAGACAAACACCTACACACACACACACACACACACACACACACACACACACACGCACACGCACAGAGCAGCAAACAATGAATGCGAAATGTCAGTCAGCAAAAGATACGCAGCCTGGAAATTTATACAAAAGAAGCTGTCCAAAAGCGACAACAACAACAACAGCGACGAGGAGTCGGAAGAAGAAAAATGGTGGCCACGCACACAACATCAACAACAACAACAACAACAACAACAACAACGATTATATAGGGTAGCTTGGCTGCCAGCAGCGCAGGCGGAAGAGCGAAAAACGCGCGAGTGCGAAAGAGATGCGAGCAGAAAAAAGCGCACATGCCGGGCTAAAAAGGCGAAGACTGGGGCTGGGGAGCTTTGCTTTGAGCTTGAAGGCTGCCGCTGAAGGCCGGCCGCGAGGGGGGCTGGGGAATATGGCGGGGGCACAGGGAAGTAAATGCTGGCGTCTGAAGTGCTTGAAGCATGAAAGCAACAAATAAAAGCAAACGAGAAAACGAGGCGAAAAAAAGCGCAGGCCAAAAAAAAAAGCAAATGAAAAAAAAGAAAGACAGCAACAACAACAAAAGGAACAACGGCAAACGGGCAACGGCAGCAACTTGTCTGCTCCGCCTTTATAAATAATTCATGTGCAGAGGCTGCGAGTGCGAAAGATACGCAAGATACACACACACACACACACAGTTACAGATACAGCGCGCTGAGATACGCAGCCACGTTTAAAGATACAAAGAGGAAACAGCCGCAAAGCTTCGTGTGTGTCGCTGCCTCTCTCTATGTGTGTGTGTGTGTGTGTGTGTGTGTGCGCGCGGCACAACGAAACATTTAAAACGTGCTAAACGCGCGTCAAAGTTTTTCTTAATTTTTCAACAGGCAAAAAGTTTTTCCTGTTGCAAAAGTTTTTCTCGCTGTGCTGCCAAGGATTACACAGCACACACACAAATAAATTTAGTGCATGGCCATGTTATGGGGAGGGGACATGGGCAGCACTGGCACTCGCACATAATGTGGCAATGATTGCATTGATTTTTTTCCGTTTTTCTTTTTGTTTTTGGCACCCAAACTCTGGGACCAAGCAACTTAAATACTTGAAAATTTGTGCGCCGCTTGGCAGATTTATGAATTTTTCAAATGTTTTTCTCCGGAAAAGTTGTATTTTGGGGCGGCAATTGGGTAAACACACGCACACAGACTCGCTGGCCAGGGCTTATTTGATAACAGTTTGTTAATTAGCGCCATCTTTGTTTTGCGACTTACTTATTTTTGTTTACAACAAATCGAGGCGCATAATTGGCTAAAAGTGCAGCGCCAGCTTCATGTAAAGCACATTAGCAGATTAAGGAAAGCGCCAAGCGATTGCCGACGCTGCCAGTTGCCGACGGCACTTGCAAAATGCTTAAATATTCATTTTGCTTGATCTAAGCGGGAAATTGAATGCATTTCAAATGAATACAGTGTGTTTTATAGTTAACATAACAGGGCAGTCATTAACAGCTTCATAAGCTGCAGCCCTGTTAAGGGGCGTTGCATTAGACGTGGGAGTGACATAGCAGCCAGCTTTCAAATGCCAAACTCTAATTTAAAATGTAATCTCGATGCAGCTGCAAATATTTTATTTCAATTTCAATTTGTTTGTCTTTGCAGAAAAACAACGTTTGTCGCACTGCGTGGGCTGCGGCGGTCAAATACACGATCAGTATATTCTGCGCGTTGCCCCCGATCTGGAATGGCATGCGGCGTGCCTCAAGTGCCAGGAATGCAGGCAATTTCTGGACGAGAGCTGTACGTGTTTTGTGCGCGATGGCAAAACCTATTGCAAGCGTGATTATGTTAGGTGAGTTATCTGACCAAATATGACTAGACAGAGGGTGGTTAATCTGTCAAAACAGCTGCCGAATCAACTAGGCGAAGGTAATGAGTAAGATTCCATTAAATTCAATTTACGATTGTAGATTGTTGATTGCGGACAGTTTTTTACAATATGGAATATATAGAAACTTCTTACAATCATATTACATTATCTTTAAAATTGAACAAGCTCCATTCCTATTATTAAAAACATTTTTTTGTATCATGTACAAATTCTTTCACTGTAAAACAGCTTGAAATAGTCGCTTAATTATTATTGTTTGTTTTTGGACAAATATAGATTTTTGTAATTTGTGAGAAGTATTAAGGCGTGATATTTAGAGTAGGTAATCAGAAAATTTCCTGCCAAATTTGGTGACTCCAAAATTGTGAAAAATATGGATTTTTTCGAGCTACACGCTCCAAGATATTTGGAGTTTATCGATTTGGTGGAGCTGTTAGTGGGCGTATACAAAAAACTTTTGGAAGGCTATCCGGTAGATTTTTCGATTTTATCGAATTGTCCCAATGGGCCTAGCTGAAAAATCTTAATACTTTAACTGACCTTACAAGTAAACGGACGTATAAAGCAGTTCAATAAATTAGCACAATATATATTTAATAATAATGATAATAATAAATGATAAACTAAGGTGTTATAAAATATGATATTGATAAAAAAAAACCTTAACTTCCTCTATAAAGCCTAATAATAATACATAAGACTTGTCAGAGAATTAAATATATGAAGGCTTTAGCTATTATTTATTTTCCATGGATGCTCAAGCTACAAGCTCTAACCCACATCCAGCCTCATTAAAACTGAACCTCAGCTAGGGAACCGATATTTCCTGAATAAAAAGCAACTTGTTAGCCCGGCTCGAACCATTTTCGCACTTGCACAAATCATGAGCTAATTGTAAAAATTAGTAAGCTGACAGCGCAGATACCCTACGCACGCGCCGCACACTCGAAGCAGGCTCTAAGCTTGGCTAGATCATGCGCTTGGAGTGGTAGCAGCCGTCACTTGTTGGCCATGTTAATTAGATGGAGCATGCCAACGAATCTTGTTTGGGGTGCGCATAAGCACATTCTAAACGGCAGTCGACAGCTGGGGAGTTGGGAGCAGATTTCATCATTGCCAAATGTATGACGTGCAGCAAACTTTTGATAGCAACAACAGCAACAACAGCAGCAGTAACAGCTCACAAATTGCCAGTTGGGTTTGTTTGTTGGCAACGTCAAGGGGCGGGCAGGGGGCGGGGCGGGTGGGGGCTGCGGCTGCGGCTGCGGCTGCGGTTGTAGCTGCTTCTCCGACGTCGCGACTGCCAACTATTTGCCATGCAAATCTTTGAATAATTGATTAGCACGTGCAAAGCTATAAATTAACACTTTACTTGCACAAATGATTGATGTTCGGGGCGGCCGACACGGCAGCCACAAAAGACAGCGGCTGGTTTACATATTTTTTATTTATTTTTGTCGTTGTTCACTCTTTTATATATTTTTTATTTTGAATACCCTTTAGCCATAAAATGAGTCAAAGCGGTTATCGTTAAAGCTGTGCGAATTTGAGTAACACTCGATGGCAGACATTGTCGAATCTATAAAATATATATGCATATTCTTATCAGCATCAAGAGTCTGCTTTCGGCCAGCTCTCAGGAACTATAAAAGCTAGGGTCAACAAATTTGCCATATAAGCTCTCAGTAAGCATGTGTGTTTATAAGGAAGCTATGCTTGATTTTAAATTCTTGCTTATCTCGATTAAATTTAAAAATAACTATAAAGAAAAAATTATATTATAACAACCAAAATTGTATTTGAGAAACTAGCCGTAAACAGGGTATCCCCAAGTCGAGCTGACCCGCCTACCGCGCACTCGCTTGTTGTTTATTTATTTTCTTTTTTCATACATTTTTTGTATGTTCCTTAATAGTCATAAACAAGCGACAGCCACCAGTTGAACGCATTCAAGGCTGTTTACAGACGTATTCACATTTGATCTAATCATGGGACCCTCTTAACTATCTGCTTCTTGCTCTATTCACAGGTTATTTGGTACAAAATGTGATAAATGCGGTAACTCCTTTAGCAAAAATGATTTTGTGATGCGGGCCAAAACGAAAATCTTTCACATCGAGTGTTTTCGTTGCTCAGCGTGTGCCCGACAACTGCTGCCAGGTGTGTGTTCTTACCACCCCCACCCCCCACCTATTTCAAGCCCATTAGTTAATAACAATATTTGTGTTTATCTTACGAACAGGCGATGAATTCGCGTTACGCGATGCGGGCGCCCTGTACTGCAAGGAGGATCACGATGTGCTGGAGAAATCATCGCAGAGTAGTCTAACATCATCATCTGTGGAGAGCAACAACAACATTAGCACTAGTAACAACAACAATACAAATCTTAGCAATAACAACCATTCCAGCGAACTGGGCTCAATGTCAGGTGAGTGTCGCCAGCCAAGTGTTTACCCACTCGCAAAGTTGCGCCTAATTGGCCCCAGATGGGGAAGAGTTGACTTTGCCTTAAAGGGGACAGCTCTTAAAATAATGCCAAGCATAAATCAACTGGCAAGTCAGCCTAAGAACTGTTATTATCTCTATAGGGTATTTGAAGACAGCTAAACTTTATTATTACTATTTGTATTGAGTTCGCACCTTAAGCTAATGTCAATGGTAGATAGATGCTTTCTTAACTATTTCGATAAATAATTTATATTGGTTTAGCCTTTAGTCTAGCCTATTCAAAACTATTTACATTAATTAAACACTTGAATTTGCTCTACCTGTTGCTAACGTCTCTTAAGTCCCAGGTGAAAGAGTCTTAGATTTTGTTTGCTTTTGACATTAATTAACCAATCTTAGATACCATAGTTATTAAATCACTAAAGCTCTATCAAAGTTATTTTTCCATAAGACATTTCATAGAATTTGGTTGCTTAGGAGTATTTGGATTATAAGGAATTCGATTAGAGACCTCAAACAATCTATTTGCTAAAAACTTCTGTCATATTATTATTCTAAGCCTCAAGACTATGTTGTTTGACAAGAGTCATAATTATCAAAATTGCAAGAAATATGAATAGGTTGTCGACTGGAAGTGCCTCCGTTCCCCGTTTGTCCGGCTCCTAGTGCGAAGACCTAACTCAATTAGCCCAAATTGCAATAGACTAAATGATTTTCCGAGTAACGCGCCTATCGCCTGGCCTAGTTATCCGTCCAGATTGGGAGTCCAGCCCAATTAGGCTAAATAGAATTAGAGACAATGAGTGGGGTCGGCAGTACAAAGGGTTGCGTGCGTGTTTTATTCTTAGAAAGACAGCGTTACATCCTTGTAAGCGATAAAGTGTCAATAGAAATCGGCAAACGTCAAACAATGTACGACAATTGTCAAACCATATCGTCAACATAATCTCGTTGTTTAACCTGGAGTAGAGAAAGGGCGAGAGTGCGAGAGAGAGGGAGAGGGAACTACAACGCAACAGACCTTATCAACATGCGGCGGTGTTGTCAAAGTCGGGCAAGCTAGTGTGCGGGCTCCAAAGCAGCAGACAGAGAGGCAGGCAGGGGGGGGGGGAGAGAGAAAGAGAGGCAAGGCTAGGGAATTCGCAAAAGGTGCTGCTGTGGCAAACAAAAACTCCGCGCTGCATTGAAGCATTCAAGCGGGCAAACATTGACAACTTCTTGGGAATCGTGGCTGTGGTTGCTCAATCTCTGAATCTTGACGGACCGCCCGATCAATCCAGCGTCTCATGAGTCCATTCATAGTTCCACTCGCCGTCTATTTGCTTTCAACTCGAATGCGGCACGCAGCGCGTCCGAGTGTTTGCCCAACTGCGGCGCTTTGAAGTCCCAGCGAATTCCAGTCACTGTCGCAGTCGCAGTCACAGTCACGGTCGCAGTCACAGAGCCATGGTTTCGGGCGCTTTAATTTGTATAAAAGTTTTTGCCAAATTGCCGTTTTTTTCTTTCTCGCTGTTGCTTTTTCTCATTGTCGCTTCAAACGACACCGACACCTGTCGATAGACACGGACGATCTATTGTGCAGCTCTGCTCATTCATCGATGCGATCGTTATCGAAATTAGATAACGATAACAAGTTGTCAGGGACTTGTGAAACACGACTTAATTACGAATCACGCCCATTCCCGTGCCCCAGACATCATTTCGTGTGCCGAGCAGCCTCTTTGATCTGCTCTGGGGGGCAGCGGGGAGCCTCGGGCTGGAAACTGTGCTATTTTTGGGTGGCATTTCTGGCTGCGTGTCGCGGCCTATTGGAATTCGCCTTTGTGGCCGCGGTTGAAGGCAATTCATCAACGCGCACTTCAAAGCGAGTGCGAAAATAGCAAATGATTGCGAATTGGCAAACGATTTTCGGTCGCTTTATTTCATTTCTTTTCTCCTGCTTTTGCATATTTGTACAGATTTTAACCCAGTTTCGTTTCTTCCGCTCTGCAGATTCTGGCAGCGAATCGGGCTCACACAAAAGTATTAGGGAAAAGCGTCCCTCGGGTCCATCGGATGGCAAGCCGACGCGAGTGCGCACCGTGCTCAACGAGAAGCAGCTGCATACGCTGAGGTAAGCCCCGCCCCTTGCCTTTTATGCAACCGAAGCTTACCCCATGCCCCATCCACTTAGAACCTGCTATAACGCTAATCCGCGACCTGATGCGCTCATGAAGGAGCAGCTGGTTGAGATGACGGGCCTGTCGCCGCGCGTCATTCGCGTCTGGTTCCAGAACAAGCGCTGCAAGGACAAGAAGAAGACCATCCAAATGAAGCTGCAAATGCAGCAGGAGAAGGTACGCCACTTGACCTCTTTTGGCCACACCAGTTGTCTGCAGCCCGACGGGTCTCTTTGCTTTCAGGAGGGCCGCAAACTGGGCTATGGCGCCATGCAGGGCATACCCATGATCGCCAGCTCGCCGGTGCGCCACGATTCGCCGCTGAATCTGCAGGGTCTGGACGTGCAGACATATCAACCGCCATGGAAAGCCTTAAGCGATTTTGCCCTGCACGCCGATCTGGACAGCAACGGGGCCATCAATACGCACACGCCCGCATTTCAGCAGCTGGTCAATCAGGTGAGCAGCCAAACTGCAGCAAATTACTATAATTAAACGAAAGGGTCTATGGCTAGCATAAGCTAGGATTGAGTTCGATTTCCTTACCGTAAAACTATCTTATATCTGATTTATAATTAACAAATTTTACTGTAATGTGGTTTTAACTGAACAAAAACTGAACCACTCTTGGCTTCTCAGGAATAAGTCCGGACAGAAATTTGATTTGTTTCTAAATAACGATAATGAGCTCAAACCAAAAGCCAATGCGGGGAAAATGGGATTCTTAGTTGGATTATGTAATCATGAATTTTTCTAACAAATTGTTCACCGCTTCTCTTTCCCTATAGATGCACGGCTATGACTTGAATGGAATGCCCGTGCTGCCGCCACACCCGCCACAGGGACCACACCCACCGCCGCCGGGGCAGCAAATGAACGGGCCGCCTGGGGGCAGCAGCTTGGACTCGGGCATTACGTCGCACCATCATCCGGATAGCACAGACTCGTATGTGACCTACCTGGAGAGCGATGACAGTATGCAAGGCAGTCCATAGACAAAACGTACCGAATCTAATCTCAGCTTCTTTTGTTGCTCCAGAATCCAAGCTGGCGCTGACGCCATCGTCCTCGTCATCGGCATCGGCGGCCACATCGATATCATCGCCGCCGTCATCAACAGCTGCCGGCGGCGTGGGTGGCGTCGGTCTTGTGGGCGTAGGCGTGGGCGTGGGCGTTGGCTTAGGCGTTGGCGGTGGCGGTGGTGTCATCGCCGCCAATCAGTCGGCCACGGAGCAGCTCATGCAAATGCTACAGAAAGTTACCGGCTCGCCGGCATCAGTCCTCTGAGCGAAAGCCCAACTACGTCTGGCAGCGGCTGCGTCGACGGCGGCGGCTGGGGGCGTGGCGGCAGCGATGGCGAGGATGCGGATGCAAATGCAAATGCAGCTGCAGCGGCTGTAAAACAGCGCAAACAGCTCGCGGGCTTGTGCAATGTGGCGAAGCGTTTGCGCGATATATTCGTCTCGGTTTTTGATTCGGTGCCAAAAATAGTCTGTAGGCCATTGGCTGGCATTAAATCTGGGCCAGGCTCTACCTCAGCCTCTGTCACCGAGGCTTGGGGCTTGCTCCGACTCTGGTTGTGGGCGCGGTTGCGGGTGCGGGTTTCGGTACACAGAAATGGAGACGGGCAGTTGTCAGTTTCAAGTTTCATTTTGCCGTTTTCTTTGTTATGTAATATACATTTTTGTTGTTCTTTTTCGAATTAAATTAATTACGCAAAACAAAACAAAAAAACAAAAATGCTCATACACTTGAAAAGTTTTAACAATAATTTCGCATTAAAAAAAACTCGTCAAGTAGGGAATTTCATTACACACAAATTGTACATAATTTTATATATACATACATATATATTTTCATTAAAAATGCAAAAACTAAAAGGGAACTAAAAACGAATCAGAAAATTCATATGCGTAAATTAAAACCAAAAGGAACGAAAAGCGAGAAATTGACTATAAAAAACAAGAACCTCGTGTGTATTATATGGTATATAAAAACAAAACTGCAAAGTAAACTAAACTATACAAAAATCGCACTTGGCCAGTTGTAAATTGAATTAACAAAAAGCAGCTACGTTAAGTTCATTAAATTGTATTGAAAAGAAAGTAAATGAAGAAAAAGCATGGAAACGTATATAAGTGAGACAACTGTAACTAAATCTAGACTTATTTGTTAGTTTTTTAAATATATTTCCATTAACACAAAGAGTAAATAGAATAAAACGAAAGCAAACTGTAAGGCAGCGAACGTACCAAGGATGTTTAATAAATTGTTTCGTGAAACAACTAATGTATTTTCAATAATATTTAAATAATATTAATAATAAACAGTGCATAAGTAATTTTAGTAACTATAGAAAATGTTTAAATGAAATTACAAATGAAAATAAATAACAAAAATCATCTATTTGCGTTTTGGTATCTTTTGGGCTTTTCGAAATTTGACGAAATGCGCGCGCACTTGAGCTTGTTGCAGCTGGTGGTATCTAAAATAATGCTTGGCAGCACTGTATTAGCGCAGCCAACTTCGTGTGGCGTCAGGTATGATGCACAGCTGACTTTAAGTGAGTGCGGAATATGTTCGCAGCCAACTTCAAGCGAGCTAAATATTGCGCACAGCCAACTTCAAGTGACAAGCACGTAAATAAGTTTTGTAGTTGTTTTTTACGCCTGTATACTTTTGTATAAATTGATAAAATCCTCGCAATGTCAATAGCTAAGCGAGTACAGGTGTGTATTGATGAAGTCTTGCGGCTTAATTGTTATAACTAGAACGGTACTTACTTCCAGCAATGGGCGACATTTGCGCGTACATGGCACATTTACGATTGCACCTGGCAAAATCCTTTTGAGTCCGCTCGTCTGGTCAAAACACATCTGATGGGCCTGCACAAGCCCATCTACCACCCCATGAGTAAGTACCGCATTGTTTTGCAATAGTTTTAAGTGAAAACATGTGAAAATACGAATCGTTACGTCACAAGCCGCGGGTGCCGACTTTGTTGTTGTTGTGAAGCAGTGAATGAAGAATTCTTAAAGCAGAACGTGCTCTAGGTTAGCTTGACATAATATGCTCCCATCAAGCCCTAATCCGAACTGTTTTTGTAGATGACTGCGGCGACCATGTGGTGCTGATCAACACCAAAGAGATTGCGCTGCCGGGCGACGAGTGGATTAAGCGCGTTTACTTCCATCACACCGGCTATCCCGGCGGCGCTACCTGGACGCTGGCCTGGCAGCTGCACGAAAAGGATCCCACGATGGTCATGAAGAAGGCGGTATATAACTCCATGACCGGCAATCTGCAGCGGAGACATACCATGCAGCGACTGCATCTCTATGCCGACGACCAAGTGCCCGAGGAGATTCTGGCGAATGTTACGAATCAAATACGCACACCGCGCACCGTGCCTCAGCGACTGGATCATATTGACAAGGAAACGCTGGAGAACTTCCCCGCCATTCTGGATTATCCCAAGGATTATGTGTTGCGATAGGGCTGGCATCAGAGTATTGTTAAGCAAAATATAGATATTGTTATTTACAAATGGCTGCAATATGTTTTAATGGGTAATATAAGATGCGCCCAGTCGACGATCGTGAGAATTCGGAGCTCTTGGCATTGTGTCGTCCCAATATCGGAGTTTCGTGAGTGTTAAAGTAGTAAAATGACTAAAGTAAGTTATCCTTATGAAAATTGGCTAACATTGGTATTATTGGTGCTGAGAATACACCGAAATTGTAATTGTAAGCGCGATTAACTTACATATAAATAGTGAAAAATAAAATATAACACTATCGATATTGTGGCGCTCTCTGAAATCGCGATCTTCTCTTTTACTGGCGAATAAGAACTGTTCTCTGAGATCTCGCAATCGCATTAACAGTTATATGGGAGCAGCGTACTTCACTCTACGATTATTTTTTTTATTACTTTGAGAACATCGATATTTATGTATCGATAGTATGTTAACGGCCCTGGTTGGCAATTTTTTTATATTGCCGGCATTGACAGTGATTTGCATTTCGTCTCCATTTTGTAAGCAACACCCACCTATCTTGTTTTTTTCTTTTTGGCGTGTGATCATCTTTAGTATTTCGCGCACCCAGCAGCTGGTGAGAATTTTTAATTTGTTGCTGTTGTTTGCCAACAAAAAGTGTTACCAATGCCTTGTCGCACTTATCGGTTACCCGAATAAAGCTAATAACCGCCTAAATTTGTTTGCAGTCCCCACACGAACTTTGTGCGCAACACAACTGCTGCCGGAGCTTCATCAATCACGTCTGATACCCATTTATACGTTACAAGCACGTAATATGGGTCGTTTGAGCACCGTTGATCCCAGCTCCTATTCGGAGCCGGAGCTGATAACCACCGAGCACAGCGCCCTCAATTGGAAGGTGGATTTCGATGCCACCAAGCTGCGCGGCAGCGTCGTCCACAGATTCAATGTGCTCTCCAGCAATCTCGAGAAGATTGTGAGTATATCAACAGTTGCACTTTTCGGGTCATTCAATATGTATTTTTCCCTATAGCTGCTGGATGTGCGGGATATAGATGTGAAGAGTGCCACGTTGCTAGCCGGCGGCTCTGAGCTGCCTATCAACTACTTCATCAGCGATCCCGTGCCAGATATTGGCCAGAAACTCACGCTCGAGCTGCCAGCTGGCACTGCAAAGGGGAGGTAGGCGGGCGTGTGATAAATTTACCAGCTAATCTTTATTGCACTTGTAAATAATGCCACTTCTAATCATATCTGTATCGCAGCCTTAACGTGCGAATTGATTACGAGACGGCCAGCAACGCAAGTGGACTGCAGTGGCTGAATCCCGCTCAAACGCTGGGCAAGAAGCATCCGTATATGTTCTCGCAATGTCAGGCCATACACGCACGCTCGGTGATGCCCTGCCAGGACACGCCAGCCGTTAAGTTTACTTACAATGCCGTTGTGGAGCATCCCGCCGAGCTGACGGCACTGATGAGTGCTCTGATTGACAAGAACGAATCGGGCAAGACGCACTTCAAGCAAGAGGTGCCCATACCCGCATATCTGGTGGCCATTGCCATTGGCAAGCTTGTGTCCCGGCCATTGGGCACGAACTCGAACGTGTGGGCCGAGGAGGCCATTGTGGATGCCTGCGCCGAGGAGTTCTCCGAAACATCGACCATGCTGAAGACCGCCTCGGATCTGTGTGGACCGTATGTGTGGAAGCAGTACGATTTGCTGGTCATGCCGCCCTCATTTCCCTTTGGCGGCATGGAGAATCCTTGCTTGACTTTTGTTACGCCCACTCTGCTGGCTGGCGACAAATCTCTAGCCGACGTGGTGGCTCACGAGATTGCCCACAGCTGGACTGGCAATCTGGTAACCAATAAGAACTTTGAGCATTTCTGGCTGAACGAGGGCTTTACTGTGTTTGTCGAGTCCAAAATTGTGGGTCGCATGCAGGGCGCCAAGGAGCTGGACTTTAAGATGCTCAGCAATCTGACCGAGCTGCAGGAGTGTGTGAGTAACTGTTGCCACATATACAAGCATTAGCCGGGCTAATCTCCACCTTCCACTTGCAGTTGCGCTCTCAACTCTCTGACACCCCGGAGCTGACCAGGTTGGTGGTTGACTTGAGCAACTGTGGACCCGACGATGCATTCTCCTCGGTGCCCTACATCAAGGGCTCCACTTTCCTGCGCTACCTGGAGGATCAATTAGGTGGCCCAAGCGTCTTTGAGCCGTTTCTGCGCGACTACCTCAAAAAGTTTGCGTACAAATCGATTGTCACGGATGACTTTAAGGGCGCTTTGTACGACTACTTCAAGGATACGGATAAGAAGGATACGCTGGGTCTAATAGACTGGGATTTATGGCTGAAAAGCGAGGGCATGCCACCTATTATACCCAAGTATGTAGACCAGGTGGTACGAAATATTAGGTGTATTCATTTAATTTTATACTTAGATTCGATAACTCTCTGGCGAAAGTTACCGAAGAGTTGGCCGCTCAGTGGAGCACCAAGACTGTGGATGAGTTGGTTAACAGTTCGGACATTAAAAGGTCAATTTCCATACATCAACTGATTGCATTCCTGGGCAAACTTATTGAGAGCAAGGAAATCGTTGAGCTGAACGAGCGCAAAATTGAGCTACTGGAGAACACGTACAATCTAAAGCAGTCAAATAATGCCGAGGTGCTGTTCCGTCTCAATCGTTTGATCATACGTGCACGCCTGATTAATCGTCTCGATTCGATCATTGCGTTTGCCAATTCCAATTTCCGCATGAAGTTCTGCCGTTCTATTTATCGTGATTTGGGCGGCTGGCCCGAGGCCAAGCCGGCGGCCGTGGAGAATTTCCTGAAAGTCAAGGATCAAATGATGGCCGTCTGCTCGCACACCATCGAAAAGGATTTGGGGCTAAAATAGAGCACAGCAATTACATTACATTTTTGGATAGCATTTTGTGAGATTTAACTTGAAGTCGTTTTATGAAAAAGATGGAATTTAAAATAAAAAGAAAATTATCAGTGTAATTTGTTTTTGGTTTTTCTTGAATTATTGTTTTTATTAAAAAATAAGCAAAACTACGTTTATAACAAGTTGATTTTCCATTTCCATGCTCATTGCGAATCATTTAATGTATTTCCATCTTTTCAAGTACTTTTTTGCTTGCGTTCGAATTTGTCGAAAACTGTTGCGAATCTTTTTTTAAATTTTTGTGCAATTGGCCCAAAGCGTTGCCAATTTTTGTGTTCATTCACATTCAAATTAAGGGTTTGTTTTTAATCCTTCTCGACTAACATTAAATTTTGTACAACTAATCAAATGTTGCTCAAGTTTCGAGTCCTATGCGACAATTATACTTTGAATGCCTTTTAACTTAGTTGTTTGTTTTTTAACTGTTGTCATACAATTTGTTCATCTTGGTTTAAATTCTTTAAAGTTCTGCTCGTAATTTACCTTGTTACACACACACACAGATATTAAATTTATTATTGTTTGCTTGCGTTTTGTTTGTTTTTTGTTTCTTGTCTTTTCAACTTTACGACGAGTTTTGCTCTTTTGTTTAAACTAATCAACAATTTGTTTCTTTTACATCGATCAAAATGCAACCTCAACTTATTTATCGCTGAAATTGTTAGTGGACAAAGTTTTAGTTTATCTTTTTTGTGTTTGTTCTCCTTATAAATTTCTTGTTGTCGCTGAGGAATAAAAACTATCACGCACTAGAATTATCATTGGAACGGGATGTGGATGGACCGGCACCCAGATCATCGCCCACGACGAATGTGGGACTCTGGCGGGACGTCGACGCAACCGGCTGGTAATGATAGCCCTCGCGATAACGCTGATTGGGTTTAATGCGTGCGGTTTGTGTGTGACCCAATGTTGGACGCTGGTTAAGCTCATTGGGTCGTTTGGCTGCAAAATAGTTAAGCGTTGAATGGAGTGTTAGAGGGGTTTCTGGCTCCAACTTAGTCTAAATGGGTTTTTACTTTAATTATTAATAATTTAATTATATTTGAGTAGAGAGTAGAACGAATGTTAAATTTAAATTCAGCGCTAGTGGCGAAAGAAGTTGAAGTATTCAAAAAGATAACTTTTGAAGCTTAGCTACGATAGTCCAATCAGATCGAGTTATATACCGATCGAAAGGAATGAAAAACATACCAGAACAGGGCTATCTATTTGTATAATTTAGAACACTTTCGCCACTAGATTGTTACCTCGTGTAGAGGTATTTTTATTTCATTGTATTACTATAATAAAGATAATTGATTGGCCAATGTATTTAAAGAGTTGTCTAAATGGAATGGAGTAGAAACAAAAATGAAGTGTTGTGATAATAAGAATTTCTTAAAGCAGACTGCTACAATTTTCTATAGTCTTTCAAGGCAATACTATTTTTAGCTATGCGGCACACAGCTTACCAGGTATATAAGGCTTTTGATTAAAGGACGATTGTTGTTGTTGGTTGTACGCATCGGCCGCCGTTGCATTGCCATTGGTTTGGCTGCTGTGCTGATACGGCGCCAGGCTATGGCCAGTGTCTGGCTGTAGCTGTAGATCGGTGCTGTTTATGGGACTCATGGGCGTCATTTCGCGATCCTCAATGAACAGTTCGCTGGCATCGTCGGGCACCTGGCGATACTGGGACCACGGCCAGGAGGCGATGCCCGACAGCAGCAGCGCCTCCAAGGCGCAGAGGTAGCCAATAATCTAAGCGAAAGAGATTCGAAATTATTTATACAATCTCACTGGAGAAAGTTGTTCCTGCTTACGCCCGTGGCTAGTAACGTGTCCTTGGAGTGCTTGGATACCCATGTGTACTCCGTCGCATACAGCACCATGTGGACGAGCAGCGTGGAGCTCAAAATAAATATCAAACCAATACTCAGGTACATCCACGTATTCTGCAGCAAATATGTAAAATAAAAGAAATAAATATACGTCAGAAAATTGTCATATATTATTTATAGTAATATTTTAAACGATTAGTTCGTAAACTAAATAACATATTTTACATTTATACTCGTTCAAAAAGTGAAAAGATTATATTGGGTTAGTGCAATGTCCGTCTTGCTGTCCTTATGAATTGAATTTGGAATATTTACTCGTGTGTACCCGCGTCGGACAGAGTGTTAACATTTTTGTACCAAGCCCACTGGGAGGCTAGCAAATCGATAACATGATGATCACAAATCGAAAAAAGGTGAAAATATGTAATGAGTAAAGGGGTCACATTAAAAAAAAAAAAAAAATTTCCAATAATGAATATATTTGAAATGGAGAATCAATCTAGCGCACAAACCATGAACAAAATGCCATCAAACATGAAAATTGGTTAATTTTTCACAAAGTTATGGGTGTTTGAAATTTGGGATCTATTGATCCCAGAGCTTTACATGTCAAAATTTTTGTAAACTTTTGCATGATTTTTGACAAAAAAATTTGACCCCCTCAGAATCGGTTTTAATGTTGTTTTTTATACTAATTGTGATAAGTACAATCGATTAAAAGTATAAATTTGGAATTCAAAATTTTGAAAAAAAATTTTTTTCGAAAATGAGTAAGGGGGGAGTACATGCTTTTTTCACCAATAATTTCAAAAAAACTTTATTTTCAAGAATGCATTTATTTGAAATGTAGAATTAATGTAGAGGACAAACCATGAAAAAAATGCCATCAAACTTGAAAATCGGTTCATATTTGACAAAGTTATGAGCGTTTGAAAAATGGGAGCTATGGATCCGAGAGGTTTTTAACAATTTGTGCATGATTTTTGACAAACATTTTTAGCCCCTCAGAAGCGCCTTTTATGTTGTTTTTGTATACTAATTACGACAACCACAATCGATTAAAAATATAAAATTGCATTTCTAAATGGGTAACTCCTGTGTACAGTGAACGAGTATCGCAGTCGGATACGTCCGACTACAACATTTTTACTTGTTTCACAACAAAGGGAGATGAAATAAGAAAAACCAATGAAAAATATATAAATTTAAATCGAAAAGAATATTACTTTTGTATATTTTATTTTTTTACAAGATAAATTTAAGTATTCGAAAACAAATCAAATAAAGCAATTTTTGTTTCACACAAAATAATATTATTTCTTAAGAAGTTGATTAAGGAGTTTCTCAATGAAGTCGCGGGAAATGTTCCTTTCTTTAGGAAAATAAAATGTATAAATAAATTCAAAATGGCAATCAGTTTGTACGCACCACTTTCGTCCAGTTGAATGGGAACATGAGCGCTATATGCGATATATCGAGAAAGAGCATGAGGCATGTGATGAGTAGCGAGAAGAGCGCACAGAAGACCATCAGCCTCAGGCGTCCGATGAGTGGCAGTAGAAAGAGGCCGACCTGTACAGTGCCCGCGGAGCATTCGCAGGCGAGACAGACGGCCGAGGATAACTGCGGCGAGGGCAGGCCATTAATTATCGGTTGCGATTCGAATTCGAATTCGAATGGCATTGCTTACCACCAGTAGAATGCGCACAATCCCTGTAGGCGTTTTCAAGTGTTGCGGATCACAGTGTAGGGCAACGCCCCATGGCAGCGGCGATTGTTGTTGCTGTTTGTAGTTGGCGTGCGAGTCCCATGAGGTGCACGTGCCCAACGGCGACTCGAGTGAGAGCGAGAGCTCACCGGCCCTGCTGCCAGCTATTTCAAAGTCCTGCTCATCGTCCAGCTGACAGCAGACCGGCTCCAGCTCCAGCTCACGTATCTCGTCCAGCAGCAGTTCTATCTCGTCCGTGCCATATAGATCAGATACAGACGGTATATAACGTTGGGGTTGTTGCATTGCCCGTTGCGGGATGTGTCCCACATCACCGTTGCGTGGCCTGGGCGTGCAAAATTGGATGCCTACAACGGCGTTCTTCTGCCACGTCTGCCCCTCTCTCACTCTTTTACTCTCCCTATCGCTCTATCTCTCTCTGTGTGCGCCCTTGTGGAACAGCTCACGTCGTTGTCTGCGTCTGCAATAGGAAAGAAATGAGTTAGCTATATACAAATACATATATATATTGATAAATGCCCCCCTCCCTGGCCTCATAGCCATAAGTGTAATTTGATACCAACTGTCACTCATACGCCGTGTGAGCCGCGACTATGTCATGAACCCAGGAGAGATGCCAATCATGTCACACTCTTCAAGTAGAAAGGGGACTGCAGACTATGGCATATCGTATGATTTCTCCTTTAAAGTGAGGTTTACCCTTTATCCAAATATAAATTAAATATATTCAACATGCGGTATCTGTCCAGTCAAAAGGAAGGCTGCTTAATATACTGATCTGATTCGGTCAGTTCAAGTTTAATCTTTTTGTGAAAATGTAATCAGCTAAGCTAGAACAACTTTTTTGACAGGCTTTTAACAATTAGTTGAAGCAAAAATACTTCCTTACCTCCAGTTGAATCAATACCTCATAAGTTATTAATAAATCCATCTGGATAATTAAATGAATTAATCATAACAGTGGCAAGTCGTTATATAAACGTCTTCACACCCACAATAAGGTTGCCTTAGCGGGTTTCAATCAAAATGTATACATGTAAATATATGCATTGAGGAGGAGCAAAGAGGCAGATATTAAGCATGCGTTGTTGCCACACTAGGGCATTTAAGCGCCGACCTCAGCCATATATTGTTCATTTGAATTTAGCCAGATCTTTGCTGTGATACGAGGAGCTGGCGCTGTTGTCAGTTTGGCTGCCAACTCGAAATGAAATCAAATTGAATTCCCCCACAAGCCGACCTGCCCCGGCGCGTATGCAAT
This sequence comes from Drosophila sordidula, assembly GCA_035047465.1. Classification (NCBI taxonomy): domain Eukaryota; kingdom Metazoa; phylum Arthropoda; class Insecta; order Diptera; family Drosophilidae; genus Drosophila; species Drosophila sordidula. The sequence continues at coordinate 1,120,077 of JAWNPQ010000106.1, forward strand.
GGCTTTTTATTTTTTATGTCGCACACCCAGGCAATTAACACAGACACAGCAACACTTATGAGTGTGAGAGATGTGTGTGTGAGTGTGTGTGTGAGGCCTGCATGAAAGCGACTCCATGGAGAATTTGGTACATTTCAGGCCTTGCCAAAAGCGGCCTGCCCGTGTGCCAGGCAGCATTTCCTTGAGTTGTCATAATCAGGACACAAATGAAGGTGGCTGTCACTGCTGTTAATGTTGTTGTTGCTGCTGATGTTTTTGTTGCAGCACAAGGACTCGCTGCTGGCAGCAGGACAACAAACGGGCAGCTGCAGCTGGCCAGGAGGATGCCACAGGCAGCTGCCTGCTGCACATATGTCTTTATGTCGCTGTGAGATTGACTCTGTGTGTGTGTGTTTCTGTGTTTCTGTGTGTGTGTGTGTGTGCGAGAGTCGACAGGCAATGTAACCATTTGTGCTCTCGCTACTTGTTTGGATGTGAAGTTGTTGCTGCGCTGCCGTCGCAGTTGTCCTTGCTCCAGTTTGAGCGCGAGGCTGTCGCAGCTGCTCCACCTCCCCCCACGCCCCCCCCCCCCTCCGCAGCTTATCTGTGCCTGTTATCGCTGCACATCGGCAGCGCTAAGCCTCGCCTGTGCTTCAAGTGCCTAATGAGTGCGCTCGGCTTTCAGCACATCTCTCATCGACATCCTCCAAGTCATTATCATTATTATCGTCATCGTGCCTTAGACAGACGTGCGCTATCTATTGAAGCATCGTGCTTATGACATTAAGCTCTTCAGGCGCAAAACAATGAACCGTAGCCCCCAGCCCCAGCCCCAGTTCCCCTTTGGCGTGGCTTCTCGCACAATTTGAAATCAATTATGCTCATCTGCATATAAACCGACTTGGACTTGGGGCTTCCTGTCTGAGCCGCCGCCAGCGCAGCGCCACCTAGCGGAAGTGCTTCGCATGCAAATTTATTGTCAATGGCTCATTCGCTTCGACTGGCTTTGGACACCGTTGGGGCTGCAGCTGGGAGTGCAACCGGGGCCACTGCTCCCGCTGCGTTGGCTGGGGCTTGGGTTCGGTTGAGGTGCCAACGTAGCTGCATTTCTTATTTATGAACGTGCATAGGCAATGCTCGTTCCCGGGCTTTGTTTGAGTTTTGTGCTCATGCTGCGAATAGACCTCCGTGCCATTATTTGAGCACGAATACGGGTACGAGTTAGGGGTACTCGTGCTTCAGCCCTTGTCGGATCCTTCAATGGACCGAAAGTTGCAACGTAAATAACTTTTAATAGAATTTCTAATGGGCTTTAAATGGGCGTGGGGCCAAGGAATCATGCGCACACTCACATTTTTATTTGCTTCCAGATAAGCCCGAAACAGGAGGCATAAAACACTTCCAATTTTGGTATTTCTATCGAATACTGGAAATTATGAATTTCGTATGTGGTGCTGGACTTTAATAACTCCTTTTCAAATTACACAGTTATTTTTCGCATGAGAAACTTTAATTTGTGTAACATGTCGTATGAGTAATTTTTGTACTCGTTTCAGAAGTGAAAAGAGTATATTGGGTTTGCGCAGTTATTGAAGAGACTTGAAACTTGAAACAAATACTCGTATATACCCACCTGCTTTAAATTATAATAAAGGTAAATAGATATCAAATTAATCCCAATATTACTAGACATTTAACGTCATCCTCAATTGTTCAATTGCAAATAATATGCTTTTAAGCACCAGAAACTTGTGTTTCCTTCAAGCTGTGTTTTTTTTTAAACAGGTAATCATAACTTGCGTCTATATAGGCTGAATGCCGTTAAGCAGTTGAGCTCTGTAACGAGTTTGAACGTTTAGCACCAATTAATAATAGGTTTTAGGTTTCTTCAAAGTGTTTTCATACCCTGTACCCAATAAAGGGAGATAAAGGTAAATTGATTTTTTGCAAATATATGTAACAGGCAGAAGGAAGCAGCTGAATTCGCCAAAAATATATATATTGTTAATTAGGACAAACGTACCAATTAAAAATATATCTATATATTTATATATATTTATGTGTATGTATGTTAGTTAACTCGAAGCTGGGTACAGGATATCTCCTAGTCGGCCACAGCCGTCTAGAGTACTCTTGTTCGATTTCAACTTCGTTTATAGCCTATATGATGATGATGATGATGATGTGACCTGACCTGGGCAACGCAACTGCTGCCACTTATCACTCATGCGCCACTGTCCAATGAGGCAACATAAAATGCTTTGGAGATTCGCGATTTATGCGCCCCGGCGGCGACTTTTGCCTCCCAGAACTGCGTATAAATTTTAGCTAAAAAATTGGAATTTTATTTGGTGCGACGAGCGGGCAGCGGCCAGCGGCCAGCGGCAAGCGGCAAGCAGCGAGCGGCCTGTGGCCGGCAGACAACTTGACTCTCGTCCTCAATTCTCGATGGCGACGCTCAATGCGGCTGGCGTGGAAGATGGTATATGGAGGTCACCGGACGGGGCGATCTGAGGGGGGCCTGGGCTTAGCTGCCAGTTGCTGTCGGATTGGTGCTGCCTGCTTATTATGCCGCCGCGTTGGCCGTGCGCCTTTTGCGGAATTATCGATTACGAATGAATATTTCATTAGCAGACATGCAGAAAAGCCAGAAGAGACGGCGGGACGCAAATGTCACAAGGGACAGGCAATGTAGCTGGCACGCCGTTACCTTACGCTTATGCTGACTTCATTGGCATCCGTTTCCGGTGGCGGTTCTGGGTCGCGCCATTTGCACCATTCAGTTAAAAAATGCAGCATACTTTGCAGCGCATTCTCTTTGCTGCCAGCCGCCAACTTTTCGTTTACAACTTTAGCAGATGGACAAATATAATGCAAAACTATTTGCTCGCTATTCTTTTTGCCTTTCCTTTTTACATAATTATTCCCAAGGGTAATTAATGCAGCAGAGCAATGGACGCTGTCAAATGAGGGCTATTTCTGGGCAGCGAGGATGAAGAACTGAGGACATGCTGCAATTCATGCTAATGACATTAAAAGATTTTTATTTTAAGCACATATTTTATAGCTTAAAGGGAATGTTGAAATCCTGTAAAAAACTTTGGGTCTAATAGAATGAAGAAATTAACATATATTTATTTGGAGCAGTTTATAATAAGTTTTCTCTGCTCATGCCTATAGCAAAGAATTCAGTAGAGAATTTTTATTTTAGCGAAAAATTCACAAAAATGTTATTTGCATGATATGTGTATTATAATGAGGCTCTTATTTTAATAAACTTTTGCTTACTTATTTGCTTTCCATTATTATGTTTTTAATAATGGTAACGAAAATTGCAATTATAATAATACTCAAGTTTATTTTGTTCTCATTTCTTCTCATAATATATACATACTTGTATATAAAGAGAGCTGGGATTGTTAACTCAATCGAACTTTCAAGGGACAAATTTTCCTATCAATCATAATTCATTCACAATTTTCGGAACTACAATTCGAATTCTTTTTTATAAATATAAATTTAGAAAAAAAATTTTTTAATTTTTTTTACAATCTTTTGTATATATTTGCACTGACCACAATGAGTTTAGAACCGGTAAGTTGAGCGGAATTCGGGGATAGCATCAGCTCTATAACCACCAGATATGTTTAGCGCCAGTGTGAGCTATATCCTCGTATACGGGCCACAGAATTTTATCGGTCTGTACAGCCGAGGGTCTCGGTACAAAGCCGAAAAGCCGAGCACCCGGCGGAGAGGCTGAGGTTAGATGCGAATTTGCCAGGCCCTCGCATAAGCCCGCCACAGTCATCGGGAATGCGTATTCAACGCAACAGTTACTTCTCATAGAGGTCGGAAATCCAGACAAAGGTATAACTATTTTAAAATTCTTTGTACTTTTTTTTTTTGCATAATATAATTTGTTAATGTAAAACGAAAAATATTTTGCATTCTAATTAAATTTTGTATCTTTCTCGTAATATACTAGCATAAGTTTTTTTTAGAGTGTATATAAAGATAAGCTCAAAAGGAACCCATTACTTATCTTCTTTCTTTTTCTATTCTTTTGATGAAACCATTTAAGTCACTTTATTAAGTGCAGCGATTATCTACAATATACTCGTAGCAGGAAACTCATGACAGATCTATTAGGAACTCATTACGCTCACGTTTTACACGCTCTCATCGCTATTGCTGCCAGCGCTTGTTAATTCCCGAAAAAGGTGCTTGGAAATAATTATAGACAGCTTTCGGGCGCAGCTGGGGCTGCTTACGTAAGCTCCTAACGGGATATTTAGCGAGCTGTGTGTGTGTGCTATGCATATCATTGCTTTATATGTGTTTATGCGCGTCTCGCTGAAATGAACACCTCAGTTGCCGCCGCCCCTCCCCCGCGCCCTCCTGACGCGCTCTAGGACGGCATGAACTCACCTGACACGTGAGCTCCATAAAGGAGGCCTCGACATGTCATGGACGCGAACGCCGCGACACGCAAGCCCAGAGTCCCAGAGCACCCGGTCGCCGCCACGCCCCCGCGCCCCCGCGCCCCTTGGCCGTAATCGTGTGCCGCTTTGCCTTTCGCTTTAGCTACAAATCTTCGGCTGGCTTTTGTTTTACGCCACATAAATACGGGCATTAACTGTGGACTGCGAACGTGGCAGCGGGATTACAGCTGAAGCCCAAGCGGCTGACCGAGACGAACTGCGTGCCAGTTTCTCGCTCATTGCGTGGAACCCTTTCCCCAGACCTAGGCCAAGTGTGCGACCCCCAAGCGGGCGGTGCAACAACCTCGTTTGCCCGTTTGATTGCTGCATGTGCCTCGGGCGACCTTGAACCACTTTCATTTCTAATTTTGGCTATGCCCGAGCGCTAGACGACGCTCAACTTGGAATAACTTTGGTTGTCATCGCATGCACGAAATGCTTGTATTAATAATGACCGAAGCCTAACTGCAATTTAATTGCACACACAAGTGGGTGCACAATCTGCCCGAGTGTGTGTAGTTGTGGGTGGGTGTGTGTAGCTACTATGACAGCAACTAAAAATAAACAAATGAGCCAAGCGCCCAAATGCTGTAATACGAGTAATTGGAGAGAGGGAGAGAGAGCGTGAACTGAGTGCTGTGAACGGTGAGCTGGAACTGAACCGAGCGAAACCAGCGACTGCGTAGAGAGCGAACTAGAGCGAACTAGAGCGAGAGCATGTGAGTTAGAAGCAGAGCAGCAGGCAGAGCAGCAAGCAGAGCAGCCAGCAGCGACAGCGGCAGCGGGCAGCATAGTAAGCTGACGCAGCGAGAGTGTAAGTGAGAGCGCGAGAGTGAGTGGAATTGAGTGTGAGTTGTTGTTGGCCAAAGGATTTCAAGGAAGTGAAATTGCTGCAGACAGGAGTTTGCCTGGCACGCCTGCCGCCCCGCCAGTCCAACCGCCTGTCACTTCCTGTATGTGTGTGTGTGTGTGTGTGCGTGCGTGTGTGAGCATTTTGTTTGTACAAAAACACGTTGGGCTGGCCTATGTACAATAGCCCAGCTCAACCTCGCTCGCGCCGCGGCCCCCTCCCCCCTCCCTCCTCCTGCCCCTCGGTGGCTCCACTTAAAAGTGTTATATTGACATTTGGCTACAATTTTAGCTGTCCAAAGCTTTATGATTTATGCTGCGCTGCATATGTAAATATATGTATGTTTGTGAGTGTTTCTAAGCATGTGTGCATATGCATGTGTGTGTGTGTGTGTGTGTGTGTTGTAATCGTTGCTCTATTTTTGGGCTTAGTTCGGCAACAACAACAGCGCGCTGCAAAGCATGCTATGAATATTGTTGTGGGCGGCAACATTTCGTGTATACAACTAGTTAACTAAAAAATGTTCTTTTTTTGCACTTGACCCACCTTTTTTTCCTAAAATAATTTTTTTTTTTTGGTTTTTTTTGTGAAATTTATTTGCAAGCAGCAGCTGCTGGTTTTCTGGTGGCAAATGCGCGGCACGTTCCAAAAATGGCAAGTTTCTATTTCGATTGCGATTTCTATTTCTATGACAAGGGCACGCAGAAATCTACGAAAATTGCCTTTTTATATGCTTTTAAATGTTGTGTGTGCGTGTAGTGGGTGTGTGTGGCTTTGATAGTGTGTGTGTGCGTGTGTGTGTGTGTGTGTGCGCTTTTCTGGCTATGCTCGTCAAGTTTTATGTCAGTTCATTCATCGGCCAAAACGTTGGGCACAGGACGCAGGCTGTTGTTGCCTCTGCATGTGTTTGTGTGTGTGTGTTATATATGTATGAATGTGTGTGTGCGCGTGTGTGTGTGCTGCGTGCTCCTGCCAATGTCAGATTTGTATTTTAGCGTCGATTTCGTTTTGGCTGCCTGCATATTGTCCTCCCTAGGATTTTATTTCGTTGGATTGTTTTTCACTGAGCACTTTTAATTATTGGATTTTTCCTTGGGTTTCCCAAACACATTTTCGCACATTTTCTTAATTGGGTTTTCATTTTTTTTCTGCCCGATTTCCTCTCATCAACGTGGCGAAAATTCAATTAACCTTTGTGCCGTTTTATTTGTATTTTGCACACACGCAGCGGGCACACGAAAATCATTATTCAGTGCGCCCGAAAATATGCAACGTTTTTTGTGCTGTCTTTTCGGGCCATGCTGCTGCTTTCAACATTTGCCTATACACACACACACATGCACAGACGCACTCACGGACACTGGCTGTGGCACAGAGATAGGCTAGGCAGACACACGCGTTCGCGGCACGTTGCTGCTGGGCTAGGAGGGCGGGGAGGGCTCGTCGTACGGGGGGCGCGCGATAGCGACGTGCAACGCAAAGTGGCAGCAGCGGCAGCAGCAGCAGCAACAACAACAGCAACAACAACAACAACAGTAGCAACAACGACCACGGACAGCGAAATAGCCTAAAATCCAGGCGCTCACAAAACGACGACGACCGACAACGTTGAAAGCCAGCAAAAGACTGAGAGCCCCAATGCTGCTGAGACCCAGCTGCAAAAGCATGGAGAAACAGAAAGCAGTGAGAGAGAGAGAGAGCGAGAGAGAGCGCAAAAGCTGCAAATCCTTTGCAGAACTTGACTGATTCCGGAACTTGTTAATCGCTTGGCAGTTTGCTCAGTTTAATTATGATCGCAATAATTAAGTTTCCGAATTCCGTTTCTTTTTTGGTATATTAAATCGTTATGGCACAACCGAATGTGGCTTTCATGTTTATAGAGTGTAATAATAGAAAGAAACTTTACTACGATTATATATTTTGATAATATGCATAATTTGCTGAATATATATCCAAAATTCCACAACATTGATTCTGAATTGTGTTTTTTAAGTGAAATTCAATTTTGTTATTTTTTTTTTGAATAAAAATTAAAATCTTTCTGTTTGCCAACTTGGCCAAATCTGCTCTTATATTTGAGGTTTGTCTAGATTAACTCACATTTAATATATATTTTTTTAATTTTGTACGAACAAAGTCCTCATATAAATAATAAATCTTCAGTATATTTAACGCTATTAAAGATATATATAAAGGCGGTTAATCTTACATTCAACGTGGAATGCCTTGAACAATCGACTCCAATGTTTTAATTTGATATCAATTTAATTTCAGTCTGCTTTGTACAAGTTGCCAGCCGGTAAGGTTTCGAAAGGTAAGGTTTCCACATAAATCGAGTCGGACTGGGGACGAGGTTGCAAGACTCTCAAAAATGGAATCCTACAAGTACAAAGATAATGAACATAAGCAGAGGTCGAAATGCAAGCAGAGCTCCACTCAAACCCAGACGGTAGGCGAAATGTTGCAATGAACTAACCCGACTTCTAATCCCCAATCAATGTAGCTGGCGTACCTGCGCAACCATCATAATGAGCATCAGCCAAATCTATCTTCGTCTTCGAACCAAAAGGAGTTTACGCGCTGCAAAAGATCGCATCAAGAGAAGTCCAAGGCACACTCTCGGCCTAAGGAGCTGCTCCAGAAATCAACTCAGACGTGCCTTCGCCAGAATCAGTCGCAACCGGAGTCGCAGTCACCCCCATCAGCAGAGAAAGTGCGCCAATCAAAGTATCATCAGCATTGCCAGCACTCCGAGATGGAAGCGCCTCATCCGACGCACCGTTGTCCGTACAAATCGTCACATCGTCAGCCTGCTGCGCCGGCTATCAGACTGGAAAGGGTGTCAAATTCAAGTCGTACTCAGCCCAAGTCCTTGTTCAATGTGGATTATGCACAGAGCTCGCGGCGTACGCATCGTTTGCCCTCATTGCAGCCATATGACTACGTGTACGGGCCAGATCGCGATGGCGCTGACGGAGATTGCGTGCTCTATAAGAATTCCAACTTTGGCAAGGACTCCAGTCGTGAGCGCAGCTACACCAGCGATATGCTGCTCTCCGATCCGATCGAGCTCGACTCGACACCCAAAACCAGTTGCCAGAAGCGCAAGGAATCGTTCCCGATGCTGGACTCGGCGCGTGAGCAGTGTCGTAAGACAAATGCCCGTTTCAATGCCAAGTATTCGGTGGAGAATAGCGGCTTGACCACGGACAGCGATGTCAGGGGGAACTCAGCCAATAGCGCCAAATCGCTAAAGACCGTTATTACCAACAAAAGTGGCGACAATTTGCGCACCGTGGTGCGCTCCCAGATCGAGATGAGAGAGCTTCTGCACAAGTCCATTAACAAAATGGCCGAGCTAACCGACAAGCTGGTGCTGAATGCGAACTCAAAGATAATATTGCCCTCGCTGGGCTTGACGGATGCATCGGACTCCAATCCACCAACTGGCGGGAAATCGCTGAAGGCCTCCAAGTTTGTCGCTAATGATGCAAGTGCTTCCGGCCATTTAGAAGCGCCGAAAGGCCAATATACGGTCAGCGTGGAGGATATAGTCAGCACCAAGGTGATTGCGCCCATGATGCGCCGTGTGCAGCGCATGTATTTGAACAATTTGCAGGAGGAAATGAAGCTAATGGAGGATCTGGAGCGCGTGCCGTGCCAGGTGAGCGAGGTGTACAAATCAGCGGAAGTGCTGACGGGCCCAACCACACATCTGGAGTAACTGCAGCAACTATTTATTTTGTTAATTATGTTAATGTATATTTCTTAATTCATGTATTATATACAAGCCTATATAATAATAAACACACGACACTAAAAGGGTTTGAGACTTCAAATTGTGCCAAGCAGTGTGACCAGCTATGGTAAACGCTTAAATGCTCTGAATAGTAGACGGTCTACAAGCGCAGGCATCGATACTTCGAAAAAGGTCATTCTAATCGTATTTCGATATGACGCTTGCCGGAAATTGTCGCTTTTAAAGCTAAAACGCATAAGAATTTGTTTTAATTAATAAGAGCAGTTCGTATGATAGCTTGTTGGTCGCTGTTAATAACAGTGGTGCTTATGGTAATGTTATCAGCAGTTCGCAGCCCTGGTTTCAAAAGGAGGGGGGCGCTCGCATTCCCAAACATTGATTTTTCGTTGTGGACACCAGTGAATGCTGCCAATTGGCTACGTTAGCCATTTGTTAACAACTGAAGCAATTTTGCGGTATACAAAATGAGCGGTAAGCAAAACTGTCAGCGCCAGGCAATTGCCAAAGAAACTCGGAATGCCGCTTTTGCTGCTGGCGGCGGTCGGTCGTGTCGGTCTGGCTGGCGTGCATTGCAATTTGCAGCCTACTTTGGGGGTGGGTGGGTGGCCAGCCAGCAGAACCACCCCCAACACCTGCCACTGTGTGGCATTGCACAGACGATGACTTCATCAGTGTGTTGACACGCCCCCCTTCTCATTGTCCTCCCCTTCTCCGCAGGCGACGAGAGCAGCAGCGAAAAGCAGACGCTGAACCTCTCCAAGCAGCAGCTGAAGAAGGTGCCAAAACAGGACGATGCGCAGAATATACGCAAGCTGATACTGGATGAGAACGAGCTGCAGAAGATCGACAACATTGATTCGTATCTGAAGATCGAAACGGTGCGTATTTCCCCTTATGCACCACCTACTCCTACTGACCAGTTGTCCTTTGATCCTGCACAGCTGTCGCTGAGCAAAAACCAATTGCTGCGCATGTATGGCGTCTGCCGACTGCATTGTCTGCGCGAGCTGAACCTCTCCTTCAATGGCATCCTGTCCATTGAGGGCCTGAAGGAGTGCCTGCACCTGCGCGTGCTCAACCTGGAGGGCAACAATATCAAGACTATTGAGCATCTCAATACCAACGTGAATCTGGAGTGCCTCAACCTGGCGGACAACAGCATTGGCAGCATCTCGGATGTGTCCTTTTTGCGCTGCCTGCGCGAACTCAACTTGCAGGGCAATCGGCTGACGCATCTGCGCCAGTGCGACAAGTATTTGCCGGTGTCGCTGGAGACTCTCACGCTGGCCAAGAACAACATTAACGATTTGAATGAGATATGCACGCTGTCGCATCTGAGCAATCTGCTGAGCCTTTCGATCAACGACAATCCCTGTGCGATCATGACAATGGGACCAAATAGCTTGGAGTGAGTACGAGTTTCCCTTTTTGCTAGATCTTTCCCTCAATGGTACTCCTTTTGCTGTCGCCGCAGCGGCTTTGATTACCGCCCCTTTGTGCTGAACTGGTGCATGAGCCTGAAGCTGATTGATGGCTATGTGGTGGATCCCATCGAGAGCCTCAAGGCCGAGTGGCTCTACAGCCAGGGACGTGGTCGCCAGTTTCGCGTGGGCGATCAGGCGGCACTGGCCAAATACTTGAGCTCTGTGTGTCCGCTGGTGGGCAAGGCCCTGGAGAATGAGAACGATCGCAAGTTGCGGCTCATCTTGAGCAAGGCGCAGCATCATCAGCGCCAGCTGCAAGAGGAGATCATGGACAATGCCAACAGCTCGGCCAGCACATCGCCGTCGTCGCATCGCAAGAAGCCAACGAGTCGCATACAATCGCCGCGCTGTAAGAACTGAATCCTTAATCTCGACCTGCGCTAATTGATGCATAACTTTACAGTTTCGCGCCTGAGTGGCCGCCAGGGCTCGCCGGAGTCGATGGCGAACAGCTATCACGGCAATAGCTGCAACAATAGCATCAGCAGCGACAATGGCATCTCGAATCATGGACTGCAGATGAGCACCTCGCTGATTGAGAACATTAGGAACGAGGGCGATAACTTCTCGCTGGCGAGCATGTCCGGCATGTCCAGCAGTGTGACCACCAAAACCTTCAACTCGACGGAGTCGACGCCGCGCAACATAACGCCAAATCCCTACAACGGTGCGTTAATAATCGTTAATCGTTAATAATCGGAAGCCCATCAGGCTTAGCCCTTTTTCATGCTCTATTTTGCTCGGCAGAACAAACCTTTGTTGGCCAAACGCCCGCGGGCGGCCCTCTGGCTGCTGCCTCGAAAATGGTGCCTGTGCCGGAGACGCTCATGAGTCCGGATGTGTGTCCCGTCGCCGTCGCGCAGCGGGCAACGGTCACGGCCCTCAGCTCGCAGCTGCACAAAAGCAAAGGCAACAAGAACAAAGGTAACCAAGCAAACACTTTAAGGCCAATGTATCAAAATTTAATGTTTACAAATCAAATCTAAATGAACTCATTGACAGACAACAAACTAAATTTGCCGCGCGTCCGCAGTCCACAGCTGCGACGCATGCAGAGCCCCACGACCAGTCCACGCAAAACGGAGAGATTACACCAGCAACAACAGCAGCAACAGCAACAGCAGCAGCAGCAGCAACAGATACCGCAGCAGCAGCAGCAGATGAACGTCACCTCGGTCAGCACAACAGACGCTGGCGGCTTTAGCACCGACGACGACGGTGACCAGATCAACATTGAGAAGCTAAAAACTATACGGAAAATGGCCGCGCAACGGACGCAGCAGCAACAGCAGCAGCAGCTGGACAACAACAATCTCAACTGTGCGGATCGGCTGATAGAGCACGTGACCGAGTCCTCGGCGGTGACCATACAGAAGATGTGGCGCGGCTACCATACGCGCAAGAAAACCAAAGATATTGCCGAGAAGCTGCACAAACAGCGTACACATGAGTACATCGAGTAAGTGCACCCGTAGAACTAACGAATGAAGCTTATTAACCTGCCTTCCCAACCCACAGCAAGCTGAACAAGGACATGCTGCTGACCAAGGCGCAGCTGCAGAACGAGCGTAAAATCCAACAGCTGCAGATGCAGGCCATCAATGCGCTGTGGAAAAAAGTGTCCACCATGGAGGTGGATCCCAAAGCTGGGGGCGAGCATGGCAACAATAGCACAAATACCGAGGATGCCGGCGGCAGCAACACCAACAGCAACAACGCGAACCAACCGCAGCAGGGTCAGGCGCAACTGAGCCTCGATCAGAACTCGGCAGCTGTGGTAAATGATTTGGCTAAGCGTTGCACAATGCTTACGGATCAGGTGCAACAGCTACAGAGCTCCATCGGCACCATTGTCAACTGCCTGACCATGGTGTGCAATTTGCCGCAGGACGCGCTCAGAAAGCAAATCAATTGCTCCGACGGCGAGGAGACGGACTACAGCCATTTTGAGCCGCGGGACAGCAGCTCCACGCAGACGGATCTGATTGCCGTGCACACGCCGCAATTTGAGGATCTGAGCAATTTTCCGTTTACGAAACCGAGGCCATCAACACTGGCGCTCGAATCCAAGCATGATGCACTGCATGCCGGCAAGGAAACAGCCGAGCAGCAGCAGCAGCAGCAGCAGCAGCAGCAGCAGGAGGAGGAGCTTGGAGAGACTGAACAAGAGGAGCGAAAGGAAAACATTGAGATCTGTGATGCACAGGAGTTGAATTAGTCGACCACTTAAAGCTTTATTAGCACCGAATCGATCTCGCGCATACAATTTTTAAGCTTTTTAGCTTTTGCAAGCATTTTGTTTACAGCCACAGTGGATGCAGCCGCAGCAGCAGTAACAACTTATGTAGATTTTCTTTTTGTTTTAGTTTCTGTATGTAGTAAAGACACAATTTTGTTACAACATTTGAGGGGAAAAACAATTCGTTAAAAAATATACATAGCTAAACTTTTGTAATGCACAATCAAATGCACTGCAATCTCAGTCTTCAGCGCTGCTCTCCTCCGTTTCCGTCTCGGTGCCATCGTCACCATCAACATTTTGTGCGTTTGCGGGTCGATTTGTATTTGGCGAAAGCGATCCATCTGAATCGGAATCCGTATTGTCAGCATTGCTTTGCGGCGCCTGCGCCGCCTTCTTGGCGAACCGTTCGGGCCAAACGCCCGCCTTTGTGTACTCCTTGACATGCTCCGGCGTCAGGATTTTGCAAATTTCCGCCTTTACCTTGTCGCCCTCCTCGATGGGTTCAACAAGTATGTAATCGCCGCGCTTCACCCAAACATTCTTGCGAAATTTATTGGGCATGGAGACTGGATGGGATAACAATTTCATAATAAGCAGTGTAATCAAAGAGTTTCACAACGTTGCGCTTACCCAGAAAGTTATCAGACTCGAGAGGCGCCGCCTCGACCTCGTGCAGATTGTTGCCGCGGCTGCTGACCACACGTACGATCTGTTGCTGTTCCGTCGGCAGCGAATAGTCGTCCTCCATCATCTCCTTGAGCACATGCTTGCGCCGCGTTGTGTTTGGATGCGACATGCTGATATTTTTTGTATTGAGATTGTTTTCTTACGGGGCGCCAGTTTTGCGGCCAGGTGTTTGTTTACTCGATATAGCTGGCCGATAACTTGTGGTGGTCGCCCGATAGCTCCAATTTTGATACTCAAAAAGCGGTGCTGTCAGCTACAGTGTTGCAAAATGTATTACAAATTTAGCGCTAGTTTTGCAGTATTTTTGTTTTGTAATTTTAAATGAAAACTGTTTTGAGTAATTTCGAATGGTTTGAGGAGTTTTTGTTTTTGTTCTTTTTTATTGTTAAGCTTAAACAAACCTACTGCTAATTTTGGACTAACAACTAGTTTTTGCTGCGTCGCACACGCGCTTTGCACGAAATTCGATCCTTGGTGGAGCTATCGCGACGACTTTCCTCCGCCAACGGCTTGGGCTTCTTGATTCTAGCGTAAAGAAATTAAATGTTAAATTCATTTGGGGTTATTTTGATAAAAACGAGTTGCTTACAATTCGTTTTTCAGATTTGTAAATTCCTTCTTCCAAATGTCCTTAAAGTCATTGGTGAAGTTCGTCCAATAACCAAAGAACTGATCGGGCGTGCACTGGGCCAAGGTCAGGGTGCAGCCCTTGGGCGAGAAGTGGTAGAAGCGCATGGTCTCCAGGAAGAGGTCGCGGCACTCATCGATCAGGTGATGCAGCTTGGCCACCGATTTCTCAGCGCTGGCCGTGAACTCCTCCATTTTGGACTTGAAAGGCTCCCGATGTTCAGTGGATGCGCGGAGCACCAGTGCCGTAGTCTGTTTGCAAGCTGCGGGGGTTTGAGTCGGGATTAATTTAACCCAATGGAAATAGTTGAAGGTGTGGCAATGTATGTGACAGTTACATTTTTCAAGAAAAATACAAAGCTTACCATAAAATAAAACAAACGGTACATTACCGTAATGTTTTAGCAGAAAGAAATAGCAAAAAGAGTGAAGCCAAAAAAACGTACGTACACTTTTGTCAGTGCCTTTTTTAAGTTTTAAGTGAATAACTTTAAAAGTTAATATTGGAGATATATATTTTTTTGTTATTTTTTATACAATAATAAGATTTAAAACAAACCTGCATCATTATTTTTTTTTCAAATCCTTTAGAACTTTCTAAACTTAAGAAAAAGGGGTCGTATGTAGAGTTTTGTCCGCCACTGTAGAAGGTGGCATCGCGGACCCCATAAAGTATAAAGATTCTTGATCAAGACGACTAACTGGGTCGATTTGGCGATGTCCGTCTGTCTGTCCGCCCGTCTGAGTGAACAGAGTGAAAGTACAAAAGCTGGGAACTTGATCTTTTTTTCTTCACGATATTATTGCCCCCTTCCTTGATATCGATAAATATCGATATTAAGCCGTGGTTTTTTAAGCATATCTCAGAGACGATAAGAGTTAGAGAAACCTAGTTTGGTTTAGTATGTTTCTATAAAGTATATGCAGTTGAAGAATATTTAATTTTATAGGAACCTTCGTCAAAAAATTTAAATGTTCCCTTTAAGTCCTGAAAGTTGCATAAAGATCATAAGATTTGCTTAGAAATTACTGACCCGGCAGGTTGAGGGTGTCTGCTAGTCGGTCACTTCCGACTAGAGCAACTTTCCCCGCAACTCACCCTGCAGCTTCTTGTTGAGCTCCTTGATCTGCTGCTGGACCTCGTCAAAGTCCAGCTGGGCGGCGCGCTCCACGTCAGAGGGCTCCGGAATGGGCAGCGTCATCTCGGGCAGCGTCAGCTCCTTGCGTCGCTGGGCTATGTAGGTGCGGACGATGAAGTGGAGCAGCGTCGTCTGCGACTCCTTCGACTTGACGTCCTTCAGCTTGCCCAGTATATCGAGATTGAAGCCGTCGGCCTGGCCGCGCTGCCGATTGCCGCCGTTCATGTAGTTGCCCAGCGTTAGGATAATGGAGAAGACCAGCTTGAGATCGTCGCTCTCGATGAGCTGCTGCGACAGCTGGGACACGGTCTCCAGCTTGCGCACCAGGAGCGTCACGGCTTCCTCGAACTCGGCCTGGAAGACAATGCAGGAGATGCGCTCGCTGGCCATGGATATGAGGGAGATGTCGCGCAGAAATTGCTCGGGATGATCGAGCGGAATGTCACCACCGTCGGCCTCCCTGATCCGCAGCAGCTCGTCGTCGGTGGCCCGTATGTTGCTGATCTGCTGCAGCGTCTCCAGGCTGATGACGGACGTGTCCACGTGGTAGATGGCGTGCTCGATCTCGCTGGCGGGCATGTGCAGGCTCCTGGAGAAGATGCCCACGTTGCGCGACCGCTTCGAGTCGAGCACCTTGATGGATCTCTCACGCTTCAGTTTGAGCTCCTTGGGCTTGGTGACCGGCGCCATGGCCTGGCGCGAGAAGAGCTCGGTAAATTCGTCGATGTTGTCGAGGGGCGTCTCGTCAATCTCCGTCCACATCTCCTTGGTGGCGGGCGTGGGCGTGGGCGTGGCCGCGGGCACGGCCACAGACGCTGGCGTCGGCGTGGCGGGCGCGACGGCCGTCGGGGGCAGCTCCTCCGGCGAGCTGCTGCTGTTGTCCGCACTGTCCGTTGAGTTGGCCACGGAGGGCGGACGCGGCACGGGCGGGGCGCAGGTCACGATGCGCGTCCAGTAGAGCGGACGCATCGGCTTCGGCGGGTTGACAGCGCTTTTGCGTTGGACTGCGGACAGAGAGAAAGAGAGAGAGAGAGAGAGAGCGGGGAGGATCAGTTGGAGGCGCAGCTGGGCAGACTCGCGTTCACTTACTGCTTGTGCGATTAAACCAATTGGCTTCAGCGGGATCTGGGAGTGGTGCGGGCGCAGCTGTTGCGCCCGACTTCAAGGTAGTTGGGGGCGGCGGCGGCGGCGGCATGCCGCCGGCACTGGCGGGCGGTGGCGGTGGCGGCGGGCCACTGCCTGGCGGCGGCGGCGGCGGGGGTGGTGGTGCTGCAGCGGCCATGCCCGGTCCTGGCGGCGGGGGCGGTGGAGGTGGTGGCGGCGGCGGCGGCGGGGGCGGCGGCGGCGGCGGTGGTGCAGCCATAGCGCCAGCTGCCTCAACCGTCTGTTGGCTCTGGTCGAGCCTGGTGGGCGCCGCCAATCCACACGCGCACGCGTCCGTCTGGGTGGCCGCGTCCGCGGAGCTGCGGCTCTCCGCGGGCTTGTTGTACTCGTAGATGGTCGCCTCGCTGGCGTTGAGCAGCTCGGTGAGATTGATGCAGCGCTTGGAGGGCCGCCGGGGCGGCTCATCCACGCTGCTGAGCAGCTCGTTGACCACGGCGTGCACCTCGGCCAGCGTGGCGCAGTTGAGCAGGCGCTTGCGCAGTATCTGCTGGAGCGTCTTCTGGCTGTCCGTTTGCGTGGAGCTGCCCTCGAACTGCTTGCTCGCCGCCGGCGTGCTGGAGAACGGCCAGGCGGCCACCTTGTCCAGCTTGCCGGGCGTCAGGGGCAGCGACGTCGTCGGCTGCTCCGTGTGCGTCCACTGGTACATCTCGTAGGGCTGCGGGTTGCCAGAGAAACGAATGGAGAAGGTGGATTTAAAAGCAGATAAACTTGCATTAGCCCATTGACTGGTAATTGCAGCTGGAGTGCATCCCTTTGAGTTGGCCTCAAGTGTGCCGAGCGACAAAGCTTAAAAGCCATCGCCCCTCCAAGCTGTTATCCTTGGCCCCAAAGTGTTGACTACATTGTGAACTCGAAGGCTCAGCACTTCAAATTGTGCACACGTCATTGTTGTTGTCCCCTCGCCACCTCGCCCCCGCGCCCCACTCGCCCCACGAGGCGGCAGCTTGGGGACTACGTTGACAGTTTTTATACCTCTTCAAAAGGAGGCTGGAGTAACTCAGATATGCAGCTGGTTTCGACTTTCCATCAGCTGCTAAATATTTATCTTGTTGACAAATGTTAACGTGAACTTTTTTATTCGACAACTTTTTTATGTCTTTCTTATACTTATTATTTGTTATGCTCAATAAGTTGTTTTTCATATGACATGCTGCGCTATGTTTATATTTTATATTTTACAGCTATTCAATAGGAAAGCCAATAGGAAATAAATTAGCTTTACCTATCATATTTTATACAAAATCTTTTTGAGTAATATATTATTATTTTTAAAGATGTCTTAAATGGGGAACGAAGAATTAAGGTTTGTTTATGTATATTTATATATATTTAAAGTATTCTTAATCGAAATTCTGTTTTAATTTTATTATATTATTAAAATAAAATAATATTTTTAACGAGATTTCGACAAATAAAATTTTATTATTCTTCAAAACAATTTTTCTCTAAATAAATTCCCTTTCTCTTTTGTAGCTTTTTTCAATATTCTTTCACAGAAACTGAATTTAACAAATACCTAAAATACTTTTTTGACTCTTTGAAGAGTATCGAGGGTTCGGCGTGACCCCACTTTTATGTGCTTCACTTATTTTATTGTTGCACTTTTTGCTGCTTACCTATTTTGCGTTGTCATGCGTGAGATTCGGTTGGGCTTTAGCTTGGGATTAGGACGGCTGTCTGCATGTGGCTGTTGGGCATGGGGAGGGGTGGTGGCGGGTGGTGACGGGTGGTGCCGGGTGGTGCCGGGTGGTGCCGGGTGGTGCCGGGTGGGGCCGAGTGGATTAGATGGGCTGCTCGAAATGCGACAGCATGCAAATTGTTGCCACCGCCAAAGTGCAAACACTTGAGCAAATGGCGTCAAGTGCGATAACGTGACCACGCCCCCACACACGCCCCACTTGCAGCAGCTGAGTGCAGCTGTTGCACTTACATTCGTCATCCCAAATGGATGCGTCAGCCCATCAACTCCAACGATTAGCGGCGTGTGTGAGTGTGTGTGTGTCTTAATGTGTGTGGCTGTCAAATGGCGCCACATAATTGAATTTCAATTTTTAATTGCATTTCGTGGTGTTAAGCTGAGTGGTTGGGGAATCATTGTGTCACAGTTTGAGCAGCGGTTGCCAATTCACCATAAATTGCTTGAGGTTTTCTTTATTATCTCGAGATGCGAACGAAAATATTTTAAATGTAATAATTGTCTGCTCTTCAGGGTTTTCACTCAAAGAGAAACTATGAGTATCGCACATATTTAAAATATAATAATGTGAATTAATAAATGTTGACATTAAAGGAACTTTAAAAAGCTAATTATTTTGTGTCTTAATTTATGTTTTCCAAGCAAAGAAAAATTTCTCGCTCTAAAATCTCTTCAAAATTTGGTAGGTTTTAATTTACGTAGAAATAATATAACTTCCTTAAAAGATTCAAGTTTTTTGTTTAACTTTCCTGTTTTTAAGAAAGCAAATATTGCATATTGTTTTCATTCTTAGTTTTCGACTAAAGCTTTGACTTTTTTCATCAAATATACAAATCACGAAATTAGTTTTCTAATCAGCCCTAAAGCGGACCACGCTAATACCCTGTAATTCGAACTATTTACGTCTCGTTGCGCTTGAAAATCCCGTTGCTGTGGCAAAAGTTGTCCCTGCACAAAAGAATAATAAACGCTGAACTTGCCGCAAAGTAATAAAAACGCACGAAACTTTCAATGAGCTGCAACAACAAACCCGCCGAGGGGAGAGGGGGGTAGAGGGGGTAGAGGGGATAGAGGGGGATGGAATCAAGCTTAAGCTGGAAGCTGTTTCTGGCCTGTTGCCCAAAAACTTGATGACGCGCACATTGACAACGGACACAGCAGGCAGGACATGGGGCCACAGGACATGCCGTGGAGGCGAGCACGAAGAAATTTGTGATATCACATAATCTGCGGAGCTCAAGTATCATCACATAGAAAATCACTTAACGCTCTTGTCTGCTCGTTTTTGGCGGCACAAGCGGGCCCTTGCTCCAAGGGATTTTGAGGTTAAGCTGCTGTGGCTAAAACTTTTGGCCTAAACTAATTTGGCCCAGAGACGAGTGCTTGATTATTTGTTGCTCTTTCCTGGGCCCACTGACATGTCGCCAGGCCAATAACACTTAACGTTAACTATAAGGTAAGACCGCTAGGTGGCCGACGGGCGGGCGGGCGCGGGCGGGGGCGGGGGGCGTGGCGCTTTGTGCCTGGGTTAACCAGCAATTAAAATAGCCAAAGCGTCCGAGATTCTGTTTAGTTAGCCAGGCGAAGCGTTGCCAAAAAGCAAACGTATTACATAGTCCATTAGTCAGCCGAGAGTCAAGCAAACAGCTGCCGACCCCGCTCCCTCCCTCCCCCCTCTTCCCACCTTTTTTATGCAACAAGTCCCCCACCCCAACATGCTGGGGAGTCAACTCTTTTGGTTTCATAATTTAGCATTGAAAAAAAAAAACAATTTCAGTGGGCAGTTTGAGAGAAAGAGAGAGGGAGAGGGAGGGAGAGAGAGCTGCAAAGTTGACTGCAAAGTTTTAACAAGTTCTGACACTTGCAGGCTCGTCAGCTGCAGGGCAGGGCAGTGACAGGGACGAAGGGGGAGGGGGGGGGGTGGAAAGGGGGCGGGTGGGGCATAGCTGATGCAGCTGACAGGAACAGCAGCTAGGTTTTAGTCTAGCAAGTGCATTGAGAGTTTCCCAGGCAATGGAATTGCTAATTTCCGGGCACAACTTTGCGGCTCATTTTTGCAGCCAAGTTTAAAGCATAGAGAATATGGCCATAATATGCAGGGAGAGGGGGAGAGAAAGGGCGGCAGGCACAACTTGAACTTTAGTTTCTAGCTTATCAATAGCTAATGACTTGAAGCATTTCAGTTCTAAACTGAGTTGCGTGAGGCGGGGGGCGGGGGGCGGGGGGCGGGGCAAGGACTAGTTATCACTCTATTTCCGGCAGCGCCGTGACAACTCGCTGACCAATTTCCTGCTGGGCAAAAGGGGTTCATTGAACTTACGCTAAAGCCAGTCGGCGCTTCCTGCTGCTGCTCATTGGAGATCTGCTTGAGGACACCCACATATTTGAGGTTATGGCAGAACTGCAGCGCCATCGCATTCAGCGATTCCTGGCCAACAATGCCCGGCGTGGAGCTGCCTTGCAGCGTGGAGATTAGCCATTTGATCAGCATTTGACCTGCAAAAAAGAGCATGGAGAACAGTGACAAATTAGTAAAAACGGCTTAAACTTATATACAGCCCCTTAGGTTTGTTCTATTGGGCGTGGTCGTGACATCAAGGTCGCAATATAAATACCAAATTTGGTGACCCAATTTCACCTTTTATCGATTTTCGATCGTCATGTTATTGATTTGCAGCCTCCCAGTGGGCGTGGCACAGAAATCTTAACACATTGTCTGACGCATCTATACACGAATACCTATTCCAAGTTTCAATAACGACGAAAAAAACTGCGTTCATACGGACAGACGGACGGAAATTTTTTGTCAAAAGTCCATGCAAATATTGACAAAAATTATGACATGTAAAGCTCTCGGATCCATAGCTCCCATATTTCAGACGTCCATAACATTGTCAAAACTTTAATGGCATTTCTTTAATGGTTTGTCCTCTAGATTGATTCTGCATTTGAAATATATGCATTTTTGAAAATAATTATTTTTTAATTTTTTGGGAAAAACCCTAACTCATTTTCGAAAAAAATTTTTTTTTCAAAATTTAGAAATGCGAATTTACATTTTTAATCGATTGTGGTGGTCACAATTAGTATAAAAAACAATATTAAAAACGAAGTTTTGTTTAAAGGAAAAATTTGTTCTGATGTTTGGGGGAGCTATCCAGTAGTATATATTCCAAATATGGAGCCTCTAACTCAAAAACTGTGCGTCTTTGTCTCTTCCGAGCGAAAAATTAAGGTAAATGAACGTAAATTTGTATTTTCGTATATCTGGTAAGGTTAAAGTTTAGGAAAATCCCTTGGTCAATGCCGTGGTTGGGGCTCTATAAACTGAAGTCACAGCTGAGGCCCGAGCCCAAGTTGAACCCACACATACACGCAGACACAATGATTTATGTATGTGTGCGTTAGCAGAAAAAGTCAAAAAATGGAACGGAGAAGGGGGGAGGGCTGTCCCACTAAGCCTGGTAGCAATGAGTGTATATATGGTTGGTGGAGACGTCATGGCTGCCAAAACATTAGGCATAAATAAATTTAACTGTTGTCCAAAGTCCGCAAAGAAACACACGCAAGAAAGGAAAAAGAAAGGGACTTAATCGAAGATAAGATACGCTTAATGAGCGATTACACTCTTTTAGTCTATTACTATTATCATTCAAAATGTTGACGCATATTCAATAAATGTTCTATTTGGTGTTATTGATTGACCATGCCTTGAAAATAAATGGAAAATAATTGCAAATCGCATAAAAAAGCCTAAGTGTGTAAGTAAAATAGTGCTTTATTGAATTACGTTTACAAGCTTAATCAATTCTTGATAATTGATCGTCTAGCCAAATTATATAAATATGTATTATAGAGTCAAACAGTTATATTTGGGCTGCCTTACATAATTGTAATCTAATATGAATCTGAGTTTTCTTTAGATATTTGAAAAACAAAAAATGGTTTATTTAAAAAGTCGGTTTGTTTAACCGATAATTCCTATAGCTGGTATATAGTGCTCCGATAAGGTCGACTTCAACATATGGAAAACTTTATTTAAATAGAATTCAAAAGCTTGAAATATTTGATGGATTTTTGGATAGAAGTTAGCGTGCAAAGTTTAATTTGTATTATTTATTTTAAATATTTTTGAAAGAATAAACGGACAACAATTATTTGTAGTTTTCTATACGATCAATTGGCCAAACCTAACACTAAAGTGCTAATACCCAACTATGTTGCTTAGTGTATGGCAAATAAAACTTACGCTGGCTGTCAGCGCGTGTTGCAGCTGGAGTGGGCGGGGAAACGGTCACGGGAACGGGAACGGGAACGGAAGAGGGAATGGCCAGGGCCAGCTGCGGGTCAGGCGCGTGTGGGTCAAACCGGAGGCTGACAATGTGCACACTAATGCTGAGAGCCACTGGCGGAGGATGGGGGACAGTCGCCTTGGCGGACGCTGTCCAATCGAGGGCGACATCAGGTGGCTTCTGCGGCTTAGGTCGGGGCTGACGCGCGAGCTGGACGCGCTTGCCCGCCATTGACATTAGCTGGAGATAATGTGCGGCGGCCGTTGACTCCGGCACGTTGTCGGCTTCCGGCTGTTGCCACATAATGCCGCAATCCGGCAGACTAATTGGCACGTGATGCTCCGGTGGCTGCTGCTGCACCAGCTGCTCCTCCTCCGACGGCTGCTGGGCGGGCCTGGCGAACAGCGGACACCAGACGTTGCTCAAGGCGGGCAGGGCCCCGGGGCTGGACATGCTGTGCGACTGGAAACTGTTTGGCTCTGAGGCGCGCTATTGACTGGCGTTATTTTCTTTTTTTTTTTTTCAATTATTTCGTTGTTTTTGTTTTTCATTAGACAAAATTAAATGTGTCGACACTTATCAAAATTATCAACAACAAGTTCTGACTGCGACTGTTGGAACATGTCAGCGACAAGGAGAGAGTCTTGTTTCTGCCTAGTTGATAAGTGGCAACTGTTTATGTTCCACCTGCCATGCCCTTAACTAAGGCCATAACTCCATGTTGGCAGAGGAGCTGCAGTTTCCCCTCTCTCTATCGCTCTCTCTCTCTCTCTCTCTCACTTGCAAACGCCCTGGCAAGGTCGCCGGCTTATCAGTCACGGTCTGATAAGCAACAGCAGGCTTAGTGAGTTACTTTTCAAATTTTGTAGGGTATATATTCCCATTAAAAGTGGGTAAAATTAGGCTATATTAGTTATTCTTGATCAGCATTGATATTGGAGAAAATAAGAGCAAGTTTTTAGCTTTGACTTTTTGATATATTTTAAAAATGTCATTTCATAATTTCTTTACAAAAATAAATAACAGGGTATCTGCAATTCAAGTACTCCCGACTAGAGAGTAATGTTTTCCCACTGAATCATGTGCTCGAATTTATAATGAAAGTCTGATGCTTTCCTCTAACTTGAAAGTTCCCATTCAAGATTAACATCAGAAGTGCGTCACAAACAGTTCAAAGAACTGACTCATGAACCATGGTAGCACTTGAATAGAATGTAAGCTTGTTGAGATAGCTGCAATCGATAAGCTAGTGATCGCGACGACCAATTGAATTGAAATACGTAATATTTTGATTTTTCGGCATCTTTCTTTGGTCAGAAAGCAGCTTATCATTTTTATTTTCATGTTGACTCACTATGATGAAGCTTAAAAGCGTTGACTAGTGTAACTGATAGTCGTGCCAACTGATATGACGACAGTTACTACGCTAGTCGCTTCGATTATTGAGCAAAGGCTACGATAAAAGCGAAGACAAAGAGATAGAGAGAGAGGGAGAGAGAGAGAGAGTAATTTAGAGATAAGCAAAAACGCAACAATGCGCCAAAAATATTCTTAAATTAGTTTAGAGCGTATTGTTCTTAGCTAGTTCACTAGTTCATTCATTTAGAATGTAATTTCTTTTTATATAAAATTTATTTTAATTTTCTGTACTTCAAATCAAAATTCAAATTCTCAATCTGCGTATTACTTATTCATTCTTTTCCTAAATTTTTTAGTTGAATATGAATGAATTGTTGCACTTGTGAACTGGTTCCAGCAAACACAAGCCTGCCTCACAGCACAAATCAAAGCGCAATTAATCTCAAAACCTAGCCCGGCACTCTGATCATTGGGCTCATGTAATCAAAGCTGATAAGCGGACGACATTGATAGCCCGAAGTGGGAAGATGAGGCTTTGCCTGTGGATAGTGGACAGCCACTGTAAGGTGGACATTGGGAGGGGGGGGGGCGTGGGGGGCGGGGCCGGAGCGGAGGTATGCCAACTTAGCTGATGTGCATCGCTGCCATCGTTTGGCAACTTTTGATGAAACTGCGCGAAACGGTGGCCAACAAATTTGCATAACTGCTTCGTTGCCCGGCCAGTGGACGGCGCATGAAAGCAGGGGGCATGGGGAGGGCCCCGAATAAGGGGTGATTACAGCTGGCAAGGGAGCCGTGACGCCGCACGCATGCATGCGTTGCATTCATCAACGACGTCGACGCAAGCAGCCCAACACTTTCGCCCCGAACGGCGACTGACAACACAGCGCTAAAAATGAAACGTTGCACAGCGCTGACCACAAAGCGGCAGCAGCAACAACAACAGCAACAACTGCGATCGAGCATACACGAGTGCTTGGATACTCTGTGAGAATTGCCATGAGATATACTCGAAAATGCCAAGTTGCCTACTTCCTATTTTCCCTATATTTAAATTACTTTTTTGATTATTAAGATAAAGCGATTTTCAAATTTATTTTTGAGTATAATTCTAGTTCGTTTCTTAACCTTTTTCATCATTTTTCATTACGAAAGGCACAGGGTATCCAAGCTATGCGAAGTATTCGCGATCTGTGCATGTTATAATTTAATTATTTATTATATATGTATATCTCCGGGATATGTTAAAAAAAAGAAATTAGAACATATTTTCTTTAGATCTTTTTTGTATTCCCACATGTCGGAATGCATGATATACTTTATAGAATTGGAGTTCCCTTTCTTTTCCTTTCACATGCATTTGCCTGTGGCCCAATGGAGCTAAACCCCACTTTACGCACTTCCGATAGATGCAGGGTATGGCTAGAGGACTTGCAACCGCATCTGCACTGATGCTCGTGGTAGAGTTGCCAAGCTGTCTGCCCCGCCTCTCGCCCCTTGAAACGAGCCCAGCTAACTTGAGCGTTATATCCGTCCACCAAAATATTGTTTCATTACGCGTTGCCCAAACATTGTTGGGGCTGCGGATGCGGATGCGGATGCGGATATGGTTGCGGATGCGGATGGGAATGGCAGTCGCTGGTTGCAGCGCCTTGGTGCTGCTTTCGGCCCTTTTAGAGCAGAAAACGTGACGTTGCCGGGCATATAAATCAGATTTTGGGCCAGTCTGACGCTGGTGCTGCTGCCGCGACAAAAACGGCAGCAAAGGAAGAATTGATGGCCACTTCAGACAACTGACAAGCAGCAGCAGCAGGAGAAGGAGAAGGAGACGGAGCAGGAACAGGAGCTGCAGGACAGCAAATTGCGTGGGGTTTTAGATTCCGGCGGCGCTTTTGTTGTTTGCCCAGCGAGGCGTTAAAATGTTTGTTTGCATTAATTTGCGGCAGACGTTGATGCGACTGCAGCATGCAACCAATTAGCGTGCCTCACAGACAAACAGATAGATAGAACACGTTGCGCCTAACTGGCCACAAAATTGGTGGCAAATTTTGTGCTTCGCTTGTTGCAAGCAAAAGAGTTGCAGACACAAATAATTCAACAACTACCAAAAGATGTCGAACATTCAATTTTATGAAATAAATTAGTTCACTAATTTGGTGCGCAAGATGTCAATTGATGTCATAAATTATTTTCGAAGGGTTCAAAACTTCTTGTTAAATGTTTTATAGTGATTACACAATTCATTGTTTTAAAGCATTCAAGGTGGACATATCTTAGAATGAAAATAGTCAGTGTCCGTCTTGCTGTCCGTCTGTCTATTCGTATGAATGCAGTTTTTGGCTGCAATTGAAGTTAGAAACTTGATATAATAGTCGTGTATATCCGCGTTTTCAATTTAGATAAACCAAATTTTTGTATTAAAGAATTAAGATCATTTTATTTTTGCCCTCCAGATTGAATATTTAACATTTAAAATATATGCATTATTTAAAATAATTTGTTGGCACAAGGGAAGTACCTCTTAACATTTTTTTTTTCAATATTTTGGTTTATTGTAAAATGTGGAAAGTTAGTGCAAAATAGATTTAATTTACAACAAAAAATGTTTCTTCAAATCTTTTTATTAAAATTTAATATACATTATATGTATTTGTATATGTAATGTAATATGTATCTACAGTATGTACATATCTTATATGTTGTATTTGCGTTTTTAGGTCAGGTCTGTCTTCGCAACTAATTTCGTGATCAAATAATAATACTTAGTGTGGGCATACGAATGCATCAAGTCTGAGGGCCCACGAATGCCAAAGACGCGACGCATCGATTTAAAGGCGCCGCCCGCAAGTATGCAATAAAAATGTGTGCGCAACGGCCGGAAAAGCGAAACTTTAATCTAATCAGAATCAGTGGCGCGTTGTGCGCGTGGTCGTGGGACATTGGCAGCGGGGTGGGGCATTTCTTAGGCAAAATGCTGTCCCTGGGGGCCAAAGAATTTGTGAATTTGCATGGCCGTAAGTTATAAATGCTGTCAACTGCAGACACAGCCAAAAATACTTAATACAAATAATCGTAAATACTAGCAAAAATTCCACAAATAAATGAAGAAATTGAGTTAACAAAACTGCGTGGGTAAACGTAAACGAGGTGGGAAAGGTAAAGGGGGGAGGGGGGGTAATTTAAACTTTATCAAATTTAAAATATGTATAATTATGTATATACCAATTATATATTTAATATGTTTTAATTTATATTATATATAGTTTAAATGAAGTATTTGTATGTATACTAGTATACTACCATACTAGTATGGCTTATTTCAGAGTAAGTCAAGAGGAAAAATATAGAAACAAAACAAACTTATATTTCTTAGCTAATTAAAAAACATCATCATCGAAATCAGTTTTACAGTTGATACAGTTGATTTACAGTTGGCGAGAAAAAAAATTGATATGTGCATTTAACGAACGTTTTATGTACATCAAATTAAAAAAAATATCAATCAACAGAAAGCAACAAGCTTATATTAACAAGCAGTGACCGCACCGTATATACACCTTCGATAGCTCAGTTGGTAGAGCGGTGGACTGTAGAGAGATTTGCAATGTGTAGACATCCATAGGTCGCTGGTTCAAATCCGGCTCGAAGGAGTTAGTAATTTTTTTATTTTTATTTTTTTAATTCTATTTTTATATTTAATACATTTGAATAAAATAAATTTGGGCATATATCAAGTCAATTCACCGTAAATTCAACTATGAAAATTATATATAGAATGTTTTATATTAAAAACGATTGGACTTGGAACATGTGAAACTTAAATGTTATCAATTATAATTTGTAAAAATTAATGGCCATGAAAAAAGGAAAAATAAAATAAAATAAAAATAAAAAAATAAAATCTTAATATACTATCATAATGATATATGTATGTATTTTGTTATGAATACCTTCAAAATGCACTTAATGTTTAATTATTACGTATAATACTAAACATTCAGAAATCTAATAAGATCAGATAAGATAGAAGTAAATTAACAAATAATTGCAAAAAAATGAAAATATACAGAAGAAAAGTACGTGAATGACATTAAAGACTCTCGCCAATAGATGGCGCCAAGCATAACTTGTTTTTTTACAATTTGTTACAACTCGGCCAATGAATCACTCAAGTGGCGCATTGTCTTTTGATTGGTTAGCTGATTTGTGTTGTCTTAGGGGGCTAATATAAGGGGGAGGGCCAGGGGGAGGGTTTGGAGTTGGAAGGCGTAAAAACTAATTGTTAACTTTGGACAAACAACGAAACGCAATCAAACGTGGCGCAAAATTTGCCAAGCTCGACGAAAAAGGCAAACAACAAAGAGTACAGAAATCGTCGAGTTATATATATATATACATAGGTATATACATAAACCAGGTAAAATAACTTCCCATGCTGACTGCGCTTGAGTCACGAGGGGGCGGGGGGTGGGCAAAATGTACATTTTTCGAGACTTACCTTCGAACTTTTCATATGCAGCGAAGCTTAACTTTTCCGGCACAAAAGATGAGCCGCGTCGCGACCCAGCGCCGGCAGCGACGCTCGGCTGCTGCTGCTGCTGCTCCAGCAGCGTCGACGTCAGCGTTGTCTCCTTCTCGTCGCCAGGTGGCGTTGGCACTGCCATCGCTGGCGCTGGCGACTGAGCGGCGTTGTTGTTGTTGCCTGTCGACGATCTCTCGACCGAGAAGCTGGCCACCTTTTTGAGCACATTGCTCGACAGCAGCGGATTGGTGGGCGTGCCATAGCCGGGCGGCGGCGGCAGCGGCGATGCGTCATCCAATCCCTCTGCCGCTGCCACTGCCGCTGCCGTTGCCGCTGCCAGCAGCTGCCCCTCCGTCGCATTGTCAGTCGGCGTCGCTGGCCTTTGAGACTGCACAGGTGTTTGAGATGATTTAAACGAAATTATAACAGTTGATTGCGTTTCCAACGCTGATGGAATCGCGGCCGCAGTCGGAGTCGGAGTCTGAGTTGTTGTTGCTGCTGCTGCTGAAACGAAACGAAACGAAATGGAATGAAACAAATTCTGTGACGAGGCCGCATCAGCAGCTCAAATTTGTAGAGCGCGTGCGGAGATCAAGAGCTGCGACGGGGGAGCTATTAGCTCTGTCATTCAATTTGTCAGCTTGGTTTAAACATACTGAAATACTAATTCTTATCGAATATTCCAAATTGTGTGAAGCCTCGAATATTATTTTGTAAGGAAGTATGATGAGGATGCAACAAATATTATCAGAATTAATCCTATGTCAAGACTATCATCCGCATGAGTACTTTATATTTAGCTTTTCTCTGCGTTGTAGTGGGAATGCTACTTCTGTGTACTTTAATTCGCAAGTGGAATTCAGTACACATGAGAATATTTGATAGCAATGTTATCCCATTAAAAAAAACATGTATATATAAATGCTATGCATATGTATATAAAAATCAAGCACACTGAACATATTTTGATATTATTGGAAAAATATATAATATATAATATAATATTCTTAATACTTATTTCAAAGAAAAAGTCAATAATTGTGAAAATATTACCAATTGCAATATATTAATATATTCCTCTTTTTCTATTTAGCTCTAACTTTAACTTATAGAAAAAATATACCACTATTCAACTATGTTTATATTAAATTATACAATATACTTTTGATTATCTAGTTAGCTCTTGAGATCCCAATTTGGCAGTAATGAGCTGTATTTACAGCAGCTCAGCAAATATCAAAATACCCAATAATCGCATTTCGAGGCAGCCAATTTGTTTGCCGGAGCAGAGAAATCTTGAGCAAATTGTGTATCTAAAGAGGCATCATTTTTATCGAAATGCGTTATTAAATGCTGCGAGCAAGAGAGCTTAACGGCCAAGTCTTCCTCTTCCCGGTGGCCAATTGACTTGGCCAACACTTGCGGAAGGCAGCGGCGCATTTCAGCTCTGCTTTGGAGCCAATTTCTGAACTGACGCCCGAGCCAGTGCCCGAGCCTGAGTACACCCAGTGGAGCGCTTATCGTAGCCATCATCATTGACTGTGTGCCCAAGTGGCAGCCAAGCCCCCCTAGCCCCTCCCCCACCCCCGCCTTAGCCTGGTGCTGTTCCCACGTGCATCATTCTATACAACATGATTTAATTAAAATTTAAACTTTGTTTTTTTTCTGTTATGTATTTTATTTTGGCAAAGGACTCGCAACAATGGGGAATCGAAACGGAGCCTGAAGCCTGTTTCCGGCCGACATTTTGTAAACAATGAAGACGTGTTTGCAATTTTTAAGTTTTAACAAATGTTTTTCGGCGTGCAGGGCCACACAAAACCCCAAACGAACCCAATCCAACCCCCCCTTGAGCCGCATGTTTGCCTTTGTTTGTTAGCCAAGCGGCGGACGCGCAATTAGACGGGTATTAGGGAGCGCAGGGGGCGGGGGGCTTGTATATAAATTTTAGCTGGCAATTATATATATATATTTATATATATACATATATATATATATATATATATATATATATATATATATATATATATATATATATATATATATATATATATATATATTAGAAATATCATTTACGACAGGCACGAGCCTGTGCATAAATGTGCCAATAATTACTTTGGGCCTCGACGTTGTTTGACTTTTTTCTCTCCTTATTTAATGTTGTTTTCCTGCATTGTTTTAGGCGCAACTGATCGGATCAGTTGGAAAAACAATAAAAAAAAAAGGTAAAGAATCGAGGGGGAGTCGAGCTGGAGAAGTAGGAAAAAAAGGCAGCGACACGAGTTAATTAAAAAACTTGCAACAAATTTTTGAAATACCCTTGAGAAATGGGTTGACTTAATTTGAAGTAGGAGCAGGCAATTAAAGGGGTCAACGCAAGGTTGAGGGGGTAAAGGTTAAGGGCTCCTGCAAAGCCATAATGCACGTTTTGTCAAGTACATAAACTCTCAATTGTAAACGAAGTGCAATTAAGAGATATAATTAAAATCAATGCAACCAAAATATAATTCAATAAAATTCGTTAGACAATGAGAAACAAAGCAAAGTTTAAATTAAGTACTTATGATTAATGTAATTGTGTAAGAATTTGATAGAAGATTTTCTAGATTTTGGATTTGAGGTGCGAATTTAATTCAATAAAATCGTGAATTTAAATCACAAATTTAATTGAAATTTAAATGTTAATATTTTGTCGATATCAAGTTGCCATTTACATTTACTTAAGTTTTCCCTTTTAAGCAACCACTAAAAATGTATTTGTGACAGCAACTAGTTTTCCCAGGAAAGCTTTTCCTTTACTTTCTCTTGACATGTAACTATACAGTTTTCAGTTGTTGTCCTTGAACATTGGCAACTTCAATTAACTTTGATCAACCTTTGGGATTCGAGATGGGCCTCTCAAACCGTACAGTTTGACAATCACTTCTTTTCTGTTGTTTACCTTTGAAATTGGCGCTGAGCACCAGTCGACAAACAAGTCAGAAATGTTGCAATTGCCTGTCAACGACCAAGCAATACTCTGTTTTTTCTTTAAAAATAGCAGAAATCAGGTTTGAAGTTGCGCGACTCTAAATTTTAGTTCTGGGGCAGTGCTTATCAAACTGTGATTTAGAACTGAAGCACAAATGGTATATAGTATATAAACAGGTTAAATGCCTCCAAAACTGTAATTGTAAGGAATTTTCATAACAATTTTTGAAGATTATGTTATTTTGACTATGGGTTTTTTTTTTTTTTTTTTTGATTTGTAAGGGCGGCTGTGGTCGTGGCTAAAATATTGTTTTACAATTTTAAGAAGAGCGCATTATGCTCATATCTAAACATAATTGTATCAAACTAGCTAAAAAAAAGTTTGATTTAATTTTGAAAGATCTTAAAAATCTCAAAAGAATTGTTTTTTATGAGCTCTGTAATTCATGAGACAAATATATTTATATTTATATTTATATAGGAGTTATAGCCGATATATTCCATCTTTTATACGAAAACCAATAAACCTCTTTTGCCCAGCACGAACAGAGTATAAGAAGGGACAAGGCTTTTAGTTATTTTTATTTTTAAGCTTCTTTCTTTTTTTCATTTTCGGACACAAGGGCCACACACTTGAGCATACACATGGATACAAGTGCGGCACAACAACAGCAACAATGGGGAGCCAAAACAGGAATGAGCAGGAGGAGGAGGAGGAGGAGGAGGAGACGGGGAAGAACAGGGACCAGGAAGATTGGGGTTTTGTGCCGCGCGGCGCGTTTCGTTTATTTGCGACGGGGCCAAGTGGGAATTTGAATAATTCCCGAATTTCGCCAAAGGGCACAAACGGTATCAGCGACCCCCCTTTACCCAACCCGCCCCTGGCTAATGCGTTTGTAATGGCAAACGGCGACCCTCACGTGACTTTAAATTCGTCCCGGAATGCGAAATGAGCAAATAAATGCGTGGACCCCGCGCGGCTTTTCCCCTTGCCATCCCCACATTGAACTCACCTGGTGCCACGCCCGTTTCCGCTGCGTTTGGGGGCATCGCTGGGCTGACGGCGGCGCTGAAACGCGAAGACAAATTCTGCAGCTCCACCTTCTTGGCCTTGGATATGTTGAACAGCTCGCCATTGGCCAGGGGCGACTCGATGCGGGGTGTGGCAACCGCAACGCCTGCGGCGGCAACACCCGCCGTGGCCGCTGCAGTCGCCGTCGCCGTCGCCGTCGCCATCACGGGCGATTCGACGGGGGGCGGCGTGCCCGTGCTGCCCAGGACCTGGGCCAGCTTCTTGCCCAGCTGCAGCGCCATCCGCTCATCCGGCGAACTCTCCGGCGTTATCAACAGCACCTGCTGGAGTAGCTCTGCCTCCTGCGCCTGCTCCGGCAGTTCATCGGCAATGCTCAGGTACGTGATCCGGCTCAAGCTGAGGCAGGCGATCTTATCGGCACGACAACGGCGCTTCAGCTCCAGCAAATCCTTTTTATGGGGATCTGTTGAAAGGGGATCGCATTTGAATGTTATATTCAATATCACCAAATATGAATTAAGCAACATATAGAAGTATCATATATTATAAGAAAATATTTAGTTTCTTGCTCGATGCTGTCTAGGTAAATGTTATGATATGATAGAAGAAAATACCAATTAACTTTGAAAAACTTTTCTCGTTGAAATTTTTAAATTTTATGGCAAAAAAAGAAATTTAGAAATAGAATTTAGAAAATAGAATTTAGATAGTTAACATTTGTGATATAGATTAAAATTGACAAATAATTTTTTTCAAAAATTGTGTTGTACAAATCCATTTTCAATGGGTTAAGGATATAAAAAATAATATTATTAATACGTTATAAATCTGATTTCACAATAATTAAAATTTTCTAAAATGTAATAGTTTTATTTTATGGTAAACTAAACTTGAGACTGGCTAAAAAATGTTTTAATACTGTGTATAAAAAGAATTGCCAGGGAATTATATATATATATTTGGCTTAAATTCGTTTTGGATAATTGTTTTGCTTATTCACATTGAGCGCATAATCCAATTAGAAACATACACTGTGTTCTAATACGATTTCAATTGGAAACATGTGCAAGTAAGAAAACAAATTTGTTTTTGCTTAGTTACCGAAGAGCGAATCGGAATCGTTGCTGCTAGAAGAAGAAGATGAAGAAGTAGAAGATGAAGACATGGAGAGGGAGTGCAGGCCTTGCTGCTGCTGCTGCGTCAATGTGGAGGTCGAGGCAAAGCAGCAATCGTCGCTGCTGCAGTTGTGGAACTCAGCGGAGTCGCTGTTGTAGTCCAGGCTGACGACGTCATCTGGCGGCGGGCAGCGCAGGCCAGTGAGAGAAGGAGAGAAAAGAGATGAAGAGAAGAGGAGACGGAAGATAGAAGTATGGCGCAAGATGAGCTGTGTGCTTAAAAATTCCAATAAAACGAATAGACAAGAAACAAACTCATTGATTTATGGCCGGCAAATGCGGCGTTTGCAGCTCATTCAGAAAAAAAATATATTAATTAAATAAAAGTAAATAAAAACAAAGCGCCACTGGAAAGCGGCGTGAGAGCGCGCAAACACAGCTAAGCACAAAGAGAGCGCGAGAGGGGAAAAGCCCGCTCTCTCATTGGAAAAGGCCAAACAAAACGTAAACTGAAAACTGAAACTGAAAACCATAACGCAAAATTATGAAAACCCATATGGAAAATGAACTCAACAGTAAAAGGTTACGCATAATGACACAAATGAAAATGACGAACGAAAGAAAAAAAAAAAAGAAAACCCCCAAAAAAGCTAAAGCCAAACAAAAACAAAACAAAGCGAGAGGCATAACTCGAAACTGGTTTGGTTATGGGTCAACGGGCGGGTAGCGGGTAGTGGGAAAAAGGGAAGAAGGGAATAGCGTGGCGTGGCGGCGTCACTTTTCTTTCATTTCATTTTGTTGTCGTTCTTGTTGTTGTTCTTGGCTTATTCTGGTCGACAAATTGTTTAATTTGTGTGTTTGGCAATTAAAGCAAATTGAAAGCAAAACAAAGACAACACAAAACGATGCAAACAGCCGCAGGAGAAGAAAACATCAACAACAACAACAACAATAGCTTCTAGTGAGCACCTGTAAACGTGTTGACTGCTGCTTTCTCTTTCTCTCTCGCTCTGTCTCTCTCTATCTTACACTCGGTCGCGTCAAGCTGTCAATTTTCGCTTGTTTTTGCAAAACTTAAGGCGTCGATTCTAACACAACTTTTCACTTTTCATGCACACATTTTCCAATTAGCCGTAAGCGACGACAAAGACGACGACGACGACGGCGGCGACCGCAACTTGAACGATCTGCGCGGCAGCAAGCACAAAGCGTAACTAACAACAACAAGAGCAACTGGTTTATAGGGGGCCACATGTGAGCGAAGCCACGCTCACGCCTGGAAGTCAAGCCAAACGCGAGAGAGAGAGAGAGAGCGCTTGTATAGGTTAGAGAGCGACTGAGTGCTGGTTTGTTGTTGGCGGCTTAAAGTTTAAATTGAGGAATAAAGAAGTGCAAATGAACACAGGGCTTCAAAGAGCAAAAGCAACTGGAATACAACATTAATATAATGACTTATGATTCAGTTAATATTCATATTAAGGAGTTCTTAAATGCAGCCTCATATTTTACACAAATATTTGCAATATATAAAAGTTAAGTGGATATTTCAGAGTTTCAAAGCAACTGAGAGCGTGAGAGTAAGAGTGAAGGAAAACGAGAGCGTGACTAGTTCACTTTCGATCTATATTCATAATAGCCAGTTCAAGTGGACGCGAACTAGCCTTTTGAATGGGGAACTTATGTATGAACATAGGAAGAACTAAACAAATTATTATTTCAAATGAGAATTTGGTTTATATTATTTAATGCGGGAACATATGTATGGGAACATAGGAAGAATTAAACAAATTATTATTTCAAATGAGAAATTTGGTTTATATTATTTAATGCGGTTTGCTAGATAATTATATCTTCTTTTCACTTCTGATAGTGAATAAATGAATATGCATGATACTTAAAATCGAACGGTTTATGTTATAGAGGGAATCTTGAGACCATGGCTCGCTAATATGAATATTAATAGTTGTTTAGAAGTTATTTTTAAACAATAGGTGTGCTTTAGGGCATACTTTTAGGCTGCTGAGTATTCAAATTAAGCTTTAAAAGCTGAGTTTTCATAGCAATGCAAAGCTTTCGCTTGCAAAGCTGCTCAAGACGCAAGGTGCATAATTTTAGGGGCAAGAAAAACTAAATGAGAGCTCTAATATATAAATACATCTGACTCCCGAGAAAGCAAATGTATATATATATATAAATATTTATATATACATTTTAACTAAAAATTTATATGCGTTTATAATTTATTTTCATGTTATCATTATTGTGATTATTATTCTGATTGTAATTAAGATTTTTAATATTTCGAATTATTTTCAAAATTATATTAATTTAATTTTTATATAATTTTAAGATTCTATAATTTTATTTAAAAAAGATTCATATTTGCCCAGAGATGTATTATTTTTCACTCAGAATATCGTTTGCAACATAAAACGTGACAAAAGTTGTGTTGAAATTGAATTTCAGAAGCTAAATAATTATGACAATATAATAACAAATTGTTAACAATATAAAATGGTTGTTAATAACCAAGCACGCGGAAGGAGACAGCAATTAGCAGAGTGAAAGAGAAAAACATGGAGTGTTAGAAGTTTACAGCTTTACACAAAAATGAACAAGGAAAACTATTAAAACTAATTGCCATAAATATTAGCGGCCTGCCACGTGCCTTGGCAAACTTTTTATTTGGCCAAAGTGTGTTGT
Organism: Drosophila sordidula; assembly: GCA_035047465.1. Lineage (NCBI taxonomy): Eukaryota > Metazoa > Arthropoda > Insecta > Diptera > Drosophilidae > Drosophila > Drosophila sordidula. The sequence goes on from JAWNPQ010000106.1 coordinate 1,156,180, forward strand.
GTGTGTGTGTGTTGGTGTGTGGTTGTAGGCGCTTAATTGAGCACGTCGCCAGTTGTTGTTGTTTTTAGTTGCAGTTGGCACCGAAACTAAGCCAAAGCTCAGCAACAGCGGCGACCTGGTCGCAGCCGACAGTGGATACCCCAACTCCCCACCCCCACGCATTTCCCCGGCCAAGTACTCTGGCTCCTTTTTATATTTTTGCGAACGAAGGCCGCTGAGTTTTGCTTGGGGCCCACATGAATTATGAATTTATGCATTGAAAAAGAGGCTCAAAAAAAAGTTTTTAAAAAATATTTATATACAGAATTCTTGTTGTGTATAGGTGAAAAGAGTATGCATTGGGGGCGCAGCGTTCAGTTGGGCCTCGCTGGGCGTGGTCGCTCAGATATCTCAGGCTAAAAAGGGAATTTTTGATAAAAGCTCTCGCGCAGCAAAAACGCGCCTTGGCACGTTTAGAATTTTTCGTTGATTTGATTTTGGACTTTGCACGCTGCAATGGCAGCCATGCAGCCGCCTTTGAATTGCTTTTTGATATAGCTAACAGCTCACTGCCCCACACTCAAAAAACACCCCTCCACCCCCCATTCAACTGCCCACTTGCACCCACTCCACCCCTTTTCGAACAGCGGACACCCTAGCCTTTCTTTCGAATTGAAATCGCGTCTTTGTAAACGGAAAAAACAGCGGCACGAAATGCTCGTTGAGTTATTTTGGCGTCAATTTGCATACACTTGGGCTTGGTTGAATATTTCAGCTGTTTTGTAACATCAGTTGACAGAATTTTGAGAAATTCGTTTTGTGATTTTGTGTTGCATTTTTTTTAAATATTATTTTTGGAATATTTGTAAATGGTGTTTTGTTATTTTGGCTTATATTAAATCGGATAAAAGTTCAATTGAGATTTAAATTTATTACTACTACGTTTCTTTTTTATGTATTCTCAGTATGAAATATTTCAGAATAGATTATATTTAAAGGGTTCTAGAGAAAGTGAAATACAGAGTTCTAAATTATTTAAAATATTTTTTTCAATTATTCTTACTTTGGATCTGTTATTTAAAATTCAGAGCATTTCGATTAAATACAAAATTGATTTCATTTTATTCGAGTGCAGGGTATTAAAACTTGCTCTGCACATTTACCCAATGGGTTTCGGGTGTATTTCAATTTGTTTGGAGCTGGCGAGCGGTGCCGAGTTCAAGTCAGCCCGCAAGTTCATGTTCCTGTTGTTGTTGTATTTTTTTTAAGTCAACGCATTTTTAATAGACAGAGTCGAGCTTTTGAAGTGGGTCGGATCTGCATGTGTATTCCCAGCCGTATCTGTGTCTGTGTGCGTTTGTGTCTGTGTGTAACTGTGTGAGTTATGATTGTGAACGTGCCTCGCTTTGAACTGCAGGCAGTCATATTTTCTGCTTCTTTTTTTGCTTTCTTATTTTAAAGCAGCATCTTAAAGATTTCACATGAATAACTAAAATCTATAAATTTTTGATTTCACTTTGGCGATGCGAACGCAAGTAAAGATATTATTTTGCCAGCTAAAATGCCAATAAGTTACGAGTACGAGTACGAGCTGCCAGCAGGCTTTAGAGAACTCAAAAGTTTGTGGGAAGGGAGGAGGGGGTAGGGGGAGGAGTGGGAGTGTATGATATATACACAAGTGTAAGCCATGGCCGAAACAAACAACGGCAGCGAAAAAGTAAAGCTCAGAAAATTTCTAACAGTCAAGCGCAGGCAGAACAACAAAGGCTGCCAACCGACATGGGGCAGGGGCGGGGCTGCAGCGGGGGCGGCAAGAGGGAGCGAGTGAGCGATGTTGGAAAAAAGAGTGCAGAAAATTTCATAAAACTTCAATGAAAAGTTTGGGCTTTTTTATTTTCGAAAAACTTGCACGAAAATTCTTATTTAAACTACGCTTAAATTGCAATAAGTCGACGGGCAGAGAATGTGAAAGAGACAGCGACAGTCAGAGCGGGAGCGAGAGCTGACGAGATTTAGACCAAGTTGCAGGGCTGCCAGTGTTATATAATAAAACAAAAGTCAGCTAAAGTTAAAAAAGAAAACAATGCAAAAATAAAACTAGTCCAATATCGAACGGCGTAAAAAATGATATACCCAAGACGGATCTCGACTAAGTTATACCCGTAGTCTGAGAGAGTGTAGACAACTGGCTTATATATAAAAGATTTGCTGGGTTAATGTTAAAAATCACTTCAGCCAAAGGCCAGGCATAATTAAAAAATATTTTAATTTAAAAAAAGAAGGCAAAATTGAAAAGCTTCATAATGATTATGTAGATATTATGGTGTAGATTTCATAATAAAATATATTGTAATATAATAACTATTTTAACGTTCCATGGTGTATAATAGAATAGATACTGTAATAAAGAATACTTTTAAAGTGTTATGAAATTGGCATAATAATAAATTAATAATTTATACTGAAAATGCATAGTAAAAATAGTTCAAATAGAAAATATCTAAGAATATTAGTAAACAGGTATTATTATTCATTACAAATTATCAATATTTGTCCACTACTAATAGCACTGGGTAAAAAACCTACTTTTTCTGATACATTTTTATAAAAAAAGTTTCACCGTAGAACATTTTTGCATCAGAAAAAATAGGATTGGTAACTAATGCAATAATATAATATAATAGGTATAATAAAATGGAGGACACTTACATATGTATATGCAAAGGAAAAAATTAAAAATAGGCGAAATTGCTTTCAATAAAAGTTAGGGAAAATTCAGGTCTGTCATAATCTTTTCATATGAAGTTTAGTAGCTTAGCATACACCTTCAGGCCTCAGGTGCGGGTATAGAAATGTTCGGCCAATGTCATGATTTGCCCGGTATGAGGTTAGGACAGGGATTTAAAATAAAAGGAAACGAGCAAACTGAATTCGGTGCAACAACAACGAAAGGAGTACCGTAATAACAATCAAAAACAAAAAGGAGCAACAACAAATATTGTTGCCGAACTCCGAAATTGACTTACGAAAATCCATTTGTTCAGCGCTGGCATTCAATTGTCCACGTCCCGCTGCCCCCGGCGGGCTCCAATCGGCCATTGGCGACGTTGGCGCCGAGGTGGGCGACAGGGGCGCCGCCTGGAGGAATATATCCCGCTTCTGCTTAACGAAACGGCTGAAAACCCGCGCCTGGCTGCTGCTGCCGCGTCGTTCGTCCAGCGGCGCGGCCGGTGGCATGCAACCAGCTCCATTGCGCACATTGCCCGCAGCCAAACGCAGCAGGCTGCCCGTCGCCGCTGGCCTTTCGAGGGCCGCTCGATTCTGGTTATGTGCATTTCCCATTGGGTAGTCCGGCTCTGGATGGGGAGTTCGTTTTCCCAGCTGCTGCTGCTGCTGCTAGAGTGAAAGAGATAAACAGAGAGAGAGAGAGAGAGGGGGTGAATAAAGTTTACAAAAATCAATTAAAAAAGTTTTCAATCAGCCGCATTGTTTGGGTTGATTTTTTACTTCTCTTTTTTGGCTGCTGCAAAAAACTTTGCTGGCCGAAAATGTTGCAGAAATATGAAATGAATTAGTCGCACAGGTAGCACAGGTAGCGGCGGCCCTGAATGCGAACTGGTTGACAAAAGTTCCTGCTGCTTTGCTTGTCTGATTTCAATAGCTATCGTACTACATACATATATATATTATTTATTTTATTTGGTTTTTTTTTGGAGTGGGTTTTGTGTCAATGGCATTGCTGGAGGGCACCGCAGCAATTGGTTTTGTGACCATGTCCGTTGGCTTGGCAACTTGCAACATATAGCTGAGAGCTTGCAATAAGCTGCAAATTGAACTTTTACTTTTACAACTGGCCATAATGATCATTAAAGCCACAACAAAAGTCTGCATTTTCAAATCGAAATTGATAAAAATGCCAAATATGCATCAAAAGTTGCTCGTGAGTATTTGCAGTGCATTACAACTTTGCATAAATTTGTCAAATTTAGTAGTTTATTTCTGTTCAGTTTTCCTTGCATCTCAAATTAAGTGCGAAATATTTAACTCAAGTGTTATGAAAGCAAAGGCAAATTTAAATTAAATTGTATAAAAATATTTTCTTTGTTAACATTTATGAACATTTGTGTTCTGCGACAAAATAAATCGATACAAAAATGTACGAACATTTAATTTTTTACAAAGCGTCTCAAAGACTCAAGGAAAAGAATTTCATATATTTTAAATATAAAAGTACAAATTAGTAATTTTAAAAAATATTGCAAAATAAAAAAAAATGTATTGTCGTCTTGGTCACTATATTCAACTGTTCATTGAACTGCTTGAAATGATAAATATAATAAAAGATTTAATCAGATACTTCGATATCTGGTAAATAGCTTCAGTTTATCGCTAACTGATAAGCCAATTGAGCTTCTGTTTGCTGGGTTTACGATCAAAACAGTTATAACACAAAATAACGTTACAATCGAGTGTAACCAACAATAAAATTTAAAATAATAAACGATTGTAAAAATAAAAAAAGTTGCCTCTGGGCTATCTCAAATACAGAACCTACCGCACAAAAAATATATACATACATAGGTATAAACATAGAATAGTTGCTATAGAACATAGCCAAACAATTTTGGTGTGATCTTCAAAAATAAATTTTGAATTTTGCGATTTGCAATTTGCAAATATAAAATTGGTTCCAGAGTCATTTAAAAGTACCATAAACAATAATTTTGTGAGAATTTTTTGCCGTGTTTACTTAATATATAAAAAAATTCTAATAATTATGATTTGGCAAAAAGAAAATAATTCCAGAGATTAAAAGAACCACAACAACTAAACGTTTTTCCCTTAATTTTCCAAAACCAAACGAAATATATTACGAGATTATTTTTTGTTTAATTCCTCGAATTTCACTCAAACAGAAAATTTGCATATTATCGATTATGCGAAGTTAAAATGTATAATTTGTGGGGAGTGAGATTAAAAGACAAAGAAAGTAAACAACAGAATTCATATAATAACAATTCGCGTGAAATATTATACATTTTTTTAAAGCGCGTTTTTTCAAAACCAAGAGGAAGAGAGATTTCTATTCTTTTCATTTTTTAAATGAGTATAAAAAGCTTTTTTAAGAGTGTACAAACTAAAAATGTGCGCTAAATGTTTGCATATACAGTTTAAATTAATTGGATTAAATTTTTTAGGCGCTCTCTATGTCGTCAGTTCTCTCTCACACTCGCTCCCTCTTCTTCTAGCGCTCATAAATCACAATAACAAAGCAAATTAGCAACAATATTTTTTATCGGACGGCAGCTAATTGAAATACTTTGGGCGGGGCGAAGGGGTGTGCGGTATTGTAAAAAAAAACTGTTCGTTGCCAAATAAATTGGAGGTAATAAATTTGTTGTTGGTTGTCCTGGACACGAAAGAAGGCAGGGGGGGGGGGCTAGGGACGCCGCCCACAGTGAGTCACGTGCGCTGCATAATGAGTAGAATATTTGTGTGTCCTTTGCACAAATCAGTTTTCAATTATGAAGAGGCAGGGGGATGTAAAAATAATGACGCAAGCACTTGGCTTTAATTGTGTCAAAAGCGCAATTTTGTGCAATTTGGTGAAATAAAAGCGAAAGTGAAAAGCGCACAGCAGAAACGCACACACTCACACACACGCACATACACATACTTTTACAGACCTGAGTCGCACTTCCGGCGCAATTTATACAAATCTGTTTCTCTAAGGCGCGTTCTTACACTCGCCGACACGTTTTATTCTTGTTCTTGTTGTTGTTGTTGTTGCTGTTCCTGTGGTTTGTGCTAATGCGGCAAGTTCGTGACAGGCGAAATTTCCGCTCTTTCGCTAGGCGCTCTTCGCCCAGCCATAAACGCATTGGATTTCCAGTATCAATAATGACCGCACGGGCTAAACATTTAACGTAATGCGAGGCGATTTCCTTAGCTGAACGCGTTTTTGCGTTTGCGTTTTCTCATCGCCACACTTTTTATTGTTTAATAATTGCACGAAATACGATTAGGCGAAAAAGGAAACGCGGAGATTGCAACTGCAACTGCAGCTGTCAGAAACGTGGCGCTTGTGGCAAATGCATCACTACGTAAACAACACGAGGCACTCGTCGGCTGAGCGTTACGTTGCCGAACGCGGAGCCGAGCTTTCGCCGCAGTCAGCTGTTCGTGCCCTCCTGTCCTAGGACAACAAGTAATAACGGCGGCGACGAGCGAATTGGACGACGCGGCGAGTGGAAAAATCGATGGCACACTGACTGGCGAGCACAACAACACCGACATGTGGAGGCGAACAAAGCGAAGTGAGAGCGCTGCGGCGACACTGAGAGGGACAGCATTAGCGTGTGTGAGAGCATGTGGCGAACATAAACGATAACAGCTGAGCGTTTGTTGTGGACCGTTTTAGATTCGTTGAATGCGCTGCAAATTGAGCAGATATTTGTATGCATTAACGAAATGTTTTATTTCGTGCTAAGATAATTTAAAAATAATATAAAAAATGTGTGTGTCACGTCGGTGATGTTATCAGAAAAGTTTATAATTCCTTTAAGGCTTTCACTCGCTTTGTCAACTGATTAATGTGTAATTTCTAGAACGATCCGGCAGCGAAACTTGATAAAACCTAGTAAATTTGTAGAGCTTACTGTATTCTTGAAATTGTCATTATACATCTAAAATCATCTTCAGATAAGTTAATATGCCAATTATATTACAATCTTGCTCTGAGCATTTAGAGCTCATTTTTTATCTCATTCGTATTTAGGCCAATGTAGCGCATCGCGTCGTCCACGTAGCCGACTCGAGCAGCTCATTAGCATTTGGAGCTTTGGACTTTACCGCGGGTTAAACATTGTTCGCTTCAAATGACTCATTGTCCAGTCACAAACACAAGCACACGCATAAAACAATCGCAATCGCTTTTTTTATGAGCTTTCCTGAGACTTAGGCACTGATAGCTTCGCGCCGATCCCTGCCTTATCAGTGCCGGCGGGTGTGGGGGCTGCACCCACAAAATTTCAAATGCAAATAGGCACGAGTACATAATATAAAAATAAAATTCCATTTACTCATTGGTTAAGTGACGATAAAATGTTTAGCACAGGGTGCTGGTCCCTCTCAATTCCCACACTTTGTGCGCTGCTCTTTGGGTACATTTTACAGTGGTCAGCTTTATTGGACTTTTTTTATGTTTTTGAAATTGATAAGAAACGGGGAAATAAAAAGTTGGGGAATAACCGAAGCTTGTATGCGCTTACGCTGCTATAAATAAAATATGACATTTTTGAACTGAAAATTATAGTACGGCTAGGGTGAGACATGTGGTTCTTTTTTTTTTTTTTTGTTAAGTTTATATATGACTCTTTTTTTTAAATTTTTTTGAATAATCTGCAATTTCAACATTCCTAACAGTACATTTCCGCTATTCATTTCTGACAGATTTGTAGCTCCTAATACTCATTTTTCTACCATGGCAAGGAGTTTAAAAAATCGTTGTAATTTGCACATCTTACCATAAATTTTGGAGTTTTTTATGTTAATCGATGAACAATAAAATTATTTTAACAAGGAACTTATTATATGTGAAGGAGTTCACTGTTAATTAATCGTAGCAAAAAAAACCGAATTCTAAATTCTATTGCATAGTGTTCTCTGAACAGTTTATAAATATATATATGTATGTATTTTTTAACGCCTAATGATGATTGATTAGTTAAAGTTAGGTTTGGTTAAGTTAGCAAAGATTAGATAAAGTTAAGTTATGTTAGGTAAGGTTAGGTTAGGTCGGCTTAGGGTAAGTTAGGTTAGGTTACAACGGTTGTCGTATAAAGTGCCCTGAAATATTTTAACTGTGATTCAGGGGAATTTTAAATGTGAGTCGGCATATTAATATTCTATATTCGAGTATGATTCTATTACAATAAGGCTGGCGCATAGAATATACATATATGTATATATACTTATTTATTCACGGCTTATTCAAGCTTCTATATTCATATTTAAAGCTACGATTTTCGCAATTCAGATATGACTAAAATAATAAATCTTTAAAATACGAAATAATAAATAACATATAAATATTAAATAAATATATATAGAAATATAGATATTTTACAAACTCATAAAAAATTAATATATCTTTAATATGTCAATATTTTATTATACTATTAATTTATATATTAAATATTGTTCTATTCAAAGCCCACATCATATTAACATGTAGAGTATATAAATTGCTTGTGTAATTTTTTGTCACATTTCGGCGAGCGTTAATTTTTTGTTCTCAGATTTTGTTGATTGCGGTTTGTTTTTGTTTATTCGCACTTTATTTGCGCTTATTTGCTGTGTGGGTCACGAGTGTGTCAATTGAACATTGAAGCATGTGCTGTTCATGCTGATTGTTGTTTCTGTTGGGTCGTTGTTGTTGTTGCTTCGCTGATAAGCCGTTTACAGTCGACTCTGATAAGCGACTCGAGTTGTGAGCTCAGTTTTTGCGGGATTTTGATGGGTTTGCTCGGGATTACGCAGCGAACTGTGTTGAGGGTGTGTGTGTGTGTGTGTGTGTAGTGTGTAGTGTGTAGTGTGTGGTGAGTGTGTCGTGGGTTGTGGCACGTACCAAAGCAGCTTATTGTGACGCGTGCCCCATTAAAAGAGGCAACTAGCAAGTGTTTTAATTAGCCGTGCGACTAGAGATTTTCAAATTAATTTACCTAATGCAAAATGCATGCAAAATCCACAAAACTTGAAAGTCATTTAATTAATGCGCAGCTAAAGTGGGTTCCGCGGGGAGAGGGGGCACTGTGGGGCTGGGGCTGGGGCTGGGCGCCCGCCGCCAGCCCCTGGGGAGGCGCCGAGCATTTAGACACTTTGTTTGACAAATTGCACGACGCACGATAAACTGTCAGCCAAGTTAACAAAATCATCAAAGCTGCAGCAGCAGAGACAAAGTTTAATGACAACAGGCAGCTAAAGCTGCTAAGCACGACAGCAACAGCAGCACAGGTGCAACATTGGCAACAAAAACAAACAACAATGTTGCACACGAGCCTGCAACTCCTGCGGGCGAACCAAACAAGAGTTGCTGCTGTTTTTGTTGCTGCTGCTGCTGCTGATGACAACGCGGAAAATGCGTCGCCATTGGCTGCTACGAGGCGTATGAGTCATGAGACGAGCTGCTCGACAGCAGCAGCAGCAAGTGGCAACAACAGGAAACATGACAAACAGCTGCTGCAGCACAGCCTGCGCTGCGGGGCAGCTACTGCAGTCCGGGCCCCTCCCGCTCCGCCCCCGCCGTTGGCCTTTCCCTTGGCCAAGCCGTCGCGCTTGGGATATACAATGACAAAGTCAGTTATGGTCAATAAAATGCAATGGGCAAAGCGACAATGACAACAATGACAACAACAGCGACAGTTACTGGCGTCTCGGCGAGCAGCCAACAGATGGCGCTTGTGTTGCCCGGCGGCCATCGGGCAGCCTAAAGATGGTAGCGTGAGCGTTTACCTATCCAAAGGTCAAATCTAACTATTGCCACTCGATATCATGAAGGGAACCCCATTTGCAGAATTTTAACTGGCCGCTTCTCTGTGCCACACAAAACTATCTGCGTAAGAGGCGTGGCTGAATTGTAAATCACATATATTCATAAATAAATAAATTATTTCTAAGTGTTTTAGTCTCATATATTTTATTAAGGCGCTTTTTGTTTATTTCCGTATAAGAATTGAATTGAAAACTATATATTCCTATATAAGAATGGAATATGAACAAAAAATATATATTAATTCATAGTTTCTCTCTATTTTTATTTAAAACTACAGTCGTGTTATTTTTATTATTTTATGCATTTTTATTAAAGTTATGCAAAAAAACGTGTTTTTAATCTCTTTTTTAAACTTTTAACTTCACTTTTTGTTTGCTATTTAAATAGTGTTTCGGATGCTAAATTAAAAATAAGCAAAGCAACAACAAAAATAAAAATAAGAAAAATAAACAATTTTTTTAAATTTAAATAAAAATTGTTTTATTTAAAATGTTACCATAAACCAGGTCAACTGAAACCAAACAACCATGTTTCTAGAGAAGCTCAAAGTGAAAAACTGTTGACATGCATATTTGTGTATGTAAATAGCTGTTATAAATCCTAAAATGAATATGATTCAAACATTAGTTGCATGTTTATGTGAACTTGACTGTTATAAATAAATTAAACTTGAACTGCTAAAATTTAGCAAAATGATAGAAAACGTGAAATAGCTGTGGTTATTATTTACCTTTGTATATCTAAGCTTTAAATTCTTTTGAACTTTCGATTATTGTAAAATAAACCCCATCATGTATATATATATATATATATACATAGAGTGTCATTTCTATCACGCGCCCATCGCTGGCGCCCATTTTCTATCGTTTTATCGCATTGGGCGTTCTGGGCGTGACCAATGGCTGACTATCCGCGCTGTTAATATCGTTAAAACGAACAACGGGCTAGTTGATGCGGGCTGAACGCGCTCCAGAGACCTGGGCTAGATGACGGCCAGCGTTTGTGAGGATGCTTAGAGCGCTTTAACGTGGGCATGGCACCGCCTCCCCCACAAAGTTGACTTGCAACAGCGTGCGGCACTAACAAAAAAAGAGATGTTAGGAAGTACGAGCTCTTTGAAAGACGTGGCGACGATTCAATACCCTCGCAGGTGCAAAGCAGTTGTTGCAGGGCCTATCGAATCTATGGGAATGCCAAGTAGTCTGACAAAAGTAATCACAACCAAGCGATATTTTCTTAATTTAATGAAAGCCGTTCACAAAGTCGATTAAATATCGATTTAATATATACATATATCTGCTAGTTTTCATTTTAGATATACATATATAGCTTATTCAGACAAATTACTGATCGCACACAAATTGTTTTGGGCGCCCATTGGGATCATGTTAAGCTGCCAAAAATTCATATCTTCAACAACTTTCGAATATGTTAGGAAGTTTCCAGATGACCCTCTTTAAAGATCAAGGCAAAAAACTTCACCCACGCTCACTTGCCAAAAATAAAAATAATAATTAATAATAATGGGTAATTTTATTTTGGCAGTCGAGCTGTTTATAAACGTGGTAACGTTGCCAAAAATATATTATATGAGTATTTTAAATTTAAAAAAAAGAAAGTTATCCACGGTATGCAAAATTCGAACAAGTTAAAACTAAACATTGCAAATGCCCGCATTGGGGCGTTCAGCACGCAAGAGTCAAAAATACTGAAAACTGAAAAAGTGAAAATGAAAAACCCAAAATGAACGAAACGAAAACTCGCGATTGTTGGCAATTTGAAATTGTTTTAAATTATGGCTGTGGTTGGGCTTTTGCGGCGGTGCTGCCACATGTTAGCCCCAATATGCCAGCAGCAGCTACGGTAGCTGAGGTGGTGCGAAGGGGAGGGAGGTGGGGGGGAGGGGGGGGGGTCCAGGTTCCTGCAAATTATCTGGTAACATGCATTGTAATTTGTATGCAGGCCCGCAACATTTTTGTTTGTTACATTTTTTGTTTTGGTTTCTGTGTGAAAATTAATTAAAACGCATCGCATGGCGGCAAATTGAGCGAATGCAAAAATAAATCAACGGTAAATTTTCGTGCAAATTTGAAGTGTATTTACCGTCCTCCCTCAAACACGCACACACACACACACACACACACGAGCCGAGAATACACTCGATTTGAGTGCTTCACACCGTTGTCCGTTGGCAACTTTAATTGCTTTGGTGGTTTGGGCCAAATTAGATTCTGTGGCTTTGTCGCATCGCCGTTCGCCAATTGCCTTCAAACCGGATTGAGGAGTGTTTGGGTGAATTGGCGGGTTTTCATCTTGTGCTTGGAAAACTGCATGCAAATCGCAGCTGCCGCTGACGCTCCATCAATTAATGTTGCCGTGGCAACAGCAAAAGCCGAGAAGAATCTGAGGGAACGGGAATTTTGCAACCCGGCTAAGCTCTAGAAAATGTATATTTAACTAAACAAATATATCGATCGGGTTTAGAAGAATTGCACCTGAATATGCAGCTCGAGAAGTGGGAAGTAAAATATGAAACACAAAAATAGAAAGTAAGAACTTTGCAGTTGGACGTAGCCGGCCATTCGAAATTTATAAAAATTTTGACATGTAAAGCTCTCGGATCCATAGCTCCCATATTTAAAACGCATATAACTTTGTCAAAACTGAACCGATTTTGTTTGTCATCTAGATTGATACTGCATTTCAAAAATATTAATTATTGAAAATAAGTTTTTGTTGATTTTTTTTTTGAAAAAAAACATTTTTCCAAATTTTAGAAATGCGAATTTACATTTTTAATCGATTGTGGTGGTCATTGTATAAAAACAATTAGTATAAAAAACAACATTAAAACCGATTTTGAGGAGATCAAATTTTTTGTAAAAAATCATGCAAAAATTGACAAAAATTTTGACATGTAAAGCTCTCGGATCCATAGCTCCCATATTTCAAACGCATATAACTTTGTCAAAAGTGAACCGATTTTGTTTGTCATCTAGATTGATACTGCATTTCAAAAATATTAATTATTGAAAATAAGTTTTTGTTGATTTTTTTTTTGAAAAAAAACATTTTTCCAAATTTTAGAAATGCGAATTTACATTTTTAATCGATTGTGGTGGTCATTGTATAAAAACAATTAGTATAAAAAAACAACATTAAAACCGATTTTGAGGGGGTCAAATTTTTTGTAAAAAATCATGCAAAAATTGACAAAAATGTTGACATGTAAAACTCTCGCTTGATAGTTTGATGGCATTTATTTCATGATTTTTGAAACTGGCACTGCAATACTCGCTTACAGTGTAATAATAGAAAACTTGTATAAATCGAGAATAACAATTGCCAACTGGTAAATGTACCTGCTTCTGTATCTGTATCTGCATCTGCAGTCTGTGTATTCTACCTGTACGGATTTCACCTAGCCGCCAGCTACTGACAGAGCTTCCTAGCTAAATGCTGTCGTTATGGACTTGATCCTAGCTTTCACTCCGCCCGCTGCGGTTACGCACCATAAAGTTGATTTATTTGTGAAAAGTTTTCGCGGCAAAAAAAAAGAAATAAAAATAGAAAAAAAAAAATAAAAACTGCTGTGCCACCAATAGACCAGATTGGCCTTAGGCTAGTTGGCTTTCAGTTTGTGTTTGCTATTGGCCAGAAATTGTAAGCCTAATCCTAATGCTCTCTAATTACATTCGAGGCGCAGGGCCAACAGGCAACAGCCAAGGCTCTATTCGCTGCTAGGCAACCGCTGTTGGCCACTTGTTTGTTGCCTACTTTACGGCTACTTATCACTTTTTTTGCTTCGTCTGCGCTAACTTGAATTGGCTGGCAAGTCGCTTCACTGGGCCTAAGCCAAAGACGCGCCTAATTATTTGCCCGCTGGCCGTGTGGCAGTTAAAGAGGCAGGCCCGGACTCGGGGATCATTGTACTGGTTAGCGGCAAAGACAATGACATAGCCAATAGCCCCCGCAGAAGCCAACCACCTCCCAGCTACCCACCCATCTGGAAGTACAATTAAAGACGAAATGGGGTCAAAGCCACATTCCTTGAATTTAGAGTACCTTGGCAAGATATGTGCATACGTTGTGTGTGCTTGTTGAGCTGTTTAAAATTCAAGAGTTTTTCCTATTGCTTTTGTGGGTGGTCCAAGTAGTGGGCGAAGTTGCCGGAAGCGAAATATCATTGCTACTATATTCCTCTTCTTAAAAAATTGAGCATGTTTCGAGTCATTGGGAATACTTCTACAAAGGAAATTATATTTGTGGATGCTCCGAAAAACTGTTCGATTGATCTTGGGTATTTTTCACTCTTCCTTATTTACTTTTCCAGTTCCCAACTATCAGGAAGGTATAATATTCGCCTTCTGAATTTAGAGCTCTTCTATAAGCTCCACTTTCTGGATGAGGATATCTACTAAGTGCAATGCTCACAATAATCTCCACTAGCACAATATGCTTCCCAGTAGCCAACTTATTGTCACAGCTGGAACACAATATTTGCTGGCAACCTGAGAGGCAAAAGATGCACTTAGTTCTTCTAGAGAGATTTCCAGCTGGATTACAGTTCTAATTGTCTGGCAAGCCGGCTGCGGAAATCACGTCGAATAGCTTCGAGACTTGCAAAATCCAATCGCCAAGCAACAGACGAGCAAAGCCAAGTAGGAGATAAGCCACAGCTAAATCAGATTTGGAAAGGGCAGGCAATGTGGGTGCATCTGCATCCATATCTCTCATGGTCTGCAGGAAAACGCTAATCTATGTGGGGCCTATTTGAGGCTTACCAACAATATCTTAGCAGAAACGATAAAAATATCCCCATGGAATGCCAAGCACAGCGATAAAGTAATTTTGCCCATAAGAAAGAAAAAGTAGAGAGAGATATATAATAGATGTAAAGAGAGATAGGGAGAAGAGCATTCGCATTCATATCTAGATAAACACATATGCATTATCTTCATATATATGTTTTTGTATACCCTTTAACCATTAACTTTGGCTAAAATTGGAGAGTTGCATTAACTCTAAAAATTATATGTAACAGGTAGAAAGAGACATTACCTTTGATCATATAAATTATATATTCATTGATTTACCTGGCCATCCATTTAAGGGACTTAAAGAGCTATAGACTTGAAATTTAGTATGTGATTTCGATTTTTGTCTACGATTCAAGATCGATATTTATCGATATACAGTTTTTGTATGACAAGAAGAGCTGAGCACATGCTGTTTGTATAGAGACCCGCATTTGAAGAGCTAGACCTTCTGCTTTACAGGGTATTGGCTAGTCGCTCACTCGCACACAGGCGAATTTTACTTGTTTTTGGTTGCGTCGAGCAGATTTATGATGGGTACTACAAAGTGGCGAACCCCCATCCCCACACGCCGCCGTTTTATCAAGTGCTGGGCAAAAGGCAAAGCCACAGCGCAAACAGCCAGCGAAAATGGCGAGCAATAAAAATAATTGCAAATTTCGAAATTTAAGTGTAGGCGTGTCTGCCACGTTTAAAGTACGTAGCTGGCCCCAACACCTGCCACCGCCCACTGGATGCGACAGTCGCCACCCCCTGCCGCTCCGGCTCCAGCTCCAGCTCCAGCTCCAGCTTCACCTCTGAGTGCAAACAATGGCCAACGAGGCGGATGCTCAACGTGCTGTAAAATCAGCGCGTCGCGGTTTTTTTTGTTGCTGCTGTTGTTGTTGTGCGCCATTTTTTTGCGCCAACTGTGTGTGTGTGGTGTGTGTGTGTGTGCGCGCGCTTGTGTCTGCGTGTGGTTTACAATCTGTTTCGCAACTCACGTAAAATATAAGGTAATTTGTGGAAATTTGATGTTTATCGTAAATTGTTTTTTATTTGCGCAATGTCACCATTTGCGGTTTGCCAACACATGAACACACACACACACACACACACACACATGCACAAACGCATTGCGAGTGTGGGCAGCTGGCAGTGCTGCCAGGCTTACATAAAAATGCGGCCAATTTTTTTAATTGAGCCCCGCAAAACAATTGCAACATTTTTCAATTTACCTGCAAAGCGGCCTCCGCCGCCATTCTTCTTCTTTTGTTGCGCTTCTTTGTTGTTGTCGTTGTTGTTGTGGTTATTATTGTGCTGGTTGTTGTTGTTGTCATTCTGGTCGCCGCCACTGCAGCCGCAGCTGCCTCTGTAGCTTCCGCTTTAGCCGCTGTTGCCGCCGCTCTTCTTTCAATTATTCTCCTTAGCACTTTATTAATTTGCCTCAATGCCACATAGATCAGCAATAGCAGCCAAATTGCGGCCATTTCAGAGAAAAAACTCATTTTCTTGCTTCCCATACTATTAGTTTATCTTTGTTGTTATTGTTCCTGTTCCTGTTTCTGTCATATTATTTATTGTGTTTAGCCAAAACAAAAACGACTGCCCAGTTCAAGACAACATTAAAAGCATTGCTGTTGAGTTTTACATTTCGGTTTATTCATATCATATTGTATTTATATAATATCCTTTATGTATGTATATATATATATGTTTTTTTTTGTTTTAAATTACCAGCTATTTTATAGTTAAAATTTAGTTTAAGTAAAATGCTTGGACCGCCTGGCGACCAACATCTACATACACAAAACGTATACACATACATATAAGTAATTATGCATATGCTTTAATTATTGTATATATATGTTTAATATATTCATATCAGCCATTCTGGGACCGTTTACTAATAGTTTACAGCGAGTTAGAGAGAAAAGTAAATAACAGACGACTTAAATTGGACATTAATTCGCTTCTTATAGAACTACTTACACTGCTCTTGTTGTTGGACTATTTTTGATTTCATTTCTTATGCTTTTTGTTTTCTCTTATAGCTAACACATAGATTTCTTATAGTTAGTTCGACAATAGAATTTATTAACAATAATTATCGGAAAAGCAAACAGGACTGGAGTCTCAATTTAGCCCAATTTTGAACTCGTTTGACCTAATCAAACTCGAAAAAAGCGATATGCAACTGAAGAAACCTATGTTGTGTTACGAAAATTTATAAAAATATTTGGCAGCTTATAATTTTCGAAAAACAAAAATGAATGAATTGCCATGAAATGAAAAATAAATGTCTGTTTAAAAAATTATAAGAAAATACAATAAGTTAAATAAATATGTATTTGTTTCCAGTTTTCTTTTGTAAGTCGTGCGTGGTTGTTCTTAAATTCGTGATCATGTGTGTCGTGTTATATTACAAAAATATAACACACGTTTATCGCTAATCGAATAAGAAATATGTTTACCAATATTATGTATATTGTTAAGATAAAACTCTTAAATTATTTTGTAGTTTTTCTCAAAAAGTTTAGAGCTGTAGGAATGATGATTTCACATGAAAATTATAAATTTTTTTGATTGGAATTAAAACTCAGTTTCTATTGTTTTTTTATTGTTTATATATCAACTCTTTCGCTACTCTTGTCCTTCTGGTATATTTCTATAGCTTTTTAGTATATTTGTGTATTTACATTAATTTTTTATTTTTTTTTATTTTGCATATACTACATCAAATTGAATTAATAATAATTTGTATATACAAAGCGCTTACAACTATTTGCCCGCAATTAATGTATTTTGCTGTATTATAATTATAAATAATATGTTTAATTTATCATGCACGCTTTGCATATTTTTCAATAATGTTTCAATCATTTAGCATTATTTGCGATTTTTTTGTTTTACCTTTATTAATATGTTATGTTAAACGTAATACTACAGTTGTTTTTTATAATATGCCCTGTACCCATCAAATTGCTGAAATAAAACTTATCAATGTTTAGTAAAAGTTAGTAGAGGACAACTCAATACTTTTTGAAAAATTTATGAAGACAAATTCATGTAACTGCTGGAATTGAAGGATCTCAAACACAATAAATGCTAGAGCCAGGAAATTCGGTGTATAGATTCTTTGGTATAAATTCTTATCAACTTTACCCCTTTCCTATAGGGATACTTTACAGCTGGGTACAGGGTATCTTCACTTTGAGTTCTTTTTTGTCTCCAATTTTAGGCGTTTGCTTTGCTTCTCTTTTGAGTATTTCATTTAGTTGTTAGATATCAAAATAAATGCCTCAATTATGGTTTTGTGGTTTTTTATGCCTTTTTCGGTGTGCTAACAACAAATTGGATCAGCTTTTGCACAAAGTACATTCTCAGTTTATATTTTGTACACAGTTTTTAGTAGTTTAGCTATCATTATATCTAATATAGTATATTTTTTTCGTCAATTATTTTTGCAACCGCAGCGAAAATGAAAAATTCTTTCCTTAGGTTTTTTTTTGCGTTTTACAACCCATTTTGTTGCCATGAACACAAAATGAAACTTTAGCCTAACTGAATGAAAAAGTGCGCTTAAAAATTGTTTATAACTATGCGTGCAAGAGATTAGAATGCACAGAGGTGGGCAGTAATAGGGCGGCCTTTGCATATTTTAAAAGTTTATAAGCCTGAAGTACTCGTGGAGTTATATTAAAAAAAATCTACTAATTACCTGTGGAATACGCAAATTCATTTAAATCAGACAAATACTTTATCCTCGCTGATCTTAATGCGGGAAATAAAGACATAAAATAAAACCAAATTAAGTAAATATTTGGATTGATATTGATAGTATTGATAAGTTTCCCTATCGCCACTTTTTTCTATAACCAAGCGAAGTAATTTTAAAATATTTTAATGTATGAGAAGTATCGGCAAAATGTTCAATGACTATCGAAACTGTCGGTTAAACAGTTTCGCAACACTTGTTTTTAGCTTGGAACCAAAATATTCCTCTTCCGAGAAGTTTGAAATGGGCCAAATTAGATATTAAACGATTAGGATGTCATATTTATAGATCTGACTAGTTGCTAAGATTTGCATAGAATATTTAATATAAAGACTACGAATGTGCATTTGGGAATATTTCTAGTATATAACTGGTTCCACCCAGTACTAAAAATATGACCTTTAATAGATAAATAAGTTTCAGTTTCAATAAAAACTTGAATATAAAATTTTCTCTGAATTTGCGAAAATCACAAAACAAATTGTGGCCCGATTAAATTCTGGCCTAGTGGAAATAAATGTGAATGACTTTAAAAGCATTTTGCGAGAGTTTATTGGCTTAAATTTATGCATTTGGTTATCTTATTTATATATATATCTCTATTCTTGTTGTTTTCGTCCATAGTATTTTGATAACGATTATTTGAGTCTGGCATTTTTGGAGGAGCTTACAATTTAAATTGCATTTTCCTGGTTTGGTTTATAACCGCTGCTTTCAGCCATGTCAAAAGACTTTTTAATTTTCATATTTGCGGTTTGTTTGCGTTTTCCAAGAAAAAATATTCGAACAGAAATGTCTATTTATATTTCGTGTTTATTTTTGTTTGGAAGCTTTAAACTTTTAATAAATATTCTGCACTGGGATCTGTGGATTTGATGACCTATATGTATTTGTTTGCGATTTGCCAATTAGGCTAAAGAATGCGGAAAATAAATTGAAATATACGATTTGATTTTGTCAACGCATTTGGCCAAAAATTAATTTACAACATTTGCACAATCTAATTTGCAAAAAAATGGGCCTTCAATTGTAATTTGTAATTACAATTTTCGTGATTATAAGCGACGACAATGCAACAATTGAAATTAGCAGCGCAATTAGTTGTTGATCATTTTGCCCAGCATTGTTCTTGTCAATGAACCCCACCCAGAAGCACTTTCACCCACTGACATTTTCGACAGCGCAAAAATAAAGGCTAATGAGTGGCCTTTGCCATTTCAATAGTTTTGGTATTCACATACCCTACCCAGTTTGGGATTACGATTTTGCTATGAGCTAATAATGCTGCAATAGACGCATTTCCGAGTGAATTCTATGTACTAATGAATTTATCGATTAACATGTGTAGCACAGTTCCATCTCTAATACTGTTAATTGTTAATGTTATTGATCAATCTATAGAAATTAAGCTTCTGCTAATGTTTGTTAAGTAGCATTTGTATTTCGGATAATTGGATAATATTGAATAAATGGAAGTAAATCATAAAGTTTTAAAAGAGAATTTTTTAGGTGACCCCAATTTGCAAGTTTCGAAAATTCGCGTAGATTTTCGGTATAAAACTTATATTTTTAAATCTCTTTCCATCTGCAAATTTGGTACACATTCTAGCTGAATAAGTTCCTGGTAAATTTAACAGAATTACTTTGAACCCATAGCTCAGCTATAATCTGATTTCTCGGCTGTCGCTTTAAATCGGACTACTTTAACATTGTATATTTCATATGTATAGAGTATTCAATCTGGACTTGCCACAGTTTGCCAACTTTTTATTGTTACATTTATTGTTGTCAATGCAATTAAAATGCCATTTTGTTGCAGTCTGCATGTGTGTTTATTGTGTTATTGTGTGCGTGTTCGCGTGTGTGTGTGTGTGTGTATGCGTGTGTTTGTGGCTGCAATAACTGTTTATTTAATTTTTGCTAAATTTTCCATATTGGCCGCACAATTTTTGTTTGGATTTTCGCGCAATTGTAACCTCAAAGGTGGCTTTTGTGTTTGGCTTTTGGTTTTACAACGATTTAAACGAACATTTTCTGGGTTTTGCATTTGTCGCCCTTTCAGTATGCAACAAATGAACAACCTCAATTTGGCCACATTTTATAATTAGTAAGTCCATATATTTATTTAGATAATGACAATAATTCAAAAGATAATGAAACGGTCTAGATTGGTGCGACGAATATTAAATGCCTTTGCATGTATCTTTAAACCTTTACAATTGCAGTCAGAGTTAACTGTATTTGTATAATAAGGAAACGTTGAGTTTTTGCTCAGGAATAAATTCCCTTTTTATAGTGGAAGACTTATAATGCATTAACCCAATTTTAAACAAATATATTTTAAATTTTTTAAAAGAAACTACAAAGTATTTTGAATAATGTTTAATCGATTGTTGGCATATTGGCACCCGATCTTTATCAAAGCCAGACAATATTATCGAGTGCCGCAAAAACGTAGAAAGTTGTCACGATATAGCTGTAATAAATCAATTTACAAAGCGTTTGGATTTTACAGAAATTTAAAATATAAAATTCATTAAAATGATATGTTAATGAAAACAAAAATGTTTTGTTGGCAAAAAATAAAAATATCAAAAGTCCTTAGAAATAAAATTCAACTGATTTCGGTAACCAAGTGTTTTTTTTTTATAATATCCAATTAATATACAGTCGCACGTTTGAGTGTTTTGGTTTCGGAAATATCATCTTCAGTGCTTTAAAAATCTCATAGCCAACATAATAATACCCTCTACAAAATAGTTTACCAAAAGCGGTCGTATACTTTCATTGGAATGCTACTTCACTGTGTGTGTATCGTACAAATACAAACTTAACTAAAGTGCTTAGTTTATTGTTTGTTTTTCGAGTATTATTATTTGTATTATTATATATTGTTGTTGTGTATTTAATATGGTTTATACATTAAATGCCTGTAGCTGTGCTAAGTACTACAATTAAATCTAAGGTTTTGGATTTTGCTTTACTCTTTGGTCGAAATTGGTTTAATAATGATATTGTTTTATTTTATTTTTTATTTTTTTTTGTTAAATATCAGACACCTAAAAAGTATGCAATCGGTATTTTTAATGTCACTTAAAAGTCTAAAAATGTTGAATTTAATGTGCTTACGGTCATTTTACTTACTTAATGCTAATGTCAAAACGTGTTGTTAATTTTAAATGTCGGTTTTTTATGTTCTCTTTAAATGTATTTTTTCGGTTATTTGGTTTAATTTTGTTGTAATGTCTCTTAGCTGGCAATTAGTTTAATTTGCTAAATCCTGTATAATGTCCGCTGTAACGAGAGAAAAAGAGATGGAAAGGGTAAATCGATAAAGCTTAGCGCAAGTTAAGCTCACTAATAAATAATGTTAAAATGGCAAAATTTAAATTAATTAAAAACTCTATTAAAACACGCTTTAAATTCATGTACGCTCGTGTTCACAGCCAACGCCACAGCGACATTAATTTGTTTAATTTGGGCTCCAAATAAATGAGGAATCATACGGTGAGGCTGCCCGACTTGGCCATACTCTATGTGTAGTTGCTGGATGAAATTGAAATTTTAAAAAATTTATTGTTGTTAGGAATTAATACGGAAGGTACCACACAGACAAATATGTTCAAGAATTGTTTAGCCAAATATAATATATAGTAAAGTATGGTAGTCACAATTGGCCAAATTAGTAACACCCCTTTACCCATTTCTAAGCATTCAGGTATATTCATGAATATGTTTGTGCGTAACTCTATTGCATATGAAAATAGGTCAGCAAGGCTATGAATGCCCCGGCTTAACACGCGATTTGAATATAAATACTTGTGTATTTGTATACAAATGTACGAAATAAATATATATTTGATATGTGCAAAAATATATATGAAAATATTTATTTTATATTTGAATAGATTGCCGCTCCAAATCCATTTACGTTCAATCGGCGTATCGGGCGTGAACGCGAAACGAGTCGAAGAGTATTGCATTCAATATATCACCCAAATATCTATCTAACCATCTATCTGTATTATGTGACAAAAGCAGCGAAACATAATCAACACTCAGCGACAGTTCTGGAATGCAAAACTCAATTCAAATGCCAAAACACTCAACCAGGTGAGCTCTGAGCTTCTGCCCAACTGCAACTCTAGCAGTAAGTGTGTGGGTGGGCGGATGTGTGTGTGTATTTCTAAGTGTGTGTGCGTTTGGATATTTGAAAAGTCAACTCTTGTCAAGTTTTGCGCTCTTCGTGAAAATGCGACTGTTATTGGGTTTATGCGTTAAGCTTTAGCTCAATAATTCATTGAAAGTTAAGAAATTCAGAAGTTTGGGTTTATATAGTATGTCGTATGTCTGTTGATGATATATAAGTTGATATATTGCATAAGTATTTCATAGAAAAGTATAAATGAAAAAATAATTGTATTTATCTAATACAAGGATTTAGATTCAATGCCTATCACGAACAGCTACGCATAAACATGCCACAGTTATGTTTGGGTGTATGTGTGTATGTGTTTTGTATTTGTGTGGGTGAATGTGTTTAGTTGATTTCGCGCAACACTTTTGCACTTTGCACCAACGCTGACAATTGCAACTTTTGCATAAATACATTTTCTGCATTTGCCACGCACACTTCACAACGTGACAGTTGCCCCACCAACAGCCCCCTCCTCGCTTCCCCACTCTATACTTTAAGTCAAGTGGAAGTGCAAATCGTCGCCTGCGGCTGCGTTGCCGACCGCGCACAATAAAAATACTTTTGCATACTTTTATGCGCACGCATTGAAAATTTATCAACGCTCTGCCAAATTGTTTGCCAAATGCATTTATCAGCAGATTTAACTTTTGAAGATTGATCTGTTCCATACATAAACTCCAAATTCAATAGAGCTAAAAATATTTCAAATATTTTTAAAATTTTTATATTGCTGTATTTTTCGTTTATGATTTCGAAATCACTTTTTTCTAATTGTTTGGAATAGATATTGAACTCGTTTCTTACAGTGAAAAAAATTGTTAATGCTAAGAATTTACGACCCCATTCGTCTTTTGATCGTTGTTTTGAATTTAATCGCACATTTTAATATATTTTCAGCTCACATTTTCTGTTTAGTTCACATTTTCTTAAACATAAAAGTATTTCCGAATCGAAAATGTCACACTTAAGAATTACATTTTTTAAACATATTTTTAAATATTTTATAAAAAAATTTTGTCTCTAATAAAATACAAATTCCAAGTTCTGAAAAATTGCAAATTTATAACAAGCAACAATTCCATTAGCTTCATTTCCAATCATTTTCGGAAAAACAAAAGAGTTTTTCACATTAAAAACCCAATTAACGATTTTAATTTCTTTTGTGAAGAGCAGTGCAAACAACACGGGGGAAACTGAACGGGCTCAAAGTGCGGAAGGCTCGTTTGAAATTTATGTGTCCAGCGTTTGCTGTTGTGTTTCATTACCTAATAAACATTTTATGAGCGGTCAGTCAACAGCACACACACTCTCTCGCACACACACAACTACACTCACTCCCATAGACAAAGCGGAATTGGTAAATTGTTTGAGAGATGCATAGAAACGATGTCCGGAGCTCACAGTGTCCCGGCTGCCAACCGCCGGATTGCGCACAGTTAGCTGCTGCCATAATTAACAAGCTCCAAACGGGCGCCAATGGGGTGCTGATGGTTCCCCGTTTGGGCTTATGTTCGATACCCTCTCCCTTATTGGGTGTGTTTGTTATAACATTAGTCTTAAATATGAAGAGGAGTTGGGAGGTGATACAGATTGAGAATTAAATATAATTTTGTTTCGCAAAGATAAATTGCGCTAGCTAATGGAATCGCAAAATGTAAAATATGTAAATGTTAGATTTGTTGGGCATAGCAGAATCGGCCTATACATAAATTATTTCCTCAATATTTTCATTATAATTTATAAACTATTCAACTTTTCACATTTGAATCAAAATTTATGACATAACAGCCATTTGCTGAACATTATAAAAAAGTTGGCAACTAATTATTAAATAAAAATTAGTATGCTAAAGTTTGAAAAACAATTTAATGAAATCTATTTTTAGACTGGCATTTGTGAACTATTTTAGAGAGTGTTGGGAAAATGTGCTCTTTGTTTATTCAGTCGATTGTTGTTGTTGTTGCTGTTTTGGTTCTTCGTTGTGTGTGTTGTTGGTTAATGTGCCGCCGTTCGGCGGCTGTTGACACCCCCTTTGCTGGCTGCTGGCTCATAAAACATGCTTGGCCGCAGGTATTCCAATGGCTTCCACTGCCGCAGCTGCCAGCCAGGCCGCCGGGCCAACTCCTGGCTTCAGTGGCAAGACCTGTGCCTGCCACGAGCTGAGCTCTCGCTGGCTCGCTCTCTCGTATTTATGCCTATGAATATTTCATTTAATTGAAGCGCATTCATTACGGACCACACCAGCAGTAGCAGGCAGCGGTAGCGTGCCACGCCCCCGCAAATGCGCCCACTTTTGGCGTTGTAATTAAAATAAATTTATTACGCAAAATGTTTTGCCAAAAAATTTGTCAAAAGTTGTTGCCTCCTTGGCATAAATAATGGCGGCCTCTCAGCGTAGCTGTTTATATGTGCATATCTTATGCTGTGTGTGTGTGTGTGTGTGTGAGAGAGAAAGTGTGTATTTATTGCCCTCTGTATGTTTAATGATCTGATCTGGATTGTGTGGCTGTCGCTGCCCCTGGTTGTGAGCTTGGAAATTGATGCGGTTAATATGCAACTAATTGTTTATTTGGTAGTGTAGTCAATAGGGGTATGAAGTGCGCTTGACCCGGAGGTACCCTATATGTCTCTGTGTATAGTGTGTAGCTCGAATAAATGAATAAAAAAATTCTTAACTATATATAAAGTGCCAGTTCTATATTTGATTTAAAATGAACAAAAAAATCTTGATAGAGCTATTATTATTTGACATTTCGCTTTATATAAGAACTTTTATAATGTCCTCTAGAATTCACTTCAATTATTAAGTGTATTGTTCGAACATCTTTTTGCGAATAAATTTAACAAAAATCTGTAGAGAATTCTTTTGGAAATAGCGTACAAGAGGAAATTTCAGATCTGTTTAACTTTCTTTTGCCTTTTTCTCTTTGCGAAATTAACTGAATACTTGACAACATAATTGAATATATGAACTTTGTTAGAAATAGAAGACTAAAAAAAGAAAAATAGCTTTAAGCGGAGTTGAGGGAAAAACCTGACGCAATTCAGCCCAAAGCGATATGCGGCAACAACAGCGAATATAGAGATAGAGACAGAGGAGTATGCTAAATGTTTGGCATAGCACTTGCCTGCGATTGTGCCGAATACGAGACTCGTTCACACCGCCACCCAACTAACCGCCCAGCATGAACAGCCGCAACTGCGGCAATTGAATTGCACAGATCGAGAGTTCAAAAGCATTGCATACTTTGCAGCGCCAATGGAGAAGCCCCCAAATTGCATCAAACAATGGCGGAATATTTTCGCCAGCTACGTCAAAAGATGCGCAGCGACTAACAACTTTTCTACTTGCAACTCAGATGTCGAGTTCCACTTGCAACTCAAGTTTACTTTTATTGCTGTTGTTGCTTTCGCTTTTGTTGTTGCTTAGTTGTTGTTGTGATTGCTTTTGTTGTTAGTCTTGTTGTTGGAGGTTCTTTCTGGTTATTGTTGGCGCGTGGCCATTGGAATGCTAAAAGCATAAGCGCAAAAAGATGCGGAAATACAAGTGAGCAAAATAAACTGCATAACATGAATGGTGCAGTGGGACTGTGGCCGACTTGAAGATACTCTTTCTTATTCCAATAAAGTATAACTAAGGCTTAAAAGTTATGTCCCTTTTTAATTATGCTTTGGCATTTGTAAAACATATATTTTAATGTGAGTTCTACGGTAGTATAAATTCGAAATGGATATTTTATTAAATTAGAAGCTATCATTATATGGTATTGTCAATAAAATTTTGTTTAAAAATAATATTTTTACTTAAGAGAATTTCTATAACTTTTTTTATATTTTGTAAAATGAGAGATAAGATAGGGATTTAGAAATTTACTTGTAATATAATAACAGTATTGCAATAGCAAAATAGTTAGACGACCAGAACCTAAAGGTGTCAAAAACTGGTTCTATCATAAGGGCATACTTTATAAAGAAACTATTCCTTAGCGTATAAAAAATTTGCTAATAGATGTTTTTCGTTAGCTTTTGCTCAAAAGAAATACCTATTTTCTCTCTACTCTCTACTTCACTTTCCCATCTATACCTAACAAAAAATAAGCAAGAATTGTAACTACACGTTTTTTGTTAATCATTGCACTCGGAACATAAAAGCAGTTCCGAAATTTAAATTCGAGAAATAAGAAATGCTGTTTTGTTAAGTTTAAATAATCATTAAATGCTGCATAAATAAAATCAGATTATTAAATTAAGTACAAATAAAAAAACGTACCCAAAATGACCTTCTTTAAATTTTGACAAAGCTTTAAGTAAAAAAGTCTTGCTTTTTCTCTGAGTGTAGTTTCTTCTTTGTCTTCTCTCTGCGTTGCCTTTGCCTGTCTTCTCTTTGGTCTTCACGTTCTTATTGCAGTCAAAAAGTGAACGGACACATATTTTTTCCCTCGCATTGCCTGCCCCAATGCTGTTGTCCGTTTGCTGCCTCAATTCTGTTTGGTTATTTGTGGCCACAAAAAATTGGGGCACCCTCTGCTGCAGCAGTCGCTGTTGTTGTTGTTCGACTTTGACTGCTTTGTTTTAATTGAAATGTTTTTGCAATTGTTGCCGCTGGCTGCAGCAGCAGCAGCAGCAGCTGCTGCGGCGCGGCTGCTAAGCGGATTAGAAGCAGTTCATATTACACGGCTATGGTAAATATGAATGGCCAAAACAACAGGAAAACAATTGAGCCGCAGCTTCAGCAGCTGCTTTTGCTGCTATTGCCTCCTTTTGTCTATCTCATTGAAGCGGCATTTAGTGCCAGAGCCTCGCAAAACGAGGAAGTTGCTAGGGAACAAGAAACGGAGATATAATCAGAGAGCTCTGCTTCACAAATCAAAACGAAGTTCTCAACATTTTTTTATATTTTTTATATACTATTTATATTTATTTAATATTTTTGAATTACAACAACAGTTATCTCTAATTAAAAAGTTTTTAAAGAAAAATATTTTGCTGAGCTTGTTATAAAGGAAACTTATCTATTGTATACTCTAAGATAACTGGGTATATTGCTGCTCTCTACCAACTATTTTATCTACAGGGTATCGCAGAGCACCTATACGAACATCGTGTAAGTGGCTTTGTGTGCTTTTTCCTACTCACATAAGCGGCCCAATCAAAATGATTTTTTATAGTTTTGTGGCGCGCAGTGGTAAAAACTCAAAATTATTGCGGCACATTTTAAGCTCTTGGAGGGATTTGCAACTAATTGGTTGGGCGGTGAGAAAAATTCTTTCATTTAGGCAATATCTGAAAAGGACGCTTACATTTAAATCCGAAATCTTTATTAGTTAGCTTGTTCTCACATAGATTCAGAGATTCGATTGTTTAGAAATGCTTCCAGAATGTTGTAAAGGAGCTCATTCATTTTATTTAAAATAAATTAAGAATGTCTTCAAAAACGTTTTTATCAGGACTTTTTCTTCAAGAAATTTTATTATTCTGAAATAAAATAAGGGAATGAGGGAAAACATTCAAGAAATCCTTACAGATTTTGTTCTTCAGAGACCTTTGTCACTTGTCTGCATTAGGGGTGTTATGTTTCTGGTTTTCCATTATATAAATCATATATTCAGGTAACAGCAAGTGTAATTTTTCACGAGCTGACAGTTTTATTTAAATGCAGTATAATAACTTAGACACTGGAACCGTCATAGGCCAATTTAGCTAGCTAATTTTTGTAAATCTCTCGAAAGTTTTGTAAAAATTTATAGACTTTGGCTGCTGCTCGATAATAAAAAGTGAATAATGGCTGTGCTAACTAACCGAACCATCAGCATAAATCGCGTCGTAAATATGAAAATAACCACAACTGATTTTCGGACGTTTTTCACAAAGCTTTTCCCATTGTGGCAGGTTGGTCCAGGCAGCCTGTCTGCCTGTCCTTTATCCCCCACTGCCTTTCCATTATTCGCTTCTCTTTTTTATGGGGCATGTGGCGTTGTATTTTGTTCAGTGATTCACTTCACTTATAGCTCGCAGCGTTGTTTGATTTTGATTTTCTAAAATATTTTGTGCTCGTGCATTTTACATTTTTCGTTTGCTGCTGGTGCTGCTTGTTTGGCTATTTTTTCTCGTTCTTGATTTTTTTTGCTATTTTTTTATACCCTGCAGCCGGTTTACAGTGGGTGAGATATGTTTTGTGAACAGAAGGAGACCTCATTTAAGCTATAACATTTGCTTTTTATTAATCAAGATGGCGAGCCGAGTAGATCTGCCCATTTGTTTTTACAAAATCGATATTTATCGATTTTTCGATAGTGTCGTTTTAAGCAAATTTCCGAAAATGCAAGAACTAAAAACAGTAAAATCAGTATGTTTTTCTTATGTTTTTTGCATATGATATTCTTAGCAAATCGATAAATATCGATATCTTGTCTCAAATTGTTGAGCATATCCCTGACATTAAAAAATTAAAAACAATAAATTTTTGTATATCCCTATTATATATAGGCTATCATCCAGTCGGACACTCTCGACTGCCGCACTTCTCTTGTTTCCTTTTAAGTTAGTATTTGTGTACTCCTATTTCATGTTGGCGCTTTAAGGAGAATGGTCGCAGTGCATCAGCGGGCCGTGGGGCAAGGGGGAATTTGTTTAGTCTGGGGCGGGTAGCTGCTGCAATAGTTGTCGCTGCGAGCGATTTGTTGTTCTTCGTACAGCGAGGGGCGGTTAGAGGGGCGCGGCAGCAACAGGATGCAGCAGCCAGAGCTGACTATTTTATGTGCATTTATCTGTATAAATGTGTGTGCGTGCGCGCGCGTGTGTGTGTGTGTGTGACTCTCTAGTGCCTGAATCCTGCTGCTCATGCATAAAAGGATACAAATGCAAATTGTACACATCCATGTGGCTGCCAAGCTGCAAACATCTTGCAAATCTATTTTATTTATAAGCGTGCCCCACTTTCCACCAATCCTTCGCCACATCCGTTCGCTCGCCACTTGCAACACTTAGTTGCATTATCAATCAAACTGATTTCCCAGCCATTCATCTGCGCTGCTTATCTTCGCCAACCCACGAAAGACAAACGCTCAAAACCAGTGCTGCCAATCTCGCTTCTTTTCCGCCAAATCTGGCTATTATAACCAGTTTCCAATTCCAAAAAACGATATTACGGTTTAGTAAAAATGGCAGAAGGAAGCGTTTTTCGTAAATAAATAAAGTATATATATATTTATTAAATATAAAATATATATATATATATTCTGGATGATTTTTGCCTTGCAAAAGTCTTTTGATTTTTATTCCAAGTAAACGTAATATAACAATAATAATATAATAATAATAGTATCTGCCTAAATACATTTGTCCACTCTCCCAAATTAAAATTAAGAAAAAAACCCTTTTGTTTTCCGAAGTTTGAATACCCTTGCTGACATATGAAAAGTTTACGCTATTTACCTATATTTAATGTTGATTTTTTTTCTTGAGAGTTTGTTTAGAAATGAGCAGACAGATATGGCAATATCGTATCGGCTGTTGATACCCAGAGAAGAGTATATTTATTCTGCTAAGATAATTTAATTAACTAAATATAAAAGTTATTTACGATCGACTAGAATACGCTTATTTGTTAAGATTTAGATTGGCTTTCTTCCCAAGACATTCAGCTCTCTTACTTAAGCACTTACCCAGTTTCTGCTGCTGCTGTTGCTGTTGCTGTTGCTGCTGCTGCTGCTGCTGATCCTTGCGCTGCGGCGGCAGCGGCGGCTGTTTGGCCTTGCGCAGGGTTCCGTAGCGCTGCGCCGCCTGCAGCATCTCGTGCGGCGCCAGCGGCTGCTGCTGCGCCGGCTGCTGTCCGAAACTCTGCTGGCTCAGTGAGCTGGTGACCGTGGTGATGTGCGGGTAGCCGGCGTAGTCGGCCAGGCCGCTGAAAGCCGACGGCGGTCGCTGCTCCACGTAGATCTGCTGGCTCTGGGCCGCAGCCAGTTGGAGGCGCCACAGCGCCTCCTGGGACAGATCGCGTGCGTTGCTGTAGTTGTTCTCCTGGCTGCCACTGTTGCCGGCCAAGTTGTTCGTCCCTGCAAGTAAGCGTCAATTAGCGAGAGGATCGTCGCAGCGGCTTTTGGCTTTAAGGGGTGCTCGTGGTGAATGTGGAGTGGGTGGTCAGTGGTGCGGTGTGCGGGGAGGGGGGTGGGTGGTGCGAGGCGGCAGCGCGTGGCGGAAACATGAAAGTCACAGTGGCTAATTGGAAACGGAAAAAGGCGCCGCGTCATGCTCATCTGGCAGCTGTCCGGCTGGACCAACGCCTTCGACACGGGTTTTCGGTTACGGTTTTAGCCCATCTGCATTTGATATACTCGACGCTTGCATAATTCAGCCTGAAGTTGATGGACACGCAAATTGGATTAAATTACTTAGGCGACACGACAAACAGAATGAAAACTTTAAAGTTATTTAGCACTTGGCTTGAGCTGCGGCCAATAGTGTTTTAAAGTGCTTTGGTAAATTTCTCGACTCTCGAGTAAATGAGCTTGCGACTATTTATCTTGAGGATAAATTCCAGGGGTTGAGCCACAAGTTTAATAGTTATTATTTTACACATATACTGTGTTCAATACTAAAATGTTACTTGAAAGTGTTTATCTTGAGGATAAATTCTTGAGGATAGCCATGAGTTGTATGTGTATTAATTTCACATACAATATGTTGGCTTGCAAATATTTATCTTGAGAATTGCCATGAGCACATATTCAACTGTGCTCAATACTAAACTGTTGTTTGAAAATATTTATCTTGAATATATATTTTTGAAAATACCAAAGAATTCAAAGAATTCAATACTAAAATGTGGCTTGCAAGGATTTATCTTGAGGATAAATTCTCGAATAAGCCATTACTTTTATATATTATTTTGCATACATACAACTGAGATGAAAACTGAAGTGTTGCTTGGGAATATTTATATTGAGACATTATATACATTAATATAATTATTACTAAAATGTTGCTTGCAAATATTTATCTTGAAGGTACACTGTTGCATGCATAGAAATGTGCTCAATACTGATACGATGTTTGCAAATATTTATCTTGGGAATAATTTAAAAAAATGTATGTCATTACAAGTACACAAAGATAGACAGTTCTAACAATTGAATTCCTGTGCGACATACCTAAGACTCAAACAGGAGTTTTGCGAATTTTATATCGAAAAAAATAACTAGAAATTTGAAGCGTACATCGACATAGATAAATATATTGAACCTGTAACTAAAATGGGAAACCGATTATTTTGGGGCTGTTGGGAGCATCTCTAAGGTCTGGGTTTTTGCCATTTAGCGAACTCCTTGTCCTTCATCGCCTGCAGCACCTGAATGGTGCCGGCCACCAGCTCCCTGGAGCCGGTGACCAGCACGTCCAGCTCGTTGCGCATGCCGTAGCGCTGCTTGCCGTACTTGTCGCGCAGGTGCTCGAAGAACGCCCCGATCGAGATGGACATGTGCGAGTTGTCCCGGGTGCCGTTCTCCTCGCACAGCGACCGCCAATTGCTGGCGTTGCGGCGGGCGCGCTGCAGCTCCTCCATGCTGTTCCAGGTGATCGCGTCCTTGGTCTCCTTGTCCTGGCACTCCTCCTGCTCCTCCAGCGACTCGCCCTCAAAGTACGTCGGACTCGGCACGAAGCCGGCCTCCTCGAACCGCATATTGTGCCGCAGCACGGTCAGCAGGTCCTTCGCATTGAACTCGTTCACCTTGCTGAAGAGGAGCACCTTCGGCGAGCGGCTGCTGCGCGTGCGCGTGTAGAACCATTCCCGGCACATCATCATGCTCTCCAGGGTATCGGCGCTGTCCAGGTAAACGTTGAAGATGTCGTGCTTCATCACCTCGAACTGGCCGCGCTGCTCGAACATCTCGAGGCCGCGGGTGGCGCCCGGCGTCA
Organism: Drosophila sordidula; assembly: GCA_035047465.1. Taxonomy (NCBI): domain Eukaryota; kingdom Metazoa; phylum Arthropoda; class Insecta; order Diptera; family Drosophilidae; genus Drosophila; species Drosophila sordidula. The sequence continues at coordinate 1,188,396 of JAWNPQ010000106.1, forward strand.
GCTGCGTGCTGTTGTGCTCCAGCCCCAGCACGTACTCGGGATTGTGGCGCCGGAGATAGTCGTACGCCAGCTGGATGGCCAGCGAGCCGTTCAGCTTCACCGAGTAGTTGGCCCCGGTCAGGAGCTTCTTGCTGGCCGCGTTCGCCTCCATGTACGCCGGGTAGCTGGGCACGCGGTGCAGCTGGACGCCCAGCTGCTTGGCCCGCTGGCCGAGCACCTCGCAGCACTCGGTCTGGCTGGCGCTGGTGTAGACGCTCGCCTCGGGCTTCATGATCGCCGCCTTCGCCCAGGCGATGTCCCGCATCGAGTTGCTCAGGCTGAAGCTCTGCTCCCAGCCCAGCGAGCTGATCCCGATGGTCTGCGCGTGGGCCGTGATGTTCGTGCAGTCGCTGGCGCAGGCGCTGCCCACCTCGACGATGGCCACGTCGACGGCCGCGTTGCGGAACGCGTGGAAGGCCATCACCGTGAGGAGCTTCGTGTAGCTCGGCGGCGGCTGCATCGTCGCCAGCTGGGCCTGCAGCTGGGTGAACAGCTGGGTGAACTGGCCGTCCGAGAGGGGCTCGCCGTCGATGCGGATGCGCTCGCTGGTGGCGAACAGGTGCGGCGCACAGAGCACGCCCGTTTTGACGCCGTGGGCGCGCAGTATGTTCTCGACCAGGGTGCAGGTGGTGCCGCGACCCTTGGTCCCGGCCACCTGGATCACCGGTATGCGCTCCAGCTGCGCCCGCTCGAAGCCCGTCTGGCTGAGGCACTGCAGCGTGTGCTCGATGTCCGGCTCGCCGCGGTCGTTGCGGCTGCTCGCCTTCGTCTGCGCCCGGCCCGCGGTCGGCTCGTGGACCAGGTAGCCGTTCAGCTGCTTGATCGCCTCCAGGTAGGCCAGGCGCTCGGGCGACTTCGGCTCCGGCGGCTCCGGCGGCTCCTCGACGGGCGGCGCGGCCGCAACGGCCGTCCCGGCGGCGGCGCCCGCGGCTGGCGCCTTCGCCCCGGGCAGCTGCAGCCGCTGCATCCGCTGCTGCTGCATGTCCCGGCCCGCCTGCTGCTTGGCCTGCATGTCCTTCAGCCACTGCGCCTGCTTCGACTGCTGGGCGCCGTGCATGCGGTTCATCCACGAGTTGCGCTCCGCCGACCCGCTCCCGACGTCCTCGGCGGGCTGCTTGCGCTGCTGCCGCTGTTGTTGGTGTTGCTGTTGCTGCTGTTGCTGCTGCTGCCAGGCGGGCGGCTGAAACTGCGGGGGCATGCCAAAGTGCTCGCTGTTGCAATCGTTGTGCAACATGTGCGGCGGCAACGACGGCGGCTGGCCGGGCTTGCCAGCAGCACTCGCACCACCGCTCGCCCCACCGCTCGCCTTGAGCTTCGCCTTGCGCTGCATTTCCGGCGACACCTTCGCCAGCCACTTGTCCCGCTGATCCTTGACGTTGATGACGGGCGGCGGCACCGCCTTGCCCTGGGGCAGCGCCGGCTCATTGTTGGCGTCCTCCAGCGGCAGCCGGATCGACTTCGTGTTCACCGATTTGTCCCGAGCCGTTGGCTTCGCCACCTGCAGCGGCTGCGGCGCCACCGGCGTCTTGGGCGTCCATTTGAAGAAGCTGTTGCAGCATTGGAACGTGTTTCGTAGCCGAATTAGCTTAAGCCGATTGACTGGCGACTTAAGCTGGAACATTACAAAAAGCTCTTGGAAAAATTCTGGCTAAAATGTTAAGATTTAGATTCTAAAAATTTTCCTACGACCGAAGTGTGTTCAGCCTTCTGTTGTGTTTTTTCTTGTTTTGGTTTTGTTCAACAATTGTCAAGCACTAGACACTTGACGAAAAGCTCATAAGACGAATAATGGGAGCATGTCAAGGGGCTCACAAGGGGGGCTGCTGCCACCCACACGCCTTACCCACATTTATTTAATTGCAGGTATTACTCGTCTTAGCCCGGTCTGCTTCTCGCCACATTTTTATCACCTTTTCACGCGTTACATTTTAAAAAGGCATTTTTAAAATTTATTTGAGGTCGATCGGATGCAAAAGTGAATTTTTTAAAATCTTAGATAGATTTATTAAACGAGATTCTCATGCAGTTTTTACCTTGGAACCATCCTCATTTTTCAAAACACTGTTAAATGAACGAAAATGCTTTTTTAACTTAAGACTATCACAGACAAAGACTGTATTCTACAAAACCTAAATCCCACTTTTATTGGTGACAATTTCAAAAAATTGTATCTTGAACGAACAATCGGTGTAATTAAAAATAATCAAATATATAAAAAAAATACAATCAAAAAATAATCAAATATAATAATAGAAAAAAATAATATTTTTCCATTTTTATTTTAAAACTTAGAATTTTAGAACAATTAGTGATAGAAAACAATATTCAAACCGATTCCGTGGGAGCTTTGTCAAATTTGTTGTCGAAAATCATGTCCAAATTAAACATAAAAGTTTGACATGGAAAACTCTTTGATAATTTTGAATTGAACCGATTTTCATGCTTGATGATATTTTGGCCATGTTTGGCCTACATATAAAATATAAGCCTAATAAAAAATTCTTCTCACAGTTAAGTTAAGCACATTTTCCGTTTGTCTGCAAGGGAATTTAATCTTCGGCAAACCGAAGAAAACAGATTGTTCTCGATTTAGTTTTTTATACTCTGAGCTGCTGTTACTTAACATAATTATTTAACGTATATAGTGCATAAAAGTGATAAGCATAGCAAGAAGAAGAAGAAGTAGAACAATAGGTGCATTGGTGCATTGCAAGTGGCAAGTGGCAGGTGGCAGGTGGCAGGTGGCAGGTGGCAAGTGGCAAGTTGCATGGTGCAAGTTGTTATTCACTTAGTTATATGCGCCGTGTGTGCATTTTGTGGTGCAGAATTCAAGTGTGCGGTGCTGTTGGAGCTGTTGGGGCTGCTCCAATCCCAACAACGTTTCCTTTCGGCCGCGTGTGCCGTTACCTGTGATGGCGAGCGTTGTTGTTGTTGCTGCGGTTTTGGCATTACGCGATGTTGTTGTAATTGTCGTTGCCAGCGCCGTGGTGGTCGCCGCCGTGGCTGCGGTCACCTGGCCCCTCACCTGGCCGAGGCCGGCGCGCTTCAAGGTGGAGTTGTTGCTGTTGTTGCTCGTCGAGTTGGTGGTGGAGATGCTGCCGGTGGTGCTGGTGCTGGCGCTGGTGGTGGGCTGCTTCGTTAGTTTGGCGGCGCGTGCTGCTTGCAGTTGGCTGCTGCTGCTGCTGCTGGCTGGAACGGGTGTCGCCTCAAGTGGTCCTGCTTTGGTTGCAACCGCATGGACCACACACGCGAGCGAGGCATGTGTGTGTGTGTGGGTGTGGGTGGGTATTATGTGTGTCGCCAGTTCGTTGGGTTTCCGGTCGGGGCGTTAGACGGGGGGTAGAGAAAAAGTAATTAAGTTGGCGTTGGCGACGCGCATTTAAGAGTGAAAAAAGTCAATGTTGGCGTCCTAATGAAAGCAGCAACAACAACAACAAGGCAGCCTAAGGCCACACACACACACTCGCACACACACAATTAAAGTGCATTCTGTGGTGCATATATTTTGGTCAAACTTGCTGGCAAAGAGCGAGTCGGAGGGGCGCGGGGGGCGGGGTCTCCACCCGCACCTTTTAGCGACCGTGTTGCCTTTCAGTCAGGCGCAAAACTTTTTCAACAGTTTCTGAAAACTATCAAAACATTTCTCTGACCCTGGCCCCATCCCCCGTGACGTCTGTCTGGGGGTTTTCACTTGACTATCAACGGAAAAATTAAAAAACATATATATATATATATATATATATATATATATATGTGTATGTATGTTTATATAAATAGAGTTTTTGCCAAGCGTTCACACAAACCCCATTTTCACTAGTTAGGAACATTATGCTCCTGGTATTAATTAAAAACTGTTTAAGCTTTTTAAACACAATTTGAGAATCTGACCTCCATGTGTTGGAAAAACTCTTGTGCGGTTGCTCTTTTGGTATTTTCATTACCTTGAAAAAAGCATTGAATATACAACTTTTTTTTATTATTTATATAATGCTCGTACTTGTTTAAATTTACTAAAGCCATAAAGAAATGGAATAAGGATTCAACAAAATATTTAATTGTCTTTTAATACCTATCTGAAATAAACTTGCAGAGGATATTATTATTTAATCAGCATCGGACTGCTATAGCATATAGCTTCTATAGGAACTATCAATAGAAATATGAGTTTTTATATGAATATATATTATATATTTTTTGGATATTGTTATCAAATTTATAATTACCATCTTATTATTATTATGCTATTCATAAATCAGCTTATTCTCTTCTTATCCTTAGCAACGAATTTATTTTTGTATAACAAACTTTATTTGCAATAAATCTAAAATTCTCGACTGTCAACTCTGATGTATAAATATATATGCCTTCCAGGAAACTGTGGATTCAGCTGTTCTTTCTTGTTTTTTCATTGCAAAAAATTTTTAATTCTTTTCCTTTATTTAATCTATCCGAAATATATAAACAGACAAACAAAATCTTAACTCTTGTTAAATATAGAATATTTAATTTTCATCAATTTTAAAATTATGGCTGTGTTTCTTTCTTTTCTGAAATTATTTCTCACTCTTTATTTCTTGCCCCCGGCAGTAAAAAATTGCTTTGCTAAATAGGATTGTGGACACTTGGCTAAGTGAGTCTTTAATCTTGAAATTATCAAGTTGGTTGTCAACTCTTTTTATTTGACTTAATTTCGGGCTAAAAAATAGACCTCTTTCAGATTATTTTCTTCTCTGTTTCGTTCTTTTGCTGCAACAGCAGTCTTTAATCTTTAAAGCGTTTGAGTTCTTTCTGAAAAAATTCTAACAAATGACTCGAATTCCGTCTTACTCGCATCTACTTTGTTCCATCTTATGCCCGGCTCTTTGTCGGATTATTTTCCGGCTGTTCACATTTTCCTTAATTTATTTTTCAGCAGATCCATTTAGGATGCTTTCTTTTTTTTTTGTTCGCATGTGAGCTGCCAGAATCTTTAATCTATCTTTAAGATTGTCAGTTGGCATATGTTTAATCCGATTCGATTCGGTGTTATTTGCCATTTAGTTTTTAGTTGTCTGAAAAGGCGGCTTTGGCCGCAGCTTTATGAGCTTGGAGGACAATTGCACTGCCGTTGGCTTAAGGCCAATTAAAAACTGAAATGGATGAAAGGCAGAAGGCGGAAGAGCACAAAAGAAGCAGCTAACGGTTAAGTTCGCACTTAATTGGAATTACACGCACACACACACACACACACGCATGGCGTTCACGTTGTCATTTGGTCCTTCTGCTTATGCAGGACACAATTTGCATGACTTCCGGAAGAGGGGCGGGGGGGGGGGGTAGGGATGGGGACTCTAGATTGACACGAACTGCAATTACGGGCAAAGAGAAAAATGGGGCTGGAACGCGCAGGCAGCTGGCAACGAGAGGCGTCAAAATGGCCGCCATAAATCTTCAGCCCCCTTCAGCCCCCCTCAGCACCCAGCTGGCTACTTACACTCGCCGTGGTGTCCAGCGGCGGCGGGCAGCACTTGGTAGCTGTCGCCATCGACGCCGATAGCACTTGTCACGTGATATCCGTATCCATTCGAGTGCGTCGCCTGCTGCTGCTGGTAGAGTCCTTGGGCCTGGCTCTTGGACTGGGTCGGATAATGGAGCTGCTGCTGCTGCTGCTGAGTGCGCATCTCGCCCTGCTGCATGTTGAGCTGCTCGTCGGGATCGTGGAGGGCCGTCAGTGTTAGCTCCATGCCGCCGTCCAGCTGCTTGCTGTCCAGGCTGCCCGTCGGATAGTAAGGCGGCGGCGGCGGGGGCAGCGTCGTCTGCGCCGCCTGCTGCGGGTCGCCCGTGGCGGCCACCAGCGTGCCGCACGTGGCATCCACGTCGTACTCCTTGGCGCCGCCGGCACTCGTCGCGGCTGTGGCAGCGGCCGCCGCCAGCTTCTTGGCCGCGTGCGTGCGCCGGCAGCGACAGAAGACGTAGAGCAGCGCCAGCAGCAGCACAAACGAGAGCGCCGCTATGACGATGGCCACCAGGGCGGACGTGGTCAGCCGCGAGCCGTGCGGCATGTAGGATTTGCCGACTGCAACGAGAGGAGCGGGTGTGGGTTAAGCGGATCTCAAGAGAAATCGATTTACGATGCTTTAGGGCAGTCGAACTAGCTCCTGTTTGTGGGATTCTTAATGGATCTTTAAGTGGTACTAAGTAACTAGTTGGTAACACTTTATGTCAAGTGAACTGGTTCCTAACCATGGCATATTAGCGAAGCTTTATCAGTGATAAGATATTTAAGTAATGCTAACTAGTTTCGAATTATGGCAGTTTGTGGCAATTGAACTAGTTCGTAATCATGGTGATAAAGTCCTTATGTAATACATTTAACTAGCATCGAACTATGGTACTTTATGTCAAGTGAACTGGTTCCGATTTGTGAAGCTGACCTTAAAGCCTAGTTCATAATCAAGGCAAATTAGGGAAGCTTTATCAGTGGTAAGACATTTAAGTATTATGGCAGTTTGTGTCAAGTGAACTAGTTCCAAACTATGGCATATTAAGGAAACTTTTTCAGTGATAAAATCCTAATGTAATACGTGTAACTAGCATAGAATTATGGTGCTTTATGTCAAGTGAACTAGTTCCGATTTGTGAAGCTGACCTTAAAACCATACATTTAACTAGTTCATAATCATGGCAAATTAGCGAAACTCGAAACTGAACTAGTTCGTAATCATGGCATATTATGGTTATTTTATCAGTGATAAAATCCTAATGGAATACATTTAACTAGTCTCGAATGATGGTACTTTATGTCAAGTGAACTAGTTCCGAATCATTGATTATTATGCATAACTTATCAGTGATAACGTCTTAAAATAATACATTTAACTTGGTTCGAATTATGGTTCTTAAGGAAAATAAGCTAGTTCCGACTTTTGGCACATTAGGGAAATTTAACATTTAACTAATCTTCAAGTAAAGAGAACTAGTTTCAATTTGTTCCAATAAGCTAGAGACTTGCAAGTTGGAATATATACTATCGTCAGATAAAGTAAAGCTAAACAAGTGTAATTTAAAGATCGCAGAGGGAATTCCTTTATCTAACTACAAGCGTTCACTCTATGGTGCTGAGGTAATTCAGGGACTAGGTGAAAGTGCAAAGGCATTCACTTACTCTCCGCATTGGCGTAGGCGCCGCAGTGGTCGTGGTTGGCCAGCAGGCAGAGCTTGACGCGGACGACGGGACCCGGGCCCGCCGTCTCGGCCAGCGCCATGGTGCGGTCCTCGCCGTGGTGTCCGCCGCCGGGGCTCAGGCTGCGGCCCGGGCTGCTGGCCGTGGTGTAGTGGGCGGTGCGCGCGATGTGGTTGATGACGGCCTCCTTGAAGGTGGTCTCGCTGCCCGAGGGCAGCAGCGTGAGGGTCTCGACGATCTCCCACATGGGCGCGGTGGCGTCGCGGCCGACCAAGGACTCGACGACGGCGATGAGGGAGAGGCAGGTGGCGGCCACGTTGATGCCCAGCACGTGCGAGTTGGGGTCGTAGCTGACGTGCAGCGGGGGCGGAATCTTGCTCACCTTGGTGGTGGCCAGCACCTCGTTGGAGTACCCGGAGTGGCCCTTCGCATTCAGCGCGTACACCTTGAACATGTAGCTCTGGTGCTGATCGAGCGGCGCCAGCTTGCAGGGGTTCTCGCGGAAGCAGTTGAACTCGATCCACTCGTGGGCGCCCACCTGCGCCGAGGCGCTGCTCACCTGGTAGCTGGGCGTATACGCGTTGCCGGAGCAGTCCGCCAGCAGCTGCTCGCGGGGCGTGCTCACACGGCGGTAGCTGACCAGGTACTTGGTGCTCATGAGGCCGCCGTTGAAGCCCGGCTGCCAGCTGAGCACGGCGTAATTGTGCGCCACCTCGAGCACCTTGAGCGCGGTGGGCTTCTCGGGCGCGCCCTTCGACTGCAGCCGGATCTGGGTGCGGATGGTGTCCAGGGGATTGACGGCCCGGCAGGTGTACTCGCCGTAGTCGGAGTGCTGCAGGTGGGCGATGCGCAGGATCGAGGTGTAGATGTCGTTGCTCTCCATGCGCGTGCTGATCTCGTAGTGGCCGTCGGAGGACATGGTCAGGGGCGAGGGATTGCTGGCGAACTGCCACTGGAACTCCGGTTTCGGATACGCCTGCACCTTGCAGACGACCTCCGCGGACTCGCGCACGTCGTAGGCCACCTTGTTGTACTGGTGGAGCACGATGGGCTCGTGCTCGATGCGCAGGTGCATCGAGGAGTTGGCCGAGTTCACGTCGTTCTCGTACAGGCAGGTGAAGAGGCCCCGGTCGCCGGGCATCAGCTGGTTGCCGTTGGGGCGCGCCTTGCCGCGGAAGCGCAGGATGCTCTGGACGGTGACGACGCCGCCGCCGGCGTCGGTGGGCGTGGTGCGGATCTCGTAGAGCCGGCGGCTGGGCAGGATCTCGGTGCCGTCCTTGATCCAGCGTATCTGCGGCGCCGGCTTCGCCTTGGCGCTGCACGTGACCGCATAGTCGGCGTCGCCCACCCGCCGGGTCATGTGCTGCTGCAGCTTGGCGAGGAACTGCGGCGGCTGGTGCACCTCCAGCACGATGGTGGCCATCTTGCCGATGCCCAGCTCGTTGACGGCGTGGCAGTGATAGCGGCCCTCGCTGCCGAGGTGCGCCTTCGGTATGGAGTACTGCGGCCCCTGGGCGAGGATCTTCTGGGTGTTGCTCAGCTCGCCGTCCATGTCGCGGAACCAGCGATACTGCGGCACCGGCCAGCCCGGCGGATTGGCCGAGCAGCTGAGCGTCACCCCGTTGCCCACATGCACCACCGGCTTGTTGGGCGTTATGGCCGCCTGGCCGGGACGGTGCCGCACGAGCAGCGCCACCGTGGAGTTGCCGACGCCCTCGACGCGCTTCGAGTTGAACGGCTGCATGAGGTTCACCGAACGGCAGATGTAGTTGCCGGCGTGCTCCGCCCGCACCGAGACGAGGGTCAACAGCTCGCCCGCGTAGCGGAAGTCGGGGGCGCCCTCCTTCAGCCACTCGATGGCAATCGGCGGCGGATTGGCGGTCACGTTGCACCTAACGAGCACCGTCTCGCCCTCCTCGGCCTCGTGGGTCTTCGACTCGATGGCGACGACGGGCGCGTAGAGCACGTCCAGCATGATGTCCTTCTCCCCGGTCTTGCCCAGCCCGTTGTCCGCGCTGCACGTGTACTTGCCGGCGTGGTGGCGGCTCACGCGATAGATCGTGTGGCTGGGCGTGGCACTCACGTACTGCCCGTTGCGTGACCAGCGCACGTTGGAGACCATCGGCTTGGCGTCCACGCGGCAGTCGAGCTTGGCAATGTGATCGCGCTCGACGCGCAGCGGGTTCTGGGGGCCCACCTCCACCCGGGGGTAATCTGCAAGAGAGCACGGGTTAACCGGGGCTAAGACTGCATACAAATTGTCAATTACGGAGCCCAGTTCGGTTCGAGGGCTTGTTGCCGTTCGCTGCCAATGGGCCATTAACTTGCCAATAACCATTTTCAATTACACGACCGCCCCGGTTCCGCCCGGCAGGACATTGACGAGCCACCCATCGACATTTTTAAATAATACCAATTTGAGGTACAACAGCCCCAACAACCGGCAAATGGCCAGCTCTTGGCTATTACATTGTTCGAGTGCATTGGCCACACAAAACTGCACACTGGTTACCAACTGATTACTTGTGCCCAAAATGTTTTCGTCAGCCAAATCAAATTTCGCCAAAATTTAAGAAATTTATTTAAATAAATTTAAACGTAAAAAATCTACACAAACAATATCATTTTTTCTGATTCAATTAAACATTTTTAAACAATTTTTTGGCAATTGAAAAAGGATAAGTTTCGCTTTGACATCTACCTTTAACTTTACCTGTGCTTGTCAACATTTTTGTTATATCTATGTGTCTATGTGTTTGAAATTTAATATATTTAATAAGTTCTTGTTAAGGAAAAATAGGTAATAGTTAGAGCTACTCTAGAACAAAAAAATATACTTATGATAAGTGAAATAAAAAAGTTTCATAAATATTCTCTTGTCTTTTAAACTTTTATAAATATTTCTGGCAGAAAAATTAAAATTTGAAATTTACATAAATGGAATACGGAAATTTAATATTGAAATGCCAATTGATGGCGAGCGATTTGTTTTTTGAACCAATGTGCCAATGGCCATTTTGCTTAAATGGCAACCTGAACCGTTAGTTTTCGTTGGGTTCAAATCGGCGTTTTGGGCTTGTTGGCCACTTGGCTGCTTAGTCAAGCGTAAGCCTAACAGGTCTTTACGATTGTTGCTGTTGCTGTTGTCGTTCCAGTGCCAATTAACTTTGAAACACTTTACTTTAATCACCGACTGACCAAATGCTTAAATGCCCATTGTTCCTGTTGTCCCACAAATTCCTAAAGCGCACAAAAATGTTCTAAGCCCACCCAAAAAAAAAAACAAAAAAAACAAAAAAACTGCGTTGCCCGGGACCCAATTACGAGGCAACTAACACATTAAAGCCTGGCCTGGTGTGCGTGTGTGCTGTGTGCTGTGTGTTGGTGTGTGTAATTATAAAATAAAATTTAATGAGCAACGCTTGTCAGCGGACAGGCAAAAAATTCCAGTTTTGCATTTCAACACATGCTGCCTGGTGCCCGACTGGTCGACATCCTGCGCAGCGTACTAACCTGGCCCCCACTGCACGCACCCCTCTGCTCCTTGGTCGACCCCCTTGGCATTTTCATGCCCAGCCAGCCATGCAGTTTCACGCTGACGGGTGTTGCTGCCACGCCCATCTGGCCCAGTCCCTTGCCACAAACTTGCTGACATTCGCCATGAAGTTGGCTGCACAATTTCTCATTTTCCTTCATTTTATTTTTAAATTTTATTTTTTCCCTTTATTAAATTTCTTGTGTTTTTATTAATGCGTCCGTGTTGAAGGTATCATGATTTTGACGCCTCTCGGGTTCAAGAGCCAGCTTCGGGCTCTTCAAGTTTATAGAGAAAACGACTTTCGAAAATGAACTGGTTTTCTAAATTCCTTTAAAAATATTTGTGCTTGTGTTAATATATGTTTATCATATCATATCAAATTTTCCTCTTTACATTTTCATTTGTTCTATCTCGGTAAATGGTTATTTCTATTTTTGTTATATATCTGTGAGATCTTCAAAAGAAATTTGTATTTTTATAATAACTTGAAATACGCTCGCACTACAAGAAATAAATACTACCAACATCTTTAAAATATCTTCTATAAATAAAATCGTTCACTAGTCTTGTATATTTTTGGAGAATTTCTTGATTATACTACATATATGGATATGTATATAGTATAAAGAACTTGAATGCAATTATTTTTATTAAATTAAATTGATTCGCTTTATTTCTGTTTATCCCTTCACATGTATCTTGTTTTAGTTGATTAAATTTTTATCGTACTTTTTTGAGTCATTTTTTTAAGTGTATATTTTTTCCACCTTGCTAAATATAAAATAGTTTTTGCTTCTCCATTTTTTTAACAAGTTGGCAGCTCCGCATCGCGATGCCCGTCTCAGTGCTGAATGTTCACATGCATGTTGCCACGCCCCGCCGCCAACGCCCCCCGCTGGTGGAGCGCAACGCATTGTGATTTTATGACTGGCTACATTAGTGCCATGAAATATGCGTCGCCTGCACCTGCAACGGTGCCTCCCTCCCGCCGGGCGCCCCTCGGAGTCTACAAATCTTGTTACACGACCCAAACGAGGTCCTGGCTTCCGGCTAGGCGGCGTTAAATAAAACTGCGCGTTGCTCATACGCCGCGTGGTCGTTACTTATGCCCGTTGGCCATTTTGCAGCCAAATTAAATTATTTAACCCGGAACTGGGCCGAGCTGCGCGCTCTTGTTGTCGTCGTTGCCATTCTTGTTGCAGTTGTTGCAGTTGTTGTTGTTGTTGTTTCTGACAGGATGTATCACACAACTGCTCGGAGTTATTTTAATGAGTCGAGTTTGCATTTGCTTAAAGCTTCCTTCGCTACATCCACTATAACTCCGCCCACTCTTTCTCTGCCCCCGCCCCAAAATCGCCCCTGCCCGCCATCACCTTATCCAAATTGAAAAGATACAGCAACAACAACAGCAACGGTCGCGGGCTGCAGCAGCTGCTGTCGCGTACGTGTCACACAACACGTCACGTGACTTCCGCTGCGCGTGCTTGCAACACCTACATGTATATGCCCCGCGCCCCGCAGCCCACCACCCTGCCCCGCTCATTCCTGCAACCCTTCGCTTGTTTGTGCCCCGCTGTGGCGCCGCCAAACATCAGAACAAATATTGAAACGACATTTCGATGTGTTCGGTTAAATGCTTAAATCAAGCTTATAGCTGCAAGTAGGGGCTGAAGCTGTCCAGTTGAAAAACAATAAGAAATACTTGTTGGTAATCCATCAATTTGGTTCAATCGAGCATCAAATGTATATACAACAGCGCTTAAGGCAATTATCTCAACTTGTAATTGCTCGGACGAATGCACTAGAGTTCCGAATTGGAGTCTGGGGGAGGTCACCAGTTTTTGGTGACTCCAAGCCTAATATTGTGGCAAGACGGACATTGCACAAAACCAATGTTTTTGCCACTTCGTGAAGGAGTATAAAAAACAACATTAAAACCGATTCTGATATTTTGTTAAAAATCATGCAAAAATGTACAAAAATTTGGACATGTAAAGCTCCCAGATCCATAGCTTCCATATTTCAAACGCCCACAACTTGGTCAAAACTGAACTGATTTTCATGTTTGATGGCATTTTATTCATGGTTTGTGTTCTAGATTGATTCTGCATTTCAAATATAGTCATTTTTGAAAATGAAATTTTTTTGATTTTTTTCTTAAATTTCATATCCGAAATAAAATGTATTTTTTCAAAATTTAGAACAGACAAGTCTTCCAGTTAGTCAGTTAATCAAAGATCACCGCACAACCGACATGCTGGAAAGCTGAGTTTTTCTTGCTGACATGTATAATTTTATAGATTTAATTTAATTTTATAGTTTGTATCCTATATTTACCGCCAAGCTATCAGAGAAGTTTTTTTTATTCGCATTATTTCTTCTTAAAAAATTGTTTCGATATGTTGTAAGACAGGCTTAAATGCTTTTATAAAATTAAATATATATATTTATAAATTCAAATAAATTCACATATACATATACACATATATATATTGCTATAGTACCTTGCACATATAAATTCGAATGTGGATATGAAGTCAGCTTTCAATGCTGTCAGTCCGAAAAAATATATTTTTTTTGCGTAATTGTTAGCAAGCTTTTGGCTGCTGCTCCAGTGACGGGCTGTCCGCACGGTTGCGGCCCCAGCTCGCCCCCACCCCCACTTTTTGCCAGTGCTTAACGTGCGCTTGCATTGCTTATAAAAAGTGTTGCCTACTTTTTTGGGGCGCCATTCGGTTGGCAATGCAGTTGTGTGCATTTGTCCATAGGTGTCATATGTATGACCATTGAAATTAATTGAATTGGCTTTGCGTTGCAACAGTCGCCAGAGCAGTAGCAGCTGCAACAACAACAACAACAACAGCAACGGCAACTACAACAAAACTTTTAGTGGACACTTGCGGTTGCACACACGATGCTTGATAAAGTCGGTCGGTCTATGGGTGGCTTTTGGCCAGGTGCTGCAAGTTAATTGGAAGTGGGCAGCAATTAATTTGCTTTGTCGGAAAAGCTGTTAAGTTCTCAGCCCCTGCCATTGCAACCCCTCGGCTGCTGCTGTTGTACAGAACAAACATTTAACAAACTTTTATGTAGATAATTTGCGCTTTGGCGACTTAAGCCGCGGCTTAAAGCTCACGGCGCTCAGGTAGCTAAAATAGTGAAATTCCAGCTAAAGGTGAAAACAATGTTGCATTCATTAAATGTTGCAGCACCAACTGGACCAGGCTAAGGCGCAGCACAATGCAATTTTGAGTGCTCCACTTGAGACATAGCTAAAAACTATAATATTCTTGAGCCAAACAAGTTGACCTACAACGTGTGGATACTCTAGCTTTTGCAAACTTCAAAATGCTTTTGAAATAATCGTCTCAGCTTGATGTTCTCATCACATCCACAAAACCATTATACCCCATTCGAACCTCTTTTCAATGGCAACAGGGTATGCAAAGCTGAACAGCTCGCGGCAGACGGCAAACTTCAAATCAGCTTATGGAAAACTGAGAAGTAAGAGGCAAAAAAAGAGCGCTGCCAGCTCAAATCTTAAAGCATAACAATCAGGACATTGCAGGACATGCCCAAGGCTGGAAGAACTGCAAGGCTTTGAAGGGGCTTCTTGGAATTTGGCAACTTTTGGCCAACTGTCGGCATTTCTTTTGTGGTGCCTGCTGGCCGGGCGCAAATGCAAATGTCCTGAAACCAGGATGCAGGCTGCCAGCCTGGATGCCAGGATGCCAGCACTGACACTAATTGCAGTTGTGTGCGGCATTAGCACGTCTCTGTATCGCTTCCAATGGCTACCTGGTGGCGCTCCATCTTCAGCTGTGTGGTGCAAAATGCTTTTTGCCGAGCCGAGGACATTTTGTCCTTTGGTTTTTTGGCACTTTGCCTTTTGCCTTTGGCAACGGCATAATCAAAAAGGACACGCCGCAGACCCGCTCTAGGCTCGCACGGGCTCCAATATTGGCAAGCAACAGCAGGCGAGATGGCAACAGAGACACAGCTCCTGGTTGTTGTTGTTGTTGTTGTTCGAGTTGCTGTTGCTGTTGTTATAGTTTAGTTGCCTCTGGGATCTAAGCCAAAAATATTGTGATTGTCTAGATACTCTGCAGTTGCTGTGTACACTGGCTTAAATTATTAAATCACAGCACACAACTCTCAGCTGTCCGTTGTTTATTGATAAATTCAAATCATTCCTGGCGGGCATGAGATGCATTTGAAAAGCGAATAGCCAATAAGTTTTATTGCATTTCGATGTTCAGGAAATGAGGCGCTTCGAGGTAGAGAAGGGGCCTATAAAAACATGAGCATAAATGTATGTATATAAGCTGCAAGTTATTCTTCACCTTTTCATTAATCTCAATAAACTCTGTATGCGGTAAAATTGTGGTTAAAGAGCTTTAAGCCTGCATATAAAAACATGAGTTTCAATTAGACAAGATCTCGCAAAGGCTGCTTTAAAATTTAAATATGCTATAATTGGATTGTTCATAATTTAAAATGATTTTTATTAGAGATTCGGAACTTAATTTTCTTTTTAACTTTTCTTTTCTTTTCTTTCTTACTTTTTGTTTTGGACGCTAATTTTTATGATCAAGCACGTTCGAATATTTTGCAAAGAATTCCATCGAAAATCATAAAAACAATAATAATATGGAAAGTTGATTGAATATGTATAAAAGCTATTTTTGGTTTGAATAACATGACTGCTAAAAAGTTTCACATAGATAAAAATTTCAAATACATTTTTAGTTATTCTATCGCCATTTACACTAAACATGAATAATTCACAACTATCAGTATTTAACCGCTTATCAATAGGCATCAGCTTTTAATCGAATCGGAGCGTTTTATGCAAATATTTGACCAAGAAATAAAAATGAGATTTTCTTGCATTTGGCTGCTGTCGCATTCGCTGTCGTGCCAAGGAATTTCACGCTAATGCGCATTATTGTCAGAGATGTTGCCGCTGCCACAGCTTGAATTTGCATGCCACCTGAGTAGGTGATGTTAGCACTTCAGCCACCCCGCCCCCCGTCGGCATTGCCATCTTTCGTTTTTTCCAGTTTTTTTTATTTTTTATTCAAATTGAAATGTCTTTTCAACGGCTTTGCTTTCCACTTCAGCAGGCCACGACACATGAGTCCTGTTTGTCTTCGTCGCCAGCGACTTTTTGGCCAAGGACTCGAACGTCACGCGGGCTGTGGGAGGCGCAGGGGCAGCCAGCGCATGGAGGCAGGGTTTATTACGTGAGTTGCATGCAACTGCACAAAAGTCACGCGCGATGCACAGGCAATCACACCCACAACAACGGCGGCATACGCACATACACACACACATATGCATATATTTGAATTTCTAGTGCCCCGCACAGCTGCAATTCGTGTCGGTGGCAACTGAAAATATGTGAAAACGTGCCTCGCACGTGTGTGCCGCCAAAAACTGTGCCAAGTTGACAGCGCCACGCGTCGCTTTTAGTATTTGGTGTTGTTGTTTTTAGCTCTAGGCATACCCTTGCAGAGGGTATATCAATATTGTCACGACATGTGTAACGTACTGAGAGAAACTCTACGTATTCGTAAGTATTCTCGATAATGAGCTTATCTATAAAAATTGGAAAAAGGTTGAAGGTTGAAATATAATAAAAACATAACTAATCCATTAATATCGGATCTTATAATATAATATACTGTGGTACAAAATAAAAACCAATTAATTTAGAAACTAAATTCTAAGCTTCATATTCTATTTTAATTTGATGATAATTTAAATGTACAACAAGTTCGAAATTTCCTTTATTAGCCAAAGTTATTATAGTCTGCAAGGGTATTTAAGCCTCGACTATGCCCAAGTTGCTTGCTGTTGTCTATTTTTCTGTTGGGCAATGCGTGGCCACGCTGCGTATGCGCAATATGCCAGCATAGCTTTCAGAGTGACGCGTCTAATTTCACTGTTTTTATCAAATTTGCAGCGCTCAAAAGTAGGCAACACATTTTGATTTTCAAACATTGCACAGTGGGAGGGCCTGCCAGAATTTTTAATAATTTCATTTGGGAATTTTCGCACGTTATAAAACACTCAGCACGCGGTGACGTTGACGACATGAACGGCAGCGAATATTTTTTTTTGTAGATTTGTCTTTTGCCTGTTTTTCTCTTAGTTTTTTTTTTTGTTGGCTGGAAGCGGCTTCGCTGGTGCATAAATCAATCAAATGCAGGCACAACACGCAATGCACACAAAGATCAACATCAGCAGGGTGGCCAGGCGGATGAGAGAAAGGGGTTGTTTGGTCTCCTCTCCGGCTCACAAGCTCGGCATCATATTGGCAAGAATCCATGCAAACATTTTCAATTAAAAATTGCTCTGCCATTTGTCAGCACTCTTTGGCACAGCTGAGTAAGGATATGTGTGTGTGTGGGTGTGCGAGTTAGACAGCACATATGTGCACTGCTTTCTGGCACTGCTGGTGTATCTTTGTTTGTGTCTAATATTGGCAATTGCTTATCCATCACAATCACAGTCAAGTATTAGACATCAGACATCGTCTTTGGTTGCCAAATGCATTCGTATCTATCTCAGACTATCACGGTGCTTGTCTAACTGTGCCAGGGCTGCAAAACTGTGATTCAATGTGGCATTGATGTCCAGGTTGGTCAAGCTTTCTGAATCATATTCTCTGAAAGTGTTTTGCAGAATTATCTGTCAATCGGCTTTAAATTAAACTGAAGACGGGCAAAGCCGATTAATATTCTCATTTGATTTACCACGTTTATTCAGCGACTTAAAGTTAGCTGCATCAAACATCGGCTCAACATATTCGCTGCCCAATGGCTCTCAAACTGTGACAGACACCCTAACATGCGCCCGACTTTTGGCCTGGGGCAAGGCGATGTTCGAAAACGCTGAGCTGCGCGGTAAATTCAATTGTTGTTAAACGTCTTGGTCAGGTTGAGGTCCCTGGGTTGCCGTGGGCCCAGTGGCGCCGCCTCACATTATGGCCAGCACGAAATACAGTTGGCTGCCAGCTAAATGCACCTTGGAGGCACTTTTGACTTTGGCTCGTGGCCCAAACGCTGCCCGGCCACACACACATTATGGCCAATGCTGTGTGTGCTGTTCTATGCCTTTATTTGCTCTGTGGCCTATGCTGACTATGCTGCTAATGGATTTTAAATGAGCATCATAAATACTAAACCCAAAATTGCTTCAACGCCCACACACAACTTTTGCTCCCGGGAACCTTCCCGCCTAACAAGACGACTTGCCGCCAGTTCTAACTTGGCCTTCAGCTTGAATGGGAATTTTCTGTCTGTTTCCTTTACGTGCTCTCATATTCCACTTGCTCGGTTGTCATTTATTCTTGTTTTGTGTTTTGTCTGCCTGTGTTTACTGCATGTGTAGCGAGGGGTTGGACTTTAACCAGCTTTTGGTAATACCTTTTTATGCCGCTTAAATGTGCTTTCAAATTTGTCATTAAGTTTGTAACGTCTCAAAGGATTATTTCCACAGTTTGTACAATTTGCATAATTTAGCAGACTTAGGGTTTTTGCTGTACTAATTATATAGGAGCTTCATAGAAAAAATAAAAAAATGGCATTTTGATTTTTAGAACTTGATAGGATTTTTAACTCAGTTCTTTTCTTTAAGGGAGTTACAGTTATTAATTTATTTTTGTCAGTTGTTTTTTTTAAATATATTACATAACATTTTTTTTATATTATATTGAAGTACCTTTCGATATATCCAATTATTTTCTTTACTATTATTGTCTAATAAAAAATTCAAAAATTTCTTATCATAAATTATTTAATCAATCAGAATAAAAAAACATATTTTATGTTTTTTTTGTATTTTCTATGTAAAAAGAATGTGCTATATTTATTTTATTTTAATTTCTGTATCATAAGCCAAATATCTCGATGTCAAAAAATAATATAATATTGTCATATATATATTGATTTTTCGATTGGATGGCGTTATTTTTTTAAATTTTATTTGGGCGTAAATAAGAAAAGTTGTAATTTTTCTAAATCCCGTTCTAATCTGTACTATTCAAAGGGCATTCAGCTTAGGCCCCAACTGAAATTTTGTTGGTACTGGTTGGCATTTTTCTTGGGTAGTTGTTTTGGCTTTTGGTTTCGTAGCTGTGCCAAATAGCAGGCACTATAAATATTTGTTACGCTGACGTTACGAGAACGCTGCATGTGACACACACACACACACATAGACATATAAGCACACGTGATGTTGTTGCTGCTCGTGTACTTTTGCGTCTACAAATCCGGCGTGTAGCATAAAAATGACTGCAATTTATGTTTTCCTATGAATATATTTGCGCGCCCGCCACCTCCCCGGTTGCCCACACCCCCAACACACACACCCCACCCCCACACACTCATGGATACTGATACGCAGCCATTTTTTTTTTCGTTAGCCATTCCCGTGGCCTCACAACAAGACCAGGATAGATATCCTAACTGTGACTCTATTTGATTGCATAAATCTTATGCAGATTTCATTTGCTGTCATTTTTAGTGATTTTTATTAAATGCAACTAACGTGACAAGTTTATTGCGCATACGCAGCGTGGGCCATTTCACTAAATTTAATAACATATAAAATGATAAAACTCTAAAAACGGTTGTCACGTGCACACACACAAACACACACACCCCTCTTACTCCTCGTGCCCCTGTTGCCCTAAAGACTTGTCAGCTAATATAACAGCTTGAGACTTGAGTCGCCTTCGCCGCCGCAGGAGCGGTTTTGTTGTGCTGTGGAAACCAATAACTAACAATCAAATGCTGAACTAGGGGTGTGCGTGAGTGTGTGTGAGTATGTGTTTGTGTGTGTGTGTGACTGCCAGACACTTTATGGGTCTCTCATGTGCGCGGCTTTTGGGTCACGTTGATCATGCGACAACTGGACAGGCAACATTTGTTCAACAAACTGCAGCATTTAATTAAAAAAAGTGCTAAAAAGAAAGCAGAAGAGAAAGGAGAACGAGCAAATGAAATGGAAAGTGCCCCACAACGCACTTTAAATGTTCTTTTAACTGAGGTATGGCTGGAAAAGTTCTAAATAAGTTCTAATAAGTTCTAAAAAACTGGAAATTAGCAAAAAATATGTAAATTAGCCTAACAAAAAAATATTATATTAAAAGAAATAAAAATCCTCATTACAATTTAGATTCCACTACGTACTTATTTTATTTTGCTAGCATTATTAATACAATCGATAGACTTCGCGAAATTTGCCAAAAAGTTAAGAATTAACTTAAAATAAGGTTTTTTTTTGTGCAACATAATAATATATTTTTACCATATTATATTTTTAAAAAAAGTTTTCATTCTCTCAAATGAACAGCTATAAATGTTGTCCCAAATATATATGCTAGATATGTTTGGAAATACTTGTAAACTCATCTGGCAACGTAAATATTGCTGACTTCATAACAAACCCGCATTTGAATGGAAGGACCCACTAAAAAGCAAAAGAAAAACCGCCGGAATTGTTGGACAGGTCATAAATTGTTGGGGCTATGGCAGGCAGTACTCTTCCTTTGGCCCCACTTTGTACCATTTGAGGGTTCCGAGTGTCCCCCCCTCATGAATTTTTGCCCCATACTCACAGTTGACATTCAGCGCCACGCTGGTCTCCAGCGAATGACCCTCGGGCATGGCACGATTCCAAACGACGCATATGTACTTGGCACCGTCGTCGGCCCGTCTGGGCAGTATCTGCAGCGTGGCGTTTGTGTAGTGGTTCTTGGAGCCGCCCTTTAAAGCGTACGACTGCAGCGGCACTTTGCTGCCCTCGCGGTACCAGCTGCAAAATTGCGGAAGATAGATAGAGTCAGAGACAGGGCAAGGCAGACAAGGACGGCGATTTAGTGCCGAAAATAAAAAAACACCATGTGCCGGCTGGGATTATTAATGAGGGCGACCAGTTAAGTGATTTACTTGCCGCCGGATGTGCTTAAA
This sequence comes from Drosophila sordidula, assembly GCA_035047465.1. Lineage (NCBI taxonomy): Eukaryota > Metazoa > Arthropoda > Insecta > Diptera > Drosophilidae > Drosophila > Drosophila sordidula. Next base: position 1,209,115 of record JAWNPQ010000106.1, read on the forward strand.
CTGTCGCTGACCACAGCGGCGACGACGGCTGTGAACCCAAAATTCTATAAAAAAATATTTTAAAAAATCAAACACTCGGCTATGTCGAAGTTCAAATGCGCTTACAAAGAAAACAGAGAAATTATAAAGTCATTGGCTCTATTTTAAGTTCATGTTTTGGATTGTTACTACCACTGTCTTTTAAAATTACTGTTAACGTATAATTCACTTTTACTTATGCTATAACTGTTATTATAACTGTTACTGTATCATTTATGTATTCTGTTATTAATGTTACTACAATGTTATTTTTGTAAATTTATTTTTAATTTTATTGTTACTGTTACATAATTAGCTGTTATTGTTATTGTTACTGCTGCTGCTACATCTACTGCTACTGCTACTGTTACAATTACTGTTACTGTCACTGTTATTTTTTCTTTATTCTCCCATTTATATTTACTGATACGGACAGTCAAATCTTTATACCAGTAAATATATTCTTTAAGTATAGACTCCATCATTTCTGACAAGTTTGCTCAAAACCTCTGCAGGGAATACTCTTCAAAATAAAAAAAATAAATACGTTCTCCCAAAACTGGACTGTGAATTCTCATTTATGCGCTCTTACGTTATCATAGGATCCGGTGAGCCCCCAATGCTGCTGCAGGTCAACTCCAGGGGTTTCTCCTCGGTGGCCACCGCAATGTTGCCGGGCGTCACCATGGGCGGATGTGGGGCTGTTAGCACCGTCACATTGTAAAATTCCTGATGCACGTCGGCGCCGGTGCCTTTGGCCTTGATGCGGCACTCGAAGCGTCCGTTGTCCCGATTGTAGGAGGTGTTCTTAATTTGCAGATCGTAAATGCCGTGACCCGGCCGAAAGTCAAGTCTGCACGGGGAGAAGCGAAAGCAAAGAGAAAAATAAATTAAGAGTGAGCGTTTTTAAAGCATAAAGCAGACGAGAAGAAAATATTTTTCACTTTATGCAAAATTAACTGCGGCCATACTTTGTTAATTTGCATAGCTCTGAGAGTAGAGTATAAAGCTACCTGTATAGTATATCTAATTATTTAATTGTTCTTTAAAAAATTCGTGTAATATGAGAACATTTCGAGTATATTGTGATGTATTTTTATGTGGCAAGAAAATCTCTTCATCCACGCAAAGCCGATTACTTCAAAATTGTGGCAATTAAAAAGTTTGATCTTTGTCTATATGACATTACTCTGTTAGTCTGATATATCTTGAGCGCAAAATTAACACGAACTTTGACGAAAATTCCGTGTTCTTAATTTTAATTTAAAATTAATTTAAGAGCCAAACTATGACGAAAAAGATATTTCCCATGAAAGTCGGTTAAGTTTAGACAAAGTTTTGGCAGTGGTAATTTTTACATATGCTGATATTGTATTATATGAAATTTTCAAAATTCCTACTTCAGCTATTTCTGCCTTAAAAACAGAAAATAAATATTACAGTTTAATTTATTAATTTAAAAAGTATCCTTAAGCCTGCCATTATGTGGACAAGAAGTTAAATACTTTATACTTTAGTAGGGTATTTCCATAAATTTGAGGGCTAAGTAAGGGCATCTTTAACAGTCAACAGTCACAGTTTTTCCCATTAAAGATATTTTCTGCGCCTGTTTTCGCGTAGCCCACTTCTTTCGTCCAGTTTGCAGTAGATTCTTGTTGTTGTACATTTCGTGTTTTCTTTCATATACATATATATTTATTTTTGTTGCTTACTTCGTGCTTTGGCTTTTGTGTAAACCATTTGGTTTTCGTGTGGCTTAAGAGGAGGTTAGCGAAAGGCCGCGAAATAAAATGAAAAATGCTCATGGCAAATTAAGCGTCGAACTCATTTTTGTGAATTTATTAGCTTAATTTTGGGGGCCAGCTTCTCGGTTGCCATGGGGGCCGCCACATTACATTTTGATTAATTTAACATCTTTTTGTTGTTGTTACTTCGTTTTCTCTGGCCGCGGCATTTGCTACCTGGCAATACAAATAAGAGGACGAGACGGGTACACTCAAAGAATTTTGTACTCAAATTAAGAACGAAGGAATTATTAAAATACCATCAAGCGCGAATTCCTTTTTAAAATAACTTTATTTAATTCTGAAATTCTAGCACATTTTTGGTAACTTAATTTAGGTAGTTTTCTCCTATTTTTTTGAACACCTGTCTATTTAAAACAATTTGAATAATTTTCTCTAAGTGTACTCTAAAGCAGAACTCAATCAAGCGTAATAGCTCGGGACTGTTGAATACTTTGCGGCTCTGTCGCGGAATTTTTTGTTATTTTAGTGAAATGCTTTTAATGCCTAGTCCTGAAAGTCCTGCATGCAGACCTAGAAGGTACACGCTAGTACTTAAGGTCCTCCGACACCCACAGCTCTCCCCGCATGTTCATCAACGTCATCGTCATTTATTTAGCACAGATGCCGCAACGCTTTGTGTTTAAGTTTTAATTTCTCTTGATGAGATTTTTTCTCTGTTACTGCCACAGACGTTGTAGACTTATAGGGGTGGTGGGTGTGTGTGTAGGGGTGGGGATGGGGGCGAATAAATCATGTACTCGACATTATTAAAGTAGATCTTATAAACTTCTTGAGTGCATATGCATGCCGACGAGGGCAAAGCGAGAAACTTTTTAAATAAAATTTCAATTTTGATAACTTTTATGGCAAGTCAACTTGCAGCACAAGGGGAGGGGGTGGGGGCCGACCACACACATGTGCAGTTGTAGAGCCAAATGCGGCGCGCCTCCGTTGCCCCAACTCAAATAGCATTTCGGGTGTTCTCTGTTTTTGAGTATTCAGATTTCAGCTGCTGGGCCCAAGGAAATGGCTGCGTTTTTACCGTTGCCAGAGATTTTCCTACATTTTGCATACCCTGTAGCTATAAAATGAGTGCAAGGTGTGGCATGGTTGAGTTTGAGCTCTGGCATTTCAAAAGTAGGTTTTATAATGAAATACGTCTAATTTTTTTTATCGATGAAAATTGATAATTATCGAATTTATTTTTGAAGTATATAAAAATTACCCTATTAAGTATAGAATAGAAATTATAGAATTTTGTGATTTTCTAAGAATTTTAATTCTCTCTGGAAGCTTTGATTATTTCACTTCGAAGCTGACAGCAGGGTATCTGGAGGCCTGGCACTCACGACGAGAGTCCACTTACTGGTTTTTCTTGCCGCTGCATTTCCGGCTGTGACTTTTACGAGGCTGCATCTTGAGTTTTGTATCGCGGCGGTGGTGTGTGTGTGTGTGTGTGTGTGTATGTATGTGTGTGTGTGTGTGTGTGTGTATGTATGTGTGTGTGCCAAGTGCAGCAGCTCAAGCGAAGCACATAATTGCCTCTGCCTGCTGCCTCAGCTGCTGCTGCTGCTGCTCCTGCATGTCCTTCGCCCAGGCAGGACCAAAAAGGAATTTCTAATGTGAAAATAAGTGCTGCCTCCGTTATTATGTTGCATCGTCGCAGGACTTATGCAAAACAGTCGCAGAATTGTTATGCAAATTGCAGCCAATTACATGGCAAATGCCTGCCCAACCGCCCCTTACAGTGCCCAGGACCATCCCCCTCCCCCTCATCCACCCTCACCTGCTGCTCTCCTCACTTCAAGCATATCTCTCGATATATTCAATAACTACGTAACTGAAGTTGCCTCTGCGAGTGCATTGAATAACTACACTGAACCGCACAATTTGCAGTTGAGATTGATTTTGAATGTGGGCGAAAAAATACAAGAGACAATTCTTGTCTTCTAAATATATATAAATAATATTTGTGTAACTAAGGCTTTAATATATAATATAATTGTGGTTATAGATACTAAACCATTGAGGACTTTTAGTATCAGAAAGATTTTCGACTAAGAAAGTTTAAAATTTTCTATTTTGAAAATGAGAAAAAAATGTTGGGTAAATTTGGTTTATAGCTTCTGAGATCAAAATTTATATACGTTAATATTCACTTTAAAAATCAACAAAAATTAGACTTTTTAAAAAATTAACAAATTTGATATAATTTGGGGACTTAATGTCCAAAAATAATAAAATATAAATAATAGGTGAACAATAATCGATAATCGATTAACTTACTCCAGAATTTTCTCAAGTTTGCTAGTTTAATACATCATTCAGGAATTTGTAAATTAATGTATAGGTTATCAGTGAAATTAGAATGCCTTAGGCTGTCTGTTACTAATATATTTGCCCGTCCAATAATTTATCGATATCTATTTACTTTTGTCTTAAAGAAGCCAAATAAGGTATATATTTATATATATATATATATATATATATATATATATATATATATATATATATACATTATATATATTAGAAATTTAGCTTAAAACTTTGCTATCTTCTTTCAAACTTGGTTGATAAGCAAGTATCGATTATAATTGAACTCGATCATTTTTCTTTCAAAGAGCTCTAAGTTTCACTGACTAATTGTTATGTACAGGAATTCTGTGCAAAAATATTCTCGGTAAGCTAGTATATTAGTCTGGTCTATTTATTTGCTCAAGTGTCCGATAACCATTTATGGATTTTTTTAAACAAACATATCCCAAGCTTCCGGCACAGTTAACTTAGTCCAACTGCCGGCATAGAGACAGGTTAGTTCCGTCGCTGCTCTGTTACGACGCCAAGTGGCAAGCTGAGGCATGCCACCGGGCTTGTTAACGGTAACTTAAGCTCGGGTCTGCTCGTTAGTGCGGGACAAACTACTCTTATAGCTGCCTGATTTTGTTGTTATCGGTTTTATTATCGAGTCTCGACTCGACGAGTCCGGCAGTCTGGCGTCTAGGAGAGAGCCTGGGGGCCTGCTGCAGGTGGCCATATTTTGTTTTTGTGGTTTTAATACTCTGACCCCCTTGAAAATGGCTAAAAAGGGTATACTGGTTTTTGTAATAGTTATAGTATGTAATAGGTAGAAGCAGGCACCGGACCCATAAACTATATATTCCTGATCGATAACCCATACCATACTCCTAAAATCGATATAAATCGATCCGTAGGTACACAGACTAGGGTTCAGGGTATCTCCTGGTCGAGTCCCCTCGACTAGAGCACTCTTTCTTTTCATTTTTGTTAGCTATATTCTGCGGCACATTATTCAGCAGGGGCAGGGGTTGGGGGGGGGGGGTGGGGAGGGGTGGGCTAGCTGGTGATGTTCGCATGCTAAAGCGCCGTCTCATAAAAAATAATAAACTTTTTTTTGCAGCTGCCAACACTTTGGACTTGGTTTCAGCTCCGGCGGAGAAAGTTTAAAAAGCGCGCGCGCCAAAATTGACGCGTGGCAAGGATATGGCAAGGACTCTTTGGGCAGCCCCTGCCCCGGCGCCCCAATGTCAACGATGTGCGTTATGTGCGGATAATTGACTTTTAAAATGTGTGTGCGATATCACAACAACAACAACAACAACAAGGAGGGCAAGAACAACGCGAAGCTGCCAAAAGGGTCGCTGCGTATAATTAAACGGCATATTGTCACGCACCCTTGCAGCAGGACCTGGTGGGAGCAGTTGGACCCTGCGCGTCAAGGACAAACGGGGAGCAAGGACTTTTGGGGCGCCAGCACAAAGTGACTGTTGTTGTTGTCGTTGTTGCTGCTGCCATTAAATGTTGCACGTTGTTGTTGTGCGTTGCCTTAAACAAATGGTGCATGCAATGATATGTGGATGCCAGCGAGTGCGGGGCGTGGCTACAAGGGGGCAGGGGGGTAGGCGTTGGGTTAGGTTGGCAGCTCAAGCAACAAAAGTTGCGTAGATGGCTGAGAAATGGGAAGCAATTCGGAATTAGATTAAATAAAGAGAGTGTGGAGATAAGCCAAGAGATTAGATATATTGGAATTAGTATGCAGGATATAACAATATAATGCAATATTCAATTATTAGAGGGCCTCCCAACAAATGTAGCAGAAGTATCTGTAAGAAGCTCCTTAATAGGAAAATAACTTCAGTTTAAAGTAGCAATTATTAGGCTAGTGTTTGCCTTAGCCGAAGGCCATATATCCTAGACTTGAAAATAAAAAGAATAATATTTATTTTGTATAACAAATTCTTACTAAACATTTCTTAAGACGTTTAAGATAGAAAACGATTTATAAATAATGAAGAGAAACTCAGCTTATTCTTGATATATAGATAACTGTTCTGAAAGCTTGAGTTGCTGCGAATATACCAAAAGAAGAGAAAGACAGTGCCTTGCATATCGAGGATCTCTGACTTTAAAGTTTAAAGTTTGCCAAATAATAAATTTGACATAGACAACCTCAATTATAAACAGCGTATAAATTACCAATATTCAACTTATAAATTAGTACAAATTGTAAGCTTAAAGACTTAATCTTGAAGCAGCCTTTACTGTGCCAGCACACCATAATCAAATGCCATGCATGCCTTATGTTTACGTTAACCCACAGTCCGGAATGATATGATTAAGATCTGACGACTACGCGATGACCTATAACAATCGATTACGAATAGCCGTGGACAATGGGCCGATAAAAGCGAGAACAAGCGAAGCAAATGATGAAACAACCGACTCGACTGGACTCGACTCGAAGCAACAGCATTCATCAAGTTATTCACACAATTTCCGCCTGCTGCGGCTTGGGGGCAGCCCCCCGCCTGCCCCGCTTCGATTGTCTGCTTGTCCAGTGGTTGAGGACTGGTCCAAATGCCGCTGCCAGTGACTTATTTATGCAAATGGCCATAACAAATGAGGCGCACACTGACAACGAGGCGAGGGCGCCAAGGGGGTCAACGGGGGACCAGGGAAACGCAGCTGAATGCCGACCGCACTGTGGAAACGATTAATTTGGCGCTCGGCCACAGTCACAGTTAGAAGCGAGTCGGAGACAGAGACGCGACGCCATTATAAAGGGCTGAGGGCCAAATGGCGGTCAATGAGACAAAGAGTGGGTGCGGCAGGGGCTGGGGGCGTGAGGCATGCGGCGACGCCGCCGGAGATGTCCAGCGTATTGCTCAATCGTGCCTAGGAATAATGAGGCGCGGAAGGGGGTCGATAGCGTGGGAACGCCTATCGTCAGCAAGATATCGTTATCGATTTCGGTGGAAAAAAGTATCAGAATACAAATAACCATATATATCTAGCTCGTTTCGCATACAATCTGGAATATATATATAAATATAAAAAAAATAAATATCGACTCAATTCTTCTATGTAGCGATAGTATCAAATAAACTTATTAAAAGTGAATTTTTATTACAATTATATATAAATTAGGCAGGGTCTCTGATTTGTCCCCAATCAATTTTTGCGCATATTAAGCTTTTAATATTAATTTTTAATTTTATTAAAAAGATTATATATATACAAATTAAAATTTATATAATGCAAATTATATGAATTTAAGAGTTGCCATAATTACTTCTGCACTTTCTACATATAATCTCGTTGTTATATCGATACGATATATTTATGGCAACATTTGTGCCATCCCTTGCGGGCGTTTAGTATGGGAGGGGGGGGGGCGGGGTGGGGTCAGCGTCTGCTCATTATTGAAACATGTTGCTAACATTTGTTATGCAAAGGCGACATTCCTGCTAAATGGGACTAGCGAGTGCGGGCCGCGGGGCGGGCCTGTTGAGTCACATACATATATGTACATATATATCTGTGTCCATCATGCTTATTGGTAGCTGCCCCGCCCCGCTGTCGCGCCCTCTTTCATTCATTCCGTTTGTTTGGCTTGCGCTTGTGCACAATTTCTATAAATGCCTTAGCTCGGCACGGCCACGCCCCCCTCCCGCGCTCCTCGTGCAATTCATCTCTATTGCCAATTTGCTGCTGTGTTGGCCTTATCTGGACCTATACTAAAGCCCCCCCCCCCCTCACCAGCTACCCACGTAGCCCACGCATCTGACGCCATCTTCTTTGAGCGCTGTCGCTTTTGTGCCTTTCAATGCAATGCGTTTGTGTGTGTGTGTGTGTGTGTGTGTGTGTCCTTGCTAAACTATTCACATGTTTCTCCGCGGCCTTTGCAGCAGTTTTGTGTGCTGCTCTTTAACGGTAAATGTGTGCTGCGAATGACAGCAATGTGACAACAGCTTCAACTAAGAGTTAACAGTCAGCAGGAATGTTATCCTTGGCACAGGTTTTAGTGTCACTGTCAGCAGGTGCTGATAATAAAGCCCAAAGCAGATGGCAAGGACAAAGGTCAAAGCTGTTGCCGACACTCACAACATTCACTAATGTTGCCTTAGCGCCTTTCACACACACAACGCTAATCAAATTGTTTACTTTGCATACGCAGCACGGAGCGTGACGTCGGTCCAAATGCATTTGCATGCCAGAGAGAGAGAGAGAGAGAGAGAGACCGAATTTGCATGATTGCTGCTGGCGCTCAATGCAATCACAGATTGACATGTATACATATGCATTGACATTCATCAGGCTGTCAGCATGCATGCATTCGCATAGATATGTATATGTGTGTATAAGAGCATTAAATTGCATTGAAAAGAGCGCTGTTGATCAGCGTCTATTGCAAACAAGCTGTGCTTCCAGTTGGAAATTGAGTTAGCTTGTGCGCACACATTTAATTGCTTGTGAAGAGCAACAACAACAGCGCCTGTTGATCAACGTCGCTCTCTCTCTCTCTCGTTCGTATAAGACGCTGCTGTTGACAGTAGAAGAGCATGACATCGTGGAAGAATACTTAAAGTAAAGCGTAGAAGAGTAGAACTGCAAGAAGGCCAGGCTTGTCCGAGGCTAGCATGCGATAAGTGCTTTCCAACGTGTTGGAAGAGTGCCTGTAAGGAGGTCAACAACAACACCCAGCAATGACTTTTCATATTGATAATTTTAGTGCTCATGCGAATTGAAGTTTTGAAAGGAATGCGCAATGCATCAATATGTCCATGTGCAAAGCGTCTTATGGTGTGAGTGTGTGTGTGCGTGTGTGGCTCTGCATATTTCGCCTGTCACTGATTTCTCAATAGATTTCACAGTGAAATGTGCATAAATCATATCGTGGCTGCTTCGGTTCGGGCGTTAAGCAAAAGTCAGGCAGGCCGACAGTTGCATAGCACACACACACACACACACACACACACACACACACTGCTCTTGCGGTTTGCGTTTTATGCAACACTTTTTGTGTACTGTCAGTTTTTATTTGCTCAGCAGCAGCAGCAGTAAAATTTTCTGCTGTGTTGTCGCCGCAGTCAAAATGACTGTGAAAAATAAATGTTAATATGCCAAGACAGAGAGAGAGAGAGAGGGAGAGGGAGAGGGAGAGGGAGAGGGAGAGGGAGCGAGAAACGTGTGGTCTGTGATAAGACTACACACACACACATGCACAGCTGCTGCACATGTGAGACCGACAGACACTTGCCCTAACAAAGGCTCTCCCTCGCTCTCCCCTCTCTCCCTTTAGCGCGCGTATTTTGCGTAATATACATAATAAAAGCAACGGCTACTTCCACTTCCACTGCCGCTGCCCGTGCTCACTTCCACAACCATTCCATTATTGTTCTCCCGCTCTCCTACTCTGGCTGCCGTTCGCCGTGTCTCATAAGTTATAATCTCTGCGAAAGAAATTGCAGCAGCGACGCGAGCGTCGCGTGTAACGCCAAATTTACGAGTATTGCGCGCTCTTCACGCCTGCTGTCTGCTGGCTGCCGTTCGCTGCCTTCTCTTTCCCGCTCACTTACTTGTTCAATATTGTTGCGGCGGCAGATTTACGAGTCGTAAGTGTATGCGTGCGTGTGTATGTGTGTGTGCGTATGTTGTGGACACTTTGCATATTTATAGCGACAGCAGAAGATATTATAAATTTGGTAAGATGTTTGTATTCCCTTGGCATCCCTGAAGACATTTAGATATAGTCATGTCATATTTTCCATGTAATAGAAATATTTACAGTCTAGTCAATAGAATCTTTTTACAGAGAGTCTTTAATGATATGAAGTGAACTTAAAGCGATTCTAAATTAAATTAAATGTTAGCCAATAATTAAATCTTGTTATCATACTGGAACTTTAATTTACTGTTCATTTTCACAGCAATACCTTAAGAGAAAAAGTTATTTGCCCAAAAATAAATATTTCAGGTGCTGGAAGATCCGATCTGTGTGAACGCAATTTTTTTCGCCGCTATTCAAGCTAGAGACTTGAAACTTGGAATATATACTCGCGAATACCCACGTCAGATAAAGTGTTAATTTTTTTTGACTACGCCCACTGGGGGAATGGCAAATCGCAAACATGAATTTATCTCCGGCAGTGTTATTTTGCTGACAGACAAAAATTTGACATGTAAAGCTCTCTCTCTCTAATTAATTTGTTTTCAGCGTAATCTTTAATTTTAAGAGCGTAAGTTTTATTTTAAAATTTTTTATTTTAGCACCCCATATCCTGTGGTGGCCGGAGCCAGAGTTGGAAAACTTCGACACTTTCTGGAACCTCTTGGCACTTTGCTGCCCTTTTGTTGGTCCTGTTTCCCGCGCTGTTTTCATTTTTCGCTTCTTTTCATTTTGTTGGTTCGTCCGCTCGTCACTTTGCATATTCTGCCGTTTTCAGCAGTTTTTTGTCCGCCGGTTCGCAGCTTGTGCATAAATATGATGTTGATTTTTATGATTTTTATAATGTTTCATTATGTTGCGTTTTACGACTCTTGCGGGAACCGTGCGGCGCACACATGGCCGGGTCATATATGCTGCTGTATGCGGATGCGGATGCGGATGCGGATACACAATGCACTCACTTCGTTTTTGGTCTAATTTATGGGCTCGACCCGCCGTTGTTGCTGTTGCTGTTGTTATCTACTTTTGGGCCTTTGCTTAACAGTTGTAACACTCGGTGGCCCGCTTTACACATTTTATGTGCGCTCAAAAGCCAATTTCGTAGAGATTTGGTAACGGCCCATGGCCGTCGAGGAAACTTGCGCCCCATTATAAGCGCATAATCTTTAGAAAACACACACAGGCACACGCACACACACACACACACACACACACACACACACACACACATACACACAGGGGGAACGTGGCTAAAAATGAAATGGCTAAGACCCCCTAAGCCGCCCCTCTAAGCTGCTCGTATGCCTCATACCCTGCCCCGACCCACACTATTTTCTGCCATGACATGCTGTTAGATAATTTTGCGCTTGGCTAGCGCATTACAGTGAAACTTCCCTGAAGCAAACTTTGCGAATTCCTTATAAATATTGTAATGTTAGGAATTCTTGACTGGGGCCCGCTTGGTGCCTTTAAATATTGGCACAGACTGCACAAAAGAAGCACAAATGCAAAGTTTTAGTATTTTTAGTTTGCTTTAAAGCCAAGTTTTTCACCTATTTCCCGCCTATGTAGTGGTGTAATTTTAATGTATATATAAACAATTATTTAGACGTATTTTTAAGGATTTTCTGTTTAAAAAATACAAAAGAAAATAACATTAAAAAAATGTGTTTGCCTAAGATAACAAATTGTTTTCCACGCTTAATTTTTGTATAATGCATATTTTTTTAACGCCTTTTGTATTCCAGCGTTTTGAAAAGAAAGAGTTTTATAAAACACTTTTTTTTAACCCGTTTTACACCGTTGTGGGTGGATTTTTCGCACACTGCAGACTACAAATAAAAACTCAATATTTTAGCTATTATTATTTAGGCCGCTATCCGTTAGTGACTACCAACACCTCGTAGCCATCACACACACACAGATATATTTAAACAAAATATTGTTTTATGCTTGTCCATAACATTCATAATATATATTTATTTTTACCTATAGCCACACTTTGACAGCTTTTTAAAAGGTTTCATTTTTGCTTTAAGGAAGCTCGACTGTGCCTGTCAAATGAGCTTCTGATGTGCCAGTTCCCCGCTCCCCTCTTTGGACCCGGTTCCGGGTCACTTGAACAATTTTAAAGCGCGTTTTTGGACAACAGTTGGAGAACGAGTGGGAGCTCATCTAATTTCTTTTGGCAATTTTTTTATGGCGCTCGCCTTACAAATGAGTTTCTGCCCGGCGCAAGGCCAATGCCGGGGCTCCCCAGGGACGGGGGCGGGGCTGAGGGGGCGTGTGTCAAGCTACGAGTTGGTCGTTCAGTTCTATTGCCTGCTTTATGACAGTTTCATAGACTTTTTATGTTTATGTCCCGGGCGTTTAGTGACGCAGCTGTTGCGCCATGGACATCACTTGTCCAGAAGAGGGGGCAGGAGTGCGTGGGGTGGGGACTGCGGGGCTCTCGGTGGCTGTGGGCGTTGCTGTTTTCATATTTGCGTTTCTTATCTGCACGTAATTAAGGCAATGGACAGAACCGGCTGGTGTTGCTCCTTGGAGGCCTTTGCGCAGTTCTAATCATCGTCGCCATCAACATCATTGGCAGCAGGGGCGTAGTTAGGGTGCTGGAGCGGGCTCTGAAGCAGCTTTGGGGGGTTGCTTGTCATCGGCGCCCTTAACCCTTGGCATCCAAAATAGCAGCATTTATGCCGTCTATTGTTGTTGCTGCCACCCGAAACTATTTGCCTTTCACAATGCTCGCGGGAGCAATAATGTCTGGCAGCCCCCGCCCCCCTGCGACTACAGCTGCTGCTGTCGCAACCCCTCGTCACTGTTTATGCCAGCTTGTACATATTTCTTGTTGTTGTCGTTGGCCCCAAAAAACCGAGCATCGAGTTATTCAACGAGCCCTCGACATATTTGCACCTGCGGCATTTTCACTCCCACTCGCAGCGCGCGGCAGCTTTTCACTGATTGCTAACAGGTTACAGTTAACAGTTACCAGATTTTCCCTGTTGATTTTGCGTTGAATTTTTAATTACGCGCAGCTTAATGGCAGCTTCTGCTCTTCCTTTTGCTGCTCATTTTTACCGTTGGCAAGGGCTGGAAAATGCATATAATATAACTTATTCTAATTGCATAATTTCTCTTCTATTCAAGTTTAGGTTTCACTCTACAACAATATCAAAATAATTGTTGTTAAAAGCTCCTTTTGCTATGCTTTGAAAAGCTTTTATATAGAATTCATACCGAACGGATATTCTAAATGTGTTACAAAATATTAAAAGCAAGGAAGGAAATCTTTTTATATATTCAATAATAATTCTGATCAGTATCAATGTTGAACTCAATAAAGCCATATCCGTCTGTTTGTCTGTCTGAGAAACTTTTTTGCTTATAGCGAAAACTAATGAACAAAATAAGTGTTAGAAAAAGTTTAAATTAAAAATATTTAATTACGCCTGAAATTATATTAAAATACATTCTGACTGCTCTAATATTATTCAAATATTATTATATATATTTATATCCGACATATGCTCCAAAATATGTCTGCGAACTTTGACCCTAATTGAAAAGTACAATTGATGCACATCCCTTCTGCGCTGTTTACAGTGGAAAATCCAGTTGAAAATTAATTATTTCATCTTCTTCTGCTGTTGTATCAGAGCATCGTTCGTTGTTGTTGTAGTTGTTCTTGTAGTAGCTATCAAATGTTGCGTGCTGCATTTTAATGAGCGCTTGCCCCATTCTCGCATAGCTCGGCTGCATCGTTTCTTGGTATTCGCACTTAATGAGCCATCCCCCTCGCCCCCCTCCCCCCCCCCTTCGCACATAAACTAGTTTACATGCCTTTAAGTTGAGATACCGTTAAAGGAGGCGCATTAAATTTTTGTAGGGCGCCCGAATGTCCTTAAGCCAATTTTGATAAGCGAGAGTGAAATTTCGGGGGTATGCGTGTGCGTGTGTGTGTGTGAGTGTGTGTGTAGGCACCGTCCCCTGCTCAATGTTTGTCAATGCTGCTCGCGCGCAAAAAAAAAGAAGGAATATTTCTACATTAAAGGTGACGTTGACATCGTCTCCTGTTCGTGCCTGCGTCGCTGTCTGCGTCGCTGCCGACGTCGCTGCCGGCATCGCTGCCGGCTCAGCTGCTGCTGTCTGTGCCTGTCACTTGACGCTGGCAGTCAGGACAACGTCGAGGACGACACAGGAAACAAACAAACAACGCAGCAGTGTAAACATCCAGCGAGGGGCGGCCAGCGGCGGGGGCGTGGCACTGCGCAGTGCGTGTGTTTATTTTGTCGTAAATTGATTTTAACGGTGAATGACAAGCAGCAGCAACAGCAGAAGCAACAACAACAACAACATCCAGCAAGAAGCACGCGCCGCATTTTGCACCATTTAAAAATGTATTTAAAAATGTAGAAACAGAGCAGGTAGGGGCGACAAAAGAGAGCGAGAGGGGGCGAGAGGGGGCGTGTATTCATTTTTTGATTAGAAAAATTATAACATAAAATTTATGTTAGTTGCAAGCGCGACAAGCACAAAGTTTAGGAGCAGGATGGTGAATTGGGGGAGGAGGCTGCAGGCGAGTAGAGGAAGAGAGACGAGCGTGCGTGCCTGTGATATACCCTGTGTTCAGCTTCGAATTGATCAAACAAATTTATACTAAATCTATTCTTATTGTATACCCTGAATGCATTCATAATGGGTAAAAATAAGTGGGTATACTCGTTTTGTATGGTTTTCATTTTTTTTTCGATATCTTACTCCGCTTCATTAATATTGTTTCTTAATATATATATATGGAATTTATGTATCGACCAAAAATTCTACCTCCTAATTTGTTTTTATAAAAGGAATATCGGATGCCCAATTTTTGTATAGATATGTATGTTTAATAAATTGAAAGTGGACATCGATATTTGTAGACTTTGAGAAAGCAGCAATATACCCTATTTGTTGGCCACTTTCACTGAAGTCGTGGTATGAAAAGAACAGCATAACAAGTGGCAACAGAAGCCCCCAAAGGCTGTTAATGGCTTCCTTTCAAGGCTGGCATGTCCTGCTGCTGGTGCCACTGCCTGTGTTCCTGTGTGCTGCTAAGTTAGCTAAACTGTGTGTTGCGGCAACCGCAAACAGCAGCAGCAGCAACAACAAGCTTAATAAATGTCGACACAAAAGGTGGCGCTGAGCTGGCGTGAGGGGCATCTTTGTGTGTGTGGCGCTGCCTGTCTTGCAACATGTTAAGCAGGTGTTTCGAAATCACTTACGCTAAAATATAACAGCAACAAAAACGGCAGCAACGGCGGCAGCATAAATACAAAAGTTGTCAAGGTGCCTGCGGGCTATAACAACAATAACAAAAGCAAATAACAACAACAACTGCGCAACAACAATTGACAACCACAAGAATAACAACGCGAATAAGCAACAAATTTTCTACCAATGCAATAAGCGGCGTATGAGTAATGTGTAACAACACAGCTTGCGGCATGGCCACGTCCTCCGAGGCAAAACTTTTGTGCTCGCTTACGCGAAGTTTTTTATAGAACATATAGAAATGCATATAAATATTTAATTGGGCCACTAAAAAATATACGCTCGAGGGGGAGTGTGGAAATTTCTTAGTATTGCAAAAGTTTTGCATAAATAATAACTATAAAATTTTCGGAAATTTAAATTTTTACAAGGAATTTTATTTGTGCTTGACATTTACAACATCTGGGAATTTCAAATAATGCACGGTATTTACATAACATGACATTACGAGACAGCTTCAATAGAAAATATCCTTGATTTTGTAGTTCTTGATATCGTTTCGGAGAAAAAAAATAACTAAAAATTCTTTGGAATCACTTTCAACTACAAATATTATTTATAGCGCATATATTTTATATGTCTGCAATAGTATCTTATCTTCGGCACCTCTAGAACAATTGTATTTTAAAATGTTTACCTTTGATAAAAAAAATATGCAGTGTTTCCGCCAAATTTATTTTCAGTTAAAGCCAAAATGACGTACAGCGATCTTTACAAACTTTATCCTTATAGCTAGCGATATGAAACCCATTTCGACTGGGTTACAAAAAATAAACAATACAAACAATCGAAAATTTGTTATATAAAAATTGTATTTCTTTTACATGTTGTGAGTTTAGTAATTATGGTTTGGTTTAGTTGGTTGAACTCTTCGTTAAACTGAGGTACTTACGAATCCCTAAGTGTATTTAAATTGCCTATGAAGCGGTGCACAGCCCATAAGATATGAGGTGTACCCGCAGTATTAAGTGCATTTGCAAAGTACAACTGAATAATTCATAAAGTGGATGGGCTGAGCGGGCGGAGATCGGAGCAGCGCCGAGACTCTGTGGTTGAGGTCGGGCACGGGGAAGGAGTCGAGGGAGCAGGGCGGGGTCGGGGGTCGAAGGCGGAGGCGCAGGCGACTGTTTCCTGTGTGCCTGGCATTGTGGCTGCGTCTGTTGTGGCGAGGAATGGCGGCCGGAAGTACACGTTGACAAGTCGCACTTCGTACAGCGGACAACTTCCGGCGACGGCGTCGCTGCTGCTGTTGTTGCTGCTTCTGCGGTTGTCCGTGGAGCGGAGCGTTGGAAGCTTTATGAACTTCACATGATGGCGGGTGGCCGCACAAGTCACGCGGTTGTTGTTGTCGTCTATTTGCATAGAAGGTCAGTTGTAGTTGTTGTGCGTGTGTTTGGGCTTAAGCTAACTTTAAATTAAGCTTAGTGGCTAAAATTAATTTACGCGCCGCCATGCAGCATAACAGCGCCACAACAATAAACAGCAGCAGCGGCAAGTGCAACAAGCCGAGGCACAACCCCTGGCCCCGGGCTGGTTCGCACTGGAAATCTGTTGTAAAATCAGTGAACCCAACGCAGAAACGGGCTTTCCGCAGCTGCCCCTGCAACGCGGCAAGTCGTTAAATTCGCTGCACGCAGCACATTTAATGTTCAGCTCGAAGGCGTATGTGCCATTAGTACAACTACTTTTTATTTTGTAAAAAGGATCTCAGGTTGGGGAGTATTTTAAAGCAAAAATTTAAAAGTAAATAGTAAAAATATATAAAATAATAATCTACAGTTTATTCACCAGCAGCCAGTCTCAAATTAAAAATAGACAAACAAGCTAACAATATATTATATTCTAATAAAAAAATATATATAAAATAATAAAATAAATATTCTATATATTTGCCTTTAAAGCACATTTTGAGCTTAATGTAATTTAGACAGTATTTTAGATGTGGTTCTGACATTTGTGGTAATTGATGTATGAAGTGATTTATGTGTACCTCAAGCTGTTACATCATTCAAGCCTGCTGTTAAAAATAAATAGCGTATATATAAACACTTTGTTATTGCCTGTTGAACAGCTCTGAATGCGTCCAATTTATCTATTGTCCTTTTTTTATTGGTGCTCGCCCATTAACAAGAGTTTAATTGTCTTTTGGCAGGCCTGCACATTTTAAGGGCAAACAAAAGGCAACTGTCAGCAAAGGGACACCGAAAGAGGGTGGTCGGGGATAACGGGGCGTGGCCCTGACCAGGGTCTGGGCCTGAAAGGCAAACAAAGCTGCAGACAGTTTTGCAAGGCTTTTTATAGAACAAGGATTCCAAGGACTGCAGATGAAGCTCAGTTTACTCTCGATTGTTGCCTTTGCTGTGCTTTATTTTATTTTTCTCTTGCCCTTCTGTTTTTTTTTCTTTTATTTTCGGCTGTGGTCCCTTTGTTGTTGGCTGCATTGACACCAGACAAAAGGCTAATTGAAATGTTAGCAGGAGTCACATTTTTATAGCCTACTTCAAGGAGCAGCAAAAAACAAAAGGGCCGCATATTTCTAGTAGGCATAATGCCTGCTGTCGTTGTTCCTCTTGTTGGCAAAATGAAAAATTGTTTTTTAAATGAATTCAATAAAGCGTGAGAATCAACAAAGAATCCAAATACGTATTGGGGCTGACTTTTGTGGTAAAGGCGCCCGTGGACACAGGACTCACTGGGGGAGCCCACAAAGCGACAGCCAGTTGGCTGCCAGTCTTATTTGCATATCAATTTGCATAAGTGTTGCCAGATATATGTACATGTTCATATGTACAAAAATATTATAATAATAAATACACGTGGGGAAATAGCTATGATTTTGTATACAAATCAAGTCAAAATTCAGGCCGAATTTTTTTGACCCGAACATTTTATTACAATTTTATTGAAATTTTTTCAATTTAAAATTTCCAAACGAAAATTATATTTTAAAAATTGTTAACTTCTATTACGCTATTTTCAGTACCTAATTTAAGCTAAATTTAAGGACGAAATTTTCGATAGTCCTTCTTTCTCTGAGTGTAATATATCTATGCTCATGGCGCTGATAGATGTTATGCCCACATGCTGTGATATGTGTGCGTTTGTGTGCGTGTGTTTGGGTGTGTGTGTGCGTGGAAGACAAGTCAAACGAATCGGAACCAACACGTGTTGCCACATATTCCGATCTATGCATTTATCTCTCCGTTCATGCGTGTGCCTGTGTGTACAAGGTAAAGGTTAAATGTTGACCGGCATTCGCATAAAAGCGATACAGAACTTGTGGGCGGGGCCCGCCTTTCGGTGTATTGAGCTTTCGTTTTATTCGTGTCTCCCTGTGTTGGATCCGCTATTGATAACAGCCGACTTTTGCATAAATAGCAAAAATTATTGCGCACATCCATCACAAAACGGAAAATGCGTCAGCTTGGCCTGGCATTCTACAGAAGCGAGCAACAACAATTTTAAAAACAACAACAACGACAGCAGCCATAAAGGGATACAAAACAACAAGAAATTGGCTTAAATGCAGAACAACGAATTTTAGCTGCTCTTGCTGGTAGAAGATTTAAATAATTGGGTAAGCTTAAAAATTATTTGAAATTTTGTATTCTCAGCATATCTATAAACTATTCATATTTTAAGCTATGTAAAAGAATAGAAAATATTATTTATTTTACACCGTTTTTAGTAAATCTCTTTATTCTAAATTCATGTGACAAATCTCATAACAATTTTGCATTAGCCCATTACAGAGTATCTATGAAATGAAAAAGTCAAGCAATAAACTGCTAAAAAAGTCAATGCCATCCTGGCAATTTTTCGACAGATGTTCCCCACACCCCTCTTGGCAAGAAGCCAAACTCGGTTTGGTTTTATTTTCGGTTTGAAGCATAAAAAATATATTTCACGGGTAACCACAACAAAGACGCTCTCTTTCACGAAAATCAAAATTAAAAATCGATATGTTACAAGTAAAACATGAATTTCATATTAAATTTCTTTTAACGCAATTGAAAAGGCTTTCTTTGTTTTTGTTGTTGTTGTTGCTCAGGGAATTTTTATCTGCTGCAGGAAAAGAATGAAAAAACAAAAAATAAATGGCAAAAATGTTTTTTTGATTGTTTCCGAAATGTTGGCGGCACTCAAACACAAAATTCCAATATCATGGCAGGAACAGGCTATCCCCCGCAAAAAAAGAAGAAGAAAAAAACAAACTGAATGGGATCTGACAGCTGGAGAGGTGGCGCACAATTCTTCTGTGGATGTGAACGCGTTGTTAAAGCAAATTTCATGTCATCTAGATGACAAAATTTTTGAAGAGGACAAAGTGCAAATGGACACCGAAACAGTGGGAGGGAGCACGCGGAGACTGTGCCGTACCTTTTGGGGTCAACTGCTGGCATCAATTATCCACTACCAGTCTAGCCAGTTTCGCCCAGCTAACGAGTCTGCGTTGATTGAATGTCACCAAAAACGAATTTCTTTTTTGCGCATTGGGTACAACTGCATGTTGCGCAATCATTAGAAAATGTTTATTTCGGGGCGCCTGGTAGATGATAATGTTTCAATTAGATTTCTATGGAATGCCGCGAGTGTAAATGTATTAAATGATATGTTTACCATGCTTCACAAACGTTTTCTGTGTGTATCTAATGCTAAACTGGACCAGAAATCAAATTAGTTACATTCGGTTGCCAATATTTGACCAACATTTTGCCGGAAAAGCCAAAACACAAAATAAAAATAAAATGAAAAGCCATCAAAAAATGATGCTCAAAATACAGCCAGCAATTTGGATACCCCGCACTCTGGTGCACGGGTTGTATAAGCGGCAACGAATTCTAAGCCCTCTAGTTTAAATTTAAATATTTATATTATAATAACAAGTAAGAACGTTGCAGTCGGACGTAACCGACTGCGTTATACTCGTTCACAGTACACGGAAATTATTATTGTTATTTTGAAAAAAAATATAGAATTTTTATATTTCGTAGGGGCGGGGGTGGGCGTGGCCAACATTAAGAGAAGCCCTCTATCTTCAATAGCATCGAAAAATATTGCGTTCAAAATCAATATTGCTCTTTAGACAGGGTATCTTCAAGTCTACCCCCAACAAATTTTTCCCGCGGTTTTTTGCTCCTATTATTGGCATCTGCTGTAGTTGTTGTTGTGCCTTGTGGCAACGCCATTATCCCAGTCTCTAAGCCCACATAAATCAAGCAAATTGTTTAACGCGCGATTAGCAAAATTTAACAATAATTTTCTTTTGTTGCCGATCTATTTTCTGTTTTTGCATGTTCTGCGGCTGCTTGCGGCCCATATATTATGTATATCATCTGGCCAATGACTGTGTCTGCCTGTGTTTGTCTCTTTTGTGCGTGATTGTCTCTTCTTGTGGGCGTGTACTGTTGAACATTTTCCAAACGATTTGCGGCATACGCCGCATTGAATGTTTTTCACGCTTAAAATCCGCTGCAAAATGATTATTATGATTAATAAATAAATAGGCAGGCCAACAGCAGAAAATTCAACAACAACAACGACAGCGACAAGAAAATTCGCCACATTTTCCAAACAGCCATTTAAAGGGCGTCCAATGCTTGACGAGCTTGCGGTGCTTTAATCAAGTTGCGTATACGCAATGTGTTGCCAATTATAGACAATGGCACAAAATGCACGTTTTGTGCTAAGAAATCTGCTGTTTAGAATAATAACAAGTTACTATATTAAAAAAATTGATTAAATGCAATTATTTAAAGTTTAAAAAATGTATATTTAAAATCAATTCAGGAAAATATAATAATAAAAGAAATTGTTTTGCATAGTATTAAAACTAATATTAATATTAATAACCAATATTATATTGTTATTGTTCAAAAAAGTAAATTAAAATCAAGAATCTAACTTTAATTTAGATATTTATAAGTTACATTGAGTTCTCTTGTAATAAACTTAAAATAATATTCAATATATTTGTATAGCAGTTTCAACATATTTTTTTTTATAGTAAAAAAAGGTTGAATTTGCTGTCTGAGAAAAGTTGGAAATACAAATTACCTTTCGACCCAACTGTAGTTTATTCAATTGCTTAATATATATATTTAAATATTCAGAATATTGTAATAATTTTTTTGAATCTTCTTTGGCCATTTCTGTTTCTGAGTATAACACAACAATCCCAAGTTTTCATTCGGCTTATCCCAAGCATTATTCAAATCGTATTTTCTTTTACCTAATCGTTTTTTGTTGTTCTTTTTTTTTGTGGACAATTTTGTGGAAACAATTTAGTTTTCATATTTTTCCCATTGTTTTAAAGAAATGGTATAATAATAATTTCGCTTTTGCTTTCGACACCCAGCACAGCGCACAGCTGCTTCTGATGGCCACGTTTTGGGCTCCAACACTTATCCGTATCCCATCTGCGAAACTCCGCCCCAACGCAGCCGAAGCCCCGAGGTATTAGCGGAGCTATCTTTTCTTGTTTACACTGCACGCGACTCCTGTGGCCACCCATTCATATTTGTGGGCGTGGCGTGCTATGAATTATCGCCTGCCAGATGAACATTTAATGATGTACACAACGATGCCATCGATGATGGCGTTGTCCTTGTCCTCGTCTCCACAGCCATTGGCAATTTTAATAAATTTAACAGCTGAACGATTCGCGCAACTTTCGCATCTTTCATCTTTTATCAATAAACATGCGATAGAGCGGGCTGGCGGGGACAATGAGTGTAATTTTCGTTCCTTGGGCAGTTGAGTGTCGATGTCATGCAGGCAATTAAATAAATGTGCAGCTGCCACACCGCACCGCGCCTTGGCCCCGCTCCGCCCACGCAGACGGCCTTTAACTTTTCGCCTGCTTATTGACAGGCCATCAGTGTTGAATTTATGAGGCTGACTGTGATTTATCAGACCATTGCACACAGGACACACAGACGGCCGGCCAAAGGACACAATACAATACACACACACACACACACACAACTTACCGATAATTCGAGTTGAGCTGCACATCGCCAATGGCCACGTTCTCGAACAGTGTGGGGCAGCAGGTCCAACGGGCCCAGTAGAAGGTGAAGTCAGTTGAATCATAATGCTCGGTGAATCGGCACTGGAGCACCAGATCGACGCCTTCGCGTGTGTCCAGCGATTCGTCCGCCGCGGCGCCCAGACAAAGCCACACGCATGCTGCAACAAAACAAGCAGAAGAGAAGCGGGTGAGAGAGGGAGCGAGAGAGAGAGAGAGGGAGAGCGAGGGAGGGGTAAGCGCTTGGGTATTACATGGCAATGCAATTTGGCTGTGTAAATTTGCAGCGCACATTTAATTAAGAATGCGCCGTACAGTGAAGCCCGGCTACACATGAGCAAACACCAATAACAACCAAAAGCCCCCCACACATATAGAAATAACTGTAAAGCACACACACGCCCAGATAGCGCAGACCAAATGTATCCGCGGGCTGTTTTGCCTGAACGGATTTGATTTATTTTATTATCGAAGCAACAGTCGCCGGATCCGGCAATCAATACTAAAAATATTGTAGAAATTGTAAATCTCTCGCCACCAAATGAATAATGCACGCACCCACGCAAGCAATCGTGGGTTCTGTGCGAATAAAAACTAGGAATAAATAGAGAAAACGATATATTGCACAAATGTATATCCGCGCAATTACATTAACATTTTAGATGCAAACAAATACTTATGTGTACACAAAAAATCTAATCAAATTGGGTTTCGCAAAATGGCATGAGATTGAGGTATTTTCGACCCTTTAACATTTTCTGATTAGCAACTGTGACAGGGTAACTCTGAGCTGAGCACACTTGAGTGCAACTTCTTCACTTTACATATACAGAAACCTTTGAGAACAATCCTCTTCAATATTTCCTAAAATCTTCTGCAAGCTCTTTAAAAAGCATTTGTTGGAAATGTTGAGAAATCGAGTTTGGTAACGAAATCAAATTGTTTTGGGAAATTAAATGGGAAAATAGTGTTGCTGCTGGTTCAGTTGAGCTGCTGCGGTTGCCTTACAGTTTCAAAAGCACTGTTCGCTGTGTGTGTGTGTGTGTGCGAGAGTGTGTGTGTCTACAACTAAATGGAGCAAATGGTCGAGTGGCTGCCATTGGGTCGAGTGCCGCCCCCCCTTGGGGGAGTTGTTTGTACATGGAGCGCTTAGTTTTAATTTGTCTGCTTGCAGTTTTTTAACCCATCACAACGGCTACCCGAAGCTCCTCCCCCACCCTGCCCTGTATTTAGTTTGCGCAAATCTGTTTTTTGTGTGCGATATATACATATATATATGTATAATGTATGTATACATATATTTTTTTCGCCAGCTCTTCATTGTTCGCGCAGACAGGACAACAAAATATAAAAAAGAACCAAATACAAAAACCAAGAGAACTAAACGCGCAGTGTGTACACATGCATTTGATATTGTGTTGAGATTTTTCAGTCTGCCGCATAAAACAAACAGCTCAATATACTTCATGTGCGGAGAGGGGGAAAGGGGAGCGGCGGGGTGTTGGAAGCTGCATATTCAATTGCTGCCCGCAAAATTTTTTCCATTCGACTACTTTTTTACATGGAAAGTTTTGTTTCAACTAGTGCGCTGTGTTATTGTAATTAACATTGCGACTGTTGCTATTCCACGCTTCAAACTGGGCGGAAAGACAAATGCAAAGCTGAGTGAAATGTTAAAAATATAAAAATTTCAACATTTGTCCACCGAAATTCCTGTTGCGTTTTACTTTTTAGTTTCTGAACCTATCAGATTTACGATGGATATCTGTATTCCCGTTTCCACAAAGCTCAGATGATTTTTCATGTTTGAAGTCAGTTTTGACAAAGTTATGTGCATATGAAATATGGGAACTATGGATCCGAGAGCTTTACATGTCAAAATATTTGTCAATTTTTGCATGATTTTTCAAAACAAATTTGACCCCCTCAGAATCGGTTTTCATGTTGTTTTTTTATACTAATTGTGACAACCACAATCGATTGAAAATGTAAATTTGTATTTCTAAATTTTTAACATAAATATTTTTCGAAAATGAGTAAGGGTGGAGTACATACTTTTTTTTGACAAAAAATGCAAAAAATTGTATTTTCAATAATGAGTATATTTGAAATGCAGAATAAATCTAGAGGATAAGCCTTGAAAAAAATGCCACTAATTGTGACAACTACAATCGCTTAAAATGTAAAATTGCACTTCGAGATTTTGAAAATTATTACGCAGTATTATTCAATCGGCTACGTCCGACTGCAACGTTCTTACTTGTTTTGGTTCATTTTGTATATCTTTATATTTATCTTTGAAAATAAAAAATATGAAATCGATTTTTTAAAATTTTATACAAATTTGAGTTGAGTTTGGGCTTGAAGAATTCTGCAGCATATGAAATATTTTTTTATGGAATACTAAAAAAAAATTTTAAATTGTAAATATTTTCAAACTTTTAATCGGATGCTTTTGAGTTCTCTCTCTCTCTCTCTGTCTGAAGGCCAGCAGGAAATAGTTCAAAGGAGAGCAAATGTGAAGCTGTGAATTACATTTCGACGGCCAACGATTTGCATATTTTTATGCAAATAATTATAAGCGTTTGCTGGCCACAGGAGCCACTGGCCATTGGCCAATGCCACGCCCCCTTGCAACATATACGCATTTGAGCTTATGTAAACTTCATATGCATTTTAATAGAGTTTTCGTTTGCTTTATTTAAGTTGTTTTCGGCAAATTAAAATATGCGAGAGAAATTGAAAAAAAAAAAAACGCTGTATTAAAGAGAAAAATAAAGTATTGTGTTATGTCAAGAATTTTCACTTGTTGTTTTATGCTGAAATGTAAACAGAATTTTGTTTCGACACAACCACAACACGCCGCAGGTCAACTGCGTTTAAACAATTTAACGATATATTTTAAAAATGTTATCAAGTTGATGGATTTTCGACATTTGAATTAAGTTTGTATTGTGAGGTCTGACAAAAGTTAATTTTATTTGATTAAATCTAATTGTGTCAAATATTATAAGGCTTCACTGTTTTTTCGGAATATTCAATTAAAATAAATATTTGGATACTTATGAAGTGTATGATAAATATTCCATGACTACTCATCATCAAATACTTTAAGTCCCAAAAATATATTTAATTTTTGTGAAGCAGAAAAAACAATAAAAATTAAAATCAAATCAGTCTCAGCTACAAAAACGGTTGTGTGACTCGCAATAATTAGTCATCATTAAAGTTTTAGTACACATGCACACACACACACATAGGACTCTCTCTTCTCTCGTGGCTTTATGAATTTTTCAATTGTGCTGCTGCTCCTTTGGTGGAACTTGCTGTAGTTTCGAGTGCTTAAACATTCATATATGCAAGTGCGCAGAGCTTGCTACGACTTCTCATTCAGGAGAGGGGGGGGGGGGGGGCTGTGGGTGATTTGACTTTTGAGGTTGTCGTCCTGCTGGTTCATTTGCCAAGGCCCACAGAGATGCAGGCACAAGTCAAAAGTCTGCAAAATGCAACCAAAACAAAACAAACTGGAAAAATTCACACACCCACGTACACACACACACACGCACACGCACAACAGACAGCAATAAGAAAAAGTTTTCCCTTGCATTTTACTGAATTTTTTTTTGCCTGAGGTTTCTACTGGAGTTAAGGGGAGCGTATGACGAGGATGTCTTCATAAACCAAACGAAATCAAAACAGAAATGTAAATAACATCATAACCGAACATGAAATCCACAGAGTGGAACAGTATACGATCTGAATAGGAAATTAGGTTTTTTTCATATGATTTTAAAGTTCAAAGTCCTAAGGATGTGCAGGCATATAGTTGTAGTTAAAATTTTTTGGTCTATGTTGATTTATTGTTTTAACTGTAGAAACATGTTATGGTACAGAATAATTCTAATTTTTTCATTGTTGTTTTTTGATACTTTTTTATATTTGTTGTGAAAGAGTTTATTGGGTGTCCTGCAATATATACTCATGTATTTCTGCATCCCATTAAGTGTGGAGGCGTGGCAATTCGAGAGAATCTTTTTATGTCCACGCCTGTTGAAGGCGTGCCAAACCGATTTAATCTCCATATCTGCATTCATCGTGTTTTTCTGACAGATTAGTGAAGACGTCCTCTACTAATTACCCACTGGGGGCGTGGCACAGTCCCATCGTACATATTTTATATTAAACGTAAATTTATTTGTATAATCCATTGATTTTAGCTAGAAACATATGTAGAAATCGCAAGAGCTTCTCTTTATATCTGTTTACTCGACACATCTCAAGATGTGTTCATTACGAACGGGCGAAGGCGAATCATAACCGCATAACACATATAACTTAACTCAGAAAATACCCTTAAAACAGGATACTTAAGCATAAACATACCTCACATGCAGCCGCAGTGTAATGCACTTTTAGCACTGCCGGCGTCGACGTATGTTTCCTGCAACTGAATTCGCTGCCCCTTTGCCGCTCTGCTACTTGCATTCCTCTGCTGCCTCGACAGTGGCTCCCCATTCCGTTTTTATACAAAACATAGTTGCGGTTGCTTGCTTGACTTGTTCGTAATTATTTATTTCATACTCGCATAAAGTGTAGCATACTTTTGTGCGTAGACAAGAATTATGGCAATGTTGCCAGTTGTTGTTTGCACTGCACTTGTGTGTGTGTGCGCGTGTGTGTGTGGGAGTATGTTATATATGTATTTTTAAAAAGATTTCATGCTAGAGCGCCGAGGCCAACAAGCGACAGGACAACAACAGGAAGATGTTTGCCAGCAGTCGCCTCGTGCCAACAAATGTAAGTTGCTCTCGCACACACACACACACACATGTGCGTGTATTGTGTGTGTTTGTGTGCGCGTGTGTGTATGTTCTATACTTAAAACAAGCTGCTTGGCTCGTTTACTTGTGGCCTGAACTTGTCTGCGCCTCCACACACTCCGCTTACAGCCCGCGCCGCCACAAGTTTTTGCTTTTCTTTCAGCTTAATGCGAATTTCTGCTTTTAACAACAGCTATTGCAGTTTTTGTTGTTGTGTTTGTGTGGCATAACGGCATAAATATAATATGCAGTCTCGCCCTTTGCTGTTGTAAAATATATTACTTTTTAGCCCCCACCTCGGTAACCCTTCAGCTGTAATTTCAGCTCATAACAATTACAACAACAGCAATTGCTGTGCAAAAATCAACTACACTATATATATTTATATATAGGGGAGACCGTGTAATGTGCTGCTGACATGCCTGGCATTGTTGTTGCTGCTGCTGCTGCTACTGGTGTTATGGCCAAATGACATAAGTCTTTAGTTGTAGGCACAAAGTTATAGCAAAGTGAGTTGTCTTTTGTATTTTGTTAACAGTGTCTGCGTGTGGTTGTGTGATTGTGTGTGTGTGTGTGTGTGTGTGGCAAATATACATATAATAGGTGGTGCGCCTAACCAAATGCAGCTGCAACTGTCGCATTTATTGCTGCAAGAAATAATGCAACTGCCTCTCGATGAGCTTACACGATGCAAACACAAGGCGAACGAAAGGAAATCAGCTCAAGGAAAGCTGCTGCTGTGACAAATATTTGCGGCACATAAAGCATAATAAGCAATACTGCCAGAGAGATATTGTAAATATATATATATATGTATATATATTATATACGTCGAGTAAATACTGAGCGCTGCAATTGAAACAATTGCACGTCAATCGATGGCCAAACAATTCCAGGTGCACGCTTGAAGGCAACTCAGGAACTTAATGAAACCCGTCCCGAGCACACGCCAACTACTGTTTGCGGTACCCATTCTGCTGCACAGAGTGGTGCGAGTTTATGGAGTAGGGGGTAGAATGCTGCTGCTGGTCTTTAAAGTACCAAGACAACTCATTAAAATGCCAGCATGTGAAACATTTTGCAAATTAACTGCAAACGTTGCGTATGCGTAATATGCGAAAGGCTGAACAAAGTATTTGCTTAGCCAACCTCCCTCCGCTCTCCACTCTGACGACAAGGCGGCAATAGAAGTGACAGCGGCGTCGGAGGAGGAGAAAAAGGCTGATGAGAATGACGACTAAGCCGGCAATTATGGCAATTGAGGTGAGGGGCTGGATACGGGCCAGAAACGAATTCAAAATGCGCTGCTGACAAGATAACCCTTAAGCACTGAACTTATTTTAAATAAATTAACAATATCTTGTTTCTAAAATTAATAATTTTTAAAATTATAAAATACGAATTTTTGTACTTCAATAAAATTTAATAATTTAAATTTAAACAAAACGATTAAAATTCTAAAAATTTTAAATAGCGAAAAATAAGTTTTAATTATATAAATTATATTGTACAAATGTTGCTTTGAATTCTAGACAGTTGAATGAGGCATAAATATATTTCAAGCTAAAAACAAATTTTATTTAATATTTTTATTTAACCTTTGAAAACAATAAATAGTTCATTTAACAAATTAATAATAGAAGTTAAAAATAAAATAATTTAACTTTTAGTTCAATTTTAGCAGACTTTCTGAAAGGAGAGCCACATTTTGTTTCCGTTATAGGCATTTGGGGCAAAATGGCTCACATAGCTGTTAGACCTGCGACACAGCGCGCAGAGATATTTCAAAAGGGGACGTGGGCAAAGTTTTACGCTGCGTATGCGTAACATCTGGCTAAGGCTAAATCCAGTTGACTGTTGGCTGTTGGCTGCTGGCTGTTGACTGTTGGCAGCTGAGATTGTGGATTGGGGATTGCCACTCAGAATACCCAATTCCACTTTAATTAAAACATTCGCAGTGCCATTCCCATTTGCAGCTAGTAATGTTGGAAAAGTTGCCGAGCCCAGATACCCATTATACACACATATAAACCCTTTGGCGCACACACACACACAAGAGGGGAGTGTGGGGGGCACGTATATTACATAATATGCCATTAATAAAAGTGTTTAAAGTTCACTTAAGTGCCGCTTGGAGCTTTAGACAAACGGAAACCGTATCAACAACAGTTAGTGCACGCTGAGGAAACTTAAACTCGCACACATCGCGCACGGGGCGGCAAGGGGGGCTGAAATTGGGATTGGTTTGCGTTGTGGGTTGGGCGAGAGCAAGATTGGGGCTGCTGCGTTCGCTTACCTAGTGAAGAGTCTCTGGCACTGTGGATTCCATGACAGACCGACACGCAGTTGGATTTATATGCGGCTAGCGTCAGGGTAAACATGAGTTTAGCTTGGAAATGAGGGCGGTGGGGGAGGGGGGGGCCACCAGCAAAGCAACGCAAGGATAAATATAGATAAAGACTGCTAGAGCAAGACAAATGAACAAATAGTGTAGCACAAGCAGCATAGCGGAATGCACAATGCTGGCCAAAAGAAATCCAGCGTCCCTCATTGAAATGAAAAATCAACGTCGCATAGTTCACAGTTCGCATTTTGCCCGGCTCTAGGATAACTCTGATTCTGATGCTGATTCTGATTCTGATTCTGATCCCCGTGCTGAATCTAATTCTGATGCTGGCTGTGTACAAGGTGTCCTGGTGTCCAGCGCTCGTTCATTTCCGCTCGCCGAGATATTCCCACAATTGACTTTGCGGCTCAGCTTGTGCTGCAAGCCAAGGCAATAAGGCACGCACGCAGCGAAAGAGATAGCACGACGTATCTCAACCGCTGTTGGCTCTATACACTCTGATGGGGTCTATACCCAACGTAGTTAGCATTGGAAATTGTTCTTCAAATATATAACATATAGAATATAAGATATAAAAATATAATATAAATATAAATATATTGTTAATACTCATAACGCCGAATAAATATTAAATCTTCCGAAAATTTGAACCTTAGCAAATTTGTTTTACCTCAGTTAATCTCAATCTATTTCATTTAATTTATAAAATTGAATCCCCATGGAATTTCTCCAATTCATACATTTTGCCTTTGTGAAGGGTATTCAAAATGTTTCCTCTTGATTAAAGCGCCTTTCTGGCTTTCCTTATATGTTTGCACAGGTCGGGTTTCGAGTGTTCGGAGTGTGCCACGCCCACCTATTGATGTGCATTTAATTTGTCATAATTTGTGGAACAATTGGAAATGGGCGTGCTTTAAGTAAAGGGGAAATGGGGGGCGTACTCCAGTGAGTGCATAAATCATGTGGTTAAACATGAAACATAATTTGTTGTAAATTAAATAATGCCAACTATTTGTTTGCTGTTCAGTATGTGTTCAGATTTGGCTGCATACTTTTGTGCGACATTTTGCCAAACATGCAACAACGACAACAACTGCGGCAACAACTGCAGAAATGACTACAGCAGCAGCCGCACTTGCTGCAAAATTTATGACTGCATTAATACACACACGACACACACGACACACACACACACACACATGCACACACGTGCAGCTTGACCATACTGCTGTGTGTTCTTGTTTTGTGGCATATGCCACACAAGACGCCTTTTAGCTGCAGTTTTTGTTGTTGGCCTTGTTTTTGGCATTGTCGTTGTTATTGCCGATGTTGTTGTTTCTGCACTCTCAGGCCGGCAGCTGCCGCCTCTTAATTAAATTATGCTTTTAATTAGGCCTTCGTGTTTGGCTCTTCATTTGTTGCAACATTTTTGCAGCAACTGAAATATTTTTAGCTTGTTCTTTGATTGCCGTAATTTAATTGAGAGCTTTCCCCTTTGTATAATTACTTAGTTAAGTGCTGCTAAAAATTGTATATATGGAAAATTATCTTTGTAGACGACATCTAGAAGTGAATAAATCAAACCTATTTATCAATGCCCTGTTTTTTGTAATATTTTTTTCTTCTTAAGAATCCTATGTATGCAACTATAACGACTTTCTGCTAGAGTATTTAATATTTATTTTTGTAGCGATTTTTGTTTGTTAAATATTTACATTTCTAATATCGATTGAAAATTTGTTTTCTGTTTGCTTTAGCAATTTGTAGCAATTTGTATTTCGCTGGTAATTGTTCACACTATATCAAACATAAAATCAATTTATTCTCTGATATAAATCGAGCTGCTGTTTATTCAATTACGAAATCAGCAAAGTCATGTTCATCTCTCAAGTCAACACTGTTAACAAAAAAAATCAAAATCAAAAGCAAAACACTTGCTTAAAATACTTTCATATGCATATTTTTTGTTTTCTGTCCCTTAAAGCTTTTTTATAAGTTTTTTGTTGCTGTCATATTTGGTTTTCTGCATAATTTGGCATCTGGCATGGCCAAAGCTCTGCACAGCTTCGCATCCATTTACCCTGTCAGCCCGGTGCAGAGTGGCAAGGACTGAAGCACAAGGACGACGACGCTTATCTCAAATTTTGTGGCTAAACGCATATTCTAACACAAATTTTTGTCATGTTTTTGCCGTTGTTCGTTGTTGTTGTGCGAATAATTTAAAAACAGGCACCTTTGACACTTGCAACTGACACTTTGCTATGTTGGCCAGAAACGGGGAGGGGGTGTATGTGTGTGTGTGCAAGGGGTTGCCGAATGAGGTGATACCCCGAACGCTTTAATTTAATATGCCGTTGAGCAGACGGACCAGCAGAAGCAGCAGCAGGACAAAAAACCAAAACCCCAAGTGTACCCAAATCACTTTTGAAACTATCTGGCGCCTTGACGCAGTCCGAGTGCCACACAAACAGTCAGACGGAGGGTGGGGCAGGGGGATAGATTCTGAATAAAAAATAAAAATAAAAAAAGAACAGGGTTGGCATGCTGTTTGAGGCTGGCTAAATATTTCTGACCACAGCAAAAGGTTTGCGAAAAAGCAACGACCCAAACATACATATTTATGAGGTCCTTGTGGATTTCCATTGAGATAAGCGCCGGCATTTAGGCAGCGTGCGATTGCCCAGCGGCGAGCTGGAAACCTTTTTGGTCTTGTTTAAATTTTTGCATTTTTATTGACAACAAATTTAATTTAAATGTGTAAACGCCCCCAGTCCCCGCCCACAGCTTGGAGAGTATTGCCAAGTGCTAGCATTTTTTTGTTGTTTTTTTTTTTTTTTGGCTTGGCAACAAATCAATTGCCCAAGCTTAGCTCGAGCGTTAACTACGTGCACAAGGCTGCGTATACGTAATGAGCTTTTGCTTAAAGAGAGGCGTACGCATGAAAAAAAGTTAAGAAAATTAAAGCCCCAACAAAACACAAAGCAGCCGAAAAACTAACGAGCTGACGAACTGAAGTGGACCAGCTCGAGCGACCCGCAGCAAAAACTGACAACAGGATGAAAAATTGTCAATGGCTGAGAGTTAACCTAGAGAAAGGGGGGCGACAAGTGGCAAAAAGCGAGAGAAATTGCCAGCCATTGCCAAGAGGCATCTTGGGCAGCTTTGGCCATTGCCATCGCTGCAAACACTCGAGAGTAACCGGAAATGTTGCTTAATAAAAACGGATATACCAATTTAGTTGTGTTCAAACAGCAACATCTACAGCAACAGCAACAACAACAACAACAAATACAATACGAACAACAGGAACCATAGCCAAGCAGCAATGAGTGCCGGAATAAAACAGTAGCAGACGACAACAACGATAAGGTTGAGAGGCAAGGCTTGCCAAAGGCTTGGGGGAGAGGTTGGCGACTGCAAAGCTCAAATAAACACAAAAATAATAGAAATTCATTTAAAGTTAAAGCGCAAGTAAAACAAAGCGCACAACCCACAAAACACAGCGGCGAAAAATGCAACTAAATAGGCAGTGGCCACTCAGTGATCAAATTCAAATATACCCTGTAAATACTTGAAATATAAATGGAAAATATGTGAAAGAATAAATAAAATAAAAATGAAGGTATTTTGCTTAAACCATTTCTATAAAATGAATTAAAAATAAGCATAAGCAAAAAGTTACAACTATCAAATTACATTTATTAATTATGCGGGATACTTTTTCTCATTTATTTTTTTCATATGTATTCTAGATCAATTATGAGAATGAAATTAATTGAATTCTATTAATATTTTAATTCATACCTTCTCCAAGTTAGGAACTATTATTGATAACAAATTGAATATTATTAATATACAAAATACAAAATATCAAATTAAATATGATATCAATAGCGTTATTTGTGAGATTTTTTATTTGATCAACAGATTAATTTTTTAACAACATTTAAATTGCTTTGGTTAACGACTTCGTCAGTCGTTTCAAGAATCACCTCATAATATAAAAATTAACTCTGTTGAAAATTATAAAATAAATTATAAATTAACCTAAGTTTCTAAAACCTTTGACAACATTTTCCTGCAATTTCACAAAGTTAGCACGTAATACCCTTTAAGGACTATACAAATAATAGGATATTGCACAAATATACAATAAAATAAAAATCAAGCAAAGCTGAGAGCAGAAATAAAAGAAAACTGTGAAAAAAACAACTCAGCGCTAAAATGCACAGCGCAGTGATCAGGATCAGAAGGACAATGGGCCGGGACCAAGCTGCGGCATGTTGAACGTATTTGCAGAGTGGAGCCCTGTGGACTGGCCGAGCAGCAGGCTTACGTGGTGGCAGCAGTGAGGAGACGGTGGGGCGTGGAGGGGAAGGGGGAGGGGGGGCTGGGTGGTACGAGTTTCGGTAGAAGGGGTATTTGTAGGGTTTACTGTCGCCGAAGTTTAGCACACAGCTCACAACTCGAGTGGAGCTAGTTTTGCTGTTGTTGGTAGTTGTTGCTATTGTTGCCAGGCCGCAATTTTTGTGTTTTAGGTTTTTAAGCTTTTGAGTTTTTTGTGTTGCATGATTTTTATTTCTTGTGGTTCGCTTTTTGTGTTGCGGCCAATGCAGCTCGTTTACGATTGAATGCACTTGGACCAGGCGAAGAGAAAGAGAGAGAGAGAGGGAGAGCGCAGTGAGTGTGGATTGTAAGCTAGGCCAGTCCACTAGGGGGTTTGTCTAAAACAAATGACCAAAATGACACATGGCCCACCAGCGTACAAATATTTAGGCCAAAAGCTTGCCCGTCCACAGCAAATAAACAGCAGCGGCAAAAACAAAAACAAAAAAAAAATAGCCGTGCTGCAAACGAAGCGAAGCCAAACAATCCAGCCGTGGGTCATATATAACTCAGTAGGCTCATAATTAGACTACAGCTATTACCCATTTCCTCTTTTCCACGCAGTTTTCCACTCCCCACAAACCGATAGATTTGTCAATTTTTTGAAAAGGGTTTAGCGCGCAAAATCATGCGGAAAATAGCTCAGGAATGTTTTTTAAAAGGGTTAGGTCGTGTCCAAGTCTAAGGTGTGTTGGTAGGGGAATGGCGGCGGGGCCACACACAGCAGGAAGCGCCGAAGAACAAGCCAAACCGAACTGAATTGAGCCGAGCTGAACCGGGCCGAGCTGAGCCAAGCGGAGCGGAGCGGAGCTAAACTAATGGCTGGGAACAAAATGTTGTTTCAAGCTGTGTGCACGAGCGAGCTCAATGATATTTTTCTTATTTGGTTTCCTTTATTTTCTTTTTTTTTTGGGTATTTTTCCTGGGCTTTGCGTGTGTTTTGCGTGGCAAAAATCGTCCCGGCTGTCATAAAAATTCGCCATAGGAAACAGCCGCCAAAAACCTACGCAATGTTTTTTCAAAACGAGCACAACAACAAATAACAAGAGCAACAACAAGAAAGCTGCGGAACCAGCTGGGCATAGAGCGTGTGTGTTAGGCCCGCCTTCAAAGGAGTACAAGATAAATAATGGCCTCCACTGATGAGAACAGCCAGCACCATTTGCCATAGGAGGGATGGGAAAGTGTGTGGGGGATGGGGAGGGGGTTGGGGGGCTGTGCAGGAGCAGCAGTTCGCAGAATTGGTTTGCTTGCCGGGTCGGGGGAGAATGCAGAAATGGGAACAGCAACAGAAAAAAAAAAGACACACAAGCAAAGCTAATACAATTGAGAGCTCACATGATTGAGAGCTTTCGCATAGCCTGCGGTTGCTCTGAAAGTATTACTCAACGGTTTAGTTAAGAGGTGGGGAACCTGAATCCACGCAATGCGCAGAATGATAGATAGGCAGTGCGAATCAATTAGAGAAAGTTAATGTCAGGGGACAAGCAGTTGGTCGAGGGGAAGCTGATGCGTGATGAGGATATGAAGATAAATTAAAGAAGAGATCGTTTAAAAATTGATGACTACAGAAATACATTTTATTTTAAATAATTTAAAAGATATTTCAAACGTAATAATGGATGTGGTTTAGAAACTAGCGACTGAGTCAAAAATAACTTTGGCTCATTGAATAATTAAAATGATATTCTTCCCTGATTTCTGAATATATAAATAATTAATAAATTTATTTATTGTAGTTAGTAAATTAGCGCAAAATTAAAAATGTATCTAAATATTTGGATACTTTTGTTAAGCTAGCAATTAAAGTTTGAATATTTAAAATATTTATTGATAAACGATATAGTCAATGTCACTCAAGCCATAAGGTCATATCAGTCAGCTTTTGTATGTATTTCTTGTAGCAAACAGCTTTGTATTTTGAAGTTTCGTACCCATGAGCTCCATATTTCCATTTAATTTTCACTTATGTGTGTTTTATTATAGAAATATTGCCTTTACTTTTACTTTAATGTCAGTTTAATATCTGATGTGCGCATATATGATTTAACCTTCTTGAATAATGGCATATTTAGTACGAAAGCCACAAAAGCTGATAAAAGCCAACTTTCGTCATTTTATTTAATCATATTCAGCCCAAGCCAACGAACTTGAGCTGATCAAATCAGAAGCCCCCAACCTGAAATGATTTCAATCGCTGATTAAGCTAATTATCTAGTCCTTAGGCTATGCAGCGCTCCGTACGCTCCGCTGGCACGCATACGTTTTTGTTTGGTGCCTGATTCCCCATCCTATTTTTGGGACTTACACAATCCGCTCAATCAGCCCAAGACAAACAATCAGGACTCGCATCCCTGGAGCAGATTGCAAACACAGCAGCTAGAAGCGAGTCGCGGCAGCGCCTTGCACTAAGCACTAAACTACTTGGGAGGAAGTCGGCACCCTACCCCAACCTCAATACCCTCCCGGCTTATCCCTTTGTCCACCTATTGCTGATTAAGGTGCGACTGGCGGCATTGGGCTCGCAGGGCGTATGAGCGACGGCAACATTGTTAACGGCGTTCAACTGTGACAAATGCGTTTGTCGGTTTATACACCCGGCACACACCCTTGCTCACACACACACACACACTCACAATTTGGAATCTCATAACATATGTTCCAGTGCATGTTGGCGGCTTAGAAATATTATTTATGAACCAGGCAACGCACACAGACAATGAAGGCCTCCTCCTTCTTCGCTCTCCCTTTCTCCGCTGGCGCCCACCCCTTGTTCTATGTACCTCTCTTTTCTTTCTGACACTTGTAATTTTTGCTGAGGTTTTTGCACGTTTAGTAAATAAATCACACGTTTGCTGTACAACAACCCACCCCTCCTCTCCATATTGCCACGCCTCGCCTTCTCTTCTACTTTCTCCTACTCCGCCTTCATGTATTGCCACGAAATGCTTTGTGCCATTTTTTATATAAATATTTTGCTTTTGGGCAGCGGCTGGCCAAACTTGGTCAGCATTATTGTAGTTATAGTTGTATTTTGGTTGTTGCTAGACAAACACTGAGAGAAATAGCTTGTGAATTGCAATACGAAATCTTTTCATAAAACATAAAGAAAATGGTAAGTTCAAAGATTCGCCTAAAAAAATATATTTTTTCCTTTTGTGTGAGTAAAAATCTGATTATAATTATAAAATAAATAATAAATAAAGATATAGCAGAAAAAATATAAAAAATTCGTATTCATACAAGAAACAGCTGGATAAAAAGCTCTGAGAAGGGAATATCGTGGTTAAAATAGCACGCTTTAAAAAGTTGACTTAAAACGATTTTTAATTTGTTTATGAATTTTTAGAAAACGAATAAATTTATTTTATGTTTATATAAGTTTTAAACATTTTTTTATTATCACATTTGTTTTTCTCATGTTTTTTTTCTTATTATATACAATATTAAATGAAGTAAACTGTTCAAGTTGGGATAAATTAAATATAGAAAGAATATTATTCATTATACTTTTAAAAGGAGTTTTTAGGTCTGGAACCAATATACCTTTTTTCCATATACCCAATATATTATTTAAATGCATTTTTTGGGAATCGAGTAAAAAGAGAATTGGGAGTATTCGTAAAATGTTCACTTATGCAAAATTTTGATATTCCCATAAATTATTTGCTAATATTTGCAAATTTATTTTTCTTTGTGTGCACGTACACAAAACTATACACTGATAGACACACACACACGCACGCACACACACACACAATCTGACCTGGGCGAGTGACCACCGTGTGTGGCGTCTCTGATGATTTATTATGTGTTGCCTATTAACGTCTGCGTGCGTGTGCGTGTGTGTGTGCGTGTGCGTGTGCGTGTGCATGTGTCTGTATTCTGGCAGGGGCTGTTGCGGACCCTCGGGGCCAGTTGTAGTTGATACCATAAATAAGCGCAAATCTATAAACTAAACAAAACTAAATACATGTGTTATTTATACATACAACTTGGACGGGGAAGCCGGCTACAAGCGACATTTAACATGACTTTGCTCATGTCGCAAGTTGTTGTTGTTGTTGTTGCTGTTGCTGTTGCTGTTGCTGTTGTTGCCAAAGCTAATGAGCACGAAGTTGTCAATGTGTCAATTTAATTAGACAAGAAACGCAACCTACGAATGACACCGAATTGAATTATTAGACAACATTTGCAGCGCAGTTCTCAACAGAACTTCCACTCGACATGTTGGCCTCTTGTTGCTGTGGGGTGTTAAATTATTGCTGCTGTTATTGTTGTTGTTGTTGTTGTCGCTGTTAACATTGCAACATTTGCGGCACATGATTTGTTGACTCGCCCAGAGCAGAGGCCGAGGTCCCAAAAATCAAAGCCGAAAGTATTTCAGAGGCCGCATTGCGCATACGGCACGTGTGCCCAGGCGTATTGTGGCTGGGGCAGCTGGGCACCTTAAACTAAGCAAAGCAAAGCAAAGCACAGCAAATCAAATCATTTATGCTGCCGGCGGCCCATCAATAAAGACCGTTTGACAGCCAGGGCTAAGAAGCATCGGCCAAACAATTAACGGTGCTTTAATGATTTATGTCCGTGTGTGTGCGTGTGTGCATGGAAGTTGTGTGATTGGAACGTGTGTGCGTTGTGGGTGCACTCATTGTGGGTGAGTTAATTATGCCGAAGCGGAACTGAATGATGAGCTGCCTGAGAGGTTTAAGCCGCCCGAAAGCTGGCCAATAGATTTTCGGGGCTTGAAATTGGCATTAGTTGTGAATGTAATTGCAGTGATTGAATTGATTTTCGGTACGAATAACCATCATTTATCAAAGGTCGCTTTATGATTAGGCATAGTATGGATGCTCAGCTGAAAGCCATTATATTTTATGTATTCTAATAACTAAATTATTTCCTACTCCGACTTTTAAAGATATTTCGTTTGTTTCGGGCGATGTAGTATAACCAGATTAGGATAGAGTAACTTAATTATATAAATATATATGGGTTACGGCTGACTTCGAAATTTTACTCTTTTGTGCTCAAAAAGTTCATTTAATTTTTTAATTAAAATAGAACGACTTCGCTGATATACTTTTCTCCTCTTCTTGATTGTGATCATAGAATATATGATCGATGATCAGTCAACAAAACAATTAGAAATCAACCAGAGCCCGAAAAATATGAATGTTATGTATTTTAAAATACGCCAAGATAAATAAAAACACAATTTTAAGGAAAATATGCTCTTCCTTAGATTTGAGAATCTTCAGATTAAGCATTCTCTAAGCTGTTTATACAGACTTTGCAGAGTATGCTTTTCATCATTCTCTCTTTCTCCCTCTCTCCCTCTCACTCACTCTTCTCTTCTGCCTGCTCTTTGTCTTGTCTTGAGCGTAAACTTCAAGCACTCTTTGGCGGTGCTTTCTCGCACTGTTTTAGCGGTATTCTCCAGTTGGCTCTACAGTTACCTCTCTAGTGGCCCATTCAGTGCGCTTGCTTAATATGCAAATTTGATGGCTTCAGCTATAAAATTGCGAGCCGGCAACATTTTCATTTTCAAATTTCACTTGGTAAATTTTAACTACTTTTCGAGCCAACTTTTCGCATGGCACTCGACGGGTTCTCTCTCCCTCTCTCTATTCTTTCTCGCTTTCTCTCATTATATATCTTGCTTTTGCTTTGCTTCTTGTCGTTTGGCCTGCAGCATTTGATGCTCCTTGCAGCCAACCCGTTTTGGCCATTGTTTGTCTATTTACACGAGCTCATTAACATTTGAAATGACTTTTTGCTTTTGCTTGCCACGAACATTTTCTCCTGCGTTGAGTTATTTTAATGTTTTGGCTCGGCAAATACACGGGCCCTTACCAACCCCCCTTCTCCCCTTCCTCGGCTCAAACCGTTCTGCCTGCTTCATCACTTGCTTTTAATTTCTTTGCGTTTGGCATTAAATAAAATTTGCAAAAATAATTTTTTTTTGCAACCAAAAGAAGCCCTTTAAACATTTACACAGCCTCGTGTATTTTTATTTTCGTTTTATTTTATTTGCCTCTCATTTATAATCAGTTAGGAGTGAGAGCGAGAGGCAGCTAAGCGGTACACTATATAGAAGAGTGCGATGGACTCGGTGCCTGGCACTCATTTATGCTAATTTGCGTAATTATGCGCTTCATAAAATCACTCGGCAAATGCAGGCGGCTCCAAAAGTTGAAGTTGCCACTCGCCGGCATTTGTTGCTCCTGGTCTTGTTGTTATTGCTCTCGACTTGTTGTTGTTGTTGCTGTA
The DNA here is from genome assembly GCA_035047465.1 of Drosophila sordidula. NCBI lineage: Eukaryota > Metazoa > Arthropoda > Insecta > Diptera > Drosophilidae > Drosophila > Drosophila sordidula. The sequence continues at coordinate 1,249,052 of JAWNPQ010000106.1, forward strand.
ACAATTAACAACAGCAGGTTGAGCGGAGAAACAGTAGGAAAACGCAATACAAATAACACATAAAATATTGAAAAAGTTTTGCCATAAGACAGAGAGAGAGGGAAGAGAAAAGTTTAGAGCGAGAGGGAGAAAGTGCGGGCGCAATACGAAATGAAAATTATGAAAATTTATAAATGAGTCGTGCCTGAAATCTGTCAACTGCCCCAACAAGCAGCAGAAAAGCAAAACAACTCCAGTCGTTATTTGATGTTGTCCGCTTTGTTTCTATACCCTGCTAATAAATTGGCCAAGAGGGTGTATCATATTATCATAAATATATATGCATGAGGCTGCAAACACAAGCAAGGTTGCTCTGCTCGGCAGTGCCCGACTGCGAGATACCCTGGACCCAACTGCGAGCTGTCGTTAAACACATTTCAATCTCATTGTAAAATCACAAAATCACAAAATCACAAAATGGCACATAAATAAACACACACAAACACTATCTCAAAATAAAATAAAATTCCAACAGCGCAACAAAATGCAAGGAAAAAGTCTGCAATAGAAATTTGTCAAATTTTACCACATTTTTTCAATAGCTTCTTTAAGTGCTATATTATATTCAAATATTCATGTCAACCAAATTTGGTGTTTTTACTTTGCATAATCTGCGAAATAAGCTTAATAAATTTGAGGTTTGTGTAAGCTTTTGTAAATTTTAAGAAAATCTATATTTCAATAAAATAAAATAAACTGACAGGCGGACATGGCAAATCTATATATATGCTGACCAAATATATATATATACTTTATGGGGTCAGATATGCCTCCTTCTGCCTGTTACATACATTTACACAAAACGATTATTAATAGCTTTTACACATTTTTAAAGGGCGTAGAGCAAGTATATGATTTCTTTTTCTCGATATCTTGCGCTGTTTCATTAATATCGATAAATCTCTATTTTAGGAATAGATTTTCTTAATATATCTCAGAGACAATAAGAGCTACGCTATTTAGTAAACTCTCGTAAAGTAGACGCAGATCAGGAATTTTTCCGATTTTCGATACTTCCCCCACTCGCCCCAAATATCAAAAAAAAAAAGACCCCAATTAAAATACTACAGACTTTTGCTTTGATCTGCACATATATTTAAATGCTCTTGTTCAGGCCTAAAAATATCATACAGATTATACTTTTGGTTTAAAAGTTATTCAAGAATTTAGTTTTCTCAGTTCAAGTCTAGCTGCTGAGTAAAGTGCACAGCTTGCGTTGATTTTGTGTTTGCAACGACAGGGTTTAGGGAATCTCCAATTCGAGTACGCCCAAGTAGAGCACTCGTACAGGTTTTTTCCTTTTTACTTTATATGCATGCCGAAAGTTCTTATAATTGGTTTGTTCGCTTTCAAGTAAAGTTTTGCGAATGAGGTTTACAGCTTCACGCCTGCCCACAGCCAGGATTCGTGCATGCTTCATTTGCTCGTTGAATAATTGAACACGGCCCCGCACACATATACCCTATATGTGTGTGTATGTATCTGTGTGTAGTGCGAGAAAGTGGAATGAAGGATGTGTTGGGAATTAGCTGCCTTGTCGCGCTTAATTATTTATGACATTGCCCGAGCAGTGACTGCCAAACTGTGCTCATGGCATAAATTATGCTAAAATTTTCAATTGTTCTTGCATCGTTTTGTGTAATTTTCAATGCGACTAATGAGCACCCCCCGCCTGGCAGGAGATTAAGCGGATTGTATACGGGAATAACCCAGTTAACCGCTTTTGTTGTAAACACCTGACAATGGACCGTTTGGATATATAAAATGTCATGTCGAACGTTCGATTATTGCACAACAACTACATCGATATCCCATCGATATTGTCCATCTATTAATAAACGTATTTTCGGTGTGTTTCATGTGCATATTTTATCAGCTTGCCGGCGAAGTGTGCGCTGCGAACGAACTCGTTGAATATTTAAGCGAATGGGTTTATTTGATGTATGGAATTAAAGTTTATTTTACTTACATTCAAATTGAGTACATATATACGTGTTATGTGTCTGCAGGTAAATCAAGAATGCTAATAGCGTATAAATAACATATATGTAGGTATATGAACGAATAGAAGTTTAGCAAAGCACTTTTTAAAATAATTTCAAATTATTTCATAATTGAGATACTCAACGTTTTGAGCGGTGGAATTTTACTAAACGATTTTTTTTTGTAATTTATGCACTTCCCACGTTGGGCGCCGCAATGTAATAGCGCACACTTTGAATAGAAACTTAAATTTAAATTTGAGTTTCACAAAAGTGAAACCAATTACTAGAAAATGCGTTTGTTACAATAATTAACTTAGTTAGTGGCATCTAGAAGAAAGTGACCCAAAGGAAATATCGAGTGCCCGGGCCATATCCTGTTCTCAATTGAACCGAACTGTCGGCCGCGGCACATTTTGCCATTGAAATGCAAATGAAATTGAATTGTTAATTTCAAATAGAAAATCCTTGTGGGCCATTCATTCAATATTGAATGTGCTCGCAATAAATGTAATGACTGCCACAGTTTTTCTCGATTCCCCCCTTAAATTTGCCAGACTCTTCACCACGCCTTTTTGGCCCACCAACTGGCGGCAAAATTGGCACGCAAACAAATTTTGTAGGAAACGTGGCCCGTTATTTTTGGCATGACAGTGCGCGAGAAAGCAAAGAAAATGCCATTTTATATGGACTTTATATAGCATATATGTGCAGCTATATATATAAAGCATATGACGTTTCCGTTTCCGTTACACCCATTGAAAACATGAGCGGCGACAACTTTTGTGCGTAAACATTGCCAAAAAAAATATATAAATATGTATATTCACGCAGCAACGAATATTTCGAAAGACGAACACTGTTTTATTATTTAAAAAAATAAACGTTTTTTAAACAGGGTTTTAACGTTCACCATTGTGGTTGCCAATTTTTCAAATATTTTTTTAATTTTTGGTAAAATATTATTAATTATTCCATTATTAAAAAAAAGCTCTTAAGCTCTTAAATTCGTACCTGAAACAAAATATCAACAGTTTATTGTTAACAGCTTATTTTCAGGCATTTTCATTCAATTCCATTTAATTCTTTCACGTCAGGTGTAGTGAGTAGGAACTATTTCAACCCCCTACCCCCTTAATACCCAATGTTGTACTATAGATAGCCCAAATACTAAACGTCCTACATTCTCGCAATCCGTTGACAAAGGTCGAGACCTCGTTTACCTGCCAAAAGGTTGGCACTCCGTGCAAAGGGTGTGATTATGCCGCTGACACATGACACCTCCAACTTACAGGCGAGTGTGTGTGTGTAGTTGTGTTAGTGTGCGGTCAAAATGTTGCCCCAAAAAAGTTACAAAAATATTGAAGCAGACTTAGCAGCGTCGCCCAACCAATCTTTTCAGGGTACTTCAAGCTTGTGGAGAACTCTGGAACGCTTTAATCTGGACTTGAAAGACGCTTTAAAGATACAGATATTTTTGATGGACACTGAGTTGCTCAAGAAACTTTCATCTTTAACTTGGTATTAATGTGATTATAATATATTTGATTCTTTAGCATATAAAATAATACATTTTTTAATGGGAATCTTCTATATAAAATATCGAAGTAATTGAAAATTGAAAATACAATAGTTATTCTTAATTTCTTTCTGCAAACTTGCCAATCACAAGTTTGTTATTCCGTAGTACTTTTACCAAAATATGATCATAGCTTTTCAAAATCTCTATTAAAAGTTTTACTTTAGTATTAATACTATCGACGTCTATATAAATTAGTCAAATTTGTTGAAATTAATTTAGAAAATTTTGGTTTATAACACAAGGGCATACAATATTCGGCGTCTGGTCTCTTGTACCTTTACCATTGGTGTTTTATACCCATTTAACACATGTCAAAGCATTGTGAACTCGTTGGCATTTCGTAACACCTTTTTCACCTCTCTATGACTTGCCTCAGAACCCTCAGATGCTTCTCTCATACAGCAGATGTTGTTGTTGGCGTTGTTGTTGTTCCTGGTGATGTTGCTCTGTGTTTGTGTATTTTGTTTGTCGCTGCCGCTTTCAAAATGCCATTTAGAAAATTCAATAGCGCTTTGATTTTGTTTCGTTTATTTTCACAAAGTGTTTTTCAGCACCACCGCCACCAACTGCCAACCCCAGCCCCAATCCCAGCCCCAGCCCCAGCCCCAGCGAACCGGTTGCACAGCAGCTCTTGGCCTGGTCATCAGCGGCGAGCGGCGACTTGGCTCAAATCGATTTCGCGTCGTTTGTTGATTTTTCGCTGCGTTTTGTTTAGCGTGAAAATCAAACTGTTAATTTGCGCTTTTGTCTGCATCGATTTAGTGCGGTTCAATTCGCCTATGTTTAGCTCAAGAGGGGCTCCAATGGAGAAGGAGTGTGGAAAGCATTCACTATTCCACAGCACGTGGTCAACAAATTCTCACTGAAAGCACTTTGCCAGCCATTTGGCCTGTTTATTTGTTTGCCGGGCTTGTTTGTTAGCTTGTTTTTCGGTTAGCTGGACGCCTTTGTTTTTGTGGCTGGAAATTAATGTTTGTCTAAAGGATTTAATAAGTAAATGATTTTACATTTTCCAAAGGCCAGCGCAACACTTTTTCTGCTTTGCTTTTTCACACCACTCAACTCTGCAGTGACTGTAACTTAAGCATCATGAAATCATCAATCAACATCAATTCGAATCCAAGTCAGCAGATGAACAGCTGATAGACAATTGAGAAGGAAATTGAAAGCCCAGTGCTCAGTAGGAGACTACACTGCACAGCATGTGTGTGTGTGTGTGTGTGTGTCTGTGTGTGTGCGTGTGTCTCTGTATACATAATTTATCAATGTTGAACGATGTGCTCTTCTAAATATGAATACAGCTTATCTTTAAACAAAAGCGCTGCAAACAACAGGGGATGGAGAGCGAAAAAACATAAAGAATTTTGATCAGTTTTATTATTTTCATCAATCCCAGGGATTGATTCTAGAAATTTTATTTATAGCTTTTAGATTTAGACCAGTTTTTAGATTCCCAGTCAAAAATACTCAACAAGTTATCGAGTGTAATAATAAATTTGCTATTGAATCGTGTTTTTAGCCGCAAGCTGTGTTTTCAAGTTGCAAATTTTCCACACGTTCCTCCCAGTGCTGATTAACAGCTGAAAACTCACCGCAAAAACCAATGCACCCAAAAGGAATTAACATACGCCTCAGTTAACAAAGTATAGTTGGGAAGTAAACAGGCTAACGAGAGTGAGAGAGAAGTTGGCAAAACGAGATGGCAGACAACTGTTTGGCCATCAATTTTGAGCCGTTTGTTTGCTTTTGTATTTGCTGCCTAGCTAAAAATTAACTTCACGCTAACTATTAAAAAGTCTTATTAGATTGCTTTTATGCCAAAGTTTTGGATGTTGTTGCCGTTGGCAATACCCGTCGCTCCCCCTCGCTCCTCGCCTGACATCTACCGCAGACATCACACGACGCTAGTTACTTTACTTTTAATTACTTTTGTGAAAATTCATTTATCACTTTTATCCCAGCTCAAACTCAAGCTCAGAGCGTGGCGACCGACTGACTGGGGCCCCCCCAAGATCTATGCGAAGGGCCATTTTTCACTGGCAAACTTTCCACACACACACACACACACACACACTCACAATTGCTCGCACACTCGCAGGAAGCAGGAAAGAGGAGACGAGGTTATAAAATTGAACGCCCTTTGGCCAGTCATCGGCCAGTTTGGCAGCTAAAAAAGTCAAGTGGAAATTCAATGATGCCATTAATTGGCCAAAGTTTTCACTTATGCTCTGATTTTTGGCCCAAACACACACAGACACACACACACACACACATGGCCCCCCACTCGCTGCCCTGTGGGCCTGCCTGGCCTTGGCTATCGTCAGTAACTGTGCCAGGAAGTACAAATGTAGCTGCCTGCTAAATTTACGGTTTCCCAGCTGCAACTTTCGGCCAACTGTGCAGCCAAATTGCATGAAATCAGTTTAGCCGGAACACGCCTACAACACACGACTCCATGCACCCAGCTGGTGGGCCATTTATCTTGCAATCGCAACGAGCGTTGCGCCCTAAACGTTTCCTGCATGTTCTCCTTGCCACATGCCACATGCCACAGCGTATTACTTGCCCTTGCCCCAGTCTTCAGATATAAAATCTTGATGGCTTGACAGACAGATGAATAAGGCTAGATTGAAGTATCGCAATTGAATTATTCTGTCTATTGAGGCCTTTATATATTCCCGATATAATTTGCAAATCATTAATATTTATTATTTATTATCTTAATTTAATATTTTCAGTTTTTCGTTATATTTTATATTTATTATTTTTAAATTTTAATAATAGGCGTTGTTTTTTTCCTTATCTTTAAATTTAAAAAATATAGTTTGATTAAAATAGTTTGATTAAATCAATTATATCAATATTAAATCTTGTTTAATTTTAATAAATTATTAAAATAAAATGAAATATGGAGTTATTGAGGTCAAAATCATCTCTTAAGCTTACATTTATTTATCTTTTCCTTATTTTCTTTATACATGTATATATACTTTATATTTAAGAGTTAAAATATCCTAAATTTGATTTTTGTCTAAACAGGTCTAAAAAATAACAGGAAAACATGAAGGTACATGAGGTTTTTGTCTAGGATTTGGCGTAAAAAACCGTCTGAGTATTTGGATTATGAAAACCTTAAGGAACTGTGGCTATAAAACGCCAATTACTTTTTTGTAATGACGTCAATAGAAGTTGCTTGCGGCCTTCGGGGGAATACAGTTATTACCCGCATGGCCATTTGAGTTGAATGAAAAATGGGCGCGTCATTAGGCGTTGACATGCCATAAACAAACATTTTTGCGTGGAGCGGAAAGGGGATGGGGATTGGGTGGAAGAGCGCAAAAACCACTCATAAAACTGAGACAAAACTTTTGCGCAGATTGATGACAGCGGGCAAGCGGTCAGAGCAGTGCGAATGTCAATCGATGGCCACGCTTCACTGTAACGAGTGGGCGGCAATCCGAAAACTCAGCTGGCCAAAACTTTTGCCTGCTGTCGCAAACTTGCAACTATTTCTGCCCAGCCCCGCCAAAAGTTGGGGCCAAGGACGGACCCGGCGGGCATTCCTCACTCACTAATAGTCAAAAGTTTAAATTGTTACGGAGCGCGGCCATATGAAAAGTCAACGCCGCTGCTGCAGTTGCGCCTCAGCTGCTGCTGCAGACACTTGCATCAGAGTGAGAAACAACGCAAACAAAAAATGGCACAAAAATTGTCAGAGAGTCGTTTATCTTCGAGCCCATAATGACAGTTTGGGAGAGGAGTTGGCCGGGCAGCTGTGACAGTTGACAGAGAAGAAGGTACTTCAAGTGAAATATGCCATGGGTGTAGCGGTGTGTGTGTGTGTGTGTGTGTGTATTTGTGGGTGCTCCCTGCAGTCCTTTCCTACCTGCCTTACAGTTTGAGCGCCACAGCTGATAAAATGTCTTAGACATTTGCCAAACATTTGGCCATTCATTAAAGTCTGATGAAATTATTGTCAAAAAGATTCACAATTTGAAAATATTGTGCATTGGGTTGGCTGTGGAAAAGTTTTGGAAGCACAAAGTTCGACGTTAAAGCTACTCCTGGAAATTTACTTGAGATAAGGCAGTGGTATTTCAAGTTTAAAATGATTTTCAGGCAAGTAGACAATTGTTAAGCTATATCTGTCTGACATTTACAGTGCTCGAAATTTTGGTAATAAACCATAAATCTTTTGTTCTAAGTAGATTTTAGATAGTTTGACAAGAACAAGTCCACAAACTGCTCTAAAACTAGCGCATAATTTCAAGCGATACCAACCGAATTTTAAGCCAGCATCTTATTTCGCAAAGCCACCCAGAGCTATTAGCCCATTAACCCCAGAACTCTGGGCGGCAGTCAAAAAACCATCTAATATCCAACAGGGTAACCATCACTTCCGGCTAATAAGCGTGTAGTTTGAGAGGCACTGCACCGACTGCTAACTCGAGCCATAAAGTTGCTTTTTATGGTGTTTGCTTTGATTACGAGCCACGCTTAAGCCACAGTTTGATGGCCATTGCACCGGCGGTGGCTATTCCAGTCGTTTATGGGTTTGACATGCAGTTTTTGATTGCCCTGGGTCTCATAAATAACATGCAACACTTCAAACAAGGTAACGACCAAATCAGACATAGCACCAGCTGCCAGCAGACGCTTTGCACCACCAGCACCCCCCACCCCCCCCCTCCGGCCCCTCGGCACCTTAGGCCGTGTCATAAATTATACGACAAATGCGTTTGTCTTGGGGCGGAGCCATTTCCGAATTGCTGCCGGCTGCAATCATTGCCAATGTTGCATTGCCGTGTTGCATACTTTTCGGCGCCATGGCAGCAGGTCCTTGCATGGCTGTTGCACTGCGGGCCTGCCTCGTCCCTAGGCTAGTATGCAGCTAATATTATTTTATTGCTGGTGACTTAAGAAGCCGCAAAATTTATGCGACAACAACATGAGAGCAGTGCGAGGAGCCATAATAATAAAAGGCAACCAGCGGGCTGCCGTTTGCCATTTTGTGCAGTTGCTTTTTGTTGCAGCGCCATTGTTGTGCAAACACCCTGTAAATGTAGGTCGAGGTGGCTTAGACAGCTGCGCTTTTTGAATCACAAATTATTTTGGATTCTTTTAAGATGATAAATAATCTTATATTACTTGTAGTAAGAAATGGGATATTTTGATTATTTAAATAGAATTTATTTCAACAACTTTCTACCAAATACTCTTCTTGAAGCTTTTGTTAGCTTTTTAATACATATTTGATATACAGGGTATGCCATAGCTCATATTCGTATCCACAGACAGGTGTCTGCTGACTTGTTTTAGTTTCTGTTGTTACTCTCCGAATGCAAACAAATTTGCATGCCGTCAGTTACTATGTTACTGCCAGCTGGGAATTGTTAGGCAAGGAGTGGGTGGCGGCCAGGAGCTGGGGGGCATGACAGGTGTGAGAGTGGTTTGAGTCGGTGGGCTGCACCCCACCTGGGCGAAGTAGTAAATCTTTTTGTGGTTTGCCATTGCGGTTATTTCGTTAGGTGCGCTTCAAAACTTCGTGCCGGCGTTGCCACATGGTGTGAACTGTGCAAGAACGGCGACGACTACGCAGGTGAAACAAACGCGCGCGTCACATAACCATCTGAAGTCGCTGCCCCTTCCACACAAACCGTTTTTTGTAGAAAAGTACAAAGTTTTCCACCTGTTTTTCACCTCTACGCCTGCTGCTGGCTGCGTTCCGTTGCGCTTCGCACGTTGCACACGTGACTTGTTTATGTAGTTGAACTCTCCGCCGCTGCCATGTTGCGGAGTACTCATACTTGTTGTATGCAACTGCAAGTGCAGCTGCGAGTGCAACTGCTGCTCCTTCTGCTGCCTTTGCTTAATTTTCTGTTTCGTTAGCTGCGCACACACGCACACCCGTACCCGCTTCCCCACCGCGCCCCACAGCCACCTGCTGGGACGGAATGCCGGGTAAAACTTGCTTTTATTGATATTTAAACATTTTTTATTGTGTGTGCATAAATTGTTGCTCATTTACGTGAACAACTGAATCAAGTTTGCGTCAAGTCTGGCAAAAAGCTGAGCAAATGTTTCTTAAAGTATTTCAAATATGTCTCATACGAATAAAGCTGGAATTTATCAAAGTAAATAATAATGAAAATTAATTTTATATAGTTTCCACACAGTTTTTGTGCTTCGACAGTAATTGTGCAATTAATATTTGCAAATTGACCATATTGTTTTTTGTGGTACTTGATAGATAGATTAATTATTTATTTGATAATTTTATTTTTTTATTATTTATTTGATAATTGAAACGATGTCCAGAAATATTTATAGTTTGACATGTTCAAAGATTAAAGCAAATGACAGGAAACAATAAAACAAATGGTTCAATTACATTTTATATAACTAAATTTGCAGTTGTCAGGGTCAGAAATGAATTTTGGTATTTATATATTGAAATGTCGACAGAGGAGTTTTGGCAGTGTCCCAAAAAAAAAAAAAAAAAAAAAAAAGTGAGAACGTTGCAGTCGGATGGAGCCGACTGCGTAAAACTCGTTCACAGTACGCAGAAATTAGTCATTTTCGAACATTTTTCCACAGCTCCCATATTTCAAACGCCAATAACTTTATCAAAACTGAACGGATTTTCATATTTGATGGCATGGTTTGTCCTCTAGATTGATTCTGCATTAAAAATATGTTCATTTCTTGAAATAAATTTTTTTTGAAATATTTGGTGAAAAAAGCATGTACTCTCCCCTTACTTATTTTCGAAAATTTAGAAATGCGAATTTGTAGTGGTCACAATTAGTATAAAATCAACATTAAAAGCGATTCTCAGAGGGTAAAGTTCTCAGATCCATGGCTCCCATATTTCAATCGCCATGTACGTGGTGTGGCCGGGAAATTTTTTCTGTGATATTTGGGGGAGCTTTCCAGCAGTACATATTCCAATTGTAGAACATTGCACAATACTCACTCAATATTTTCTCTTTTTCACTTTGTGAACGAGTATGAAAACAAAAAATAGCAAGGTAACTAAAAATAATATTTAATATTAAAAAATAAAGTATGAATGAAAGTATGAATATTGTATTGAATATTCAAAAAAATATAAACAAAATTGTTTTGAGATATTAAGAAATATTGTTTGATAATGCATAAATATATTAAAACTAAGCCTCAAGTCCGCACAAAGGCTCTTTAAATACGGGTGTACTTTTTAAAAGACTCCATTAGAAAATCCTGCCAAGTGAATCGAGGAAAGAAAACTGAAAATAAAACTGTGCTAAATTTCCTCAACTCGTAATACAAAACACACAACTGAAACCAAGCCAATTGCAACTGTTTGAAAAGATTTCCCTCGTGTATTTACATGATTGTCCTTAGGACTTTTTTGTGCTTTCTCCTCCACTCTCCCACTAAAAAAAAATATCGCTGAAAGCAAAAGTTTTCTACTCATTACATTTTGCACTTAACAGTTGCAACAGTTGCCATTTACCAGTCACAAGTTGCAAGTTGCAGTTGCAGCTGTTGCAACAACTTTTTGAAAGAGTTTCTTGGCTTCAACTTAAAGACCGACGTGTATTTGGCTTTTGTAAAAAAGCAAGCAAATCTGGCAGCTAATTTGGCATTTAGACGTCAAATGTCAATCAGAAAAACCCAAACCAAAAGAGACTAAAACTAAACGAAGCCAAACCACAGCCAACAGGCAACAGCGAACAACGGCCAACGGACAATGAGCAAAAAACATAATTGGCCACAAAACAAGCTGGGATGAAAGTGCAGAGAATGTGCAAAAAGCAAGAAATTTGCTTAATGCGCTGCACGAGCCCAGCAAAAAAGGAGCTGAGAATGTTGCTGTGTTGGGTGCAAGGCTCGGAAATACCCTGTGCTCAAGTCCTCAGTTCACTGCAACAAAAAATGCAGAATTGAGAAAAAAATCGAAGTAGACTGCTTTAGTTTAGGAGGTATCCTGAGCTGCTCCGAGTATATATATTATGGGCTCAGAAATGCCTCCTTCCGGCTGCTATATATATTTTCACAAAAGCACGAGGACAGGGTATAATCATCAGTAACAAGTGAGAAGACTCCAGTCGGGAGCGCCCGACTGGGGTATACCCTGAACCCAGTGTTTTCATGCATTTCAGTCCGCTTGCATTCATACACACATAAGAATATGATCTTAATGAAACCTTCAGGGCTTAACAAGAGCATTGAAATCTATGTACAAACTAAAGCCGAAGTCCGTAGTATTTGAATTGCATTTTTTTTACATTTTATATGGGGCGAAGGTATCCAAAATCAAAAATATTCTTAGTGATGCTGATTAAGAATATATATACTTATATACTGCCAGTCCCATACATTTGCTCAAAACCATTATACCCTGATTTACCCATTTTCAATGGGTTCAGGGTATAAAAATAATAATGTAACAAAAATATGTTCTTCATATGCTTAACATATTTAACATATTAGAAAGCCTTGATAAAACAAAATTTGTTTGTAAAAATATATATACTACAGGCAAATAGATTTAGCATACTTTTTAATGTCATACCAAATGCTTTAAAGTAAAAATAGTAAAATTGTAACCAAATGTACAATTCTTAATTATGAATTTCATATGTAATTTAAGGTCTATCTATATGTAATTCTATCTATCTCTTTCTACCTCCAATACTGTATAATATTTTGAATAGAAATAATTTATTTTAAGCCAAATTAATTATATATGTCGCTTTTTACCCGTTTTGCAGGGTATAGGCCGAAACAAACCGAAACGCAATGCAATGCGATTGTAAAACCAGAAGGCAATAACAATGATGGGGGAAAAGCGGGCGGCTCGCCGTTTACAGCTGCTGGGAAAGCTGTAAGCAAAATTCGCCTGGCATTTTGGCTTTCAAAAAATCTGCATGCGTGTTTCTGCGCGAGGGATACCGCGTTTGAGGTGGGGTAGGTTGAGGGGGCGTGGCTATAGGGATTGTACGACTCTACAAGAAAATCGCATTTTCAACGCGCTGTAAAGTGAGCCAAGCCAAAAAAAGAACTAAAACAATAACAAAACGAAAAAAGAAAAATGAAAAACTGCTTCACGCTGTAAGGCGACGACAGATAGTGCGCCAAATGTAAGGAGAGAGGGAGAGTGTGGAGGGGGTGGGGCTGGCTTGCTTACAGCAAATAAAATAAACAGCAGCTTGGAATGCGGGCACACCAGGGACGAGCATCCACGGCACCGCTTGTCCTCGCCCCCCCCCCTCCGCCCCCACGCCTATCGTTAAGTTGAGAAGCGCACAAAAGTTCAAGATTTGCGAATAGTTTTTCAGGCGTTGACTTCTTGCCCCCAACCCTTTAGTGGCCGTGTTGTCCTGCACCCAGAAACCTGCCAGCAGCTGCAGCACAGCTTCATCATCATCAATTTTTGTTTTTTTTTTTTGTTTTTGTTGTATTGCTGCTGCCTCGTGTGCGGCATTGTGTTGCATACTTGGCGGCAAGTGGATGCGCGCGCTTTTTGGCTTCCATCATGCATACATAAAAGATGTCCCGCCCATCCCACGGCACCTGTCGGCGTGCATAAAAAGTGCAGATAATGGGCATCGGTAGCCATACGAAAGATAGTCGGGAGTTGAGCGCTGTCCGCGTCAAAATTCAATTGCAACTTGTAGAGCACGGAAATGCAAATTAGAATGCCGGGCCAGAACAGGCACAGGGCACACAACAACAAAGCGTTGCAGCTAGAACCACAGCAAATGGAGATACAAACTCAGATACAGATACAGCCACAGATACCGATAGAGGTACAGAGAAAGATACAGATACAGATACAGATACGAATGCGGGCGCGAGCGCATCGCCTGCTGGCTAATTGTGTGCAATCTGTAGGTGTTGCCTATTTTTGTCTCTCTCTATTTCTCTCCCTCTCTCTCCTTCTACTCATCTGTCTGCCTGCCTGTCATGGTGTCCGCCCATGTGGCTGACAGCTCGAACAGACGAGCTGAGACCCAAAGCCGTTGCTGGCCAAAATTCTCAAGTGTTTTGTGCTTCAGCTAGGCAAACAACAACATTTTCTTGTTATTTCTTTTTCTAATGAAATTACAGTGAAACTGGGTTATGGATTTTGATATGGGCTTTGCTCAATGGATATGCATTCAGATAACATATATGGGCATAGCTGAATGTGGATGTGCACTTCAAAGATTTTAATTTTTTAAATGCATTGAAAATTATGGATAAAATAAGTATAATGAAAATAAACAAATTTAATCAAAAATACTATATATTATAGATTTCTTCAATATATAAATAAATTAAATTATTAATTACATTTCTGTAAAGTGTAATAAAAATAATAAAAATAAAAAAAATGTAAATAGTCATAGTTATAAGTCATAGTCTTAAGTATAGTCATAATTTTAAAGGCGGTTCGCCAACCAATTGCGAAGGTTTTAGTTAAAAATGCGCTAGAGAGTTTTGGACAATAAGCTGCAATAAAGAATCAAATTGAAAAAAAAAAAGTTCTAACCTGTTGACATCCACAAGGGATTAGATTTATTAAATTATTTTCTTTAATTTATATGATAAAATAATATATAATATACATAAAAAAATATAACATTTTATTTGAATTTCATAATCCCTACTAACATAAATTATTGCTATTGCCTTACTTTACATATTATTCCAAAATTTTAAAATACTTTTTTAATATTTAAGTGCATCAATAGAATTAGATACAATATCTTTGCCAGAGTATCTCAGCTACAACTCACTGTAGTTGACTGTGTTTACAGTAGCTGTGTGAATAATATGCTCTGAGTGACTGTCCGTGTGTGTGTGTGTGTTGGCGTGTGCCTGATTTAATTATATCTGTTGCTGTCAGATACTTCAGCATATGGCAAGAGCCCAAAATAGCGTCCGGGCCACCGCATTGCATTGCAAATATTTGCTAAGGATCATTTTTAATTTTCCTAAGAAAAACTCTGAAGAAAGCCGCCGCAGCTCTTTGACGTTGTTAATTATGATTTAAATTGATGAAAATAATGTTAACCATGTTAATGTAGATAATGACTATGCTGTTGACAATAAAATTGTTGTTGTTTTTTGATGGCGCTTGTGGTGTTATTTCGAGAAAATGTTAATAAAATTTTCCACGCAACATTTTTGTTGGCTTTTGCTGTGTAGTTGAAAATTGCAGCTAAAAAATTGCTCGAAGCTGTGCTCTGCATATGGAAAATTTGCGGTTTGTTTTTTGTTGCTGTTAGTTACCCGTTATTTTAAGGGCTATAAAAGCTATGCTAATAAGAGCCGCTTGTTGTCAAATTGAAAGGAAATTGAAAACAAACAAAAATTCATTTGGCCCGTGGCGATGTTAAAACCAAGTTAACAATAATAATTATAACTAGATGCAGTCAAAAAAAGATATATAGCAAACCCCCGCTGGCTATGAAAGATATTTCTCTCCCCGGACCAAAGCTACATATTTTAAGTACAAGTTGACAAAATGCCGGAAATTCAAGCAAAACAATGTGGGAGAAGAAAAAGGCGACAAGATTTATGAGTTAAGCCGCTGCACAAATTGCAAATTGAATGACAACATAATATAAGTAGCAAAGGGGCAGCAACACATCCGCTCAGCCTCAGCCCCGCCCATCCGTGAGTCATGTTGCCGGCTCAGCGTCTAGACTTCCGTCGAGACGTTGCAAATGGAAATTTAAATGTAATGTCCTCACTTTTCGGCGAAAGCAGCGTCAGCTGAAAGGGGGCGGAGGAGGTGGATGGGGGGGTGGGGGTTATCTGCGCAGCCACTTAACAGCATCCGGCAGGGGGCTGGGCTCGGGCTGGTTGCATGCAACGTAAGCAATTGGCCAGCGGCCAGGCCGAGATGCCAAATGTTAATAAACATTAATTGTACAGCATTTTTATGGCCGCATCTCGAGGCCAGTGGCAAATGTTGCGTCCTGTTCATTTGCGATTCGGATATGTCCGATTTATTTGTCGACGATGCATTTTAAATGCCCTCGCCAAGAAGAGGACGATAAGCTTGAAGGTACTTGAAGTAAATAATATAAAAACTTACATCAAAAGTTAAGGGAAGGGTCTAGAGAGCGCTCTTAAGAATCTAAAATTAATTTTATATTATAGACTTTTTATATATTTAGTATTCGATTTGAAAGAGTTAAAATCAATGCAATTTAATACATGTTTTTTAGATTTACAAATGTATTTTTAATATTATATGTAAGTGCAATTAAAGATCGAAGTTCGATTATTACATTTATTTTCATGTATTGGAATATAATTTAAGTTGCTTTAATTTAATAAGTATTTTAAATTATACTAAATGTACTTTCAGCTTATGAAATTAATTCCTGACTCTTTTGTACGAAGTGTCCCATCGATAATGCTCTTATTCATAGAGCATTTAATACTTGCTGTATGAAAGTGAGGGTTAAAAAAACAAGCCCCCCTTGCACCCGTTTCCCCCTATCGACCATCGTCCCGCAGTTAATTTATATATTTTTCGGTTCTTGTTCTTTTGTCTTTGTGTTTCACAGTTGAGCGAATTTTCTTTTAATTAATTTTAAATGAATGTCGTTCGCTGGCGCGTCGCAAACTTTTTCCCAAGCAGTTTCCGGCTTTTCAATGCAACGATATGGCGTTCACGGGAACTGTGCAGGGGGGGGGGGGAAGGGGGACTGGCTTTCATAGCCGTTGTCCGGCAAAAAGTCATACAACACGGCAAGCGCGTTGACTTTTAGCTTAATTAGCTTTTGGACGAGTACATTTTTTGGAAGTTGCGCGTTGCAGCTGCCAGCTGATATCCTGTAGGAGCGGCACGAGCCGAAGGATTCGCAGGAGAGTCGCCAGCAACGTGAGGCAATTAAATAGGTTTTCGCAATTGCAACAGCAGTTGCAGCAATTGCAATATGAGGCAAACAATGATGCTGTTGCTGCAGTTGCTGCTGGTGACGTCAGCAGCAACGCATGATGCAAGTCCTGTGTGTCCTGCCAGCCAGCCAGCCAGCCAGCTTGTATGCTTGTCGCCGTTTGCCGTTTGTCCTTTTGCGCTTTTATGCAACTTTTTGTTGCTACTGCTGTTATGTGTTGCATGTATTATGTTGAGGCTTCACAGCATGCGGCAGCCATTTCAGTTGTGGATGTTGTTGCTGCCGCTTCGGGCAAAATGTGTTTTTTTTTTTTCTGTGTTTCCGCTTTTGTTGTTGCTCGTTTGTTTCTGCTTCTGTTGCCGTTGCCAGTCACAATTTCAGCATTTGCTTTTGGTATTTAACATTCATTTGAAATTGTCATGCCCGCTGTTGGCTCTTTGGCTTCTGTTGTCCTGTTGCCTGCTTTCCAAACGGTGCGGGAACGGCCCGTTTTGTTCGTCGTTGAGGGGGAGGGGGGCTGTGAGGGTCCTTTCCTGCACAGCGATTATGTTGATTGCAGCGCAATTCCTGTGGGCCCGCCGCTGCTTATTGTTTGCCTAACTGAATGGCAAAGGAACAATTGCGCCAGGGGTGCGGCTCGGAGCGGGGTTTGGGCCGATGGTGCTGCTGATGCGGGTGGTGTAAGCGACTCCCCCCCCCCCCGCGCGGCCGCACGATTTGTGTTTTTATCCACTCATTTAGGGCACGCTTCTGCGGAGCCATCGCCATTACATAATGTTCATTATATCCTGTTGATCTGTCAAATGAAGCCGCCTACTCAACGGAAGCCAATGCGAACAGACGACCGCCAAGAGACTGGGGGCCGAGGGGGTGGGGAGGTGCGGGGCAGCTCGTCAATTACATGCAGACAAAGTGGTTAAAGGAGGAGAATACAGTCAGTTGTCATAAACTTTTATTTTTGGCTGCTGGGCACACTCAATTGCCCGCCTGCAGTCCGCCCCATTAGAAGTGCTCTTTCATTCGATTTTGAATTTACAGAGTGGAAAAAAGCGTTTTTTCCATGAGGATTTCTGACATTTCTGAAAGTGCATCATTGTAGAAAAATCACAGTTTGGAACATCGTATTTTATACAAGAGCTTACGCTTGCTGTGGAATATTCAAAATAAATCACAAACAATTTCTTGAGTACTCTTTGTTTTGTTAATTGACCAAAACTTAAAACAAAATTTGCTTTTAATGTTTCCCAATATTAAATAATTGAGATAACTGCAATCGTTTTAAATTTAATAATGTATAATATGTATGTAATAATGTATATATTTTATATGCAGAATCACTCTAATCAAAACAAGAAAATCAGAGCAGTTTTGACTAAGTTATGAGAGATGGATCCGGGAGTTTTGCATATCAACATTTAAAAGTTTTGGTCTTTTCTATATATTTTTTAAATTGTGGGATAAATATAAAATATATAGAGCAATCTCTAAAAATAATCTGGGGGAAACGTCCTTCTCTGACTATTTAATTTTTTCTATAATTAACAGTGTTTTAACTTATACTGGTATGAATAGTTAATATTTTCTTTATAAAAATCTTTTATAATATGTTTTAAATCTTCTTTTTCTGCAAATTATTTTCTGTGTGCATAAAAACCATCCTTCTACCCGTACCTCATTTAGCCAAAGCCCGAAATTTTTATTGCATCCTGTTGACATGTGACATCCTCCATGGCGTATTTGGTACTCTTTAGCACTTTCCGTTTATCCTTTGGTTTATTTTTGCTTCATTTACATTTCAATTTTGATTTGTGTCTTGTCAATCAGTTAGATATACTGCCGTGCCACGCCCACCGAGTAGTATTGCCCCATTGATGTTGCCGCTGTTGTTGCCTGTCGTTGGGGCTTTTCGGGTAGAATATTTTTAACGCTAATTGAAAATTTATTGAGACAAATTGTGTTTTATTTACGCGTTAAACATGTGTGTGTATGTGTGCGTGTGCTGTGAATAAATTATGTGCTAGTTGTATGGAAATACAAAATATTCCCATTGCTTACAAGTACACCCCCAGCTGTACACCCGAAGGCAGCTGAATAAATAGCCTGTGCTTTGCCAACATTCAATTAATGACAAATTAATGACTTTTTTGATTATTTTTCCAATGCCCTGTAATCATTTTTGTAAGCCAAAGAGGGTATCATAAAGTTGAGCTGAGTTCGATAGATGAAAGCATTTTCGGCTAGATGCATCTGGATAGAAATAGCAAATAAGGAATTTGGCCATTTAAACTTAAAAAAAAACATGAAACAAAGCTTTTCAAGACTTTACAACTTTTAGATAGTTTGTACAAGCCGAGGTCATAGTTTGGATTACAGGATATGTGGCATTCGAGCAGTCTCAAACTTGAAGACTTTGCGCATTTCAATAATTCGCGAGCCATATTTTGTTTTTTTTTATAAATTCCGTGATCAACAAGCCAAAGCGATTACCTCAAATGCGTTTCGTCCCTTTGTTGTACAGCTTTCCAGCTGAGTGGTGTGCGACTGTGTGTGTGCGTGTGTGTGTGTGTGTGTGAGTGTTCATTTAATTAATGCAAACAGATTTAACTCGTTTTTTGTGTTGTTTATTTATGCTTCCGATCGCCTCGTGGAATATTGCATAATGAAATGGTTGACGGATATTGATATAAATCAATCGTCGATGCAAATGCAAACAAAACACAACTGTAAAGGATGAGCGCAAGGGGCGTGTGTGAAGGGACGTGTGTGAGCAAATACAAATTAAATGGCATTAAAATAAAAGTACACAATGTATGTGGAACAATACACGAAACACGCGTAAACAAATTAAACCAACTGCCGATTTTATTACGCTATTGTCATGACATCACATTTTTGTAGGTTTAATTAGCTACTGATTAAAGCTATATTTCAATTGTACGAAACTCAAAATTAGTAAAAGTTGCGAACTTGAATTGAATTAAGAAAGTTTAAATTACATTTTTCTTTTTTTTTTTACCTATCTCAGGAGATAATAAGTTCATTGTGTGGGAATGAAAGTGACAGGAAGAATCTGGTTTTTGTGGTTGCAATGCAATGAAAGGCAGGTTGTGGTATGTCTAAAGTGGGTGGTATATCTGCAGGTGACGGGTGCTATGACATTCTTAAATTTAGAAATAAGAATTGCTTGGATATGTTTGGTATGCGGCTTAAATTCATTTTATACTATTCCTCATGGATATTTTTTAAATTCTAATGTAAAATTTAGATTTAACTAGTGACAACACTTCTCGCAATTAATATATTTTCTTTTATTATTACAGAGGCAGACTAAATTATTTAAATATTTCAAAATTTTCTTAAAGCGTTTAAAAGTCAATTTTGCGTCCATCTACTATTTAGGTGGGTTTAGCTTCAATTGCAGCCCAATTAATTTGTTGGAAATGAAACCATCAATTGAGCTCTGTGATCACGCAGCACTCAAACAAATTATTTCATTATTTATGTCAAT
Source organism: Drosophila sordidula (assembly GCA_035047465.1). Taxonomy (NCBI): domain Eukaryota; kingdom Metazoa; phylum Arthropoda; class Insecta; order Diptera; family Drosophilidae; genus Drosophila; species Drosophila sordidula. Next base: position 1,269,050 of record JAWNPQ010000106.1, read on the forward strand.
AAAGAACTCTGAATTTTTCATTTGCAGCGAACGTTTTTGCACGTATCACAATGAAAATTAAAACAAAAAATAAACAAAAAACAGTTAGAAAAAAATACGTTGGACTGCCGACGTTTTAATACCCTTCTTGAAATATTAGTTCTATTTAATAGATCAGAGATACGTTAAACATATTAATATGCCTACTTTATTATTAGTTTACTTTATTATTAACAAATTTCTTCAATTATTTATTCACTAAGCAGGTCAACAATTGAGAGTCTCGTTGCCTATCATTTATAAAACCGCATTTTACAGATTTAATGCGATACACAATTCATAGCAAACTTCGAACCTATCAACCTTTACAAGGGTAAACAAATTCAATTTACTGCCAGCGTCAACAACAAAGGTGTCAAATGGACTTAATTCGCTTTTATTCTTTAGTTTTTTTTAATATGTTTTATTTATTAGTTGCGTTTTAATATTTTATGCACAATTTTCCCTGCATTTTTTTTTTATTTTTTAAATTTTTTTATTGTCGGAATGTTTATTATTTATTTAGAGTTATGATTGCGAGCGGGGCAGGTGTGTGGCTAGAAGTGCAAGCAGTTTACATAGGGCAAATTAAGCCAAGCAGTATTAACAACAACACCAGAAATTGCTTTTTATACATTTGCAATTTGTTGGCGCGTTCGTTCCACTGTGCACTGAGCACATTACGAACTTTATGCGCTATTGTTTTATGGCTCATTGTGTGCGTTGTTGTTGCTGTTGTTGTCGATGTTGTTGCTGGCTGTCAATAAAGTGTCAATAATTTATAAAGCAAACAAAACTGCCTGGCTGCTGGCTGGCATAATGCTATAAACAAGAGCCATATCACCGTGACGAGGACTGCCAGCCATTGGCAATGGAGGGTCTGGAACCTATCTGCGTGGGGCATAAGTATTGCCATCTAATGCAAATATTTATCTACAGTTGCGCGACTCTCCAAGCTGCTGTCTGTTTATTTAAAATTTATTAAAAACACTCAACAAGAACAACAACAATACACGTAATGAATGAATGGCAAAATGGAATATTATGTGATTGCAATTTATGTTGACATATACTTAAGCTCATCAATTCCATTTGTTGTAGCCCCCCGGCACTCGGCCCCTCGCCACTACCGTTGAATACTGTTGTTGTACACTGTTTTCTTTGGCTCTGGTTTGTTTTGCTTGTGTGTTGTGCAAACATTTGCATTTTAAATAATTAATCCACAAGTATTGAATATTAAATGGTCTTTATTACTCAAACTGTAATATGATATGATAGCAATTTTCCAAGTGTTGGTTAAGTGTTGCAAAGTGCACGAATAATTAGAGCTGTTGCATAAATAAAGCATCATAGCATATTTAATCGTTATCATTGAGTCCAGTCGTAAGTGAAACTTGTCAGACATAAAATGAAGACATTTATTCAATGAATTTTTGAAGTAATTCTTATTTCAAAAGGTTATTTAAAAAATCTCGCTCAATTAAAGGTTTATATAGAAAATAATTTACAACATTTAGGTTAAATTAATTATTTTTAAAATTTTAACGCATACGTAATTAAAAGACTAATCCTGACCGAATGTGAATATTATTGTATTTGATATCAAGGAAATCTTAAACATGCTAGTCACATTTAATTTAAAAATAAATATTACAATTTATTAAGCCCCAACTTTGTTTGCAAACAATTAAGCCTCAACTATTGAATGCAAAGAAGAGCTGGATAAACATCTAAAACCAGAAGATAGCCCGGAGTGTTGGTAAAGTGCACAAGGCAAAGTGTTGTAAAGCGCAGCGAGGCGCACGACTCATGCAACTGATTAAAAAACGGCGACTTCTAAAACTGTCAAAGGGGACTTTGCCACACGATTTTATGATGAGCGAAACTTGTGAGGCGCGCATAGTCGGCGGCGTCAAAGAAATTAAAAGAGGAAGCGACGGCGCAGCCGAAGACAAAAGCCCAGGTGAAAGTGCAAATGGCGCTTGGTTGGCGGCGGGCAAAGGATGCTCGAAGGACTCGCAGTTCGCCTCAGCCGTCGGGGGCAACCAGTGCATTTTGCCTTTTGTAATTAAACTTTTGCGCGACAATGCGGCAGCGAAATGAATTTCTAAGAAGCTGCAGCCGCAGACGCAGACGCAGGCAGACCTGCTGCCAAGGTGCAAGGCTGACAATGCAACTGACGCTTCGCAAACAAACTACAAAAACGCCAAAAACCCGAACAGCGACAGCGGCGCCTCAGCGCAGGCAATGCAAAAGTGCTACTCGAGCAGCGACAACTGCGAACCAGCTGGAGCCTAGAAAATACCCTGTACTCAACTAAATAATAGTATATTTCTTAATGGCATTCAATAGCAAATATTGCAAAAATAAATTATTTGGCTACTTAATACTTAAATATATATCAATTTCGGCAAAGCAGGGAGGTTGATCGACGCAGCATGAGAGTCAAATGTAATTTATTAATATCCTTTTATTATTTATTTGGAACACGAATCCTGAGCGCTTAGAAAACTCACCTGAGGACTGCATTTATATTTATTTATTTCCACAAAAGCAACTGATCAAGTATTAGTATACCCTCTGCTTGCCGCACAACTGCAATATACCCTGTCTAACCCGTTTTCGATGAGTGCCGCATATAACAACGAACAACAGAGGACAACAACAACTGCGAGAAGCCAAGTGTCTCATTTTAGTTATGGAAAAGAGCATCGTCTAGGATGGCAGCCCGCAGGCATGTTGAGGACACGGCTCAGCGAGTCGCAACAAAAGCGCAGCTCGGAGAAGTTTGCCTCAGCAGCGGCGGCAACAGATTTAGCAACAACTTTTTTTGTATTGTCTTACAACAAAAGACAAGTACAACTGCCTAGGGCGGCAGCAAGGAGGCAAACTGTTGCAGCAGCCATGTGGCATGCCCCACTCGCTGCATCTGCCGCAGTCTAATTGAAAGCGAGCAACAGAACTAAGCGGCGCATTTTGCTAAGCCAGAGAAATAATGCCCACGGACAGATGGCAAGAGCGTGCAAATGAAAAGCGATGAATAAAGTAAATGAGGTAGTGGAAATCAAGGAAATCATTATAAAAATAATGAAGAAAGCCAGCCGATAACATATATTAAATTATGAAATATTTAACATCAGATCGAAAGTCTTAATTAAAATATACATTTAAAATTTTTGTCAATAGCAAAATATATAAAAAACTGTGCAAAAAATTGTAGAAAAAAGTTTTCGAATAGTATAAGAATCTTCAAAGGAAACTGAATAATTTTTAATGCAGCTATGAGAATGAGAGCTGATGAGTATAATTATAATAAATTCTTATACTTTATCTAGTAAAATGAGAAAAGTTTCCAAGCTTACCCAAGACAACACACGCTAATTAAAAATACCCTACACATACAAATGTATAAGTGTGTATATGAAACAAAAGGCGACAATAATTTGAGTGAATATTTCAAAGGCGAAACACGTGGCGAAAAGGCCAAACACCAAAAGCTGAAAACGTGCGAAATGCTGATAAAAAATGCAGCCCACAGGTGATGCTGGCGGCAAGGGGCTTTCTAATACAAAGCCAAGGAAAATAAAAAGAAAGCTGCAGGCATCTTGCAAGTAAGAAGGTTAAGCTCGGGTTAAGCTTCAATGGAGTTTCTTAGACCGAAGTTAAATCTAATTTGCAGCCAACTTTACTTTGCGGCATTAGCTTGCCAGTCACGCGCTTAAGAAATTATAGTAAAGCCCCCCGACTCCGTCCAGGCACCCTAACTCGGAAAAAAAAGGTCAAAATTTCAATTGCCGCCGCTGCTGCTGCTGCTGTTGCAGTTATGAAAAATTCATAAAGGATAATGAGCGACAAGCGCGTGTCAACGTCGTTGCCAGGACAACCGAAAAAGCAGCTCGCAAAAAGCTGGCAACGTTTTAACAAACGAATGAGCAGGCAAATGCCATGCAAAGGACGTGCTGGAGAGTGCCGTGGGGAAAGGGAGGAAGGGGGGGGGGGAGAAGTAGAGCGAGTGTGCTGGACATGAGTGAGCTGCTCTGAGCACGCTGGGCGCTAATTAAAATCCCGACTGGTAACCATGACAGATAAGCCTGCCGCTGCTGCAATGAAGTCAAAGGTGTTAGATAAGTGGCTGTGGGTGGGCGAGGTCGTGCAGCTGCTGTTGTTGTCAGTGCCAAGTGGGGCAGACAAAAGCAAAGAGATGCGACAGACGACCCGCATTGCTTGCATTTTGACTTGAAGGTGGTGGCTGCAGCTGCAGCTGCAGTTGCAGCAGCTGCTGTTGCAGCAAGCGTTGCAGCCGCGGGATGCTTAGTTATTGGGTTAATAAAACAAAACAGCAATACAAGAGAATAACAACAACAGAAGACAATAGCCAAGAACCAACAACAACTAACAACTAAACTCACCTAGTTTGACAAAGCGCTCGTCCGTTGCATTGCGGCGGGGCACATGGGGCGTATGTGAAATATTTTCTATGAGCGGATTAACAAGCAGCTGGAACAAACTGACAAGCTAAGAGAATGCCAAGTGCTGCACACACACACACACACACACACACACACACACACACGTTTCTATGTATGCCAAGCGCATATGACATTCCTCAACAGCGGCTTAATGCTGTGCAGGAAAGGGTTAGACGAGGGGAGGGGGAGGGGACAGACACTTTCTATAGTTTGTCCAGCAGAAAACCGGACAAAAGTAACCAAGGCAGCGCTCGGTCAGCATTTGCTTCACCTTTAATAGCATCAGCAGCAAAGACAAATTTGCGCATATTCACATAAATTAGGATACCCTGGCTGGGGGCATATACACACACATATATATAATGTTTATGTGTGTCTGCTTGGCTCTTATTAAGCACACAGGTCGCTCAGTTCTGATTGTTGTAGGTGAAACATTTGCTTAAGTCGGAAAGAGTAAGGAAACTGTTTTTGTATAAACTCCGTTTTGTTTTTTAAGATATTTTAATTAAACTGGAACAATTTCTAAGCAAAAACTTATTGATTTCAGACTTCTCTTTGGAAAATGTAATTACATATTTCTTCTTTTTCCAAAATGCCGTCAAGGGTATTTAATCTTCGGTACTCCACTTCGGGACTATGACTTTAGCTTTTGCTGGTTTTTTCCCATTTTTAGTGAGGGCGTAAAGCCATGATATGATTTATATGATGCGCTGCAGCAGCAAAAACAAAACACAAACATAAAAATTCCCTTTTGAATAATTCATTTACGCTGTCTTTGCATATACTGGCATTAAGCTCCAACTATTTGATAAGTATGAAAGGAAAAATAATTTCAATCGCATTATACTAATTATGGCATTTGCTTTATGTCCTGAATAATAAACGTAATCATCAAAATATTTTTTCAAATAGCAAATGTTTTTAATAAAAGCTCGTGTACTGATTAAATAAAAAAATTAAAGCAAGTGAGAATATATAATTTTAACTAATTAACTGTTGAAATATCTATGTAGATCTTTATTTCTTACATAAAACAGTAATATTAAATGTTAAAGATTTTCAGTTATTTTTGTAAAATTGTCTGAAAGTAAAGTATTGTACTTAATTTATTGCAGGAATTGGGGTATGAAAAATATTCTTTTACGTAATAGAAAGAAAATTGGATTCTGGTAAAATGTTGGCAATGTTTAAACTTGATTTGTGCAAAGAATTACTTGCATTTTCACTGTAAGTGATTTCATATTGGTTTTCGTGTTTGTAGAAATTGGCATGATTCCCAAAGAAAATTAAAACGGAATTCCCAAACAAGAGAATCTGAATTTATATTTTTTTATGATTACTGGGAATTTGATTTTCCTGGTAATACGTAGTAATATGTCAGTTCAAACGAAAGCAGAAACTGGCCCTTGAATTAGCTCGCATTGACCTTGCGTCTGAAGTTTGTAAGTTGAGGGTGAAGTGTAAAACGGCTGACAGACGGATCTGATTTAATTGATATGGCATGGAGGAGAGTATTCTGGACACTGTGTGGCATGTGGCATGTGGCATGCGGCATTCAGCGAGCTGCGTGTAATGCCACAAGCAGCTATTATAAACAGAGTGGCAGTTGCTTGTAGGAACTGCTGTTGCTGTTGTTGTTGTTGTTATTCGCAGTGCCACTTGGCGCAATCAACGCAGCCGACAATAAGGACGTCGTCGAGAAACGATGAGACAAGAGAGAGCGGGCGCGCGCTGCTTGTAAATGATTCAACACCTGCGGGGCAACTCTGGCAGTGGAGCAGATAAGAACCAGGGACTCGAGGACTATGCCGACAGACATATCAATCAGTGTGGGGCGCGGCCACGCCCCGTTTGTGGCAGCCTCGCGATGCGATTGCGTTTGCGTGCGGCGCGATGTGACGCTGTGAGAAAAATGGCGCTGCATTACTTACATGGCGCGCCTGAAAGCATGCTTTAATTTATTTTAATTCACTTTTTCCCCAAGCTGACGCTTCGCCCCCGCCCGCAGCCCCGCCGCTGCTGTTCGTTGTCAGCGCTCGACGAGTGATATGTAAATATGCAGTTACGTGCGCACATTGGCGTGCAATTACAGTAGACACGCCCACCCCCGCTGCCGCCCAGTGCCTCCCAGGAGCAAACAGTGAAACACTGGTGAAATTCCTTTGCTAATGCGAAACACATTCGTTGGCATTAATGCGACGCACAGTGGGCGCAAATTGACGATATGCGGCATCAACGATGCCAACGCCTTAGACGGCTTATTAGGCAGCACTCACAAGGATATGGCAGGATGAAGGCCGCATCAAGAAGCTCGCCTGCCTCGTTATGTGTAAGCAATCCAAGCACTCCAAAATACTAATTCCCATGTCAGCGTCAGGTGAGACAGCTTCTCATCTCGTTTTATCTCCGCCTGGCCCCGGCCCCACCTGCCTCGCCCCTCCTCGCCCCTCCTCTCGCCAGCTGATTGACTTCCGTTTGGCTCGTTTTCAATGCCTCTAATCGATTTTGCACCCAAAGGACATTTTCTGTGTGATTGTGTGCGGTTTTTGGCTTTGCCTTTTGCTTATTCTCATTTTGATTTGTTTTCTCAGCACATTTTTTCCCTCCTTCGTTCCCTCTGTGCCATTTCTTGTGGGCCGAGATGCTGTAAGTTTGCTCGCGCGCGTCTGCGTTAAATGTTCTTGTCTTATTGCAGCTATACCCAGTACCAACAAAGGGAATTTTAAATTGTTGAATAGAAGAGCATGATTCTCGCAACTTATAATCATTCACTTTCTGAAAGGAAAACTTTCAAAATATGCTGCAATTATTCGCCATTTTTTCGTTATAATTTAAACTTTTAAAACTACCAAAAAATTGTTACTATTTATTTATTATTTTTAAAATTGTTTTTTATTTTCTGCATGGTAATGTATGTAAATTTTGTATTCTATATTATATTTTTTAATTTTTTTCTAATTCGATATATGTATGTGACTTTATTAGGATGCTAATAACACTATATAAAGTAAGGACTTAACAGACATTTCTCAAAATCTATTTTTAAATGTTCTGATATCTTACAGATTTTATTAAATTTTTCCCGATACAATAATATTCAGCCGAATAGGGGCCAATGTAAGGCCACCAAAATTTTTATTATTATTAATTTATAATGTTATTAGCAAAGTACTACTCAAGTTTATTTCGTATGCGTTATGCCCACAACCATTTTACTGGGTATCACCTGAGTCGTGCTTGCAATTCAATTACTTTGAACACTGTTAGTTATTGTTATCTTAGGATTTTTCGCTCTGCTGCCTCGCGCAGGTTCAACTTCAATTAAATATGCGTATGATGTTTGTTTTCTTAATATTTTCTTTTTTTCTCTTAGCCTTTGTCGGCCCAGCCACGTTTTTATTGCCCCAAAAATGGACGACGTGCTCTGTGTGTGCAACTGAAGCTAAAAGTTGAACTAAATTCTGAAACTAAAACTGAAAATGAAACTGATGCTGGCTCCGGCTGATGCTACTGCTTCTGCTGCTGATGTTGTTGTTGTCAGGAGCAGGCATTGTGGCAATCTTATAAATTTTGGAGCAACTTTCATATTTTTCCAGCCATGTCATGTGTCAGCCAACAGCCAGCAGCTGGAAATAAGGCGGCCGTTATAGCTGGGCTGAGTTGGAGATGGGTAGTTAAGCTGGCTTGGTATGAATGTCACATGCGACGGCGTCTGCTATTTGATTTAAGAGTGGCAACGCTTAAAACGAGGCAACAGATAAACTTTCGCACTAGCATCACCTGTGCAGAAGCTCGAGCTCAAAGAGCCTCGATGTGAAGGATTAGATGAGGAGTACTTGTGGGCGAACGAAAGGTGCAGTTGGGTTGCCAAAGAGCCAAAACTAAGCTGGACTGTGCATTGTGTTCACAGTTTGGCAAGCATATACAAGATGTGAATAAGGTTTAAAAAACAGATATGTGTTTGCTTTGAGTTGGTTGCATGAAAAACTTGTTTCATCTTTTGAATAGAATCTGCTTCAAAATTTTATAATATTGTATCTTATATTATTTGTATATTAACTTAGAAAAATTTGTAAAAATTGTTATGTTTTAAAAATTGAATGTAAGCAAAATATATTAATTTTTGTTTAATTCTTTAATTATTATTTATCAAAGTTATTTTGTTTGATATATGATAAATCATCTAATGAATTTTTTTCGATTGAAATTTGTAAAGTGATATCGGCTTGATGCGTTTAATGTATCCTAAAAAAATTAGCCCAATACATCCCAAATTATTAATTCAAAACAATAAATAAAATAATATATGAGTAATTACTCTCAATTTATATTTATATTAATTTGGTATGAATTTCGACAACATTATAAATGAACAATTATTTAAATGTAATTTAATATAGTACATTCGGTCAGGTTGCCTATTTAGAAATTTCCACTCGATTTTGGTCTGCATTTTAAAGATGTTAAGGCACACCAAACATGTTGTTGTTGTTGCCCCCAAAAATCACTTGGCAGGAAACTCACATTCATGTTTAATTAAAAGATAACACACGCACACTTGCTGTTCCTTACATATACATATATTCGTGCTTATATAATAGATATATACATATATATGTCTAGTCTTTTAAACACTTGCATTCATCCGGCTGCTTCGACTCATATCACATGATTCCGTTTCGATTCGTTGCGTTTGTTGCTCTTGCAAAATTTATGCATTTAATTTAAAGCAAATTTTACGTGTATTTAGTTTGCAGCTTCTAAGCTGCACACACGCACACACGCACACCATGAGTTGCTTTTTTGGTTGTGCAACTTACCGGAAAATATTTCAGTGCTTGAGCTGTGAAAACTTTTTTCTGCGCGTGTGTGTGTGTGTGTGTGCGTAAGCGTGTGTATTTCTCAATAAAAGATTGGAGATTCGGTTTCAGGATTTGTGCAACGCTCAACTTATCGCCTCGATAATTGAAAGCTTTAAAATTTATGGCCAACTTTTCTGGCTATTTAGCATATCACACAGAAATCGTAAAAGCAAAAAATAAACCGAAAACTCGCCGCACGCAGCAAAATTATTCCAATTATATGGCCCATCCCCACCCCCAGGTCACTTGAATTGCTTTTGTGTTTTATTGCACTGAGAATTTAGCGCCATCAATTAATGGCATGCCATAAAAGTTTTATTAAGTGATTGACTGTCCCGCCTGGGCGAAAGTTGAGTGACCCAACTGACCGAAACTGAGAACTGAGAACCGAGAGCCGAGAGTTGAGAATCGAAACCCCAACAAAACGCGTCGCCCCCACGGCTCAACGCAAACCCCCATCGATGGCTCGAAACCTCGTCATCGGCTCACTTGCCAACTTGGCATGTTGAAATATTTAAAGCCGCTTAAATAAATTGTGGTTTGCTTCTGGTTCTGGTTCTGGTTTTTGGTTCGGTTTCTGCTTCTGTTTCTGTTGCTGCTGCTGTTGCTGCTGCCGGTGGCTTTGGTTGTGGCTCCGTTGACTTGCAGACAGAGAAAATCAATAGCGAAGTCGTGGACTCGCAAACCAATTCGAAAACGGGTGGGGAGCTGGTGTTGGGAGTTGCCGTAATCACACATAAAACTCTCGTTAGGCGCATTAAATTACAAATTCCATTAAAATGATTATTAAGGCAAGTATTTGCTAATTAATTTACTCGCTACGCACAATGCCGGAGCCCAATTAATAAATCCAAATGAGCAGCTACACTGCGCACAGAGTCAAGTGTTTCGTGACTATTCAAGTGCCCTATAAAAGCCATTTCAGGTAATGAAATGCAATCGCAAAATAAGTGAAACTCAAATGGATAACGGCCCAAGCTGACGAGCGGTACTAAATGCTATTTACAGCTCGTAAAAAGTGATGCTGGGGGCTTTACACCAATATTTAATTACCATAGAATGGGTATTCAAAATAATAAATAAGACATTTGCGGAAATCTTTTTGTTTATATATTTCCTTTTTTTTAATGAATCTGGAAATTTTTTTGCATTTAATGCCGAACCATTTTTAAACCAGTTTACAATCAGTTTGAAACCACCTCTAAACAAATTGTTATGACCTTTTGTAAGCCAGTGGTAAACCTGTTTTAACCCAGTCTTAATCAGTTTAAAAACATCTATAAACAAGTTTTTATGACCTGTAGGCTTTTTTAAATCTGGTTTAAACCAATTTTGGCAACGTTTAAAGCCAGGATTAAGCTTGCTTGTGAGCACCACCAATCCACCATGAAATCAGGTTCAAAACACCTTAAAGATAGCTATAATTTGAAACGATAATCTGCAAAGCTACAGAGAAATATTGCATATTTTCTTAATTATGCCTCTAAGCCGCTTTTGAAGCTAAATTGTAATAATAATATTAATTATTTATATTTACATTTGACTAACAAAAATTGATTTTTCGAAACACGTTTAAAACAATTTTGAAGCTCTGTTGACAGCCTTCAGACGGAGCGATGTGAATATGACATATAACATTTTGTTATTTCTTTTTTTTATGTCATATCCATTTATATCATTTGATATTCATAAACACATTTACAAGTCTGTATGGTTTTATTAGCCATGTTTTCGTCTGATTTTAGCTTACGGCAATATTCACTCTAATTGAGTTATGAACGTGTACATTTAACTAACTTAACCCTGTCGCAAACCTGTTAAAGCACTCGACATACCTTTTTTCAAACTGTTGGAGCGGTGAATGTAATGAATAACAGCCACTGGCTGGCGACCCCAGTCGACCAGGTCCTTATGAATAATAAGGCAAATAATCTGTCAGCGTCGCAGCCGCCTAACCCGCCAACCCATAAGCCCATTTACCAGCCTATCAACCCGCCGGGCACCCAAACACCGAACGACAAACGACTCAATTTCGATGAGAAGGACAACTCTGGCGGCGGCGGCAGGACTACAGCTGCTAACCAACTTCGCATTTGGCCAGGGCCGAGTCGCATGTGTGTGTAGGTGTGTGTGTGGGTGTGTGGGTGTGTGGGTTTGGGCACAGGGGGAATGGCTGGTCTGGCGCTAATAACACGAAATCGGATTTGAGCGTTGGCCGGTTGACGCTGCGTGTGATAAAAGCAACAACACGCAGTTGCGGTTACGTTACGTTTTCGGAGTGGGGGGCGGGGAGGGAGGGAGACGACGCGACGCGACGCGGCACACGCTGCGTATGCGTAACATGCGTTTTAATGAAATATTGAATTTTATTGCCTGCGTGCCTGTCAACAACTTGCACAGTCCAGTCCAGTCCAGTCCATGGCCGCTTCCGCGTCCACATTCACGTCCAGTTCGTGGTCCTCGTTCACGTGCCCACTTCACAACTTGTCACTGCCTCGAGGGCAAAGGGCGCCACCAACTGGCGTCTCTTTTAATTTGATTTTCAGACAGCTCAACGCCCCCTTTCCCGTCTCATTGTGGCCTTGTCGCCGCCCAAAGCACTCGTTCTCTCCTCCCCCCCTCTGCCGGCTACCGCACGCATTTTAACGCTTTTTATTTGCTATGCAAAAGTTCAAGTGTATTATTACCAACAAAAAAAAAAAAAAGGAAAAGTTGGTTTATATTCCAGCTTTGTTGTCGTTGTTGTTGGTGTTGTTGTGCCTGCTAATAAAAGCAATTTATGAAGCCCAAAGCGCGGAAATGAATTGTTAACAAATATTGCGGCGTCGAGTTTTGGGCACGGTGTAGCTCAAGACGATGGCGAATGCCAATGGACATGGAGCTGGCCAGTGAAAGTGGGGGAATGGGGGGGGGGGGGTCGTGATGATGAGTGGCATCGTTGTCGAGTGGACGACATGTCTTGTTTATGGTCATGCCCGGACGCAGCCAACACACGCATAAACCGACGGGGCGAAACAGGGTTTAGCAACGTCCGCGTGCCCCACTTAACCCCCCTTTGCCCCCATTACCACGACTCCATGGCATTGTGAAATTTCCCAAAGCGCGCATAAAATGAAAAGCCAAGGCAAGGAGCTGGAAAAAAATGTGCACACACACACTCAAGTGCAATCTGTACAGTAACAAAAGCTTTAAGCACTCGCAGATGTTTAAACTTTATAATCGCCGAACTTAAATAAAAGCCGAGAACCACATTGAGAACACGCCCCTTTAAGGCGTGGTTACGGGAATCTTGAGAGTGTGTTTGATATAAATGTTGGCAAAACAAGCAAAATAAATTAGACTATCTGTACTTTCTACTCATAAATTGCCAAGAATTGTGTCTGAAATATTTGAGTCTTATTCTCAGTCTAACATTGTGAGGTTTAACCATACGTTTCAGAAAATTATATATTATAATTATGTAATTGTTTGCATTATAAAGTACTTTTATATATTTATTTATTATGTTACTTTGTGCTTAATAAATTGTAATTTGTTTATATTTTAATATATATAATAAAAAACTAATTACAATTTGCAATTGTTTGCAAATTTTATAGTCTGAAAGTTAAAACTGAATTAAAGTATTAAATTAATAAAATATGATAAAGATATCGGTTAAATTTAAAATGCAAAAACAATAATATTAATTGCCATTGATTGTGATTGGGTCCTTTTAATAAGTAATTCTTAGATATCAAAAGAAGATTTCCAAATTTTATGCGTCTTACAATTTGCCGCTAAACAATTAAGTTAAATTCAATTAAGCAAGAATTAATTTCTAGATTTAACTTTCTCGTTTGTATGCAAATAGTAAACAATTTCCATATTGGGACATTTTGAAATTCAGAGTCATGTCGCATAAGCTTTTTACAGCTGTCTGCTCAATTTGGTAGCTAGTGTAAATGACTCAATATGCGTGCAGTAATCTTAATATCAGAGCAACTCTCGATAGGTGTATTTAGCAGCCTCCTCGACAACCTCATATTATAAAATTAAAATGCTTGTGCGTGTTTGAAATACAATCAGTTCAGCTCGCGGCAAAACTTGTTGTGTCAGACAGCAAAAAAGAATACCAAAATACCGTTCAAGAAACAAGGTTGAAAGTTTGGGGTGGAATACAACCGACTGCGCAATACTCTGTTTATAATATAATACTCTGTTTATAATAATAAGCTACAAAAAAATGGATGAAGGAATCTATTCTAGTTAATTGTTGAAAATTGTAGCTCAAAGCCAGTCACTTTTGAACCGTGATAGGAAATTGCAGCCTTTTGTGTTTTGAGAGTGGAGGTATTCAGTAGTCTGTCTGCCTACCTCGTTGTCTAAATGACTCTGCAGACTCTGCCTGTGGGGTATATAAATGTTGGTCATTTATTCGCCTCCTGGTGGGCGTGTCCAAAAAATTTTAACGATTTTGCTGACGCGACCATTCACGGGTATAAATATCATGTTTAGAGCAACTAGCTTAAAGCAAATAAAAAAATATCAAGTTGCATTTATAAAGAGAACGCAAGATGGACGGGCCGAAAAACATATACTAAGAGAAAACGCAATTACGTTTTGTTCTTAATCATGTTAATGAAATGAGAAAAATTTCAACTTTTTAAGCGCATTATTTCAAATTTATGGACCAAAAATTCGTGCAAAAAAGAATAAGGCGTACTTATAAGAATTTTATTTGCCAAAAAAAATGTTTCTTAGATTAAATACCTGTATATTTACGAAATTTGGTGTTATGGAAAAACGTTCTTTAGAATGTTTTCATAAAATTTGTTCTCAGTTTACGAAACTTCTCCCTAAACCAGATTTGACATTATTTGTAAAAAATTTAATTGCAAATGATTTTTATGTTTTTTAAACGAAACCAATATGCTTTTGTGTACTTTGTGAACAGGGTATTCAAACATTGCTGGCGCACACATTGCAGAAGCCGCAGCAGCTGGTTTTGTTTTTAATGTAATTCCAGCGGCTGCTGTTGATGCTGCTGCTGCTGTTGCTGCTGGCTGATGCCGATGCTGCTGCTGCTGCTGTTTAATTGTGAGATAAGACTTACCGATAATGAGCAGCTTTATGGTTGTCATGTTTGCTCTTTGTTGTTGCTGCTTTTGTTTCTTCAGTTATTTTTGCTTTATTACAAACGGTTGTTGTTGTTGTGTGGTTTGATTGTTCGCAGTCTACTTTTGTTGTTGTTGTTGTTGGTTGGTTCAAAGTTGCAGCTGTGCGCGCACTTTTACAATTCGCTATTTACGCACTTTATTAATCCGACTTGGGCACAGTTCGACAAGCGTTGGCAAATGGCATTTTAATGTTTAAAACGCAAATGCAATTTTCCGCCGCAAGCAGCACAATGTTTTATTGTCGAATGTCATTTTCTTGCTTTTTTTGTAATTCACTTTACTTATACTTTATACCCTTATATATTTACTGCATCGTTTGCTTGAATTTGAATTCTTTCCTTATTTAAGGACTATTATTTTAGATTAAAAAGTTTTGAGCAGCTTTGCCTGAGTGTTTCAATTAAATTGATTAAAATGCGACGGACCAGGGTATACCCAATACCCTTTCCCACCCCCCTCTCCATTCAGCAACGACCCCCACAATGAATATTTAAAACCTGGGATATTTCAATTTGAGGTCTAAGCTGCACAGACCGACACAGGCCATATAGTGATATATAATTTCAGGTACGCCTAGACATTAAATTAACATATTTTGTTAATAATCATTATTTGTGTCTGCACACACACACACACGTGTGTGTGTGCAATCTTGTGTGCCTGCAAATGGACGCAAGACTCTGACTCCTACACATGTTAACTGCTGCCTAATGTCTTATTCATGTTTACAGGCTTGTACCCCGAATACGGCTCTTGGCCTCACGCCCTCTCACCTCTTAACTGTTGCCTATGAGCCCGGCTAGCTGTAAAACTGTTTGCGTGCTGTGAACTTATTAGCCAATGGCTGAAAGCCCAGTAAGCCAAACCTTTTGGCTAAGCAATTAGAACGGCTTTTTCAACTTCAATGGGCCAAACAAAAAATCTACCATTTGACTCGCAATTTAGTCGCAAAGCTACTTTTCTGTCCTATTCTATCCATCAAATTTTAATTGGGCACATTTTGGACAAAAACTCAAATAAATCTCAGCAATTGCGGCTATATTCCTGCCAATTCCCATATGGATACTTTAAGGCCATCATTTAGCAAAAATTCCTTTCATATTGGAGAAATTCTCACTTAATGCTCTTACAATTCATATTTCTTCAATTTAATATTTTTGAGTGCAATCACACTGCACAAACTCATAAAATCTGTGCCAAAAAATAAACTCTTTAAACGTTTATATACAAAATTAAAATATGTTTTGGCATCACTTTTAACAAATAATTTATTGCATAAATTGCAGTGACCATTATAAAATTAAAAGTATGAAAACTTGTAACTTTTAAGTTAAAAAAAACAGGAAGAAGAATATATTTCAATGTTATTTTTCACATACATTGGAAATGAAAAGAACGGCTGCAACTTTTTATTTTATTTTATTTTTCTTAATTTGTTTTCTATAAATTTTCCCAATTTTTTTTTTAACAACACAAAAGCGAATTGGACACTTTAACTATTTTTTTCGCCGAAACTTTCAAAGTATTTCAAGCTCTTCACATTGAATTTTTACAAAATCCAATTTCGCGCTAAAATTTGCATAAAGTAAGAGCCACAATTATTTCTAAGGCCGGCGCGCCAAAAAGCCTGCACTATAAAACGAAAGAAATGCGAGTAGGTCAAAGGTTGCAGCAGTTGGCCGCAGGAATACAAAAGGCCATAAGAAACGCAATGCTCTGGCCACATAATGTGTCATGAGACAGACGAAATCCGCTGTCACAGCCGAATAATAAAAAATGAATTTATTTGAGTTTTATGTGCTGGCCACTGTTGCTACTGCTGCTGCTGTTGCTGCCGAGGACAACAAGTTGGACAACAAAGAGGAAACAGGGAAAAAAGTAACAATAAAAAAGAAAGAAATTCAGAAGAAATTATAGGGATTTGACAGATGAGCCAGCGCGGCAGCGTGTCCTGGCACAGCGCCCAGGTAAAAGTGGAGCACAACTTTAGCCTTAAATTGAGCTAAAAATGTGCTGCAGTTGCCCCACTTTCTGTTGTTGCTTTTGTTTATGGAGAGGGGGGGTGCTTGCGGATTGGCCGGCATGAATATGCATGCGGCGTGTCGACAAGGTCGGCCAGTTTTCTGGCAACAGTTGCACTTGAGTGCCACATTGCAGCTGCCGCCGCACACAAGGCTCTGTCCATTTGTCACTAAGCTGCTGCTGCGGCTGCTTCTTCTGCTGCTGATTGCAGCAGACACTCAGGCAAAAGCAATTTGCATAATTACAACGCACATGAGCAACGCGCTAACCGCCAGGCAGGCACCGCCTGCAAGTAGGCAACGGCTTTTCATTAGCTCTAAACACAAGCGGAGACGACACTTTGCAACACGCGCGCTTGCGACACACGATTTGAGCTTGAACTTCGGCTATTGGAACCGCTTCGCCGCCCGTTATCGCCGAATGCTTCTTACCAACTAACACAATTTGAGTTTTGTTATAGCTTTAAAAACGAAGTCAACGCGCGGACGAACGGCACGAACTCGCTTCGGCTCGGGACGATGGCGACACGAAGTGCGCTCGCGAGCTGTCGCTGCTGGCTAGACGCCTGCGCAACAATATCGTTAAGAGAGCGTTGGCAACATTGTTGACAGCTCTTAAATGTTGCCAGCCTATTTATGCATTATGCTAGGTTAGTGTTCGATGGAAAATAATCATATACAAATAAAAACTCAAAACAACTGTGGCAATACAATACAATAATATTTGAAATTCTAATATCTGTAAATAATATCTTATATAAGTATCAGCTGTGATCAATCTTTTTTTCCCCTAAATGTACAACTAGATTAAGTTGCCACTAAGGTAGCAGAAAACTTGTTTAAATAAAATATACAACATTTTTAACAAAAAAAAAAAAAAAAAAAAAAAAAAAAAAAAAAAAAAAAAAAAAAAATATCTGAAATTCTAGAAACTTACTTGCTCGCAACATTTAATGTTGCCTACTTTTTGGCTTGCTGCCATGTGGGTCACGCAACAAAACGAAGCTTGCTCGTGCGCTCGTTTACCGCTCGTAAATCTTAAATGTTGCTAGCTTTGCAATTTAAGAGCGCGCTTGTTTCATTGCCATTTCGTTCCGCTCTCTTTTAGCAACATGTTGCCAGCCACCAGTCGCCGTCAACACACGCGCAACAGTTGTGCCCAGCTGTACGCCGTGGGCTTTAACCCGCCCGCACTTACTGCAATTGCCACTTAACTAAAATGCCACGCTCGAAATTGTTGTTGTTGTCGAAATTGTGGCGCACCACCTTAGCAGGGCTTTTCAGCGGGATTCGCTATGCAGCCAGGCTCAAGACGAGCGCAATCAGCAAAAGTGGCCAAGACTAAGCCAGAAGCCGAGTCCAAAAGGGTTAACTCATCAGAAGCAGCAGTCGGAAACATGTGTTTTCAACCTAGAAGCCCCTCCAACCTTAGAATATGCTCATAAAAAACATTTGCACAGCAACATTCCGCATAAAGATACAAATACACAGGGTCGGATACAGATACGTTTGCCACAGCTACAGATACAACTGCACATTCACAAAAGTTGTTAAAAAGTTCAACAAATTGGTTTTTTTTTGCACTTTTGTCGAGACTGTGACATAAATTTATGCGTTTTGTGTGCTTCAACAACAACTTGGCCCGGTTATAGATCAGGTCATGGATTGCTCTAGGTGCCGGATAGCTGAGGTGTGTGGAGTGAATGCGGGGGGCGGGGGTGGGGGTACAGCGATTGCTGCTGACAAACTAAAGTATATTTCGAAATTGAGTTGTCATAAAAACAGGGAGCATGTTGTGTTCTGTGTGTGTGTTCGTGTTTATGTGTGTGAAGTATAGTAAAGCCTCTTGAAAGCGAATTTTATTTAGCTTTATAACGACAAAAATTCACTCTGAATTCCTAAATTTGAAATAAAAATAAAAGTGTATCCAATTTTTTAAAACTTTTCTTTACTAAAATTTTTCTTACTAAAATATCAAAAAATACAGAAGCCAAGGACTAAGCACATTAATTACATAAATTTTCACATGTCATATACACGACTACAAATAAGTTTAATTTTCGTATATCCAAAAAAGATATGGCAATTTCAAAGCAAACACAATATTTCTTTGCATTCAAGTCGAGCCGGAAAGAGTCTTTATTTTAAAAATGTGCCCAGAAAGCATTCCCAATGAAAATAATTCAATGCGAGATTATTATTAAAATTTCTCTTCTTTTGAATTTCCGCTTGAAATTGTTGTACATACATTTATTTCTAAACATCGGCAATGTCACTCAAAATGCATTTCAATATTAGAATTCTTGGAAACCGCCTTTGAGGTATTTTCACTGTAGTTGCGCTGCTGCTTCCTCCTGCTTGACAGTTAGCCTGTTACAACTGGCAAACTCATGAGTTTGGCCATTTCGCAGTCTGAGATACTTTCACTGCTCCTCAGTTTCCGACACTTGGCATTACAACTAGTCATAAAATACACGGCAGCTAAAAGCCAGGCCACGGAGAGGAAACAAACTTTTTTTCGATTTAAATAAAAAGGCCGAGGAAAGGCGTGAGTCAAATATAACGACAGGCACTTTGAACTTTGATGATGCGAAAGCTGTAAAAAAATATCTATCCGGCACATTGTGGACTGCTTTAACTACGGCCGGGCACACGAAATTCTAAACAAATGTTACATATAGGAAAGTAGCAGGAATATTGCAAACTTTAAATATTCTAGAGCTGTGTATACTATATATTAGACGAAACTAAGTAGCCTACTCTTTTATTCTCGGAGATATGCTAAGAAACACAGGTATTGAAATCGATAATAATCGATCTTGGGATAACGGGCGGAACAAAAAAAGTATACAAAAGATATGCTATGAGAAAACCAAGGTTAAAATCGATATTTATCGAATGTGAGCTGTGTAGCTCACCTCGGCTGCTGATGCCGATCAAGAATATATACCTGAAACATTTGCACAAATAAATGTCTTAAACAAAAATCTTTTGTGCAGATAATTCACAAATATTAAGAAATAATAATAGTACAACTTATAGTGTATATATTATTAGTTAACTTTCACAACCGCTTTCATCTGTTTGCGTTAGAGTATTTCGCATTCGCCACTGTGATTAGCGAATTTCCCCGTTGTTTTACTTAACACTAAATCCTTTTTGCATACCATTTTCCCCTCCCATTTCCCAGCCAGTTCCATTCCGGCTGTTCTTCTCTTTGTTGTTGTTGTTGTTGTCGCATTTCAAAATTCACAATTCAAAACGTGTTAATTAGGCACAGGATGTGGGGCGTGGCTGCTGCATGCCCCACACACATTCCCAGGGCTTCAAATGTGTTAATGACTTGCCAGCCAGCTCCCGTAACTTAACACCCCCCACCCCCCATGCTTCCCCCCTCGTTACACTCGTGGTGTTACACCCGCAAACCGCTTACCTTTCTTCAATTTCCGCATTGTGCGCCTTCGGAATATTTGGAGGGGCGTGTCAATAAAATTAGCATTTTCTTTTCTTCTGTTTTTGTTTTGCTTTTGTTTTTGTTTGGCTTGTCGCTCAAATTAAAGATAAAGCGGCTTTGGGCGAGGAGCTGGTTAATAAAGGGGAACGCGGAATGGCGAGGGCGGCACGGGATGGGGGCGTGGCGCATTACGCAACTAAATATTCATGCGACTTGGATGAAAGTTTGACAACGCGCGCGCACACACACACACACACACGCACGCACACTTACATATTGTTGGGATGGGCGGGCCATGCCCACGCACCCCTGAGGTGGGCTATTAAAGCCATAACTATCAAATTACGTTTCGACATGTGTGGCAGGTCGTAAAAAGCAATGTTCTGGGCCCATAAACAGCTGGCAGAAAGAGTCGGCGCTTTAAATATTTTATTGTAATTAAGCCGCGAATCTCTCCCCAAGCGCAGCCCTGAAAAATCAGCGCCAGATGTTAAGAAGCCCCCGTTATCCCCCCCCCCCCCACCACCCCCTCCGCAGGTAGGCAACAGAAATGTTTCCGCTTTTTGTTGCTTTTGCCTTGATTTACGGCCGCAAGTTTTGCAGTTGTAACTTTTTTGGACTTCGGTCGGGGCAGTTAACGTTCGGCTTAATGCACTTCTTAACACTTTGTTGCCGTTAATAATGCAGCAGCAGCAGCAGCTGACTTCCTGTCAGCTGAAGACAATGCAACAAGCCCAGAAACTAAATGAAAACTGTCAAATGAACCGCAATTACAATTGTTCATCTGCTAGCCAAGCTGGTGTGTGTGTGTGAGAGTGTTTGTAGTAGTAATGGTAGCTGCTGAAAACTTCCACCTGTTAATGACATTGAAACGTGCGGGGTTAGGGGTATGCAACAACATCGAAAAAACAAGTAAGAACATTGCAGTCGGGTATAACCAACAGTGCAATACCCTTGCACAATACGCTTAACAGCAAAACAGTTAAAAACTGTCGATTTTTGTTATATGTGTTGGGCGGAATTGGGCGTGGCCGAATTTAGAGGAGGTAATTAGAAAACTCTCTGCCAAATTTGGTAATTCTAACTCTAAAATTGTGGGGTATTTTCGGGTTGCCCTCCGCCAATATATATGGATGTATTATTTATTTATTTATTATTGTGAACATTGCACAAGCCCAATATACTCTTCACACTTCGTGCACGAGTATAAAAATGGGGGGCGGGGGGTGGGCGCAGCCAAGCAAAACAGCAACAACCCAAAAAGTAAGTTTTGCAGCAACTTTTTGAAAAATGTTTCACAACTAAAACTTTAATTAAAAGCGGAAATGCATTATTGAAAAAGCTGAGATTGAGAGCTGAGCAGCCGAGAACATGTTGGATTAGGGAAATAAGAAGATTGAGGGAAATCTGTGGCGAACGCATAATTGAAATAATTTAAAATAAATATAAACAGTCCAAAAGGTTTAGTAAAAAAACATATGATATAGATGCAAATTTAGATATTGTTTTTTCAATTATTTGCAAACCATAAACAATATATTTACATACCAATTTACACAGTGGCCGCACTTCCCTCTCTTTAAAAAAAGCCACCCACTGTTAGATTAGTTAAATTAATTTCAAAATAAACAGTTAAAAAAATATAGTTATTTGCCGACTTCTAGTTTGTGTGTAAACAAAATCCATAAAGCTTTTATTTATAATAACATTATTTAATTATCTATGTGTGTGTGAGGTGGGAGGCGAATGCTTCTCCTGATGAAATATGATTTCCAATTTAATATCTCACCTTAAATATCAGAGAATTTATTTTAAATGAAAAGCAAAAATTATTTAACTCATATTTTCATGGCCAACAATGAAAGAGTCCTTGTGGTATTTAATATAAATTAAATCGTAAAGGGATACTCTTATAAATAAACTTTAATTTAATTGATTTGGTATTTAATAAAAAAACCAATTCATTTATATTCTCCAACGTCGCATTTGTAACATGATATTGTAATATATAAGCTCACTAGGGCCCTAAACAACACACTCGATTATTGAGCTCCAGAGCCAGACGACAGGCTACGAGAATTCAATCCGGTATCGAAAGGTATCAGAGCAAACAATGGGCGGGGTGGCTCGAATGAATGGCCAAAATCGTACGACAAACGGCACGACATTGATGCAAGTGCAATTGCTGTTGCAGCTGCAATTGGAATGCGCATTTATTCAGCTGTAAATCAATAAATTTTAATTAAAATTGCAGCCACATGCAGAGCAAACGCTCCACGGCAATTGTCCAGCTCTTTCAACCACACTCCTCCCCATCTGGTAAATGATATATTAAAATGGGAATCCAGCTTTTAACTAACATTTCCAGGCTCGTAAGCCCGTTCAGAACGCAATTCCGCACTGATCCGGCTGCGAGTCAAAACCAAATCTCATAATGCGCATTTCCGTTGCCGTTAAGCGCCGCTCAGCATATAATTTGACAAGGTCGCTTCCACCAATAATATAGATTTGACCAGCAATCCCTTCCATCGGAGCGCTTTGTAGTCGGCCTTCTCATAATTTTGTTATGCATTTCGATTTCGGCAATTGGCAATTGTGTTATGCAATTTCGATTTCGCTTTTGATTTGGCCATTTGGGTGATTTCTGATTTTCTGATTTCGATTTGTGATTGTGCGTTTTGGCATTACGTATACGCCTCGTTGACAGCGCTCTTTTAGCGCACGCTTGTCGCCATATTTCGCGGCATTTCCGCACGTTCTTTGCCTGAAAAGAAAAATGGGCAAATAAGCAAATGGAAAACTGGAAAACAATTCGTTTTGAGCTGTGCCTTTTTGTCAATCGTTTTGCATAATTTATTGTGAAATTATTGAGCTAATGAAGTGTGCGCTTTTCAGTTCTCTGTAGGCTCAGATTACGAGCCAATTTATGCAGGCGCGCGACTTTCCTGCGCCATAAATCTTGCCACGAATCGCACAGCCACATGCAACAAATCATGCCACTTGCGAGGCGTGTGAGAAAAGTCTTACCAATTTCAGCACAAGTCCAAGTTTGTAACAGATTAGAATTTGTGAGTTATATATACAAATATATTGCAACTTTATTCAATTTAATAAATATTAAATGCAACTCTGTAAATCTCAATTACATGTTCGTAAGCGAAAACATGAAAACTTAAACATTTTATTAACAGAAAAAACTCAACTGCAGCAATGTTACCAATAAATAATAATTATTTATATATATTATATTATAATTAATGCCTGCACAACTAAATTTTAATCATGTATGATTACTCAATTTAACATTAACATTTGAATACTCAGTACTTGAATTTTTGAAGTCGCCAACCCATAAAGTCTATCATATAAAATTTCCCAATTTTCCCGGCAATCACATGTTGAATTTTTCATTAGTCTTAGAGCCACAACTTTTCCGATAGACTTCTTTTTCTGACGAACCTCGCACATGAAATTGAAGTGCATTTTCGAGAGCGCATAAACTTTTGAAAGCTCGAGCACACACACACACACACATGAGCAATGTTTGTGACGAATTGTAATACAAATGAGCTGGAGTTGGGTAACGGCAACTACTTGGGCCTGGAAGCCGGTGGAGGGGCAGAGTGCAAGCAGAAACAACCCAGAACCTGTTTCCCGGCACGTCGTTTAGCGCAACAACTTAATTTGCATATCAGCGCCGCCAAATTGCAGGCGGCATGCAACGCATGTGGCACAGGGGTAGGGATTGGGGGGAGGGGGTGGCCTGATATCGGGGTAAACGTGGTGGTTAGGTTCTAACTCAAGTGTAGGCAGCTCGACTAGAAATTGTTTTCAGACTTTGGCGGGGCATGCAACGAGCACTTCATCAATTTGCCAATAAACTTGCGAGTAGTTTTCGCAATAGTTGCCAACATTTCAATCAGGCCCCGAAAACACTCAGCAGCGTACGCTGCCAGCCCCACCCCGCTCAAACAGCTACTTTCTGGTAGTCAGCGTTAAATTTTATGCACACGGCACAAATCGAAATGGAAAATCCGAATGGAAAACCAAAGTTGTTGCTGATTTTGCGCAAAATTAACAGGCAAAACGCGCGCGCGAACGCTCGCCAGGACACGCAGCAAAGGACTTGAATGGGCCAACAGGAATGTGGGCAATTAATGTGAGGACCCAGGCTCAAGACGTGGGCCAGGGCCAAGTGGTGAAAGCCAACGTCGTGTCTCAAATTAAATTTGCATTTCAAATTCGTTTTCGGCGCGCTTTGTTGACAGGCAAAGGGCAGGCGCTGGCAGGGGCGGAGGGGGGCGTGTCCAGGGCGAATCAAAGCATTTAGTTGGGCCAAATCTATTGACAGTCGACGACAAGCAAAATGAAGAAAAGCAACATAAAAAAAATGAACGCAAAGAAAACAAGAAGAAGACGCTGTCAGCAGGTGCGGCCAGAAGGACGATGGAAAGTCCTCGCCTTGCATATAAATCAAAATAATTTTGTTTGGTTCTGTAATTTGGTGTCTAGGAATGCGGGAAGGGGGGGGGGGGGGGGAGGGCTGCGCACTGAAATCGTGAAAAGGACAAATGAAGTGAAATTTAAATGATTGCATACTTCGAGGCGTTTGTTAAACCATTTATTTTCACCTAATTGCACACTCGAGTGGACGCTGCCACCCGCTGCGTAGGGTGGAAGGGGGAGCGGGGAGGGGCAAGTTGCGTGAACGGTGCGAGCTTGAGCCACTTTTACACTTGGCTGCATGGGAAGTCGGAGGGACAGGGTCCCGGATCCATGTTACGCAACACAGCTACAAAATATTTGCTGACGTTTTGACATTACTTTGGCGACGGCCGACGAACGCAGTCCCCCTTTGCCGCGCCAGCCACAACAATCAACAACTCCCAGGCCCGGGCCGCTTCATTAGCCCGGACAATGGGACAAAAGTTTCGCCTTGACATGCGTGCGTAAATTGCTTTTATTAAATTTCGATCAACTCGTGTGTTTGTCACAATAAGTGAAAACCAATTACAAAGTGGGATTTGAAAATTATAGACGGAAATTGCCAGAAATCCATAGCGTGAAAGGAGATGGAAAACTCAGTCTATGTATGTCAGAAATTGCCCTATCGTGCAAATTGTTTTCATTGGCTTTAACTAATTTCGATCAGAATTTTTTGTTTAAATTTAATACTAAAAAGATAAAAAAATTAAATGAATCACATTTACTCATATATTTTTGTGGTTTTTTCCATTCCATATTATTATATTGTTTTTTTTTTTTTTTTTTGTTTTGGGAAAAGA
This sequence comes from Drosophila sordidula, assembly GCA_035047465.1. NCBI lineage: Eukaryota > Metazoa > Arthropoda > Insecta > Diptera > Drosophilidae > Drosophila > Drosophila sordidula. The sequence continues at coordinate 1,294,318 of JAWNPQ010000106.1, forward strand.
TTCTTTACAAAGGATTCCCTTTACACAATTTAAAAATAACATTTATATTTAATATTTTAATTAAGTTGAAAGATTAGGATTTAAGTTTACAATTTAGGTTTTTAATTTTGTTTTTTCTGATCGATTGTGAAATCAGATTCTTCAGATTACAAACTCTTTTTGTTTATCTACTTTCTAATCTATTTCCCAAAAGCAAAGCAGTCTTGTTTTAAGCTTTCCTTTTTGGTTTTCATTTTGAAAACACAATCCTCAATAGTGAGCTAAATTTCGATATAAACAAAGCTTGTCGTTTATATTTTCATATTTTACGATCAACTACAATAAACCTAATAAGAAAATTTCAGGTACAGCCAAAGCTGCGAGCCAAGACTGGAAGCCGATAAATAATCGAATAGACAGCATAGTTGCTACAGTTCCACAATATACTGAGAGATGGAGCCATCTGTGAATATAGAAGGGGACATGGAAGACGAATACCCCGACATACCCGCTTTACTGCTGACCAACAACGAACAGGAAAAGAAGCGCAGTTATCTTTTTGGCCGCATAAAACACGCCAAGATCGTGGGACAGGTAACAAAGCCGCGAAAGTTGAAATTAGGCCAAATGGATAGCAATGAGAAGAGAGAGACAAAACGAAATAAACAGGTATATACACAACTATTTAAATAGATCGATATTTTCATTTAAGACTCGATTACCATCTCTTACAGACAGGCTTACAGACTGCAGAAACTTGTACTATAACCGAAACTGCTCGCTTGGATAATGCTGCCACGGACATGTCCGGACTGGAAACCGATTCAGACGTTGAACTTTATCTCACTCCCCGGGAAATGCCGGAATCTCTGATAGAAAATGAACAAATCAAAGATAATTCAAACGACGAGGTACAGAAAGACAACCCCGAAAAGTCCGACAAGTGCCAATGTCTCGCTAGAAGAATCAAAATGGTCGAACTATTGACCTCCGCAAAGGAGCCCAAATTGCCAACCAAAATAGCCCCCAACAGGCAAGGCGTATTGAAGGTGATTCACGTGGTGAACGCCATTCTAAGTAGTATCCTACTGGTGGGCCTGATGTTTACCTTCTATGTGTTCACTAGGCCGAGGAAAGTTACCAACTTGCAGTGGTTTCTGCAGAAGACAGTTCTATTTGCGTTCCCCAGTTATGATTGAAATTTTTAAAGTTAGGAATTGCTTTGTGATTTATTGCTTAAAAATTGAAAAAAACAAGTGTGAAGACTCTAGTCGGGAGCGCCCGACTAGGGTATGCCCTAAGCCTGTCTTTTCATACATTTCATACATTTCAAAACAAATTTTCATTTTCTTCATATATGGCGCTTTTGGGGGAGGCACCCCAAATTGAAAATATTATTAGCCTGCGAATGCTTCACGCGGACTTATTGAACCAAATATAGTGCCTCCAGCTCTTATAGTTTCTGAGATATGAGATTTAATTTGAGAAGTTCGAGTTCAGCTCTCTTGCTTTTGTAGTCTCCGAAATCGAAGAGTTCATACAGACAGACGGACAGACGGACATGGCTAGATCGACTCGTCTATTGTTTCAGTTTAAAATTCACCGCCTGAGGTTCGATTTCGACGATACCACCATTATCTCATCGTAGCTGTCGATACCCACTTTCCACTTATCCACTGTCTTCTGAGCGACGTTTATTGAGAAGTATATTTGGGCTGTGCCTTTCAAACTATTGACAGGCTCCAATAAACGACAATCTTCATCAAACTGTGCAACAGTTTTTGAAAACTGTTTTCTTATTCCCATAAAAAATATGCAGACTCTGCTTTTGCTTTTGGTTCTCTTGGCCCCAAACCCCCCACAGATTTGCTTCTAGCAAACTTCACCACATTCCCCATTTAGCCGGCTTTTCGTCAACCTCCCCTTTGGCGTTGCACTTTCGTCGACGCCTTCATGTCATGACATGTGCAGGAAATGCGTTTTCTGGCGCTGCCACTGTTGCCTTCCTCCCAATCCGGCAGGCGCCCCCCCCCCCCACATTTCCCCGGCCGGCTTCCAGTTGCTGCTGCTGTTACTCGCTTTTCGGTTGGGTTTACGGTTACGGTTTTTTGGTTATGCCGTGTGCTGTGGCGCCTCTTGCGCAGCTCCATAAATATTTAAATTGTGTGCCGCCTCGCGACTTCTGATGCCGCAACCCCCCCACCGCCGCCCCTGCTGTTGCTCCAACTGCTGCTTGGCTGTCTTGCGTGTTGCTCGCCGGCTTATTTTTTGACAGTTATCGATTCGCAGCTCCACACGACTCTGAGACGCTGGCGCTTTATCTTGCCAGGCTTGCAATTCATTTCCTAAAATATGCATGCGCAAAAAAGCCAAGCAATGCCATAGAAGGAGACAAAGGCGGAGCGGGGGCGGGGGGGGCGGGTTGCAGGGGCTGTGCGAAACGAAGCCAAGCGGCATCATTACATCGGCTACGCGCTGTCAAGCTGCCTGCCAAGCCCGAGCCGCCCCGCCCCCCTCGCCCTGGCCCTCCTCATGACGATGATGGTTAGCAATTTGCCCCACTGCCAACTCCGCATTTTGCAATATGTACGAGTTATGCCGCATAAGCCTCCAACTGGCATTCATTTCCTACTTTCAGCCAGTTAAAAACTTTCCAAGTCGCTCGCTCGCATCGCTTTGTGCATGTTTAACTTTCTGCCCCGTCCTGACAGGGTTGTAACCGATCCCCCCCACACACTGTTTCCCTTGGCTTTGATCAAAGTGACACTCAAGTGCTGCAAATTTTTGCAAATGCACCGCTGCCCTTCCCCTCCCCCTCCCCCTCCCCCTCCCCTCCCCTACCGAATAACATATGCAGGAACAACAACTCAATTAGCAAACGCCTAAAAAGGCCTCAGCACAAATTTTCTTGTTAACAATTTAATCAATATATGTTTATATGTACATATGTGTTATATAATACATATTTGAATTTGTCTCTTCTAATTAAGCAACTCCTGAGATGCCTCCCGCTACAACTGCTGTCTTTACTGGTCTAGTGTAAATTTAATTTACGTTTATTCAACAACTTAAAGCTCCCCCTCCCCCTCTCTCTCTCCCTTTCTCTTTCACCTTGAGGCGCCACCCGTTCGCCTTGTTGTTGTTGTTCTTGCATAATTGATTTGCAAATATTTGGAATATTCATGCAACGCGTCAAATCGTCCTGAGCCAACCTTATGTAATGTAATGTGTTAATAGCTGAGGGTATTTTAAGTTATAAATTATTGCGCATAACGTATAAATTGTAAGGGAGGTTGTGACAATAATCAAAATTGTGGCATATTCCAATTTTCGCTTTTATTATAATGATGAATATAAATTCGAAGATGGCATAAAGTCATAAACTAATCTAAACCTGGGTCAAACCTCAGTTTAAGAAATATATTATCTAATATGAGGTTTATAAATTAATTTGGGTTCGATGAAATTAATTTTGCCGTCTATGAGTCATATCTGTTTTAAGTAGCTAGTTTAAAGGCAGGGAAGCCCATTCATGTGAGTCAACAAAAGGTTGCAAAAGCTCATAAGGAACAAAGCTCTTTGGGTTCAATTGCCAAACCGAATATTGCTGCTGATAAAAAATAATCAATCAAAAAATGGATGGTAAAGATACGACCACCCAAAGATACACACATATATATATTTTTAAGGTACCCATAAATATTTTGCCCATACTCGTTCCCATTATTTTTATAGTCCAGCACTTATCGGAAAGCACACAATGCGTATGAGTAATATTGATATATATTTATGGAGCTTTTTTGTGCAGTTGAATTCCAAATATTTTGCCAAATTGTGTTATGTCGCGGCAGTTAATTAGCTTTTGGCTCAGTATAAGTCGATAAGTGAACGCGTTTGGACGTTTCTCTAAAGAGCTAAATACACTGCTATCAAAAAGAATACAAAATGGCGCCCGGTGATCGTTGCGGAGGGCCACCACGTCGCGGACCCATCATCAATGTCCAGATTGCACCACGTTGGCCGCGACGCCATCACAGCAATGTTGTGGTGGTGCAGACGCCACCACCACCGCCACGTCCAGCACAGGTTGTGGTTGAACAGCAGGGACCACCCCCACCACGTCCAGCCAACGTTGTAGTTGTGCAGCAGCCCCCACCACCCTACTACCAGCCGCCTCCAGATACCCACTATAACAATCCACCGCGCTACTAGACGGCAGGAAGGAGCCGCATTTTTCATGAATTTACGCAGCGCAAATATTTCGTACACATGTAGACAAGTTTTATTATCACAAGAAAACACCTGAACACCCAAAACACCTGAATAAAAATAATATATATATATGTATCAAACTTATCAAACTTTTCTTATCTGGCCGATAAGCCGCTATCAATGCCGTCTATGAGCGATAAACAACACGCCAGCTGTGACTTTTGGCTTATGCATTGATTATTGAGGCATTCATCCAACCAATAACACATGAAAGATACCCCAGCGATTTGCATATGAAACGCAAGTGAAGTAGACTGTTAACAGTTACTAAGTCTAAAATAATAATAATTTTAAACATAATAATAATAAAAATAATACTAGTAACTTCTAGTTGAATAATTTTTAATTAAATAATTAAGCAAAAATATTTCAAAAATTTTATTGTAAAGAAAATATTCAGTTTTTCAGATATAATTGAGGACTTCTGTAGGCAAAAACCGAAAAAAGAATTTTGCAAGTCATCGGTGGAACTAATATTTAAAGGAAAAGGCTTAAATTGCTTTTCGAACTCTTTCGCTAGTTTTATTTTGGATACAACCCCCCGCAGTTATCGCTTATTGCTATCAGTCGATCGTTGTCCAGTCAAGATGACTAACAACCTGTGCGCTCGGGTGTTCGCTTATCTGAACACTGGAATGGAAATGCCATTAAGCCCTGCCCTGATTGATGGCCCACTGCACTGGAAGCCAGCGCCTGCGTTGGTTGGCCGAACAAAAAAGTGTTTTGGCAACGATAAGGCTTAGTAGACAAAGTGCTGTGCTCCAGACAGCACAGGCGTTGGCAAGAACCATGCGGCCATATTATGAAGATCCATGTCGCTATCGTCATCATCATCACCATCATCGCCCAAGTAAGCTACAGATATGATGAACGCATATCAATTTAAGTATCGCCATACAATAATTTAACATCCATCCATCCGCAGATATCGAGATTGATGTTTTCCCCCGTTGGGGTGGCGCATATTATCCGCCGCCGGTTGCGCGGCCCGAAGTCGTCGTAGTAACCCAGGCATCCAACTATATGCCGGTGCCCGGTGGCCAGGCGATGATGCCACAGCCATACACCGGCATGTCCATGGGCACAGCGGGCTACTATCAGCAGCAGCAGGGCTATCAGTATCAATATCAGCAGTACAACAACCCCCCCTATCCGCAGTGGTAGAGCTCCCCCCGCTCCAGCGAATTCAAGTGTGAAAACTGAGAATTATGAAATATATTATATGTTTGTGTACATACCCGTAAATAAAAGTATCTTTAAGTTGCAATTCAAAATCGCACATGTCATTAAACTAAAACATAAGTGTTGCCTCTGATTAGATAAACAAAACTAAGCACTAGGTTTAGTTACTTTTGAATTTAATCTCTACCAAAGATTCTTTCTCTATTCCATACTTAAACTGTTTAACAAGCTCAGTCGTGTGATATTGGAATCAACTTTGATATACTTATTTACATCGAAACCTCCTTTTTAATTAATGGGACTTATGATATTTATATAATATTAATTTTTGCTAATTAATTATTCCGTCAATCCAAAGGATAATTTTACAATTTAAAAAATAATGCCATTTTAACCTGAAAGAAAGAAAAACTTTATAAGAAAAACTCTCACAAATAATTTGTTATATATTTTCAATCATTTTTTTTAAATCATTTTCTATTGTTTGCTGAAATCTTTTTCAAATGGTAAAAAAAAGGCAAATCAAATATTCTCTATAATTTATGAATAGCTGATCAGTTAGGATGATTTACCATATTTTTATGATTTCAACTGCAAATACAGTAATATTATTATTTTTTTTTATTTTTGCTTTGTTTTTTTGGCAATGATATATAAATATCTTATCATGTTTTGCACTTGTTGTTTTCTACGACGCCATTTAATTATATTTTACAAATATTATTGTTGACATGCGATTTTAGTTTCTATTGGAATTTATTTTTAATTTTTATCGATGATATAAAACAAAACTAAATGAATGGCATTGGTAAAAATCAGGTTATTTACCTCGAAGAACCAGGGAAACTACGTGAAACTACCTCTTTGTTAAAAGTTATGCTTCTGGTAAGCTGGGTATTGCCTAAATACTTAATCAATTTCTTCGCTGTCTTTTGGGAACTTTCACCAAGTTTTATGAATCATTTTTCTTTATTTCCGTGCTTGATGCAATTAACGAACAGGGTGAAAATTTGACAACGCATTTAGCTTGTTTCGCCTCCGCTTTTGTCCTCCCTCACTGGAAGTTGTTTATCAATGTTTATCGAAGACAGCTAAAACCACCTGACAAGATAGTGAACTAAGCCCCCAACCACCCAAAAAAAAAAGTACCGAACTGCTCAACCCGTCTGCAAACTGTCCGCTTAAATATGTTAACCAGTTGCGAAACAAATTCAGTTAACGCCCAGCGAAAGCAGCGGCAAGTACTTCGATACCAAAAAAGAAGAGGCCTAAAGGATATATACATATACATAAGGAATCATGTCATACTACGACGACGAGCGCCGCCATCACCACCACCACCACCATGGACGTCCCATTGTAGAGGTGGATATTGTGCCACCGCGTATTCCTCGCCCCGTCGTTGAGATTGACGTCGGCTCGCGTTATCCCTCGTACCGACCGGAAGTAGTGGAGGTGATCACACCGGCGGCTGTCTACCAGCCACCGCCACCACGTCCCATCGTGGAGGTGGATGTGGTGCGACCCAGTCGGCCGCTCATTGAGTTCAACATCGGGGGACGTCGCCCACCACGCGAGGAGGTCATCATTGTGGAACAACAGCGGCCCAGGTGGTAGCAACTGGGCGTGGCAGTTAATTGAAAATCCATTTCATATGTTCCTTGAATATGTTAACAAACAAAAAACAAGAACAAAAAAGTATTTATTTTTAATTGAAATTATATTATCATCTGGTCTGAAAAAAAAGAGAAAAAATAATATATTCATTTGTTATTTGTCATTCACATAAATATGCAATTAAAACCTATTTTAAATGTTGCCAACTATGTTGCACAAGTTCCGTTTATCCATTTGATAGTCAATCGTGTTTGCCCTGTCGGTGGTTTTTTATACCCTTTTTATGGCAATTGTAAAGGTCATTAAAATCTACTCCAATTGCAGTGATTTAAATTATATATTAGGCTTTGTTTTTTATACTCTGTATCCATTGGAAATTGGTTAGAAAAGAGTTTTGTGCAAATTTTTACAACAGGCATTTCGGCAATTCCACAGTTCTTTTGCCTTGGTTTGCCTTAAAGATAAGCCTTGGGTAATTCTCTAACTTGGAATTCATCATCATTATCGGTAGGCTTTTTTTTAAGACTTTGGTAGCTCGGTGTAAGATACAAACGCACGCCGCACGCAGTGCATTTTTCACAGCCGCTGCGTTTGGCCCCCACTATAGAAACTAAATTCGTGAATAACTTCTTAACTAAATTTTCAGGACTTAAACAGAGCGTTCAAATCTTAAAACAATTTAACGCCCAAATCCGTAGTATTTAGATAGAATTTTTTCAGATATGGGTTCAATAGAAGAAGATATTTACAATCTAAAATCCAAAAGATTGTTCTTCGTATGCTTCTCGTGAACTTATTGAACCAAATTTGGTGGCTCTATGTCTTATATTTTCTGAGACATTATCAAAAAACGTATATTTATCGATAATAAGTAAACGACACAGGTTATTGATAGTTGGAAACAAACTTGAGTTGCTTATGGTATACACGAACTTAAAAAGTCCAAGTTCAGCTTTCTAGCTTTACACACACACACATACAGACAGATAGACGGACATGGACGGACGAATTTATATACTGTATGGGCTTGGAGATGTATTCTGCCTCCTACATACATTTCAACAAACTCACAATACCCTATTTCGTTGATATTTTAAGCTTTCATAAAAAATAAACAAAAGTCTTACTTAAGTATTAAGGCCCTAATAATGTTATCGATACGCAAATAAACATTTTCATGATATAAACAATTGAATTTTGGCAGACCTTACCGTGACTGTAACGAAAATACTTTGAGTTGCGGTCTTAAATGCTATGACTCAATATGAGTTTGAATGGGGGCATGCCTCAAGACTCATGAGTCATTCACATGCAACCAATGCACCTATTTTGACACTCGTTGAACCGTTCTTGAACACTTCTGCGCCTGGCGCATGAATCACAGCAAAACGGATCTATCATTAAAGCATTTCATCGATAAGATACGTCCAGGATTATGATGAGCTGATAACGTGGAGTGCCAAACGTTGTGCGTTATAAATTCACCATTCGCATCGTAGCTGACGTTCAGTAGCGCAACGAACTATAAACCAGGAATACCAAAATTCAACGATATGGCCGAGGTGCAACAGGTCAACATTCAGTGCGAGTGCTATCATCGCCATGGACCCCTCTATGTGCTACGCCCCTGGGCCTGGGGTCGACCCTGCCGTCGCTGCCGGCGCATGATGGATCGCAACGTGGTTGTGGTGCCCACATCGGGCGCGGCTGCCGTCACCGTGACCCCGGCAATGACCACCAGGAGAGGATCACCAATGGTGGTGTCCACAACCACACAGGCTGTGCCAGTGCAGCAGCAGGTGATCATGGCACAGACGCAGACATACCCCTCGACTCTTCCGCCCACATACACCGAAACGGTGGTTGTCAACTGAGGCAAGGCCTGATTTCGATGTGCAATTGTTGAGCTTAAGAACACTGCATTAAAACCTTTTTCATGTGATTTAGAAATAAAGCACTTTCTTTGAAATGAAACCTGAATACATTGTTAAATATTTAATATTTATTTAAGTAATTTCCAAAATTAAATTGAAGTGAAACTGAACTTTCACCTTGATAGTTTTTACCTACCAGTTTTGTTATTTGATTCTTAAGAATAAGATGCCTTTCAATCGGAGAGTGTAGTTATGAATGTCTGCAATTAGAAATGGATATCGAATATACTTTTTTAAATTTTTAGCCAAATTTTTTTCCAAATGAAAAATAATAACAAATAAAAAATCCATCAATTGGCTTTATATATAGATGCTCCATATTTGGAATATATACCACTGGAAAGCTCCCCCAAACATCACAAAAAAAAGTTTTCCGACCAGACCACGAATATTTGAAATACAAAATCAATCTTCAGGTCAAACCACGAAAAAAATGCCATAAAACATGAAATATGAGAACTATGAATCCGCTTTACATGTCAAAATTGTTGTCAATTTTGGAATGATTTTTGAGAAAAAGTTTGACCCCCTTTTTTATACTAATTGTGACAACCATAATCCATTAAAAATGTAAATTCGATTTCTAAATTTTGAAAAAAAAATTTTCCGTAAAAGAGTAACGTGTATATGCTTTTTTTCAAAAAATTAAAAAAAAAATCATTTTCAAAAATACATATATTTGAAATGTAGAATCAGTCTAGAGGGCAAATTATGAACAAAATGCCATAAAACATGAAAATCGGTTCAGTTTTGACAAAGTTATGGTTGTTTGAAATACGAGAGCTTTTCATGTCAAAATTGTTGTCAATTTTTGTATGATTTTTGACAAAAAATTTGACCCCCTCAGAATCGGTTTTTATGTTGTTTTTTATACTAATTATGACAACCATAATCGATTAAAATTGTAAATTCGATTTATAAATTTTGAAAATAAATTTTCCGTAAAAGAGTAACGTGTATATGCTTTTTTTCAAAAAATTAAAAAAAAAAATTATTTTCAAAAATGCATATATTTGAAATGTAGAATCAGTCTAGAGGGAAAATTATGAACAAAATGCCATAAAACATGAAAATCGGTTCAGTTTTGACAATGTTATGGGCGTTTAAAATATGGGAGTTATGGATCCAAAAGCTTTACTTGTCAAAATATTTGTCAATTTTAGCATGATTTTGGATAAAAAAAAATTGGTTTTAATTGGCTTGTGCAATGTGCAATATTGAAGCTAGAATCACCCGGCTAGATATCTCGGCCACGCCCACCTCCGCTCCAACGAAATATAAAAATTGTATATTTTTCCAAAATACGAGTATTACGCACTCGGCTACTTCCGACTGCAGCCTTCTTACGTATTTGTATACACTTATTTAAGCACCTCTTAATCTATGATAGAATAAAATTCTTGGTGGGCGCAGACTTCACCTTCAGACGTAACGCGCACTGTCAAGAGCGTGCCGATCGCTGTCTTCGAGGCAATAGCACTAACTTGGCTATGAGTCATGACAAGTGGGGATCTATCGATAACGTACATGTACAATTACCATAGTTGATAACGACGATAGATAAACATTGCGGGCTATAAATGCAACACTCGCGTCGCAGCTGAACGTTAGTTAGACATCAAACAGCTACCAGGGAATACTTCAGCAATATGGCAGTGGTGCAACAGGTCAACATTCACTGCGAGTGCTATCATCGCCGTGGCCTCCTCTATGTGCTGCGCCCTTGGGTGTGGGGTCGGCCCTGCCGCCGCTGCAGGCGCATGATGGATCGCAACGTGGTTGTGGTGCCCACATCGGGTGCTGCTGCAGTCTCCGTGAACCCGAGGGGAGTATCGCCAGTTGTGGTATCTACAACCACTCAGACCGTCAACGTGCCACAACAAGTTGGAGTCGTGACACCCGCACAAACGGCCATCGATTGGCAGGCTTCACAGGAGGCGTTTCCCTCGGCCTTGCCCCCCAAATACAATGATATGGTGGCCGCCAACTAAGAAGACTGCCGCATATATATTTAGACTTGGATATTTCAAGCAGTTTCGGAGCAATGCATTACATTTTTCTCATATTCACTAGAAATGAAAATATAGTACATATTTCACCTTATCAATATTGTCTAGTATTAAGTTCTTATTTAAGAATGTATAAATAAATATAAATCAATTAAAAAAGAATCACACTATATACATATATTGTATTATAAGTTTTATTTTACTTTAACCATTCAATAAAAACAAAAACTTTTATTATTAATTATAAAAATAGAAATTATTTCTAAAAAAGAATATTATCAACATTGAAAAATGGAAAATATTAATTAATTCTAAAATAAATTTAAAAAAAATTGTTTTCCTTTTATTTTACTTGCACACATTAATTATCTAGGAAAAACAAGATATTAAATTTTCATATGAATTTCGTGCAAATCTATAATAATTGATATTTTATAAGATATTTAAAAAGTTTAAAATATATCAGGAGGCTTAAAACAACATTATTTTCATAGTTCGCTTGCAATTTTATCTAAAATATAGGAAACACGTTTCTGACATATTCAAAAAATGTTGGATAATAATCATTATTCTTAATACAATAATGTAATAATTATAATTATAATTTTTCAATACCGATAATGCAAACTTTTTGCCTATAATAAGCATTTACATTTTCATTAATACAGGCCAAACAACATTTAATTGTCCATAAGATATTCGTTTTATTTAAGAAAATAATGGAATTTTTAATCCAAACCAATGCCAATTACATAGAACAAAGTCAGATAAAAGGGTACTCTGCACCCTGATTGCTGATTAAATAAAATCTTTATAATTAAAAAAAAAAATTTAAAAACAAGTAAGAACGTTGCAGTCGGATGTAACCGACTGCGTAATACTCATTCACAGTACACGGAAATTATTATTGTTATTTTGAAAAAAATATAGAATTTTTATATTTCGTAGGGGCGGGGGTGGGCGTGGCCAACATTAAGAGAAGGTCACACAAACACTTTGGGAGTGGACGGCAATGGGCATGGCCGGGAAATTTTCTTACCGAGCTTTAAAAGGGGTGACCAGCCATCTACGTTTAAAATTTGGTGACTCTAGTTCCAAGATTGTGGGAGATATAGCTTTTCGCGATTTGCGGGGGCGGGAATGGGCGTGGCCGGGAAATCAGGGCCGCATTTTTAAGAGAAGATCACCAGCTATCTACATACCAAATTTGGTGACTCTAACTTTAATATTGTGGGAAATATTCAACTTTAATCGATTTGCGATTTGAGGTGTATCGACATGTTATCGATTTGCCAGCCTCCCAGTGGGCATGGCACAAAAATCTAAACACTTTGTCTGAAGCAGATAACTACAAGTATATATGCCAAGTTTCAAGCTTCTACCTTCAATTGCGTCGAAAAATATTGCGTTCATACGGACAGACGGACGGACAGCATGACGGACATTGCACAAAACCAATATACTAGTTTCACTTCGTGAAGGAGTATAAAAAACCAATCCCAATTAATAAAAATAAAAACATAGTTTAAACATGATCCTACAAACTCTGAATATCGATCGCAACTAGGATCCCCCTTGAACATTTTCAACCACGATATGCCTTATCATTGTTAAGCGAATGAATCACTGCAAATATCTATTGTTAATAGACGTGTAGGCTTATGATAACTGATATCAGGTAGCTGGCTAGCATTTTAGCCCATAAATGCGACACTTAAGGCATAGCTGAGGTTCAGTAGCGAATCGAACGACAAGCAACGAATACTAGACACAATATGGCCCAGGTTCAGCAGATCAGTTTTGTCGAATGCGAGTGCTATCATCGCCAAGGACTCGTCGGCGCAATGTTCGGCTGGCTCTGGGGTCCCTGTCGCCGCTGCAGGCTCATGATGAACGGCAATGTAATTCTAGTGCCCAGCAATGGAGTATCTACAATGGCAGTCAACCCAGGCATGGCCACGATGCGAGTAGCACCTGTGGTGGTGGCCAGAAATACCCAATATGTAGCCATGCCACAACAAAGGATGGTTGTTTCACCAAGCCAAGAGGCCTACGTGCAACAAGCACAAACGGCCCACAATTATCAACAGGCATCGCAGGAGGCGTTTCCCTCGACCTTGCCTCCCAAGTACAGTGAAAAGGTGCCCATCCAGTAAGACATAAGCTGTCAGACAAGTGTGAAAATGGATATTTCAAGAATTTTTAAAGCAAATAAAATTGTGAATTCATTTCAATTAAGTGTGATTATTTTGTGTAATTTTAAGAAATTCATTTCATTAAATTTAAATCAACTGAAAATAATTTGTTCTGTTTTATATGTGAAAAGGGTATAATAGATTATGTATGGTACATGCAAAGACAGGCGCTTTATTTATTATAAAAAGGCAACTTACTATGCAATAATTAAAACATAAAAGCCAAAAGATATTATGAAATACATATGTATATTGATTATGTCCGTCTGTCTCTATATAGAAACGAGTCTGATATTCAATTTATTACCCAAAAAAATTGAAATTGAAATCGTTTATCTTATTACAAGTTTTTTTAATTCAGCATAAATTTGATTTTAAATTCATCATAAAAAAAAATAAATTAAAAATGTGAGAATCTTAAGTTTTAGTTATCGTCCATTTATAATAACGAGTGGTTTAAACTTTATAAGTTATTTTATTTTGCGTCGCTTGAATTTGTTCCATAAAGCTATAGAGTACTTGCGATAAAAACGATGACAGCCAGAGCTCAGACGAATAAATCAATATCGACCTTTCGCAAGTTGCATGTAAATTACCAACCGCCGTTACATAAACGCCGATAAAAATCTGTTAATATCCTTTGCCACAAGGGTGAAACAATCTGTTGCCGTATTGAATTCAGCAGTGGCCGCTGCCGTTCCTGGGACACTTTCGACCCTTTTTGGGGCGTTAGTGGGAGGGGGGGAGGCATTCTGGCTATTGTGTCTGAGGGGCGCAACCTTGAAGGTGTCAAAATAACATATTTCGCTGGGAGAGTGGGCGTGGCATTTGTTAGGCACAAAATGAAATTAAAACGCGCATAAATTATATAATAAAGGAGCAGGAGCTGAATAACTGACGACGAACGCGAAATCGTTGAATATATTAAGACATTTTGGCGGCCTGTTAATTTCTGGCATCAAGTTTTGCATACTTTTGTGAAGGGGCCAGAGGGATGGGGAGGGTGACGGGAGAGGGAGGGGGAGGAGGCGGTGACTGCATAATTGCTCAATAGTGCGCAGCATTTTGTTTAAGCAATTAAGTAGATTGGTGTGCGAAAGGCAGTAGGAGGATGGGAGGTGGGCGGTAAATGCGAAGGCTGTGATTTATGTGTGTGGCAGCCACGCCCAGCACAGCTCCGCAACAGCTCTGTGAGTGTGCTTGTGTGTGTGTGCGTGTGTGTGTGTGTGTTGCATGTCATTTGATTAACTAAAGTTGTTGTAGCTGCCGCTGCAGAAATTCGCAACAATTTTAATTTTATGCCTTCATTTGCTTTGTCAATGCCACGCCTTAAGCCCACTTACGTGAGTTTAATATCAAGCAGCTGCTGTCACGCTGCAGTGTCCTTGCGCAAATTAATTAAAAATTGTTGAAAACCACGCATCGCTGGAAGATAAAAAGCGCGGCTACAAAATATTATTTACATCACACGCGTTGACAGCTGCGCAATTGAAGGCGTTGGATCTTTTTATTTTTACATAAAAATTTAAAATAAAAGGAGAGTAGTTGTGCTAAAAATATATGATATCTTATAAAATAGTATATAATATAGTATAGTATAAAGTATAATATAATTTCAATAATATAATATCAATTCTTATTCATATATTATATACATTGTTATTAATAATAATGTATAAATGATATAATGTATAACAAGAATATGCATTTATATTATATTATATAATTTATAATTTATTATTCTTTATACTATACTACTATGTATACACATTATATCATTTAATGAAAGTCTTTTCTGAAAGTAAATTTTCTACACATGTTTTAAATACCTAACAATAATATTATGGGTGTATTATTTAATAAAACTGAATATTAACTTTTATAAGTAAATTTATAAAACTATTACTAATAATAATACTATGTGCCATGATGATATTATTCAAAATGCTTTTTCGCTTCATTTTTGCTAAAATATGAGCTGCATTTAAGTTTATAAGCAGGAAAAATAAAGCTGTTAAATCATTGATAAATGTGAAGTCAGCAGCAAGGAGATGCAAGTGTTTTAAATGTCTTAACAAAGCGCACACGACAACAACAACGACAACAACAACAACAGCGACAACAGTGTAAAAAACAAAGGGCAGCAACAAGGAGAGAATCCTGCGGGCTGCTTGTTAAATGAAAATTAATTGGCTACACTAATAGTGTTGCCAACTACTTTGCGCAATTAAAACAAATTGTATGTAACAGATACAAGGAAAAAAAAAACAACAAAAAAAAAAGAAGAAATATCCCAGTTCCAGTTCTAGTCGCATAGTCCGAGCCCAGTTGGCAGACCAACCGGAACGGCAACGGACTGTGTGTGTGTGTGTGTGTTTGTTTACTGTTGTGCCACCCCCAACCCAACCCACCCCACTGCCCCTGCTCAGTCTAAAACCCCCTTGGCCTGGCTTCATGAAACTTTTCCGCACATTATAATTCATGTTAAACTTGCCCCTGTTTCAGTTGCCGTCTTTGGCTCTTGGCGCTTGCACTTGGGGCGCCAGACGCCAGTTTAGGTATGTTCCATTCATTAATACATGCATTCCCGCCATCAGTTGGTCATTCATTCATTCATTCATTATTTAGCACGACACCAAATACGCAGACACAGACTTTTCCGGCCAACGTCCAAGCACAGTCTAAAGATGGCTTTCACCTGCCATTCCGCTCGGCCATATGTCTAAAGGCAAGCCAGTCGGCCAGGATTTGCTTGCCTGATACGGTGGGGAGATCATAGAGTTCTAAACACCAACAAAACATTTAATATACATCAAATTTTTTGCGTATTTTATCAGTAAAATTGTCGACAGATAAAAACTTTCTAATTACTCGGAACATATAGATTTAATATAGACATAAAATTCACACTTTAGGTTAAGATTTAAACACGTTTTTGATATGAAAAGTAATCAAAAGTGTATATTGAATTTGTGTCTGTCCGTATGAACACAATTTTTTGTCGTCACTTTTGAAGCTACAGACTTGAAACTTGGAATATACACTCGTGTATACCCGCGTCAGCTAAAGTGTCAAGATTTTTTGACTACGCCCAATGGGGGCGTGCCAATTCGACAAAATCAATATATCTATATACATAAATTCGCAAATTGATAATACCTATATATCTTGGGGGCGAGAAAAGCTAGCTATCTCCCACAATTTTAAACTTAGAGTCACAAAATTTGATAGACAATTTAGGCCACCTCCGCCTTCCGCCTCTACAATCTGCAAAAATATGTATATTTCCAAAATAACAATAATAATTAAGATCGTTTTTCACTGTTTTCAGGTGTTGTTATACTGTGAACGAGTATTGCGCAGTCGGTTAGACCCGATTGCAACGTTCATCTAAAAATTTCTCGTTTATCTCTTTCCAGTTTAATTTCTCGTTGTGTAATTCGCCTCCATATGCAGCTCATTCGCTCTCTCTCTCCTCTCTCTCTAGTTCCTGGCTACGCTTCATCAGACAGCCTGTTTTACCTGTTGTGTTAAAAACAATGAACATATTATGTATATCACAACAGCGTCATAAACGTTGGGAGCTGAGTGTACTTAGAGGGAAGTCAGTTGGGGAGGGTAACAGGTCGTCGAAAACAAGGTGCTTCCGGCACGCCGTTGAGGGACACACACATACACACCTCCTTGGGTTGTGCTCCATTTTCTGGATGATTTGAGAACTCGGTGCTGCCTTTCAGCTTTGAAATTCTTTTGTTTTCTTGTGCTCTTTTGTCTGGATTTATGCAGCTTTTGGCAATGTGTGCCACCTGCCACTTGCCACCAGCTAGCTGCCACCTGCTGGGGCCCATTGCAGTAATTCATTTGCCTTTATGAAATTTTTTTTAGTACAGCTTTCCCCGGCTTTTTATGGCAAACCCCATTTTTAATTGTGTTTCCGGTAATTTTCACTCTATTAAAAAATTTAGTTTTAGCCAAATGAGACGCCCACTAAAGTCCCCAGGTGAGCGAGAGGGATTTTAGACGCATCTAAGCTACATTGTCAACTCATCAACAACCATATCATCATCCTAGGCAGCATCATCATCGTCAGCATCGTCATTATCGGCATTGTCTGTTGGCAAATCAAATTGCATTAATAACTCGATGCGAACAACATAAATCTGAGGCAGTTTCCTGAACAAATGCTTGTGAGAGGACCTGGGAAGGGGACAGGAGAGCTGTCATGTCTCAATCAAAGCATCTCTCTAGGCGCTACAATGCTCTAACACTCTCTCTCTCTCTCTGTCTCTCTCTCTAGTTCTCTCTCGTTCTAACTCAAGCTGTGTTTGCGCTTGGACTTTGTGAGGATTACAAAATTTACAACAAAATACGTAAATGAAAATTGGCAAGCTAGCAAATTTTTAAACAATAGATGAAAACAAATATTTTAAGGCCGAAAATTAAACACCCTAACTGCTCATTTAAGGCTAGTTGACACAGCTGACACAAACCAGAAGATATTATTTTGTTCATTATATCTATCGCCAGGAAGACAGAAGATACAAGAAGATATAGATTATATTTAAATATTTTATACTGTTAAAAAAATAAAAGGCAATATTCTTCCCTTTCCACTAATACAAAAAGTCTCATCGAAATGCATCAGAAAATCGTCGTACCTGCAGGTAAGGTCATAAAAAAACCGCAAAGCCTGAGAAATTTTTAGACCTATGCCACGCCCAAACAAAGCTCGACGTTCCTAATGCTGCTGTTGATGTTGTTGTTATAATTGCCCATTGAGGCATGGCCCAACGGCTGAGACCGAACTGGAGACCAAAATGTAGAGCTAGGGGATGCCATAGTTTAGCCAAGCCCCAAAATGCATGAAATGTCTATTCTAATCCGGAAATTAAATTCCATTTAGAAATTTCGTATACAAAATGGGTGTTGTACGAAGCTTTTGTTGTGTGTGTGTGTGTGTGTGTGGATATCTCTAACTGAGCACACATACATATATGTTAAATTTATGGAGAGCAATCGAGGCACAAAAAGATAGCCAAGGGTCTTTTCTGGCTGGCTGTACGCAAATATGGTTTCGATGTGAACTTAACCGGTTAGTTAATGATTTCATTTGAATTTTGGGACAATGAAATTCAATGGCAATTGAATAATTCCCTTGGAATCGAGTATGTAGTTTTCGGAATGATAGCTTAAGGCTTTTAGTTTAGACATTAACAAATTACAACTGCATAATGAACTGAATTATATAAAAGTGACATTGAATTTTAAGGGAAGGGAAGGGAAAGAGCGGAGTTAATCTACAAATCTCTGCCAAGTGCATATATCATAATTGAAAAATATTATAAAGAAAATTTATGATAAAGTTATTTACAAATACAATTTTTATTAGAGCTAAAATTTAAAAAAATAAAGAATTTTAAATTCCAAAAATATGTTGTTTCAATAATGCATATATTATAAATATAGAATGAATCTATAAACCCAAAGTGCCATTAAACGTGAAAATCATTTCAGTTTCGTGAGCTCTAAATATTGGAGCTATGAATCCGAAAGCATATTTGTTGTAAATTTTGGTGTGAGTTTTCACAACAAATATTACCTGCCCAGAATATATTTCAATGTCGCTTTTATACAAAGGTTGACAACCACAATCGATTGAAAATATAAATTTGAAAATGTAAATTTTGAATAAAATATTTTCGAAAATAAGTGAGTTATTTAAATATTCAAATAATATTTAAAAAATATTCTCTTTCAATTCACGACGGGCATAGCAGAAACCCAATAGACTTTGTTCACTTCCTGAACGAGTATGTTAACCAAAACAAATAGGAAAGGTGCACAAAATGCTGGCAAAGAGGAAATCAGCAATTTTTTATATTTGCCAGCCAATTTGTGAGGCTATCTTATAGAGTGGCAGACAGGAGGGTGTAGGGAGCAGGGGGGGGGGTCGCTACACAATCACTTTGGGTACTTTTGGGCATAAAAAGTGTCAACTAATCAAATGTTACAATAAGAATAAAGAAAACAAAGAGCGACGCATAAAAGAGCTGAGAGGCGGCAATCAAAATACAAAAGTGCCGGCAATTTGTGTACTAGATGATGGGCGCAAATGCCACGCCCCACCCAATTGCAATATACATATGTGCATGTGTGCTTTCTAATGCGCCAAAGCCATTTAGTTCATTTGTTTTGCGTGCGCAATAAAATTTTTATCATTTTTTATTTGTTTGCCTTTTTGGATATTTTGTTTCCTTTTTTTTTTTTTGCATTTTCCTTTTGCGTGCGCGCGTTTTAAAACGCATGCAAACAGCGCGAAAACGGTTAGCGACTCGCATGACAGCAACAAAAAATGTTTATGGCTTGTTATTTGAACATAAAAGCATTTCCAAGTGAACAAGAACCCCCGAAAACAGAGCCCCCATATATGTGAGCTCAAAGAACGTGACACTCTTTACATGAGGAGCAGACCCCCTCAGACCCCTTCCCGAAAAAAATTATCATTTGAAAGAGAAAACCAAACAAAAAAAAAAAAAAAACAGAAAATAAAACAAAAGACAATGAAATTGTCAAAATATGTGAAACGAGACACGCATCAAATTCTAGAGAGGACATTTGTGAGGGAGTTAGCGGGAAGGATATAGGGGCTAGGGGATAGGCGTTACCCATTGTTGTAACAAACAAATAAATTTATGTGCGCCATTTACAAATGAATATGAGGGAGAGGAGAAGAGAGAGAAAGATAGAGAGGAAACTTCAGAGCCAATAAAAATTACAAAGCAAGTGCCAAGCAGAAGAAAGTTGCGAAAAGTGTCGACACTTGGCCCAAAATGCTAACCCTTAAGCCAGGCGCCACGACACGTACGCAGCCTGGCTGCAAGGGGGCTGGGTGGGGGCAGCACTCAGAGAAAAACCCCATTCAAAATTTTATATAAATTAATGTTAAAGTTAATGTTAAAATAAATATGTAAAAGATATTAGAAAAACGTAAGCAAGATCAATGTCTTAAATTGAAAAAATAATAAATTCAAGAAATTTTGGGGTTCAAAGAGGGTTTGAAAAAAGAATAAAATAAGATGTTAACTGGCTTTATATACATTTCCTGGAATCGGTTAAATTAAATATTAAAATTTAAGGTTGGAAGAAAGTTCATGAAATAAAAAGAAAATTCCTTGAAACGAAATTCGTTTAATGTTGACAACATTTTGCACTTGATTGAATTACACTTGTTTTTATTTTTTTCGCTCAGTGTACAGGCCACCAATGTTCGCCAAAAGGTCTCAATGGCCAAAGAGCGTGACGCAAATTGCTAACAAGTAATGGCAAATGAAAAGCAAATGAAACCAAAGCGAACATAATAAGAAATGTTGTAAGTGAGCAGGATGGTGGGTGAAGTGGGGAAGGGGGGGGGGGGGGGTGTTGGGAGCGCGGCTGCTGAGGTTAAGCAGTTGAGTCGTGAGGTTAGCGCCATTGACCGGAAATGTAAAATGCACTTAGCCGCCGTCGCTGTTGGCCCTCAAACTAAGCTCAGTCCAAAAATATCGCTATCAATAAATTCGCACGTAGCTGCCAAGTGCTGAAAGCATTGCAAAGCCAGTGGCGTGGCGCAGAGGGGGGGCAAGCAGGCTCTGGTGTTAGCCCAGCTAGATGTGGATATTTTTGTGGATAATTGCAAAAGCCAAGCCAAGCCAAGTCAAGCCGTAGCAACTGGCAGTCAGCTGCAGTTTTTCGCATTCACCGCCTTCTGCCAGGCACTTGCAATTTGAGCTTTGAAACAAACACGCGCCGTATACTAGCGGGGGGATAAGTGGGGCTAAGAGTTGACTAAAAAAGTCTACCCATATGAGGCGGGCTCTGGGTCTCGGTCTGGGGCTGCTGTGGTAACTGCTTTTAGTGAAAATTGCTTCATTAGAACTGCGGCAGCAGCGAAATTCAGTTGAATTCAGTTGAATTCTTCAACTCTTCGCCGCGATTGAATTCGATTCGATTGGATTCGTTCCCCATTCGCTGATTGAGTTGCAGTTGGCGCATTGTGAGAAAGCAAATTGAAAAGAATGTGCATTATAGGTAGTTTATCTAATAATAGCTCAATTAGAAGTACTTCAAGTGGTAGTTGAACTCTCAATTGGAATGCAAAAACAAAATGAGGGATTTAGCTAAACGGGCCGCGAAACAACAACAAGATTTCAATAGAAAGGTCGCCAACAGCAACAAACATAACAAGAAAAACAGCGAACTTTGGCCGAAGCTTAAATACCCTTGCCGAAATATATTATATACGCTATAAATCTATTTAGCCGAAGAATTTAGCAAACTTCTATTCTGACCTGAGTGTCCCGGGGCTTGGTACTGAAACCTGATTCTTTATATCCAGGTAAAAAATATTTCATGGCTTAGACTTGGCTTGATTTTAAAGCAAACTATTCCGGTTCATAATTTTTATCTTTAGTTTTTATTGGCTTATTATAATTGTTATCCTTCTCTCTTTTGATATCCGCACTACCTAAAGAAAGTTTCGCTTTTATGATCCATATATTTTTAGTCTTTTTAAGGTATTATTTTTTTCTTTCTTGTAAATGTTGTTCTTAGATGTTGTTTATTATTAATTATGCTAATACAATTATGATAAACTTGGCGACATTTTTTAAGAGTCAAGAATATCTTCAGCAATTACGAAACTGCACGAGAAATCCATTAAAATTTGTAAAAAAAAAAAAGATCTGTAATTTTGTTGTTGTTCTCGCAACACCAAATATTATATTTTGATTTTATTTTTGGCCTATCTTCGAATTTCCGCTTTAAGAATTATCAACTGTTTTTTTATAATAAAAATACATTCTATCGTAAATAAGGACTTTATAGTTTAAGGGCCACTAAAAACCCCATGGTATTTTTTTGTTTCGTCAAAGTTTGCTAATGAAATTGTAGGTATTGCACTGTCGGGCTAATTGCCGCAAAAAAAATAAAGGAAACGCTGCGTGAGGCAACAGAAATATCCAAATGCGGCACGCTGACTAAACACGTTGTTGTTTCTGTTTGTTGTAGTTGTTGTTTGGCTCGTTTGCATTCATAAATCAAAGAAGCATGTGTCTATCTATCAGAAATGGAGCCGCCCAAAAAAATGGCCAAACAATGGAGCTGCCCAAAAGATTATGAGCAAAATGGCCGCACAGTAAATATAGAAAATATATATATACATATTATATAGAGTATATAGGAAAATGTGAAGGCTACAGCAACAATCAGAGACGGCAACAACAACTAATGGGGCATAAATTACACATGGCCATAGAAAAATGATACGCCGACAACATAAAACAGATGCTGAACTGCAGCAAGGGGGCGTGTCGAGGAGGGGGGGGGAGGGGTAAGCTGGTCGCAAAACGCGCGCTCTCATCATTTATAAATGCTCGCGGGTACAGCATTTGCTAGTATCGAGAGGGGCAAAGGTGGTGCCCAGGTCAAAATGATGTTAGGCACGAAATCCGGTTGCTGGCCAAAGTTCCGGCGCCTAATCGCGTTACAATGAAAATTGATGATGATGCTACATGTGGAATAATACGAGACCCCGCACACCGGACCCCGCCAAAAGCAAAACAAGAAAAGTGAAATAAAAACTATGCAACATATTTTGTTGCTGCCACAAAGTGGCCAAAAGCGAATGCGAGTCGAGTCATTGACTTTGTTGCTGTTGCAGCCACTTAAATTCAATTGCCAAGCCAACAAGCAGCTGCAACAACAACGGCATGTTGCAACTACAGCAGGCAGCTGCAACAACAAATGCAGCGCAAATATTGTCAAGCGAGTCGAGTGGCGCGTCGGCGGTCGCCAGTTAACAAAGTTTCGCTATCCGAAAAACCGAACCAAACCAAAGCAAGCCAACAAAGCCAGCAGCAGCAACAACTGCAACAACAACAACAAATAGCTGCAGGCGGCCCTTTGGCTACTTAACTGCCAACCAGGCCAAAAGTGTATGCTATAAAAATACGTAGCACCGATTCCGCTTCCGTTTCCCTCTCTCTCTGTCTGGCTGTGTGGGTGCGTGTGTGTAGTTGAGTGTGTAAACAACAATTGTGCCGAATATGTGGAACGCATTTAATTGAATTGAGCATCTAAACAGCCAGCGAAAACAATACAATAAAGTTGTTGCTCAAATGCCATAACAAGCCCAACCGAAGTTACAAAGTGCATTACAGAGCTTCTCCTTAACATATGTTAAGCCCCTGTTAAGTTGCCATTTGATGTTACTCCAAACTCAACTAACAGTTGTGCGCATATTTAGAGTGTTGTAAACGAGCAAAGTTTAGAGTTTGTTCAGCAATGCAATTAATATTTAACTCTCCTGTTATCCCGAAGTTAGGATTGTGTTTTAGAAGCTATTAGCAAACATTTCAATCAACAAATATCCTTTTCTTCTTTTCTTTTGACAGAGCAACGTTTTTATTTATTATTAAACCAAAAAACGTTTCTAAGATACAAATGACGTGGAGCATATAATTGTTTACAATAACTCGACCTTCGTGGTATTTACCGAACCAGCGACATTTTTTTTGGAATTAGTCATAATTATAAATTATACATTAAATTGCAATTAGATTGCGAGATAAACATGTCCCACATCTGCTATACTTTGTCTGTAAGGGTATTCCGAATATAACTCTTGAACAGTTAGTTTCAATTTGTATTCAGTTTATGTTGCGATATCTTATTGAAGGACATATTTTTTTACCTATCAGTTGGTCAGATATTATCTTTCCCTTAACTGGGAGTAGTTCACCTCATCCCCATTCGTTGCAACCCTTTGTCGAGAGGGTAGCTTAAACTCGTTGGCAATTGGATAGCGAGCGCGCTGGCCAGCCTCGATTCCAATTACGCACTCGATGTTTTCGGCGTGATTGTGCGCTGATATGTTGACATGTTGAGTAATATGATGAGACTCACGTCTGGCCCAAAAGGTATTGTGCGCGCAAAGTCAATTTAACGGCAAAGCCGACGCCGACGCCTACTGGCCAGCTGCAGTCCGGGCTCCATTTGGTAGTTGGGTATTTGCCACAACGAAGGCATTTGGCATTTGGCAGCCCGGGCGCGCATTAAAAAGCTTGTTTGTCAATTTACCTACGTTGAAATACGCCAGACAGCAGTCCCCCCTCCCCTGACGCCGTTGCCCGTTTTAATGGCAATCTTGACTACCTGGCCTAACTGCCTGGTTAGCCGGCAAAACCCTCATAAGTTCACCTTTTAAGCGCAAGTTTCGCGCAACGCCAAATCTCAGCGAATCCCCGAAAGCTACAAAGCTAAAAGACGAAGCTGAAATATTTAGAGCGCATTATGGACGCTCAAACTACCGTTGAGCTGCAGGCATTTATCGTAAACTTCAACTGCCTGTGACGCGTCAAGGATTTGCCAAACATTTAGCCAACACGACACTTCCCGGCGCTCCCCAAATCCCCAGTCAAGCCCCAGCCAGCCCACACACGCACACAGGCACGGGCAGCCCAGTTGGGCGCCCTCTTTTCGGGGCGACTATATCAATATGGGGCATAAAAAACAATGACAACTCTGTTAAAAGGGGCTGTCGCTGCTTGCACTGGCTGCCTGGTGAGGTCACGTCGCAATTGGAGTTGGGGGCGGGCGGGAGAACGTTAACGGGAACGGGTAGGGGAACAATACGAAATGCTAATCCAATTGTTGGAGCCTAACCGGATCCACATTTGCACAGAGCCGACGCAGCTGTAGCTATATAAGGATACACTGAACAAAATTATTGCAGCCAAAATAAAATCAATAAAAATAAATGTACAAGATGTAATAAAATTTGCATTTTATTTGCCTGGTGGCAACCCTACACACACAGTTCAAGCTGGCAACCCTAGTCCTAAAAAATAGAAAAAAGATATTGTATCTTCTGTCGTCTTCTTTGGAACTTGTAATGAATAAAAAAATGTGGGAGTGGTAAAAGAAAAGAGAAGGACAAAGAATGGAAAAAAACTAGTAAGA
The DNA here is from genome assembly GCA_035047465.1 of Drosophila sordidula. Classification (NCBI taxonomy): domain Eukaryota; kingdom Metazoa; phylum Arthropoda; class Insecta; order Diptera; family Drosophilidae; genus Drosophila; species Drosophila sordidula. The sequence continues at coordinate 1,319,503 of JAWNPQ010000106.1, forward strand.
GCGAGAGAGCTAAATTAAATGAGAAATATGAAAGGTATAAAAAGAAGAGAGCGAGAGAGATATATAGAAATAAAAAGAGTTAGAAAAGAAGGAACGCGCGAAAGTAAGACAAAGAGAGGGAAAATGTTTAGCGCAAAAGGTATAAAAAGAAAACAGAAAAGAGATAATTAGTCAAATTAGATAAGTCAAAAGAGAAAAAATGTGAATGCAACTTAAAGAGAGATGAGAGAAATATAGACAGAAAGAGGTAAAGTTAGCAAGAGTGAACGCATTATTATCAAAACGCGTTCAAAAATATTTGCTTAAGTTGAATAGATTTTTTTTTTTCAGTTCTTCTCCACGCAAAATTCTTTGAACGTTCCTTGCAACAAACTGTGCAGATTTATCAATTGTGTGTTCAACAGTAAGAAACTCCCTTAAATCAATTCGTTTTTCTTGTTATCACATTATCAGCTGAGTAACTATTTTCAGTGTAGTTAAACGGCGTTGGGCACGTCTCGGAATTGGTAGCTGCTATGAGTGTAATAAACATAAATAGGCATTATTTATTTATGTGACCGGCTGGAACTTTGGGGCTTACTTCTATTTGATGATGTATTAATTTCTCTCGATATGATTCCATAGCAAATATTGTACAGCATTCGCTGGGCGAGGAACTTGCGTCTGGCCTGTGCAAATTTGCCTGCACATTCGGACCAGGCATTAGTTTAATTGGCCAGGGCTTTGTGAAATTGGCCAACTCGAATGCCGCTGCCAATAGTGCTGCTGCTGCGAGTGCTTGGCCTGCTGCTTCTTGGCCTAATTGCACTTTTCGCTTGAGGAGCTTTCGCTTTCCTAATGGCACGAAACGAGTTCAAAGCATCCTGGGGGGGGGGGGGGAGTGGGGGCTAGTCAGCCGGATTCTATGGTCTGAGTGCGCTTAGTTTTTCATTAGCCACGGGGCTAAGTCTTTTGATGGCCGTCTTTTAAGTCTAATTAACTGCTAATAGGCAATAAATCATTATTACTCAAATTTCGAGTTTGCCGAGCCGAACAATAAAACCGAGAGGCGCAGACAAACACACACTTACACGCGCACATGCATAGAAATAAATTCATTAACAAGTTGAACTAGTTCGCTGAGCGAATGACTTAATACACTGCACGAGCTCTGCGAGCCAGATTTTGTGTCTTAACCCGATTCATATTCTCTATTACGTGCCACGACCTTATTTCAAAGCCATTAAAGTAAATCAAGTACACTGATTTCGATAAAAGAAAAAAAATATGGAAACCTTTTAGGCTATTGGGACTTCCAGTTCCCCCTATTGGAAAGTACTTTTTGGTCTTCAGTCCTGGTATGTCCAGGTCAAATTTCTTTTGCAAATTTTATTCTTTAATATTTCTGAATTCATAATAAATAATTTTTAATTTAAAAATGATGCATTAATGTTAAATAGTGTATATATATTAATATAAAAATGTATAATAAACATAATACATTGAATTCTTTACATTTCATTAGTTTACTTAAATAGTAAGCATTATCATTGTCGGGACAAAATTAACTAGATTGGGTTAAACATAGTTAAAAATAAAAATCTCTAGATTTCATTCCACTAGAAATTAAAGTTTCAAATCATAGATCCGATAGATAAATAGATAAATTAGTTAAATAAAGGACCTGAGATTGTATTTAACTCTTTCTATATTTCTATATTTCTGCTCAAGTCTAACCTGCGCTTTCCTATAGCGAATGTGCCTGGTTAATCCATTTGCAGCGCCCGAAGTGTATCATAATTCATAAATAAAGTGTGACTAATGCCAATGGCAACAACAACAACAACAAGTACAATAACAAATAACAACAATAACAATTACAGCAAGAACAACGAAGACGCCGACGACGACAGTTGAGAAAATGTAACTGCAATCCATTAAACAATAAAATGTATTTATTATTTATTATGATTACAGTTGGGCATTGTTTTTGTGTGCGTGCACGGTGTGGGGCTGTGCGGTGTGGGGCTCACGATTTAAGTGGTAATTACAGTGAGCCGCCCCTTTTTTCGGCCACGCCCCACACATATGACGAACGCCGCCCAGGCGCCTCCACTCGAAGCGAATGGAAATCATAAACATGAAGGCTAAAAGCGCCTGGCAAATGAGCCCGAACCGACTAGCCAAAGGAAAAAGGGGAGACGAGTGGGTGGGGCTGGGGGCAAGGCCAGATCATAAGCGCAAAGTGCTGCGGACGGACAGCTCGGCTCAAGCGTAACAAATGCAATAAATGCGAAGAAAAGAACGAGCGCACAAAAGTAGGCAACAAATGGCGACGACAACTTGAGATGCGAGAAGGATAGACGAGTGCCCGATGAGGATGGGCTGGGGGATGGGGAGGGGCCAAGGCATAATAATAATTCGTAAATTGATTGTGTTTAGTGAAGTTTGAATAAATTCACTCAAACGGCCAACGGCAGCAGCAGCAGGAGCAGCAGCAACTAGAGAGGCAGCAGGATAATCCACTAAAATTTACAACAAACGGAAACAGCAACAGGAAAGCAACAATAAATGCCCAGAGGAGGGGAGAGCGGGTGCGGGGAATAGCCAAGAAGAAAGCGTAGCAAAATGTAGCAAATAAAAATAAATTTTGCTGGCACACACATACACAGAGAGAAACCAAGGCACAACCAGCGAACATATGCGCGTTGATGAGTTACGGGCCGGGGAGTGAGGAGGAGCGCAAAGGATAACGCGCACAGAAGGCGGGCAGCGCTTATAAATGAAATAAAAATGGAAAGCAAAGCAAAACTTATGACTGCCAGCAGATAAAGCAAAAGCTACCAGCCAAGAGAGCGCACACAGGCTAAGCAAGGACCTACAGCGAAGGGGGCGCGGCTGGAAAGGGGTTGCAACGATGATGCTGTGGCATTTGTCCTCCTCCCATTATTTTTTCTTTCTTCTTTTTTTGTGTGTGTGTGCCCGACTTGACACGACTCGCAGGACTATCAAAGTGAAATGCTAAAGCAGCCAAAAATCCACGAAATAATGGCAACATAACATGAAACAACTGTGACAACAACAGAGGGCGGTGGGTGCGGATGTGGGTGAAGTGGGGGCGGGGCAGCAGCTGGAACCATGCAAGTGATAGCGAAATCCTTGCTGGCAGCCACGGTGTTGCCATTGCCATTTGGTGTCATTTGGCATCATCATCAATATGGCTAAAAGGACAATGCGTTAAATGCCCTACACACAGGAGGGCACTCAGTGCCACGCCCCCCGCCGCTTGACAGCTGTGCAGTGAGTGCGCATATTTTGAAGGCGTTCGCTCTACAGTAAGCCTGTAACAATTGCAAGTCCAGCATACACACAGCCGAAAAAAAGTCGAGCCAATGCCTGAAATTGAGATACCCTATACACAGACTATTGTAAACGTAAAACATTTAACACATATTTAACTAAAAAAGACTTCGACAACGAAGTGGACATTATTGTTAATATACCAGAGCTCCTGTATAATAATTATAAATAGTTAATCAAATAAAAATGTGAGAGCAACTAATTAAATTTTCACAAAAAAAATCGTTTGAATAATTCCTAAGAAATCAACCTAAAAGTGCAATAGACAATTAACTTGAACATTTATTTTCCGTGCATAAACATTTTAACTCATTAAATATGTTGTAAAAAATAAAAGAGATATCCATTAATATAAAAAACATGAATTATTTTGTTCATCATTTTGGAAATTTATATCTGTATTTTTATCTCTATTTCCTCTATTTCACTTCATGCGAAGTTAAAATTTATAATTTGTGACGAGTGAGAATAAAAGAAATTCATACAAAATAAAAATAATTCGTAAGATATTTAAAATCGCGTTAAATCAAAACAGTTCGCCTAAAAAGGGAATATTGTCAACTTTTTAAAGAGTGTTTTTTGAAATTCGTGAATTTTTTTTTAACATTTTAACATTTGAGTATAACAGGTGTCCAAGCAGACAGACAGACGGGCATACCCAAATCGACTCCGCTGTTGATACTAACCCGTAATATATTTACTTTATGCGTTCGGAGATGCCGCTCACTGCAAAAAAGCATTTTTACCCATTTTCAATGGGCACAGGGTATAAGAAATAAAAAAAAGAAAACACCATTAAAGGACTTTTCGCTGTGCTCACTTTTCATTGTTTGCCAATAATTTTGCGCCTATTTTGGCTGAGATAAAGAAAAGCGCCGGCTCAGCAGCAGCAGTGGCGACAAAAGCGGCCGTCCCACAGTTGATTTTGATTTATGTACAGTAAACACATGCTAACTGCTAAAGTTAATTCTATTATATTCGCAAAATACGAAAATAAAGTATATTAATCACTGCGCACAAAAGTATGCAATGTCTTTTGATTTATGCCGCAAACCTAGTCAGTACACAGACGACGTGTAATGACGTATAAAAAGCATTGCATACTTTTAGCTGCCGGCAACGGTTTGCAACTGCGCTTGGCATATGCACGGCTTGAGCCGAGACCGAAACCAACCCATCCCCAAGCCATATTCGCCGCCATCGACAGCCCATAAATATGCATTGTGTCACATTAGGTGTGCGTGTGTACGTGTGTGTGTGTGTGTGTGTAGTAGTAACATGTCACTGGAGGTTAATAGATTTTCTTTAGCAAAAGCACTTGCAAACTGCATGTCATGATGTCAGGGCAAAACATAAAGGACTGCCAACTTGGCTTTCGCCTACGGCGGCTCGTTGCGGCGGGCACGAGGCAGTTCTCAGCCCGGAGTCTTACCAACGCCAGACAGTCGCTTCCGGCCGGCCTAACACAGTGATAAAGTACACTTTAGCTAAACTTTGATACGCTTGCAACGTGATTTAAGCACTTTTTACGGTTTTATTTTTTATGATAGTTGTAGTTCTTAAAGTGTTTTCCTTGGAATATGCTATAAGCAGATATGTTGTGTACTTTTTGTACTCTAAATATTTTAACTTTAATTTAATATAAAAACATTTTTTAAATCTTTTGCGAAAGTTGCTGTAGATTTACTTAAGTTTGTTTATTTTTTTATATTTTTCATAAATTTTTTTTAGCATTGCGGCATTTTTTTCCAACTTTCGTTAGTGCTATATTTGGTCACTGTATGTTTTAACGTGTTTTTAAATTTTTAATAATGTTTCATATTATTGTTTACTTTTGCGTAATATTCATTTAATTTGGAGTTCCTATACAAATAAAGAGAGTTTATAAGGTTGTAACGAAAAATTTAATACATCATTATTGATTCATATTATTTAAAAAGCTATCAAGCTCTTTCCGAAAAAACACAGGTTGTCTACTATTTAAGCTTCGACGTATATGCTCTAAATTTGGCAACTGACAGTTTAGCACACTTGACGAATATACTCTAAAAGTCTAACTCAAATACTGTAAAATTTAAAATTTATGTAGCATACTTTCAAGTGTTTATTAAAATACAGAATTTTCATGTATTGAGCGAAAGACAAGAAAATTCTAAAATTGTGTAAAAATAGAACTGGATACGTTGTAAGTCCAGCGAAAAAAAGAAAATAAATATAAATATATCAAGATCATAAGGGTTTGAAAATTATGCAAAGGGTTTTCGGTTTAGGACGATTTGGCTTAAAAAATGGGTTTTGCTTGGGCTTGGCCAAATCTGATGAATTTAATTGCCAAAAGCCGCTTCAAATGGGGCTACAAAGCATGCCAGGAGTTGGTGAAGGTTGAGCTAGATGTGTGGCTATTGCGTGAGCATTGAGCGCTATTCTTTCACTTTTTTCATTTTCAGCCTGGCCGACTTCTGGCTCTACGCCTTTTACTTTTGCCAGGGCCACGAGGCCGGCACAAGCCATATTACAATTTGCTGGAACAGCAGCAGCAGCAAGCACCACCTACACAACAACAACAACAACAAAACGAATAACAAAGGCAACAGCAACAACAGATGGAAAGGCAACAACTCCGGCAGCAGCTAATGGATTCTATTTAACTTCCACTGACTGCTAATGGATTTTTCTTGACCCCAACTGAAAATGCGCATCGAAATGCGATTGAAAAATGCTTATACAAAAAATATATATAAAAGGAAAATGCTAAAGTATAATGGAGCAGTGAAAAAAATACAGGAGAGGAGCAGCAGCAGCAGCTAAATGAATTTCTGAATGCCAAGTGAATTGCAATGCTTGAAACTCCAAAGGGGTAGCGTTCGAAGGGGTGGGTGAGGGAGCGAGTGGGATTTGCTTCGGTATTGTAGACCAATCAAAGATTTGGCCAATTGCTCGGTGCAAGTTCAACTTGTAGCTGCTGTTTCAATTTGGATACCCTGTAGTCTTTGAAAAGAAAGGAGGGCATACTAAAATCAACAAACAGCAGCAGACAGCTGAAAGTCTTCATAAGCAAATATTTCGAGTCGAACATAATTTATAATATAATTTACAATAATTCCCTATTTGTATAATATATACATATGTATAATATTTTTTTATTTTTTTGAGATACCAAAGGGGAAGCAAATTAGCTTAATATGTTTCTCAAATGATTAATACACTTTTTATCCATTGACAGTTTCGATTTGTTTTTTTAATCTAATCGTGAGCTGACTTCAATTATATCCCTTAATCATTAAAGAATGATACATTAAACACAGTATTATATATATAATATATTAAATACATATATATTAAATTTTACGAAATTTTATAACCATATCAGTGTAAATATCATTCTACAATAAGTTACAGGCTATTTTCTAGCCATGGCACCCGTACTTTCTTACTTTCATTTCGATAGCCAATACGCAAAAACTTCAAGCTGAATGACAAAAGATGCCAGCAACAAAAAGAATATTTTTAGTTTTTAATAATTTCTCGACTTTGTTCAGTTACCTTTTTGCGGTTTCCTTTTTGACCGAAATTTGCGCACGAAATGAAATTGAAATTAAAATTGAAATTGCCAAAGCAACCAGTCCCAAAATAAAACAAACGAAGGAGGAGGAATACAAAGGGCAGACAAAAAAAGAGCTGGCTTGAGCTAATTATTACAAATATTTCTTAATTTTATATGAGTCCCAAGCGCAAAAGTTATGCTTCAACAATTTTCCTTACGACTTGGAGGCCTCAAATTATGGTAAATATAAGAAACGAGCGAGTTACCAACTGGTTTCTTCAGCAGTTCTTACTTTTTTTCCTGTATTTTTCCTCATCTTCTCTTCTTTTTTTTTCGTTTTTTTTTTTGGGTGTAGGTGGAAACAATGCAACACTTTTGTGAAAATTCTCTCACCGCAGCGCAGAGAGAAATAAATCAACTTCCGCTTGGCTGAAGAAGCCGCAACCTCTGACATAACTGCGAGGCGCTCAGCCAGTCATCAGAAATTGAAACTGCCCACCTGAGCGGACATAGAAGATGTTACACTGAGAGAAACCACCAAACAAACCCACGAATTGTGTACTAAAATAAAGTAAAAATTATTAAAATTAATTTCTTTATCTGAAAAGATGAAAAGTCATCAGAAATTGAAACTGCCCACCTGAGCGGACATAGAAAATGTGACACTGAGAGAAACCACCAAACAAACCCACGAATTGTGTACTAAAATAAAGTAAAAATTATTAAAATTAATTTCTTTATCTGAAAAGAAATTTCCTATGGATGTATATTTTTTTTACATCCAAAATTTCTAGTGATAATCTGGGAAATCAGTTCAGTTTTTAAGTATGCTAAAACTTGTATTTATTTATTTTTAAATTAATTAAATATACTTTGAATTTTGAGTAAAACCTACTAAAAAGTAATTTTTCTCTGAGTGTATAGGTGTTTTGGAATTGTAGTTCGGTTTTGGAGTTAGAAATGCAACCACCAAGCAACTTGCAACTTGCAACTGACAACTGGCAACTGGAAACCGTTTCAAAGTCGCGTCACGCGTTACGCTTCGGTTGCGCCGCAGAGCAGACGCCAACGCTTTGCATAAGACGACGGGGCCCTGGCACTGACCTATCCCTAACAACTCCGAACTCACCCCGTTCCGTTGTTGGCCCATCATCGGATGGAATTTCGATGCGCGTTAAAGTCGCTCGAGTTCAAGTTGAGTCGCTGCCATTGTGTTTTCCACTCTTCACACACTACATCCCACACACACACACGCACACATGCACGCGATAATCATTTCACATTACGGTAAGATAATAATTTCATTATGTATTTTTCATGTTATTAATTATATTGTATGGCATCGAGTTCCTGCCTGCCTGACACTGAGTCAACCTCAACCTCAACCTCAACTGAAAATAGTGGGAAAATAATTATCGGTCTACAAATTTTGCTATCATGCTGATAATTACGAGCTGCCAGCCCTTCGTCTCCCTCCACCCTTTTCACTTGTTGTTATTATTATACGAGGGAAAGACAAAAAAAAAAGGAAGTTTGTCGTTTGCCGTAAGTGGAAGATGTTGCCGGCGCTTTAAAAGGGAGGGGGCGTCTCCGTTGTAGCTAATGCCAATTGCGTGTCTGCTCTGAGCCCAATTTCTGGGCACTCTCCTTGCTTGTTGCAGCCCAAAATGCGCCGACCTTGATGGTCTTTTAATAGCAACGAAATTAGAATCTTTAGATCTACAGATATCTGTCGGCTTTTCTATATTGCTTGCCCCTGAAATTGTGTGTTAAACCTTTAAATCTGATTTTCATATAATGTTAAAAATTAAAAATAATCGTAAGTATAATAAAAATAATAAAAGTTCTAAATAAATTTATTTTTTATTAATAATAAGACATTTTATATTTGAATCAAATATGAATAAGTGAATTTGAATATACTATAACTTTATAGCTTTATAGCTTTATAATTGAGAAATACAATTTACTTTAAAAAAAATATATTATTTTATATTATCTTTTTAATAGTTTTGTTATGATCAAGATATTTTAGCCATATAGAAACACAGACTTGTTTTTATTTTTACTATATATGACACCATTTTTGGTATTTTATTGCATTATTCTTCTTCTTACGTATTTAATATTTATTTATAATTTATTTTTTACGTTTCCTGTAATGCATAATAAATAGGAAATCGCACGGATTCCGTCACTCACACCTTCATTTCAAATGCACGTATTCTCTTGACAGCATTCGTATTTGCCGTTCCTTTCTGTGTGACATCCTTAAACGTTTGACACGGGGCCTGAAGTGGATTAAAAATGAATAGGGATAAATGTGTGAATATTTATTGCTCTTAGTTTTTATATATTTCGTGCCAAAAATATAATAAATATAAATAAAATAGAATTCATGATTTTAAGAGGTTCCATAAATATAAGAAGTAAGAAAACCATGCTATAAATTGCGAAAAAAGTAATCATTTAATTTAATTTATAATTACGATTGACTTTTATAGATTTTATAGATTATTTATAGATTTTAGATATAAAAGTAGATTGAAGTGCAGAAACTTTCATAATAGTTTTCTCATCATAATCATCTTTAATACCCTTGGGGCAGTATCATCTTACCTTACCTTACCTTACAGAGGCTTCTCGTTATGGGAATCTCGCCCGGCGGGGGGAAGCCCCACAACGGCTTGGCTGCAATTAATTGGGCCACAATTCAGCAACACCCACCACGCTGTGGCAACCCTGCAAGTGGCAGCCCTTGGCAGTTGTTATTCCAACGCAGGAATTCCACTTGTTTATACACCTGGTGACCCTTTCTTTTTTTGTGTGTTGTTTTGTTTATAGAAATTTGATTTTGTTTATTGTTGTTGCCAAATCTCGGAGCGCCAATTAAGCTGTGGGCTGTGGGCTTGGGGCAGGTGTTGCTGTTGCCATGTTCACAGGTTGTTTCTCCCTCTGATGACGAGGACAATGCTGGTCGGGTAGCCCTGCCAGCCGCAACCCTCGATTCCAACCCTCAAGAAGTCAGCGAAGCAGCGCAACGTCGCCGTCGTCCAGCTCAACAAGTTCCTGGCCACTTCCCGACCCCGCCGACCCCGCCCACCACGCTCAGCGCTTGCACAGCTGTTGCTATTGTTTTATCAAGCCAAGTGGATGGGGAAGAAGGGGGGACGCCTTTCATGTGTGGAGGGTTGAACGCTCGGCGACTGTGGGAATTTCTCAATTGCTGGATGGTTAATAATTGCTATTGTTGGCTTCTTCACCTCTGGCAGCGACTACGGTTCCGAGTCTGAGTCCGTCGGGGTCTTCGGTGCGGGTGTCTGCGCAATTGTGCGTAACTTGTTAAGTTGTGGAGACTGTGTGTGTGTGTGTGTGTGTGAGTGTGCGACTTCATTTGCGGTTATATTGTAAATAAGCAGCAAGTGGCCAACTGCATTTGGAAATTCATTTCGAGTTTCATTTTGAATTGCTGTGAATTTGACTTGAGATACATCTCAAATTCGAGCTACGAAAATCGTGCTGCAACTGAATTTAAATGCTGCTGCTGCATTAAGCAAATGCCCTTTGGGGCCCCGCCCCCCACCCTCCCCCTCCCCACTCTCTCAACTTCACACACACTTTGATTAATTGCTGTCTGCGGTTGCATAGCTCGAATAACCGAACAGCAATTTCAGAGTTCGAACAGCAGTTGAGCTACCTGCACTGTGAGCCCTGAAAGAAAGTGTGGCAGGGGGGCGTGGCAGGCGCCAGGTGTGCGCAAGGGGCGGTGAACTACAGCCAGCAGCTAAATCTTCCAGTTACTTGGCAGTTTGGCCAAAGGGTCAAAGTTGGGTCAAGCGCTTGATCCACTTGCTGCAGAGTTGAAAGCAAACATTGGGCAACTTTAATTATCAACGTAATCCGATCGATGGGGCGCAGAACACGACGTTAAATTGTAATTATAAAATCATTTGTATTTGGTTTTTATGGCAAGTGATAGCTAACAAACAATTTGTGACGGGCAAAGCCGGGTTATGTCTGATATCCGTACATATTTTTATACACGTTCACGAACTGACAAGAGTATGCCAGAATTAACATAGATTTTGACAAAAAAATCTAACAAGTATGAATTTAGGAGTATAGATACATTTAGTCCCATAACTTTGTCAAAACTGAACCGATTTTCATGATGTTTGCCGTTTTCATCATGGTTTGACATCTAAATCAATTCTGCATTTAAACTTAATTTGTATTTGAAAATAAATTTTTTTGATTTTTTTCCCAAAAATATCCTTTACTCCCCCCTTACTTATTTTCCAAAAAAAAAAATTTTTTTTATTCAGAATCGCGAACTTTTATTTTTAATCAATTACGGGTACCTAAATTAGAGTAAGATGCAACTTTAAAAGTGATTTCAGGGGGGTCGATTTTTCTGTCAGAAATCATGCCAAAATTTACAAAAATTTAGACAAGTTAAGTTTCCAAATCCATAATTGCTAGATTTCAAAGTCTGATAACTTTGTCAAAACTGAAACGATTTCCATGATGTTTGTCATTTTCATCATGGTTTGACATCTAGATAAATTCTGTATTTAAATTAAACTCGTATTTAAAAATCAATTTTTTTTTTGATTTTTTTCTCTATAAAAAATATTTTGGAAACACCCACTGGCAGTAATAAAATCGATATATCCAAATTTGGCAAAGTTTTCTGATGAGCTCCTCAAAAGAGCGGGCCAAAACGTGTTGGCCCACTACAATTAGACAAATCAATATTTTTCCAAAATAACAACAATATTTAAGACCGTTTTCGACAGCCACGTTCTTGTTAACTTTCCTGTTTCCACTGCCGCTGATAACCCTCTGAACGTTGCAGCTGCTCATGGCCACAGTAGCTGCCACTGGGCTGCCCTTCCGCTCCCCCCCTGTCTCACCGCTCCCCCCGCAAGCTGAGCCCATTGGGGGCTCGTGTGTGGCTCCTGTTTGTCCACTTTCGCGCTAACCAGAAAGTTGCCCAATTTGCGCGATCGTATCGCCGTCTGGCAATTTGGCAAAGCTCTGCGCCAACTTGAGGTATCAATAACAGCAGGCCCCCCTGTCAACCGCCTGACACCCGCCCCTCCTTTCCCCCCATTCCCCTGACTCTCCTTTGGCACGCTCCGTTTCTTGCCCACATATGAGGTCACATAACGGCACTTTTGTTGCAGTTGCAGTCGCCAAAAGCTGCCACAGGCCAAAAACAAGTCCTCCACACACACACACACACACACACACACGCATTTACCGGCATCTTGGGTTTAGTCTGGGTTCCAAAACTGGAACTTGGTTGGGGGACGGCGACGATTTCAGCTGCCGTTTTGGCTCGTTTTTGCCGCATGTCGAGGCGGCTCATAACGGTAACTGCTCATTGCCATCGCATCGCTTGCTGCTCGCTCGCCTGTCTACTTATGGCCCCCATCCCCCTGCTCCCCCTCGTACCCCAAGCAGCCTCCTTACCATACGAGCCTTTCCTGTTCAGCAGTTAATTAATTTGGCTTAGGCGTGCCAAAAATTGTATTGGCCGCAGACAAATGTGGACAAGTCGAAACAATTTGCTCAATGCGATTGGCCGAGTTTAGGAGTTGTCAATACCCTATCAAATCATCCTATACTAATAACTAGTTTTGTAGAATAGTTTGTGTCGTTCTTAGATGGTTTAAATATTAACTGAAAATATCCTGATTTCGACTGGTTTTTAAAGAATTTATCAATTTAATTTAATTTTTTTGTAGGAAATAGGTATTATTTTGCTTTTAATGTTTTAGTATTTTTTATTTTATTTCTGTATATATTGTGTATATATATATATATATATATATACAGCCAAGCCTGCACTTAAAATAACAATTAATAGTGATTTGTATTTATAGAAGTAATATTAAGAGATATGTTTATTATTTAATAGTATAGCATCGTTTAGCCAATATGCCCGCTTGGCTGAGACTCAGGAGCGTGCCCGCACACAAGGATTTTGTTTCAGAAATGGGCAAACAAAGAGCTGGAAGATGGAATCTGGTTAGATGCCGGCCGTTAGCTGCAAATAGGATAGGAAGTGCTGCAGTCTTCGGGCCGGTTGCGGCGCTGGGATGCATTGGGGCGCAAGGTAACTGGACCAGAGTTTGCACAAAAATTAGACGCTTTTGGCCAGAACTTTGACTAATGTGTTGGCTCCAGCTGGAGTTGTTGGGCAGAGATATTGTTGATATTTCAACTTGTTGTAGTAGAATCGTCCTTTTTTGGCTGCAGCCCGTGACGATTCAATCAGTTGGCCACTCGCTCTAATTGAGCGCCAGCTGCATCTCTTGGATTGGGCCCCTCCCCCCAACCAATCCTCCCGTTCCCCATTCCTTTCTGGCGTGTCGGCTCCTGAGCTCCAATTATGCAGTCCATGTGCATAGTTCGAGTGGTTCGCATTGGCATTTCCTCAATTTCCGACACACAGCGAGTGGCCAACAACTGCAGAGTTCAGCAATTTTCGCATTTTCGCATTTTCCCCAATTTCCATTTCAGTTGGCATTTGGTTTGCGTTTCTCACTCTTACGGCTTGCCGTTTTTATTTTTGTTATTTCGCACACGTAAAATGGCCAAATTAAACCACCAAAATTATTAATTTCTCAACGTGTCTGCGCCAACGGCCGGTTAACCCCTTGTTGCCCCCCGCCCCAAATCTTTGCGCCCCTCTTTAGCCGCTGTGCCTGGCAATTAGCAAAATGTGCTTGTTGGCCATAATTGTCGATATGAGCCAAGGCAGCGCACAAGTTCTGGCCAAATCGCAGGCTCTAGTGGAAGCTTTTGGCCAAGTTTTATCGTTGCCGAGCTCCTTAGATTTGGCTAATTGTGGACGCGAAATTGTGTGTGTGTGTGTGTGTGTGTGTGTGTGTTGGTTTCGGATTTTCTTAGCTTTTCCGGCGGTTGGGCACAATTAGCAAACAGCGCTGGTCAATTTGCTGAAGGCCAACAACAATTGCCAAGCAGCCAACGCCCACACGCGAGCCAAGGTGGGCGTGGTCTTGGCGGGGGGAGGGGATCGCTGAGCAATTTACATGCGACTTGGGCGTCGAACTAGAACGCTTTCTGCGAACTCTTTGCGAATGGGGCCTCTGCATTCTATAATGCATGGCCATCAAGTCGGGACAGCTTTATGAGATGCCCCTCGGAAAATGGGGTTTTCATTTGGGTCCGTTCTCTGCCGTGTACTTAAGTTAAACTGTGCTGGCTCTTTAACCCCTTCAAGTGCTTAATTTGTATCTTTGGTACGTTTGCTACTCTTTGTTAAGACCCATTACTTTGGCCAACACTGAGCAAACCTTTGAGTTTATTCAATTTCAAGAAAAATTCTAATAAATAAAAAAAAACAAATTCAAAATTTATTTCGAAAAGTAATTATATTTCTCAGTCAACATTTTCCATCGATCCATTGAATTTCTTGTTAACGAAATATATTTTTATGAAATTTATTTATTTTTTTTATTCATTTGCTTTTGACTATGGCTAAAAGACCTTCCTATATTAGACCTTAACACAGATTTTAAATTCTTACTTTTTATTTCAGCTGAGTTTATGCCTAAAATTGTTAACCGTTTTTCATATAAACTCTAATTTCAAACGTTGCTTTTTAGCAAAGTTTGAGTTGGTTTATATAATTTTATTTTATTAAAAGTTCGCCCTGTACTTTTATGGTATTTAAATAAAACTTGAATTTTTTTCGCAATTACTTCTCCCGGTACTTTTGAATATTTTACTTGTTTATTGGATTTTTTTTTTATTCCTTGCTCCCAATTTATTAGATATCCATTTTGAATTTTGGCTTGCCATTTGAATACGATTAACTTTCAAATATATATAATTTTTTTCAAATTTGCGGTAAATTACCCGCCCACCCCACTTCACTTTAAAGGGCTCTTCTGCCCCATGCACCCTGGTCGGTCGCAATCAATTTGGCAATCGGTTCACAATATTAGCGAACGCTTCAATTGCAACCTCAAATGTTGCATGAATAATTCAGTGGATTGTTATCGTACCCACCGCCCCAACCCCCGAAACCCCAATGGCATTGTGTATGCATTTGCGCCACCGAGCAACCGCAGCCGTGTACGGCCGGTGCATGCCCCCAATGGATTTGTTGCATATGCATACCTGTGCGATTAAATCCAGCGAATGCGCTTATTTAATATTTAAACTATTTGCGGGCTATGTGAAGCCCCGGATCGAGGGCCCCCAATGACAATGGCCCGGCAAGTGGTCAGTCCTACGAATCTCATCATAGATATAAAAAAAACTTTTGGATCAATTTCTGTTGTTGTTGTTGCAGCGCAAATTTGTGCTGTAAATGTCAAATTAAAAATGCAATGCATCTAATGGATTAACTTGAAATGTTGCGCGTCGATGCATCAAAAGCGAGTTTTGCAGGCAGCGGGTTTTTCAAGGGAGCCCAGTCCGTTAGTTATGTGGGGGGTGGTGTAAGGCTGGCCTAGGGGTTGGTCCTTTACTCTAAGAGCTATCCCGCTTTGCTGCTAGCTTTGATGCAAGTTGGCGCAACTCTTTGAATAAACAATTTTTTAATCGAATTACATGAAAAGACGATGAAAACATTTCTAAATTGTTGGAAAAACTCCGTTGCATAAAGATTTGCATTAAAAGCATGCTTAAAATGTTAACATGATAGCAAAGTAAAGAACAGATTCATATAAATAGCGAAAAAGTGCAGTTAATACACAACTTGTGAACTCATAACAAAAAAAAATAAAATAATTACTTTACTTACGTAAAGTAAATATTTCAAAATTTGTGTGGGGTAGGGGGCAAAAATAAAGTATATTTTTAAATTTTATGTTTGTAATTTGGTAACTGTTGCTCTTATAGTCTGATCAGGCAATTGAGACAGGTGATGAAATGACTTTTGGAAAATTCCCAAAAGGTTTCTTAGGCCACTTTAATTTTTAATTTATAATTTTTGAGATTTCGTTAAGTCAGAAGTCTAAACACACTCTTTTGTTCTCTTGAATCTATTTTTTTCGAAAATTATAATACCATATAACATATAACGGTTTTGAGTTATATAGAAATTGGAAATTTAACTATACAAAAAACAAAAAAAAGTTGTTTAAAACTAATTGTAAATAAATAAGCTTTTATAGTGAACATTTAATTATTTTATTCTTTAAAACCCAGTAAAAAATAACTTTTCGATCAATTTCAATTATCGAGTGACCACTGTAAGTTAGTATTATTTATATTCATTTATTTTCGAACTCGTAGTATATTTATTTATATTATCAAAATAATTCGTAATTAATTTTTCATTTTTAAATGTCACAGGAATTGTTTTCTACGGCATTAAGCTTCAGGTAAAATATAAGAAACAACAAATTTGAATTTTTCTAAACAAATTGTGATATATTAGAAGCAAACCACACTTGACAAATTCAGGGTTTTATTTTACTCGAAGCTTACGTAAACTGCAGAAATCAATATAAATTTTCTTGAGGTATGTTAAAGCTGCATTCATATTGTCCGCAGAACTGTATTCCCAATGCCAGCTAACTGTAGCTGCCACTGACAAACATTTTATTATTATTATTATTTGTGTTTTGTGTTTGTGTTTGTGTTTGTGTTTGGTTTGGCCAGCAATAATGGAACATGAAACGTAACAAGACGTAGGTGTCGGCCACAGTCCCTAAGCCCTCTGGCAATTACAAGCTGCACCAACAATTTGTTTCATTTCATTTCACTTTAATCTTATACCCTGTAGCTAAAGCCAGGTAGCAATGATGGCTAGCATAGGTTTCAGGAAATGCAGCAGGGGCTGATAAAAAAATAAAATAAATAAATAAATACCAATTCTGATCTGAAATTTGTACTACATATTAATTTATTTTATAGCCGCATTTCAGAATTGTTCTCATTTAACCAAAAATAAATCCTATCTTTAAAAATTTGAACACATCAAATAATACTTTGACTTTGATTCTCACTTTATTTTTTAAACCCGGTAAATATTGTTGAAAATGTATTGAGGCCTCATTTTACTCAGGCGATATTAAGCAAATTTAGTATGTGAGTTCTCAAACACAATAAAATATAGATCATCATTAAAAACTTTTCATTATAATTTAAAATAGAAAACTTTTATTATAATAAATTTTTAAGGGTAATATCTATAGCCTTTATATAGACTGCCTTCGAGGGTACAGGATATTTACTAGACGCACGCACGCGTCTAGAACAATTTTTGTTGAATTTCTTTTATGCTGTTGCTTTTATTTACGCATCAAATTTTATGACAAATACTCGAGCAAAACGAAAAACGGATTATGTGCAATTGGAAATTAAATTAGAGACCAGAAACGCACAAAGAACTTCTGAAATCCCCCCCCCCCCTTCCTCCACGCCCATGCTGCTCACTGGGCGGTCTCAAGTGTTCCGAGCTGGAGCGTATTTCTTTCTTTATTTTTTGGTAATTTTGTTGTTGTAGTTTGTGGCATTGTTGTTGCTGGCCCAATAGGCACAAACAAACATTTTAATTCCCATTGAGTTGCTTATGGAGCAGTTGCTCCCCCCGCCCCCACGTTCGATAAGCCCCCCTCTTTTTGATAGCCAAAAGGAAATTACGTCGTAATCGTGTCGAACAGGCGCTGGCTAATGGCTCACTGGAGGGGAAGGGGGCCCGGCTCTCGCTATAAAGATGCAGCCCTCAAGTGCTGCGTGCGAGCTGAAGGGTTTTCCTCTGCTCTTCTTCTTCCACTTCTGTTCGAGTTACAACAACATGTGGCTGGGCAAATGCGTGAGTTGGGTTTTGATAAAACACCGCAGAGCCCAAAAACGTTGACCGCAGGCTGTTCCAATTTTCATAGAGCCAGCAAATTTCCGATTGCATCCTTGCCACAAACAACAGTTTCAACTCTTCAGTCTGCCGAGCTGCAACGCCCGATTGCCGAGCGCCTCCAGTTGTCTCGGTTGGGTTTTTTTCTACTGTCGCAGCTGGTCTGCTGGCGGGTTCGTAAACCTCAACCTATAATTAACTTGGCCAAGCAGACGACACGACCAAGCGGCAACTAGCAACTAGCAACAGGCAACAGGCAACACACACACACACACACACACGCACAACAGACTTCGGCCAGTTTGGGCTCTTGCCTATGAAACACTAGACAACACACATTCTGATCAAATTAATATTAAATTTACCAAGTATTTCTTAAGTTAAGAAACTCTTGTAATAATATTTCTTGGCCAAGAGAAATCCTATAAGAATTTTTTCAAGAATTTCTTTAGATAAAAAAGTCCAGTTAAAGTATTTCTTAGTTAAAAGATATTCTCTAGTAATTTCTATTCTACAAATTTATAAAGTTAAATAAAAAGAAATCCAAACAATACCTATGGTAAAATTTAAAAAAATTTTAAATTCAACTTGATATAATTGAGAGAAAATTTATCAAGTATTTCTTTAGGTAAAAAAGTATTCCTTAGGCAAACGATATTCTTTAGTAACATAGTAGTAATTAGAAATTGATGGAAAATGTATCTAGTTAAATAAAACAAGCTCAATTTAAAGTAAATCGTTAAAGAAATAAGCTCAAACAAAAATGTTAAAAGTGTAAAGTATTCCTTAGGCCAAACAAACGCCTATAATAAAATTCAAATATATTTGAGCGCTAATTTGTCAATTATTTCGTTATGTAAAAGATTGATAGAGTATGATGAATTCAAATAAATATATGATATAAAATTAATTCTTAAGCAAAATTAATTCTTAAAAAAAATTGTTTAAAATTTTACTCCATTGTGTTATCTTTACAGCCGTCAAACTAAGTATTTATAAAAGCGGATACCACTAAATTTTATAGTTTATAGAACTTAATTAAAAAAATGTAAATAAAAATTATGCTATAAAATTGGACAAAATAAAATTAGGATAGTTCTAAAAGTTCAAAATTGGAAATCTCCTAAATTTAAAATTGTTTTGCCAAACTGGACAGCTCTCACTAAAATTTCCGGCCATTTATATTTTTGTAAAACTTAATTATAAGAAAGTTCCCATTTTAAAATAATTATATTATATTATATAATTTAGTGTGGCTTGTCTTTATATTTTCTATCTCAGGTGTCTTGGGATCCTAAAGTAATATTTACTCAATGTTTGCCTAAATGAAATCCATTGGGAATTCCTTAACCCAGTGGCTTAGTGTTCCAATCGGACTGCATCTTTGGCTTGGACTTGGACTCCTTTTGCCCGCTGACCAACGCCAGTCTGCTTCTTCGTCCTCTTGTTGTTGTTGCTGGGGATCTGCCCATATGGCGACGGGTTTGACTGACAGGCCACAATGTTATGTTGATGTCGGCTGACGATCCCCGCTTTCTTTCCCCTCTTTCCCCACTTTCCCCGTCGCTGCACACCTGAAATGCGTTGGCAACTCTTTGACTGCGGTTTCTGCCCAGGTTTTGTTTTTGCGTTGCCCCCGCGGGCCCTCTCTGCGCCCTGTCCGTAAACTCTTGGCTGGCCAAGACTTCAACTTCTTTCCACTTCATTTCGTCATTTCTCATTGTTCTTTGGCTGCCACTACCTGTGGCCTTCCTCCCCTCCCTCTCCCCCTTCTCTCCACTCTTCCTCTGCTGACTTCATTGTTATAAGGCCCCCGCTGGCTGCTTAATCTATATGTAATTCAAGCCCCCGAGTCCGCAAACGCACAAGATCATGGATCATGCGATCACGGAATGTACTTTAACTTCTCCGGCCCTCTTCGTCTTCTTCTTTGGCTTCTTATTCTAGCGTTGTTTTGATTTCGATTCGTGTCGTTTGTTTGTTTGTTTGTTTATTTTTTTTTTTGACTTGGATCAGAAACTCATTTGCCCCAACGATCGCCAATTGGTGATCGCCCCTCGCATCGAGCGATCAGTTTTCGGCTGGATGCGAGGGCGGGGGAAACCTGATACGAAAATCCACTTTTCGTTACTAACTCACTGAACCGAACTGACTTTTCGGCTGGCCTTTGGCTTTCCACACTTTTCACTTGATTGCACTTGACGATCGTCTCGACAGCAATGTTGAAAAGTTGAAGATTTAGCCTTTGATGCGGGGCCCTTTAAGATCGGAATAATTTATTTTTGATTTCAGAAAATTTCACGGCATTTAATTTGGTTATTTTTTAAGTTTCTAGATTACATTTTATTCGAATTTGTTCTGATTTATGTTTATATAATTATAATTATATATTACAGGCTAATTGGGAATTCGTTGTTTCCTCCAAAGATATAATCGAAATTATCTATCTCTATCTGTCTATCTATACTTTTATCTGCCTGTTTATCTACCACTATATTTTGTTAAATATTTATCTTTTTTTCTCCATCTTAATTTCACTGCCTCCCTCTATTTATTTCTCTCAGACACTGATTCATTTCTATTTTATCATGTATATATATATGGTAAACATATATTTATTATATCTCTATGCTATGCTCTCTTTCCCTTGGTCATCCTTAAACTTTCTGCCCCTCGGCTGCAAACTTAAATTTTCTTTAAGGCGCATTAAAAGCTTTTTTATGGGCTTTAACTTTAAGTCATAATTTTTTAATAATTTAATAATACAACAAATCTCGAGATCAAAGAAGGTCCAAATTCAAATTCCAAGTTTCCCAAAAATTAGGTACATATATATTTTTTGGATTTCTTCCATAGAAATACACTAAAAGCAAACTTGGCAATAGGTGCGGAAAGGGGGCGGGGCGGGGGGCTACCCCGACATATTCGAACTACAAATTTTGAATATATAATTTGGCGCCGCGACTTATTGAATCTGCTGGGCAGACGACGAAGAAGAAGAAGCAGCAGCCGAAGACAATTTCCCAGCAGCAGCTTTTTTGCTATTAATATTCATGGAAATCCGACGAAAATTTATGCGTCAAACTGTAAAATTAAAGCAATTACAGCAGCAACATGGGTGGGGGTGGGGGAGGCCGCAGAGGGGGAAGGGGGTTAAAGATAATTACAAGAGATTTGCGTGTTGGAAGGCGTGCGATTTTCTAGAGGCGTGGCATTTGGCGGCACCTGAGGCCAAGACTCAAATCTGCCGTTGAAATCTTTGGGCCGTTCTCTCTCTTTCCTTCTCCCTCTTCCCTCTCGCTCTAGCAATTTATATGCGTGGTCTGTCGCCTCCGCAGAAGAAGCATCAAGAATTCAATAAACATTGGAAAAATATTAACAGAGTTCAATTTTAGTTTTCCGCTCTTTCTCGTTGATTTTTATATATTTTTTATCATTTGCGATTTGTCATGCAAAGCGCGTGCTTTGAGAGTTGCACAGTTTTTAGCTTTTTGTCGGGCCAAGAACAAGTTCTCAAACTGGTTGGCAAGCTTAAGACAAGTGTGGGGGCGGGGGAAGAGGGAAGGGGGCGACCACTTCCAACGGCAGCCAAAGCAAACATGAACTCTGGCGACAGCAAAAGAACGTTAAAAAAAAACAACTCAAGAGCTGCACGAAGCAAGCAGCAGGAAAAAAAAAACAACAAACACACACACACAGCGAGAGAGTGAGAGAGAGAGAGCGACAAGAAACTGGTTAAAAGTAGATCTCCTCAGGCGGCGATCGGTAAAACTGAACGAAACTAATGTCTACAAGCAGCCAGAGCGCAGCTGTTGCTGTCTCTGTCTAAGACGTTGCCCCTGCGCAGTGGCTGGCTTGATCGTAGTTAATGATTGCGCTGTCGTTTCAGCTAGCCAAGTCAACAAGTTAACCAACTGGTTTTTCCGCTGCGCCGCTTTTCCTAATAAACTTGCGAAACAAGTTTCGAAAAAACGCTAACAAAACGCGCGCACTTAAAAGTCGCGCGCAAAACGCTACGTGTTGCTATGCTTTTAACAGTGCTGTTAGTTGGCCAAAGAGAAAGAGAGCGCGCGCTGTTAAGTGCGCAACTTATGAGCGTGTGCTTCGTTAAGTTTGTGTACGTTTTCGTTAAGCTGTTAACAGCTGCTTGGCGCTCTCTGATTCGCTTCGTTTTGTCGTTTCGTTGGCGAAGTCTGCTTAAAAGCAGGCAACACAAAACACGACTAACCGCGTCTGTTTAAAGTATAAATATTAATATTTTTTTATTAAAAAAAATGAGAAAATGCATACGATATCTATAAACAAACCTAAATCAAACAACAATTAGTCCGACTTTTTAGTAACATTAGCTTATGTATATAAATTTATTCATATATTTATTAGATCTCAGTTCGCCGATCTCTTTTGGCTGGATCACTTGGCCTGGCCTGTTGCTGATTGCCAATAGCTAAAACGGGTTTTTAAGAGAGCCAACGCGCATGCTGCAAAGAGCGCGCTGTTCGGCCGCTGTTAAACGTTTTAAAAAGAGAAACCGTTTTACATACAGATTTGTTCGCTCTTGCGTTGCTTTTACATCTTGCGTTTCGTCCATTCGTTTTTCGTTCACATTCTTCATTCTCTGTTCATTTGCCGCTACGCTCGGACGTGTCGCGCTGTCGCTCGTCGTTTCATCGGCAACAAGCTGCAACAATAACAAAAGCATTTTTGCGTCGCGTCGTCTTATTGTTGATAACAATTTAAACATAAGAAAAATATTCGAATAAATTAATATGTGTGCTTAAAAGTGTAAAAATTGTGAAAGAAAATTACCCAACTGCAATTGCAAAAATAACAACAACAACTAGTACTAAAAGTGTGGAATAGTGCACCAAAGCAAACAAGGTTAAACTATTAACAAAAGTAACAAAAACGCAAAGCCAAGCAACAACAATAACGACAACGACAACGGCAACAGCAGCCGCAGTCGCAGTCGCAGCTGCGTCATCAACGACGACGACGACGACGCCGGCTTTGGCATCATTAGTTTAGCTTGATCTCAACGCAGCGCTGCGCGGCTCTCTTACCTGTCAAACAGGTTTCCAGACAACAACAGCAACGACTAACAGAATAAGAAGCAGAAGCAGAAGAAGCCGCGCGCGTCGCTTTTAACAGCAAAGGTTTATACGTGTGTGTGCGTGTGTGTGTTACGTGCGTGTGCAAGTGTATGGGTATCTGCTACTTGGAAACCTTTCAAGCGTCGATTGTCGTCGCCTGCATACAACAACAACAACAACAACGACTTTGGTGATTTCTGATTAACAACAACAACGAGCGCAGCAAGAGCGCGCAAAGCAAACGCCCGATTATAACAGTGAAAAAGTGTGTGTGCGTAAAGTGCAGGCACAGGCAAACGTTAAGAAAATGCCTGAGGTTTAAGACCTGGCCAACAGTAGAAGGGCCAACAAACCGAACAGCCGAAGAAGAAGAAGCAGCAGCAGCAGCGACGCCATTTTGAATTTCGAGTTTTTGTTGCTGTTTGTTTTGTTTTCAAATCTTACGTTAATTTTCGAAAGAAAAAAAATAATGTGGCGCTGCTTTGACGCAGGCTGCTAGAGCAGCGGGGGTGGGAGAACGCGGCAGAACGTTAACCGTTACCTATTTTGAGAGAGTGCGCAATAATAAGAAGAAAAGGCGAAACTTTTGCGTCGAGACAAACGTCAACTGCAGCTAAAGTAGCAACAACAAAACGACAAGATGAGAGCAACAACAACAACAGCAAACGCAGCGACTGCGACAGGAAAAACAGCAGCAACAACAACAAAGCGGAGCAGCAGTGCGCAAAACTATTGGAAAATATTTGTGATCGGTAAGTTTGTAAAGCGAAAGAACGAGAGACGTGAAAGCAATTAGGATAAGCAGGTGTAAGCATGAAGAGAGGGAGAGAGAGAGAGGGAGAGAGAGAGGGAGGGAGAGTTGCATTGAAGAGCCAATTGACCAAAAATGTTATACTTAGCTCTAAACGTATTTAGATAAGAGATAAGCCGTGACAATGTATTAGGTTGTTTTGTTTTTCGTTATACGTTATGCTGGTGGAAATAAGCTGTGAGCCACTGTATAAAGAAAAGAGCGCATTAAACTACGCTGGCAAAGTGTTATACAGTTCAGGCTCTGGCTTTGCCTGAAGATCACATTGTTAGGTATAACAGCTGTATAACAGCTCGCAGCTCTTTATACAAAGCCAACAAAAGACTTATATCATATATTTTTTGTTAAATAACTGAATATTCGCAGCTTAAGCAATGAATTTAGTTTTTGTTTTCGTTTTTAAATAAATTTCTAATAAATCAATATGAATTCATAATTTGTTTAGGAACTCTTGGCTTCTAACTTGTAGAATATGAATATGTTAATAGTATTAGCATTTTTAAAGAGATACAGATATTTATATCAACATTTCAAAAGCTAACATTAACTTGGTTAAATACTCAACCAATTTTGTAATGTATTATAAACAATTATGTTTATTTTCAAAAGACAAATGACAAATTTTAATTAATCGGTTAGACAAGTTTTGATTTCTAGAATTTCGTATTCCTTAACTCTCTTTTTTGTTCCCTTCGAGTTAATAATATATATCTATGTATTATGTATTAAGCTCTTTTAAAATACCTTCTTGGCCAACTTTTGATCCCAATTGCCCTTTTGCTATTGTTATTGGCTCTCTTCCGACTTGTAAGACACCTGAACAGCCAATTCGAGAGAATACGTAGGAAACCATTTGAAACCATTTTCCAAACTGTTTTTTCTTTCAGTTTTACTTGCGTATTTCCTCCTTTTTTCCAGCTTTTCGCAGACAAGTTTTGTTTATGACAGCTTCCTTAACAGCATCCCCCTCCCCTCCCTCCCTTCGGTTCTCTCGCCACTTCCTGTGCGCACCTGTTGTTGTTGTTGTTGTTGTTGTTGTTCTTGTTCACGCTTTTTTGTTGTTGTTGTTGTCGTCGTCACGTTACGTTAAGTCAAGTTTTTAGCTGCTGCTTTGACGTTGGCGTTAAGTTTTTTTGTTCTCTGCTGTCGCCCATTGACAGTTTTTACCGTTAGCTATAGTCGTTAACTTTGCTACCTCTCCCTCTCACTATCGCCCTCCCTCTCGCTCTGCAACGGACTTTGATAGTTTGCCAGCTTTTTGGGCAGAAAAAAGTTTTGCTTTCAGTCCCAAAACCTGCAAAATGACCTCCGTTAGAACTTGCACTCAATCCTTCAATCAGTCCATCAATCACGCAATCAACGCCATTTCAATTTGTATGCGTTTAACAAGAACAATTCCCCATGCCCAAAACCAACTAAAATCTTTTCACACTCTACAAAATATCACCCCGCCCCCTGTTATATTCCCCTTCCCCCCTTTTCCGCCTACCCTGCTCCCGTCTCGTGTTTGTGTTTATGTTTTGTAGTGTATAATCATTTAATAAATAAAACGTCTTGATTTGACATTTTAATTGGACCTCTGACACAACACACACACATGCACAAACACGCACAGTCTTGTCAGCCCCCCTCGTCCCCCTCGCTTGTCACCAGCCAGACTCAAAAATAAAAAAAAATAAAAAAAAAAAAAAATCAATGAACTCTCCGCGGAGCTTTAGCGGTAAACGATCTCTGGGGGCAATATTAGATTTGACTGTCAAACCAACTGCCTGCCCCGTACAAATGGGTATTAAAATAACACTTGGCAACAAGTTAAAGTTTCCCTTCAGACGCCGAAAGTGAAATGCCCTAACTTTGCATGCGCAGAGCTCACGTAAAAAATTGAGTTTTATTTTTAACAAGGCTGCAAAGAAAACTGATTTAAAATCATAAACCAAACGAATTCCTAAAAATTAGGTTCAAAATAAATAAATCATTTCAGTTAAAAGGAAATTCTAATTCCAAAATGAATGAAAATATTTCCTATAAGTAAAACAGCAAGAAACATTACCTAATGTTTTTTTTGTTTTTAATCTACTCAGCTTCTTCATTTCCTGATCTAGAATATTGTATGCTCTATTGTATGACATAAACAAAATACCCTCTGCTAGAGTATAATTAAACAAACAATTAAAAAGACATTAGAAGCGAGCTGCCAACTGCTGTCGCAAACTGGTGCTGCCAACTCTCTGCGTGTTTGGCCCAGAGATCGCGCATCAATCTATAAATATCACTTACTGCGAACGCTCCCATTCGCATTTAATAAATGAAAATCCTTCAAATTTTCCCTGAGTTGAACTTCTTCTTTGGCTCTTCTTCTTGTCGCTCTTCTCGTTATGTCTTTTAAGTGTCTTTCAATTTGTGTTTTCACAGCAAGACAGGATACTTAAGAGGCGTCGCCTCTCTCTCCCTCTCTCTCCCTCTCTTTCTCTGCTTAACTACCTTCTCCTTCTTTGGTTTTCCTTATTTTGTTGCCTTTGCGTTTTTATTTCGTTTTTGTTTTATTTATGCCTCGTTTTTTGTCTACCTGCTTTGCTGCGCTGCGTTTTTCCTTTGAGTTTTCCCCACATTCATTTCATTTCCTCGCCAAGTGCCTGTACCTCACGTTCTCCCTCTCTCTCTCGCTCCTTCTCTGTCTCCCTTCCCCTCTGGCAAATGCGCGTGAATTATGATTGTGGCTCGTTTTGCCAAAAAACTGTTCTGTTGTTCTTGTTTTTGAGTCCTGGCGCATCCTTTAGATACACACGCGTGCAGCCAGTGCCGCACGTTCTTAACCCCCCCCCCCCCCCCAGTCCCCCTCAGCCCCCTTCCCTGCGTGGCTTTGTCGAACAACTGGAAAAAGAGCAACTGCTGCAACTTCGAAATTAAAATAAATTAAACAAATATTTTGTTTGTTTGAAAATTTACGTGCAAAACGCGGCGGAAATGCCACGAAAAACGAGGAAAATTCACAAATGCAGCAGCAGCAGCAGCAGCTGCGCACAAACAAACTAACCTCCCTCCCACCCTCTTCCACGCGCTTTTTTAGTTTTAGTTTTCAATTGAAGTTGTCTGACAATTTGCATTTGAAATAGTAAATCAAAATTGGGTTATGTAAATAGATATGCATGAAAAATATATAAAAAATAAATATAACTCTGATATACAAACATATATGGAGAGTTTATATGCTTAATGTTTGAGTGCATTTCCATCAATCAATGTCAAACGACTTTATTTTATTTTTCTTTTCTTTAATTCATATTTATTTGAACGCCTTTTGTATAAGTTCGAAATATATACTCTTTAGGGAGTTTATACTTTAAAGAAATATTATATAACATTTCAAATGTATACAAAAGTAGTTAAAATAAATATACTGTATTTTTTTTAAATTTCTATATTCACAACATTCTAAAAAGTGTTTTTTACAATTGAAGATATTTTTCTTTAA
Source organism: Drosophila sordidula (assembly GCA_035047465.1). Lineage (NCBI taxonomy): Eukaryota > Metazoa > Arthropoda > Insecta > Diptera > Drosophilidae > Drosophila > Drosophila sordidula. Next base: position 1,346,605 of record JAWNPQ010000106.1, read on the forward strand.
TTTTCTTTTTTTTTTTTCTTTTCCTTTGTGAACAATGCAAGTAGTCTACGTTTCCTCAAATGTGTCCATTAAGTTCTATAAATAGTTGATTACATATTTTCGATTTTCCATACGTGCCTAAAACTATAAAAAACCGCCAGATGGCGTCTCAATGAACTCTTTGAAGTTATCTATTGCTTTCGGTTCTCGACGCCTTTCACTGCTTCTGCCTGCTTTTCCCTTTCCCTCTCCCCTCATCAGCTAATCTCCTTTAACTTTAAACTTTTATTTTTGGAACTGATAATACTTTGAGCCAGTGTCTCGGACCCGAGCTCACTTTAGATTTTGGCGCTTGGCATATGGGATTTATGTGCCAAACACACTCACACACACACACGCAGATACATTAATATACCGTTATTTGTATCTATGTTTATGCACGCGACACCAGGCAACGTGGGCAAGGGGGCAGGGTTGGGGCTTCGCTTTCAACTCGCTGGCAGCTGTTTAAACAAACGACGCACAGACACAAAAAGCACGCAACGTGCACTAAGAACAGGCAAAACAACAACAACAATAAAATTGCAAACTTCTCTTGCATAAATGTATATGTATTCATACATATGTATTTGGAAAGGTTTGTTGTTGGCCATAAAAATTCAATAACATTTGCTCAGCATTAAATTTGGCCAACTACAACTGCAAACGACCTCGGCATTGGTTCGAATTTTTACGATTTTTACGATTTTTACTTCATTTTTTGAGGGGTTTGATTACAGAATAATAAGAATTTTGCATTTGTTTGCATTTGTTTCGTTTTCTTGCTTTTCAATATTTTTGTAAAACTTTAGTTTTTGCTTTTTAGTTTCGTTTCAAGCGTGTTTCAGTGCTTTTAGCTAAAGATTTGTTTATGCGCACTTTGTGGCACGTTTGCTAGTTTGCTGATTTCTAGCCACGCCCTATTTTGTGACTCATTTGGCGTTTGCAGTTTTACATGTTTTTTATACACTTTGTTTTAAAACATTTTTTAACGTTTGTGCATAAATTTTAATTGCATATCTAGCACACTGTTCTTTTAATTTCTTTATTTCTCCTCTCTTTATCTTTTGATATCTGTTGCGTCTTCCGCTTTTTTTTTATCGCCCCAGCGATTTGCCTGCGACGCTCGTGACGCGCGTTTTTAAACGCCCGCAAATCGCTAGCGAAACGTGCAGGCATTCACTTTGACCAACAGCTCAGCTACACCCACCACACACCACTCTAACGCCCCCCCCCCCTCCCTCCCCCTCCCCTCTGTTCACACCTTGATTTTGATTGAATTGCGTTGAAAATTTTGATTGGAATGTCTCTTTTTTGTCTGACTTGCTGTTTGCTCCCGTTTTACGCTCTTGGCTACCGTTTGCCACACTTTTTCGCATTAGCATTTTAGGTGAGCAAGCAATATATATATAGTTGTGATATATTGCCTCTGCCAATTTGGCAACATTTCGTCTTGTTCCGAGTGCCGTTTTTGCTATTGGGCCAAAAGACATCGCTGGAAAGTCATCATCGATTCTCAGCAGGCGTTTGTGTTGATTTGCATTTGATTTGTGCTTGGGCTATTTTGATTTTATCAACGCTTTTGTGACATGAGACTCTTATTTTAGATATAGTTGCATTACTTTATGTATATGTGGCCCGAATTCGTTTGTTGAAAATTAAGTAAAAATGAGGTGAAATTGAGGTTTGAAAGTGGGTTTAATGAGAAATAACAAATACTTAGCAGTAAGTTGAAAGCTAAATATAAAAATACAATGCAATCATTTAATGTTACTGCCAATGCTAACAATCATGTTTATGTTGGCGTTAATGTCAATCCATAACAAATTAATGTTAATGCTTGCGCAAATACAATTAATATATTCAAGAATTGCCTTAGAAGCTCGTGCTTATAATTATCTTATCTTTATCTCTATACGACTCTTATCTTTATTATCTCACATAAAGAAAACGCAACCAACTTTTATTGCTTTACAATAAACATTACTTGGGTTTACCTAGCAGGTCATGTGGTTCTTTTTCGGATAATTTTATAAAATTCCAAAAGAGTATCACATATTCGTTGTGAGAAATGCAAGTGCTTTAATTAAAGTGTATCATTGTCTGCGTCGAGTTTTGTTCCTTTCTTTGTTTGTCTTTTTTTTTCTGTGCCCCTTTTGGTCAACACTTTCCGCTGTTACGTTTTTTTTTTCGTCTTTCTTCGTTTTCGCTGAGTTTTTTGCGCTCTTCTTCTTTATTTCTTCTGACTTTTTTGTTGTATTTTACTGCCCACTCCATTGTATTGTGGCTCATCGCTTGTCGCTTTTGCGGCTTCTGTTTGCCGTTTCTGCAGCTGCTTCTTTGGCTTCGCCCTGGGATTGGCTTGCGGGCCTAACTTTTGGCCGAGCCACCTTCGGGCGGCATGCCCCTCCCACCCACACTTGAGCTCTGGCAACTGCTCTAATTTGTATGCGCAACATGTCAAAATTGTTGTGGTCAATACACTGATTGCTTTTCATGTATCTGCGCAGCTGCCCCTCGCCGCTCAGCTCTCCTTTTGGCTGATATTTATGACCGGGCGGCCACTCGTTGCCTGCGATTGAGATCTAGGCCAGTCCTTCAGCCGCCTCCAGTTTCAGCCTCAGTCTCAGTCTCCACTGTTCGTTTAGTCAACGCTTTGGGTTCGTTTTGGCCACGTTTTAGTCTGGCTTTTCATCTGCAGTCCTTGCTGCATTGCTGCCAGCGTTTTGACCAGACAATTCCCTCGACTTGGGCCTGGTTAAGGTTTTGTGCCTGCCTTCTGCCAAGCCTTGACATTGATTCGGGCAACTTGGAAGTTGAGCAGAGATTTTTGAAGCTAACTGGCAAACCTTTAAGTATGAAAATATTCTCTATTTTTCAGTTAACCTTTACGAGCTGGGCTCCAATATTGTCTGATACCTTTATATATCCCACTTTTGTTTAATTTTGGCACTTGGTAAATTGAGGCAAAGTTTTTTTAAGATAACTGGCAAATCCTATCTTTAGATAACGTTTTTTTTTAACCAAGTTCGTCTCTTCTTTATTAGCTCTTATATTGAATGAACTATTAATAGTTCTTCATTCAATGCTGTTACTCTATTTACTAAATAAATATCTATAGATTAGAAGTATTTTAATCTTATTTATTTAAAATGAAATAATGTTAAACATATTTCATTTTAGATTTTGCATTTATTTTTTAAAGTATAGGATTAAAGAGAACTTGAAAAACTATGCAAAAATGTGCTTTGGCACTATTATCTTCGTTATCTCTCCCGTTGAACTTTAAAGTAACTTTTAACAAAACTTAGGATTAAAGAGAACTTTAAAAGCTATACAAAAATGTATTTTGGCACCATTATCTTCCTCGTTATCTCTCCCGTTGAACTTTTCAACTTGGCTTGATCATAATACATATTACCATATTTCATAATTAATTCACCCCCATAATCCCCCCACACATACACATACACACTTCCCCCTGTATTACGAGGCATTTCGAAATGTTTTAAATTATTTAACCCACGATTTGAACTCATAATTGTGAACGCCAAAAATTAATCAAAAATTGAAAACAAAAAAAAATTGATAGACCACATAGGCTTGACATATACCCCCTGACCACCCCCTCCCCATCACTTGTCCCCCTCTTAATCCGCCTCATCTGCGCTTTGGCTGCTTAAAGTTTTAATTAAACGCATATTGGACTTAAATTTCCATTCATAATTCAAATTACTGAGTATTTTTGAGTTGATAGAGGGAGCGCGGGGGAGGGTAAGTGGAAGCGAAAGGGGAGTGTGGGGGATGCTTTTTCGATGCAGACTCGCATTATTTCATGAATAGACTTTTATTGCAATTTTATGCGCTTCAATGAAACTCAATAAAATGAACATTTTGCGCGATGCATGTGAAAGAAAATAAAACAAAATGAAAAAAGTGAGAAAAAAGACGAAGAACAATAAATAAAACAAACGACCAAACAATGGTTGATGGCAGCAACAAAAAAATTAAACGATGAACACAGGCGAAACCACCAAACCACCCACCCACGAGAAATGATTAAAATTGGTAAAACGCATAAATTGAACTTTTTTGCACTTACGATTTTAATTTTTATTGTTGTTGCCTTTTGCGATAAGTTGGGCATTAAAAAATTGTATCTGGTCATTTTTTTTGCTGGGGCCAAAGTGAAATCAATTACACCAAAAAATGTTTCGAGTGCACTTTGCTCGCGAATTTAATAAACCACTTGCTGTGTGCGAGGGGTGGGGGTGGGCGGTATTCATTGCGGGGGGTAGTTTTCTGTTATCCTCTGTTCGGTGATTTATTAAGGTATTTCTCATCAATTGATTCCGACTAAATGCGCATTAGCAAACCATAAAAACTGCCAGCGGGCGAGGGATTTAGTTTACTGGTTGCTAAGGGCTGCAGGGGGTGGGGGTGGGATGTGTTGTGGGGGTTGCGGTATGCGACAATCCAAGTGACGACTGAATGCAAATGAATTTTACACTTGAGACGAACCAGAATTCAACTGCTGGCAAACATTCCCCACACTCTCCGTCTCCCCCTCCCCGCTCGTTGCAGGGTAGAATTGCACCCAACCCCCATAGTTCTTTATTTTTTACTTTTGGACATTTCAACAAATGAAATGGAATGTTTGATTAGAAAAATGTTTTGCATAGCGTAAAATTTTATTTTTCTTCTTCATGGGCGTTACACAGCCAGCGAAGGGTGTGTGTTGGGGGGGGGGGGGGGGCGGGGGTCTTCATACCTGGGGGTTGTCGTTTTGCAACCCTCTTTTATTCGGGTTTTGATTTAACAGCGCAGACAAAAACAATGCGTGCCAAAAAGGTTTACAGTTCATTTTGTGTAATTTTTCGTTGTTTTTTTTTACAATGTTGCTTTACATTTTACATTTTGTTTGCTCAGTGACAGAGACAGACAGTGAAGAAGTGAGGAAAGAAGCAGCGACGAAGCAGCTAAATGTGCACCACCTCCCTTTGGCAACCCCCGTACCCCGATGCCACCCTCGAGGCGTACAAAAGTGAATTGATATGCTTGAGAAACCAAGCAAAAGTAACGAAACGACGAACTTGCGGATTGCATTCGGCAAGGGTGGAGGGAAATGGAGAGGGGGAAGTGGGGGTAGGCAGGGTATGCACTGATTTTCCTTTTTACAGCAAGGGTTGTGCAGGGTGCAGCCGGGGGCTGTGTTTTGGATTTGTTGTGCTTTTTTTTGAATTTTCTCTTTTGGCTGCGTTCTACAAATCCAAATGCTAAATGCTCATTTTGTTGGTTTTAGGTGCGGGCTGGCATGAAGGGGTGTGGGAAGCAAAGAAATTATGCACGGGGTTGTTTGTCTTCCGGCGCGAATGCAATTAATTGCAGAACAAATTTTTAAATATATATTATTTAGAAATACGCAGCTGTCAAGTTTATATGTTGAAATACCAAAATGAAAACTGCCAAGTTAGAAGATGATATATGGCAAATGGTTATGGTAAATTTTAAAATTGAATATTTCATTGATGTAGAAGAAAAGTAAGTCTGGAAATGAATTGAAAACATACAATTTGTTACGGCATTCAAGGAATTTAAAAAAGAATTAGTGAAGTTTAATTATAGTAAAGATGTAATAATGGATGAGTTATGGGTGTGGAAATTGTAGTCTGTGAAGTTAGAAGTATATTATTTTCGTAATATTTATTAGTATTAATATTAGGCAATAATAATTATTAATTTTATATATAAAAGTGACAATAGACAACAAGTTATTTTACTATTTAATTAGATAAAGATAACATTTGTCAAAAAAGTGAACGCAAGATTAAAAAGACATTATCATTAATATGTTGATAACAACCACTTGTTTCAGATAATATTTAGCTTTAGGTAAAATTCTTGTTGGTAATATTTTAGAAATGCTTTTAACAAAATTTCTTACGAGGAAATATACAAAATGTTAATGCCACACATTTACACATAACATAAGCTCAAAGACCGTACAGGAAGCGTTTGAAAATATAAACTTCCCGTTCAATATATGCCGCGCACTTTTTAATAAATGTACCCGCAACTTCCCCCCCCCCCCCCCCCCCCCCCCTTCCGGCCGTTTCCCAAGTCAGTGCACTGCGCCAAAATGTTTGTCTCGCTAATCACCTGTCAAATTTCGAACACGCTGACAAATGATGCTGTCTAAAGGATGTGAGCGAGGAGGAGGCAATACGCTTTTTTTTTTGTTTTTTTTTTTTGTGCTACTGCTGCGATTGCCAACTGTAAAAGTAAAGCAAATAAAACGCAATCATTCAATTGACAACTGAGCCGCATCGTGAGCCAAAGCTGACGGCGAACGGCCGTTAAGCGCAGCTGAGGGAAAATCAATTTCGGCTGCTGACTGCCGTCAAAATGTATACAAAGAAATTCCAGCGTTTGGCGGCGCCACCAAAAGCCAGCCGCCCACCCGCTGCCCGCGCTCAGCTACGCGAATCACGCAGAACGGCAATGAAAATGTGCTTGTAATAATAACTGAATGGTTAAAGAGCGGGACGTGGGACGGGGGAGGGGGAAATGGTTGCTGTGGCGTCTGCTTTTCAAAAGGAAAATTCAAGGACAAACAAACACAAGTCAAACAGTCGTGAGGTTTACGCTTTTGTCGGGCTGTTTGGTGTTGTGTGGTTGCTGCTGCTTCTTCCCGTTGTCGTTGTCGTTGTTGTTGTTGTTGGTGGGAGCCCCTAACAAACATTTTGGCCCGGAAAACTGCTGCCGACTCTGCTGCTTAGAAGTTTTCCAGCCTGGCCTGCGGCGCATGTAATTTTCATTACACAATGCCCTAGCCCAACTTGCCCCTGCAAAAACCCTAGACCCAAGATCCTATAAACCCCTCCAAGCGCCCCACACAACACAAATTCTCTATTTGCAATGACTAACACGCGCTGCGACTGCCAAAGCGAGGGTCGCTAATATTTAAATAAAAACCCAAAAAGAAAAACAAAAATAATATGAAAATTGGTAGAAACTTCAACTCTAACGTGAACTTTAACCGGCGGTTAAATGAGGTTTCTTTGTGGCAAACACTATTCCGTGCTCATATACGTATCAAACGCCCCTCGCTGCTGCTGTGTATGGATAATATCCTCGACATTTGCCTAAATGTGTTCAGCAATAAATTTTAAAGTCGTTGCCAGCGGCTGCTTAAAGTCTTGACTGCCTAGGCAAACCCCCTCCCTTTCTCCCCCATATACGATTTGCCCTGCTCTTAAGTGTATTAACTGTAAGGCGTTTGCGGTAATAAGTTTAAAAACTTTTCGCGCTTACGACTTTCCCGGACTTTGGTCCCGACTGTCAAGGCAGCTAACACACATATATATACACATGTATATATGTATAGATATCTGTAGTATGGGAGCGTTACCTTCAGCCGTGTCGCGGCAACTACTTTGCGTAATTATGTCAATTGCCATTAGGAGATGTAGCAACCAGCAGCAGCCGTCGATATGCCCCTCGTTACCCACAGCCACAGCTCGAATGTCCTTTGATTTCGATCTGTGCTCAATTCTGGCTTTGACTCTGTGTGTGTGTGTGTGTGTGTTGGCTTTGGCCTGATACCAATCTAAGCAGCCGTCCATCTATTCTATCTATAGTCATTATCTCGCCTGCCTTGCGTTAACCAGCATAATCCCGCTTTGTCTGCTCTCATATGTCAAGGCCAGACCCTCAACCCCCCTCGCCCCTCGCCCCTCGCCCCTCGCCCTTCCACTGGCGCACAATGCGCCTGGTGTTGTTTGCGTGCTTCTTAGGCATTCGAAATGCGCTTAATAGTGTCACAAAATCAATGTATTTTAGCGTTTTTGCCACGCTTGATTGGCCAGCGAAAATGCTGAAGGGCGCCTGAGCAAGGACCTTTTATTGGGGGTCGGGATCAACTCTTGAACGAGGAAAGAACTTGATTAACACATACTGAATTGGATTTTCTGCTGTCAGCTTGCGAATGTCGTGTGACAAATCATTTCATTAATTTTGCACATACTTAATGGTAAATTAATTAAGCACCCTTCACACTGTAAAAAGGAACGAGTGAGAATACACAAAAAAAAAAAAAAAGTCCGCTTGTGGCGCCATCTAGTGTGCAGTAACTTCAAATGTGCAGCGCAGCATATTATGTATTAATTAATTTCAATTATTATGTTATTTGTGTAAGTGCCCGAATGTGCGTGTGCCACGCCCCATTGCACATTTGGCCGCTGCCCATTTGCTAGAATAATAATAAAAATGACATTTAAAATTTCATAAATGAAATGCATTTTAATTAATTTTACACAGGTTTATATCACATTATTGTTGTTGTTGCTGCTGCTGTTATTGTTGCACTTTTGTTTGTCATGTTTACATGAATATTTGATAAAGCATATAAATTTCAACTCCTGGTATTCAACCTTTAAATGCCAACTATAAACATATCAATTTATTTATTTATGCCAGACAAAAGTGCAAAAAATGGCATGTGTATAAACATATATGTTTATCTACTTATAACATGCAGAAACCCAGACAACACTGACGCATTTAACAATAGCTTAGCATTCAATGGCCATTTTGACTTTCTGTTAATTATTTATTGAGAATTTATTATGGGGTTTCTCATGCATTTTTTAAAAGAAGTCGAATTTAATCTGACATCTTTCCTTACTATCTGTCTGCTGGCTGCCCTAAATGGATATAATATTAAATTTCACTTTCACTAGATTTATTATTTTATTTTCATTTTGCTAACGATTTTTAGTTAAATTGTGCTGGTATTTTGTACTGGCTTTATAGATAAACCTAAAATTTAATTTTTATAAAAACATTTCGGTAGCTTAAAAAGTTATCCAGCTGTAATTTATTTACTCTGCACAAAACACAGCTCTTGAAAGCTATTATATAGCCAATATAGCACCCATTTGAAGCATTTCGGCACTCCACAGAAACAGCGTATGTTATTTTTTTGACTTTATGATAAATCGTAAAGTTGGCGCTATGAAAAAAATATTGCACTATACTGCTAATTAATTCATCGTCCAAATATTTTTTCGCTCATAATTTCTTCAATTATACGCATTGTTTCCCCCCTCTCTCTCTCTCTCTCTCTCTCTCTCTCTCTCTCTTTATCTCTCTGTGAGTGCTGCCAATTTGCAGTGTGAATTTGTGCACACACTTAGCGCTGCGAGCAATAATAAAAAATATTAAAAAATATATATACAAACAATACAGTAACAACAACAAAGGGGCATAGTTTGATGTGCTGTGTTGTCTTTGTTTTTGTTTTTTTTATTGTTTACAGCCACACTAAAAAAATATTTTCTCGTTTTGTTGCTGTTTCTCTTTGTGGAGCATTGGAATTGAAATATTTTTTATGTAAATATTTGAGCACGATGGTCGTAAAAGGGTGGGGGGAGATAGTGGGGAGCTGGGCTCTAGGCGTGTGCCTAGCTGAGTGATGAATGTCAGCGACTGCTCTTTAACACACGCCTTTCTGCTGTCTTTATCTTTTATCTGCCAACTTCTTCGCTCTCTCTCTCTCTTTTTCTTGTTGGTCGAGTGCCGCACCTGCTGCTTAATTATCATGTGGCAACTTGAGGTGCTCCACTTAAGTGTTTCGTGTTTTTTTTTTTTAACTGTAGCTGTGGCAGTTTTTATGCGCTTCATTTGTGGCTAGTTACAAATTTCAAATGAACTCCAGCGCTTGCCCAACTCGGCGATTCCGCTGTGGCAGTCGCTGGAGAAAGCCGCAAAGCAGAAACAACAATAAACAAAAGCATTCAAATGTTGTATGCACTCGCGCACTTATAAACTGAAATTGGGTTTATTGCCACACACAAATACACACCTAAATACACACACACACACCGACAGACCGGACGAGAACTTCGTTTGCTGCAGCTGCCACAGGCAAAGGTGCGCAAACAATTGACGGAGTCGCCTCTAAACGAAATTATTTCTCAGCTGCTCAGCGTGAAGCAACTGTTCAGGGGAAACTGAGAAAAACTCTAGTTTACAATTTGAGTATTTTACGAGTCCCCTCTTCCTTAAACACCATAAGAAATTGATTAACAATATTTACAAAAATAATATTAATACATTTTTTTTGTAGTTTTGTGGGTTTTATCTAGAATATGATAAATTGAAATTACTTTATTTATGAAGCTAGCTCTTTTAGAGTTAGGAAAAGAGGAAAATCATAACCCATCTTATCTGTAGTAAAAAAGGTTTATACTTTAACAGTTGTTTAATATTTTTCTAACATTTTTATTCGAAATTTAATTAAAAACTAACCTCTTAAGTGTATTGAACTTATAGCCTCCATTAATTTCAGCCATCATTAACTTGGGCAAGATAAACTTCAAAGTGCCGCAGTTTTTCTTTGCACTTTTCCCTAACATTTTTTCTGCCACCGCAGCGTGGACATCTCCCTCGCGCGCCTGCCCCCCTTGCCCCCTTGTTTCCCCCTACGCCACAGACAATTTAATTTCAATGTCGTACGCGCAGAATTTAAAGAAATGAGGCAACTCGAGTGCCATCAGATGGACAGCTGTGCAAGACTGGGGAAAAGAGGGGGCAGAGGGGGCTGCTAGAAGACACTCGAAAGCCGAGGCAAAATAAATAGTTTTGTTGTGACACTCATAAGTCGACGTGGCGCTGACGCTGACGCTGTCGCTGGCGGCGTCTCCTTCAACGCTTCGCTGGCGACTCGCCTCGCCGCATGCATCTGACAAGTGGATTTGGGATCGGGCATGACAAACTGCTAAGCAGGGGGGCGGGGGGTGGGGAAGGGTTGCCCAACTCTTGGGCAGCTGTGTTGCGGTTTTGTCTCTGTCTTTGGCCAAGCACGGGGGGCGGTGGCAAACATGTGGGCGTGGGCGTGACCAACGGACGCAACAAGTTGCAGCCTGACAGCCAGCAGCTTTACTATGTTTGTTTGCAGGAGGTGGGTGGGGGAGGTGCGGATGGTGGCTTCGGTGCTAATGAGTTTTTAAGTGTCGCGACAGCAGAAGGGGTTAAATGTGGCGCTCGGTGGGGTTAAGCTGCCGCAGTGGCAGTTGTTGTTCTTGTTTGAGTCGCTTGCGCGATAAACTGGCAAACAGTTGCTGCTTCTGCTTTTATTTATTTATTTATGCAATTCTTTAAGCACAGTTATAAATCAAGCGCGAGTCACGTAGCGCACAGTCAACGCTTTGCGATGCGTTGCTGCCAACGCCTGAAAAATACACAATTCTTGCATCACGCGGCGCATGTTGCAGGCAGCTCGCTTGGCAACATCATCAAATGCAAAGTGCTGGGGAACATTTTTTAATGTGGTTTTTATTCACCCAAAGATATTCAGCTCAATTTATATGAAAAAGGTCAGCTATCACGAGTAAAAATATGTTTAAATTTGAAATATAAAATATATCATTATAAAATTACAAAAGTCTAAAAAGAAAAAAATTAGATATTAAAAAAATAAAATGAAAAAAAAAAATCCTCAAAAAACAATTTGATCGTTTGGAAATCCAAACCTATTAAATTTTAAATTGTCTAGTAATTAGACGCCTGAAATTAATTGCTTGAATGTATTGAATTTACAAATAATGTTAATAACTATTAATTGTTTATGTGGAACAATAACGTTTCCAGAATGCATACAATTTTTAGAATGTTTTTTACATGTTTTCAAAAAGTTGGCTTCCACAGCAAGTTTTTTATTCCGCCCAAACAAAAATAAACACATCATATAATATTTCGTCCCTCGAGAGGTTCTTAACAGGCTCTCTTTCAACAAGTCTCATAAAAAACCAAATGTCAAGGTAAAGAAACAAAACCAAGTGCAAGATGATTAAAACGACGATGGAGCGTTCCTCGAGTAAAGCAGAAAACTCAACAACTTTCAAGTGGCAGACAATTTTCTTTGGAAAAACAAATGAAAAATGAAGAAAAAGCAGCCACATAGTGTCAAGAGAATTGCCTACAATAGGGTGTGCCATTAGTCGATGTCTCCATGTTGGGCTCTATCACTCCTGGTCTTCCTCTCTCTCTCTCTCACACTGAAGTTCTTTGGTGTATTAGCTGAGACTGCAGCCGCAGCACCGAAATTGACAAGCGCAACATTGAAATTGCAACAATGACAAACTGAGCTGACTCCAGAGAGACAATTGGGGGTTGTTGGGGGGGGGGGGGGGGGGGAAGCAGAAGCCGCAGCGGGTCACAGAGATGCCAGCTGATGCACTGCCACTTGACAGAGACGAATGCGGATGAGCCAGGCAAGAGAGAGAGAGAGAGAGGGTGAGAGGGATAGAGGGATAGAGGGATTGAGGGGGTGCAATTGCTGCACGTGCGTCTGCCGACAGACATTTAAATATAAAACGAAGATTGTTGCAGATGTTGTTGCTGCTGTTGCCCGGGCTTGCCAATGAAAAATTTACACTGCTCGAGGAAGGAAGGGACCTGAGAGAGAGAGGGGGAAGGGGAAGGGCAAAGTGCAGCAGTTGTAGGTGGCGGCATGTTTAATTAATGCAAAGTAAATAAGAAGCAGCAGCAGAGCCAGATCCAGAGCCACAGCAGCCAACGAAATTGATTGAGGAATGTGCCGCAAGCCGGGTGGCACTTGCAACCTACAGCAGGGGAAGAAGGGGGGAGCTGGTGTAGTTGGCTGCACTGTTGCAGCCTCAAGTTTTGTAGCTGCTGCCGTTCAGTCAGAGGCTATTTATAAGCTCCCCTGTTTTGTGCAGAGCTGTTGCCTTCACGTTTTTTGATTGGAAAAATTGCTGGTAAATTGCTTTTTTGTGTATGGCCACGCAATGGATGAAAAGGGGCGGGTGCTGTGTGGTGGCCAAAGAATTAAAAGTAGAAAAACAGAAATTGTTGAAATTTTATACCCAAGTGTGTAAGCAACAAAAGCAAAACACGTGACTAAAACAGTTTTCTCAGATTGTTTGATTTATAAAATTAAAGCTGCAATTTAAAGACAACAAAAAGAAACAGAAAACAAATAAATACAAAATGTAATTATATTTTGTTCGGGACTTAGGATTTTATTTTCAAATCCTAAAATAATGCCAAATTGTTTGATGGCTATTCTTAATCAAATTGAAACTATAAATTTAAATATTTATTAAGACAATGCTTACTGCATAATGGAATTACTTAGCTGACAGTGTAAATACCAATTTACAAAATGTTAAACTTTCTCAGTTTTATTTTTCTGAAGAGAAAATGTAATGATGGTAATCTATTCAAGTAATTCATAGTTAAGGTACTATATTTTTAAAAGACTAATAGCAATTTAAAGAGACATCAGCAATTACAATTTTAAATTGAAGGGAAAGGTCTAAGCCTTTACTTCTGCCATATAAAATAGTGTAAAATATACTCCCTTTTGATTTATTGACTTACATATATATTTCGTCATAAAATATTGATGGTCTATTAAATTGTTAATTATGGTATTTTGTGAAATCATAAAATATGGATAAATTGTTAAATTGCTCAACTTATTTGATTGCCTTAATCGCTTCCCCACTGTCAATTAACTCACTATAATTATATATATATTTCCTTATAAGTTTCTCTAATTTATCAATTAATTACTAAATATTTTCCCATTTCTTTCTCATTTTAGGTAAGTCCCATCATATCAAATAAATGATCGCATAACCTTTCACTGACTCTGCCCTAACCGTAAGTTGATAAGTTTTTCGCTTTTTCACATTTTTGTTTTCCTAATGAATCCGCCGAGAGGAAAAAAGTTGCTCTTCGCCGAGGCTTATGAAATCAAACTAATAACTCGAGGCTTGTGACAATTTTCCCAGATTTATGAGCTGCCCTGCATCCCTCTCTTCTTCCCCTCTTTCCCATCGCGCCATGAAAGTAAAATAGAAAGTGCATTGCGGCGGCGGCGGCAAAAGGCCAACTAAATGTGGCCAACATCAAAAACAGCTTTAACCAACAACTAAACAAAATTCAACAATTACAAAAAAATAAAGATAAGTAAACAAAAAATGAGTAAAAAAATATAAAAAGTGAGAAAGTGAAAATCGTTTGCTGTGGCTGTCGCCAAGCAGCAGCTGCTCCAAATGTAATTGGCTAAAATCCTAATCAACTGTAAACATGAAATGCTGTGCGGCAGCTGCGGTGAGGCGCGGGGGCTCTGCTAGACAAATCTCATTATGGGTGTGCAGCTTTTAAAACGCCAGCAAAGGGTATTATAACTTTGTTATAAACTGTGTAATGCTCAAAACTCATAGAGTATATAAATTCCTAAAGAGCTATGTAAACTCGACTCAGAGTAAAGTTATGTTGGTGGAACTCGGTATGGATTCCTCCAGTTTGCTGCAGCAAGTATATACATATTTCAAAGTTGGATCGTAATTGGATTGTAACACATTATTTAGGAACGATCGGTCGATATGTTCTTATTAAGATATTACAGCCAAACTTAGGAATTATTAGTTTTACAACATAACTAACAGATCACAAATATCGACAGAATATATCTATATATAATATATTTCGCCCATAGCAATAATCGGCAAAAAAAATTTAGTTTTTATGAATAACTTTTTTATTTTTGTTAAGTATCTTAAAGAAACTTTTATTATAAACATACTTAAGTTTCTAACAAATAAACAAAATTTTATAAGTATCAAATTACTATAACGTTCGAACAATCAGCCAAATATTAAGTTTTTATATAGAAAACATAGTTTTTTGGCTAAGATCTATATATCATGTTGCAGCCGTTATGTGTATGTAAAGGGTATTTAATTTTCGGCACTGCGACACTCAATATTTTCGTTTCTTATGTGCTGAATTTTTCGTATAAAACTCGGCGACTCATCGAGAAAAGCTCATTTCATTCATGACAAACGAATGAGCTGCTTGCCACACACAAACGCGCACACACCAGATACCCCCTTCGCCACCATCCTTTCAAAGCTTGTATTTCGAAATTGAAATACAGCGCGAGTTGCACAGCAACACACACAACACACGCACACTCACAGTGGCCGTCATTGATAGCTCAAGTTCTTCCCCTTGCTGGCCCTCTCTCCTCCTATCTTCTCCTCCTACTGCTGATGCTGCCCTTTCGCTCAGCCAAAATCAATGATGCGCAATAATTAGCGCAACGTTTGTCGGGTTTCAGGGAGTATAGCTCTCACAGCTCTCGTGGCTCGGCTAGCTCCCGGGTTTCAGCTTTTAGCTCCCAACCAGTAAACAGTTATCATCTGTCTGTCCACTCGCTGCATGCTGTACTTTGACGTATTTCAAATCAAAACCAGATGCCGCATGCAGTCGACGCACAGCCCACATTTTGTTCCTTGCGCCAATTTATATGCCCCCTGCTCCCATCCCTCTCCCAATATTGCCGGCATTCCAATAGCCAAAGTATCAGACTAAACGTCCACCGTTAAGTGCTCCAGTTCCAGTTCCATTGATGTGGTTGGTAGCGTCGCTTTGGTACCCTAAACAAGGCCGTCGGTCAGCCAGACTTATTCAATTTTCATTTCCATATCCATGGAGATGGACATGGGTCTTTGTACTAGTTCCTGGAATTAGTTCCATATATGCAGTTACAATCCAAACGAATATAACTAAAGTTTACATAGGTTCCCAAAAATAAAAAAATACTAACATGTTACAATAATATAAATAAAATAATAAATAAAGTTGTAGAAACAAAGAAATTTGTTGGTAAATGAACTTGTTAAAGAACTAGTTCCATATTCAAGAAACTAGATCTTTTTTAGAACTAACTCTTGTTAAATTTAGAAAGCTTAAAGAAGAAATTTTAATTTTTTGGTCAGTGTACTCGTGATATTTTATTTTGTGGAACTAGCTCATATAAAAAATGTCTCAAAGGCCCGGTTTTTCTAATACACGCTGTAGCTGAAATACAAGTTAATTGCTTCATTTTGTAATTTTGTAAACTGAACTTGTTCATTTATTTTCTTTTGTATTTGGAACTAGTTCTTTTTTGTCAGCTATATGCATAGTACAGCTCCTTCTGTAGTTGGAAACGCACACAAACAATTGACCTGCGACTTTTTCGCCCATCCAGCAACAACGTGCCACGTAGCACAGTTCGTGAGCGTGGGTGGGGTAAGGGGGGGGGGGGGTGGGGGCAGGCCCTGCTCAACCTCTTGTCAGGCGCAGGCCGCAAATGCGCAGGCAATAAAATGGCTCATCTGTTGGCCATCGTTCTGTCGGTCTGTTTGGCCTGTTCCGTCGTCTCTGTTGCATGTTTGCCAAATGCCAAGCATCATCATAATAATTATGGAAAAATCGTCCTTGTCAACGCACACACACATACGCAAACCACACACATGCAATTTTTATACTTGTTGTTGCTGCCGTCGCTGCAAATTTGCGGCCATTTTCGCCGTGGCGCAAAATGGCGGCAGCGTCGAGGACTTGGACCGAGGCCGCATACAAAACCGCAATTTCATGCAAAATATTCGGAGAGCCGCGCCAGCGGCAGCGGCAGCGGCCACGCCCACTCATAAATGCATTTTTGGAATGCGTGTCGCGTTTTTCGATGGGCCCAAATGGGCGCCTGCCAATTTGCCAGGAACTATTTGTTGATGCTGTTCTTGTTGCTGTTGTTGCCGCGACCAACAACAAACAAATGTCACATGCAGCAATGGTGTCATATAGCTTTCAAAAGGGGGGCAGCGGGGATTTGTGGGGTCTGGCCTTCTGCAATATTGCTGACGCTTAAGCGGGGGCAAGGGGAGGTGCGTATTGGTTGTCATCTTTGCCACATAAACTCGATAATTTACAGTTTTGGCAGAGCGCCCTGTGGGCATGGTCTTTTGTTAAAAATTCGAGAAAAAAGTGCACGCATGGGAAAGCTTATTGGCCCCTTTTCCCCCCGAACCATGTCCCATTTTCCACTGCCAATGCATTTCAATTTATGTTTTCTTGTTGGATACTTTTTTGCCCCGAAAATGTTTGTTTATTTTCGTTTTGTTGGGTGCTTGGGGGCGTGGCATTTGCTGCATTTTGCCGAAGTAACTTTAGCATTTAATGCATATGCAAATTTTTTGTTGTTGGCTTCTGTTTGCTGTTGTTTTTTCTGCCATAGATTAACATTAGAAAATGCTTTTAAAATGTTTTCACTGTGTCTGTTTTCTCACACCACAATATTTGAAAATCTCTTGTTGTTGTTGTTGTTGTTTTTGTTGTTGTCGTTGTTGGTGCTGTTTGTCGTCTCACATGCTCGTTGGTGCTGTACAAATGGCATTAGGCACAAAACAGACGAACGACGATGAATTCCCCACACACACACACACACACACACACACACACTCAGTTATACACGGACACACGAGCACACAAAAAGATGTGAGACACATGATGAGAATTTCGTTGTCTTCATCTTCCTCTTCATTTTTCATTCCCAAACCGAAAATTTCTCTAGCCATGGCCAGTGCAATATGTGCATTGGAGTGTGTATGTGTGTGTGTGAGTCTCATAACTGCCAACTGTTTGACACACAAACACAATTACAATGATAACAGAAACAACAACAACAACAACAACAACAATGGCCGACTCGAGGGAAACCCGTTTAGAAGCATTTGTCGATCTGTGCGAAAATTGAGTTTTTGAGCTTTGAGTCAATTGCAACTTGCAACTTGCAACACGATGCACACAAAAATAAGACAATAAGCGACGACAGCAGCTGCAACAAAAACAGCAATCAAATCGATTTCAATAAAGCCTCAAATTCAACAGTTTATGGCTGGGTTTTCCCTTTATTTGCAAGCTCATATTTAAGCCAACAATTTCTTTGTCAGCTGAGCGTACTTTTATATGTATTTTATTTTATTTTACTTTGTAAAATGCTCATACTTTAGTAATTAATAGACATAAGATGTAGTAATTCCTGGCGAAATATTTAAAAATACCCAAATTAGAGATTATTAAAGTACATATTTTTTGGAATATAAAAATTCCCTTAAATTCGTTTTGACTTTGAACTATATACTGAAAATTTAAAAATAATTATTTTTCATTTAATGCAAACCAAATGCCCACTAAATGCGGAAATGGCTATATCTCCCAAATTTGGAATAATAATTTTCAATAATGATTATATTTGAAATGCAGAATCAACGTAGAGGACACACCATGATTATCGGTTCAGTTTTGGCAAAGTTATGTTATGTCTGCTGTGTTCTGTGAATGAGTATTACGCAGTCGGTTACGTCCGATTGTGACGTTCTTACTTGTTTTAGTTGTAGATATATTATTACTTGTGTGTTTTTCTGCAAGATCATCCTGTTAATTCATTTAGTTCACTTTATCTTTAAATAATCTTAACGCACGTGCTGTCAAAACTTGAGCTTTATTACACGTAACTCCACGTGTTAAAAGTCTCCAAATTTCTGGCCTTCTTTTCATATGCATCATGTCGTATATTGTTCGGCTTACTCAGACAAATTTCATCAAGTTTTTATATATGTCATCAAACACACACACCATTATAATAATAATAATAATAATACGAGTTAAGCCAAAACAAACATTTCCGTCTTCTGATGAATCACACAAAGAAATTACGAAACATATGAAATGTGGGAAGTTTTAACAGCGCTCTGTTAGTATTAGCTGCGATGTTAACACCGCGCTGTTAATGAGTCAGCTTCGAGATCTTGGAAATTTCACCTGGTCCCAAAAATATGGAGTTCCCGGGTTGGTTCATCTCATTTCGTACAACCATTTGAATTTTATTAGCAACCTGCACATTTCTCTTCTTAATGTTTGCTTTTTCGACTTTTGCCACTACTCTTTTTTATACGTTTTTAATTAAAAAACTAAAATTGGCAACTGAAATTTAATGTGAAAAAGCAGCTGCCCGAGTTCGAGATATACATTCTATAAAAAGAGTATATACATATATATAATGTATATAAAAAAGTTTGCTACCTGTGAGATGGTTGATAAAGAGGGGCGGCCAAAAAGGAAACCATGTCAAGTCACAAGAAATTTTGCAACGTGGGCGGAAGAGGAAAGACGGGTGTGCCACTGGGCGTGGCACTGAAGTGCTGACAAAGAATGAAAACTTTGCGCTATGCATGAAAAATAAATGGGAACGGGAACGGGAACTGGAAATGGGTATTGGGTACTGGGAACGTGTGTGGCAGATAACTACAAAAGTTACGCAGTCTTTGTCTCAGTGTGTGTGTGTAAGGTGCATAAAAATATTAAAAGAAAAAAACGCAATCAGGTAAGAGGTGCATCTGCTGTGCCAGACAAACGCGAGAAAAGACTAAATCAGAGTTTGCGACTAGAAAATACTATGTAGAAGGGAACTAAACTAACCTTTGCTTACACAATAGAATAAAATAAAATGAAAAAATAAAGGTACATTTGTAAAGTTTAAATATATATTATGATTCTGACAAGATAAGATATACATAAAAGATATTTTTCTTTTCTCTCCAGTGAGATCAATTGATGTTTTCTGATACTGGCTGAAAATAGTTGTCTCTTTACATTAGACTGTTTATATAGATAGTTGAAAAAGTTTTCATAACTGCCAACTTTGTGCCTTTATGGCTGCTATAGGGTATAAAACAGACAACAATCATCAAGAAAAGTGCCAACTGCAATTTGCACAGCGGCAAACATGAGTTGAAGGGGGGTTGGGAAGGGGAGTTGGGGGGGGGGCGTGGCACTTTACTCGCACAGCTAGTGAAATTAACTGAACTGCAGTTGCGTTAGCAGCTGATGACAGTTGGCCAGTTGGTGGAAACGCAACAATCGGAGGCTGGACAACTGCACCGCAGGAGGTGTTGCGTGCAAAGCCCAAAAAGGATTTTCGGCATTTTCATTTGTAAATGGCCGAAAAGCGGAAGCGGGTTGGGGAATCAACTGCAACAAAAATAATTAAAAGGCGTTAAAATTGTGGCTAAGCAAGGGACAACAACGACGCTGGCTCTCTAATGACACAGGAGTGGATGGGTGGGGCCAAGGGGCCGCAAACGAGGCGGGTTGGACAGCCGGCAGGATGTGCTGGGTGGGATGTAGCTCACTTGAAGGCGACTGCGTTGACACTTTAATAATTTGCACGCTGCGGTGGCGTTTTAATTATTAAATGTAAACGCCTGGCTGCGAAGGATGCGCCAGGACGACGGGCCAGGAGGATGCGCCAGGAAGCGGACGCCACGCGTGGAAATTGCGGAGAGCCTGCGGCTGCTTTGCGTCCTGGCTGAAGCGACAAAGGAAGCGCAAAATTAGAGCAGCGTTTGCCCAGGTGCAAGAAGCAACAGCAGGCGAAGGAGCAGAGGGGGGGGGGGCGAACTCTGGCCGCTGGCTTGTTTGCCAAGGACTAACCAGGAAATATTTAGAGCGCAAATGCAGAGCGAAAGCGTGGGATAGGAAAACGCAAAAGGAAAACCCGCCCCAGAACAGGCGACAAAATCATCGCAAATGAAGCGCAAGGATTTCAAGAGATATCCGTGCGGGTGTGTGTGTGTGCACCAAGGACTTGCTGCGGGTGTGAAAATGCTAAGATAAACACTTGACTTAAGCGACACCTCGCACAACCTGCACAACAGGGGGCCGCTACGCACACCAAAATAATAAGTAGACAAAATACAAGCAGCAGCAAAGGGCAACCGAAAAGGAAAAATAGGAAAAATAAAAACACGCCTCATTGTTTTACAATTTGTAATCAATAGCTGAGACTTTACATAGAGCAGGTACATTTTTCATTTCGTTCATTTTTTCCTCTTTATTTTTGTGTCTTCGTCTTCGGCTCTCCCTCTGGGCGCATAAATTAAAAATGTTGTGGTAATTAGCATAACTTTGTCTTCTTTTATTTCGTGTTCCAGCGAGGACAGTTCTTCGGCTACTTACTTTCTTTTTATGGTTAGTGAGGTGCTGTGGCAGCCTATCAAATGCCTATCAGCATTTACATAATTCCTTACAAATCCCATTAGAGCCCAAGACTAAACCAAAAATAGACCCAACAAAAATATATAATTCGAAGATAAAAAGTAAATATGACTAATTAAGTTTAAGCTGCTTTTTGGCGCTCTGCTCGCGGCCTTTTAATGATCAGCAGCGGCCACGGTATTCGATAATAATAATCATAACACCTGCTCAGTCGCCAGGCAGTTTCAGCTGCTTTTTTTTTACGTTATTGACTATAAACCTAAAATATTTCAGATGCGCCAATGCCGTGCTTTGTCTGCGATTTCATAATCACTCACGAGGGGGGAGAAGAGCAGATAAATAAATAATAAGAAAACCGGTACGTTGCCCTGGGCAACAATAACATCATCTACATATGAATACGCCGTATATTTCTATATGTCATATCGCATCATATTGGTTCCATTTCTCTGACTGTCTATTGTTGTTGGCTGCGTAACATGAAACGTCATAAAAATTGTTACAAGTCACAAAACAAGGAGCGATGGAGATACAGAGAGACAGAGATGAGGATGTTGGGGCTTGACTTGATGTCGGGTTAGCTGCGGCTGCTGGCAGGTTGATTGGTCGTGCGGCAGTCCAACAACAACAGCAACCACAATACTTTTTGTGGTTGCTGTTTTCAAGCAGCCCTCAAAATTGGTTAAAAAATTTGACAAGCGGACTTTGATTAAAAACAGAAAAGAAAGAAAATCAACAACAACAAAAATGCCCAACAATTAGCGAAATTGGAGTAGTTGGGTTGAAGTCAGCGTGGCTTTAACTACCTTCGTCAGCTGCCAATAGATCATTATAAATTTAGGCTTTTCCTAATTTCAATATCTAGCTTTAAATTTGTCCTCTGCCATTAGATGGCGTGTTCGTTTGCAGCTTATCACATAGTCGATTGTTAACTTCATTATTTTTAGGTAGGAAAAATTCTCGGAATAAATTCTCAAGATAAACTAAGTTAGATTAGGTACGCTGTCAAATATATTTATATCGAAAATAGAGGTAAACAAGTAATATCTCTGTTACTGACAGAAAATTAGTTTGATTTTTTATTTTTTAAAAAAATCATGAAGAATTTTAGATAGAAAACTTTAAGCTAGGTATAATTTAATTTTGATGACCTGTAGTTGTCTATTGTTTCGTTGGTTGGTAGTTTTTTCTCTTTGCTACACACGTACATATATATATATATGCTGTTTTTGGACGCTAGAGGGCGTTTCTGCGACTGGTCTTTGATGGCCAATTTTCAAAATATCCCTTTTTCAGCCCATTTTCTGCAACAAAAAGTCTTCAGAGTATCATTCTTCAGCTTTAAATTCAATTGCTGCCACTTTTCGTTGCCGCTGTGGTTTTTCGATTGTTTTTTTTTTTTTTTTTTTTGTATTTTATTTAAGAAAATTCTTTTTTTTTTTTGTTGGTCTTTTGTTTTACGTTTCTTTACATTTCTAATTTGATTTCGAAAGGTTATCGCAGCATGCCTCCTCTGTCCCTCTCTCTCTCTCTCTCTCTCTCCCTCTCTCTCTCTCTCTCGCTTTTCTTGCTGGAGCCCTCATCTCAACACATAGATCTTTGTGGTTCTCTTTCGCTGCTGGTGTTTCTCTTTCTCGCGCTTTGCTTTACGGCTGCTTTTTTTTGTAGGTGTGATGCTGTTGTTGTCGTTGTTTTTTTTTCTTTCTTGGGTATCCAAAGAACTATGCAAATGACTTTATCGCTGCTGCCCGCTGCTCGGCTCCGCTCCCCGCATCGTGGCTCTAGCTCGCTCTCACTCTCTTAAGCAGATTTATAGACCTGCAACAACAACAACCACGGGGAACAAATGGCCGTCGCTTTAGCTTTGTTTACCTGTCTCCCACCTACCACATGCCCCCCGCCTCCACGTGTCTCACTCCTTCCCCTCTGTTATTCTCCTTATTTATGTTTGCTCGCATCATCTTCTCTGTTGGCATTTCGTTGACCTAAAAAACGTTCAACAGCCGCTAACCAAAAAAAAGAAGAAGAAGAAGCAGCAGCCAAGCTAACAAAATGCCAGCAGATGCCATAAATTGTTGTTGTTGCTGCTGCTGCTGCCGTTGTCGCCGGCGTTTAAACAGCTTGTTGTTGCTGCGGCAGTTGCAGTTGCAGTTGCATTTAGCGACAGCAGCAGCTTTTCTACCTGTGCCTGTGTTCCCTCCGCCCCTGTCAAGCAGCTGCCAAAGGCATTTAAATAGTCGCATTTCGTTTTTTCTCGTTTCGAAATACTTGAGTTTTTTTTTTCATGTCCATTGGCTGCATCTCAGCCTT